>CM073935.1:31208118-32458118 GCA_037179545.1 Sesamia inferens
ACCTAGAAAATACCGCGTCAATGGTGGCCCCATATTTTGTTGTGGACTCTTGTGGATCATTATTCATTTTCAAATTCAATGTTTTTGATAGAAAAGTTGTCAACCGCTCTGATTTTTTATCAGCGAAGTTAATGTTGAAATCGCCAGCCAAGATAAGTCGAAATTTATTACCATTTGTACCAAGTATTTTCGAGCCTTCTTCAGTGTACTCCAGTAAATTGCGATGAATAAAATGCTCTACCTCGTCCAATTTTGGATTCGGAGAAATGTAAATTGCTACCATAACTATTTGTAGGCCATTTCTAAGTTTGCATAAGCACGCACAAATATCTCCAACAACTGAGCGCCTAACATTAACATCGCTAACGTGTGCAATATTTATTTCAATATTCGGAATAATAATAATAATAATAATAATAATATATTTATTTGCATAAAAACACGGTATACAGAGATGGTAAAAATACAATTTAGACCAAGACATGTTTTGCCAATTTAATATAAGCATGCAAATTTTTCAAGATATACTAGACATTAACATTTTTTGTCAAGGAAATCCTTAACACTATAAAAACCATTCACAGATAACCATTCATACAATTTCCTTTTAAATAATTTAGTATTCACATTTTTGAGATCGTTTGGTAACTTATTATATAAATGTACACACATTGCAAGGCAGCTTTTATTATATTTAGCTAGCCTTGGAATCTCACTTAGTACGAGCCTGTTGGGTTCTCGTCGGTTTCGGACACAAATGTCATTTGCTTTAACAAATAAATTTTGATGCTGCCTGACAAACATACATGTCTCATAAATATAAAGAGACGGCAGCGGTAGCAAACCAAGTCTCTTAAATACTGGTCGACATGAGTCATCCGGTTGAAGGCCACATATTGCCCTTATGCATTTTTTTTGAGCGACAAATGCTCTATTTACATCGGTACTATTACCCCACATCACCAGACCATAGCGCAGTAACGATTCAACATACGCGTGATATGAAATAATAGCGGTTTTTATATTCGTGACATTTTTAACTTGTTTCAACGCATAGACGAATTTATTAATTCTAGTGCTAACACTTTCCACGTGTTCTTTCCAATTAATGTCTTTATCTATTATTACTCCCAAAAATTTCGTGTGCATTACTTCGTTGATTTTAGTGATATTCATTTTTATATTATATTTATTATTATTTGATTGGTTAAATTGAATGTAAACGGATTTATTTAAATTAATTTTTAAATGGTGACAGTCAAGCCAATTCAATAATGTGTCTATTGTATTATTGATATCTAACTCATGATCTGTAATGGTACTTTTCTTTCTATCGGATGTCACTATAATTGTTATGTCATCAGCAAATAATACGCATTTATGTTTAGTTATTCTTATTATGTCATTTATGTATAGAATAAATAATATTGGGCCTAATACGCTCCCTTGTGGAACACCATATTTATTTACTTTATATTGCGATGAGTAGGATGTCATATCTTTATTTTTAGTAATTTTATTGATTATGACACGTTGTTGTCTGTTATTTAAGTATGACGATAACCACTGTAAAGCAGGTCCCCTAATCCCGATGTTCTCCAACTTAACCAGCAATATTTCGTGTGACACCAGATCAAACGCTTTCGACAAATCAAAGAAAAGACCAGTAGTCATATGGCTCTTGTTAATATTCGGAGTCATAATATTAGTAATATCATTTTTATTTTGGTAAATAGCTACCCCACCTTTTGAAACAGTATCTCGTTTGAACTGAACAATACAATTAAAATTAGGTATTTCAATTGGATTATCATGCGTCATGCAAGTTTCGGTAAGAAGTAACACATTTGTTTGTCTCGTAACTGAATCTTGTAAATCGTATTTATGACTATTTAGACTTTGGCAGTTGAAAGTCATTATTGAAATGCCATTTCTATTACTAATGAAATCTAATACACTTTGAGCAATCGTCTGAACACTATTTAAAGACAGTCTTTTGAATTCTTGCAACAAAACGGCCGCGTGAGCACTTTTTACTCTATAAAATCACGCGCTTTTATTTAGTAAACAACACTATAAATAATTTAAAAGTCCAATGAAAAATTAAAGTGACATTCATCTTAGCTTTTCCGTTAAAAAAAAAGCTATTTTATAAAAACACTACTAAATTAATTTTAATAAAAGTACTTAATAATTAATTATATGAAAAGTTTTTAAGGTAGCCATGACAACGTCGATGACGTCTATGACATATCTCTATAGAAGACCTATTTCAGAAAGAAAATTAATCGCAAGTTTAGCACATCGCGACTATCAGTAACATGGCAAGTGTGTGGAACTGAGTTCGCGCCCTGCAATATGCATGCTCTTTTTGAAAATCTATAAATTGTTTTCAAAAGATGTAGTCGCACGCACACAAACATACCGTGCCGAAGACTGCCGAACTGAAACGACGTTAGACGACGGGGAGCGTGAGGTTTTTTCGTTACGGAATTTCTGGATTCGGTCCCCGCGCTCAAGGCCCGCGATAGAAGCTATGCAATAGCTTAAAATAAAAACAATTTGAAAAGACAAAATCTTTTATTTCAGTCACAGAACTTCATCTGATGTCCACAAACAATATCGAGTGCCAACTAAATTAGTATTTCTCATAAACTTTTCTAGGAACTTCCTTTGATCATATCTTCATTACAGTTATTTTCTTATTAACTGAAAGCTGATGCAGTCTTACAGTTGTTGGTATTAACGCAGTGTTCGGTCGTCTGTCGGCGTCTTGTGAGGAAGTCCTAATTAAAACGCCATACATCACGCTCGTGTGCGGCGAGCATGCACCTCTATTACTCCTGATACTACTATGGGCCGTCGATGGTGTTACACTATGTGCACTATGTGTGGCTGTACTACATATGTGTTGGATGAAAATATTTTTGTCAACGAATTAAGCTCTTATAAACCCCTTTATAAGAGAATGCTATGATATCAAGGCCGCATGTTTGCTTTTAATAAAACACCACGTGTGTATTTCCTGAAGCGTTAGGTAAATGTGTACCATAGTAGGTACAGGTACCTACCCGAATTTTGCAAGTTATGTGAACATAAATCACATGAATTACAAGGAATTTAAGCATTACTGGCAAAATTGATATTAATAATATATAAAATACTGTCACTCTCCGGGTGTTGAGTTCATTCAATCGTTAAGTATATTAATCCGTACATAAAAATCATTTAATCAAAAAACCAAATTTCATGTTGAGCGACCTAATAATGACACTGAAAATAATATATATTTAACACTAATTTCCGTTTAAAAACTCTCTTTTTCTGGTTTCCCGTGAGTTGTGATCTCGTGGTAATCCCGTCGGTTCCCTATTTCGCAGTTAGTCATCCCGAATGGTTAATAAATTCCCTGTCATCGCATCTCTACGCTTCACATACTATTTCTGGAGTTATGGTTTTTTTAGAACCTTGTTTTTTTTATTTAGAAGATTTCGAGGATACATCTTTGTTGTCTTGTGTTAACGGTGAAAGATACTAGGTAAGTATTTTTGTTTTTAATTTTAGTTGTTTAAGAACTCATTTTATTGAAAATGATCTTTAGATAAAAAAAGTAAATTTTTGAAGCAGTATTTATAGGACCTGGGTGACTTTTTTTTTGGTAAGAAAATCAGTCTTATTTTAGTTGATAATAGATAATGGAATCTTCAATAGATATTTTAGTTAAACTCTATGTCCTGCCAATGAAATTGGTGTAATAAATTCGATTTTTCAACAATAAACTGACATTCGAGTCAGTAATTTGAATTAAATGCACGCCAATGGTAGATAATTTATATTTCAGGGTTAGGTACTATTGTCATGTATGAAACATGACAATACTAGCCCTTAAATATAAATTAAGTACATATATAAATAATGTTCATTAAATTTATTATTATAAATAATAAATCAATTAAAACTTGTTTTTATATGCATGTCAAAATGCTAACTAAATATGGAAATGTAATTATTAAAACCGCTTCTAAATGGATTTCAAAGTAGAAGAAAATATAATGAAAATTAAAACAAGGCTACAGTGAATAGGCTCTTAATAAACTAGTGCGCTTTACCATCAACCATTGCATCACTGATTACCATCAGGCGGAATTCCGGTCAAGCGCTAGTTTATTACAAAAAAAAAAAACATTCCGATGTAAACGACTGATGAACAGGCGTTTAGTTTCACAAGTTACAGCGACTGTCAGTGTACGGATTATCAGCTTAGAGAATGAGGCGACATTATGTTACAATCACATAAATATAACGAATGGCTCATGCGGTGAGTCGGTAATAGTCAGGGATTTGTGGCATGTGCGGCTTCATCATGTCACTGATCCTCAGTTATCATGTTTAAAGTATCGATTACCAAGAACGGTAAACTTAGTGTAGGGACTTATGAAGCAGATGGTCTCGTTGAGATCACTTGTTGATTTATGTTACTGGTTTTTCATAACTAAGCATAGGTAATCTGCCTTTAAGTACCAAGATGAGAGAATTCTATTTATTTAATGTCTTTGCAACCTGTTTTAGACAAAAAAAAAACCCGAGTTCGAACGACCGAACCTCTCCATGAGAGAGGTAGGCCAGAATCTACCAAGCAGACCTAGTGCGGACTGACGGATGTCACATGTCTTAATTTTTTAGTTCTAAACTAAAGGCTGAAAATATTCGTGTGCTAAGTATCTGACATTTGATTCTGTTATGCGCACATGATCAGGAGAAAATATATCGTCAAAAACACTTGTACCTGTTGGATGGCATATAAAGTAAACAGTGTCATAACCACGCAAAATTGTAAACTTTCTTAGATTTAAACTAGACATTCATTTATCTTCATATTTAGTACAGATTTAATATCTCGTATTGAATTCATAAATTGAATATTAAGTAGATACATTCAATTTACTTACGATCACCTACAAACGGAAGATTCACACAAAAATAAACAGCAACGCCTACTGGATCGTACAAACAAAACAAGATACAATTAGATCTATCTGCTGTGAGCGTCACGTACGATTACAGTTCGCGTTAGCGCGTAATTCGCGCCACGTGCGTGAGCGCAGTGGAAGTGCGCCATCTGCAGACAGTTAGTGGCGCCACCGTCGCACGCGCTTCCGGATTACCGCGAATTTTGAATTAAGAAGGGTGGCTCAGTGTCTAGTAATTAGTAAAGTGCTTTTTGGAGTCGTCTGAACAACTGTCACGTCGAATTTTAAAAGATGAAAATGATTAGAGAGTAAATAAATTGTATATTTTGAAGTTCCATTGATATAGTAGTCAGTAATAGTAATCCATTACGGTATAAGATGAAAATAGTTTGAGTATAGTTGTCTGGAACTTAATATTGTATCTTTTCTAATCTATAAAACCTCATTTCCTTAAAAGAACTGTAATGGATTACCTACATAAAAAAACCTTAACCAAATTAAAAGATTACTAAAAAGCCGCAGCTTCTCCCACTTACCGAGCAATAAATAAGGCAATCGCCCATAGACAATCAACAACACGTAGTAATAGATAAGAGCGCAGTAACACGCGCGCTACGACTGCGTTATCTGCTCGGCGCACGCGCACGCACTATAGACACACCTTCTACAAATTTTACGTTTCGTTAACATACTGTAGGACTGTTTGTGATAACGCTGTTGGGTTGTTACAGACTACTGTGAAGTTTGAAGTTAGGGTAATGAGTTCGTCATTTTGTCGTAGATGAGTTCAGGTGAACTATTAGTCTCTGACAAAAGTAGTAGGTACAGAGGCGATATGGTTTTGCATTTCATCGCTCAAGATTTGGTATACCTACTTATCTCACGCTATAGTCACGCTACAAAGCATCGGTGGAAAAATCTAAGGGTAACTTGTTGCGAAAAATCGTTGATAAACTTGACAGGGAGGGTCCGTGGTCTCCCTTATATCACGAATTTAAAGCTAACAGATCGGTCGACCTTGCATACGTTCAAAACATTAAAGTCAATGATAAGCATACCACAGGCATAGAGGAAACAACAGAAGTGCTAATTAATACACTTATCCCTGATGATTCACCGGCTAACGATAGCGACTACCACCAACAGATTAGAGCGTGGGCTCCTGTGCCACCTGAATCACCAATGTCAGACGTACCATCTAATGACGAATTTATAAATATTGTTAGAAAACTACCGGTCAACAAATCATCAGGTGAAGATAAAATATCTAATAGGATGATTAAAGAAGCGTGTAAAACAGCGGGTGATGCCATCTTAACTGTATACAACCGATGCATTGCTGAAGGCGTTTTTCCTCGTAAATGGCGACGCGGTTTCATACGAATAATACCAAAGTGTGGTGACAAACCACCGGATGATCCGAATTCATATCGTCCTATCACACTTCTACCATCTTTGGGTAAACTTCTTGAGCGCCTCATCGTTCCACGTTTACTACCGAACGGTCCAAAATTCCATAATAATCAGTATGGCTTCACCATAGGTGTCGACGCGGCGCTTTCTGTCAGAAGAACCGTTAACCAATCCGAAAACAAGTACGTAATTGGGATCTTCCTGGATATTTCTGGGGCTTTTGATAACGCCTGGTGGCCTATGCTGTTGTTAAAATTAAAAACCCGCGGTTGCTATAAAAACATATATAATCTCGTTTACTCTTACTTTATAAACGGTTCCGCGGTACTTAAGCTCGGTCATTTTTCTAGTACTAAAACACTAACCATGGGATGTCCTCAGGGTTCAGTTGTCGGTCCTTATTTATGGAATTTGGGTTTTGATGACTTCCTCGCGATCCCGCTTCCTTGCGGCTGTTCACTTACTGGTTACGCGGACGATGGCCTACTGCTCATTCAGTCAAGTACCCGAGCTGGACTTGAGAACTTGGCCAATACTTGCCTAAATTTAATATCTCAGTGGGGTGATCGTAACCGCCTAACGTTTGCGCCACATAAAACCTATCAACTTCTACTAAAAGGTAATCTTAAATCATTGCCTACTATTAAATTTAATAACGTTCCCATTAAAAAACAGCAATCCGTATGCTATCTTGGTATGATCTTAGAAAGGAATTTTTCATTTATAGAACATATAAAAATAGTTGGTGAAAAAGCTAAAAGGAACTTTTATGCCCTAACTAGAATATCGAAAGCAACTTGGGGTCTATCATTCCTAACTTTAAAAACTATATATGGAGCTACCTACTTAGGATGTATGTGCTACGGTGCACCTGTTTGGGCCGATAGGGCCAGCATAGGGGCGGCACGACGTAAACTGCTTCAAAGCCAACGTTTGGCATTGATATTTTTATGCAAGGCGTATAGAACGGTCAGTACTGAAGCCTTACCGGTACTGGCAGGTGTACTTCCAGTCGACCTTGAGGTACAGCGACGTGCTTCAATGTACTACTCCGCGAGGGGGGAGGCCATGGACACTAATTTTGTTACACAACGCGACTTTAATAAAATCTCTAGATTATTTAAACCTCAGACTGAAGTCTGGGAGGACCTCTTATCCGAATGGCAAAGTAGGTGGGATAATTCCATCAAGGGCCGGCACCTCCATCTATTCTTTCCATCCGTTGGCGATCGGCTGGCTAGGACATGGCTGGAGGTTGACCACTGCGTTGCCCAATTTCTCACAGGTCATGGCAACTTTAAAAGTAAACTGTATTCTTTTAAACTTGTTCCTTCCCCTTTGTGTCAGTGTTCTACATCGAACTGTGAATTTGAACAGTCCGCACATCACATCTTGTGGGAGTGTGTTCTTTGGCAGAATGAACGCAATATTATGTTGGATAGTGTACAAGTTACATCCGGAGTCGTTTATTATACGGACCTTGTAGAAACTAGAACCAATTTCCGTGCGTTCAGGCGCTTTTGCCATACCTATTATTGGAATCAATTGTAACAGCTAATACCTACTTAGGACCCATTAACTTAATCAAATTTTATTCCGTGGTGTTTGGCAATCTGGGCTTCTCCCAGTTGCAATAATGTCCCTTTGTGCCGATTGGCCTAGTTCTGTTCTGTCTCCTGCTTGTTATGGAGGGAAGTGGAAAAAATATCTTTTTTCTTACTCCTCCGCTATTCTTTTCTGATTAATTTGTTGCGGGACCCAAGACAGTTGAATCGTTTCTCCGGGACTCGTCGAGCTTCATTGCTCGGCGTTTTTCTGGCGGTCGCCACTGTTGATTCTGGCTTTCAGGAGTTGCAGTGGTTGGGAAAAGTGTGGCGGGTTTGGTCCCAATTAAAAAAAAAAAAAAAATACCTACTTATCTACTTAATAAGACGTCACGGTTTGTAATATAATATCACACAGCTAAAAGGAAAATCCTTTCTAACAAATAAAACTAATTTAAGAGACGAGAATACTTTAAAAACTTTAAAGACATTTTTGGAGAACATCTACATTATGCGTGCTCATGCACAGATTACGTCCGCAGAAACAATTCGTTAATGATACAAAACCGGTGCAGAAACTGCAACAAAACAAAGAGATCCGAATATTATCTCAAATCTTTATAATAATTACAAGAGACAAGTGTACGTCTCAATCTGGAGACGAAGCCGAACTCCACGCATGCTGATTCCAATTACCGAGGGCAGGCGACCGAAATATCTTTGCATTCGAGAAAAATAATCGTTACAAAAAACACATGACTTGTTTTGTACAACCCTAACTTTATGCGATAAAACTGAAGACAAACTTTCAAGACTAGGGTATAGAGTCGAAATTCAAACGTAACGCTCAAAATACTTCTTACGTTTAATTTATCCATAGCTATCCCTGATTGGGCGGAGCGTCTCCCCACCCCACGCTCACAGAAGGGTGGGACAAACGTCAGTAGCGCACCAGCGGTGGGGGATGACAGATGTCTGTCTGTAAGCATCGCTCATATCTCAACACGATGGCGAATTCAATTCTCAATAAATAATAAGGTTCCGCCACCGACGTGTTAGCTATACAATGCTGTCTGTCAGTATGTTTGCACACGCGTGGTGATAGAATGGCGACGGAATCCAGCGTGACGTCTCAACTGATATTATTAAATCGAGTGACTCCTCAAATCCAAACATTTGATTTAACAGTGCTATTAAACGAACCAAATGCTGTTTGTCATTACGATAGTTATAAATTCCGGTCCTCTCGGCCAAATGAGCGGCGCTAGTATATTAATACGTGATTGCAATAACGTCTTGTTGTGAGTTACAAATGTTTTTTGTTGAACAAAACTTATTGGTATGTAGAGCTGAATTATTCGATCGTGTGAATATATTTTTTTCGAATTAATGTGTAGTAGATACCATTAACATTATTTTTTTTTTGTCGGATCTTGATGTCTATCTACAAGATAATTCAATTATGTATTGTTTTGTTAGCCAAGAACTTTCTGAAATTGCTGTAATGATCACCACAAAAATGGGAAACAATATGTTGTTTTTAATTTTATTTCGGCGGATGCGGATGAAGGATATACTTGAAGTCTGAAGCACAGGTTTAATGAAAAGATTAACCCAAATTATATAAAAATGGGGTTGATTTATTTTCTGGTAAATAATCTAAAGACATACCTAAAGAAGGGTACAGTGGTCCAATCAAAACAAACAGTTATAAAAAAGAAATAAACGCGAAAACATACACCGCGGACAAGGAAAAAATTAGTCCTTCGAGACTTAAATTGCTCCACCATTAGAAAAATAGTCTCGGTTAACACGATATGAGGAATTAAGTTTTAGTTCAGTGCAATTGCAATTCAATGAAATTGTATGACAATTATAGAATAATAAAGCAACACATCAAGCTACTAAAATCTGTCAAATTTCTTGGATAAATTTTTAACTTTATCGCCAAAGCATTAACTTTTTAGGCCGATTAGGCAAATTTGACAGTTTTGGATAACTTAAACTGCTGGCGTCTGTACCTACCTAGTTAAGTCCTTAGCTTTGGAAATAGGCACATAAAGCTCAAGTTTCCTTTTAATATGTCTTGCTTTTTAATGTTTATTAAAATTGCAAGATAAAAACTGCAATAGTTTGAACAATAAATGCTATTATAAAAATTGTAGCCAAATAAATATAAAATAAACATTAATTGATTATAAGAATAACATGAAGGCCTCAACCAATTATAGGTATTAAATTTGACCCTGCGGGTCCTAAATATACTAAGTAGGGTATAAATAAAAAGTGTACCTACATAAAAAAAATAAAGTTATTCAATAGAAGGGTGGCTTCATTCGTCAGGGCGTACAACCAGCGGACATCCGGCGGAAGAAGGCGGGGCGTCGCGGCCGCCATTTTGCGTCAATCGCGCGTGCGCTCTGCCGTCGGACGGTTTTATAAAATAATAACCAAAGTAGAATTACGAAGGGAAGCGAGTTTTGGGATCTTTTTATATTCATCAGAGACTTATATTGAAAAATATGGTAAACATTCTTACAAGATAGCGTGGCATAACCGTACGGTGTAGAGGGAAAGGTTCATAGCGTTATAAATTAGTTCCTTGTGCGAGAAACATTAATATATCGCGTATGTGAAAAGCATTTATGAATATCATTTAGTCGCATCTTGGTAATATTTATTCCGTGTTTCATGTTTCAAATAACCAAAACAAGTAATATTTTATATTTAGGGTTATTGCAGCATTTGGGAAAAAAAGGAGCTAATACTCTATCTTTTTTACAATTTGTAAAAGAACAAGCATTAAACTAAAGCTATATTTGAATACTAGCAATCACACCGTGTCTTTATTTTGGTTGAACCATGCCTCTGCATTAATAAATTAACCACATATTTTGAATAGGGATGTTTGCTGCGTAAAAAAAAAATAGATTCTATTTAGCCCGTCATTCAGATTATAGAAAAATATTGGATACGTATATTTTGTTTTATCAAATCTATAAAAATTTAAAAATATAAAAGGCATCAAAGAACAGGAGTGGTGGTTGGTGACGTCACTCCTCGCTAAAAAGTGTAACAGTGACGTCAAACGAGTTTTCAACGCACTGTGTCACCTTCATTTTTTGTTTAGATATATGAAAAAAGAAAAAATACGTGTCTAGTTTTTTTTTGTAAATCTGACTGACGGACTAGTTAGTTTTTTTGTAGTCAACTACCCTATTAAGAGAAAAAAATACAAATATTTAAAACAAAATGCTCTGCCTCCAAAGGTGTATGTCCAAAACAACAACATAAACACAAAAATAGCTAATCGTTATGGTTTAATTTCATAAAATGATTATAGTGATTAAAATTCCTTGTTATTCCAAGTTTATTTCCTTTTCCGTCTCCCGAACTATTTCGTACGTATACCAGACTCGCATGAATCGTCAGGAGTGAGCCGGGACGTAAATCAAGCCGCGTCGTCCCATCCATCACGCGACTCCGTCCCATCAATCGCGATGCGACCGAAATAGCCACGCGGTGTATAGCTAAACTTGGACATCTTCTCACCTAAGGGACGCGGAGAGCGTATCTAAGAGGATTGTTAGCTAGGCATGCTATAGTTTATGAAGCCCTGGAGAATGCACAAGTTATTTAAATGAGTTTGTTTATTGGTATTCAACGTACTAGCTGCTCTTGTTGTTTATGTTAGGAGAGCATTCGATCAGTAGGTACCTAGGTGATACCTACTGGGAATCGTAAACGTGCTAGACGAGTAGGTAAGTTGTTTGTACAAATCATTTA
Organism: Sesamia inferens; assembly: GCA_037179545.1. Classification (NCBI taxonomy): domain Eukaryota; kingdom Metazoa; phylum Arthropoda; class Insecta; order Lepidoptera; family Noctuidae; genus Sesamia; species Sesamia inferens. The sequence continues at coordinate 31,219,832 of CM073935.1, forward strand.
CCCCTTATTGCAAAACGAAATCTAACTTAAGTTCCAGACTTAACCTCTGAGTCAGTATATGTATTTCGAACTTTATTGAGGTGCGATTGAGGTTAAGTGAAGTTCTTAATACGAAAGTAAAAACTTAGTACCGAACTAAGCTGTCATCACACTTCACACAAAGTCACTTTTACTTTCCCTATGTCGCTATGTATGATTCAACCTTTAAAACTACGCATTGGATTTTGATAGGGTGAGAGGAATACTGATAATTTTTGAGGTTTCTAACAGATGTCGCAATATAAACCCATTATTTTGAGCTTACATTGCAAACGCTGGCTGAACCCTATGAGATAGATCAAAATAATGTACTACAGTATTGTAGACCTTAAAAATGCCTACAAAAAAGTCTGCAACACCATATGTCAACCTACTATAGTTTCTTCATTATGACTACTTTTTTATGTTTGAAAAGATAATTAAAATGCCAGTCGAAATCAGAGCCCACCGTTTGTTCCTTATTATTAATCCTTAACCAAATAAATTACGTCATATCAAAGGTAATGTTAGTAGCAGCAATCTCTTTTTAAATTATTGGAATTGGTTGTTTCATTCAGGAGATATCATCAAAATCGATTTATTAAAAACTAAACATCAGAAAAAATCCGCGTGCCCCTCGCGCCCCTGCCGGCCGCCTGCTACTTGAGTGTTTCTCTGCCTAAACCGCGCAGTGAGTGGACCGGAGCGGGGGTCCATTATTTCGAACAAACTTGCTATGTGATGTCCATAATATAAATACTAGGAATGGGCACAAATTTATTGTACCTACAACAAGGCTCAAGAAAATAGGTGTCTCTTTTAGATGCCAATGTATACATTTCTACAATAGACTTTCTGAGGTGGTTCAAGATCTGAGCCTGAATAAATTCAAATCCTTCATTAAACGTAAGTTGTGTCAGAAAGCATTTTATAGTGTTAAGGATTATATTGAGGACAAAAAGGCTTGGGCTTGAGCTGCGTCCGATTGCTATACACTGATTGTTCTTTGATTTTTCCTCTTGTAGTTTTAATTTGGAATTGTTTATGTTTGTTTTTATTCAAAGCCAGTATTACACACTATATAGCCAAGAATATTGTACGTTACGGAATTGCATCGCTGACAGGGGTGTTCGACACTGGTACAGCTATACAGGAGCTAAATTTAGTATTCGGAACACTGTTGGAGCTGCTGAACCTTAGACAAAACTATCTTTGCATTGTGTAGATTCATTTTCTTAGTATTGTATAATTGCATGGCACACGTGTGAGCACAATGTACTTGCTGTAAAGCATCTATTTGTTGGGTTAGCCTTTTTTATTGACTTAATTGTGCTCTGGCTGTTGAGAGTATGTCATGCTCACTCAAATGTCTCGCTGGTGGTGACGTGTGTGTTGGGTCTATATTTTCTAGACCTAAAACTCTCATGTCTAGAACGGATAGATGAAGAAATAAGTACATACCAGTACATTTAGTAGTAGGTATAAGTAGGTAATTAGTTTCTTTTTAACTGAATTTCTCGTTGAATATATAAAAAGTGTACTTTTGTTTTGAGACTAGCCATGGTGTACCTTGCATAGTATTGTTCCTAAGTGGTGTAGGTAGTGAGGCTTTGGTGTTGCTATAGAAAGATGAATATTGGTTTTGGCCTTATACATCTAAATACCTAATATTATACCTACAGAGAAAAGATTTGAATTTGTAAAAAATATTTGTTTCTTTTATTTTTCACGGAGAAGCAATTGAACGAATTTGAATGAAATTCAGCACATGGGTAGACGATGACCTGACTTAGAAGATAGACATAGGATACCAATATACCGACGGGCTCGCGACTTATGCGGGTGAAACCGTGGGGTACAACTGGTTATAAATAAAGTCTATCAAATATTTAAGCTTTTAATTTCAAACGGTAGAATCCCATAAAAATACTTTTTAATAGCGAATAAACTACTAACAAATGAAGGATTTTGATATATTTTGTGGAAGGGTAAAATTGTATCAAAATAAGTATGAAAAATATAGTGGCGTATTAGGTATGATTGTGTAATAGCATTACAATAGCAATGACATTCGTTTTAATAGTTCAACAACGTTCATTGGCCACTTCGTTGAGCAGTCCATTTTGTAACATAATTAAAGCCATGGATTAGCAATATCCATCAATATGTTCCAGTGAGTGTTCCGCAATAAGGGTCAAGGAATGTGAGTATCCTGTACCTAACTTGAATACGAACACACGAACAAAAACACATATTTTTAAAGAAAAATGATTTTTGCTCGTGTGTCTCGGTGGTAGGCCATAACATCAGTTGCCGACAGAAGTTACCACCCACCAGATAAAGTCTTGCCGCCAAGCGATTCGTCGTGTATCGGCATGATGTCTGGTAAAGCCGTACAGAGGAAGGATCTGGGCAGTTGTGTTGTGTGTATGATGCGCCAAATGTTGTTGTGTCGGCAGTTTGGTCGTGAAGGATATCCAAATCAATCGCTCTCTGGCGCAGCATCGTTGGTCGTGTGACTGGGTTTAACATTGCATTACCTTTCTCAACTAGGTACCATCTTCCTTAATATTCACTCAGTTTTTTGAGTGAATAGCCTCTTAATAAACTGGCGCACTTTATCATCAACGATTGCATCAGGCGGGATTGCGGTCAAGTACTTACTAATTTATAATACTAAAAGAAATGTTAGTTTTTCTGGACTAAATGCATCAAAGAGTAAATGAACATTATACATAGGTAACTCTCTACCTCACTGAATGCGTCTAGACACTCACTAGACTGCCCGTGTTCCAGTTGAAATTTAGAGGACTGGCTGCAAAACCTTTTTGATGTGAAACATCTATAGGCGCACGTGAGACCGATTTCTGGCGTGGCGACGCATCGACTGTGCGTTTCTCTCTCACTCGATCCGGCGTTAAGCCATCTCTTTCGCTCCACTGAGCTCGGAATCGACTGTGCGTTTCTCTCTCACTCGATCCGGCGTTAAGCCATCTCTTTCGCTCCACTGAGCTCGGACTCGGATACCTATAGTGTATACTCTGTTTATTACAGTACTCATAACCTGTGTTTTTCTGGTAAATAAATCATTTTTCTGTTCTGATAATAAAATGTCTGACCGTGATAATTTAGAGAGTGGAAGTGATCAGCCTCCTGCAAAGAAAGCAAAATCACACTATGACACATTATCAAGTCATCAGTAAGTTAATTATATTTTTATAATTAAAGTATGCATTTATCTGTGCATTTAGCACGCGTATATTTGGTGTGTATTGAGCGCCAGTAAATGTAAAATCTACTCTCTAGGTAGATTAAAATTCACATAAATTTCATTGCATATCATGTTTTTAAATTAATTATTAATTTTAATTTCATTCTTATTGAAATTAATGCATTAAAACAATTGCTTAGAGAATAAATTTATTAAGACTGACAGAACTTTATTTTAAAATCAGCTGATGGCGTGCAGCGCACGAATCTTTTTCTTATTTGTTATTAATTTAAACTTTAAAAAAATAATTAATTTTTCTAATCATAATGGAGTTTATAGTGAAACATTCATTATTTATATTTATAATTTACGATCTTTAGTAGTATATTGAAATAACTAGCTAAGATTCTTGACAATAGATGCTGTATTTATTAGATATCTTAATAATGTTATGTCCAATACTTTCGTATCGTACTTCAGTTACCATCGACCAATTGTCACAGTAATACCGTTCTCAGAGGCAACATCGAATGTAACTATTACCGAAGTCACTGATTAAACTAATTGAGTAGTTTCGATTTAAAATAAATATGTAAATTTTTGTATTCAATGAAAATGAATGTTTATTTAATAAAAAATCATCGTTATCTAGAAAAAAAAATCGTTATATTTTTTATTTTATTTTATTGACATTTTTAGTTCCTACCACAATCTGTTCTTTTCTGCATACTACTTTTACGAAATAACGTCGATGTTTCACATCTACCAGGCGTCCCGTGACGGCTCCATTTTTTTTTATTTAAATTCGGTATTAATGATTCTGAAAACAGTATCTAACTAATAGGTAATGAAAAAAAAATAGTTTAAGAATTACGATAGATTAACAGTCTAACATTTAAGGCAACATGAATTTTAAGTGAACATAAAAACTGATAGTTATTACAGCGACCATCCGTCCAAGTAACTGAAAATTTAGGATATTACTCAATTATCTTGTTCAGCAGACAATTCACAACATCCCGGCCCGCCTAAAATTGAATTAATAGGCCCAATTAGAATCAAGATAACAAGCGGCTATAAAAAAATCCTCATTAATAGAGCCAAACTTGTTACTGCTACCGAATTAACGAGCGCCGAACTAACGCAATCTTGTAATTACGAACACCTCGACTACACAGCCAGCCAACACCAGAGGGATACCTACAGCCTCGGGGGGCGGGGCCTACCACCGATCAATACGAGCACAACGCGCTTATACTACCGAAGGGAAATAGCTGTGTCCCTTTCCGACACGACTCAACCCACCTCCGGAGTGAACGAGACGGAATCGGACCACCTCATTCGTTGAGACGCATCCCGATGGGCGTTCTCCGGCCTTCACAGTCGGGTAATCCGACATGGCTCAGTCGGCAAAGAACCGCGTGCCGTGCGCGTGCGTGCCCGCCGCCGGCATACGATGCACTCCGCGTAGAGACAACATATAGTCACCATGCTCGTGCCACCTGAGATGATGGCAGCGCAATCCAAGCTAGTCTACCAGATGAACAAGTACTACAACGAGCGGGTCGCCAACCGCAAGGCGCAGATCACCAAGACCATTCACGAAGTGTGTCGGATAGTTCAGGATGTTCTCAAGGAGGTGGAACTTCAGGAGCCCAGGTTCATATCCTCCCTTACGGACTACAATGGACGTTTTGATGGTTTGGAAGTGGTTTCTCCTCATGAGTTTGAAATAGTTATTTACTTAAATCAAATGGGTGTGCTGAACTTCGTGGATGACGGCTCCCTGCCTGGCTGCGCCGTACTGAAGCTGAGCGACGGCAGGAAGCGCTCCATGTCCCTGTGGGTGGAGTTCATCACCGCGTCAGGCTATCTGTCCGCGAGGAAGATCCGCTCAAGGTTCCAGACCCTCGTCGCACAGGCGTGTGACAAATGTTCCTATAGAGATTGTGTAAAAATGATTGCTGAGACAACAGAAGTGAAACTACGGATTCGTGAGAGGTACATCGTGCAAATAACGCCGGCGTTCAAATGCGCCGGCTTGTGGCCGCGGTCAGCGGCTCACTGGCCGCTACCCGCTATACCGTGGCCACACCCCAACATTGTCGCTGAAGTGAAAACGGAAGGCTTTGACTTACTATCGAAAGAATGTCTCGCACTACAAGGAAAGAATTCTGCAATGGAAGGTGATGCGTGGGTGTTAAGCTTTTTCGAGGCTGAGAACCGTCTGTTGCAAGGCGGGTGTCGACGAAAGTGCTTAAGTATCTTAAAGACGATTAGGGACCGGCATTTAGACTTGCCTGGCAACCCTGTGACCTGCTATCACATGAAGACATTACTGTTGTACGAATGTGAGAAGCATCCTAGAGAACATGAATGGGACGAAGTTGCAATTGGAGATAGGATCAACGGCATCTTCCTGCAGCTGATATCCTCGCTGCAGTGTCGCCGGTGTCCGCACTACTTCCTGCCGCACGTGGACTTGTTCAAGGGCAAGTCCCCGACGGCACTGGAGAATGCCGCCAAGCAGGTGTGGAGGCTGACGCGTGAGATGCTCACCAACTCCAGAGCATTCGAGAAGCTGTGAGCGAACAGTTTAGAGTGATTGTGAAAGTGGAGTGTAATTTGTTTATTGGTCCTCCAGTCATTTTGAGTAGTTTAGCGAAGCATTTCGTGTTGATAGGCAACGTGTTGGAGGCGCACAGTGTGTATACGGTTGTAGATTGTGGGCTATCTGAAATATTCCATTCGGATCGGACAGACTGTAAGTAGAAGTGATACTAATATACGCTAGGGACGCAGTTTCGATATAATATTTTTGTGATATACTGTAAATAGCTTAAACGTTGTACAATTTTAGTGATATATTTAATTTAAAATCATCGTGTATTTATTTGACTGAAATCTTATAAAGTAGGCGCATAATCTACTTATAGTTAAAAATAAATAATTTGAAACTATAACTCTTATTTTGATTTGTAGACATGTTCCCACACTAACATACATATCGTCATAAACACATAGTCATGTGATACGTTCGAGTACGTAAAGTATTAACATAGGTACTGCATTTTATTGAGTAAAGTAGGCCTACAGCTGCCATAGCGGAATGAGTACAGTTTCCATTGCAAGTATCTATGTGTATAACATAAATTTCCAAACGTATGCATGCACATTCCAATACCTAGGTACTGTAGGTTTTGTGCAAGCGTTTATATTCCATACAATTTGCAAAGGTTAGCGATCATAGGTAAACCATTGGCAAATCGTTGATCATATGAATAGATAAAATACCTTAACATCGAATATATTCTTACTACCTACAATCTTAAGTAAAATACACTTTAGAATTCGCAAGACATCTAACTATATCTTAAGAAAAACTACTCCCGTTTTTCGATAAAAGTCAAGAAGCTTTTTACGAGCACAACTAAGATGACAAGCTTATCTAAACGACCGCATTTTACTCTGCAATGACGAACCCAAACGTGACATTCAAATAACGATATGTTAATTTTATGGATGGTAAAACACCATCTCGTATAGAAGGCCGAACTTTAAATCCTATCAGACATCGTGTGTCCGAGCCATTCGGCGACACAGCCTATTGAATACCTCAGCCACACTACTATACAAAGTAACAAAAAAGCACAAAACGTTGTCAAGTGACAGCGTTTGGTACGTCCTACGTAGACAGTATCAGGTTACAAGTCGATATTTTACATGTAAAAGCCCGTGGGCCGAGTGCGGGCACGACTCTGCGAGGCTACGGATAGTCGGCGAACATTAATTTATACAGTGATATCTAGACGCGATACTCGCGCGAATATACGACGGAAAAATTGTGTGTAAAGGATTTCAGATGTAAGATAAGACTCGGAGAAGTTACTGACGTTCTGCAAAGTTGTCGCATCGGAGATAGGGATCTTATTGATGGAGGGATAAGGGCCGCGATGATGGGACGGAATTGATTGGGGAATTACGTACAAGTACCTGAACAGATGCAAATACATGAATTATGAATATGTATAAAGTTAGATTTCAACAGCATATCTTGATGGTTGAGCTTTGAGTTTGTACAGATATGAGTTCACAGCCTATGTATAGTATGTGCGGTGTCCTATCTGATGGTTACATAGCATTGTAATTATGTACTATGTCGCATCTGGTTAGGCTGTATTCTAACTAGAAGGAAAAAGCTTGGCTGATTGAACAAGATAAAATCTATAATATATTCCAATACCCTTTTAACAGTACGCATACCGATACATTCAAACCGAACAGGTATCGAAAAGGCAACGTAAACGAACTCTTCTTAGTATACCTACATTGTCAAGCCTCAAAAAGGTGGTAATAACAATAAAATAAATAACCTCAGAACACAACGTTATTAAAACAAATATTAGTATAAACAATGCCATATCAAACAAACGCGGAGCGGTCGCTAGTGTCCACAAACCAGTTTGTCAGTTGGTCACCCTACGCCAACGGTCGCCTACGCTCGCATTTGTTTTTAGTTTTTACTTGGCCGCACAAACAGACGTACAGACACATTTATAAATAACCTGCTCCTTTTTGAAGTCGGTTAATAAAATAATCTAAGGATAAAGAAAGAAGTGAACTTAATAGTCTGTGAGGCAAGAGGACCAGGCAAAGATATAGGTTTTCAAGCCATACTTCAGTTTTCCGAAGACGACATTCAATTCCCTTTTGCTGTTCATCGGGCACAAGTCTAATATAAATATTTGAATGCCAAAAGACTGCTATTAACTGCTTTTGATAAATAAAATCTGCCTAGACTGTTCAGGTTGGAGGATAATGTCTTTAGATCCGCAATCTGACACTGTGTTAGATGTCAAAAAACCAATGTACCAAAGCACAAATGTGTTCTGACTAAAAGTATTTAGAAAATGATAAAATATAGAGCTCATAAAGGAAATACAACTCGGAATACATCTGGTATTTTGATGGCGTTACACAAATAGAGCAAGGGTTTTTTAATAGTCGTTAAGTGACGACGTGATGATATTACTATTCCATTATAATTAACTATTAAAGAATTTATAATTAACTATTTATTAACTGCTGAATAAATTGATGTAGTGTTACAAGTCGATTATTAATAACTATCTTCTGTGTCAAATCTTTTGCTTTAGGATAAAATATACTATAAGACACTTAGGAATAGTGTACCTAGTTTTCTATCAGAGAAAGAAGTATTGAAAGCAGATCGGAGTATTTGCACAGGTAACCGATTAAAAACATAATAAACAAAACAAAACCTCTTTATAATATTACTTTAGATAACGATTTCATGAAGGCTGAAGGCTCTATAGCATGTTCCAGGCTTAAAATATCAACCACAAAAATTTAGTTTGCAGATAGAAAATTCTTATAGCAAAATAGTTGATTGGAAAAAGTGATCGCCTGCCCAAATTGTAATCAAAAGTTGTTTAACGGAGGCCTAAGTATTGCACAAGACCGGAGCCGCTTAAGATTTTTCCGGCAAAGTCATTAGTCTATTCTATTCGTCATAAAAACTACATTTTAGAATTAATTTTATTATTGTTGTATAAACACATGTTGTTTTTAGATGTAAGTATATAAAATATAGGATACATGATGCGTAAATAAATTGCAAGAAAAGGCAAAACGGCATTCTATTCTACGCCAATAGAAAAGGAAACACTTTTGAAAAAAAAACAGTCAAGTTTTTATGACATCTGTGGTGTGAGATTAGATAAAAAATTAAACTTGCTATGAACATTAGCGAGAATGTTTCTAATTGAAATTGTTCTATTATCCCGTTATTTATCGTTAGTTATTAACATTTTCTACGAGGTAGAAAATTGTTACAGTAATTGCATGCAGAACAATACGCAATAAAAAGCGAACTTAATTGAAATAAATAGAAACATAATTATGTATAATAAATTGGAACCGTCATAGAAGTTGGTGAAACTGAAAGTATTTATTTATTTAATCCCACTTAAGGTTTTAACTAATTTTTGCAATAATTTATCAATTTGCCATTTTTTTTCGTGCTCTTTATAAAAGAATTTAATAATAGGGCTTTAATAGGGAGCTTTTATTCTGATAATGTGGTCTTTACGTTAATAGAGATGCAATCAACCGATTAAGTGTAAAAGTACTTTGTGGCATTTACGTCTACCTATATATCTACTTTTCACATCTTGGCATGTGAAATTGCCAGGGAGCTAAGAATAAAAATGAGTATATAAGAGGAAGTCAGACACTGGCACCGGTAACAATGTCGATGGCTAGAGAAGAAACGATGGAAGGAATGTCAGACTCATACGCACACACACACACACGCACGCTTTCATACAACTGAACGCATTTTGTTTTCTTTCTTTGTTTTTATTTTTCAGTTTTCTCTTTTGTTGTTTACCTAATGTAAGGGAAGAGAGGAGCATTCAACTACAGGCATTTCTATGCCTAAATGGAGACTCCTTGACATGCGATGTGAAATAAACTTATTTTTTTTACTTTTGTTTGATGCATAGATCAAAAATGGCACAGCTTCCATTGTTCACAAACTAAGCTAAACTTTTTTTTTTTTTTTTTTTTAAATTATGCCACATAAAATACGCCAATTTACGTCAGACACTGACTAATTTGGTTGGACTAAAATATTTATTCAAATGAAATTTATGATTTGTCCTTTTCTTGATGAAATGGAAAGAAAAGATCAACTTAAAATTAGTTTAGTATAAGAAAAAGTCGCTGTCGCACTGTCGGCAGAACATTATTTTAACAAACAAAAAACTTAAACTTTTCTCATATATAATTATCACATATCTGTGCAGCTTTATAAATTAAAGAGGGCGTTTAGTTTTCAATAAAACACGCATTATAGTAATGAAGAGGCAAAAGGGGGCGTCGCAAGCGCTGCGGACGTCCAAACAAATATTGACGTAGGCCCATTGTGATAGCGCAAAAAATGGTCCCGACAGTAGGAAATATTGGACAGAAGAATATGTATATTATGAATTGTTTTTGTAAAGAAAGATAGTTATGGAGTATACCTAGTTGTATCCAAAGATATGAAATTAAAATAATTTAAAACCTAAAAAAAAAAAAAACTTATTAAGGAGATGCATTAGCCTTCCTTTGTCTGTCTAACTTTTTAACCTAATAATTTTCTAACTAAAATAGCAATAGGTATAGGCGCTACAGTACCTACTTAAACAAAGGAGTCATTTTAGATTTATTAAACATTTATCATTCAGGTTCTGTGAGATATCTAGGTATATTAAATATACTTATACGGACAAATCACACAGATTGAGCTAGCCCCAAAGTAAGTTCGAGACTTTTGTTATGGGATACTAACTCAACAATACTATATTTATAATAGATACATATATAGATAAACATCCAAGACCCAGATCAATCAGGAAAAGATCGTTTTTCAACATGACCTGGCCGGGGATCGAACCCGGGGCCACCACGTCGCAGGCAGGCGTTTTGACCGCTGCGCCACGGAGGAGGACGTGACGTTAATATTATTTCACGGATTTATCTGAAATAAATGAAATTTAATTTAGATTGTCTTACTTTGAAATAAAAAAGACTAAATAAATTAAATACAGAAACTGTAGACTATCGTATTAATTACATACCTATATCGGTATCTACTTGAATATTTTTCAAGTAATTTTTTTTCAGGCTGCATTCATGTAGTCTTTCCCTCCTCCTAGGAATAACTAACTTTCTTAAGTTCTTTTTTCTTACAATTTTATTTTTTAATAATATAACAAGTTTCACCACGCTCCGACTGAATTTAAAATGATTCGCAATGACCTGCCACAAAGCGATAATTCAATGATTAAGAATAATTGACTTCAAATTCGACGAAAGAATGTGTCTCGAAGTTTCACTATGTATAAATAAATAAATTTTATTAGTTCATTTTAAAAACATACATTAATACACAGGATTAAAAACTATTGCACAGAGAGTCACTTTAAAAGGCGAACTGATGCCTCCTAAACTAAGCTAAAAGCTTGTGTTCCTCCAGGTATGTATGACACACAATTGGTATAAGGTGACGTGCAAGTACTTATGTATATAAACATAAATACAGGTAATACAAATACGTCTTAATTAAAATACAGTATTAGATTGTTATTTAAATAGACAATAGTAATAAGGGTCTCTGTTTCTTTATATGTTAACTTCTGCAACCAATCTGTAAGTTTAATTTTCGTTCAGTCAGGATACGAATTTTTGAATTTTATTATACACTTGAGAACTAGTCGCTGCGTACTTAATTGTATATTTGTAGTATTTCTAGGAGCAATGTATAAATTGCTATGGACAATTACTGTTTGCTATGTATAAACTGGGGCCTTCAAATTAGAGATTGCTTATATTTTAATATTTATATTGTTTTTTCTTGTATACCTTATATAAACATTTCAACACAAATATATTTTTGTTATGAAATAAAGCACTTGAACTTGCTAGCAAATATTGAAGCCCATTGGACTATATTGCATGTAGGTGTGCCTTTTCCTCTTTTAAAATCTAGATGTAAAATGGAGTGTTTCAGCAACATAGCGGGAAGCACAAAAGCTGTCTCACAGTCAGCACTTTGGCTTCTGAATAAAGAACGTTGATAGACAAGTCCCTTTAAAGAGTTTGTTTTTTTTAATCATAAACTAGTGCTTGACCGCAATCCCGCCTAATGGTAAGCAAGTTGATGGTAAAGCGCGCTAGTTTATTAAAAGCCTATTCGCTCAAAAAAACTGAGTGAATAGGAAGGAAGACGGCAGTTGAGCGATGCAATTTTAAACCCAGAGGGTGATTGAGCTGGAGACCATCCTCCACGACCAAACTCCCGACACTAAAACATTTGGCACATAATACCAGGTACACATCGCAACACAACTCAGACCCATCCTAAGTACGGCTTCACCAGACATCACGACGTCAGAATGACTTTTAAGTAAATACATTTCAGTAGGTACATAAAAGGGTCTTCATTGTTCATGTGTCGCATGGATAGGCCCACAACTGACTATCGAGCGAGTACTCTAAAACTGCTAGTTGAAGCCACTTGACATCAATAATTGCCTATTGAGTACCATTATAAGATACCAGGAGACCATAAGATCGTTGGTGATCTATTACCGTAGACTTATAGCGCTACTAGCTTTCCGCCCACGGCTTCGCCCGCGCTTTTTAGATTTCCCTCGGGAATATCAATTTTTTTTTCAATAAAAGGTAGCCTATGTACTTTCTCAGGGTCTAAAGATTATCTGTGCCAAATTTCATCAAACTCGATTGAGAGGTTTAACCGGGAAAGCGTAACAGACAGACAGACAGAGTCACATTTATAATATTAGTATGCATTAACGCAGAAGAAAATACGGTCACAGTGACGATTTACTGTAAAGGTTTTGAATACATACTTATTTAAATTGTGACAATTTAGTTTGTGAAATTCTTTCCGAACACTTAGAGAACACTTAGAGCTAATTCCACCGAACTAGTTAGGCTATGTCTACTACCGAAACGTTTACCAAGCACGTAGTAGTTAGTTATTTAAGATGTTCTTATGGTATGACTTATCGTACCGTAGACTCGTCTACGCTGTTAACCTATTAAAAGCATAAACTGATCGGAAATTCATTCTCAGTCAGATTTAGGACTTAGGACTAGGTTGTATGCAAATATGGAGAGGTCACCATTCGAAAATATTTTACCTAAGCATTGTCAACAATATAAAAAAGAGAGTTAAATAGAGTGAAAGCTAATTATATGCTGGTTTTCGGCTGAAATCGCTCTTAATATTCGACGCTATCCCTAAACTGTCTCATAAAGTTAATAGTCTGGAAGTATCTACCGATAAATCACCGCTTAATTTGTACTTTTTTGTATATAAAAATATTAGGTAGTTTTCATATTAAAAATGAGTATCACAAGTTTAGAAATATTAATTAGTATGCGACGCGAAGCGGCATTGCGGCGCCACCTCCCCACACGACAGTAATTCAAACAATACCGCTACAATACGTGACTTTCACAGTCCACTATTAATATGCATCAATATGCGTCATAATCAAACAATATACCTAATGAAGTCTATGTATTCTATGAGAGTGTTGTCTAAGCGTTTCTAGTAAACTATTTCCTATGTAAATGTAGTAAGAAATGTGGCGTCTTGTGCGAGTGTGCGGTGTGGTCTACCGGCTTGTCGTTAGTTCATCTGATAAAGATCTCTATGGGAGCTTGGACTACCAAGTGATGTTGGCATACCAAGAGATAATAAGGCTGACCACCTTTGGAAAAATTTCGGTTCAATAAACTGGCAAATAATGTTACCTATATTTGGAAATAGGCCCATAAAGTTGTTTTTTACTTTCAGTTGTATTTTCAGATATACAGACGACAGCAGGTCAATCTATCCGGAACTGTCAAATATTTCCAATCAATCTTGAACCTTAGTGCTTTAGTAATAAAGTTTAAAATCTAATGAAGAAATCTGAAAGATTGTAGTAGCTTGATGTGCTTTTAGTACGACATAGGACGTGGATAAAATGTTACTGAAAGAACGCTGAAGGTACCTACGACCCAAAAAATCCCTAAAAAAGGAAGGAGTTTTGAGTAATTTGTACAATTTATGTGGGACGACGGCGAATTTTTAGAATCGATCCACATTTGACAGACATTTCCAGGTACCTTTATATAACCTCCTCCTGTTTCAGATCAGTTAAAAAGATAAAAGCTATCAATAATAACCTGACCATTTATTAGCAAGGTGACAAAATTCGCAGTAGAGCCAGCTCAGCGACATATTAACATCGGTAATGTCTCGCTGCGCTTAGCATATTGTGTTAGTATAACGGCTCGCTGAGATGCAATATTATGCACAGATCCTGTTCAAGGAGATGCATTTTATGTAGATTTGCTCCAATTCTCACCTATTTATAATAATTATTAAGCACACTATTGCACTCTACAAAACGTGGGCTTTAACAATGTATTGTAATGGAAACGCCATCTTTCTTGCTCAAGAAAGCTGAAACAATACTTTGGGCAGACTCATGCATAGCTGCGGGACAATCGGGCAATTTCTGTTGGACTTTTTTTTAAGCCAAATAAAAAATAGAATGATGAAATAAGGTAATACTGGGCGTCTGCGTTCTTCTTCTTCTTCAGCCTATGGTCCTCAGATGGAAAAAATGCCTCCCAAAGGCTTTCTGGCATCATTCCAAGCGAGGGGATTATAGTAAAGCCCCCCCCGTTTACTATAATTCCCACGCTTGGCAGGCGGGTTGGGTGCGATGATGGAATAATAAAGAATGTGCCGAAATTGTCTATATAAATAAAAAGGATCCGTTGTTGTTAGAAATCTAAGATGCAATAGAGTTAGTGGAAAACGGCTGACCCGGAGATGGAGCTGGTACTTTTAGCAGTACAAAGTGGATCTATTCCATAAACATGGGAATTCCTAACAGTAAGTACACTTGCATAAACAACAGCCTATCTTTTCGTCTAATCCGCGCCTCACAGCACCAGGAGCCCATGACTCGAGCGAAACGCAAAATTTTCACGTTGCGATTGCATAACGAATGCGCAAACGCGTTCACGGCGACAAATTTCAATGTAATCTGTATAATATTACAATTTGCTGGATGAATTATTCAATATGGCGGACGGGGCACGATGTTTATTCGATTATAGCGAGATTTACATACATATTTATAGGTGGGATATGTGCAAGGCTGTAACCTGTTGTCATATCCATAATTTGAGCTACCATGCGCGCTGACCTGCGGGGTGAGACTCACTCAGGCGCCATGTTTGATCAGCTGATGGTTATTAGTTGGAGCTGGAAGTTAAACAGTTTGTATGCAGCTGGTAATGTGATATAAACACGCGATGTAAGTTTCGTAGGTTTACGAGTATCTATTTGGTTGGTTGGATTTTAATTGAATGATTGTTAACCACATTCACAAACTATCATAAACTTAAAACAGCATACAAGGTACGCATACGCTTCTTAATTTCCACTGTAGTCCTAATTAATAGAGAAATTGTTAAAGATATTATTTTTATTGCGAAATGAAGGTGCTTTTGACCTCAGTATCGTCTGATAGAAAGGAATGGATAAGGTCTACGATGGAACGAGCGTGCCCATAATATGACTATACACTTACTTTATAAGTTGGTAGGTTATGTCAGGAAGGGATGACAAACACTGCCATGAGTACCACACTACGCGGTATATAAATAAACTAGCGACAAATGATATAGGTACCTAAGCCTTCCTTAAGAAACGGTGGCCCTTCAATAAAAACAATGTCTACTGTGTCGCCCATCAGCCAATATCTGACTCTGCAAGATACATAGACCTTATTGTCCGTGGATAGTCAGTTCCACCAACTTCAAACAGAAAGAAAGCCTGCCGGGGTAGCAAGTTTGTTCGAAATAATGGTCCGCGTTTTAGGCAGAGAAAAACTCAAGTAGCAGGCGGCTGGCAGGGGCGCGAGCGGCACGAGGATCTATCTTATAGGGTTGTCTTATAGGGAATGTAAGCTCAAAAAAGTGAGTTTATTTTGCGACATGTTTTAGAAACCTCAAAAATTATCAGTGTTCCTCTTATATATTATGCATGTTATATACTTAAAACCTTCCTCTTAAATCACTCCAGGATTAAAAAAACTAACAAAATCCGTTGCGTAGTTTTAAAGATTTAATGTTATAAAGCGACATAGGGAAAGTAAAAGTGACTTTGTTTTATAATAATGTAGTGATAAATATACGGATATACGGATACATCACACAGATTGAGCTAGCCCCAAAGTAAGTTCGAGACTTTGTTATGGGATACTAACTCAACGATACTATATTTATAATAGATAAATAAAATAAAAATAAAAAAGCCTTTTATTCCACGCATAAAATTAGAATAACACTTGATAAATTGATTTAAATTTCATAAGTACTGATTGCAATCAAAAATGTATTATTATTTAACTTTCAATATAATATACAATATTAATAATTTCATTACAATATCAATTAACAAGATTAGAAAGATTATGTATTACTAATGAGGTTTCAATATTCATTATTATATAAAATATGTTAATTAATGTAAAATTGATTATTAACAATGGGTTTACAAATTTAAGAAAAAATAATAAGCATGCATGAACCCCCCAAATATTGAGGGCGAAGGCCTCCTCCAGAGAACCCCAGCGGTCACGGTCGTTGGCTACTATCATCCAGTTTTCTCCTACAACTCGTTTGATGTCGTCTGACCATCTAGTTACAGGTCTTCCCTTTTTCCGAGTGCCTGTCGGACCTGGCCATGTCGTCATGCGGATTGTCCATCGCCCGTCGCTCATTATCGCTACGTGACCCGCCCATTTCCATTTTAACTTTAAAGCGTAGGTTAGAGCATCTATTACACCTGTTCTTTGCCTGGTGGTAGTGTGACGAATTTTCTGGCATTTTCGGATTTTTGCGATACTTCTCCCCATGCTTCACTGGCAGGAGGTGATTTTATTTTTAACTTTTTGTGTGAACCTCCACGTTTGACAGGCCATGACCTTATAATAGATACATATATAGATAAAAATCCAAGACCCAGGCAAATCAGGAAAAGACCGTTTTCCATCATGACCTGACCGGGGATCGAACCCGGGGCCTCCACGTCGCAGGCAGGCAGTTGACCGCTGCGACACGGAGGATGACAAAATGAATGTGGTGAAGAAGTTTTCAACACGACTAGTCGGGATAGTAAAAAGAAGATGGTGCGATCAGGTCCTGCGCTGATCCTCCGTACAGAATTGGACACAGGTTAACACTGATTTATACTCATGTCAAGTGGCTTAAAATATTACCCATAACTAGGTTACAATATAGTATTTGCTAGTGAGCACCAAACTGAACAAACAAAAACCAAAAGAAACCAAACTAAACAGAGTTTGTATTTTGGGTCTCTGAGTACGAATTCCAGAGTAAAGATGATTTTAGTTTTTAAGCTATTGCATAGCTTCTATCGCGGGCCTTGAGCGCGGGGACCGAATCCAGAAATTCCGTAACGAAAAAACCTCACGCTCCCCATCGTCTAACGTCGTTTCAGTTCGGCAGTCTTCGGCACGGTATGTTTGTGTGCGTGCGACTACATCTTTTGAAAACAATTTATAGATTTTCAAAAAGAGCATGCATATTGCAGGGCGCGAACTCAGTCCTACACACTTGCCATGTTACTGATAGTCGCAATGTGCTAAACTTACGATTAATTTTCTCTCTGAAATAGGTCTTCTATAGAGATATGTCATAGACGTCATCGACGTTGTCATGGCTACCTTAAAAACTTTTCATATAATTAATTACTAAGTACTTTTATTCAAATTAATTTAGTAGTGTTTTTATAAAATAGCTTTTTTTTTAACGGAAAAGCTAATTTTTCATTGGACTTTTAAATTATTTATAGTGTTGTTTACTAAATAAAAGCGCGTGATTTTATAGAGTAAAAAGTGCTCACGCGACCGTTTTTTCAATTGTTGCAAGAATTCAAAAGACTGTCTTTAAATAGTGTTCAGACGATTGCTCAAAATGTATTAGATTTCATTAGTAATAGAAATGGCATTTCAATAATGACTTTCAACTGCCAGTCTAAATAGTCATAAATACGATTTACAAGATTCAGTTACGAGACAAACAAATGTGTTACTTCTTACCGAAACTTGCATGACGCATGATAATCCAATTGAAATACCTAATTTTAATTGTATTGTTCAGTTCAAGCGAGATACTGTTTCAAAAGGTGGGGTAGCTATTTACCAAAATAAAAATGATATTACTAATATTATGACTCCGAATATTGAAATAAATATTGCACACGTTAGCGATGTTAATGTTAGGCGCTCAGTTGTTGGAGATATTTGTGCGTGCTTATGCAAACTTAGAAATGGCCTACAAATAGTTATGGTAGCAATTTACATTTCTCCGAATCCAAAATTGGACGAGGTAGAGCATTTTATTCATCGCACTTTACTGGAGTAACTCGAGTGGCTCGAAAATACTTGAAACAAATGGTAATAAATTTCCACTTATCTTGGCTGGCGATTTCAACATTAACTTCGCTGATAAAAAATCAGAGCGGTGGACAACTTTTCTATCAAAAACATTGAATTTGAAAATGAATAATGATCCACAAAAGTCCACAACAAAATATGGGACCACCATTGACGCGGTATTTTCTAGGTATTTAGAGGATATTAAGTCGCAAACTTATGTTTCTTATTTCAGTTATCATAAACCTATAGTTTCAATGATAAATATTCCTGAATAACCAACAGCTACTGTAAGGTAATAAAACCCACATGTATTGTAAAATAATAAAAATATTTTAAATAATATTAACTTTTTATTTATTTAATAAAAGAAAAATTTGTTTTCTTACCGGTCACCACGCTCAAAAAGTGTAACTTGAATTAATATCAAAGAAAAAAAATACTGCATAAATAAAATAAATAAATAATTATAATTGCATAAATTGATACAAAATGCTATGCAATAGCTTTACCGCGGCAGTCCCCGAGTGCCACACGTCTTTTTTTTTTTTTTTTTTTATATAAATTAGCGCTTGACCGCAATTTCACCTGATGGTCAGCAGTGACGCAATCGTTGATGGTAAAGCGCACTAGTTTATTAAGAGCCTATTCACTCTAGCCTTGAAGACACTCAAATTGTAGTCCGACGGAAACAACGCCGCTGGCAAATTGTTCCTGTCCCTCGATATACGCGGTATAAAGATATTAATATAAGAGTGTATATGTGATGTTTATGTGGTTTGCCAGTGAGTGATGTGTTTCTGGTGAGTGTATGCGTGTGTGTAAAGGTGTGGGTTTGTTCCATAGGGCTTCGTTTGATTTCGTCTAAAGGTCTTTATACTCTTTATATTAATTGTTCCGTGTCATAATAACCAGTGTTATGCAGAGATTGTTTTTCTTTTTTTATGCAAACGTATGAAGTAGTATTTTTAATACCGCAGAGTTTGCAGACTTTATTGTAAGCACTATTGTGGGAGTAGGCCGGAGAGCCTCTTGAAGAATTCCAAAAACCCGACAGCACCTCATTGCTATATGAGGTGCTGTCGGGTTTTTGGAATTCTGTAATTACCTTGCTTCATTTGCTTTGATAGATGTATAATCAGGTCTCCTTTTAATTACTTTCGTGCCTTTTCGTGCGGGCAGAAAGAATGAAAAGCTGGCGAACTATGAGGACTCTCGTTTTGAGGTAGAATAGATATCAGTAGAGAACCAGTAGGGCTTCTTAAATATTAGCTGCCAGTTATTGGGTGGCCTACCCACAAACGGGGATATTACGACTTTAGTAATCCAAAGGTAGGTACTACTTTACTGTGGTTAAGTAAGTATCTAAATATTGCAATAGCTCACAGATACTGACAGTCAAACCCACATTTATTAAGCACTCGAATAATTGAGTTCCCTGAGCTATTTTGTATGACATTTACCGATAGCGATAGTTATTTAATAAACTCAAGATATTCGCGTGCTTTGCGGTTATTTATTACAAAGTTTAATAGGTCACTAGATATACATGTATATTTGTACCCTATAGGCATATTGCGAATGTTAGGACAATGGTAATGACAGTTATAAATATTTCTGGGATTATAAGTTGTTCACAGGATTCCATGATTTTGTTTCTACCGTAGTAGCTACGTGCCAACATACTTATTCATTACAAGCCATGGCATTTATTTCTGCCCGGAAACTAGGTAGGTCAGTATTTTTTTTCTTGAAGACAATCTTAATTACACAACGCAGACCACTAATTACATCTTATTAGCTGTGCTTCGCGGTTTCATCTACATAAGTTTCGATCCCGTGGAAACATCGGGATATAAAGTATCCTGGGTGTTATTCCTGGGTATAAACCGTCTGTGTGCCAATTTCATCCAAATCTGTTCAGCAGTTTAGGCGTGAAAGCGGAACAAAAAAACAAACTCACTTTCACATTTATAATATTAGTAAACATTCTCATCCATTCTGGACCATTATCTATTGTTTTCAAGTATTCAGAAAAACGCATAGAGCTCCAGATAGCAACAACATAGTACCAAAATAAGCGATCATTTTAATAGGCAATCTCAATGTCTAGACAGCCAAATTTATTCTAGTATTTGTAATACAATGACTGAACACTAAATCGGCTGTACTCTTGACTAGAACACCTAGGTTTTGATTACTGATGTGACCTCCCTCGATCAGCCTTCGATAGTCAGATGCGAGTTACAGGATCGGACGGTACGAGGCGATACTACAGTTAGGTTTATAGTTTTATCAGCATCATTAAAATACGTGTAGGATAGGCGACAGCCTCATGAACATGCAAATAAAATTATTAAACACAGCTACATTACTTATTAACTTAATTTGGTACATTTTGTAGTTAAAATCTTCATTCCAGTTTTGTAGCTATAATTCGTATTCATACTTATTATTACTTTATTGCTTAATTAAATGGCGGGTAATTCTATAACAAATGGAGAAGTGACTTCTATACGTGCCGTCACCCTGGTGGTCGTCGGAAATTACACCATGGATGCCATCAATATTACTGCCTAATTCTATCGAAATCCGTTCAGTGGTTTTAGACGTGAACAGGTAACAACTAGGCAGAGTTACTTTCGAAGTCATAATAGATATTATAAGAATGGATTATAACCCTATATAATTAAATACACAATATAGTGGATTTCTTAACCTAATGTTCTCAGACGGGTGGGTTACAAAAGCCGCGCAGTAAGGAACATCAAAGAGTACAGACTGCAAATAGTGCTGTAACCGAACGCTGCGTACATCGCTTGATATTTAATAATTTAATTCATCCGAACAGTGTGCCCGCTCGGCCGTGTAATGTGTTGCGACGTGTATGGCGCACTGCCAGCGAGGAGCGACGAGCGACGAGTACGAGCGGACCGAGCGATGCAGTGCAAGGTTGCAATTGCAATTGATGCTATTGATTATTATAAATTAAATAGAGAATAAGATAAATTGATTCTAAAGAAATTAAAAATACCCAAAGTAGTGAAAGTGCATCCTTTTTTAGGGTTTCGTAGCCAAATGGCAAAAGGTAGATGTATTCTGTGAACTGCATTAAGATTTTGACGCAAAAATAAAAAAAATATAATATATATTGGGGGTCCCCATACTTAGAACTGAAACTCATTTTTTTTTTTTCATCAAACACATACGTGTGGGGTATCTATGGACAGGTCTTCAAAAATGAAATCGAGGTTTCTAAAAGTTTTTTTTTTTTTCTAAACCGAATAGTTTGCGTGACGCTTCCAAAGTGGAAAAATGTTGGTCCTCTAAAATAAGAAAATGACAAATCTAAAAAATACATATGATGTACATTACTATAAAAACTACCAACGAACATTGTTTTGAACGAGATCTAGTAGATAGTTTTATTTAATACCTCGTAAATATCGTAAAAATCGCAAACCGCTTATTACCGCGTAATCTTTCATACAAATAACTTAAATCCTTTAATTTCATAAATCAATGGTAGGAAACCCTTTGTGCGTGAGTCCGACACGCACTTGGCCGGTTTTTTATAATAAGAAGGAACATTTGCGATCACAGGTACTGAGGAAACCAGAAAAGATATAAAAGTAAAACTTCAGAAACTTCTATTGTAAGCTATGATTTTCATAGCTTACAATAGAAGTTTCTAAATCAAGTAGCTTTCTAATGAAATGCGCTCTGTGATCTATGGGATAATAATTTTTGAGACTATAGTATGCAGAATTGAGAAAGGGTGACACAATGGGCCTCATCGCTACTTTTGGACTACTGGATATATTAACAAAGGGCAGGTTAAACAAATAGTGAAGGAATATGCGGAGTACTATTTGGATAAGGTACATAATAAACAACCAACAACTACCTATCAACTAAAATAAACAACAACCTTTATTCTTGTATTCTCTTAAAGACGAACGTACCCAAAAGTTACTTTGTACTATCTACAACCGCTTTCAGAGGAGCCCTACGCAACCTATTGGTGCGTAACATATAGAATTTTGTACAAAAACGGTTCTCTTTCGAGATATTATTACGGTCTATTATGAATAGAGACCGTCAAGCCGAGCATGTGATGTACAGTACAAATATGTTATTATTTATGATTATTATACATACATCAGTGACTTCCTTGATGTATTGGACTGACGTTTAGGTATGTACCGACCAAATGGTTGTCCTTGCTTTACTGTGAATGTTATTGTAATCTATTTTTTAAGGTTTACTATCCATTTGTCACACGGACTCCGAAACAAATCGAAATGTGCGACTGGTGTGGCCAACTATTGCTCAAGCCCAACATACAAAGTCTGACCGCCAAGCGATTCGTCGTGACCCGGCATGATGTCTGGTGAAGGCGTAGGGGGCGACTGGTCTGAACAGTTGTGTTGCGATGAGTACCGAGTACGGAGTTTGGTAGTGGAGGGTCTCCAGATCAATCTCCCTCTGGGTTAAACATTACATCACCTCGCTCAACTGCCGTCTTCCTTCCTATTCACTCAGTTTTTTGAGTGAATGGGCTTACTAAACTAGCACGCTTTACCATCAACGATTGCATCACTGCTTACCATCGGACGAGATTGCGATCAAGCACTAGTTTACATTTTTTTTTTTTTAAAGTGCGTGCCTGCGAGGAAACAAAATGGACGGACCAATTTCTACAAAAGCGTGGTCAGTCTATATAGTTATGAGCTAACACTAATCAACACTTAGCAATTTATAATTGCGATTTTTTGTTTTTGAGTGCGACAACTGTGAAAATAACAACGAAAATAACAACAAACAAACAACTGTGAACAAAATGCTACGTCCTCAACAGCGCAAAATTTAATTAAAAAATAAAGAAGTAAATAGCTTTTGAACAAAGCCGAGTGTATACATACATTTGCTGGTGACTGGACAGTTATCTGAGTGTACTGTATATATATTGAAAAGGTTAAGTGGTATTTAATCAGAGTTATACGTCCTTTTAAAACAGTGTTACTAAAACATTCCTCACGATAACAGTTCCCCGATCTTCGCTTAGGACGCCATTTGTGTAATGACTTTTTTTATTTCGCGATATTGAATTAATAACAAATGTCGTGTTATATGTAAATACGGCGATAAATGTCCTACTTCATGATTACCCAGGTGTTTACTTCCATTGCTTAGGTAGGTTTTATATGCAAACGTATTTATGTAACTAGTGTGCGTAGTTTATGGCTTGTTATTTTCATGTGCTCTAAATTATTAAGTTTCTTGACTATATTGAGTACAATTGAGGGAGAGGGAGAGCCAAAATTAAACTTTTGAATAGATGGCCGGCTGCGATTTATTTAGGACGGCTGGATAGATGTGTAGGTACTAGATAAGCAAGGAACAAGGAGAATTCCGTGGAGGAGGCCTTTTCCATGGAGAACATATTCATCTTTTGCTGCAACTATCACTCGGAAAAAAGGTTATGTATGTATTGCTGATGCATGAATGAATGAATTACTATTGATTAAAATCTAAAAATAAAGCCATTTATTTAAATTAGGTGTGATCAGCACTTTTCGACAGGCAGTCCCCCAAAACTGTCCGCCCTTCACCACTTCTTAGTTTGTTTTATTATTATATAATATTTTAAAAACGTATCTATCATACTGAAAAAACAATTACAAGTTTAAGTACTGAACGGTACAGATTAGGTTTCATCGATGCATTTCAAACAGTTCGTTAATTTTCAAGAATTTATTTGTTGATCATTTTAAACTTTAATTACTTAACTAAGCGACAAGAGAATAAATGTTCGGTGAAATAATATACTTAATTAGTAAGAGAGTGGTTATTGACTGACAGCCTCCGTGGCGTAGCGGTAGCGAACGCGGCCGCTGCGCAAGGAGGCTCGGGTTCGATCCCCGCACAGTGCAAATTTTTGTATGCATGAATATGAATATTTGCACTGGTCTGGTCGTGCCTCGGAAAGCACATTAAGCCGTTGGTCCCGGTTGCTATACGAACATCTAGTGGCAGTCGTAACGGGTTGTTGGAGCCCTCAAAAGTTTAACAATTGGTCTAACTGCAATGCTTCGATATCGCCTACGGGCTGTGGAGGTCAGACGGCAGTCGCTTCAAGGAAAATATCGAAGTTTAGCCAAAAAATCAGCAGTTAGACTGGTAAAGCGTACCCCAGACTCCAAAGCTGAAAAGCTACGGACGCGACTGGGATTAACGCTGAGATGATGATGATGATGAGTAAGACAGTGGTTATTATTAACGTATTTCTAAATTCGCGAAAACGGCTGTCGTTAGAAATTTGTCCATGTCAGTCGCTGACAGAATTCAAAACAAATTACGTATTAATAGATCGCTAAAGTTTAGTCACAAAATTATTTATATTTTATTTGGAACTTATCCCAAACAATGTAGACAGCTTTCAGGTACATAATTATACCTAACTATCCTGAATATACGAAATGAAAACAAACCCCTGATGTTATTTATATTGTTTTAGCGAACATTTCGGCAATTTGAATACAAAGTCGAGTTTGTAAGCCGTTCGCAAACTTTTTGTTCCCGCACGATAACGCACGTCACACAAAAAGCTTTTCTGTGTCGTTTGATGAAAAAAATATGTAAAAAACTCACAAGCCGTCAGTGATGCATCCGACGACATTTTTCAATATCGAAACAAAAAATAGGCTGAAATTAAGGTAAAAATAAATGCTATCTCATACCGGACGATGCTTTTATCGAAGGGACAACTTTTTGAATTCACGCAGAAGCGAACCGGTGTTTTTGACTTAAAAATGTCTTATTATGTTAGTTAGGTACTTCTATATCAATAGTACGATCGAATAAAAATATTTCTTGTAAAGTTATTTTCGTTTTAAATAGATTTTAAAATACGAATCGACGCAAAAGGATTGTAGAAACTTTAGTCCCATCACTATTCAAATAAGGTTCGAATTTCAAAAATTAACGTGATTGTTTAAAGCTATTCACGCATGGCTAGTAAGAAAGAGAGAGAGTTAGAATGCGGCCAAGTGCGAAAAGGACAGCAGACGCTATGATGGACGGTCACCGTCCACTGCTGGGACACCGATCGTAGCTCACGACGTCCCGCATACTTTCTCATCGCCGTACACCAAAATAAACTCTAAACTTTTTATGCGTTCCTGGTATATTTAGACGATATTGTCGCTGCGTTTTTCAGTTTAAAAAAAAGTGTTAAGTGGATGATTTATATTAAGTGCGGCCCGTTATGGGCGGCTTCCGGCGTAATTATTTACTAAAAGAGTACGACAGTGGCGTTCTGAAACGTGTGACCTCTATTATGACGAGACACTGACAGAATAATTCATGTATTCTGGATGGCAGCGCGCCCTTTGTCGGTGATTGCGGTGCACCGGTGCTGGCAAAGGGCTATGTGAGAGGAGTTCTTAAGTAAACAACCAGAAGCTTGATAAACGGCAGCCATTATACGAAGCGGCTAAGTTCTACGCGCACGCGCATAGTTTTAAAAATCATATTAATGCTAACACAAACCGTTGTGTTCAAACGTTTAATACAAAATATGTGTTGCACATACAAGTATCCTGCTTTGAACGTTAAAAAATTATTAAAAAGGACATTTAAAAAACCATTGTTGAAGGCAAGTCAGGCCATCATAATAACCCAGCCAACAGAAATCAACATCATTAAATGATCAATAATCAGAATCATTTTCAGGTATTTTTTTTTTATTATAATATCACTGCAAAATATATTATGATCGATTGGTGCATATACATTGCGCTTACGTTGATTAACTACGCATTATTCACGCGTATATATGCATTATTATGCGCAAATACGTTTAAAATGTGAAAAAATTTATACTACGGGTTTTTATCCAAAAGTTTTTTGTCCCACTAATGCCTGATAAGTCATGAATTAATGGAGCATTTTGTATGTTGTTGATTCAGATTAGATTAGATGGAACAAAAATCTTGTTCGTCTGGTAGAACACAATGACATCATTACACACATTTCCAGCGAAGCCTTAAGTTTCAACTTTCAACCGTAGTTTATTAGTGCCTATATCTACTAGTTTCATTTTTTGATGTTATGTGATGGCACACATGTGAGCATAATGTACTTGCTGTAAAGCATCTATTAGTTGGGTTATTTTAATTTCTGATTTGTTGTTTTTTTGTGTTTTCCATAATGGACGCGGTTGATTTCAACATGAATGATTTAATCAAATATTTGTATCAATTGCTTGATAATTTAAAAGAGTGTCCATGGAGTTTCTTGCCCGTTCTTCTCCATAGGTACCTACTCTTTGGAATGGGCAACTAGCTTCACCTTACTGACTGACCGACCTTCTGACAATTCAAAAGTGCCTGTAACTGGTTTATTTGAAATAAATGCTTTGATATTGATTTTGATTTAAACTAGTGCATGGCTAGGATCCCGACTGATGGTAGGTAGTGATGCTATCGGTGACGGTAAGGCTTACTAGTTTATTATGAGCCTATTCACTCTAGCTTTGAAGATATTTAAATTGTAATCGGAAGGAAAGAGCACTGGCATAAACGACAAGGCGAAGAAACGTTTCCTTCGGATTGTAAGTAGAGGTGTCAACAATTTAAACACGCTGTACGACGGGTTGTCCGATGATGGCGCAATTAAGTCATTTAAGTTCCGCGCACACTCTGTAATGTTCATCATTTAGAAATAAAACCGGGCAAATGCGTGTCGGACTCACGCACAAAGGGTTCCGTACCATTGATTTATGAAATTAAAGGATTTAAGTTATTTGTATGAAAGATTACGCGGTCATAAGCGGTTTACGATATCTCGTTCAATACAATTTTCATTGGTAGTTTTTATAGTATTGTACATCGTATGGTTTTTTCGTGGCGCTGAGGTCAACATACCTGCCTGCGACGTGGAGGCCCCGGGTTCGATCCCCGGACAGGTCATGATGGAAAACGATCTTTTCCTGATTGGCCTGGGTCTTGGGTGTTTATCTATATATGTATCTATTATAAAATATAGTATCGTTGAGTTAGTATCCCATAACACAAGTCTCGAACTTACTTTGGGGCTAGCTCAATCTGTGTGATTTGTCCGTATATATTTAATTATTTTTATTTTTAGATTTTTCATTTTCTTATTTTAGAAGTTAGAGGGGGGACCAACTTTTTTCCACTTTGGAAGCGTCTGTCACGCAAACTATTCGGCTTAGAAAAAAAAATATTTTAGAAACCCGGATATCATTTTTGAAGACTTATCCATAAATACCCCACACGTTAGTGTTTGATGAATAAAAAAAATTGAGCTTCAGTTCTAAGTATGGGGGGCCCCCCAATATTTATTATTATTTTTTTATTATTGCATCAAAATCTTAATGCGGTTCACAGAATACATCTACCTACCAAGTTTCAACAGTATAGCTCTTATAGTTTCGGAAAAAAATGGCTGTGACATACGGACGGACAGACGGACAGACAGACATGACGAATCAATAAGGGTTCCGTTTTTTGCCATTTGGCTATGGAACCCTAAGAATAGTAAATTATATAGGTATCAATCCGTTTTTGCAAAGTTTTATGCAAAATATCCTGTAAACTTATACTTACTTCCTTAACATGAAATTACATAAATACATAGTGAATCAATTACGAACTAGAACCTAAATCAAAGATCGTTATTTATTGAAATTCATATTAAATTGGCCTCTCCTTAGCTACTACAACCAGACGCCACTTATAGTAATAGGTACTACCTCGTATTTTATACACACGTGACACGTGATTCTAAATTAATTCATATAGGTGTAGAAAAAATAACTAATGTCTATGTAAAGCTTATTTACTTGGAATTAAGGCAGCAATTTAGAGAAAATGACTGTTTTATCACTCTGTTTCTTCTGAATTTCTGATTCCAGGGTTTTGATAAAATTTATTTTAACAAAATGGCAATTCCGAGTCATTAACCTGAGTGCAGATGAGCCGAACATCGCCTCCTTATCATTTAATTTTTCATTAAAGTTATATGGGTTCTTATTAGTAAGTGTTAGCAGTGCGTAGGTACCTAAAAGTTTTATTATTTTTTGAATGTCGGTTTTATGATTTTATTTTCTTTTAGTAGTACCAATATCGGTTTTGTAATATGGGTAATAATAATGATGTATGACACAGAATATTATGATATCATTAGACACTGTTGTTATAATAAGTTCATACATTTATTTGTGATTTAATATAATCAAATAAATGAATTACATAGTTTTTTCCCCTTGTGGTACCGGATTTAGAATAGTACCAACCCATACCTTCCCGTGGGTGTCGTAAGAGGCGACTAAGGGAACTCTTAGCAGAGAAGCGGGCAGCAGCGCTTCTCCTGTGAAATAACAAATTACTGCCCTCTATTTATCCCCAACCCGCCTGACTAGCGATGGAGATTATGGCATTGCCCTCAATGGAATGAAAGCCTCGGGGAGGCCTATGCCTGGGCCCAGCAGTGGACCTCTACAGGCTGAGAAGAAGAAGAAGAAGAACAAATTAGTTTGAACCCTATCAGTGACACGATGTAGCATAACAGTGGGCTACATTTTTGTAGAGCACGGCCATTAGCTTTCTACTAATGTATCATCAATTCCTCGTCGTGTAACACTTGCTTATATTCATTATTATTGCTGTGTTCTGTGTTATATGATGTCTGGTGAAGCCGTTCGGAGGACGGGTCTGAGCAGTTGTGTTGCGATGTGTGCCGGGTACGATGCGCCTAATGTTGTTGTGTTGGGAGTTTGGTCGTGGAGGGTCTTCAGATCAATCTCCCTTTGGCGCAGTATCGTTGGTCGTGTTGTTGGGTTTAACATGGCATCACCTCGCTCAACTGCCGTCTTCCTTCTTATTCGCTCAGTTTTGAGTGAATAAGCTCTTAATAAACTAGCGCGCTTTACCATCAACGATCGCATCACTGCTTACCATCAGGCGGGAATGCGGTCAAGTGCTAGTTTATAACTATAAAAAAAAAAAAAAAACTTTTCACACAGCATCAACTCAGATGTTGGCGGCTTTTAGAAAATCATCGCTTCGGTTACTACGACTGCGAATATACGATCAAATGACTTATACATCCTTTATCAGAGATTATGTCATCGGTGAAAATTCGTCAGTGAAAACTATGCTTTACTTTTCGTCGGTATGTGGTTGAATAAAATGCGCATGTAGGGAATAAATAGATATTTTAGATTTTTTTAATATCTACCTACATAGTACATAGTAAGTTTTTATGAATAAACTGTACTGGATCTAGGTCGTGACTACATTGGTATGTTGTGCTTAGCAAGTTTTATATATTTTAACATTTACTTTAATTAAGAGGCCAAGAGTTGAAACTGTTGAGTTGAAAAAAAAAATCGTTCTGAAAATAATAAAATGTAGTATTTAAGCCAAGTAAAACTGCTAGCTAGAGTCACAATAAATTATCGTTATGTCATGCCTATTTTGATGATGTTAGGTACTTCGTATGTTTTATCATCACGTTCCTTGCTAACAGCGCGTTTGTAAGATGTTGTGCCATCTGTCATGTACTGTTAGTGTACCGGGCTACCTCGAGCAGTGTGTGGGCGTAATGAGAACCACTGGACTGTGTTTACCCATAAATTCGGTTTCTGATAGAAAATAAAGAACTCTGATAAATAAACTGTGTGATTAATGACAGAAAAATATATTAAGTAACGCTTACTTCGTTGAGTTTGAATCAAAAATGAATTTATTAGTCGAATGTCGCGAAAGCTCGTCGAATTGGGGATAGAAGCTAGTAGTGAATAAAACGAAAAGCTATATCTCTCATCATCATCATCATTTCAGTCGAAAGACGTTCACTGCTGGACAAAGGCCTCCACAAGGATTTCCACGACGACCGGTCCAGCGCCTCCAGCATCCAGCGGTTTCGGTCCAGTGGTTTCGGTCTACCCACGCTGCGTCTTCCGGTGCGTGGTCGCCACTCGAGAACCCGTGGGCCCCATCGGGCATCGGTCCTAAGGTCAATGTGCTCAGTCCACTGCCACTTAAGTGTTGCAATTCTTCGGGCTATGTCGGTTACTCTCGTTCTTTTGCGGATGTCCTCATTTCGGATTTGATCACGCAGTGAAACCTGAAGCATAGCCCTCTCAATTGTATTGCTATATCTGTAGTTGTACTCAATATTAAAAGAAATTGTCTTCACCTAGTCACGAATCCAGAAAACGAAAATATTACATTAATTATGACGACACCTCTGAACAAAGATGATGATAGATGCAATATTATGTATCTATGTAAGTAATCATTTACTTCGTTTTAAATGACACTTTATTAATAAATAATGTGATACGCATTACATGTGGCTGAGTCTCGGCCGGCCTTCGGTAAACATGTCAATACTGTCCAGATGCCCGCTTAGACGTGTATATAATGCAATTACTATTGACTTACTCGTGTGTTAGCAGACGCTAAGGCGATTCATCCTTAATTGGTTTATGTTATGTTGCTCTTAGATGTATTAAGTAGCGATGCTGAGTGTAGAATTGTTGGCTATATTATACTAGCGGCCCGGTACGTGCTTCGCTACGTATAAAGTGAAATAATAAAAAAATAATTGGACCATAAAATTAATTTACTCAAACAAAAACATTCACATTCTTTTTATTTTTATTGAAATCATTTGTTACAAAAAATTTGATAAATGAAGGACCGCTCAACTGATTTTGTCCAAACTTCACATAAACCATCTACTAATTAGTCACAACAAAGCCTATAGACATTTGGTTTGGATAGATGAGTCCGTTCTTGAGTTATAAAATTACAAAGAAAGTGGCATTGATATATAAAGGGTGTTTCTGACATCGACGCACAAACGAGTATCATGGATCCAGTACATGAATCTGAACCCCCCACAGGTGGAATTTTTCGTCGGTTTTGCCTGATTAAAAAAAATAATATGCAAATTTTTTTTCAATTTAATGAAAACAAAACTTGAAAAACTATCTTATCAGCTGATGTAATAGAGTTCAGATCAGGGATCAACGTTATGACAAACCCGCATGGCGGCACGCTTGCAACGTTCAAAGGCCGAGCTGACACTTTTTTAAATATTGTTATTTCTCTAACCGTTTATTAACGACATAAATGACTATCATTATTTTATTAGTGGCATGCGGTGTTTGCGTTACGATGTCAGATATACCCTATATTATACTAGCGGCCCGATACGTGCTTCGCTACGTATAAAGTGAAATAATAATAAAATAAAAAAAAATATTGGATCTACAAAATTATTTATTCAAATATAATTTTTTTTTTTTTTTATAGCTAGCAATTTTATAATTTAATCAAAAACATTAAGTTTATTAAACAAACGACTGGGGGTACCAACATTTGAAGAACATGATTCCTCCAAATTCAGACCACAAACGTGAAATAATTGCCCTTGGGCGTTGTTGATGGACATAGCAAATGATAAACGCACAGGAATTGTTTGAACTCAAACGGCCTATCAGTTGGGATCATAGGGATACGCGGTATCAAACAAACTTCTCCTTTTGATTTACCAGTTAAGATCGTAGCTTCAATTAAATTTGGTAATAAGTTTTACACTGCCAATCTGGTGCAATTACAAAGTTTTGATGAATTGATAAAATTACAAAGAAAGTGGCATTGATTTATATTTATGTCGGAGATCGTCGATTAATTTTAATAGAAGTTGCTGATTTGATTTACCTACGTAGTAGAGGGGCGAACGCTTGTGACATTATTTTGTGATGGCGGCACATGGACAGAGTCGCTTTGGAAGGTGGGGTTCGTCGAACGGTGACTTTGCACTGAGACGCGGACCAAGGCACTTCTCCGAACCGAAACTGTCGGTTTGCCTATTCAAATTATTATTATGAAGATTGGAGGGTATATCTACACGTCGTGCTTCAATTCAAAACTCACCTACGAAATGGAACCTGTACCACCACACCAAGATGCTGTCCACCCTACCGCTCTGCCGTCGCTGTCTCCGACATCAGAAGTGGGATAAAGAACTACACTGCTCACAATCTCGTTATAAATCCAGGAACAGAATAATGTGAGGCTGGAAGTGAACGTCACGTTACGAGGTGCGCTTGCTGGTGCAGAGATCGGTCCGCGCAAAGTGCGCAGTATGCGTGTACGTGCGGCTGGACGCGGCGCTGTCACGACATTGCTGACCGATTCTTGGAGCGCGACAGTGCTGGCTGTTGCTTGGCGAGCGAAGTGCGCTTGCGGAGCGCATAAGGTGTGCTAGCGGAGCGCGCAGGGTGCGCTTGCGGAGCGCGCAAGGTGCGCTTGCGCAGCGCGCAAGGTGCGCTTGTGGAGCGCGCATGGTGCGCTTGCGGAGCGTGCAAAGTGCGCTTGAGGAGCGCGCTTCTAGCTGCTTGGTGAATCACATCAATGGCGTGTGGCGCGGAGTCAGAGCTGAACGCCCAAGGTTTCAAGAATTGAGTCTCTACTCTGCAGGCGACGAGAAGATGTCAAAATAAACAAAAAGGTGGGCAACGGTTGACAACTGCCATGTGGCAGGTGTTTGTGGGAAATTGCTATAATCCGGTGAGTCGTACTATTTTTATTTTGATTCCGTGGCCGAATGTTCTCTTGTCAAGCAATCTGTAATTTCACTGGTATACGTACACACGCGATAATACATATACAGGGTATGGGTAGTACCAGCGTTGTGTACTGAACCATTTCTTTGCGACATGCTAATAAGAGTTATTTTTGCAAATTTTATTTCTTGTACTACCCGATTATTGTTTGTAATAATGGGCTGAGAAATTTTATATTAGGGTTTTAAAATTTTGATGTCTAAAATCAAAAACAAAATTGTTTAATCCAAATTAACCACTCGGTGGTGCTTTTGAATAGTCAATGTCGGTCAGTCCAAGAAAAGTGGAGCTAAATTGCATGTTTCAAAGCGTAGATCTCTATGGAGAAGAACGTGCAAGAAACTCCATGGGCAAGTCTGGTTTGTCTTTGATTATTTTAAAACTAAAGTTCACTGTGGCCTATAGTTACGAGCTCACTTGAGCTTATGATAGAATGTCGGTCTCCGTGGCGCAGCGGTCAACACGCCTGACTGCGACGTGGAGGCCCCGGGTTCGATCCCCGGCCAGGTCATGATGGGAAACGATCTTTTCCTGATTGGCCTGGGTCTTGGATGTTTATCTATATATGTATCTATTATAAAATATAGTATCGTTGAGTTAGTATCCCATAACACAAGTCTCGAACTTACTTTGGGGCTAGCTCAATCTGTGTGATTTGTCCGTATATATTTATATTTATTTATTTAATGTGTGGCTAGACTATTAAATCTTCTCAAGAGAACAAGCGGTAACGAACTTGGAAATGAGTGCTATTTACGAAAAATCTAAATTTGTTAGAAGTGAACTAAAGTAATGAAATTTAATATTGGTGAGTTGTTTGATGGCGATTATGGCGATCGTTACCTACTGAAATCGTTGATTGCAAACAGAACTTATAAGTACCCCCACGATCGCATACGAAAGACTTCTCCAAGTAATGTCTGCTGAGTTAGATTTTCATAATGTAGAAGATGGTGAGGAGGGTGCCTCCGCCAGCTAATAGAACACGTATCATGGCTATGTGGTCGCGCTACACGCACTAGTCTGTAGTCGTAACTGCAACCCAGTGAGGGGTTGTTCAGAGCGCGATGGGCAGCTAGTGGTGTGGCGGGGACCTAGGTAGATATGGTCGTACTGCATGCACTAGTCTGTTGTCGTGACTGAAACTCAGTGAGGAGTTGTTCAGGGTACGATGGGCAGATGGTGGTGTGGTGGGGACCAGGATCTCAAAGGAGACTATTAGTTGTACAGTCGTGTATTGACCTGGGAGTTGCGGACTCTTGAGTTGGTCGTATCACATGAGGTGATGACGATATGGTCAGGTCAATAACGAGTTTTCACTAGCTACTGTGGTAGCTGGGCGATGATATGTTTTCTTTTTGACAATTATGATTATGATTGATATTCATAATATTAACACCAGAAATAAGGACAAACTGCGAGCCCCTTTTCACCGACTTCAAAAGGTTCATAACTCTTTTGTTGGGCTTGGTATAGCTTTTTATAACAAGATACCCTCTGCTTTGCTAGACTTGCCCTACAATGCATTTAAAGCACAAATTAAGTCCAGGCTTTATTAATGATTATTTAAATGATAAGAATAGCTGGTCGCTCTGATTAACTCAGGACAATGTTTGTGTTCTTTCTCAGTAATTAGCTTATTGATACGTTATATGAGTTCATATAATTTACTTTTTTACATTACATAAATATGTAAGCTGTCACGCCCTTTATGCCTGGGGCTTCTTAGTTAAGTAACAAGTTTTAGTTAATTACATTTTCATTTGAATATAAATATATTGTTTTGCTTTGCTGGTATTTTGGCGTGGTAGCTGGCATATGGTAAATAATTTCATTGTTATTGTATTTTATCGTGTTCATCACTATACATAGTATTGTATAAAGACATGTTTTTTTTAAAAATGAACAGACAGCTGTGCTGCTGGGGAGTTTGTTCCGCCACTTCTTCTTCCCAGCGAAAGCACTAGGAAGTGTCGATGGGTGGGCGTTTTTGGGGGACTGTCTTATGTAATATTGACGTTCAAAAAGTGCTGATTCTCAGCCTAATTTGAATAAATGACTTTTGATTTTGATTTTTGAATTTTGATAATTGAGGCTTGAAGGAAGCTCTTGCGTTTAAGTTGTTAAAATGATTAAGCTTGTTTAGTTTTCTAATAGTCATTGTAACTAAACGTGACGTGTGACGGTCAGGTTGGCCGAGTTCTCAAAAATGCTTCAAAGTCTGTTTTCTGTGTTTTTTTTTTTTTAAATTTGTTTTACACATGCCCGAGGACGTGCAACGGAAAATATCGAAGTTTGACCGGAATCGGCGGTTAGCCTGGTGAACCGGATCCCGGACTCGGGGGCTGATGGAGCTTCGGATACGACTGGGATTGGCGCTGGGATGATGATGATGAAGATGCACGAGGACGTGCAACTCGTCAGGCTGCCGTGTCGAAGATCGTCGATTAATTTTAATAGAAGTTGCTGATTTGATTTACGTAGTAGAGGGGCGAACGCTTGTGACATTATTTTGTGATGGCGGCACATGGACAGAGTCGCTTTGGAAGGTGGGGTTCGTCGAACGGTGACTTTGCACTGAGACGCGGACCAAGGCACTTCTCCGAACCGAAACTGTCGGTTTGCCTATTCAAATTATTATTATGAAGATTGGAGGGTATATCTACACGTCGTGCTTCAATTCAAAACTCACCTACGAAATGGAACCTGTACCACCACACCAAGATGCTGTCCACCCTACCGCTCTGCCGTCGCTGTCTCCGACATATATGTATATAGATGAGATGAATGTCCACCGTTCATTGAATTCATTTGTTAAAAAAATGTGATAAATGAAGAACCGCTGGACCGATTCTGTTCAAACTTCACATAAACCATCTACTAATTAGTCAAAAGAAAGCCTGAATATTTGGTTTGGATAGGTGAGTCCGTTCTTGAGTTATAAAATTACAAAGAAAGTGACATTGATTTTGATATATATAAGAAGATGTATAATTAAAATTATATATTTACTTGTTTCACAACATTTTTCTATATAAGAAAAACTTACTACATATTTTAAAGCGTTTTAATATACCAAAATATTTTTAGCTTAAAATTCATTGTTACGTTCCTTGAAAGTAAATTGTTCAATATTTTCACGATCGTGAAACTACTATGTACTAACTACTATTACTAATAGCGTGATGCGCAGAAACGGTCGCCGTCGTGGAGATCTTTGGGGGAGGCGTATGTCCAGCAGTGGACTCCTTTCGGCTGAACTGATGATGATGATTACTAACAGACTACCACCAAAGTAGTAAACAAATATAGGTTATGTAAACATAGCTGTAACTCCTACATAATAAAGTTAAATTTGCGTTATAATTTCTAATATTTTTATACCTTAGTCCAAGTGACTCTAAAATCAACTTAATAGATATTTTTTTAAATAAAGTTGATAATAATTTAACTTCCAATAACATCAATTTGAACTATTTGTAATAGACTTTATCTAAGGAGAAAAATGTGTGCAAATAAAAACTAATAATTTCCTATTTCTTAAGGTCAAGGTAAGCTGCAGAAGGTCATAAATGAATTATTCCACAATGATGTAATTCTATCTTAATTAAAAACTTGGCATCGCCGGAGAGATTGTGTACTGAGACAATCCCTCCGACGACGACATGTTTTACTATAAAGATCATAATATATTCAACTTAAGCGCTCAGTTATAAATGTAACAATGTTCACAGTGCTGTGGGAGTGAGTAATATCATAGAAACATGATCTAACAGAGGACATTACCAGTGAGTAGTAAGTGAGCCGGTACTATGGACTTGTCCGTTTTTATGGGAGCTTGCGGGAAGGCCGGCGCGGCATGGGGTAGGCGCCATCCATACGGGGGTTCCATTCCACCGTTTCTCTCTAAACACAAATATTATATTTTTATTCGTTTCCTATCTAATCTTGGGTCGTAAATCTTGACATTTTGTTTATTCGAGATTGTCCGTGAAGATTTTTTAATTATCGCCCCAATAAAATTGTTGATAAAAGCCTCTAATGCGACGTTTTGTTTCTGCGAATTCAGTTTTGCGGTTAATGTACAAGTTGTTTTATTTATTTTGTAAAAAGTGTGTTTTTAGACAACTCGAAAACGTGAACAAGAGTATGATCGGAGCAGTCAATCTAAAAACATATCAAACACCCCGAGGAAATCATTATTATCATAGCTCTATTGATTTATATTTTGACAAAATGTAAAATCATAATATGCTCCAGAAACAGTTCTATCATCTATTTTTTTATTATTTCTTTGAGGTTGAGAGCCAAATATACGAATGTCATAAATTCGGCGAGACTGTAGACGTGAGAGGTAGTGATCACCGGCAGCAAACTATTTACTGTTCTGGTTCTACCATACACTTGGGATTCTTGCATGTTTGCTTACTTTTGTTTTACAAGATCCAATTGATTTTCGGATTATGACAATAATACTGTGAAATGACTAAAATACTATTATTAGACCTATCGCCAGGTTTTGAAAAACATAAACGGTTTTGTATACAAGAAAGACATAATAGTA
Organism: Sesamia inferens; assembly: GCA_037179545.1. Taxonomy (NCBI): domain Eukaryota; kingdom Metazoa; phylum Arthropoda; class Insecta; order Lepidoptera; family Noctuidae; genus Sesamia; species Sesamia inferens. The sequence continues at coordinate 31,257,358 of CM073935.1, forward strand.
AATTGAAGTAAATTAGTCTACTGCATCCATATAAAATATGAGATGAATAATAATCCTAAGTATTCCAAATTCCATTCGGAAAATAAAGATAAAGATTATTAACTAATATCTCAAATCGTTAGCGCTATTAACGTCACTATTTCCGTCCGCATAATAATAAAATTTAAATCAACATCCAACATACATACACAAGGACAGCAGAAATTATTGTAATCTCGTCAGTGTAGGCATACGTACAAACTTTTTTCTTGAGGGGTGGAGCGTAATGAAAACAAATGACAGAGACCCACGCGCGTCCCATAAAAAATTCAATTCATGGTTGCACGAAAATAGTAGCACTGTATTGAATTTAATATCTGAGAGCATTTTAGGGTTTTTTTAGTCGACAGACTCACAGCGGCAGCAGCGGTTAGCAGCGTGAAATACGACTGTTTAGATTGAATTTGAATATTATAGAATCAGCTGTTTTAAATATATTGGCTGGTCGGCTGATTTAGAAAGGACTTTTTTTTAACTTGTAGTATTTCCACAAGATATAGCTGAGCTAGGTACTGTGTGTGTATCAATCAGAAGACATAACTCACCAACACAAAACACACTATTAGACACAAATCCCATGAATATGTCTCATTTACAGCAGTGGCGAAAGTACCAGGAACTCATAGATCTAAAGTAGATATAATTTACAGCGTCGCCTAATGGAAGGAGCACATTAAGCGAGCATCTTTAAGCGTTTACGTATTAATAGAATAGAGGAGGTGTACCGGGAGCCAGGTGCTACACTTGGGAGGTAATTGCTTAATAGCCAGCGACTCATTAGAGGGGCGATATTTTTAAAGAAACCCTCCGGGTATGATACAGTTTGTTGATATATAAAACAAGTCAATGTTTAATGAAGTAAACCCAGCTCCATTATTTGTCCATTAGATTGAAGATGTTATCATATTCATTAATATCGCTTAACTAGCATGGATAATGATCTAATAGCTAATAATGAATAATACCTATAATGTTTACAGGCAAAAATTATTGGAGAGATGACTACCATTTTGCAATTCGCTTGATATCGAAACGATTCTAACTCATACATTGTATCGTTCTTAGTTGTTTATTAACTCCTAGTAATCCCGCCCTAACTTCATCAAAGTACAAAGCAAAAGGGTTGGTACTACACTCAGCGCACTCTGCAACCCCCAAATTATTTGCCGAAAACAAATTAAAAAGCATAAAACATGATTCAGTGTTCACCTCACTTAACCCTTTGCTGCGTCGCAATAAAATTACTCTCGTGAATTAACCCTTCCCCTTCCAGAGTAAAACACATTTACTTGCAAAACGACCCCCAAGCTTTTAAATTATGATAGATTGGCGGCTAGTGACAGGAATCGTTTGGGTTTTCGTTTTGTAATCAGAGAATGGATGAAAGAAAACATTTTTGCAAATAATTATCTAGACTTATTTGGGAGGCAGTGGGAAATGTTGATAAATTCGTCTCTCTCACGCGCAAAACGCAGATAAAAAGGAGTTATATTGGAGAAAAGACACACATCCACAATTTGAAGGTATTTTTTCAATTTATTGAATTTTCATTCAAGAAGGCCAAAATTGGTCAAATCGCGGCGGCTGTTCCCTTAATACTTGAAATACGCACAGTCCCGTAATACACCTGTAACTACTATAGATAATATTTTTTCGCTAGGAAGCCAGTGCAAAAACCTACATCCGCTTACGGTAATGTGGAGAGCCCTCGAGATGAGATCTTTATCCCAGGGGGACGCAATTCTGATCTCTCATGCATCTTCCCCAAATGAGAACTATAGGGCTGGTCCGGAAATAATGTACTTTTATTTTAGATTTAAGTGCTAAGGCTACGAAGGTATAGCTAGAACTGTTGTGATTAAAATGATATCAGTCTGATACCAGTCTCAAAAAGACCTTTTATTTTGTCAACTTTTCGACATGAATTTATCGCTGACATGAGATAATGACTAGAGTTCAGGTGTAAAGTCCGATCGCATCGTGAATGAATATTATTAAGCTGTTACTACCACAAATAACTTTTATCTGTATAACAATCGTTGCTAAGTATGAATAATTGTGATTACTAGCTTTTGTACTGTACAGCCTTACAATTGCTCATGAAAGTGATAAGTGAAAAAGTGAATAAAAATGCGCATTTTGATAGCCCTACAAAACAGGCGGGTTGCACACTGAGCGCGCTCACCCTGTGTGTTTTGACTCCGCCGTTTCCCGCATATAAATCACTTGTTTAATGTATCGAAATGACGCACCAGTGCACAGACACCACTGTGTGCTGCTAACCGTACGTCTGCAACTTACTAAATTGCACTCTGTTTCTTAGTACGCAGAATATAATTTACTAGTTTTTGCTAGAAATTGAACACCAGGGGTGGTATTTGAATTTTAAACCAAATAAACAGGGAGTAAGATCTGAAATGCATTAAATTCATAGGGACAATTGCAGTTTTATAGAGTGAGAGTCTAAGTGCATTGGGAGAAAATCCAGCAGAGTAAACGTAGTTTTGGCAAGGAATAGAGATGAAAATGGCGTGTTTAATACAATCCAAACGTGGGCTGGTATACATGTAATCCACATGAAAGCTCTCGGATTAGTGTTTGATGACATCATTATTTTTCAAATGACGATCGTGTTGCGATTTTCTCTGCCCTAAGGGATCGGAGGGTGGAAAAAATTCGTAGTGATTTATTATCAAAACGTAAATTGGGTAAAGTTTTGGTATTTCTTGAAAAATTGTACACCTAAGCTTTTAAGAAATTGGTTTTAGAATTTTCAAGAGTTTCCCAGCAGGTGCTTCAGAAAAACTATAGCTATATTGGTTCGCTTGCAGTAGTTGTATTAAACCAGGTAACAATAATTACGTATATGTATGTATAAATAAATTGCAGTAACTTGCAATTTGAAAAAACGAAAGAATATTTCAATTTATGGAATAATTTTCATGTTACCGAATCTTTTTCATTTTTATTTAGATCCCGATACCCCATTAAATAGCAAACATAAATACAAAACACCGGTCCAATTATTTCCTAATAATTCTCTTAAATCCTTAAAATCGCATGGGACGTGCCGGCCCTGTGACCATTCCGCCAAAACTTTATTTCCAATCTTATAAGTAACAAAATAAGAGCGTTAGAGTGTGTAATGTTAAGTTTGTATACAGCACAGTTCCCTTATTTCAATTTTCCAGATCAGCGGTCCCTGTCAGCCTGAGATTGGGATTTGGGCGGACATAAGCGCACATGTTCTGATGTGCGCGTTTTTTTTCATCAACATGGTGATTACTATGCACAAGGGAAAGTAAGTGGCGGGAGAATATTGTTTTAAAGATTTTTACTCCATGTCATTGCATTGAATCGTGAACAGGTAAGTAGGTAGGTACCTCGGCGACTTAACGAAGAAGAATTTATAAGACACCTATTCCTTATAAAATCAACAAAATTTTCTCTTATAGCTAATTACAATATTTCTGACTAAATAATAACATCACCAAGGTATCACAGATATAAAGGAGTTTATAAATTCACTTAGGAAAGTTATAAGATCCTAGTTTACTATACAGTGGAAATGTTCTAATTTATTAACAAAGCAATAAACAGCGGGTACATCAATGCCCACCGGTACATTACTTATCCCGGGGGGCAGCATCCCGGGCATTCCGAGTAATCCCGGGGTCCCGCGGGACTCGTAACACGAGCGCACGGACAAATAGATACATTTGTACACATAAATTACAATATGTTAAGAGGCAACCCTACTCCGACTTGCTTGCACATACATACATTGTCCTAGTTATGCGTGGGTATTGGGCAACATGTTCCAGGCGAATTAAATAAAATTTTGAAAATTTTCTGAAGAAAATTTGCAAACTAGTATTTGCAATCTGTTTTCTAGGTAGCCGAAACACTTGTTTATTTTTCCGTTAACTTACAAAGCCCTAGATTTTTTCATTGTACTTCGAGTCGGATGATAATAATGATTAATTAATGTCAAGATCCACGATTGAAGATTTTAGTCGTACGAAGCATGGAAGATGATAGAGCAGTGGTTGCCTAAGGGTATTCAGGTTTCTAGGTAGCCGAAACACTTGTTTATTTTTCCGTTAACTTACAAAGCCCTAGATTTTTTCATAGTTTTTCGAGTCGGATGATAATAATGATTAATTAACGTCAAGATCCACGATTGAAGATTTTAGTCGTACGAAGCATGGAAGATGATAGAGCAGTGGTTGCCTAAGGGTATTCAGTTTTCTAGGTAGCCGAAACACTTGTTTATTTTTCCGTTAACTTACAAAGCCCTAGATTTTTTCATAGTTCTTCGAGTCGGATGATAATAATGATTAATTAATGTCAAGATCCACGATTGAAGATTTTAGTCGTACGAAGCATGGAAGATGAGAGAGCAGTGGTTGCCTAAGGGTATTCAGGTTTCTAGGTAGCCGAAACACTTGTTTATTTTTCCGTTAACTTACAAAGCCCTAGATTTTTTCATAGTTTTTCGAGTCGGATGATAATAATGATTAATTAACGTCAAGATCCACGATTGAAGATTTTAGTCGTACGAAGCATGGAAGATGATAGAGCAGTGGTTGCCTAAGGGTATTCAGTTTTCTAGGTAGCCGAAACACTTGTTTATTTTTCCGTTAACTTACAAAGCCCTAGATTTTTTCATAGTTCTTCGAGTCGGATGATAATAATGATTAATTAATGTCAAGATCCACGATTGAAGATTTTAGTCGTACGAAGCATGGAAGATGAGAGAGCAGTGGTTGCCTAAGGGTATTCAGGTTTCTAGGTAGCCGAAACACTTGTTTATTTTTCCGTTAACTTACAAAGCCCTAGATTTTTTCATAGTTTTTCGAGTCGGATGATAATAATGATTAATTAACGTCAAGATCCACGATTGAAGATTTTAGTCGTACGAAGCATGGAAGATGATAGAGCAGTGGTTGCCTAAGGGTATTCAGTTTTCTAGGTAGCCGAAACACTTGTTTATTTTTCCGTTAACTTACAAAGCCCTAGATTTTTTCATAGTTTTTCGAGTCGGATGATAATAATGATTAATTAACGTCAAGATCCACGATTGAAGATTTTAGTCGTACGAAGCATGGAAGATGATAGAGCAGTGGTTGCCTAAGGGTATTCAGTTTTCTAGGTAGCCGAAACACTTGTTTATTTTTCCGTTAACTTACAAAGCCCTAGATTTTTTCATAGTTCTTCGAGTCGGATGATAATAATGATTAATTAATGTCAAGATCCACGATTGAAGATTTTAGTCGTACGGAGCATGGAAGATTAAAGAGCAGTGGTTGCCTAAGGGTATTGGCCGCGACGTACAAGTTTAGGTCGTAAGTTTCAACTCCGTCAGGCGGTTTACTTTGCGGAAATTATTTCATCAGCAATGCTTCCAGAACGGCGAAAGAAAACATCGTGAGGAAAGCGGCATGTCCTAGAGGCAAAACTTCGGAGACATGTGACATCTGCCAACCTGCAGTGGGCCTACACTGGACCGGCAATGCGTGGAGTCGATAATTGCGACTAGTTGGGATCGTTTGGACCGAACGGACCAATGGGCGGTCCAAACGATCCCAAATAGTCGCAATCACTTGACAAAAATGTGTTCGCTGATTAGGGGGCTGCTCTCAGTTAACCAGGTTTCACTGTATTATATGGAAGATGGTTAGATAATAAGTTCTGTCACGTTTGGTTTCAGGCGTACAAATATAAAGTAAAAAAAGGAAAGATTTTATATAAAAAACAAAGCAGTCAAAACAAGACAAGTCAATTTGAAATATCAAAACACCACCTTTACTGAACTACTTCTCGTTTACGAGATCATGAGACCACCTTTCTCAATGCAGTGTCTTCTTCCAAAACAAACAATTCGGTTTTCATTCCGGCCTCACCAAATCTCGACCCATAAAAATAATATCACTTACCTCCCGTCAGTGTTATCGCAACATCTTTCTTCCATACATACTTGTGTACCGTATAGGTACTATCAGCGATCATCTTACTAAGTCGTGTGTATGTCTGTACGTCTGCAGTGAACAAACTCTCGGGTTACATCAACACTTACCTGCAAAGATACAAACAGATACGTTACACGCCGTTGGGAAAAAATACGAGGAATTTATATATAGGAATGGCGATTTTTTGTAATGTATTTTAGAACCGATCATGATCTTTGTCGAGATTATATGATATTGTTTGTCATATCATATCATTATAGTTTCTTCCACTGTGCTGAACAATGGAGTTTTACTAACCTAGATATTGCTGTACTTAAGCGGTTGGCAAGAGTCTATATCTACAAAAAGTCCTCAGATTAAAAAAAAACAGATGGTCGAAGTCCCCCAACATCAAACCTCAATTGTGTAACACATTCAATGACAATCTAAAAGTTTTCAATGAAAATTACAAATCCCTTAATACCTAAATTCGGACAATTCGTTTCTTGAAGCAAGTAAATAGCGCAACAAGGGAGTTTCATGGGTAAAAATAAATTGATTCTGTAGCGGTACCTACAAAACGCCACATGGAAGAACGCGTCATACTGACGTCACACGAATTCTACATCTCGCAATCAGAGTTTACCGTGCAACTAGCATATATACAACTTCCCTATTTCTACCGTTGGGGCAAGTACCCACCAGACATAACACCTGGTCAGAGGATCCTTCTTTTTCTATGGAGGATGAGTGAACTTTACTCCCTGTTCCTCATGCCTCCACAATTCTATTTAGTCCGCCATTTAGATTATAGAGAAATACACATATTTTGATACGTATATTTTGTATTATCATATCAATAAAAAGTAACAAATATAAAAGACATGAAAGATCAGGAGTGGAGTCTAGTGACGTCACTCGTTGCTACAAAGTGTAGCGAAGAGTGACGTCACACGAGTTTTCAACGCATTGTATCGTCTTCATTTTTTGTTTATATGAAAAAAGAAAAAATACGTGGCTAGTTTTTTTTTTTTTTGGAAATCACACTGACGGAAATTAGTTTTTTTAGTCAACTACAAGGCAATGATGAGCGTTACGCTATTACCCGTAAGTCTATGTACTTGGCCTCTCAGAAAACTGCTGCAAGACTGCCAAATAATCCAGTTAGACAAACAGCAGCAAAAAGCGGAGAACGTCAAATAAATATCTATTTTTCTACCAGGCTTGACGCCATCAATGTCGATTCTTGAAGAAGATAAACATCACATAACTATGTAAACAATTCCACTATCTCCTGCTTCTGTTACCCTGGTATCTAACAAGCTAATTCAAACACGTCTAATAAATAACGCGATCACATTAATTGTAGCTAGTTATCTACACGAGCTACTCTTACCTACTTTAATCACAATTTTATGAACTAGAGGAGGCTGCATTCAAACGTGTGAGTATTTCGGTGTTATCTACTTAACACTGAATCTTTAATTGGTGACAATTATGTTAAACTTTAACGAGGGTTGGTGTGTGTAGATGTATCAATAATCTAATGTGAGATATTTATGACAATTTGCTTCAATAGACATGAAATATAACAAACAGGCATCATCAAAATACACTTTCATGAGATAATAGATGAGATTTTTCCTGATATAATTAAAGATCTTTCTCAATACAGTTAGATAACATATATTGCGGAGGCTTATCGTTCATTATCTTCGTCTAACAATCACCGCCGAAAAGATAAATAAAATTATTTGGATATCAAAGTTTCCCGACTGAGTTAATCTCCATACAAACTACACGAGCAAGAGAGGTAGCTGTCACTCTCCTAGACGTCCCCGAGGCACCCACATAAATAATGTCAACAGTCGGTGATTCAGAACAATCGATGATCCATGATACCGCGTCACCGACCACTCACCGCTTCCACGATCAAAAAAATACATTGGAAACACCACTCCCGAGAACACAGCGCATAAATATATCAAATGAAAACAATAGGGCGACATCAGAGATATCGCGTCACACACCACGGACCCACGGACATATTTCAAAAACCGGAGATAAAATAAAAATAAAAACAAAAAAAAAATCAGTTGAAAAACCAACAACGAAAAAAATACGTGACGGGCATTAATTAAAACGGACCCACGACCAGGAATTCAGAAAAACAAAGAGGTTAAACAAACCTTCGCAGTGGGATCCCTCGCAATGATCATCATCTCACATTTTTAATCATCGGACATAAAATCTTTTTTGTCGATGGAAAACTGACCGTGCGTGGACGGATTAGAGATGGGACTGGTGTCATTGCCGATACCACATTTATCGACATAAAGAGCTGTTGAAAATTATTTTTTGGTTGGATTGTCACCGTTGTTTTAATGGTATTACGCATTGAAGAAGGGTTATCTCTTCGATCCGATCTCTGGGTCCAGGTATAAGACCAAGATTGATTGGACACGACCCGACATTTTTATGCCTATGCTCTCGGGTGTCGTCGACTCCGTTGTTAAGGAATAGGTTATTAAATTAGTGGTATCGATCGAACAAAAACTTATAATTATCGCAGCCGTATAACCGAATATGCATCATCATTCTTTTTGACGTTTTGTTGTTGGTTCAAGTGAATGAAATGTCAAGATAATTGATTTAAACGCTGCTGATTGTGGGTTGGCCCATGACATAATACGTGTTTTGGCAAATTAGGTAACATTAATTGTTATTAAAATACACCTTTAGAATTGTCGGTAAAAGGAAGTTTGTGCTGTGGATAAACAATTGGATTGATATATATATTTATAATTCCTACGAGAACTTTTTATAATTTTTTTTTGTGCAATCTTTCCACAAAAGTCTTCCATGACATTTATTACGATCGCTTAAAGTAGGATTTATAAAAGGATTGTAGATCATTATGCGGGGCGATAGGATCGCGTCGCAGGCGCAAAGCACAATGGTTGTCAACACAATGTCAGGGGACAGCCCGGGGATTATAACAAACACGCACAAAAGCACAACGGCGCTTAGCGGTTGTTTAGGGAAAACCTTACTTGTACACTTTGTCAGGGTTAAGAGTACTTCAATGTTTGATGAGTCTAGTTTGCGCAAGAGATTTTATTAGTCTAGTAATTTGCTATAAGAATAACTTACTTTAAACAATGCCATTTAACGTTATGGCATTAGGTACCTTTCCATTGAATCAGTTGTTTATTTTTTACGTATTATAAACTAGTGCTTAACCGCAATCCCGTCTGATGGTAAGCAGTGATGCAATCGTTGATGGTAAAGCGAGCCCTATTCACTCTAGCCTTGAAAATACTGAAATTTTAGTCAGACTAAAACATCGCCGCTGGAAAATTGTTCCAGTCCCTCCATGTACGCGGTATAAAAGATGAGGGGAAACGTTTCGTCCGGACAGTAGTGGTATCAACAACGTAAGAGTGGATAGTCGCTGTACGAGGGGTCGTCCGATGATGGAACGGAAATGGGGGATTAAGTAATGCAATGCCCTCGCACACTCTCAAAAATTAATCCTATAGATAGGCTAGCTACTCTTCGTCTGTGCTTCAGGCTTTGGAGATTGTTTTTATCCGAATCTGGGTCGCCATTTAGCCTCTTCGCACGCCTCTCCACCGATTCTAAAGTTGCCAGGTAGCACTTTGCAGCGCCAGCCCAAACGTTTCTGCAGTACTTCACATACGAACAGACCTGTGCTTTGTAGGCAAGTTTCCTGGCAGCCAAAATTTGGGTTTGAAGGAATCTCAACTCCCAGAAACTGACAGACGGTGCTGTGTGACGGTGTGTACGGACTTGTTTTTTGGGGGCGTTGAAAGCCACCAGATTAGCTTAGCCTCATTCAACATTCGTACGTTCTAGTATATCCTCTCTTTCGGCCCGGATTGTTTCCTTACTAGTCCGAGCACCCAGCAGGTATCTCTTCGCAATTGTGCCGTCATCTGCATACCTATAGATACCAGACATCAACAGATTGTTAATATGCAGCAGGAGCAGAGTTGCAGAAAGAACAGAGCCTTGAGGATACCGTCATTGGGCTCCGATGAGCATTCGTCGACAACGACTCGGAGGGACCGTTCAGTCAAGAAGTCTTTTACCCAGCCAGTTAGGTCAGGGGAATTGCCGTACTCTGAAAGCTTACTTAAAAGGCCAGCGTGCCAAACCAGGTCGAAGACCTTCGAGACATCAAGGGAGCAGGCAATCGCTTCCCCATTTTTCTCGAAGGCCCCACAAGTGAGTGGCATACACTAGTAAGTCCCCAGTTGACTGATTGGGACGAAGCCCGCACTCTCGGTGACTGAGGAGATCGTTAGCTTCCAAGTATACCAAGAGGCGCGAGTTCAATGCACGCTGGCGAAATTGAATTAATTCTGAAGTAGTTAAGTAAATAAATAAGTAAACGTTCTTCGATAATTCAGATTAGCTTGATAGATGAAACTACGTAACCCGCAAACCAAAATCTACTAAACAGCGCTTCATATCCAAGTGTCATCATCAAAACTAGAAAAATAATAAAAAAATACATTACATTCAAGAGACCAGATGATCCGACACTCGATGCCATCTGGATAAAGCAACAATGCCATATTACATTACCGACTTTTATCTATACAAAAACTGTACCAAAAACGGCATCGCTGAAGGACTAACAATACTGAATAGAGATTTAAGAAGGGATTTGGATTCAAAGGGCCGTTGAGAGCGCGCTTTGTTTCTGACAGCCTTTTAAATTTTACGTCTTGAGGTAACTGGACCGTGTTAAGGCGGGGTGCCAGTGTGAGGACAGAGCGGTGCCCGGTTTAGTATTAGTTTAAGAATGTTAGTGAAGATCAAAGAAGACATAGAGGAACGGGGGTGAGAGATGATAATGGCTTAATATGAATATTTTATAATCCATGTAAAACTGCAGAATAGATGAGAGAGATAAGCTGCGCCGACTCCAAATAAATGATTGTATATTTAAGGGACTGTTAGATGATGAGATATACACCCTAAAATATAATAAAGATGGTGCTAACTAAATGTATTAAGTTACTCAAACGAAAGTATAAAACCTCTCAAATAGTACATAGTTCTTGTCTTAAATCACTTCCCGCTGACAGTACCACTCAACCTCTCCTTGGATTTAGCGTACTCGGAAGGCTGCAGCGGCGTCGCTTTGTGCAAGCCCTAAAAGGGAGTGTGATTGTAGTGGCGAGTAATGGGCACTTTTTGCGCTTGCGCTGTAAAAAGGCGGGCCTGCATGGAGCTCTCGTGCTTCGCCACAATTTGGTAGATAGCGTATTTCTGTTTATAGGATAGGATTACCAAAGACATTCTGTGGAAAAATGTGACGTTCTGATTGTTAAGTTACTTAATTAAGCATGATATCTTAAATTATCTGAATCTCAATCGGCCTAACATAAGTTTTTAACTTGGAAAGGACTGGTACCAAGATTATGGTTTCTGATGAAGAGACTAGAATAGTTTCATTTTCGTTATATGTATTTCACGAGCACAAAGGAGTGTTCATAAACTAGAAGGCAGTCACAATAGAGGTTCAATTACTATCGCACATTTGATACGATGTTGCAATGCTTTGCTGTGCGATGCCAACATAGTTGATACGACGTAAGTAATGTTTTATGCTACCGTGGGTGAAGTTTACAGCGTGTTGATTGATTTTAGTTATAACTTTTATGATTCACTTAGATTATTACAATAAAGTGGGTGAAAAACGATGTTATTATGTAGGAAATGTGTAAAATATTAATTATATAATAAGGGTTTGTTCTTGCATCTTAATTTGCTGAAACTGCATTCTGATTCTTGGGATATTTGGCATTGACATTATTGTCATGTTTAGAAGTCGAAGTAGTAAGTGAGAAGTGACCTGACCAATTATGTAAGTTACTTTTTAATAAATTTTCCGATCCCATTAAAGTTGAGTCTGGGTGGCCTATCCATACCACAGACCACACGCCATCATAGAAAGCATAGTCAAATATGAAATTCGATATCAGGAACACATGAGTGAAACGAGTGTCTCAAATGATGAAATTCACTCATTCGTAATAATATGTGCACTTTAGCATAATAGTGTTGTTCATTGGCGCGTAGTTCTCGATAGTCGAGTCGATAAGTGACGGTGACAAAGGTCGGCTCCGACAAAGCCGCCTGTAATCAAGATATCAGGTGCTGTATTAACAAGTCATAAACCAATAGCGGGATATCTAAATTTATTCATCGATATACGGGCTGTAATAATCAATGCTGAGAGAGAATATAGCGTTCATTCTCTTTTTCTGAAAAGAAGTCGAGTTTGAGTTTATTTGCTATCCACATAGACCTGTACAAAAGTCCATTACATTTATTTAACTTGGTCAAAGCAATGATTACGGAACATTAAAGTTAAACACGAGAACTTACTTTACCAAATTCAAAAACATTTTATTATTAGAACACATGTTAACACAATAGTTAATTTCTAAATCTCGCTGACTGTTCATCTTTTGTACCTCTAACTACAAACGCAACATGCATGCGTCTGCGCAGCGGATTAGGGCAAGGCACCGGAGCGCACGCGCGCACCAGACCCGACGTAATGCGCGCGGCGCCAACCCGCCACCAATCATTTACACTTAGCCTTTTTAGGATAAAACCACATAAAATATTAATAATCTCCCTATATTATGGAACTGTTCAAACATAAACGGGGACGCCTGGGTTCGTACCAGGATCTTATGACTGTATTAGTTTTGCATAATCAAGACTGATAAAATTAGTGAACCTGATTTCTTAAATAAGCAAGATTGTCTTCTTTTTTTTGTTTTTTTTTAAACTTTTACCATAATTTCTTCATTTATTTACTAAGGGCGAATTACACTAAACTTTATACCTAGATACTCGTCAAATAAGTCTTATCCTGAGAATAAATTCTGAATAATTGTCAGTTTTTCTATAGAACAAATTTAACACGGTGTGTAATATTTATTCAAAGCACGTTGTAACAATATCTATCTATGTTTGGTAGCACACCCAACTCCATGTCCATGGTTTACCGGGTCGCACTTCAAATCATTGTCAAAGTATCATGTGAAGATCGTGGCGTTTTATTTTATACGTTTTGGAAGACATTAACGTTACGTATCGAGTTACTCGCCGGTATAATAGAGCGTGGCCCGTGTTTGTGTAGTATTATAGTAAGTATAGTTACTGCTCTGGTGGCCGCCGGTTGATACAGGTTAGGCAGTGGGCGGATGTCTGTACTGTCAGTTCTCTTTTCGAATCGTACATTTAATTACTGTCACAGTGTTTTTCATAATTAAATTTAACAAGTAGGTATTTTTTTATAAAAGAGGTTTTGCTTCATTTGCCAACATAAAATATAATTATATATAGGTACTTACCTAACATTGATAGTTTATTGTGATAGATAATCTCTAATTTGAGGAGTAGGTGTTTATGGATTATTATTTTATAGAACAACAATAAGTAGTACTTTATATGTGTGCACTCTAAAAGTAATAATATGTCAAGCTATAACGGAAATTATATCCTACCAGGATAAAACGTAATTCTCCAGGATTTTTCTTTTAAGAAAGAGGTAACTTAAAAAAGTTACTTTTGAATTTATAATATTAAGGAGCATTTTGTAAATTCCTACAGTAATTAAAACTTCTGGCTTCTTAATAATTTAATTTCTAGCAATGTGAATAGCGGAGAAGTGATAAAGATCAGGTAAGGACGGTGTCTAATTAAAGAAACCAAACAAAACTGAACATCACATAACTACACATAATTAATGAGCCACGTTTAGTTTCTCACAATTACCTTACTACACAAACCTCCTCTGAGATCTAAGTAAACGACATCCGCGTATAAATTAAAGCTACCCACACATAAGTAATTTAAAGTCTATGTTCTAATTAAAATCTTGTAGATACTATTAAAGAAACTTGAGATGTCGTGTAATTTCTGCTTTAGAAAAGCGCCCCGTTGTGATTTTAACGTTCAAAAGTTCCAGCCCTTTGCCATTAATCTGGATACCAGTCGATAAAACCGTAAACGTACGAGGCGGTAAAATCCATCGAAATTTTTATGTGACATCACTACTCGCCGTAGGGCGTCGTGAGCCCCGCCCACTTGCGTACGTAGCTCTGTAATGAGAGTGCGTCCCTTTCGCTCTCTTCTAATGCATGACTTACCTATATTCATTGATTAAATACTGTTGGTTTTTTAATTGAGTTATAGTTTAATGCAATATCAAAATTGAGACGTATTGATATTTGAAAATGAAGAATCAAAGTAGAGAAACTAGTAATGTGCAATTAACAACAGAGCAGCTACATTAATTCTAGCAACAGCTATATTAATTCCAGCTCCGATGATAAGATGGTTAATACAATCATTCATCAATTTCCATAATTAATAGTGTCAGTGAATCTAATTAAGTTCTACAATGTACCCTACCTGGTTTAGTGGGGTATAGCCCAGTCATATTAGGTAAAAAAAGGGGTCAACCTCGGAATGAAAGATAATAAGCTGCAAATTGGTATGAACCTTTGTTTTGTCATTCTAAATGTTGTCTCAAAAGTCACAATCGTTATCGTGTCCGCGTCTCAAGATATTCAAGGTCAAAGGTCACAAAAATCGGTTTTTCGCGAATATCTGGCTTCCTATCGGTTAAATGAGATTTGCATTTATTATAAAAGTTGTAGGCTATAAAATTCCCTACAACTTTTGTTTAAACTTTTTTTTCATACGACCAACCGTTTTGAAGGTAGAGCGCGAAGAGTGCACATCGTACCGTCATATACGGCCTAATGCAAGGTCAAGCATGAGTTATGGTTATCAGTACGTTATAAAGTCAATTATTTACTTGGAAATTATAATTATTAAACAATGCCCATTATTTATGTACTAACTATTAATTATTTATATTTAATTAAAGTAAGTAACTTGATTATTTATATATAATTATTCATATTTAACTATTTAAGTATAAAATATTATTAATTCTGGATTATATGTTTTAGTTTGTAGGCTACTTACCTAAACTACATACCTACCTACTTACCTAAAGCTTTACCCACACTATCCAACAAACCTACCTAAATACCTAAACCCTATACCTACACTATCTTACATACTTACCTACTTTACCAAATCACTTAAATATTCAAAGTTAAAATATTTATTCATTGATATAAAATTTAACCTTATTACTAATAAATAAATAAATATTATGTACAACCATACTTAAGAAATAATTGGAATTAATATTAGAACTTAAATAACTAATAATATCATAATGTAAAAATATTGTTATATCGGCATCCGTCATGCCTACTACATGAGGTACAATGGAACGTATATGACTGTACGATGTGCACTCTTCGCGCTCTACCTTCAAAACGGTTGGTCGTATGAAAAAAAAGTTTAAACAAAAGTTGTAGGGAATTTTATAGCCTACAACTTTTATAATAAATGCAAATCTCATTTAACCGATAGGAAGCCAGATATTCGCGAAAAACCGATTTTTGTGACCTTTGACCTTGAATATCTTGAGACGCGGACACGATAACGATTGTGACTTTTGAGACAACATTTAGAATGACAAAACAAAGGTTCATACCAATTTGCAGCTTATTATCTTTCATTCCGAGGTGAAAGCCCTAATATGACTGGGCTAGTAGTATTTAAACTTGGTGCAGTGACAAATTATAATTTATCAGCATTCTGAGAAAAAATGTAGCCCTAGACTCTAGAGACAAAACGAATAGGTTTTTTTTTTTTAAATTATAAACTAGCGCTTAACCGCAATCCCGCCTGATGGTGAGCAGTGATGCGATCGTTGATGGTAAAGCGCGCTAGTTTATTAAGAGCCTATTCACTCAGAAAAACTGAGCGAATAGGAAGGAAGACGGCAGTTGAGCGACGTGATGCAATGTTAAACTCAACAACACGACCAACGATGCTGCGCCAAAGGGAGATTAATCTGAAGACCCTCCACGACCAAACTCCCAACACAACAACATTAGGTGCATCGTACTCGGCACATATCGCAACATAACTGCTCAGACCCGTCCTCCGTACGGCTTCATCAGACATCATGCCGGAACACGACAAATCGCTTGGCGGCAAGGCCTTGTCTGGTGGGTGGTAACTTCTGCCGGCGGCCGATGTTATGGCCTACCACCGAGAAAAAAACCTACAGAAATTGTTAAATGCATTCGTTTAGTCCATTGTCGGGCTCTCGACCATCAAATATTAACATTATTAAAACCGAATCATGAAAAAGGCTATATAAAGCTGCGCGATCGAAAGAACCAAGCCGGTCATGGGGCCATGAAGGAGCCCCCAAACCGATTCTTCTCGTCCCATCTCGGGGACGCAGAGAAGTCCAACGAAGCTACATATATAACCTTCATACGTTCCTCAAAGTTACCGACGTAAACGGGCTTTGGGTCTTATTTGACCCAGTGCCATGTTGCCTTAATTTACACTCAATAAATCTCTCTCTAACTCATAGTAAATATCATTGATGTTTATAATTTAATATGAATATGTAACTTATTAATAAAAAAAAAACTGTTAGTTTTAGTAAGTTTTTATTAATATCAAGTAATGAACATAGAACAAATTTTGTGAAATAATAACATAATCCTATTATTATATCCAAAACATAAAGTAATTATTACTTATCACATTTAGTACATAGAGTAATAGTTTACGTTAAAAAGTTTATATGTAAAAAGCACTCTGCTTTTAAACTTTTTGCACGTAAGGCAAACTAATCCCGTTTTATTATCTGTTTTTGGACATAATTGGCATCTACTTCTCTTGGTCGTTGTTTTCCCTGTATTGTTTTCAGACTGGACTGAAGATGATGGCTGTGGGTCGTCTTGCGTTGAATCCCGTATATTTTTTGCAATTTCCAGTGAAAATGGTGCTCGAGGAAAAGTTTTCCGGGTTAAATATTCCAAACATAACTTGTTGCAGAATCACATAGCACCCAAAACTTTATGCCATGTTTTGCCAGTTTTGATGGCATATATTGTCGGAATGGGCACTTTCCCCTGAATGCGACTAATTGTTCGTCTACTGTCACATTTTCGGAAGGATTATAAATCTTCGGTAATACCTCAATCCACTGATTCCACAGCTTACGAATGGGAGCAAAATATTCCGATAGTTGCCGTTCACTTCGAGTTAGTCTATTATCAAACCTTATAACTCTTGATATTTTGTTGAATGATTTTTGTGACATAGTTGCTCCGAATATAGGTCTACCTTTTTTAGAATCCCATAAACTTTCAGTACTTTCGTTATTTGATCGAAAAACACCAGCTGACAGGAGTTAACCTATGAATGCAAAAAAATCCGTATTATCAATATCAGTCCATTCTTTATCAAATACATGTCTTCAAATATTGAGGATATTTGTATAATACAAAATAGTGTGTATCAATGTAGGCGTCAAAAATAATTCAAAACTTGATCTTTCTTCTTCTGTGACTCTTGAAGAAGAATCCTGAATCTAGAATCTAGTCAATCCTGGCATCGTGCTGATGATATTTTCCTTAGCGGCTCTTCCTTGACTGCTTCCAAGCGGTTTTTTGGAATAAGTTATTTGGCCATTCTTTGATGTCATTCTTTCAGAAGTATCAAATGTACTTACAATCTCACTAAAACTAGCTTGAAGAAGCAGCATTCTCCACATGATCCCCCAACTCTGAACACGGTTCTTCTTCATCGGATACTTCGTTCAAAAAGCTCTCAATTACGTTCTGTGTACTCAAAACTATGATACTGCTTCAGCAGTATAACTACAAAATGGAGGGTAATCCAATAACAAAAGTGACAGATAAGAGTTCTGTTCGTAAACACATAATTCAGAGGAACTACAATCTTTTAATACGTATGGTCAATTTTGACCCGAGGACCATAAGAGCATAAAAAATTGGAAATTAAATATTACAACATAATTTTATAAAACAATCAAATATTTAAATTGATCTCAAAACTTCAGAAAAAGTCATTAAATATCAAGTGTTAAATAAATATATTCCAAGAGAAAACTTAGTTTCTTTCCTAAAATGGGTCTAAATTGACCCGAAGACCGTATAAAGGATAAAGCAGTGCAGTCGTTACAGGTGCTCAAAAACTCTTAACAGTAAGTAGTACTGGCCTTTGTGATCTTGTTGCCCTAATTGCAATCATCTCAAATAGTCTTCTTTTATTTTACGTTGCTTATACATTTTTATGTAGTTACCTATGTATAATTTTGGATGCAAAAGTTATCTGTGTATCTATTTGTTAGTGTATTGTATGCATAACATTTGCACTAACGACAGTCCCATTTTATGTCCATGAAAATCTCTGTCCATTCTATAGTTGCCTGGAAGAGATTGCCTTGGCGATAAGCCCGCCGATCGTATATTTTATACCGCTGGATGTATTTTTATGTAACATATTTTTATGGTGTACAATAAAGTATATATTAATAAATAAAAATTAAAGGTTGATGATGAAGTACAAGCGTCACATTACACGTTCACATCAATTTCATGAAATTAAAATCAATTTATGTAACAGATTTTTCGGAAGACAGCTGCAAAATTTTATTTCTTTGGTACCGATCAAGCGTTGACAGCTGTGGTTATTAAATCACGTTCCGTTGAGTAATCCCCGGGATTAGTGCATGCTCAGCGGAATCCCTGTCACATGACAATTTGTGGCTCAGTCTGCGAGGTTAAGCAGAAGGATTACTTTAACACACGTTTGTCAAATGTAACTTCCTTTTTCACGGAGAAGGATGTCGATTTGATGAACCGTTTTGTGTACTCTTTAAATTAGCTAATCATATTGTTAACTCGGATTTTATTTAATCCTTACTAACCAAGTGTACTAACTTCTGTTCACGATTTCGGCACGATACTTTTTTCCCGTTGTATTGCATCGATAGCCAGTGCCATAACTTAATATAGGTATATTTGTTTTTTTGTTTTTGCTTGTTTCCTAAACATCTTAGCGTGAAGTTTAGCCTATCAGCCTTCCTAAATAATTGGCCTATTAAATGAAAAAGAAAATTAAAACCCTACTATAAATTCCAGAGTGCGGTCAAACAAACAAACTTAAATGAATGTAATGGTTAGCAATATGCTCAAGTTAAGTAAGAGGAGGTCTACTAATCAAAGTCAATGTTGTAAGGAAACTTCTAGATCTAGACTGTTAAAATTTAAAGGGGTTAGCTCAAAAAATTAAACGGACATTTATCACTCTTCAGTCATCCATTGAATATCATGGACTTTAACCACGAGATAAATATCTTCGCTGCGAATTCTATCACAGGGCTATTTTCTGCTTCGGTATGCACGCATTTTTAGACCTCTTTTTATCCTTAGTCAATAAATTCATAGGGACAAACCGGCAGACTGGCAAACTATGCATAATATTAAACGGAAAGGCATCAAAATCTAATTTCACGCGTCAAAAGAGCAGCCAAGTGCAGGAGTATTCGCGTCCGTGTCGGATGACGGCGCGTGGCGACGCGTGGCCTGCCTTGCCAATTCTGCTGCCTTAGTGAAGTCACACAATAGAAGCTTTAGTCATTTGCCGCCAAATAATGGCTAATCTAATGATGTCATGATTAAGTTCTTACTTAACGCTAATCAAATCTCCGTGTCGGTATTTTAAAAGCTCTGTTTGTTTACGATCAAGTTAGACTATCCAGACATTCATGCATGTTTTTTTGCAAAACAAATGACTAATTTTTATTTGAAGTTATGTTATCTTTCAAATCCTGACCCAGGTAATTCATATTCTCCATTATTTAGTGAATCGGCTGAAATGTAAGTCACTAGACTAGTTTATTAACTTTGCTAGCATTGCCTTAAAACTAAAACATTATCCTCTTCATAAAATATAAAACTGCACATAATAACACTCCACAGAAAAACAAATACTGCCAAGAATGCACTTGGCGAATTAATTCGATAAGTATAATGCAATAAAGTTCAAATGAAAACTAATGTCAGTACGGGAGGCGGTCAGGCGGAAACTTTCGAGCACAATCTAATTTGTGTCCCCCACGCATCTATAGTGGATGCTGCAAGGGTGTAAACATCAAGTTCTTATACTTTAGTTCAGATCATGAGTGTTATTTGTGTTGTATGAACTAAAGGCCAATTCAAATCAGAATGTACCTGATGGCATGGAGACTAGAGAATTTACTGTGAATTTTTTAGAGTATGCATCTGTATGATATCCCTTGTTGATATACCAGTTCTCCATTATTGAGTACTAGCTTTCCGCCCGCGTGGAGATCGGTTATATGGCGTTTTTTAGATTTCCCTCGGGAATATCGATTTCTTTCGGGATAAAAAGTACCCTAATAACAAGAATTTAATCCGGACTTCTAACTTTACGTCTGCAAAATTTCAAAACAATCGGTTCAGTAGTTACGGCGTGAAAGCGGAACAAACAAACAAACTCACTTTCCCATTTATAATATTAGTACGGACTATAAAAATGAAAAATCAAAATAAAAGCATTTATTTCAAATAAACCAGTTACAGGCGCTTTTGAATTGTCAGTCAGTAAGGTGAAGCTAGTCGCCCATTCCAAAGAGTAGGTACCTATGGAGAAGAACGGGCAAGAAACTCCATGGACACTCTTTTAAATTATCAAGCAATTGATACAATTATTTGATTACATCATTCATTTTGTTATTCATATAACTTTAGAGTTCAGTTTTAGATAGACCGGGAGCGGTCATACTTAGAAAAAGCAGTTGTTACTCACCACTGAAATAAATCTAAGGAAATTTTAAAATAATGAATCTTTGCCAAACTCAATAACAGAAAATTCTCCAAACAGAGCAATGACAAGAAGTGCAAGAACACAAATAAACAATCATCAGGGGTGCAGCAGTAATGAAATCCGAACTCGATTAGTCAGGGGGCTAATGAGGCAGGGGTCGTAACGAGATTACACCTCCGGAGAGCTAAAGTGATTACAAAGCAACCCTACGGGCCTGGCCTCGATGCAGCGTGATGATTTGTGAGACAACACATAGTGAGATGCTCAATTAGTTATTATATGTTGGCTTATGATATTTTTCTCTTATTTGGGAAAATACTTATCATAAGGTATATGGAAATGTAACTAGGAATCAATAACAATGGAGGTGCAGAAAGTGATAGGGATTATCTCAAAGGAAATATGAAACCTGCAGCTACGTTTAAATAAGGCCTATGGTTTAATAGCCCAATTTCTGTATCTTAAAATTGTCAAAATCTAGTCATAGTGTTATATCAGCGACAAACAAATGTACAGGACTTGTCAAAATTTAGCGAAATTAGAGGTATTTTTAACAGATTCCGACTGAGATCAGACTGTGAACGTTCTTCAAACTACGAGAATTACTCCTGCGGTATTATGTGTCATTTAGAACATTGTTGATAATTCATTCTTTTCTATTATCATTAATGTTACTGACTATGAATTTACATCGCCATCACACTATACCTTTAACGACAGTTGGCCCAATAAATCCGAAATAAAAGATATCTTAGTACAGTCACCCGCAAATTTAAACCTCCGTCTCTTTTTTACCTATAAATCCCACGAGCTCTATTTTATCTACCTACCTACCATCTACCCACCCCCATATAGCTATGTTGATGTATGGTAATAGTGCCATAAGTAGCCACGGGAGGCGATCGTTTGCGGGCACAACGGTACGCAATGTGCAGTACTTCCTTAATAGATTCACAACTTGACTTAACATGCACTATGTGCAACGTTTACACCTGACGTACGGTGCCCGAAGACACACTGGTGTCAGTAAATGATAAAGCTAGGCTAATGGTAAAGCTGCTACTGGAGCTTCAGTTTTGTTGAAATATATTGCAGAGGACAGGGCTTGTAAAATCCATCATAGCCTTAGCCAGCCCCATTGCCCAATTTTTTGCAAATGCTGTTATGACCAAATAAAAGGTGTATCTGATATCGACGCACAAACGAGTACCATGGATCCAGTACATAATTCTGCACCCCCCAGTGGTGGAATTTTTCGGCGGCTTCTCATGATTTAAGAAAAAATATATGTAGTTTTTTTTTCACTTTAGACCGTTCATAATTGGTATACTTTTATAACCCCATAAGATTTTAAAGTAAAAATTAATTAATTCGCTATTTACACAAAAAAGGGCAATGAAAACAAAACTCGAAAAACTATCTTACCAGCTGATTTAGTAGAGTTCACATAAGGGATCAACGTCATACCTAAAAACCCGCACGGCGGCACGCTTGCAACGTTCAAAGGCCGAGCCGACACTTTTTTTTAAACACTGTGAATTCTTTAACCGTTCATTAACGACATAAATGACTATCATAATTTTATTAGTGACATGCGGTTCTACCTTTTCGCGAAGTTTGCGTTACGATGTCAGAGACACCCTGTATACCTGAGTATAATAAGTATTGACTCTACTTAACAAGGATGTAAGAAGGGAGTACTTATCATTACTCTATGTCTTGATAAGTACGTACATATGTCATCAACCTTTCCTCCTGGATTTTCTACTCACGTCCTAAACCAAATTTCGAGCACAACTCCAATCAAAGCAAAAAATCTGCCAATATCGTGCCGACTTTGTACCTAATTTAAAATTCAAAGAGACCTTTAAACAGATACCCTAAATTATTAAAACAAACAGTGCCTCAGTTGCGGCACACCACAAAGGGTCGTATGCGCTCGCGCAACTTGGCCGCGTTGATTTATCAATCAATTGCGCGCATCGTTAGTGCGCCGCGGGCTGTGTGCCTTTTGCTCGGCCGCCGATACATGTAGCGTTATGTATTCTTACTATCTATAGGTGGAATGGAATATTGATCAATGGGTTCATAGCATTGTATTTATGCAAACCCTCATGGGCATATATGTAGCAGGCAAATGAGATGGTACGCAAAGCATAGCGCTTTGAATGAAGACTTGGGTGAACTAAATCTTCCACAGGACATGATGCAGACGCGCGGCTGGAGTTTCATATAATAGAAGTGAGTAAATATGCTAGTAAAGAAGATGATTAATTACGGTTAGCTTTAGGAAACGAAAAATATAGAAAAGTTACTTGACAGATACTCAATAAATCACTGAACATTCAGCAACTGGTTTACAGTTCGTTTCACATCGTACGGAACTTCAAACCAGCTCGAGAATCAATAACAAATGATTGTGGCACAATTCTGAGAAATAGAAAAATAATGACGCGTTGCTGTTTGCTATTGATTCAAAATCTAAAACAAACGTGAAGCTTCAGACAACTATGATCGTTGACGCTGCGGTCACGCACAACTCTCGGCCATGATTTATCGACGCCCCGCGCGCGCGCCGCTCACTGCCCCTACCTACTATAAATTATTATAGGTAATGATCAATACGAGTGATTTATTATTACGATAAATAAATCGATACGCGCCCGAATAAAATATATATCGTAGCGATTGAAATCGATAAAAAATATACGATTTAGCATAGACAGCTTAATGACGATCACATGTTGACTTGGAGCATGCGTAAGTGTAGTTTACAGTAAACTCATTAATCACTGTACCTATATTGGAAAAACATCAAGAGAACAATAAAGTTAGGTTAAGTTACCACGCCTTATGCCTAGGCATATTTAAAGATCTAAGAAGACATTAAGTTTGGTTTAGAATTTGAACTTCTATGGCAGAATTGAGACAAGAATTCCATTTTTAGTTTTAACACCCCACCGAAAAATTCAAAGCAGGTAATTATGACAACTATCGCAAAGTAATCCGTCAAATATTTTTAGAGATTATACATAGAAGAATAGTAACCGGTCGAAGTGAAGGTGTTTGGAGAAGATCAGGTGTGTAGTGTTCGGAACCGGCGTGTGTGTGACATATGTAGGTACACGTAAACGACGCAAAAGAGTCCTTTTGCGTCGTTCTCCAAACACCTTCACTTCGACCGGTTACTATTCTTCTATGTATAATCTAAAAACTAGAACCTAATGTGTTACGGTCCTTACATAGTCATGTAAGGACCGTAACACATTAGGTTCTAGTTTTTTTTATAATATAGGTACAATATGTAAAGAAAACCCTGGGGGATCCGTGAAGGTATTGTTAGGTATCGATAACCGATTCTACTATTGCCTACAAAGCCGGGCTAAACTTAAAAAGAATCTCCTTAAAAAATTATTATTATTTTTTTTTTTAATATCTTTATTGAGAAAAGAAGGCTTTAATCGCGAAGCGATTATGTCAGCCTTGTAGGTTAACAATATAAATGTTACCGGCCAAACCCGATTTTAGGATAAACTAGTTTTTCCTAGGCCAAACTAGTTCATCCTATAAGCATTAGGATAAACCGGTACAGACTAGGCTAAACTGGTTCATCCTACGGCCGATAGGAGAAACTAGTTTATCCTAGGCTGACCTAGTCGAGCCTGATATGAATAAGTATACTTCAGGATAAACTAGTTTGGCCTAGTCTATAAATAGGGACTAATAAAACACCAGAATTTATAGAATCATTATGCATTTATGAATTAAATTAAAATCAATTTCACTTATTTTGGCATGATGTGCTCTGATGGCATTTGGAATTGCAGAGCACCATTTTTTTCTTGCATTTGCACCTATTTGTTAAACAATTTTTTACGCAGCTGCACCTCACAAAACCTTGCCCTGATCCAATCGAATGTTTAGTGGCTGCAGTCCTCAGAGATATTTCAATATCTCGGTTAACGTCGCCCACATCTAAAAATTTCTGGATGCAAATATCAAATTCAGTTCTGAAAAAAAAAACAAGTAATTTATATTCAAATTCAAAAAAGTATTTGAAAAATATGGTAATCGATCTTACCTGCAATATAATTTTTGCAATACACCATGTTTGGTGCCAACTTTGTAAAGGCCCTCATCATTTCTCTGAAGAATAACCCCAATGATGTTTCTGAGGTCACCTCTGCCTTTGTCTACATCTGGAATTGGTATAGTGATGTTGTCTCCAATGTTGGCAGGGGGATGGGATTTGTCTGAAGAAGCTTTCATTTTTTTAGCTTGCTTTTTAAGATTTTCTGCCGCCGCTTTTCTAGCATCTTGAATGTTCTGTGTGTCAAATTCCACAAAGCCAACATCACCATCTTCACTCTGGTTAGAATTTGAATCCTCTTCGATAACTTTTCTGAGGTCGTCCTCATCCTTAATATCATTTATTATTTCTTACGGCAACGATGAAGTCGAAAGCCCTACTCTAGGCTCAATCCCAAATAAAGCCTTGTAAGGCGATTGTTTTATTCCGGAATGAAAGGCGCGGTTTTTCATAAACTGGACATACCTTAAGCCCTCCGACCATTTCGTTGAATTGTTGTCCTTCAACCAAGAACTTATCATGTTCTCTATGTCTTGATTAGCGCGTTCAACGGAACCCTGACTTTGACTGTGCCTTGGTTTTCCACGCACAATTTTAAGTTCTGACCAAAGAGAAGCGAGCTCACTTATCACATTATTGACAAATTCTCTGCCATTGTCAGATTGAAGAATGCACGGCGCTCCTATAGTTAAAAATATATCATTCAAGTGGTAAGCCACTTCTGCCGCTCTCTTAGATGTTAACGCACGCAGAAGAACAAATTTTGTTAAATGGTCTTGGTATACCATAACAAACTTAAACTGTTCATCTGGTTGTGTCTGAAAATCGACCAAATCCACTTGACATCTGCTATTCATTTCAGAGTGAAGAATAGGCTTTGAAACTAGTCCTCTCTTCTTTTTTGTCTTTTTTTGTTGACAAACATCACACATTGATAAATAGAGGCTTATCATTTCTTTTGTGATATTAGCATATTTTTTTGATGTCTCTGCTAACATCCTGTCACGACCACCGTGTCCAACTGCCACGTGAGCTGCAACAATCACATCATATAGCTCGTCAGCCTGTAGATAATATTTTATATTCCCTTCCCTTCGTGCTATAAGTTTTTTCACATCACCAATTTTTAGCACACCAAATCGTTTCAGTCGTCTTTGTTGTAAAGGTGTCTTTTTTTCCGACTTCTCAGCGTCTTCCACTTGTTCAACCAGTTCCGAATACATATCTGATGACAGGACATTATAATGAGAAGATTTTTTGATTTCACTTTCCAAGATTTCTGTTAAAAACTTTTCTCTCCACTGTTTTTGATCGGCTTGTCTACTAGATGTAGAAGGCTCATCCATGATAATACAAAACAAAACTGTATAATATATTAAAAATATTATTTTACTAATATTTGTCTTTAGAAAACAAAAGTAACAGCTGACACGTTCTCAATTCAGAAGTCCTCAAAGCAGAATGATCGTTTTAAATCAACAAGCGCGGCAAGTGGAGAGGGCGGGGTTCGCGCGGGGCGTGAGAAATACGATCGGGGGATTACCCGCGTCCACAGGTCTCGACACGTCTCGCTTAAGCATTTTTACTAAGCAGAATTAATATAGACTAGGCCAAACTAGTTTATCCTGAAGTATACTTATTCATAATATTCATATCAGGCTCGACTAGGTCAGCCTAGGATAAACTAGTTTCTCCTATCGGCCGTAGGATGAACCAGTTTAGCCTAGTCTGTACCGGTTTATCCTAATGCTTATAGGATGAACTAGTTTGGCCTAGGAAAAACTAGTTTATCCTAAAATCGGGTTTGGCCGATAACATAAATAAAGAATTTAGCAACTAGGACCTTAACTTACTTAATTTAACAATCAGATCATATAACTTAATAGCTAATTTGGATGTAGGTCTAGACAAGATCAAATTACACATGCCAACATCCCTTAACCTAAGTCCCGCTTCTGATTCCAAAGATCTCCGATTTGACTCAACCCGCACACACTCCACTAAAGCGTGGTAGGTGTCCTCCCTTGTGTTGCAGATCAAACAATTTGGGGTATCAACCACCTTCATAAGATACCCAAACGCGTTCAATGGAATGTGCCCGGATCGCAGACGCATGCTTGTTACCAACAATCGTCTGCGTCTGCTCATCTGTACTTCAGAGAACAAAAAAAAAAAAAAAATTACTTCGCAAAACGAGGTAACATAATACATGTGCGGTAGGCAATACATACGAGGGCGAAGGGGGGCAGGGCACGCGGCACGCGGTCGAATCGCTCATTCATAATACCGTCGAAAATGATGTTGACACTTTTTTTTAAATTACCAAATTTTAGGGAAGATGGAATTAATTCCCGTAAAAAAAAAGATTATTTCTAAATTCATTACTATTGTTACTATGATGATTATGTAAAATTTCATATTTTATTTGGTCATGTGTTTACCTAACCTTTATTATCCTTAAGGGTCGGATGGGGTTTTCTTTACATATTGTACAAATTATGAACTAGTGCTTGACAGCAATCCTGCCTAATGGTAAGCAATGGTGCAATCGTTGATGGTAAAGCGCACTAGTGAATTCAGAGCATAATACTTTAGCCTTGAAGACACTTAAATTTTAGTCCGACGGAAACACCGCCGCTGGCGAATTGTTCCAGTCCCTCGATGTAATATTATGACCAAAAGTCGAGTTACAATCTCACAAAACTATGGATAAGCAATACTAGTCGTAGTTATAACCTTCTTCTATAATAAAGTTTGATACACACTCATACACTTTGACAACTTGCTGCCCGCTTATCATTGTTAGGTACTACTAATTTCAACATTCACAGAAAGTGTCTCTATGGTTAAACGGTTTACGTCGCGATCAGCATTTAAGGTGGTTCGAGTTCAAATCTATTACTTAAAAAAAATGTTTATTAGTGAGTTATATGACAACTATAGTTAGCTGACAACAAAAATATTTAAAAATACCGATCCGCAACTTAACAATGATATTTTCTTTTATGATTTTTTCTATATTAGTCATTATAAAAAGATGAGGGTAGATTTGAAATAAAGTGAATCACTAGGTCACATAAAATATTTCACTACCTATTAGCTGCAATAACTCAAATCATATTACTTAGCTGTTGTTGTTTAGTTAACATATAATTACGAGTTTATGCTATTAGTTTTACTTTTTTAATCAATATGCAGGCTAATATTAGTATCGAAACTAAGGCAAATATTGTGGCTTTTGTGTAAGTTGTTTTTATTATTATTTCATATGTATTATTTGGGTAAAGTGCAAACTAATCGCTTGTTGCAAGTGTGTAATAAAATTGTTATTGTTTTAGAGAAATACTGTAAGTTGGGTCAAGAGGTTGGAGGCCGAAGGTAGCTTAAAGTGTCGAGAGAAGTAGAACGAAACGACAATATTTACCGTTGAATAAACCTGTAAATCGTGCGAAGAATGGAGGTTGCATTTGTGGTTCAAAAATAACACGCATTGGTCTGAAATCCAATGCGTGTTGTTTTGTGTGATTCAAAAAGAAATAAGGTCGTTAATTATTGAACTAAGAAAGGGCTTGAACATTATAATCTCATGCCAGCAAACTCCCAAACAAGTCACTGCAAGATGGTAGCACTAGTAACATGCTATATACGCAAAAAAATAGTAAATGTAAAAAGTACTGTTTTGTGTTCTATAAATTATTTTATGATTGTAATAATATACATGTTAAGCTACAATCCTATGTTCTTTAAGAAAATGAATAATTAAGGGATAACCTCTTTAATGATAACATAATTATAGTATTATCATTTTCATATCTAAAAACCAAAAATGTTAAGCTATTGCATAGCTTCTATCGCGGGCCTTGAGCGCGGGGACCGAATCCAGAAATTCCGTAACGAAAAAACCTCACGCTCCCCATCGTCTAACGTCGTTTCAGTTCGGCAGTCTTCGGCACGGTATGTTTGTGTGCGTGCGACTACATCTTTTGAAAACAATTTATAGATTTTCAAAAAGAGCATGCATATTGCAGGGCGCGAACTCAGTCCTACACACTTGCCATGTTACTGATAGTCGCGATGTGCTAAACTTGCGATTAATTTTCTCTCTGAAATAGGTCTTCTATAGAGATATGTCATAGACGTCATCGACGTTGTCATGGCTACCTTAAAAACTTTTCATATAATTAATTATTAAGTACTTTTATTCAAATTAATTTAGTAGTGTTTTTATAAAATAGCTTTTTTTTTAACGGAAAAGCTAAGATGAATGTCATGCTAATTTTTCATTGGACTTTTAAATTATTTATAGTGTTGTTTACTAAATAAAAGCGCGTGATTTTATAGAGTAAAAAGTGCTCACGCGACCGTTTTTTCAATTGTTGCAAGAATTCAAAAGACTGTCTTTAAATAGTGTTCAGACGATTGCTCAAAGTGTATTAGATTTCATTAGTAATAGAAATGGCATTTCAATAATGACTTTCAACTGCCAGTCTAAATACGATTTACAAGATTCAGTTACGAGACAAACAAATGTGTTACTTCTTACCGAAACTTGCATGACGCATGATAATCCAATTGAAATACCTAATTTTAATTGTATTGTTCAGTTCAAACGAGATACTGTTTCAAAAGGTGGGGTAGCTATTTACCAAAATAAAAATGATATTACTAATATTATGACTCCGAATATTGAAATAAATATTGCACACGTTAGCGATGTTAATGTTAGGCGCTCAGTTGTTGGAGATATTTGTGCGTGCTTATGCAAACTTAGAAATGGCCTACAAATAGTTATGGTAGCAATTTACATTTCTCCGAATCCAAAATTGGACGAGGTAGAGCATTTTATTCATCGCACTTTACTGGAGTAACTCGAGTGGCTCGAAAATACTTGAAACAAATGGTAATAAATTTCCACTTATCTTGGCTGGCGATTTCAACATTAACTTCGATGATAAAAAATCAGAGCGGTGGACAACTTTTCTATCAAAAACATTGAATTTGAAAATGAATAATGATCCACAAAAGTCCACAACAAAATATGGGACCACCATTGACGCGGTATTTTTTAGGTATTTAGAGGATATTAAGTCGCAAACTTATGTTTCTTATTTCAGCTATCATAAACCTATAGTTTCAATGATAAATATTCCTGAATAACCAACAGCTACTGTAAGGTAATAAAACCCACATGTATTGTAAAATAATAAAAATATTTTAAATAATATTAACTTTTTACTTATTTAATAAAAGAAAAATTTGTTTTCTTACCGGTCACCACGCTCAAAAAGTGTAACTTGAATTAATATCAAAGAAAAAAAATACTGCATAAATAAAATAAATAAATAATTATAATTGCATAAATTGATACAAAATGCTATGCAATAGCTTTACCGCGGCAGTCCCCGAGTGCCACACGTCTTTTTTTTTTTTTTATATTTTTTACCATAATAATATCATAAGTTTGTCAGGGATTACTTTTATATAAAATATTACAATGCTGCCATATCAACGTTTGTTTCATTTATTTTTATTATAAGTATATCTACACCTAATAATATATAACTTTATAATATATTGCATTATATTATGTTTATTGTTTGTTATTATATTACATCTATAGTAAACCAAAACTTAAAATACAAACCTTTTTTGGTATAAATATTCGAACCTATTCGTTTAAATATTATTTACAAACATTTTTACTTTAAAATGCAAACCAATTATCATAATTTTAAATTATATGAAACAACAACAATATTTGCCATTATTAAGGATCCAACCCACAATCGCACGCTTTTGAACGTATTGTTAAGTGCAGCCCCTTTATCGACCAAGCTAATTTAACTTCGACTGGTGTAACGAAATGTTGCATTACTTTAAAAGAAAGACGAAGATGGCGATAATAAAACGGTTCACTAATATTGTTTTCCTTGTCTAGCATAGACTACATCTTTAATTCTTCGTCGAGATACAACACAACATGCAGTTGATTGGTTGGAATATGACACTCGCTCGGTGGAAACTCGCCGTTTCTGTCTACGCTTATGGGATGAAAGTGTAGTCGCATCTACAACCGCCACATACGAACAACGCGTCATACTGACGTCTCCCGAATTTTACATCTCGCAATCAGAGTTTACCATGCAATTAGCATACACACAACGTCTCAACATCAACCGTTGAGCAAGTTCTCCCCAGACATGACACCCGTGTGGTCGGATGATCCACCCTTTTCTATGGAGGATGAGTGAATTTTACCCACTGTTCCTCATGCTTCCATAAAAGTTTTAATGTGTCCTATTCTGAAACCAATTATCAACCTAGGGCACATCGACCATAATCGGGTTAGGTTAGAACTGTGATCAAGCATGTTGGCCGAGAGAGCGAAGCAAGGCGACCACTATTTCCAAAGGCCTTCTACTTGACTAAATAAGTAGCTAATTTAAGGAGTTGGGTATAACATGTATATACATATAGAAAGTGCCGGCTGTTGTGAAAGTAGTTTAAATACAAACCAGCAATAGGGTAGTCGACTAAAAAAACTAATTAGTCCGTCAGTCAGATTTCCAAAAAATACTAGACACGTATTTTTTTTTTCATATAAACAAAAAATTAAGACGACACAGTGCGTTGAAAACTTGTGTGACGTCACTGCACGCTACACTTTTTAGCGACCAGCGACACCACCAGCCCCCACTCCTAATCTTTGATGCCTTTTATATTTGTCAACTTTTATTGATTTGATAAAACAATATACATATCCATTATTTTTCTATAATCTGAATGACGGACTAAATAGAATATTTTTTTTTTTTACCCTGTAAACATCCCTATTCAAATTATCCATGAATTCATTTTACATATCTGTACTACCATTATAATTTTAGTCTTACGCAAGATCTTATTTTTTCTTGAAGCTGACCTTGGTATCCCATCACCATTTCGGGGTCCAAAAGAAACCACATTGTGATGGTGGTCGTTTGTTCGGCTGAGAGATTTTAACGAGCTGGACGCTAGCATGTCGTCGGACGCGACAATGAAGCAATTACAGCCCGCACCTTGTTTTTGTACTATTAGGGAACAAACGTGATGATAAAGAGCATAATTATTGTATAATAAGTGTCGCTATATTTTCGCGGCGACGAATTTCGCAATGGTTTTGCTTCTGAAAGCTTAAAATTCAATCAAAAAAGGAAAATGGCTTTTCCAGTTTCGCTTCTAGATTTTACCAAAATGTTGGGGTTTTTTGTTACAAAATACAATTGCTATATAAACATTCCAAGGCGACATGTGTAAGAAACATAATAACATAAATCACGTGTTTAATTTTCCCTGTAGCACTACCGACCATGGAGGTTTTTCCACTGAGTGAGCGCGGGTCCAAACTTAAAGTAAGTAAGTAGTAAATAGTGGTTACCGGGCAACCGTTGTGTTGTTAGTCCGCAGGTCTCCGCAGCCTCGTAAAATAAATCGTAAGACGGTCGAGATACCATCTATATCCCATACGTTTCTATGGTAAAAATGCAACGTTTTAATTCCGAGGATCTTCGCCGGGAAACACTCCGATGTGGTGGACAGATAAACGTCCGAGAATATTCCAGCTTTTTATTTTTTGAAATATTCGAGGGACGGCCTTTTTTAGGTCCTAAGTTATGTGGACAGGCGCGGTAGTAAAATTTCATTGGCTATTCGAAAATTCCGAGATGGTGAAGATTCGAGGGTTTGAATGTTGAAATGAAGCCACTGCGTTTCTTTAGTATACTTTTAATTATCGTTAAACTTGTAATATAACTTATCGTTTTAAATTATTGCTGTTACCTTAGACTACATAGTTTAGTAGTAATGTGTTAATCCAACGTTCCCAGGCGTTGACTTTACTACGCTAAAACAAATTGTTTATCTCTAGTAAAAGGTCAAGTTAAATTATATATAACAAAAATCGAGTTTATACAAATGACATCATTGAAAAATAAAAGTATATCATTAAATTTAATCTATTTAACGTTACCATGGCAACTACACCATCAAACAAGTACTTGACTAGTAATAATCTTCATGACAACCGTGATAACGACCACCGGCCACAAAACACTAATATGTATATGCGATAAGAGCAGATACAAGTGATGCTGTACCTATGCTTTGTTGATGATGTTAAATAACTACAAACATGACTTGAGATACGTTTGTTAGAAGCCGACGATGATGCGGTTGTTTTAGTAATTGAAGAGCATGTAAGAGTGAATCGTGTCAATTGTCATGAATGACTGTTAGTCAGAATGTAATTTAAACGTTTGTATAATTCTTACCTAAGTCATGGTTCCGCATTCTAGAATAATATGACTTGAGCTATCAAATCAAATTCAAAATTATATCAATGCTGGAATATGGGAAACTATTTGTATGGTACGAGTTTAAAACAGTTTCATGCGCAAAGATGTGTATTTACATATTTATGCGAATCGAATGTTTTATGACCTTTATTCGAGTTTCCTATTCTGGTTTAAAAGAACAGAAATGCAAAATGTTGGTGGTTGTGAATGTGAAAGCTTATATCGCCCAACCTCGTATCGTACACTATTATTCACTATAAATATATAAAAAACACTTACGGTAATCCTATAACTTTACTCAGCAGAAGGAAGACTTGCATATACCAATGAATACACGTCTCTATGATCTCCACATATTCCCAGCCCATAAACATCATCAAACAAATATGACAACAAAAACATGTTTGCAGTACTATCCATAACTCATAACACATTACTTCTCAAGATTAAGATGCACCAACTACTAATAGATTCAACACGACATACGAGTGTTGCCAGAGAGAAAAAAACTGTTGGGGAATAAAAATCCGAGTGAAGTGGAGTAGTTGTTGAGACTTGAGTCCATACATAATACATGATGGACATGTGTCGTGGTGATTGGCTTTCAGCTTGCAACACCGAGCGGCTGTTTTTACTTAAGACTCAGCGAATTCCTAAACCGCGTTATTTTCTTGTGACGCATCATTTGAGATGTTTCGCTGATTGTGGACACCGCTTCATTATTCGGGTACGATGAATCGGTGTTTCACAATTACGTGGGTCTTTTATTCGTATTCTCCAATTTCAAGTAGGTCATGTGTTTTTGGAAAACTCTCGTTCCAATTGGATTGTCAGGGGGCTGAAAAATATTTATCTACCTATGAGTTTGAAGTGATGAAGGTAACAATTCATCTCATAACACATACATCATCATCATCAACCTGTTTGTCGTCCCACTGCTGGGCACAGGTCCCCTCTCATGCAGAGAAGGATTGAGCGTAATCACCACGCTTGCTCAATGCGGGTTGGCGATTTCAGACTTAAAGTCCAGGTTTCCTCAAGATGTTTTCCATCACCTTTTAATCAGTCATTGGTGTCCAACATAAGTTACATTGGAACTTGCCTGACCTGGAATCGAACCCGCATATTCATACTTGAAAGGCAGATGTTTAACCATTAGACCACCACGACTATACATACTCGTCTTATTAGACATATACATACTTGTCCTAAATTCATAGTACCTAACACTTTTTAGGCCCTGAACCACTTTTGGCACCATCAATTACACAAATACCATCAATATTTATTACTGCTTTTTCTAAGCTTTGCGGCATATTTAATATGCTCTATCCATCGACATCTTTAATATTAATCACGCCTAAATAACTGGGCACATCCAAAAACATCTGAACTTCTAGTTGATCCATGCCTAATAAAATTCCTACACGCTGTGACAAAAACCAGGCATTCATAAGTGGCAAGCATCACGCTGTTCGCGTCGTGGTCACCGACGACAGACAGTCACGGCAGACAGCAAAAACAAACTGCAACGTCGCCAGGCAACAACATAAGAAGAACTACTCCGCGAAGATCAGAAACCGACATGTTTACAGACATCTGCAAGGTGGCTGGAGGTGCGACGTGCGGGCAAGACTCTGTTACAAACCATACTGATTAAATAAAAATATGTGCGACGGTTAGCGTCGTTATTGAGGCGTGCTTCTAAAGATATCGACTTGCTTGGTAAAGAAAAATTGTTGTGGAAATTAGTAATAGGTTGATATAACCGGTTTATGTAGGTGCCAGAAATGTGTGAAATTTAAGGGTATCATCAAATAATAAATTATAAATAAATAAAAAAACATAATAATAAATAATTAATCAGCCATCATCAGTTTAAGTTCTGTAAGAGAACGGGTGGCAAATTTTCCCAGAAAGTTAGTTAGCTATATTAAGTACATTTTGATTGTTAAAATTGACTACATCTGTTCGATGCTGTATATGTATAGTCGACTTAGCAGAATAACTTAATTATAGCCTAAATGGAAAAGAATATTTGGAATAAGGTAGACAAACAAAGAATCAATTGTCACCTATTGCTTAGTTCACAAGTAGGAAAATAAATAATGGTAGACCGGTTTCATGAGGCTCGTATGAAGGATACTATGAAACTTCTGTGCTTATAATTTTAGTGTCAATAAGAAGACAAACACAATGGTCCATAAATCATAGGACACTTGTCAGCGCAACCATTGTGTGTAGTCAAGTGGCTCCATTAGCGAGCCGCTAATTATATCGTGTTCCTTTAATTGTGCAGCCATACATTTAATAACATAGTGTTGGATTCAGCGGAAGGAAGAGTAATCTGTTTTTGTACCAACGCCATATCTTATGATGCAAAGCGATTTGCATAATAAGACATGGCTTTGGTAGTTGGAATCGAATGTGGAAGAGATTGAAAGGATATATCTAGTAGTCATTTCTTATTTGGTTAGGCTAGCATGTCCTTCTTTTGGCACTATTCGTCGAATTGCTAAACTTTACCCCATTTTTACAAAAAGAAATTTAACAAGTCTAATTCTAGACTTAGCTTTTAAGTCAGTATTTTGTATTGTATTTCGTAATTTATTAAAGTTAAGTTAAAATTCTAAATACAAAAGCAACAACTTCTTACCAAATTAAGCTGTCGTTTTTATTAGGGTTCCGTAGCCAAATGGCAAGAAACGGAACCCTTATAGATTCGCCATGTCCGTCTGTCCGTCCGTATGTCACAGCCATTTTTATCCGAAACTGTAAGAGCTATACTGTTGAAACTTGGTAGGTAGATGTATTCTGTGAACCGCATTAAGTTTTCGATGCAAAAATAATAAAAAAATAAATAAATATTGGGGGCTCCCCATACGTAGAACTGAAACTCAAATTTTTTTTTTCATCGAACACATACGTTTGGGGTATCTATGGATAGGTCTTCAAAAATGATATCGAGGTTTCTAAAATATTTTTTTTCTAAAGCACGTTAAAGTTTGCGTGACAGACGCTTCCAGGATTGAACGAAATCTAGTAAGTAGTTTTTTTAATACCTCGTAAAACGTAAATCGCTTATTACCGCGTAATCTTTCATACAAATAACTTAAATCCTTTAATTTCACAAATCAATGGTACGAAACCCTTTGTGCGTGAGTCCGTCACACACTTGGCCGGTTTTATAAAGAACTGCATTTCTATAATTTTTAGGTACATAATTTAATAACTATTTAGGCGATTTTTCTTATATGCGTGCACTGAATGAATATGTCCTATCAATTTGTGTGGTTCTTTCCTCGACAGCGAATATATGGTATTTATATGTTTTGATTATGTTTGCATTTTAAAAGAGACTGCCCTCAGAGTTTTTTTACGGCCTTTGTTCTTAGTCTAGTCAAATTGGCATGTCAGTGTGTGTACAAACCTACTTACAAAATAAAATTATGTATCAATAAGATTAGTAACATAGATGTAATGTAGATCCATACATCACCATTCACTATTTCATGTCAAGACAAATGTGGGCTTCAATAATATATGTTTACTATTGGAAAGTAGGTATACTACAGTGGTATAGTCAGAACAGCCATCCCTTGACTGTTAGGTAGGTTCTCATTTGAAATACTAGACGAGTCGATTTCTATTAAACGTGGCTTCATATATACGACTTTAAAGACCGTAGCAGTCTCTACCCCAGCATTTGTTAGCCAGAGCCTCAGTGGCTCAGTTATCGAGTCTGGCCGCGTAGGTCCTCATTTGGGGCGTGCCATATAAGGCAGTGTGCGGAGCGACGTCTCGGACGCGCGTCACCTGCGACGTAGCCCTTTTTGTGCGACCGTGCCGCCACACACTGCAGATTTACTGCCTGAGTATTGCGAAGATGTCGAGCTACTGGATTAGCCGAGGTTAAGGTACCACCTGTATGCACCTGTGTGTGCGATGTACAGTGAAAATTTTGTGACTGCAGCTACCTGTTTTTTTTATATCTAGCAGCGCCTCGCGGTTTCATCCGCGCAAGTAGTACGATTATTTAAAAATAGATAAAAACCTATTCTCAGGCCAAACAAATGTATATACTCTTCAAGAATATATACTGTGCTTTGACTCAATCAGTAATAACTTACTGCACACCGGTGTGGGGTAGAACATCAAAAATGAAATTCCTCGAACTTGAAATAGTTCAGTGATCTCTAATCAAGGTGCTGTATTTCAAGCCATTTGGATCCAATAACTGATGTCTATAGAATTTAATTTACTATCAGTGCAAAAATTATATATTTTATACACTACCTTGACTTTGCACAAATCTATCCCTTTTGATCCAGATACCTAAAATAGAAGACAAGGTAAAGACATTGTAGCTCACTGCTCTGGCGTTCGTGGTAACTGCATTTACTGGACGACAATATGAATCACAGTCTACCTACATATATACTTTACTAATATATAAAGCTGAAAAGTTTGTTTGTTTGAACGCGCTAATCTCAGGACCTGCTGGTCCGATTTGCATTTTTTTTGTGTTAGACAGCGCATTAATCCAGGAAGGCTTTAGGTATATAACATCACGCTGCGAACTAAAGGAGTGGAGAGTAACAAACATTTAAAATGTATGCTCTACCTATATTTTGGGTTAAAATGTTCAAATAACTAACTCACGCGAACGGCCGCTAGTATACAATAAAATTAACTTTAAACTACACATAATTATATCATTTATCCACGCACGAGTGTAAAAACTAATATACTTATTATGACGAAACTAAAAATATACTCGTTAGAACTAGCTAAAAAATTGTTGAAAAAAAAAAAAACGAAAATTGTTTTGAACGAGATCTAGTAAGTAGTTTCTTTTTTAATACCTCGTAAATCGTAAACCGCTTTTTACCGCGTAATCTTTCATATAAATAACTTAAATCCTTTAATTTCATAAATCAATGGTACGGAACCTTTAGTGCGTGAGAGCGACACGCACTTGGCCGGCTTTTTTTATATTTGTAGTTATAGTCTCAACATTGTAATTTTGGTTTGTAGGGCAAGAAACGAAACAGCCCCAACACCAGTGCTTTTGTAACTTACTGGGGTTGCCTTAATTTATATTATGTACGCAATGTTACATGAAATAAAATCTTTTTATTTTATTATTTTTTTTATCCGAAATTTCATTAAAATTAGTTCAGCCGTTTTTCGAGGACAAAAACTGTGACAGGAGAATTTTATATAAAAGATACCTATATAAACTGTCTGAAAATAGTTGTTACTGACGCTGTCTGATTTCATTAATAATAGAAGGTAGAAACGAGAGATTGAGGTACAAGGTAAGTAAAGTTACTTTCGGGGGTTGAAGATTGTGTCTGAATATTAATTTCCTCTATACCCCTATTGTCTGATCTACAACTATCGGAGTGAAGATAGGATGATAAAATATCTTCAGAAATTAATTGTAAAAGCTATCAAAACCATAACTTAAAGCATAAACTATCCATGCATAACCATTTACATTAAATCAAATGAAGGCATTTCCAGACACTTTAACTCTGCCCTGTGAGTCCACGTGCTGCCTGACTGCGCCGAATATGGTCTCGTCGAAACAACAGATTTTCTTTATGGTTCATTGTGAGATTTTTGTCAAAATTTTAATACGACGAATAAAACTGTTTAACGGTTTATAAATAACAGCTTGTGAATTGTATTCAGTCTTAAGAATTGTGATGCTGTACAAACAAGCGCTGCTTAAGGCATATCGTTAAGAAATAACACTACGATCAAACGAAGCATCAAAGTAGAAACTCTCGTATTTTTTAAATAATGCTGTTTTTTCAACAGCTCGCTTAGATCGCATGGTAGCTGATGATTTACATAGATTCCCTGACAAGAAAGTATGACAAAAACCAACACTCATCAATAAGGCTATCTAATTAAAACAATTTAATAGTCTCCTCTATAAATAGCCATAATTGCAGTTATTGCAGAGTCAAATCCATATTTCAACGCGAATTCAATAAGCAAACGCATGTGATTCACAGCCAGCCATAAAAAGAGTCTATAAATCTACAGTTTGTATGAGATCGCGTGATCGCCCAGTATTTAACTTAGGGCGCCATGATAATTACAATCAATAATCGGTTACACGATATATAAACTGAATAGCAACTATTAATCTGATGATTTCGATGTGCTCCGAGTATTCCTTACACATTCCGATTATCATACAACGAATTTATTGTTCAACTGAAATTCATTCTTAAGCTTTGTGATATAAAACATGGAATTGCGTGTCATTTTTCAGAGTTTGAGACGTTTGTTTAAATGGAAAGTATCGAGAGCTAACCGTGATAAATAAAGTTTAAGTAGCTCAACTGCGGCGCGAAGGAGAGGGACGGTTGTATCGGGTTGGGTTCGAGAACGAGCAAGACAAAATATCCTCGAAGAGTTAAGGGGGTGAACAAAACAAACACTGGGCGGCAATTACAAGCGCCCGCAGTGAGCACGTCGCCGACGACATGCGCCGCCCGCCTGCGCCGAATATTTACCCAACGCAGACACAATAAAATGACATAATTTTTTATTTTTCATAAATAGAAATATGGGATTCCCTTCATGTGGACAATCATCGGAAACCGGATGAAGTGCTCAAGATATAAAATTAATATGCAAGCGAAATTATATGTTGATATCTCTTCTTTGGAATCGCTGACTGCAGTCTGGTTGTAGGATACGTACTCAAAACAATTAACTAACATACTGTAATTTGGTCCTAGTAATAACTAACAATATTATTAGGTACTCTTCCATATGATGCATAAGTATGTAGATAATCAGATACATAATCATTAATTTGATATATTACTCTTTGCATTAAAATTATCTGCTAAAAATAAAAGGTAGTGGAGTAGTTCTGAGCATTACTCACAGATATATTAGGAGCACAGTGCGGGTCAGAGGTGAGCATTAATATTCAATGAGGCTAACATCTAACATGAGTGACCGATCGACCGGCTCCCAGTGTTAGACATACGTGGGACGAGGATCTTGTTAATAAATTATTTAGAGTTTATATGTTCATATGATCTAGAACTTTGCTGCAGTTGTAAATTATTCGAATAACGATTGGCAAAAAAATGATCTAGAAATAGACGACCAGTACACTGTTGGTATATAGTAAAGCATAATCAATCAGCTTGTAATTTCCCACTGCTGGGATCATTCTCCTCCACGTGTGCGGATAGGTCGTTTGACGTAATTCAAGCTCAAGCATTCTACTTACAATGTCAAATTAGAAATGTAATTCCCAAATAGCAGAACAAAATGCAACTATTCCATGTTCAAAACTGAAAACTAATTAACTTCCCTGGAAATAAAATTCAAGATGTAATAAAGCTCTTAATAATCTCCATCAAAAAGTAGTCAGACTTTCAGACATTCAGAGCTCGTCACGTCCTCCAATTAGGAAAGCAGCGCTACAAGAAGTGGCGTAATAAAAATAGTGGCACAGTAAAGAGGTTGAATTTAAAAACAATACCCACGATTTGCGAGGGCAACAGCCGGGGACCGCTGTATAAGGCATTAATCGTCGCTCGCGAGCGGATTCCGCGAAAACGGCCGATATCACACGAACCATCTCTCCGGGACACGGACCAACCGCGCCAAAAACTAAATTAATTATAACACCGCGTGGGTGGAATGGGCACGTAAGTTTACGTAAACCAAGGAATCAAGGTCACATGCATTTCCACAATATCCTACTTAATACCTTAGCATATATTTTGTATGTATACCGATACGAAAATTTCAAAGGATAATTATACAGTATGTTAAGAAAACTCTGTCCGACCCGTGAAGGCGTTGTTAGGTATCGATAACTGATTCTACTAATGGATACAAAACCGGGCTAAACTTAAAAAAAAATCTTTTTTAAAAATTACCAAATTTCGGGGAAGTTGGAATTAATTCGCGGGAAACAAAGATTATTTCAAAATTCATTTGTATTGGTACTATGATGATTACGTAAAATTTTATATTATATTTGGTCATGTGTTTACCTAACCTTTATTATCCTTAGGGGTCGGACAGGGTTTTCTTAACATACTGTATACGTCACCAAACATTCAGTACTTTACAAATTCTCATAATCGAAAAAATAGTACAAGACTCCAAAAACCGAAGCAACTCCAAACAAACTCATCTCGTGACTGTATATGGAACAATTAGCACACTAGTTGAATCTTATCCATATGTTTAACGTATTCTAATTGAGGTCTGATTTGAGTAGAACTGACCTCTCACTGTGCGGGGATGCACATGCCGACGCAGCGTGTCGTCAACCTACGCATGTAGTCTTCCACCAACGCTAAAGAAGCAAAACCACATAATTACCGGCGAAATAGAATGATCTTATAACCATTATTTGTTGTCGTACCGCTTAACTTTTTGCGAACCTTTCGTTAGACGGTTCACGTAGAACCGTACGCCGATTCACATTCAAACAACATAGTCGTGTGCTTCACTTATCGAGTTCCCACGACTAGCTTTAGCTACTTTTATCTAACAATGCTTTCACACATGTATTAGAATCAGCGAATATGTGTAGGGCATCGCGATATTACGAATACGTTTCCAATTCGTTCGTGACATTCCGATGCGGTTTGATTGGCCGGCGTCGATATAAATCAGTGGTTTCACGTCGGATAGAGCTAGTAAGTTACTTAGTAGATATCGACGGATGTACATTTGTATACACTTTCTGCATAGATAATGTTGCACGCGAGCTATGTTGCTCTGGTATGCCATTTGTTATTATTTGCATCGTCTTTTGTTTTATTGGAGAAACTATTCTCCGCCAGTGCTACTTTAAAAAAACACTTTACGCATTTATGGAATTTTATTATAGTTTTCCCACCTGGAGTTATGTTATTAAATCAATCGGATGATTAATTTATTAACATTCTTATGAGCACTCAAAGGGCTCCCTCACACGAGGGGTTCTTGAATAGCTAGCTGGGCACGGGCCGCTCGCACACGACGAATCGCGCAAAAACTATAATTATGAAGATGCACGTTCATTTGCTTCTTAGTATAGGTACCACTTCCTGTTAAGGCACATCTCATAAGGAAGATATTTTTTAGACAATTTAATTGACCTTTAAAATTTTATTGTAGTTTGAAATTAAGCAAGAGTATATGTTAACGGAAATGTATGTAATGCGTCATTGTATACAATTCCTAGGAAATTTATATAATTCCTAAATTTGCTCGGAAATGTGTGAAATAAATTTTATAACACACATTTCCTAGTAAATCTATACATTTCCTAAATAGCTAACGGAAATGTATTACTTTAAAGATGTCCATTAGTATGCGGGGATTATAACAAAACTAAACTAACCTAACCTAACCTAATTGTTTCAACCGGAGTCTTAATAATAAATCTGTTTCTAAGTTTAACAACGTGTTTTATTAATTTTATTCATAGAAAGCATGGTTTTATACATTTCCTAATACGATATAGGAATTTTATACAATTTCTAGGAAATGTATACATTTCCCAGGATATGTGTGTATTAAATAATGTTTGGAACAATATTTTACACATTTCCTATATAGCTTCGGAATTGTATACATTTCCTAGTAATCTATATATATAAAAGAAAGTCGTGTTAGTTACATCATTTATAACTGAAGAACGGCTATACCAATTTGGCTAAAAATTGGTAAGGAGGTAGCTAAGAACTGGGGGAAGGACATAGGATACTTTCTATGCCGCTCCCCGTCGTTCCTGTGGGAATAAATGAGCTTCTTTGTTTCGACTTCTCCCACGCTTTTATGCTACCCTGGTAACTTGAACGTCAAAAAAATATGCACAATAAACCTTCTTTCATGTATTATGATTATTTGATAATGATGAATGAATGACGTTTATTGTTTCGACTTCTCCTACAGTTTTGTGATACCCTGGTACCTTCCACGTCAAAAAAATATGAACCTTCTTTCATGTAATTATGATTATTTGATAATGATGAATGAATGACGTTTATTGTTTCGACTTCTCCTACAGTTTTGTGATACCCTGGTACTTTGCACTTCCACAAACTATGCACAATAAAACCTCTTTCATGTATTATGGTGATTTGATAATGATGAATGAGCTTTTTTATTGTTTCGATTTCTCCTACACTTTTGTGCAACCCTGGTACCTTCCACGTCAAAAAAATATGCACAATAAACCTTCTTTCACGATTATTTGATAATGATGAACGAATGAGGTTTATTGTTTCGACTTCTCCTACAGTTTTGTGATACCCTGGTACTTTGCACGTCCACAAACTATGCACAATAAAACCTCTTTCATGTATAAATGATGAATGAGCTTTTTTATTGTTTCGATTTCTCCTACACTTTTATGCTACCCTGGTACCTTGCACGTCAAAAAATATGCACAATAAACCTTCTTTCACGATTATTTGATAATGATGAACGAATGAGGTTTATTGTTTCGCCTTCTCCTACACTTTTGTGCAACCCTGGTACCTTGC
The DNA here is from genome assembly GCA_037179545.1 of Sesamia inferens. Lineage (NCBI taxonomy): Eukaryota > Metazoa > Arthropoda > Insecta > Lepidoptera > Noctuidae > Sesamia > Sesamia inferens. The sequence goes on from CM073935.1 coordinate 31,301,129, forward strand.
ACGTCAAAAAATATGCACAATAAATCTTCTTTCATGTATTACGATTATTTGATAATGATGAATGAATGACGTTTATTGTTTCGACTTCTCCTACAGTTTTGTGATACCCTGGTACCTTCTACGTCAAAAAAATATGCACAATAAACCTTCTTTCACGATTATTTGATAATGATGAACGAATGAGGTTTATTGTTTCGCCTTCTCCTACACTTTTGTGCAACCCTGGTACCTTGCACGTCAAAAAATATGCACAATAAATCTTCTTTCATGTATTACGATTATTTGATAATGATGAATGAATGAGGTTTATTGTTTCGACTTCTCCTAAATTTTGTGCTACCCTGGTACCCTGCACCTCCACAAAGTAGGAAACACGTGTCCAGTATTTTTAAGTTAATAAATATTATGTACAAAATTTCAAAAAGATATAATGAAAAACCGCAAAGTTATAATAAGCTTGCTACGAGTATTCTACTTGGTTGTCCCAACATAAATATGGTCAAAGATCCGCGCGCGAGCGAGCGCGGTGCGTTGACCTCTAGCGTCAGCTGTTGCGCGCGCACAATACTATGATGATGTATCGTAAGCTGCGTGACGCACTCGGTAACTACACTGTAACAATTTCTAAATGTATTTGGGACAAAATATAACATGGTGTAAAAATTATTGGAATCGATTCAGTTGCTTATTCACTATTTATATATAACTCAAGAACGGCTGAACCGATTTAGCTGAATATTGGTGGGAGGTAGTTAAGAACCCGTCCCCGTCGTTACCGTGTGACGTGACATAAGACATGGTCAAACTCATTCAAAATGTAAGTCAGCAATTCATATACCAAAAATGGTATAACAAAAAGCAAATGACAGCTGAGCATATTTAAAAAAAAAGTCTAACCGGTTGAAGCAATCGTTTAAAGCAAAGAATATAAATACTCTCTGCTGGTTTAAAGTTTCTAATAAAAAACCACAAAGCCAACTTCAACTTCAAAATTTCTAATATTGTATTGCTGTGCCATTTATCATCAATAAAAATATCATGCCGTGACCAAGACCATCAAATCTTTCTCGACAAAGCGGTAATGCAAGAGTAAATCGAAACATTCTGAATGAAAGCACTGAAGAAGAGCAAGAAATTGCACGTGCAGAGCGCCGCCTTACTATGACTCGACTTCGTGCTTCTCACTCACAAGAGCAAAGGGAGGCGGCAGTCCGTGAAACTGTTCCGTTGACAATGCCAAATCGGCGAACAAACCTCAGAGATCATCATCATCATCATCAATCTTTTTATCGTCCCACTGCTGGAGACAGGTCTCCTCTCATGCAGAGAAGGATTGAGTGTAATCACCACGCTTGCTCAATGCGGGGTGGCGGTTTCAGACTTATAAAGTCCAGGTTTCCTCAAGATTTTTTCCTTCACTTTCAGTCATTGGTGTCCTAGATATTATAATTAGAGAATACATATCACTTTAGAAAAGTTACATCGATACTTGCCTGACCTGGAATCGAACCCGCGCAATCATACAAGAGAGGCTGGTGTTTTAACCACTAGGCCACCACGACATCTCAGAGATCAATAGCTAGATAATTTACGAAGCACAAGTAGAAATTCATTTCTTTCACAAGGTGCTACACTAAATAAATGACAAATAAAAAAATCATGGAATACTTTTTTTTTTTTATTTACAGTGTTCCTAATTTAAAAAGTAAAAAATGTGATCATGTGATATTTATTGCCTTTAAGGCGGAACAAAGTTCGCCGGGTCAGCTAGTTGTATATAATTCCTAGGTTTCATACATTTCCGGTAACATATATACTTCTCAGAAAGTATTAAGGAGTAAAGTATTGAGAAAGTATTGAGTCCAAGGCCAAGGTGGCTGCCAGAAAACTTGGTGTAATCACAAAGGTCCGGCAGTACTTCACACCAGGGCAGCTTCTAATGTTGTACAAAGCACAGGTCCGTTCGTGTGTGGAGTACTGCAGCCACATTTGGGCTGGTGCTGCTAAGTGTCACCTGGCCACTTTGGATTCAGTGGAGAGGCGTGCGAAGAGGCTGATTGGTGACCCTGATTTAACTCGAGTTGGTCTCCAAAGCCTAGAGCACAGGCGTAGAGTAGCCAGCCTTTCGGTGTTCTATAGGATACATTCTGGGGAGTGTGCGAGGGAATTGCACGATTTAATTCCCCCATCTCCGTTCCACCATCGGACGACCCGTCGTACGGCGAGTTTCCACCCTTATGTTGTTAACACCTCAACGATCCGGACGAAGCGTTTCGCCTCGTCCTTTATACCGCGTACATCGAGGGACTGGAACAATCTGCCGGCGGCGGTGTTTCCGTCGGACTACAATTTGAGTGTCTTCAAGGCTAGAGTGAATAGGCTCTTAATAAACTAGTGCGCTTTACCATCAACGATTGCGTCACTGCTTACCATCAGGCGGGATTGCGGTCAAGCGCTGGTTTATATTTTAATAAAAAAAAAAAAAAAAAAAAAGAAAATCAATTTAACTAATTATTTCCCTCCATATATATGCCTTATGACTTTCTGGCTTACTTATGAGAAATACATAAAATCTATTAAGTCCTGTAAAATTACAGACTGTCAGTGTTCTTAAATTGTGAACAATCAACATTCGATGATTTCCTTATCCTTACATAATGAGACTTGCCCTTAACAGAGTAGTTATAAAATAATTTCTAATCATTGTCTATAATTAATTAATCACTATAATTATGTTTCTTGTCGACAGATGTGTTATTATTTCATCATAAAATCATAATAATAATTAATAGTCGTAACTAACAAGATTGTTTTTATGGCATTTTTATTTTTAATATTTTTTTTTTTTTTACGAAAACTTTCTTGCCCTTTTTAAATGATTATTCATTTAGATTCTACATATGTTCATAATTCAATCAACCAACACAATTTATTTTAGTTACAATTAAGTAGGTAAATTATGTGTTGACGTTTTATTGAATACTAGCTTCAGGCCACGATTCCGCCCGCCTAATATGTCGATCTAGTCTATGATATCCTTTCTCAGTGTTCAAAGTATCTCCAAATCTAATTTCATCAAAATCGGTGCAGCCAATTTGGAGATTAGCCATAAAGGACAGACAAAAATATTTTTTTAAATCTAGAATCCATATAATAGTTTCTCTTAGGTCAATATGCTTCTGACATCAGACATCTATTAAACCGCACTGGGCAAAACTAGTAGATTACGGCCCACTCCATCTATGACAGGAGGCCTGTGGAAACTATTCGACTGATGAATTATTATTATTATTCCTCATTATTTTTAATTATTAAAAATATCTCACACCTGTGTGTGGGTCGAATTTGGCACGGGCCGAAGCCAAGTGCTTTTAAGTAAAAAAAAAGATTGAATTAAATTAAGTATTTAAAAATTTTCGGGTTAACCTGTATGTGTTAAGAATAACTGCTTTTTGTAGTAGAAGATAAATAGACGGGCTAATGTTTAATGTGTTAAGGCTATTGTGTAGGGTTTTTGGGATGACACCTGTGCTGGATATTACGATGGGGATAGTTTTGGTGTAGTTGATGTTCCACTGCGTTTTAAGCTCTATGGATAAATCTGTGTATTTTGCAATTTTTTCAGTGTGTGTGTTAGGAAGATTATGGATGTTGCATATACATAGCTATATCTATTATGTACGCTAATTTATTTTCTTGTCTGGTCTGTTGTTGTACATGGTTTTATCTGTTATTGTGGTCATATCCCAGTATAACTTGAAATTATTGTTTTCTAACACTACCTGTGGTTAGTATTTGTAGTAGGGAACTTTGTCTGTAATTAGTTTTGTTTGGATTGCTAGTGATTGATGGATTATTGCAGCAACTTGGTCGTGGCGGTGTTTATAGTGGGTTTGGGCTATGGCTCTACATGCACCTGTGATGTGTTGGATGGTCTCGGACGCACCATAGCATCGTCTGAAGGAGTCATTGTAGTTGGGTCTGCGAATTATGAATTTTTGGTAGTTGGCTGTGTCAATGACCTGCCCCCTATTCGGCGAACGCATTTTTGTCAAATGATTGCGACTAGTTGGCATCAGTTGGGATCGTTTGCACCGCCCATTGGTCCGTTCGGTCCAAACGATCCCAGCTAGTCGCAATCATTTGACAAAAATGTGTTCGCCGATTAGGGGGCTGATCTTGAATGACAATCATAAATCCCTACGTCTCTATTATTATATTACACTTTAAATTGTATTATTATACTTATGTGAAGAATGATTCCTGCTGACTCGGTCCCATAAACTAGGTAATAATTTCCCATCAATAAACATCAAATTACAAAGGCCACTTTCTTGACATATTCTATTAATTTCAATAAAAAAGCCTAAAATTCTATTTCATTTGACTACAATCAAATAGGGTAAGATATTAAATTACCATACATTAAAATGCCGAAAAACAAAAGCGGAACAAACGCGAATGCACCAGGCAGGAATAAAACAAAAGGGGTTCGGATGGTGGCATAAATCAAAATGCGACCGTTTGTGAGGAGGAAGCGGTCAATCATCCCCCTTCTTACAAAACACACAATGTGCCATGCTAGTAGAGCTGGGTTATGAAGTCAGCGGGGACTAGAAATAGGTTTTATAAAATTTATTAAAATTCTGCATGTGAATCTAAGTTGATAGCGTGGGAAATGACAACAGTATGTTAAGGCGGGTGTGGAGGGGCACGGAGGCTTTAAAAAAACCAGCAATTTGAACGTGCAACTTAGGTTCTGATGTTTCATAACTGCCTTAGGTTTATGTGAAATAAAATACTAGCCTTTTAGTTATCAAATTTTGGAAGCACTGTGAAGCAGCGCCTATGATTTTAATAAGTTATTTGCCATAATAAAATCGATAAGTATTCACACTAACAAAATAACAAACTTATGTCTTAACGATACAGGCATGTACGCAAGTCGTAACATAAAAAGGCCCTATCTGCCCGCTAATCTAATGGCCCCATTTGACATTATTATGGTACACCACAATGACATATAGAACACCTTTTGTGGTGAAAAAAAAAATAGTTTCTTAAATAAACGTTTGATTAGTATTAATAAGCTAAAAAACGTTTTATTTTCTTGAAGTTCAACGAGGTGAAGTACCAAGGCAAGCACGTTTTACTGCAAGTCTCGAGTTTCCAATGCACGAATAAGGTAATATGATAATTTTCATTAGACTAAGTGGCGAAACTACACCCAGTCTGGTGCACACAGTCGGTAAGGGCAAAAGGGTTAATGAATACAATGATAATAACCAACGTCCTACTCGTGCAAATTGGCTTCGCGGCCCTTAAAAAGATATTCTATTTAAAGTCTACCTTTACTTAAAACAAATATGCCACAAATTTACTTTTAATTCAATTATATAGTTCTCGTACCAGGATATTATGTGGAGTGAAGAGTTGTTAAAAACGCATCAACAGTCAGTTTACTGGGAGCACTTAGACTAATCGACTTTTGGAAAATGTTCAACCGCCTAACGACCTTAGTACTCGAAGTCCATCTGTAATTAAAGATATTTGAACAAGTGATATCATTAATTAACACGATGACGTAAACTAAAACTAGTTTATATTCGTCAGTTAGAAAACCGCTTTTATTAAAAAGTTAGATTCGTACTTTCATATAGCGAGAGAATCTGGCTATGCAAACATATCCAAAATAGTTTTAAGTCAGATCATTTGTTTGGAGAATCTTGTTGCCGACTTAATAGAAAAATAAGTTCCTTGATAGTTGTTTGATAAGCTCATCAAACAAACACATAGAGGCTAGATGGACCTACGACTTCAATAAAACTGGCTGGGAGGGACTGAATGTGGAGGGCAGAGGAGAGGGTTTTGTGACGCAGCCTGGGTGAGTCGTATGCCTAGTCGTGGATTGCGATAGGCTGAAATGATAGAAGACAGACGTCAATATTTTGTGAAAATTCCTTGATCGATGTAGGAAACAAACCTTCATTTACATTCACTTACAAATTGGTAATTCTATGGATCAATGCTTCTATGACCAATATGACCCAAGTTCGATCATTTTTACACTTATCATGACACTGTACCTGTATATACTCATGATGTGTAGGTAGATGTATGTAAATAAGCGAGTGTCATAAGGACTAAGGAGGCAGACGCAGGTACAGTCGGGCTCATTAGCAACGTTATCAACCGGCGCGGGCCGCAGGCGCTGCGCATAAAATTATGCCGATGCATTAGTATAAGGACAAGTTTACATGACGATGAACTCTTTGAAACCTGGTGGGAAATTAATGCAATGTTAGGAGTATTTAAAATCTTCAAAGTAAAATAAAAGTTGGACACACCGGATAGTGGTAGAAAAGAGGAAGTCCCGATCACCACGGAATGGTATATATATGAATGGAGATGCCGTAGTTCAGTCTAGAGCCTGTTGGCGGTCATGTAAACCTAGTACGGTACAATCGCATACAGCGTTGCACCGGATGGATGCATGCTTTTAGCGAGGCCCGCGATACCGACGAGTTTCGGCGACATCAGTCGATAACACACAACTACACAACTTATGGCCACGGCGACACGTACGGCGGATATATTTAAACCATTGCGCGATAAAAGTCCCGTCTCAGAGGAAATATTTTGTTTTTATTGCCGACTGTACTTGTTTATTCGCACTCTACTTTTTTTATAGGGAATTTTAATGTGGGTATTATTTCACTCAGAGGATCGTCCAAACTCTGCGCCGGCGCCGTTTGTACCTACTATTATGGTAATAATTTTACCATTTAATAAACCTTTCGTAATGACTCTTTTATAGGGCCTTTATGTTGAGAATATGATTGCTGGATACTTTAAGTAATTAAAATAGTTTATGAAAATAAATTGAGTTCTGAATAGAATTATGTATAGGTAGAACTTATGACAATATATTTAACCGATGAAATAAAAATTTATAAAATCAAAGTGATCATCCACACAAAGCACATTCTTCAGTTTTTCCAACAGAAAGTCTATGACTAATCCAATGTGCATAATGAATTCTAAATGAAAAAAATCAGCCTGATCATATTTGTAATTACCATATACACAATTTTCTCGGTGGTAGGCCATAACATCGTCTGCCGGCAGAAGTTACCACCCACCAGACTAAGTCTTGCCGCCATGCGATTCGCCGTGTTCCGGCATGATGTTTGGTCATCTCATCTAATCATCTGAGCTCAATCATGTATTGTGATGTGTGCCGGGTACGATGTGCCAAATGTTGTTGTCGGGAATTTGGTCGTGAAAGGTCTCCTGTACAATTTCCCTCTGGCGCAGCATCGTTGGTATTGTTTGGTTTAACATTGCATCATCTCACTCAACTGCCGTCCTCCTTCCTATTTACTCAGTTTTTTAGTGAATAGGTTCTTAATAGTCTTAATAAACTAGCACGCTTTACCATCAACGATTGCATCACTGCTTACCACGAGGTGGGATTGCAGTCAAGCACTAGTTTATAATTATTATTAAAAAAAAACAGCCTGTGTAACACAAACCCTCTTTCCGTCTCTTTCATCACACTTTCAACACAAAATAAGTACTCTATATAATAAATGCATAAACCTTGGAATCACAGTTTTTTTTAATTCAAATCATAACAAACGTGTCATAACACTATCATGACAAAGTGATGTGTTTATTTCAATATGAAAAGTTCAGTTTCTGGTATCAATACAAGTATTAAGAATTCTCTTTCTGAAAAATTTCTGAATATGTAGAGATAGGATTGAAAAACGCTTCCAACATCGTTTGATATCATCAAAAAAGGCCTCCCCTTTTCATAACACGTTGTATTACTGCACTATCGGGACAGACAGGGCACCTCCCATTTTGGAATCCCTCCCTCTTTGAACTCCCAAATTGGTAACATACACTGCATTCCCGAAATTGGATCATTTACTTCAAACTACTTTCAAAACTTTATTCAACTCATCCAGATTGCATTTCTATTACAAAATCACCAGCTCTTACAAAATGACCCCACACCTCCATAAAGTGTAACTCTTCCACTGCTTAGCTATCAGTACTCCTTAGAACAATAAAGCATGTATTACCGCGCGCCCGCGGCCGGCAATATTCCCGGTCTGATTTATCGAGGGTTGCTTTTGTTTACTCAGTCTCATTGGCGGGCTGCACCGTGTAATTAATATCAACGTTAAACGTATACGTTTATTTGTTCATTGCGCAAGAGTCGATCGCGAGGGCTATTGTAATAGACGCTGCGAGGTTCGTTTGCTCGGTTTTTATGAGGGATAGTTATGATTATGAAAGTGGAAGGTGAGACTTGGAGCCAAATTCAAGTATGATTGCCAACTCGTTAAGTACTTAGGTATATTTTGGAGTAGTGCCTGATACATGGGATCTGGATCTACATGACAGATAAGAATCTAAGCTCATGTTTGAATATTGTGTAAGCTCAACAAAGTCTTTTAACGTCTTTATCGCATGCTTTATAAGTCTTCCAAAAGACAATCACCCTTTTATGTAGTTCCTCTACCGTTTGTCTACCATTATCGTTTCTTCAAGGACAGGCAGTAATCAAAAGTCTAGAGACCTGCCCTGTTAGAGTATGCGATCACTTGACTTAGCTGTCTACCAGCTAAAGGAATTTATTGTATATTATGTATTATATATATTTTATGTATTTATAAAAAGAAACGAAGTTGCACTTTAGCTTAATCGAACTCCAGTTCGGTTAAGCTAAAGTGCAAGTTCGTTTCTTTGTCAGTAATGTATTCTGATGGGTTTTCAAGCCTTGGTCATTTGAGATATCCCTCCGCTGCCCTTTTCAAACAACAACATCTAAAGAGCAAAGTCCCGTTGCACAATTACCGCCCACCTCGCGATCCATCACCGCATCCTTAGCTCGGCAATTACTATCAATGTATACAGCGGTATACTGGCGAATATCTCGATAGTTGGGAACCAGCCGAGTCAACAACCTGCGCACACGTCACTTCGCTCGTTTGCCCATCACTCAGAATGTTTATTTTTCAATTTAACCCGTCAGTGGCGAGGCCGGGAGGGCCTCGCTGAGTTAGGGCCGCCACACACCGCGTCGACAGATTACCGCGTGCACAGCGCCGCCTACCGGCTCCGCCCGCGACTGCACCAACCCTGAACCACTTGGCCCACTTGCTATTAATTGTTGGTTATGGTTATTAGTTGATTAGTACGTTGGGTTATTTATTAGATTTGTGTTAACATTAATATGTTGTTTGAACATCCATTTTAAAAGCCACGATTATGGTTTATACGATATTAATCTTATTTTATTATTGTTTAGATTGTTTTCTTGACAGGTGTTGTTTATAGAGAAGAAGTGTATAATTATATACATTCATGAAACGGACACCATTTACTTAGTATTTCAAAGTTTGTATTACTGACTATCCTGGTAACACTAGCAGATATCATCATAGCACATAAAATGCATAATTATTCCAGCATTACAAAAATCATGTATCTACAATGACTATCAGTCGGCGTCCGTTACCTCATCTCCCCAATCATTCAAGACAACCATCAAAATAGCAACGAAATAATAAACACAACGTCACACAAATAGTCAGTGCCAAGCTGGGCAGCCCTACAAACAACCCGTGGCATACAGGCGTCGAGACCTACAATAGGGATGTATCCAAGGTATGAAAATCAAAAAAATAATTAGTCCGTCTTATAGATAATAAAAAAAATTAAGACCCGTATTTTTTATTTTGTCGTAATTACCAAAAATTACTGAGATATAGCGTATTAAAGTTACGGAGTGGGGGCTAATTACGTCACGCCGTTCTATATTTTGTACGACGGCGTGACGTCATGCGACATTTCAAATCAATATATCTTCCTAAGTATTTGAATAAAAGAAAAAATAAAAAATACGTGTTCAATATTTTTTATAAAACTATCTGACGGACATTAAATTATTTTTTAGGATACAAGCCAATTAGGGCCGGCCAACAAGACCACGACCATCCGCCGCTAATACGCACTCCACCAACTAGTAACAAACACGCCACTCTTATTAGCACACAACATGCGCGAAAATGTTCCTTTACCACCACAGAACATGGTCTTATCAATCGCAGCCAGAAGTTTGAGGGTTAAAACATCACTATGATGCTTTACAACCTTATTCTTACTACCGGTTCACCAAAAAGAATTCTTATGGCTCTAAGAAATAGGGGCGATGTTGAGTGAACAGTGAAATTGGTAAGTCAGTTATGGGAAAATTGTTCTTTATTATTTATTGGCTCAACCATTCAGCAATGACTTATTAGACCGTGAGTAAAGTAAAAATATTGGGTGAAAATTGATTTTCTCAAGACGGATTGCACGAGACGTGCTTAAATCATCAGGTTCTTGGTTTAAAACTCGTATGTGTTGCGGAGTTAATTAGTGTTGATAGGATGGAATTCTTGGGAGTAGGAAGTACTACTAGTGGAGAGGCATACCGCCGAGAAAGTTTAGATATTCTCAGGACTGTTTTAAGATCCTACTGGAAACTGCATTATACGAGAATTTTCGAAGTGCTGTCTGAGTAAATTAAAATATTATAAAGCGATTAAGACTATTTTAATAGTCCATTGCAATGACAGTAAAGAGTCAGGAGGAGGGTTCAAGATAAAATACTAGCTTAGGTTACAAACTCTTGTGTGTCTCTAAAACCAATATATATATATATTTTTAATAATTATAAACTAGCGCTTGACTGCAATCCCGCCTGATGGTAAGCAGTGATGCAATCGTTGATGGTAAAGCGCGCTAGTTTCTTAAACCCATTTACTTAAAAAACTTAGTGAATAGGAAGGAAGACGGCAGTTGAGCGAGGTGGTGCAATGTTAAACCCAACAACACGACCAACGATGCTGCGCCAGAGGGAGATTGATGTGGAGACCCTCCACGACCAAACTCCCGACACAACAACACTTGGCGCATCGTACCCGGCAGACATCGCAACACAACTGCTCAGACCCGTCCTCCGCACGGCTTCACCAGACATCATGCCGAAACACGACGGATCGCTTGGCGGCAAGACTTTGTCTGGTGGGTGGAAACTTCTGCCGGCAGCTGATGTGGCCTACCACCGAGTGAAGCCTACCACCTGATTATTTTGCCACGGTACCATTCTTCTGATCATGATCCACGATCAAACAACTTAGGAAGCTCTGGTACATCTCTCTAATTCGAGTCACACCTCCTTCATAAAGTAGACCACGGATGATGGGAGTGGACCACACGTGTGCCTGGCGCCGAGTTGTGTACCAGGACCACACAAGCGGGAGGCGGTAGCCACCACTCTGTAGTTAACGTAGCGGAGGACAGCCGCAGGCAATGGCTACGGTGGACTGCTGGAGCGGGTCGCTCTTAGTTGGGCAGCTTTCATTCGGTCTAATTTGCTTTTTTTAAGGTCGAACCAAGTGTCAAATGATTCACATTTGACACTTGGTTCGACCTGAATTCAGCAAGCAGCGTTATTGTCACTGATGCTAGTGCAAAAATCTACATCAGTTGAAAATAAAATTTCCCAATGCAATACTCACACCCTCTTTTCTTCGTATTCAATAAAAAGAGATGCAGATAAAGGTGTAGAAAATCGGGCGGTGAAATAGCGCTTTGCTTAAGTTAAGATTTCTTTCTACCAGTCAAGTTTTACAGCAAGCCGAGTTGAGGAATAGAGAAAATACCTTTTCACGAATACAGGTCACGCCAATATAGTCTATTGGCCCTACAACTTCCGCCTAAATCAAAAACAGAAAAGGTCAAGCAATATTCATTCTGTCTATGGGTTTATTTCCTAAACAACATTTAGCCTAAGCAGTAACACACCGCGCATCGCAAGTAATCATTTCCACAAGATATACGAGTTTCTGACGTGATGGTCGCGATTACAGTGATTATATAGCTCCGTGCGCGGTGCTACACTGGACTATTATCCCAAGCGCGCTTTATTGAAAAATTAATTTTCTTAACTTATATCGCTGACATATTTATCTGTAAATAAGAGCAAGCTAACGGGATTCGTTCCTCTTGTTGCTTAATTACCGTGCGCTGTCACGTTTGCTTGTTCCCAACGTTGTTGTAACGTAAATTATTGTAAACATTTTCATTTTTAATGTCTGGACTTTAAAAAAGACGATGATCCCTGAGTTTGTTTCGGCTATTTCTTCTCAGAGGTAGTCAGTTAGGAAATGCCGGCTTCATCTAGTTTAAAAAAAAAAAACATATGACGTGTAAAAGTGATCGGTGATCCTGCTTGCTTAATAAACGATTTCATTTCATTTCATTTCATTTCCAAAACTATTGTAACGCCGATCATAAATTGGACCTAGCATTTAACGTCAGGAGTGCTTGCTATGTATGGTATTATAATAATTCCAATAATATAAAAAAGTAGGTTTAACTATTACTTATCCAAGATCCCAAACAGACCCAGCGAGGTATCAAATTTTTACAGTTTAATATTCATTGTGTAGTCTTACGTTCTTGAGCAGACACATTTTTTAATTAGCAATATTTATGTAGATAACACGTTTATTAAAAGTTAAAAAAACATACACGAGCTCTGTTTTTCATTCCATGGACAGACATCATTGGAATCGTCAACTTAAGCTAGACTTGAGGTTTCCATCACTACCATATTTGTGGGCACCAAGTGTAATGATTTCCTGTCAACTTGACAGTGAGTAGCAACATCAGGGCTTCAAACCACGTCGGTGGGTACGTGCCCGAAAACTACGTGACGATGCATATTTAACACATTAAACAAGATATATGGATATAGGACAATCCATAGGTAAGTACCTACCTACTTGGTGTTTCATGATCATCATGCAAATCTTCTGTCCAGTGAAAAATCCAACAATACCAACTCGAATGAGAACGAAGACGATCTTTTATAAGTGCATTTAACTTTGTAAAGTTCCAAAACACAATTCAACTATAAATACATAAAACCCTTTGTGGTGACAGAAATGGGCATCCACAACGCTGTTTACAAAATAAAACGTTATTTAAAATATCTTTAGCGAGAATTAAGAGCAATGTGTAAGTGTATAGTGGGTAATTAAAACTATAAATATAAGGAGAGAGTCACCAGAGAAAGCATTTAAAATTAAAATGGCGCTTGCCAAGGATTGTTGAGACAATATTGTGTCAGTGTTAATTACTTGTTTGTGGTTGACGCGCAGTTATTGGTCTCTACCTGGGGAAATCATTGCCTGTGTGTCTGTTTGTACTCTTGAAATAATGACCTAGCTATTCTTAACTCTGACAATTTCATCTCAGTGAAATTTAGCATAGCTGAGTCTGTTTATTCGACGTAGTTTAGATTGATATAAAAGTATAGAATCACCGTTAAATACTTCGCTTTGTTTTTGGTCTATCTTACAAATACATTTGTTGCGTTTGTTACTTTAAGCCCGGTCTTATGTATGGTGGCGAAGTTAACAAATATTTAAGGTTGCCTTAAGACGACTGGTCCATAAAGTTCACTTCGTTACACAACTTCGTTAACCGACTTCAAAAAGGTGGAGGTTACTCAATACGACCGTATATATGCTTTTTTATGTTCTTTCGCGGATAACTTCGTCGTTAATGAACCGATTTTGATAATTCTTTTTCTGTTGGAAAGAAGACATTCCCAAGGTGGTCCTATGATAAAGACATCAGGGTTTGATGGTGGAAGACTAGAGAAATCAAGGGAAACTTTCAAAAATCGTAGGGGCAACCAATGCGTTTGTAAACTTACACGTTCAATAAGTATTTTAGCGTCAGCATCCAGTCTAACCGGATGCAGCTGAACAGTATTTTTCACAACTAAAAAGTTTAAAAAAAAACTTTTTACAAAAAAAAACAACCGACTTCCAAAAAACATTACTAAGTGAAAAATAACTAATTCGGAAGTCGGTGTCAATAACTAATATACAAAAACCAACGGCAATTGTAATGTTTTTTGGCAGTCGGTTGTTTTTTTTTGTAAAAAAAGTTTTTTCAATTTCAGAGTCACTTCAGACAGAGCCGCTCCTTTTCATACATATCTTCTGCAGCCTCTAGAGGTCCACTGCTGGACAAAGGCCTCCCCCAGGGCTTTTTTATGATGACCGGTTTTGTGCTGCCCGCATCCATCGGCTTCCCGCGACCTTCACACGGTCATCGGTCCACCTTGTTAGGGGCCTCCCTTCCGGGGGCGTCTTCCGGTAGGTGACCGCCACTCCAGAACCTTACTGCCCCATCGGCCATCGGTTCTACGAGCAATGTGCCCGCCAACTGTCATTCAATTTTGGCTACTCGAAGAGCTATGTCGTTGACTTTGGTTCTTCTACACGCATACATATGTAAGTACATAATCCTCATCTCATCAAAATGAATACAGAGACTGCAGAATGCCACCTGGTACGATCCTTACCTACTCTCTTTGCTTATGTTATGTTCATACATCTAAAGGCGAAATCCAGTATTTAAAAACATTCAAAATCTAGTCACAATTTCGTCTCAGCGCTTTGTAGGGCTCTTTACCTAAAAGACAAAACGGAACCCTATTCATGAAACTTCGCTGTCCGTCCGTCTGTCACCAGGCCGTTTCTTTTTTTGCCGTTTTTTGCTCCATATTAATAACGAAAATAGATAGACGGTTGAAATGTTCACAGTATATTTGGTTATATAATAAAATTAAAAATAAATATTGAAGGAGAGAGCTCCCATATAACAAACGTGATTTTTTTGCCGTTTTTAAAGATACGGACGAAATCCGACTCGCACTTGGCCGGTTTTTTTTAATTATTAATTAAATTACGAACAAAAATTACCGCTCTGGTAATACACGATCTTGTCTTTTAATTTTACAATATTGTCTTAATTAAATGCCATATCTTGTTGTACACAATAGTTTTAGACGTGTGATGCAGCTTTTACCTCATAAAATCATTTTAATTTAACGGTATTACGTTTTCAATTAAAACTACAGTGGATACCACTACAGCTGCCTCTCATGACACGCGTGAGAACGTATCATTATTACCGCGATTTTAATAACGATAGCTTTACGTAGCTTAAATGTAACACTTCCATTAACTTGTTTATTGCATTCGATATTGTTGATACACTTACTTTAACTATTTTATTATAAAACCTTGTTATTTGTAACGTTCATTAATTCCTACTAATATTATAAATGCGAAAGTAACTCTGTCTGTCTGTTACCCTTTCACGTCCAAACCACTGAACTGATTTTATTGAAATTTGGTACAAAGATAGAGTTGACCTTGAGAAATAACATAGGATAGTTTTGATGCCGGACTTTTGAAGAGTTCTCTTGGAAACGCGATATAACCACTCCACGCGGGCGAAGCCGCGGGCGGAAAGCTAGTACCTTATAAATCTTGTAACTATGTATGCATGCTTGTTTGGTTCACTATACGTACCAAACTTCAGTAGGTACTATCAATCGATAGTAGGTTGCATTGCATTTCTAAATATCCTTTTTCATTGCACCGTTTACTAGAACTTTATTTTTCATAATTGCTGGCATTGTCCAACCCAATATCGAGTATAGGTGTCTTCCCATTAATAACATACTTAATTGAGGGGTAATGACGTAACACTCTAACAATAGTAACGGGTTTTGTTTTGACACTCAAACATTATTTTTATTGCGTTATTTACGATGACGAGTCAACACATTTTCCCCTGAGTAACGCACCTCACAGTGCCTGGTATATCCTACTAATTACATATATACGTGAAAAGTTTGTGTGTATGCTTGTTACTCTTTCACGCGACAACTACTAAACGGCTTCGGACAAAATTTGGCACAAGAGAAGGTTTATAACTAGGACTAACTTGTAGGATGTTAAGCTTACGCGGGTAAAACCGCGGGCGCTGCTAGTATACAAAATAAAGTAGCCCCGTCAGTTAGTTCGTCACTGTATACAGTTACAACTCAGTTGTAAGCGAGAGCTAATTTTTTTTTATCTCTTCCATCGGAATTATAACCTCGTTCCAACACATTACAAGCTTTTTTGGACTTATGCAGAGATTTATTACCATTTTCTCTGAATCAACAGAAATATACATACATAACGTTAAACATCTTGTATTTTATTATCAGTACTTTAAACGTAAATTTGTACTTACCTACCTGGTTGGACTTACAATCTAAACTTACCTGTGTTGTGGAAACTGGATTTTTTTCAGGAAAATATTCTTTTTCCGTTTATGAAATCAGATAACTTACCTGAAAAAGAAAAAAAAATCGTTATATATGAGTTTTGTAGTTTTAGAAGGTTTCTAATATGAATTTTCAAGTTGCTCGATTAAAAGAGGTTTAGAGGAGGTCACGTACGTCGTAAAATTATATAGTTCAATGGATAAAGTTTCACTACAAACAAACGTGTGAGAATAAGTCAGAGTCAATCGTAAAGAAAATCCAACAGTCATATCCTTTTAGAACTGACGCTTAACAACTCATGTCCCCAGCAAATATCCGCGGAAACTTTGTTAGTCTCATAAACGAAAGCTATGTGTGTATGTCGTGACTCTGGTCTATTGCCGAGACACTACGGACCTTACACACGCATATTAAGAAAAACTAACCACAACGCACGTGTTACTCGTCAATTAAAATCAAATTAACAATTTGCCTGTCAAAGCCAATTTTTATTGTCCTAACTAGGATAGATAGACCTATTTTTGGCCAATTGATTTTAAACTTTGAAGCTGGTGAGATAAAATGCAAATTCTTTCGTCAATGAGTCAGTAGTGTTATAAAGATGAGTGGCTACGCCAACAAATTGCGTTGGACACTGGCCGCCTATGCCTTATTGTTTTTTAATAGCTCGTCCGCCCCCGCCGTGCCTTCATCATCCATCATCCTCCTTGAACATCCACTTTTGACGTTTTTTCTTAAAGTTGTTCAAATAAAAAAGTCGAATTCCCCGCGGCGTTCACTGACATTCCTTAGAAAGTTAAAACAACATATAAATTAATAAACGATGGTAAGGGTTAATGTTATTCGTTTGGTTAGGATAGAGTTTATTTAATACCGATTATAATAAGATTTAAAGTTGAATTGTGTCTGTTTCCACATAAAATATGTCTGGAATCCAGTACCTTTTCAGAGCTAGTATGCTAAAAGTGGTAGTTACTCAGTTTTTTTCTAAAATATAGTTTGCGATAGCGTATCTGCCTATTAAGTAAGCGCTGGGGTGTATAAAACATTTTGAAATAATACACCAATATTTTGTCATCCCACATTTAACAAGCACAAAGGTGACCTATCAAATATTCCACCCAAGGCAAGTGTCCCTTAAACATGGTATCAGTTCTACAATCGCCGACAGTTGCACCCATCTGCCGTCAATACTATACATAGTCATACGTCATATGCTCCTGGTAATGACTCACGTATTTAATAGTAATCTATGTAAATTTGTGTCACTCTAATGAGAAGTATGGGGCGTTCATTTGAGTATTTAAAGGGGTATTGAAATGAGTATAGCAAATATTAAAAGCAGACAGTAAAGCGATAAGAAATGGGCGATTCAATCTTTTTGGTTGTGTTAATAGATTGCAAGTATTTTAACTTTGACTGAGAACAGGTAGCAGCTAGTAAGATTAATTTATTGAGGATGGGGGAGTTGAAGAGCAACTGAGGCTCAGAGAGAGCTCCTACGCAGAGCACGCCCTACGCAAGCCTGCCTGCCCTGTTTTATGATTAGGCAGAAGATTCACAGCAAAACGCAAATGCATTAATATCCTTTTGTAGCTACTAAAAGTCATCATCATCTCAGCGTTAATTCCAGTTGCATCCGAAGCTTTTCAGCGTTGGAGTCTAGGGTCCGCTGCAACTACTAAAAGTATAACACTATTTTATATAAAGATGATACACAAAATGTTCGGGATAAGGCGCCACTGTGTGATCGCTTTGACTGAAACTTTAAGAAAATAGAGAACGAGTTTATATATATACCAAAATTCTCCGAAGTGTGATAAACCATCCACTGGACGCGTAGTTATTTTATGCTATTACGGATTTGTATATCCATTGCATTGGGATGACCTTCTCTTTCATGTATACTTCATGTATGCCTTGAGGGTCTGATAGTTCCTCAGGATGGACAATGTGTTCGAAAGTGCTAATTTTATCAGTTTATGTTTATGTATAATCTAATTAGAGGAACGGCTTAGTTGAGGTAGAGGTAGAAGTTGGTAAAGTATAATAATATTTAACACGCAGGGCAGTATGCGGTGAGAGTTGGGCAGTATCTACACGACCCTATCTCACTGGAGAATGTCTTGTTGCTCTGTGAACAATGACGAGAAGCGAGAGCGTGGCCGGCTTGAGATTCGCTCAGGGGAAGAGTGTTCCAGTAAGATGCTGATAGAAAACTCGGTCGTACTTCCGGGACTGTCCTAATAGCCGTAAAATACCTCTCCACTCCTCGCAATCACTTTAAGAAACGTTGCTTCCTTGTTGCTACGACACTATAACGACCGTTTTCAGTTTTGCCAGTTTTTTCAGCCCTGCATACAAATGCGTGTATATTAAAATATGTATAACTTTGGCCAGGCAGGGGACATAGTTCAAGCCAAGAAATTCATACCTAACCACCCAAACCCATAGCCCAATACGGTTTATTTACATTTTCTGCAATAGTACTGCACCGACCAGGAGTTGTCGTCCTTGGGTACACACTTGCATAGAGCTTCGGTTGGTTGGCATCCTCATTATTTAAAATTGTTGTCTCACCTGGAGATGTATAGAAGACATTTTAAAATAAAATATTTGAAGTTGTGCCGTAAACTAAAGTTTTTTTTTTAATAAACATTTAAAGACATTTTTCCATAAATCGTATTTGTTTACATTTTTGGCGAATGTCTTAAATAATGTTACGATAGGTAGTCGTCTATCGCAATCGGTTTGAGGTGGATCCAATTTTTTTTTCAAACTACTACATACTTCACAACTTACACGGAATGTGAAAAAACTATTTTCTAAGTATAAAGCATCTAGTCGATTCAGGAAGTGCGATATGTTAGAACTCCGCCTGTGTCACTTCTCATAAGCGAGGAGTTTCCTACTGGGTCGTTTGCTGCAAGCTTCACAATAAAAAACTAAACGTCCAAAAGCACGCTAACTAACGAGATCCCAGCAAAGTTTTATTATTGTTGTATAGCAGTCATAAAAATGGCGCCTGTCGAGCTTTTATTGATCCGTGAATGGTCGACGAATGGCCTCAGACCTCTGTTACGACCAATTTAACCGATATCAATTAGCGATGATATATTTGAAAGGCAATAAATTAATTTTCAATTTGCGTGGAATCTTTAAAGTGTTTGTTATTGACACCTGAGGTACTAGGGCGCCATGATTCAGAAGAGAATTAGGAATTTCATTTTGTGCCAATGAATTAATTGGACACAGTCTAAATTACACTTGACTTGAAGATGTTGGAATGTTAAGACAATTACTGTCCAAGGGCTTCCAAAAAATACTGAAGTCAGTAAGTACCTTTCGTCGCTTAAGTTCTAACACCGCGTAACTCAAAATAATGAACTTTTCAGGAGACTAAAAAAACTGTCTAGATATACAAACCTAGAAGTTTTTTTAGACTAAAAAAACAGTCTAGGTATACAAACCTAGACAGTTTTTTTAGTCTCCACCGCGTAACTCAAAATAATGAACTTTTTAACTAAAAAAAACTGTCTTTTTTTAGTCTCCTGAAAGTTCATTATTTTGAGTTACGCGGTGTTAGAACTTAAGCGACGCTTTAGTATTTTTTTTACATATTGAAATCAGTTACATATTTACACGGTTCAAAAGTAACAAGATATGTTTTATTTGTTTGTCATTAATCGCGCTGCGCTCACGCATGCCGTATGATTGACGCACACCGCCGCCCGCGCAACGTTTTACATATAAATTACCAATTACAGACCCCTCACGGATTTCACAGAGTAGCAGAGGTGGCATTTTTACGATATTTATATTATTCATACATGTTTATTTTAGAAATGACTATTAAAGTAGATATTTTTGTAGGCGTATATACCTACGTAGATAATGAAAACCGGATTTTTAATCGACGTGGATTGCAACGATTTGTATATTTTGTCGATAACTAGCTTCGTTTGTCTAATTGGGCTCACACGCTCTGTTTAGAAAAGGAATGCATTGAGAAATATTCAAATATGTCATCATTTAGGTAAGTCAAATGTAAAGACAAATAGGCTTTGGTAATCAATTAACTTCTCCTGAATTGTTTTCTAGGACCGCCCATTGTGTATGTATAAAGATTATTCTACTTTATTGTATTCAAATGAATGGTTAACGGTTGCAGTAAACTTTCAAGTCATCCAAATTCCTTTTCGTAACTAATCGTTTTTTAGGGTTCCGTAGCCAAAATGGCAAAAACGGAACCCTTATAGTTTCGTCATGT
This sequence comes from Sesamia inferens, assembly GCA_037179545.1. NCBI lineage: Eukaryota > Metazoa > Arthropoda > Insecta > Lepidoptera > Noctuidae > Sesamia > Sesamia inferens. Next base: position 31,321,606 of record CM073935.1, read on the forward strand.
CCGTCTGTCCGTCTGTCCGTCTGTCCGTCTGTCCGTCTGTCACAGCCGATTTACTCGGAAACTATAAGTACTACAGTGATGAAATTTGATGGGAATATGTGTTGTATGAACCGCTACAAAATTATGACACTAAATAGTAAAAAAAAGAATTGGGGGTGGGGCCCCCCATACATGTAACTGAGGGATGAAAATTTTTTTTTCGATGTACATACCCGTGTGGGGTATCAATGGAAAGGTCTTTTAAAATGATATAAAGTTTTCTAAAAAACATTTTTCTTAAAGTGAACGGTTTTTGAGATATCAGCTCTCAAAGTCGTAAAAAGTATGTCCCCCCCCCCTCTATTTTTATAACTACGGGGTATAAAATTCTAAAAAAAATAGAGGTGATGCATGCTAATTAACTCTTTCAACGATTTTTGGTTTGATCAAAGTATCTCTTATAGTTTTTGAGATAGGTTGATTTAACTGTAATTTTGGTTAAGTTATTGTGCTTACACTGAAAACGATGGCTGAACCTTATAAGATAGATCAAAAAATATACTACAGTATTGTACACCTTTAAAAATCCGCGATGATATAAAATCTTTATAATGTAGGTACTTTTTACGAGAAATATTAGCTTATTCAAGCAATACGCCATTAATCCTTATCCAGTAATGTACCTTAAATACATTGTGCATTTGATAAAGTTTAATATTACAAATGTGATTGTTGAGTAATAATAGGTTAAACATATCCATCGAACCAATATTTTTAAAACGCGTTAATCCTATAGATTATTATTACATCGATTCAAAAAGATCGGTCGCTCGCTGCGCTGCAGCGCGTGAGTTGCGGGGCGTGGTCTCGCGCGGGGGCGGGGATAAGATAGCTAACCGCGTCGACCCGAACGGGCAGACACGTGAGGGCAGACGTCGTTGTCACTTGTGCGCGCTAAGAGAATTTCATCGTTCCCATTTACTTCTTTCGCAAGTCGAATTTGGCGTTGAGACTTTTTAATATTGAATTGTACCTATTATAAAAAATAAGTAAGTAGGTATACTGGTTTAATAGGTGCTATTAAACCGGTCACGTACTAATAAATCCCCCAATAATATAAATTCATTTGTTTTTGGTGCAAATTTTAGTGTTTCGTAGCAGGTTTTTAAAATTTCTAAAGCTTATTGTATATCATCTAACAATGGATACTTTAGATAATACGTTTTCCTACATTCTGAATTATAATAACTATATCGAAGATGATGTGGTTCGCGCATTTCATGAAAAGTTACTTCGGTGCACATCATTTAGACCGCGTGAGCTAGAATTATTTCAACACCCTGAACTGATTGAACCTGTACCTAAAAATGAGACGCACCTTCAAGTAATTTATGACGGTGACGTGGGATTAGTGGGGCACTGGAGTTGTATTTATTACATTAATGGAATACTGCGTGTGTACGATAGTCTTGTTGGTGTTCTAGGAAAATCGCAAAAAATATATGTAAAAGCCTTGTTTCCGTATCTATCGGAGTCATGTATTCAGTTTCCAAGTGTTCAGCGACAACCGAATACTATTGATTGTGGTTTGTTTGCCATTGCTTTTGCCACCTCTTTAGCTTTAAAAACGAACCCTTCTCAATTTAATTACGTGCCAGAAATGATGAGACCCCATTTGCTTGAAATGCTTTTAACCGATGGGCTTTTGGCTTTTCCCGCTACGAGCAGGCGTTCACCAGGACGTGCCCCTTCTAATCTTTTCAATAATATAGCCCTTAAACTGGAGACAAATAAACAGAAACAGACTGAAAAGAAACAGAAACCACAGTTTAGGCTCCATTCACCAGGTGTATAAATTGACATAATAAGTTTTTGGTTTACATTTTGAATCACAACACACCATGAATCAGTGGTAACCTATACCTACATTACATAAAGCCGTCTCCACAGTAACAGTAGCCACTTTTAATAATGAGTAATGAGGTAGAAAAAATGCAGGATAACAACTGACGGGCAATTGATGGGAAGCATACCGCCGCATCGCTTCTGCCCCCCTGGTAACATGGTGCATTAAATAGACACCGCTCATTAAATTCCATGATTGATTTTGTGGCAAAACCAATACGGTAGTCGCTACCGGTAAGATTAGTAATTAAAATACGTCTAATAACGCTGAGATAGGCAAACAAGTTGCGCACGACTGAACAGTCCGCTTTAATGAGTTGACGTTGATAAATGACTACCGAATTGTGAATTAGCATAACATTCAACCAAGTTCCATGATCAAGATTCATTCATATTGGAATTTACAAACTGTTTCGCAAAGACTTAAGAATTTAGATTGTTATTATTATAATCAGGAAGGGCACGGTAGAGTTATAAAGATAAATCGCATGATGTGTAGCTACAGAAACTAAACTGCTAGGACTGTGAATGTGGAGGTATTTCATTTAATGTTCTTAACAACAGCAAATCTTTCAATGAGATATCAAGCAACCATAGGATAGCCGGTATAGTGAGTAGGCAAGGCCCACCCGCCGCGCGGCCGCAGGCACGCACGCGTTCTTGCCAAATTACCCAACTGCTGCAAAATACGCCCTTGAGGTTACAGGGTCTATAACGGTTCCTTTCACGATACACACACGTTTCCTGAGAATCATCGCAAAATATTTGTAACGGTTGGCAGTTCTTGATACTTTGCTATCCTAACTCGTTAGATTCATATACCATGGTTTTATAACACGAGGTTAAGTAGACGGCTGGTGGTGATCGCTCACAGATAGCGATCTGGACACATGCCGCTCAATAAGTTTAGATTTTTAATGAAACTAATTAATTCACCAAACTGTAAGGTGTTCGCAACGCCGGAGGATGTTTTTCACTTATTGACGAAATGTGTTAGATTGCAGTCTAAAAGAGAAAAATTGTTTAAAGAGTTGGAAGTTAATAGATATGATGTTGGTACATTCCATCATATATTGTCCACACCTACTTCAGAGGCCGCCTATAAAGTTTTTATATTTGTTAAATTAAGATTAAGTTAATTTTATTAGGTTAAGGTTTAATTAAGTTTTTGGGTTAGTTACGATGGGACTGGCATACACATTAAATAAAAAAAAAAACTCGTTAGATGGACAATGTTCTATGAATTCAAACATATTAACGATATTTACTTCTACGTGCATCGAAATTGATGTGGGAACATTACGCACGCAAGAATGCGAACAACTGCACCGCCACATAGTACCAGTTCCCATATTCCAAAGACAATTTCCTGGAACTGTTAGCATTACATGTATATTATCGTATTGCTTTCCTATCACGTTCAAAGATGACTTTATTTTGATATTGCACGCTTGTACTTTATCACCCATTGTCTTTTTTATTCACACTCTTACGTGTCTCAATGTCGGCGCCTAAAGTGTACATATTTCACTAATACATGTTTCATTGTCATTCGGAAGAGGTTTATGAACTGTGAAAGTGCGCTTTGAATAAGTATCATATAAGCTAGCTGACGACTTAGGTGACGAATAGTACCAACACATATCCTCCCGTGGGTGTCGTAAGAGGCGACTAAGGGAACTCTCACCAGAGAAGCGGGCAGCAGCGCTTCTCCTGTAGAGTGTAGAATATCAAACTACTGCGATCCCCAGCAGTGGACGTCTATAGCCTAATGAAGAAGCTGACGACTTGTGTCGACATCATTATGACGAACTTGACAGAATAAACATTTATGAATTTCGCATCAATGTGTATCGAAAATTTTCACGGACAAGGTGGCGGTGGATTGCTTGATAGGTAATTAATTCAATGCAATATGCAATCTAGGATTTTGTCTAAAAGGCAAAATCTAATTCTGACATAAGACTGGTTCATTGTGCCATAAGAAAGTATCTCAGGAAAGAGAATGTCGGTGTATACTTCCCCGATTCAATTTTATAAAATAAACACAGAAGTGTCACGGAGCAGGCCATAACGATTCTGTTTTACTGAGCTAGCGTGTTCCACTCGAATAATGTACGGCAGATAGGGCACTTTTTGTTTTGCTAAACGGGCAAAGTTGCTCGCGTGCCGTCGTCGTCCTGCGGTCGGCATATTTTTGTCCTTACTTGTGTTGTGTTAGTACTTAATCGATAGAGTAGGAAACCTTGGGAACAAGGTCACCCTAGCCAAAATATAATATATCAAGAAATGTCATCAACATAAACTTAAGAGACTTAAGGAAATATCTTAAATTTATACAAGTATTATTTTATTTTAAAGTTATAAATATTCAAAAATCTGTTAGAAATTTGTGTTTAACAATGTTTGCATTAATGTGACATCCAATAAATACTTCGAAACGCGCCAATACATATATGTTTAGAAATATTATTAGTTACCAACCAACACAAATTAGGAAACGAAATCCCACGAGACACATTATAGATGTCAATCCATTTCCTATTGTAACCAGGAACATATGAGGAGATTTTTTCGAATATTTTTTCAGTGTAGCGTCAATTAGGGCACGTTCTGTGAGATCCGCCTTGACGTTAGCGCTCCGTTGGCGGCAATTAGATCTGCTATGGCGCCCGCGGGACACCGCCGGATGCCCGGAATGTCTGAACTCCTAGTGCGGTATGCGACCCTGGTAATTATTCTCGGGTGATGCACGGTCTATTGCTCCTGGTGACTAATTAAAACAATTTTTGTGATTTATTTATTAGTGTTCTGTTATTTATGAGTCACCTCAAATAGAGCATGAGTTGTAAATATATATTACTAAAATTTTCAAGAAATAAAATATTAGTTGTAATGTTTTGAGACTAGCTAATTTAGTTTAAATCCTTCCTTAGTAAATACAAATGGAATCCATGGCCGTATTTAATTTTAAATATTTATCATTTACCTCGTCTAATCATCGTAATCATAAAAGTTAAAGAAAAACATGTTAAAATTTACAATGTTAATTGTTAATTATATATTTGTAACCATTTAGGCAAATCATAGAGGATCTAACACCTCATAATCTGTTGTAATTTGACATGTTTACAAATAAAATGTTCCGATTCTGAAGATATGTTTTCCTAAGACATCTTATCACCTAAGTGCACCAAGTTATTTAAATGGTTTATCTTACAAGCTAAAAGCTTCTACAAAGCCGCTATATTGCGGAGATATCAATTAATGTTAACTAACTTGGTAAGTGGTTTATCTCCCAGTGCGAGGTAAGTAAATACTTGCATGTTGTTCCCCCATCTAAGTAAATCAAAGATGCTAATCTAAGCACACACAATATCAAGTAACAAGGTACTGTCGTATACAATTAAACATGAAAATCATAAGAACGCAAGATATTTCATACAGCTACGGCTAGTGATGAGCAACGCTATCTATCGATAAATCGGAGACGTGCAGCGGGGGCTGGCTTATCTACTCGACATCTGGCGCCTAAATTCTTACATGCAACGTACACCGGTCGTAAATAAGGCAGGAATCGCCACTGACAGACAGACCAACGGAACAATATACGACTGTAGCTATGCTGGTATGGATATGGCCCGGCCAATTTATGTAATCAATAAACGGTTTATAATAAATCACGTGTAGTAAAAACGTTTACGATAAATCAACAAACTGTCTGAGCCAATTCAAATGAGCATGGTGTTTTTTTATTGCTGTTTTTGTAAAATTGAATAATTAATTAGGTATTAAAAAGCCTGAACAGATAAAACTTACTTAGTTACTATACTTGAGCCAAATTCGATAAAGAATAGAGGTAAACAAACCGTTGCAAGAGAATGACAGGTTGCAAGTTACACTTAAAAGACAGATAGATGTAAATAAACTTTCCTAAAGAGACATGTTCTTAAATGTAATAATCCTACTTCCTACTAATGTAAAAAGTTTATTTATGTTTAGATGGTTATGATTTGTAAAGAACGCTTAACAAAATATGACACTTCTAAGCTAATTTCCTAATAGGTTAAATTTTTTATATATATATGTATATATTCTTCTCTGTATGAGAGGAGTTCTGTGCCCAGCAGTGGGACGATAAAATGATGATGATGATGCCTTTATATATATTCTTCAATGAAACAAACAAAACGCAAGCCTTATACACTTGGAGGTAATACATTTACCTCCTTATTCATAAACGCTGCTTAAAGTTAACTAGTGATTAGCCGCTGTTTAAACATCCATTTTAGACGTTTGCACGTCACTGAACTTTAATCATCGTTTATGAATAGACCCCTTAAACACTGGTGTTTATTGATAAAGGATGATAAAAGTTAAGTGAAATTAAAAGGTCAAAAATGTATGGTTGAAGAATTGCTAATCACTAGTTAACTTTAAGCAACTTTTCTGAATAAGGAGGATAATATATTAGGCGGTTGATTTTAAAAGTAGTTAAAATATGCAAAACAGCATTGAAAAAATAAATTCCCCAAAATGTGTTTTATATCTGGATTTCACCCATGACATTTTAAAGGTTTTGCGAAATAGCATTTTAATATGCATGTTATTTGAGTGGTTCTAGTAAACTAAGCTGCCATATTAATTGTTAATCAATAGCATTTCAAAGGCAATAATCATGTAAATAAATAATATAGGCGATTTGTAAAACGTGAGTCGTGATAACCCTAAATTGGTTTGTTTACCTATTCTTTATCGAATTTGGCACAAGTATAATATGTAGTTATGCTTTTTTATACTGTTTTTAGATTTTATTAGAATTGTTTTTAGTTTTTGCTAAACTAAGTTTAGCAAAAACTAAAAACAATTATAATCTCTTCTCGTTCTTAGTACTCTCTCAAATATCTTAGATGAAATTATTCACCACATTTTATTATTGCCACCCAGAACACAATTTCCGTTTACAAAAAATGTGAACTAAAAAAGCAGCCATTAATTTAACATAAGTTTAATTATGAAATATGCACCAATAAATCGTTGTCGTTGGTACGAACGACAGGCATAGCCGGGATTCCGACTGCGTACGTATTTTTTGTCCCTCTCGCACCGACTATAAACACGAAACGGTTAATTAAAACGGTATATTAGCATAAACAAATAAAATGCCCCATTACGAATTCAATTTACAATCTTTGAAATCGGTTAAATTAGTCGCAGTAAATAATATCTCGGATACAGTTTCGATAATAGCGTCGCGGCGCGAGACACAAGGTGGGGCGGGCGGACATACGTCACACATACATTACACACTGTAATAATATGTTATCTTCAGTTTAAAGAACAAGCTAAGCAGTCCTTCTTATAACATAATTGTATTCAAGTAAATAAAGGGTGTGCCTTTAGAGGCGAAAACAGCACATTACTTTTGAGGAAATCAGTTATTTTAAATAACCTAGGATTTTTATATTCCTTAAGGCCATTTAGAGTAGTATTCCTTATGTAATAAATGTTGCTTAGCGTTATCAATGTAAAACAAAATATAAGACATTTGCGTGGTAATTGTGTAACACACTATCTGTGGCAATGGGTTTCATGTTGACAGTTCAACAACATTCATTGCGTTATTTACGTTTTTGAGCAGACACGTTTTCAAACATATGAAGCAATAGATTAGCAATATGCTTCGAATTGATTCCAACTGATAGTAACTGTTAGTATCTACATGTAGCAGTAGCTGTTTCTATACTGGAAAAAAGTATTTTGTCTTAACTCGCTATATTTTGTAACTTAAGCAGACACTACGTGGTGTAACGTCGCGCGTCGTTCCAGCAGTGGATCGATGCCTTCATTTAAATTTGGTGCGTTATTATGGTAAATAGTGCAAATTATTAATTATACGCTAACTTATACAATTAATGTTGTATTTGATTGATTCAAATTACAATTTACAATTACGCAAAATACTATACCTAGTACTACTAGTACTACTATAACCAATATTCTTCTCATTTTAGAATAAATATTTATATGGTTAATTATGAAAACTCTCATTTCTTTTTTTTTTATAAGATGCAGTTGATGATTGGATGTAAAACTATTATAAATTATTAAAGTAAATATTGTTAAAGGTATTTTAAATATTTAGTTTCACCACTAGTATCATCAGAGATGTAACGTCAGTCACAATCTCAACTACGAATTAACAGTAATTACACGAGCCCAAATCAAACGCGTGCACAGGTATGCTCCCCCCTCCCGTGGGTGCGCACGCGGCGCTCGACGGGGCGCCATTGTCCCGCTGTCAGGCACTCGCGGCGCCCCACACAACGAGTCAGTGGGCACGACCTGCCAGCGAACTATCGATAGTGCTAATAGCATGCGCAGATGAGGGATTTTTGTCCGCTAAAATATATCGCTGTATAAAATGTATCGCTGTATTGCTGTATCGAGTAACGTAAACGAGGGATTAAAAGTACCGCGTACAAAAGTCCCCCAAATAACCGAGGACATGCAGAGAGCGGACCGGAGAAAAGTACGGGGGACTCCCCGAATAAAATAGAACTCCTGTGACTCGGCGAAGCAACGCACATGGCGGACTTTAGTCCACGTTGTATGCTCTCACTTCCCTACATTTCTGGGCAACAAATGACCGCACACAGTTTGCATTGAGTTAGCGGAGCGTACTTTTTCCTCCACCGCGGAGAAAACTCCGTCGTCTGCGTAGGCCCTAATCCAAGTGCACGCTACAGTCGCAACCTGCTATAGTGCAAATCATTTTCATCATTCAGTTGGTCCGAATATAGAAACTTTTATCAGTTACACATATATTATACTAAATGAAATTCATGTTTCATTCAAAAGCCCGTTGTGTCATGTTACGTAAAGCTTATGAGAAAATTTAATATCGATCAATACCTTCAAGGTTCATTCAATGATATTATAAGGATATACTAAACAAAGCATACATATCTATTTTTTTTAAATCGACCTCCTATTTTTATATTGTATATGAATAAAAACAAACACGCAAATATTTATAGACACATAATTAAAATGTAATAGTAACATCAGCTATACAGTATGTTACGAAAACCCTGTCCGACCCATAAGGATAATAGAGGTTAGGTAAACACATGACCAAATATAATATAAAATTTTACGTATTCATCATAGTACCAATACAAATGAATTTTGAAATAATCTTTTTTTCCAACGAATTAATTCCAATTTCCCCGAAATTTGGTAATTTTTAAAAAGTGACAACACCGGTATTATTATGAGCGAATAGCGATGCGGCCACGTGCCGCGTGTCCTGCCGCCCGCCCCCCGCGGTCGGCAGGCGAAGGGTGGTCAACGCACATTTAATAAGTTACCTCCTTTTGCGAAATAATATTTATTTTTTTTAGGGGGATTTTTTTTTAAGTAAAGCCCGGTTTTGTATGCATTAGTAGAATCAGTTATCGATACCTAACAACACCTTCACGGGTCGGACAGGGTTTTCGTAACATACTGTATACTGTTCTCATCAACATGCACGTTATTGATTTCAATTATATGTAAATTAAACTAACAATAAATATTAACGTCAACTTATCGACAGCGTGCAGCACTATGGTGGCGCCTCTTCGACAGCGCACCGCGGGGACGCATTGTCGCGCATCTAAGTGCCTCATATTCGGTTACCCAACTATATTACACGGCTATACGTAATATCGATATCTCAAACAAAACAATTCACGAACATTCTTACTCCCAACCAACACAAATAATTTTAAACTCTAGGTTTTGAGGACGAAGATCCATTATTGTGTGTGTGCAAATTGGGTGATTATGCCAGTTAGTTTGAAATATAAAACGATATAATTTTCATTTTACTACTCCTTGAATACACAAAAGGTTTAATAAATAACGGAACAAAGCTCTCCCGTCGCATCTTATTTGAAGGCAGTTTTGTCAAGCGATTGTCTCAGCTTCAAAAATAATTTATACTATTGTATAATAGATTTGGGAGAAAAAGATATATTTTTATAGCGGTTAACGCAGACGTTAAGATTTATCGTATGGATTTAGTTAATAAGTTATAAAGTTAATTTATTTTATAATTATTGTAACTTGTTTCGGGATTTTACCACATCAATTTTTATGTATTGTTAGTATGCGTTAGGTAGGTAAAAGTAGGAGAATTATGATTAAATTAGCAATAAATACTGCTTTTTGACATTTCTTATGAGAACTCACTTACACAAGTGACGATGTAACTATAATTCTACGTGGCTACGTAGAACGATAGGGGGCACACATAAGACACAGTGAAACCGAACCTGAAGCCTCGTTTGACCTCGGCCATTAGATTGGCTGATGTTTTTTTTTTTAATAATTATAATCTAGCGCTTGCCGCAATCCCGCCTGATGGTAAGCAGTGATGCGATCGTTGATGGTAAAGCGCGCTAGTTTATTAAGAGCCTATTCACTCAGAAAAACTGAGCGAAAAGGAAGGAAGACGGCAGTTGAGCGAGGTGATGCAATGTTAAACCCAACAACACGACCAACGATGCTGCGCCAATGGGAGATTGATCTGAAGAGCCTCCCCAAACTCCCAACACAACAACATTTGGCGCATCGTACCCGGCACACATCGCAACACAACTGCTCAGACCCGTCCTCCGTACGGAACTGTAACTACGAAGAAATGAGGAAAATCATTATGAAAGTTATCTTCCAAAGCACTTTCACGGGTCTCACAAGACTGTGTGAAACATAACGACATTTAACTTGTTGTTACTGCAATCTTGTACACCATAATAAACAAATTTAATTTCTTATGTTGAATTCCAATTCTCTGATTTCATTTCCGAACGAACTCCACACGTGTCAGCTCAATAAACATTGTAATGAACATCATACAATTATTGTAAATAAGATGCGTATTATGTTGCAGTGCTTCTTATTATTGTATATTTAATTGGAAGTACCGGATAGCAAGCAATTTTTTTTTAATTAGTATAAACTTGTGCTTGACTGCAATCCCACCTGATGGTAAACAGTGATGCAATCATTGATGGTAAAGCGCGCTAGTTTATTAAGAGCCTATTCACTCAGAAAAACTGAGCGAAAAGGAAGGAAGACGGCAGTTGAGCGAGGTGATGCAATGTTAAACCCAACAACACGACCAACGATGCTGCGCCAATGGGAGATTGATCTGAAGAGCCTCCCCAAACTCCCAACACAACAACATTTGGCGCATCGTACCCGGCACACATCGCAACACAACTGCTCAGACCCGTCCTCCGTACGGAACTGTAACTACGAAGAAATGAGGAAAATCATTATGAAAGTTATCTTCCAAAGCACTTTCACGGGTCACACAAGACTGTGTGAAACATAACGACATTTAACTTGTTGTTACTGCAACCTTGTACACCATAATAAACAAATTTAATTTCTTATGTTGAATTCCAATTCTCTGATTTCATTTCCGAACGAACTCCACACGTGTCAGCTCAATAAACATTGTAATGAACATCATACAATTATTGTAAATAAGATGCGTATTATGTTGCAGTGCTTCTTATTATTGTATATTTAATTGGAAGTACCGGATAGCAAGCAATTTTTTTTTAATTAGTATAAACTTGTGCTTGACTGCAATCCCACCTGATGGTAAACAGTGATGCAATCATTGATGGTAAAGCGCGCTAGTTTATTAAGAGCCTATTCACTCAGAAAAAATTGAGCGAATAGGAAGGAAGACGGCAGTTGAGCGAGGTGATGCAATGTTAAACCCTGTTGGGTTTAACATTGCATCACCTCGCTCACGCACGCTCGTCGCGCTTGTTACACGACCGACGATGCAGCGCCAGAGGGAGATTGATCTGAAGACCCTCCACGACCAAACACTCAACACAACATTTTGCGTGTATTATGACAATTTCTTAGCTAAAAGAAGAACTTCCAACTTAGCTAAATATTCTCGTAATAGAGAAGTAGTTTTATTTCAAGCAGCGACGCGCGTTTAACTTGTTTTAACCAAGTGTACAAACACACGTCTTCACAATGTGAATGCGTGCGTGGGGATGAGTAGCGTGAGCACATAATACACACGCAAACCCACACACACTTCACCATTATACCGGACGGTACACACACATACACACACACACGCAAGCGTGTCCAATACATAGGTGCTATGTATTGTATAGGCAAAGTGCTCGTCGCTTCCGTGCACTCCCATTCGTCCCCACGACATCGTGCACTAAGTGGGATGAATCGTGAGATAAAAACAGCAAATGGAAATCGAATGTCACGACATTTAGCATATCTCTCTGAGATGAGTTTTATTAGTCATTAAGCTATTATTGCTAATACACCATGCAAAACAAGCCTGGTCTATATGGAACGACTTTGTATGTATTTTGCGAAAAATGTTGTTATAATTATACATGGTACCCCATTTAACGTAATTCTTCTGATTACAGTCAACTCCGGCTGTCAGTGGTAATTCTTTGAACATTGTTACGGTTATTCAGACGCCTTATCAATTCATTAATAAGGGACTACAAGTCATCACAATAAAAATCGAGCCTGAAAGAGTGACAACAAATCCAACAAGGCATATAATATCGTTTTCAGTCAGTTACGTCAGATAGGCAGTCACTACGATTAATATATTGATAGTCAGCTGCAACGGAAGACAAACAAAAGTTTGGGATGGAGCTGCTCGCTCTGCTAAGCAATATCATTATGCAATATGCGTAATAATGCTACACTTATGACATTTTAATCACTGTTTTTGTTAAATCACGCAAATTATTGTAAACATTTTCATTTTTAATGTCTGGACTTTGAATTTGTTTCGGCTATTTCTTCTCAGAGGTAGACAGGTAGGAAATGCCGGCTTCATCTAGTTTAAAAAAGATATGACGTGTAAAAGTGATCAGTGATCCTACTTGCATAATAAAAGATTTCATTTCATTTCAAACATCACAGTTGGAAAAAGATTTGGCAAACCATGAGTCGCTTCCAAACATTGACTGGACGGACAGTCATAAAACACATACAGCCTTACACAAGCATTACAATTAGGAACTTACCTCAGGGTCAATCTTCTTATACTCAGGATCCTCTTCATCCACCTCAAAGTAGAGTTCCGTGGAAGTCAGCGAGACGGTCCCCGGTGCCACCAACCCTGGTGCCACCAGTCGTGCCTTCGTGCTTATGTTCACTGGACCTGCGGAGTGTTAAGAGTCAATAATACGCGCCGATATATATATATTTTTATAATTTCACTAGGAGATCTTGTGAAGTGAACATAATAATGCTAATTTTGTAGAACAACAGACCCCGCCTAAAGAGAGGTTTCTTTACGCGGAGTCTGTTGTTCCAAACTACACCTCTACCAACCCTTTGTAACAGGTGGTATGTTATAAATCCTATTAATTCCTCAGTATATCACTTTGTCCCTCATGGTATAGTTCTTGCAATTCACGAACGCGCGTGGCTCTTAGTTGTGTTCAAGTCGTATCTGTATACGTGTAAATGTGTGCGTGAGCGTAGACGCGCTACGGTTAGCATACAAATAATCAATGTTAAAATTATTTTTTCTTTGAAACCAACAATGATAATAAAACAAATATATTAATAGTAAGTTTTATTAAGATTAATTATTATTTATCGTCAGAAGTGTCACTATCTTCAAACTCTTCAGTGTCGCTATCAGTTGATTCTACATTAATCGTTAACTCGAAGTCCAAATCGAAATATTTTCTATATTCTTCTTCAAGTTTTTCGACATGCTTGCAAGTTTTACGCCAGGTATCATTGTCGATATCGTTCATACACTCATTTATTAAATTTTGTAAAACTGTCATATTTTGCCCGATATTTTTAGTTGCAATTTTATTTTTTAAATTCCCCAGATATTTTCGATACAGTTCAACTCAGGGTGATAGGGCGGCAAACGTAATATTTCAAAATTCTTGCTTTTAACTATTTCGTCGATTTTGAATGTTATGAAACGATGTTTATTATTTTTTATTAAATCATAGAGTTCGATTTTTTTTTATTCGTTCGTCACATAAAATTCCGTTATCAGTTAGCCATTTTATCATATCGCTCTTCCTTGAACTGGACGTAGGAATTTTACTGCTGCGGGCGTTGTGATAGGACGCGTTATCCATCACAATAACTGCCCTTTCTGGCAAATTTGGCATAAGCTTCTCTTCTAGCCACTTCTTATAATTTTCAAAGCTCATATTTGAGTGATAATCGCCAGTTGTGGAGGATGCTTTATATACCAATGAGGCATTTGGAATGAATCCATCTTTAGTACCTGCGTGCACTATAATAAACGGGCTCCCAGTACCTAATTCATAAATGGAGTATCTTTATCCTTTATGCCCCATGTATTTTGTCGAACGTGTGACGTTAAAACATATGTTTCGCCAGTATAAACAATAGGACGCCCTTCTGCACGGCACTGAGAAATCTTTTTCAAATATTTTAAACACCATAGTTGTAAATCATGCCTTTCTTGTAATACTCGTCGGTTACTGCTAATCTTTTGCCATGTATAACCAATTTTTATGAGCAATGAACGTAAAGTGCTTAGACACCCGTCAAAGTCTATCTTTTCTCTGAGAACTGACCGAATTTTGTTTAAAGTTGGAATTTCCTTGTGTTCGATGTGATAATTTTGAATTGCACTTCGAATCAAATTAGTGTCGAAATGATCAAAATCAAATTTGCTACTTCTTTTACGACGTTTTTTCATTGGTGATAGAAACTTGGCAGATGTAGAGGGCATCTCTTTTTCTTCTTTCAAAATAGAAGTTACAGTACGTTCTCTGACCCCTGTTGCTTCGGCGGTTCGTTTTCTTACGTTAGCCAAAGGACTCAAATCACAATTATCATTATTATTCGCCTTCATGAAATTATATTCTTCTTGAAGAAAATGAAAAACTCGGGCGATAATTGCACGACCCTACAAATAATAAAGATAATACAATGTTCATGATCGTTTATCCATACAAAAAGTTTAATATTAAATTAACGCTATAAATGCATATTTAAATAACTCACCTCACTACGAATAATTTTTCGCTTTGTATTGGTATTTGACATGCTGACGGTATTTCGTGGCGGATAGCGACGTGAAAACAATAAGCACAAGTGACCTGAGCGGGCGACCGCTCGCTACTGAACGCTCCGTCGGGCACACACACTAACGCATTGTGCATGTACACAACATACCACAAGCAAGAGTCACGCGCGCTCGTAAATTGCAAGAACTATATAGGCCAATCTCCGTAAGTAGCGTATAAAAATATCTATAACGCCTGATGTAGAATTGAATGCAACGCACACAAACGGTGCTGCTCAAGTATTTTAATCAGGCGTTGTTGAAAATTCGTTAAAATCAGTTTAGTTGTACTTACTTAACTTTTGTAATGTTTCGTGTATTAGTGTTAGTTTTTTAATATAGTCTTTAAGGTAGCTAGATGTACAACCAATTGTCATGTACAAAAGATAGCAAGTTACTCGAAACTGTCAAATATTCCCACTCAACCTTGAGCCTTAATGCTAGAGTCATAAAGTGGAAAATCTATTAAAGAAGTTTGAGAGATTGTAGTAGCTTGATGTCCTGACGTCTGTACATTAGTCCTTTAGCTTTTAAGGTTATACTAGCATAAGTTTAATGTATGTGATGTGGCGGTGCTTTTCATTAATAAAAACAATAGATAAAAAACCGATAGAGTATAACGCTATTAAAAATTGTTGGAATTTGTAGCGTAAACTGAACTCAATTGTATAGGAATTTAAGTTTTTTTTTTTCATGAATAGGTATTTGTTAAGATTAGTGGGTGTTATGTGAGGAGTGGTTACCCGCGAGGTCTGCGTCGATGTCCCGGTCGTCCAGCAGCAGTTCGGCGTCGTCGAGCAGCTCGGCGGCGGCGGCCGACGCCAGCGCCGCGCCACCCGCCGCTATTCTGCAGTGCAACTCTTCCGTGGCCTGGGAATGGAAAATAAATCTTATCAAATTCGCCGAATAGACTTTTCACCGCATATGCTGCCGAATAATTTGGTTCCTCGTTATAGATTTGCGGCTAGGGTTTCTCAATTCTCGACCTTTTTTATTTCCCCGAGCACGAGAGTTCTCGACTTCTATTTCCCAGGAATTCCCGGGTTGTCGAGAAATATTGATATTTATTAAAAACATGTGTGATTTAACAATAAATCTATCAATCAACAACATTTGTTTTTAGATTCATGTGACTTTAACTTAAGTAAGTACATAAAACTTTAATTAAACGAAATAAATTCTAGCGAGATCTTTTGTCATAAACAGTCGTCTTCTTTGGAAAAAAAAAACTAACAGAATATCTTCTAAAAGCAATGTCACCATGTTATCACAATAAAAATTTAGGATTTTACATACTAAATACCTTACTTTAGTCTCTGTCTGTATTACAAACTTTTCAATTATGTAACATGAAACGACAGTTTTTCTATTACATAGGTATAAAAATAACAATCAGACTAGCTTCATAATAACGAACAACAATAAGGTACAGGTAACTTCGGTTAGTCCAACTTTTCAATATTTGTTGTAAATTAAGATTTTCCGTTACTTAAGTAAACATAAGAATCTAATAAATAATTAATAATCTTGGACTAATGAAATGAACAAACACAATCTTGCTGTACATCACACTCGTCTCCATAGCAGCAACTCGGCAACTCGTTTATGGGTCAATGTATACACTTTTACAACAAGTTTCCCATGGACATTCGAAACATACCCATTAAACGATTTAAAAGCTATATTAAGACTAAACGTTGCAAAAAGGGGTATTATAAAATCACAGATTATTTATAAGACAATAAAGCTTGTGATTGAGCTGCTCGCTCTTCTAAGTAATTATGCTACAATTATGCCATTTTATTCACTTTTTTTAAATTAAATCACGTAAATTATTGTAAACATTTTCCTTTTTAATCTCTGGACTTGAAAAAAGACGATGATCCCAAATGTTTCGGTTTTTCTTCTCAGAGGTAGTCAGTTAGGAAATTCTGGTTCCATCTAGTTTAAAAAATATGACGTGTAAAAGTGATCAGTGATCCTACTTGCAAAATAAAAATAATAATAAAAAAAAAAACAATCACAATTTAAAGCGGAAACTGCTTCAAAAGCTAGCCCACTATATCTTGGAAATAAGCCTTTAAAAATACGAGGGTATTTATAGCATCATCTGACAATCGTTTTCGTACTTTCGTCACAAGGTTTCCAGACAAAGTGCAAACGCGATCATTTTCTATCGACGTAGGCTTTACTGACATAACAGCTTTACACAAGTTTTGCAGATTTGGTGTTCTTTTGCTGGTCGATTGATATAACTGAAACTCTTTTCTAATTAAGCTTCTTGTTAAAACAGTTTCAATGTTGTTCGGAGTGTCTGTGGCTGCCATTTCAATAGCCTGTTTTAGTTTCAGGTTATAGGATGTGGCTTGCTAGAGTTGTTCGTTTTATGGTGACGTTATTAGTGTCATCTTCATCTAAATTAGAGCTGCTTGGGAATAATCTATTGCACAGTTTTAGTTTTTTCAGTTTCAGAATTTCAGAGTTCTCGATTTCTCGACCACCTTTTTCTCATCTCGAGTAAGGCAAAATTTCCCGGGAAATCTCGGTTCGAGCCCGAACGAACCCTATTTGCGGCGCAAACTACAAGTTATTGTATATTATACAATGGCTTAATGTGCTATTGTGGCTTCCGTGGCGTTCTGCGACGAGCATATAGTATGATGTATATTATGTGACGCAGTAATTTCTCGTGGAAAAAAAATACATTTATTTATGCCACTGTTAAGCAATGATAGCTGATCTATTGTGCCTGAACTATCACTCATACTATTATGAGTGATAGTTCAGGCACAATAGATCAGCCTGAGTATTACAATAGCTGTTTGCGGCAGTACCTAGCGTACAAAACTTGTTCTACGACCTGGAAATAATTGGTAACACTTTTCATATTTTTTCCTTGATTTATGTGGTAGCAATTGTTTTATGGTCTCCATAGCTATTTCTATCATTTCAGGAGGCGTTAACATATTGTCCATTTCGCTATTATCACTGATATCACTCATTTCCAAAACAATTTTATTTATAAATGCAGATAAAAGTTAACAGTGGCGCGAAAATAGCGCGGCGCGCGTAATGTTGTTACTTGTTTTGTTGTTATTATCCCACAAATGAAAGGCAAAGGTAATTCTATACAGCCTAATAACATGCGATGCAACACTTGCTCGAAGGTCGTGATGCAAATACGCGCGCTTTTTGACCTAAACATAAATGTTGATTTTTTGTAGCCATAGCCATAAAAAAAAAAAAAAAAACTTTCATTGTGGTACGGTTTACCCGTGTGGAAATGGTCATTGTAACACAAGTTGACAAGAATGAGTACTTTTGGGATATTACTTATGGTTATGTATTAAGCAAATTACCAAATTGCCAAATGGAAAAAAGATACAGTTACTAGTAATATAGTGAATAATGAACCTGTAGGATGGCGTCGTGCTGGTGCGTGGTGGGCGGCGAGCGAGCCAATACACTCGCCGCGTGTCGTCTGCCTCTCGCGTCGGGCACTAGTCTGCGACGTCGCCGAGCGTCATCTTCCCATGAGTCTAACTTCCAAAATTGACTGCCACTGCTGAACATAATTGAATCATAATAAATAGAACACATTACAAATAATTGTAAGTTAATACGTCATACGTCTTCTAGTTGTCATTGGCTAATTGAATCGTAGCAACTTACTCTCCGCAGAAGATAGACTCAGGGTCCTAATATACAGAGCTGCCCTAGTTTAAGTGTTATAATATAAACTATATTTTGTTTATATTTACTTTTAATCTAAATTTATTTTTAAACTGTTCTGTAACCATGGTGTTTTGTTACTTCAATAAAAATCAACATGTGACAACAAGTAATTTTAATAATTTTTTCACTTGAGGAAGTAAAAAATTGTAGTTTTAAACTACAAATTTCAACACGTTATCAGCACGAGCATTACATCACTGATACTATTAACACAGCCCACAGTATTACTTACATCGCCAAAACCCTGACAAACAAGTTCGTCTCCATTGGCAACTGTTACCTTACCAGCAACAGCAGGCTTAAAATTGGATAAAAAATCAACAATGTGACAACAAGTAATTTTAATAATTATTTTCACTTCCTCCTAATCTACAAATTTGAACATTAAGCCTCCGTCCTCTTGAATTGTTACACGAGCAGAATATTAATTGCAATTAATTCTTTAGTTATGATACACTAATCTCCAGACTGTAATGTATGAGTTAGTTACCCAGGGTGTGTGGTGGCATGTGAGGCGGCGTGCCTCAGCTTGTCGAGCAGCCTGGCGGCGGCGGCGTGGTCGCGCCTCCTGGCGGCCGCGATCAGTCGCTCGCACGTTCGCTCTTCTTCCGCTCGCTCGGCGCTACTCGTCGCACATAAGCACTACAATCATAATAAAAAAAAATACACTAGATTTACACATTATAATCACTCTTATTTTTCCTTTTCGTAATGATATAGAAAGAAATAAATGCACTGAAGTTAAATTAAGTTCAATTTCTGAACAGGGCAATCGACGAAATCGAACGAAAGACATTAAAATTATTTACAATAAACATGATATAACGATCAAAATCGTGATCCGATACTTGTGTCCTAGTGGTCAAAAGTCACTAAGTCTAGAATGGTACGCCTGCTATCAGTGATTGACCACTGGAAAGTTACAATGACGCCATTTTGTTCCAATGCTGTCTATTACCACACTGGCCACCTACCGAGCTGAAAATATTTTAATAAACTTATTTCATTTTACTATTTCATGTTTCCCATTGTCGATCTAATTTTGCTATATTATACCTACAAGATGGCGTCACTGAGACATGGGATCACATTTTTTCTATATCATTCCGTTACATGTCCTCTCTTATCTATTTATCTTAAATCTCTTTGTTCAACCAGCATGTCTGGGTACATAAAGGAAATATACATGTCAAAACTAACTCAACCACCTGGTTCTGCACATCAGTTTATCTTGAATCTTATTAAGGAGGCAGTTTTGCTTTATTATTGTATTGTTGAAAAGTATTTTCTAATCCTTACATATTATAAAACAGTCACTTTTACTTTCCCTATGTCGCTTTCTATGATACAATCTTTAAAACTACGCAACGGATTTTGATAGAAGTTTTTTAATAGATAGAGTGATTCAAGAGGAAGGTTTTTATGTATATAACATGCATAATATATAAGAGGAACACTGATAATTTTTGAGGTTTCTAACACATGTCGCAAAATAAACCCATTTGTTTGAGTTTACATTGCAAACGCTGGCTGAACCCTATGAGATTGATCAAAATAATGTACTACAGTATTGTAGACCTTAAAATGCCTACAAAAAAGTCTGCAACACCATATGTCTACCTACTATAGTTTCTTCTTATGACTTCATTTATGTTTATCAATTATCAAAGGTAATTTTAGTAGCAGCAGATCTCTTTTTGAACTATTGGAATTGTTTGTTTCATTCAGGAGATATCATGATTTATTCAAAACTAGAAACCACAAAAAATCCGCGTACCGCTCGTGCCCCTGCCGGCCGCCTGCTACTTGAGTGATTCTCTGCCTAAACCGCGAAGTGAGTGGGCCGGAGCGGGGAGCATTATTTCGAACAAACTTGCTACCCCGGTAGGCTTTCATTCTGTTTGAAGGCGATGGAACTGGCTATCCATGGACAATAAGGTTGATGTATGTTGCAGAGTCAGATATTGGCTGACGGGCGGCACAGTAGACATTATTTTTTATTGAAGGGCCATCGTTTCTTGAGGAAGGCTTAGGTACCTATATCATTTGTCCACGTGCGAAGCCGGGGCGGGTCGCTAGTTTATTGATAAACGTGAAATTTTACCTCAAAATCTGCATGTTTCAGTACATCATCAGCCCTCATCCTGTTCAGTATAAATTCTGCTTCGTTGGCAACCCTGACGATATGATCCCGCATCGCATGCGACAACAGACGACCCTCATTGATCAACTCAATGAACGCCAACCCCGCATGCTTCTGTAAGGAGTTCTGCCACTCCTGAGAGCACAGGAGCATCACAAGTTCTACTACAGATGTACTGGATTTGAAGGTTTGAAGGCCTGTAAATGGAGGTAGGACAGTAATTAGTTGAAGTGTAAGAGTTGAGACATTGCGCTCGTGTGTCTATCTAACCCATTGCATCTACCACCGTATGCATTTCTTCTAATAAGAAAGTTAGAACCACATCCAAAGCCCATCAAGTTCTATAGCTTCTACATTACCAGCTACATAGTTAAAGCTCCGCGAAACACCTTCAGCTATTATATTTTACACCTTATTACAAGTTGGTTAGCGACGAGGCATGGCCGACCGATCACCACAAAATATTTGCTGTCTCACTCTCTAACGGTTAATTGAATTGCAATAACGCTATATTCCTCTGTCGTACCTAAATATTTATATTGCTTTTATATCAAAGGTAATAAAATAAGCCCAGTCTATATTATCCAAATGTTAGTAGCATTTCTTTTGTAACCAACTTCCTCCCCATCAAGTTTTCCTAAAGCTGAGCAACTTCTCCATTAAGGAAATAAGAACCAAGCATGATGAGCGCACTACCATGCCTAATACCGGTCTACCTTTACCCTCCATTAGCAGCTCCTGTCCGTGACTGCCCACCAGGGTCTTGGAAAGGAAAGGAGCAAAGTCCAGCATGATCTCTCTGAGGAGTGGACACACGGGCCCCAGTGCGGTCTCCAGCTTGTGGGTTAGAGACGCCTCGCGGGACACGCCGTCCGCAGACATCGTGCTGTTCATCGCGCTAAGACCGGCGAGAGTTTCGTTGTCCTGGCGAAAAGAGGTTTTAATTAGAATTGAATGATGAATGCCATTTTATGCTATGATTAGCTTATCAAAATGGCTAGCTACCAGATCAGCAGTTTTGATAAGTTGTAATACCATTCGAACTTCTCTTGTAACATTAACAACGATTGGATTACTGGCTTAAAGTCAAGCAAAAGACGTTTTTGAAGTGAAACTTCTTTACGCACGCTTGACTTGGGGAGTAAGCTGGCGAACGCGTGACGTAAGCGTTACGAAATGTGATCGGGCAAGGCGAACGGAAGTTAAGTGGGGGATATAAGCACAGAGGCGCCCGTGGCGCGAGCTTGGTACTACAAGGTCTACAACGAGTTTTTTTTTTTTTCAATAAAAATAGTAGATCTATGCAAAAATATTAATTTACCAATGAAACCATGAAATAAATTTAAATATTTATAGAAAATTAATATAAGTATATGTGTATACATGTATATATTGTACATATACAGTATGTTACGAAAACCCTGTCCGACCCGTGAAGGTGTTGTTAGGTATCGATAACTGATTCTACTAATGCATACAAAACCGGGCTTTACTTAAAAAAAAAATCCCCCTAAAAAAAATAAATATTATTTCGCAAAAGGAGGTAACTTATTAAATGTGCGTTGACCACCCTTCGCCTGCCGACCGCGGGGGGCGGGCGGCAGGACACGCGGCACGTGGCCGCATCGCTATTCGCTCATAATAATACCGGTGTTGTCACTTTTTAAAAATTACCAAATTTCGGGGAAATTGGAATTAATTCGTTGGAAAAAAAGATTATTTCAAAATTCATTTGTATTGGTACTATGATGAATACGTAAAATTTTATATTATATTTGGTCATGTGTTTACCTAACCTCTATTATCCTTATGGGTCGGACAGGGTTTTCGTAACATACTGTATATATATATATATATATATATATATATATATATATACAATATATACATGTATATATACATATATATATACATACAGATGGAGCGAAAGAAGTTTCATAAGCACACTAGTTTTTTTCTTCTTTTCCAGTTGGAACAGTTGAGTTCTAATTGATAACAGTTAAAATAGTAATAACTTACTGGATGTAGATGTCTCTGCGCTGCTTGTAGGTTTCTGTTCTGATGCCTCTGTGTGAGGTGGTGATGCGACTCTGAGTTCCGCATGTGGATCTGTTTGTCTATATCTGAAATTAAATTAAATACAAACGTTGTATTGTTTGATTTATCGAAATCAGTTACTAAATCAACGTTGACGTAATTGATCAATCTTTCAAATGAATCACCTTTCTTTTTTATCTGTTAGTGCATTCAATTACATTTTTTTACGCGGTAATATTAAGGATGAATGCTTTTTGATTCCTGTATCTCCTTCCTTATCACTCCTAGTAAATTCCTAAACCGTAAGGAAAGAGACAATATGTGACAATCAGTGCTGTCAACTGTCAAGAGTCGAGTGAAGTTCTATTATCTATACATTCAACTTCGGCAAAAATTCTTATTGGAACACGCGTGTGTGCCACCGCAAAACTCATAATTAAAACCGCAAATGCTAGCCGAATACTCGAGGATAACATTAAATTACGCGTTATGTTGTGTTGTGAAGTGATGTGAACGTCCCACAGTGAAGCTTCTTCCAATCTTCATTAAAGGAAACCTAGGTTGTGGTATAGTCGAATCTGAGGAGAAATTTAAAGCAGCCGACAGAAAAATACCCATATTTATAACAAACGTACATAAAGACGCTTCAGATTCGGATATAATTAATTATATTTATAAGAAAACTGGAGAAAATGTGGAGCTTGAAAAAATAAACATTAAACGGAAATGTGAACACAGTGCATATAATTTCTTTGTGTCACAAAGTAACATACATATGTATTTAGATGACAAGTTATGGCCACAGGGTATCATATTTCGACGTTTTGTTAATTATAAAATAAAACGTAAATTAACACAGTTCTTAAGATTATTAACAATATGAGTCTTTGTTACTTGAATAAAGATATTATTATTATTATTGCCTTTAGTTCCATCCCTTCTAATTTAAATGTGTTTATTGTATCGATATAATAACTTAGAATTAGAAATTAAATTACACCTATGCTTTGGTTAGATTCTTCAAAATTCTTTAAGAGCCCTAAATACTAAGAAAGAAGTGTTACACCTACCTTCATGTATATTTCCTTCATGGTCGCGCGTCCTGCCAGTGATAGTGGCGGGTCCACGCTCACCGTCCTCGTTCAGGTTCACGTCAGTCCATGATTCATCGTTGCTCACCTAGAATATTAGAAAAACTATATATATAAAAATCAATGCCACTTTCTTTGTAATTTTATATCTCAAGAACGGACTCATCTATCCAAACCAAATGTTTAGGCTTTGTAGTGACTAATTAGTAGATGGTTTATGTGAAGTTTGAACAAAATCGGTTGAGCGATTCTTCATTTATCAAATTTTTTGTAACAAATGAATTCTATGAACGGTGGATCATCATCTAATCTATGTATATAAAAATCAATGCCACTTTCTTTGTAATTTTATAACTCAAGAACGGACTCACCTATTCAAACTAAATGTTTAGGCTTTGTTTTGAGTGATTAGTAGATGGTTTGGGTGAAGTTTGAACAGAATCGGTCCAGGGGTTTGTCATTTATCACATTTTTTGTAACAAATGAATTCAATGAACGGTGGACATTCATCTCATCTATACTTATATATATAAATCAATGCCACATTCTTTGTAATTTTATAATCCACCAAAACTGTGTGATTGCACCAGATTGGCAGTGTAAAACTTATTGCCAAACTTAATTGAAGCTACGATCTTAACTGCTAAATCAAAAGGAGAAGTTTGTTTGATACCGCATATCCCTACGATCCTAACTGATATGCGGTTTGAGTTCAAACGATTACAATATCCTGTGCGTTTATCATTTGCTATGTCCATCAACAAAGCCCAAGGGCAATTATTTCACGTTTGTGGTCTGAATTTGGTGGAATCATGTTTTTCAAATGGCCAACTTTATATTGCCTGTTCGAAAGTCGGTACCTCAAGTCGTTTGTTTATACATGCTCGAAATGTAAAAACAAAGAATATTGGTTATCTAAATTTTTTGGATTAAGTTTTAAAATTGCTAGCAATTAAAAAAAATATTTTATGTTTGAATAAATAATTTTGATTATCCAATAAATTTGTTTTTATTAAATCAAATCAAATAGTTTATTTGTGATACACAGGTACATATCATAGGTCTTACAAATACAAAGTGAGTTCCTGCTGTGATCTGCCTCACAGGCACACAAATTCATTAAACAATTAAAATATACAGAAGAAAAAAAAATGGAGCCGTCACGGGACGCCTGGTAGATGTGAAACATCGACGTTATTTCGTAAAAGTAGTATGCAGAAAAGAACAGATTGTGGTAGGAACTAAAAATGTCAATAAAATAAAATAAAAAAAAATATAACGATTTTTTTTCTAGATAACGATGATTTTTTATTAAATAAACATTCATTTTCATTAAATACAAAAATTTACATATTTATTTTAAATCGAAACTACTCAATT
Source organism: Sesamia inferens (assembly GCA_037179545.1). Lineage (NCBI taxonomy): Eukaryota > Metazoa > Arthropoda > Insecta > Lepidoptera > Noctuidae > Sesamia > Sesamia inferens. The sequence continues at coordinate 31,347,014 of CM073935.1, forward strand.
AGTTTAATCAGTGACTTCGGTAATAGTTACATTCGATGTTGCCTCTGAGAACGGTATTACTGTGACAATTGGTCGATGGTAACTGAAGTACGATACGAAAGTATTGGACATAACATTATTAAGATATCTAATAAATACAGCATCTATTGTTGTTCCGTATCTGGTGGTAGGTTCTCTTGGATTGTTATTAATTTCCAATTGAAATTCTTCTTGAGGAAACGTAATTAATGGCATTGATGAAATGGCTTCAATATATTAGTGAACTCAAGAATCTTAGCTAGTTATTTCAATATACTACTAAAGATCGTAAATTATAAATATAAATAATGAATGTTTCACTATAAACTCCATTATGATTAGAAAAATTAATTAATTTTTTAAAGTTTAAATTAATAACAAATAAGAAAAAGATTCGTGCGCTGCACGCCATCAGCTGATTTTAAAATAAAGTTCTGTCAGTCTTAATAAATTTATTCTCTAAGCAATTGTTTTAATGCATTAATTTCAATAAGAATGAAATTAAAATTAATAATTAATTTAAAAACATGATATGCAATGAAATTTATGTGAATTTTAATCTACCTAGAGAGTAGATTTTACATTTACTGGCGCTCAATACACACCAAATATACGCGTGCTAAATGCACAGATAAATGCATACTTTAATTATAAAAATAAAATTAACTTACTGATGACTTGATAACTCTCTAAATTATCACGGTCAGACATTTTATTATCAGAACAGAAAAATGATTTATTTACCAGAAAAACACAGGTTATGAGTACTGTAATAAACAGAGTATACACTATAGGTATCCGAGCTCAGTGGAGCGAAAGAGATGGCTTAACGCCGGATCGAGTGAGAGAGAAACGCACAGTCGATTCCGAGCTCAGTGGAGCGAAAGAGATGGCTTAACGCCGGATCGAGTGAGAGAGAAACGCACAGTCGATTGCGCGTGGCGACGCGTCGCCACGCCAGAAATCGGTCTCACGTGCGCCTATAGATGTTTCACATCAAAACTAAACAAAAAGAAGAAATAAAGAAATACTTATTAACATATTTATATGCACTCAATGTCAACCTGCATTGAGCAAGCGTGATGCTTATGCTCAATCCTTCTCTGTATGAGAGGAGACCTGTGCCCAGCAATGGGACGATAAAAGGTTGATGACGATGCACTCCATCAAACATCTATAATACAGTAAAGTCATTTCAAGTCTAAGAATTCCTTTAATGAAGAAAATTCATGTCCATTAAGAAATTTAAATAATCTATTTTTGAATTTAAAGATATTATTACAGTCTCTAATGTCCTTGGGAATTTTACTGTATATTTTAGGCGCCATAATGAATGTACTCTTTTCATAAAGTATGATTTTACATTGCGTATTTATTTTTGTATATAGCCTCGTCCTATTGCGTGACCTCGACACTATTTCGAACAAATATGGATGTTTTTTTTTTGATAAAAAGAGCCATTTCGAAAACACACAATGATGGCGCTGTAAGTATTTTAAGATTTATAAAAGATTGCTTACAGCTCTCGATTTTTTTCAGACCGCATATCGCATGAATGCATCTTTTTTGACATTTAAAGATCTTCTCCCAGTTCGTAGCATTACCCCAAAAGATGATACCATATCTTAAACGAGAAGCAACATGTCCGTGATAAGCCACAAGCAACTTGGGGAGACTAACTTTCTTTGACAGCATATATAGAGCATAAAACGCTTGTGACAGTTTTTTTTTGCAGACAAACTCTATATGACTTTGCCATTTTAAATTATTGTCTATATGCAGACCAAGAAATTTTGTTGTTGTGGTTGATTATACTTCTTCTCCAGCATATTCAATTTTAGTGTTAAGTTACTGCTTTGTTCGTTGTTTAAATTCGATTATTTTAGTTTTTTCTAGGTTTATAATTAAATTATTACTTTTTAACCATTTCATTATTGACCTAAGATTGGTATTTATATTATTTTCATTTTTGAAGACATTATTGAATTCAGATTGTCGATTTAGGCAAATCATTTACATATAGAAGAAATAAGAGTGGTCCCAAAACACTGCCTTGTGGAACTCCAATCTTAACTATTCTAGGGGTGGAACTAAATTTTTTTTCTTCTTTGGTATGACGGCAAGTTCTACTAACTTCAGTTATTTGTGTTCTATTATTAAGATACGATTTAATTAAATCCAGAGCATTCCCCCTAACTCCATATATTTCCAAGTTGCTCAAAAGTATCGCGTGATTGACATAGTCAAATGCTTTAGTCATATCCATGAATAAAGCATATACTGGCTGTTTACAATCAACTCGAGGGTATATCATACTCAAGAAGTCATAAATAGCTGAATTAATTGACAAATTCTTCCGGAAGCCCTTTTGTTTATTGCAAAATATATTATTTATTTCAAGGTATAGTATACAGGTTATTATATATGATCTTCTCTATTATCTTAGACAATACTGGAATCAGGGCTATTGGTCTATAATTTTTCATATTATTCCTGGCGTCTTTTTTATAAAGCGGTTTGATAATTGTCGTTTTTAATATTGAAGGAAATATGCCTTGTTCAAAACATAAGTTTATAACGTAGCTAAGAACGGGGGCGATATTATTGCTGACCTATTTTATTACTAAAACGCATATATTTTTTTTTATGATGGATCTAATCTCAGTAGCATCAGTTGGCCTTAAGAAGAAAGAGTGTGGAGAGGAATTTTTACATGTTCCGTGTTTTGAGCTATTATTCGAGTTATGCGATAGAGCCAAATCCGCATAATAATGATTGAATGCCTCTGCTATTTGTTGAGGATCTCGTATATTTTTATCATTTATTACTAGTTCTGCGATGTTTTGAGGTAAGTTATGTTTGTTATTATTAATTATATTCCACATAGCTTTTGATTTATTGGTGGAATGGAGAATAGAGTAGTTATTTTGAGACTTTTGTGTTAATTTATTTTAGTATATCTTGCGGAATATTCTTTAAATTTTACCTTATCGGACGGGTTCTTAGTCAACCTATATATAAATTCTCTTGTCATCATAACGTAAAAAATGTTTTCTTTTCCCTGGCTAAAGACAGGATGGTTCTTGGGAAAAAAATGTTGTCCTTTTTATGTTTTAGGACTAGCTTCCATTGAAGCGGCAGGCAGAAGGATGACGTCATAAGGTAAAATGATAAGTTCCTGATTAATAAGTAATTAGTAATTTATTTGCGATAGTTCTCCAAATTGAAGAATAGCTGTTCATACGTACCGGATGCTTATTATCATCGAGTGCAATCTCGCTGGAGGTCTCTGGGTCGTTGTTCGTGGTCTCGTTGGAGTTCAGGTGGAACGAGCCGGCATCCTCAATCGAGTCCACGCTCTGTAGACACGTGACACGTGATACACACAGTCGACAATAGACGTGTCGTAACGTCTATATAACTCTTAACACCACTAAACTGCTCTAGACATTTAGAGGGACACACTAGGCATAAATTACTTAAAGTATTTTGCATTAAAACTATTTTAAAGTTAGGGAAATTCTAAACAATGATTTGTTATGTGTATTAATGTTGTAACACTGATATCACACGAGTACTACAAGGTCACTAAACAAGTTTGGATAGTAAAAATTAATTTGGGATTTGGTCTAAAGAAGCTTTTCTGAAAAATAACATATTTTGGCTTTCTCATATAACAGTATTCAGATCTTACCTTATATTACTATTTAAAAAAATTAAATTCAGTGTAATTAATCTACAATGTGGTGAAAAGAGAATGATAAAAAGGTGGACAATACAGTGAACACCATGCTTTAAAAGAATCCAGTGAAAAGCAAGCGGAGCACACACATGCCGGAAACATATTTATATTACAGAGTGGAAAATATTTGGATAGAACACGAAACAACGAAATTTTTCACAAGAGAATCAGAAATGAAAGTTTCCCATCCCTGTTTTAATTTTATACACAAATAATTGTATTTGTCAACTATGTTTATTTTGAAGTTAATAAGTGAATATTTGCAATAGATTTACATTATACAAATTATAGTGTCTGGTGCTTAGTGCTTCAATAGTTTGTGATTTTTTTTTTTGTCAATAATATGATACAAGTGAGCGTAGCTAGCCTATACTGTGACATTTCATTTAAATATACATATTATGTATGTATGTACTGTGGCAAGCCTGTGTAAATCTGTGTACTTGATTGGAACTGGAACTAAGGTCGCCATTTTAGAAATTCTTCTTCAGAATAATTGAAATGGCATTCAAATTAAATTAAATTAACAACAATATTTTTAACATTTGGTGACAGAAACAAATTTTGTGACAATAATAAAAGTACCAGGATTACAGAACCAATCAGGAGTGTCAACACTAAATTTCATGTTCACACAAAGTCAGAATGGGTACAAACCAAATTGACCACCGACACCGTTATCCCAGACAATGTTTTGGACCTTGCGGTTGGAGGCTTACAAAAGGACAATAACATTTATTTATTACAATAATTATGAACCAGATAAAAGATAGATGATAACTTAGAATATGTTGCCTGGTCTAGTTTTACAGAAGCATAATTAATAACTCATCTTCGCCAGAAAATTCTGGCTGAATAAAAAGTTTCTTTGAATTTTAATTAGATATTTAAAGTAAACAGCAACTAAGAAACCCCAAAGATCACAGTTAAGGAGACGCAGAAACTAATAGAAAGAGACAGATCATTGGCCGACTCCCCACAGAGCTACTAACCTTGGGTTTGAGCTGGCTTTTGATTCGGAGGCTCGACTTGAATAGCGGCTCTTCCTTTTCCGAGGCCGGGGAAATTTCCGGCTTATCGCTAGGCTTTGCTTTCTCTCCAGTACTAGGCTTCAGTTCGTCAGTAGTCGTCTCTATTTTCGCAACACCCTCTTCTTTCCCATCCGTTTCCTTTATTAATTTTATTGCAAAAGCAAAACAAAACGAATATAATGAAGCGTCCACGTATCACATAAAATCTGCCACATTTAATGTTTCATTAAACATAAATTGTATAGCGACATCGATAACGGAAACCAATCGGCAAACAGCAAAACAATTTGCCAAACTCAACGAAACTGATGACTAGACTCGGCTAGAAGGGGCGGATTCTGAACAGCATGCGCATAACGCTAAATCCTAAATCTAGAACTAATCGTACATTCAAGTTCATTCTATGCTACTTACAATATTTATTTTTTTTTACTTTTCATGTAGGACACCTAAATTAGAAGAGTTCGAGTATATTGGAAAAACATGCCATGGAAACAGAAATTTAGAATAGATCAATGTCATCAAAACTATTCAAACGGAGGCCAAAAATAAAAGCTTTTAAAATCATTTTTAAAGGTAATGTGAAATTGATAAATAAAAGTAAGCTTTTATGTTTAGCGTCAATGGACTACAAGTAATGACTGTTACTGCCTACAAAATTTATTTCAATACTTACAAAATTCTCAAAGGTAGAAAAAGAAACACAGGGGTCTATAAAATCTATAAAGTCCTTACATGCAATTATGATCCGTACACAAATACGATTAGGTTTATATTCGCATACGAAATCGTCAACTTAGTATACAAAAGTTCTAATGATCTTACCTTCATTGAAGGAGAATCCAAATCGTTTATTGTAGAATTATTCTCATCGACCACAATCATGGCATACTCCACGTCATCTCCATTGTGTTCTATGGGGGACATAGAAATATCATTGGTTAGTTGTTAATAATAATATGTTGCGTCATTAGAGACAACATCGACAAAGCTTTGCCTTAATAAAGCGAGGGGTCAGGTATCCTACATTATTTATTACTATGTATTTCTGGGGTTCATATTTCTATATTTACGTGGAATTCTGTACAAAGCAGATTATTCTTACTAGTTCTTTCATATCTGAAGCGCATTATGTATCACTATTAGCAGTTTACAAGGGAGTACAATTCGACGCCAAGTCTACAAATACAAGAATTTCATGCATTGACCTCAGCAGAGGACCACACAGAATTCCGGATGGTTACTACAATTAATTATGATAATTTCATCTTAATTATACATGCTTCTTATAACTTTATGGATTTTTCTCAATATCTACTTCAAATGATGACGCAACTAAAAGAAAAATGTAAAATAAAAGAAGCGGTGCCTTAGCGGTGCAAAGATTTACATTGCTTTGTCTTTGAAGGCCACAACATTGCAACAGACGAACAGCGATTTTGAAACTTACAGTTATAAAAAGATATTGAATTTATACATTTCGAAAGACAAAACATTGTACGCGAACATCGACCACATATAGTATTTTGGGCGTCCACATCACAATCCTATTTAAATACATTGTTGAACACACGAGAGAGCAACAGAAACCACAAAGCGTGAAGCGGAATTGAAGCACGGACATATATAATATGTAGTGTGGTTGCTCTGTCGTGCATTCCTATTTATACTTTATGTAACATTTCGATTGAAATTTGAATAATAATTAAATATTAGTGTTTATACGAAGATAAGGCGAGAAGTAAAAGAATTGTATCGCTATAGAAATGTAGTATGACTACGTGTGCGACAAGGATCCATTCTCGGGCCTATATATTTTAAGTTGATATTCGCGATTTACGTATAACAACTTTTTAGTACGTAATGCGAACGCCATTAGTCGTCGGCCGCGTTACCTGCGTGAGCGCGGTGGTAACTAGCGATGCGTGTGTGTGCGAGCGTATTATTGTTAACGTGTTGGCCGCATTCGAGCTTGCAGTGCGAGTGTGGGTGGCGGTGCGCCGGGTGCCCACCGGGCAGGAACTGCGGGTACACGTGGTGCGACCACTGCGGGAACAGCGGCCGCGACCCTGCGCCGGGGCAGGGTCCCCCGGGCGACACCAGGATATTAGGGAGCAAGGAGGTAGCGGAAGAATCGTTGAGAACACAAAGTGCAATAGATTCAAGTCACGTGATGGTATCAGGGAAACACGACACGGAAGAAGTCAAAACGCACGATAAGATGTGTGTGAAAATATAACATGGAAAAACGAGGATTATAAGATATTGATTGATTATAAGATAATAGGTAAGGCGAAATAGCAATTTGAATAGTGAATAAAGTTTCAAGACAGTACATTAGTAGAACAGGAAATATATACAGTTGGAAGGAAGAAGGATAATAGGAAGCGGAAAGAAAGTGTAAATGCGAATTTTGATTGACAATAGTAAGAAATTGGATCGTTAGACATCGCGATGTTTACAATATAGCAAAGTGATGTGCGTTTCATACAATCGAGCGACGGATGCAAGTTAATCAGTGCAGTGCCGCAGTGTAGTAAATGTAGACGGTTTTACCAGTGTCCCAAATCGTGACGCGGATATCAAGCGGCGTGAAAAAAGGAGAAACGACACAATTCAGATATACAGTCTCAAGTATCCTTTGAACTGTCGCTCTCGAAAGTATCTACGTCTTCTGTGTGGCAAGATTGTACTCATATCACCAGTTTGGTCTAACATCTTGGTGAACCAAAGTGGTAAATGTTCACTTTACTAGCTGATATTACTGTGTGCTATTGTTTATACTTCCGACAGCGACAACACGCAATGATAATGACTGTGACATTTTTAATATAATAACCAATATATTTGATATAAATATGTTTTGTTTTGGGTGCGATAAAGCATATAAAAGAAGCAAAAATAATTAGCATACATTTAATCCATATCTAATAAACAAACCCGATATTTCTAAATTAAAGAAGAGAGTATAGTTTTAATAATATTTCATACACAAAATATTATATAAAGACAGATATTTCTACATACATAAATACAGTTTATTTTGTTGCATTTATAATTTAATCGATTTTGGTTAATTTTTAACATTGTGGAAGTTTTCTGGTTTAAAGATTAAACAAAATTGCTGAAGTAATAAATAATAATACATTATATTATATAGGAGATAGATAGAATGGACAGTCTACTACACAGAACAGTGAATGCTCGACATGACAGTGCACTACGTTCATAAGGTATTGTGGAAAACAACATTATAGGTAGCTATTTGGAATGAACAGACATTATATGTTATTAGATAGAGAAAAATAAGTACAATTCACTAGAAACTGATAGAACTGTAATGCTCAGATAACAAAAGGGAAATAATCGAGATTGTACGATCACCAAAATAATGTGTTCTTAGGAATATAAAGAATCTAAACTGACATAGAGGGATTAGACTTTCATTGATTGTTTTTCATGTCCCTCACTCGAAAGTGACCTTCACAAATACGAGTACTTATATTTAAAAAAGCGTGCATAAATTATAGTTATATTTCTTTTAGCAAGTCCAAATGGTGTGAATGTAGTGTTTATTTTAAAATGAAATGATATTATATCGTCGTGGTCGTGATCCGCTAGACTAGTGGAACAACATACCGTGGTGGTCGTGGGCGTGGTGCGACCGGCGCGAGCAGTCGGGCGGCGCGTGCGGCGGCGGCTCCAGGATGTCGCGGTACTTCGACACCATCAGCACCGAGATGAAGTACACGATGGCTAGCGACAGGAACTGCGCCTGCTTCGTCTCCTCCTGCCAAACCGATAGCATACAGATCATTTGCTACCTCTTGTAATCACCCAACACCATGAATGAATTAATATCATTATCATACTTCGCGACTATCTTATTTATTTATTCAGAATGAGTTACTTTTAGACCAAACATAAAGTAGCAACCAATCAAATGCTAGCCTTAATGTATTATAATACCTTATAGATACTATTATTTTTTCCTTAAAGGTAGGTTACTATTATAAAAAAATCAATCGTTAAAACGATGTACACTAGTTTCAACTTACCACGTCTCTATAAATCACAGCTCGAAGCCTATTCACATCCATGTCTTGAAGAAGTCTTTCCGGGTCCTTGACAGGACTTGAAGCGTCTGCTAAACTCGCCACTACGCTCTGAGATAATAAAGGAAGACAAAATACGTTATATCTATCAAATAACAACAATAGACACCAACAAAAAGGTTGGTGCAAGAATTAATAAATAATAAAGTTGGTAAAATGTAACAAAGTACTAGGAGACTACGACCGTTGTAGAGGTCTTTAAGGTAAAAGTTTTAAGTAAGTTCAAAATCAAAACGGTAACATGCAATAAATAGTCAAACTTGTCAGAGTAAAAATGTTAAGCGTGTTCTAGGCATTATTTTCTTTCAACATGCAATGTGCCGAAGCTAATTTATTATGATGCAGTGTGTATAATTAAACATATAAATTTATTTACCAAATACTTTTTTGTGAGCAGTGCAAGGTGTTGAAGCTGTCATTAATATCGATTACAATTTTATACCAGGATATTAGAAGGAACAAGGAAGTTCAAGTTAAATTAAGTGCAAGTCACCAAGCTACATATTCTTAAAGACTCTTTTTAAACGTCTTATAACTTTACGCGTTGGTGATTGGCTGATAATATGAATAGTGTAGCTTGCTCACTGGCGATTGGGCGAATATTGATGATAAAAATCGACTCGGGTGTTAAGTTTTGAAATTTTAAATTGTTTTCAAGAGTGTGCCTGAGGGAGTGGGTGGAACAATTAACTAAGTTTCGTGTACTGGGAGTTCATATATGCCAAGAGTTAGTTGGAACAAAACTAGTAAGTTGAGAGACTTTTATTTAGTTTTTAATATTTATTATTGAGTTGCGGGGATGAAACGGCACTGTAAAGTACCAGGCTCGGCGCGGCGTGAGGAGGTGTGTGGCTCACCTTGGGCTCGGGGTCGGCGGGGCGCGCGACGCGGCGCTGGCGCTCCTTGCACTCGAGGCAGTTGCGCACGGCGCACGTGCACACCTACACACACACACACAGCTACCCGCTACGGCACTACGAACTGGTAGCCGCACACGACATCGCACGTACTCCAGCATTTTATGATCACTTGGTAGGTATTTTCGTTTCGAAGGATATATATATTCCTTTTTATTTTAGACGATATCGATGTTGTATTGTTTTGCTTTACTGATAAGGTCATGGTTTGGTACCAAATCTGACAATATGAAAAGCAAGATGCAGTGATTAGCTCGAAATCGGTAATCAGTGCGGAGGGACAGATCTGGAGCGAGGAGTAGGAGTTCATAAAACTCAAGAGTACGGCCAGGAAAAATAGAACTAAACTATAATAAGAAGAAATATAGAATCTAATTTTACTTGATCTAAAACAGAATATTCAATCAGTCTATAAAAAAGAGACTATAGTATGATTTGCAGAAGTCATAATTTCTATACGGTCTAGGTATTATGAAAATGAAAATATATTACTAATTTTGTCACAAGAAATCTAAATATTATCTTGGAATACATACTAAACTGATAATATATTAACTCAATACATTATGAAATAATTAGAGGTATAATACAAATGAAAATTTAGTATAAACAAGGACATTTCACATTCAAGTTATCTTATTTTTTGACCCGTCAAATATTTATTTTTTCATTTAGCACTGAAATTGACACAACCCTTGTCTGTTTCAAATACCATAGGCCAATAAACAAGACGACTTTCGTCCCCCGTTACCCCCCACTCACCAGCCGCAAACACTGTCGGAGGATGCCCCCGCTGGACATGTTCTTCTCGGCCTCCAGCTCCGCAAAGTTCAGCGCACTGGCGAAGATCAGCACGTCAGCCATGCTGACCAGCCGCTGTAGGAACGTCACCGCCACCTCAACGGGCATGCCTTGCGTAGGCTCTATTACGTCTAGTTCATTCTGTAAAAATAAATATATTATTCTAACGTAGGTAACTAAAAAATAAAGATCAAAACTTCTTTTAGAAACGACTTACAATGACTAACCTGATCACAAAAGTTGGCTATTAAATTTACGCCAGGCGCTGATTGATTTCAAAAGTTGACTATTAAATTTACATCAGGCGATGATTGATTTTATAAAACTAAACTAAAGTACATTTATATCTTATCATAAAACACGTTTTTCCTTCTATTTTAATAAAAAAACTTATTGAAATACAAAGTATGTGTATGGTTACGTTAGGCGAGGTGGCGGACGCGAGCAGAGGAAGCAAGCCGCCGCATGCGATGATGAGATTGTCGGCCAACTGGCTGATCAGGTGCACCGTGTTCACCACAAAGATCGCGTTCTCGCTACTGTTCACAAAGTCTATCACCGACTTTGTCGAGTGACTTCGCCATACCTGGAATTTACAATCGTTATTTTAGTAAAAAGGTAAGCTATAAAATTGAATTTTTGAAAATAGTTATCGAGGACAGAATGAAGGTGGCGAAAAATGTTAAAGATTGCCAACGTTCAAAAAGTGTTCTCGGACTTATAACAAAAGACACCTTTTAAGTATATCCTAAATTCTTATCTTAAAACAATAATTTTAAAGTATTAAACGCATATTACCATAGATTCATGTTACAAAAAATGTCACGAACGTATAAAATTATGAACAAAAGACCTACTTGAATATCTGTTTCCAGAGAGAACAGAACATCTGAGAGTAATCTTTGGTGTATGTAGGACCAGCGGAACTCCGGTATCCTGAAGGGAGGTCGCGTGGGGCCGGGGGAGAACATGGGGCGCGAGCACTTCGATGGTCGCTTTGTTTCTGGAACAAAGTAAAATTCAATAAACTTAAGACGCTCTAATCAAAGCTAGTCAGTTTCAGGCAAGACATTCTAGTAATAGCTTTCAAATGTGGCACTTACCAAAATGATTAGAATCCACTTGCGTGCTTGTCGAAGCACTGCGCGGCCTCTTAGGTGATGATGAAGTGTTGGTGCCTTGCGTGGCGACACTCTCACCCCTACAACTGTCCTGCTTCATCTCACTGTCACCGGGTAAGCTTACACGTCGTTTGTCCTTATCGCTTTCGTGACTATCGTCTTCACTATCAGCTTCTTTGTCAGCTAAAAGTATACTCTCACTGATCGTCGAGATTGGAGGAATTTCTGGCGCTTTCTCTTCTCCTTCATCTGTTGTCGGCATTTCGACCCTTTGGCTTTCATTTCTTTCATTCTCTTCCGTAACTTCGTCTTTTATTTCTACATCTAGTTTCTCAGCCTCTTCGGTTCTAGAATTGACTAAAAATTCACCATCAAGAGGTAATACGTTGCCCTCATGCGGGTGATCGGAGGGGATGACCCTCTGGGGACTGTTATCATCCGTCGCAATATTTTCACTATCTTGCTCAATATCTTTAGTATCTGTTTCAACATTTATGCTGCCTAGTTCAACATGTTTACTATCTGACTCAACGTTTTTACTATCTGGCTCAATAATTTCACTAACAGCCATAACATTCTCACTACTTTCAGCAAATTCAACATTCTCACTTTGTGTCACAACCGACGAAATTAAATCCGTAACTAACTCATTAGCGATCGCCTCTGCCGTTTGCTTCTCATCTACAATCTCTTCGATTTCTTGTTCGAAGTCATCTCGACCGTTGGGAGTATTTCCTTCAGAGTGAAGTCCTCCGGATATCGCTCCCGAGTCCGTGTCATCATCAGTCTTTAACCTCACAGTTTCAAGCGCGATGCTCAATACATCGTTAACGATGTTGATGGCGACTCGTTTCGGGTCATCGGGGTCATCATCTGATTTATCTAAAGATTTCTTTGGGCTTGTGGCTTCGCTAGGAGTTAAGTATAAGTCTGAGCGGTCCGACAGTTCTGATTCCCGTTCTGTGACAACATTTAGTTCTGCGACGCGTTCCGGACTTGCCGTCTCACTAGCAGATAAACTTGAAGGAATGCCTTCACTGCGGTCAGTGGCGTCGTCTTTAGAAACACCATCACCAACATCTCGTACAGGGATATAATCTAGGCTACCTTGTCTCGTTAAAGGCTCATCGCTCTTCTCAAGCGTACCAACACCGGATTCCGGATCTTCTAGCAGCTTAGTGTCTTCAATAATAGATCTGACGAGTTCATTTTCGGGCGGCACTTCGCTCGGCGACACGACTCGTTCCATGTCACCAGTAGAGGTTTCCACTTCATCGATAGCATGTTCTGTTTCACCGTCCACACAGCGCACACCTTCACACGCGTCAGTGGTATCGCGTTTGGGAGAATGCACTTTACATACTTCACTGTACACTGCGTTGTTAGTCCTGTCTGCGTTGTCTGTTTGCGTGTTACACCGGCAATGGTCGAGGTCTCGCAATGATAATCCTGCGCCAATCTCAGTCTGCGCAGCGTGGTGGTGCGCAGGCGCGTCGCGACGTTCCCAGCCGCAGATGGTGGATATGGGGCGCTGTTGCCGCTCCGCCGGATCTGTGATGTTGTCAGCTCGCCGTTGCTCGTAGTGTTCGTACATTTGGGCGAATTGGAGCTTGAATTCTTCATAAGATACCTGATGGAGAGGTCGGGTTAGTAATTGTCAATTGAATGAATTGTGTTCAAACTCTGTAGTAATATATAATTATCGACTAGTATTTATTTCATTATCTATAGTACCTTGGAATGCACGATGGCCAACGTGTCGACCCACACTCGCCAGCCGCCGTACTCGTGCTTAATGGCGTGATGTAGTAACATCCGGAACAAAGAGTACACCATGTCAGAGATCTTCTGTTCTTCTGCGTTCTTCGGGTGGATGTATGCCATCGCTATCAACCATTCCTGATGATTTTAAATTAGAATTTCGAGCATAAATATTCATGTAATTAATTCAAAGTATTAAAAGTGGTATTAATAATTTGCATTGATTAATATTTTCTGATCCATTTTTAAGCTATTGCATAGCTTCTATCGCGGGCCTTGAGCGCGGGGACCGAATCCAGAAATTCCGTAACGAAAAAACCTCACGCTCCCCATCGTCTAACGTCGTTTCAGTTCGGCAGTCTTCGGCACGGTATGTTTGTGTGCGTGCGACTACATCTTTTGAAAACAATTTATAGATTTTCAAAAAGAGCATGCATATTGCAGGGCTCGAACTCAGTTCTACACACTTGCCATGTTACTGATAGTCGCGATGTGCTAAACTTACGATTAATTTTCTCTCTGAAATAGGTCTTCTATAGAGATGTGTCATAGACGTCATCGACGTTGTCATGGCTACCTTAAAAACTTTTCATATAATTAATTATTAAGTACTTTTATTCAAATTAATTTAGTAGTGTTTTTATAAAATAGCTTTTTTTTAACGGAAAAGCTAAGATGAATGTCACGCTAATTTTTCATTGGACTTTTAAATTATTTATAGTGTTGTTTACTAAATAAAAGCGCGTGATTTTATAGAGTAAAAAGTGCTCACGCGGCCGTTTTTTCAATTATTGCAAGAATTCAAAAGACTGTCTTTAAATAGTGTTCAGACGAATGCTCAAAGTGTATTAGATTTCATTAGTAATAGAAATGGCATTTCAATAATGACGTTCAACTGCCAAAGTCTAAATAGTCATAAATACGATTTACAAGATTCAGTTACGAGACAAACAAATGTGTTACTTCTTACCGAAACTTGCATGATGCATGATAATCCAATTGAAATACCTAATTTTAATTGCATTGTTCAGTTCAAACGAGATACTGTTTCAAAAGGTGGGGTAGCTATTTACCAAAATAAAAATGATATTACTAATATTATGACTCCGAATATTGAAATAAATATTGCACACGTTAGCGATGTTAATGTTAGGCGCTCAGTTGTTGGAGATATTTGTGCGTGCTTATGCAAACTTAGAAATTGCCTACAAATACTTATGGTAGCAATTTACATTTCTCCGAATCCAAAATTGGACGAGGTAGAGCATTTTATTCATCGCACTTTACTGGAGTACACTGAAGAAGGCTCGAAAATACTTGGTACAAATGGTAATAAATTTCCACTTATCTTGGCTGGCGATTTCAACATTAACTTCGCTGATAAAAAATCAGAGCGGTTGACAACTTTTCTATCAAAAACATTGAATTTGAAAATGAATAATGATCCACAAGAGTCCACAACAATATATGGGACCACCATTGACGCGGTATTTTTTCTAGGTATTTAGAGGATATTAAGTCGCAAACTTATGTTTCTTATTTCAGTTATCATAAACCTATAGTTTCAATGATAAATATTCCTGAATAACCAACAGCTACTGTAAGGTAATAAAACCCACATGTATTGTAAAATAATAAAAATATTTTAAATAATATTAACTTTTTATTTATTTAATAAAAGAAAAATTTGTTTTCTTATCGGTCACCACGCTCAAAAAGTGTAACTTGAATTAATATCAAAGAAAAAGAAATACTGCATAAATAAAATAAATAAATAATTATAATTGCATAAATTGATACAAAATGCTATGCAATAGCTTTACCGCGGCAGTCCCCGAGTGCCACACGTCTTTTTATTTTATCCGGATAGGTCAGGAATTAACCACGTATAAACTAGGGCCGAAATATTGATAGGGGAACTGACCTGCCACACTGACATCTGGAGCACCGTCCTCCGATTCTCCCTGTTGTTGCTACACAGCAGAGTCATGTCTGATAGGAACAGCTTCTTGACTTCTAGCAACTGTTCAGTTTGCTTTGATTGCCTGATTAACGTGGCTACCACCTTGAGGATCACTGTAACATAATATTTGTTTATAGTTAATATTAATTTGTCTTCTCTGCTAACAATAATCTTCGGTCAGTGATCATCTGCCAGCTGGTTATGGTTTTCACATTTCTATTATAGATGTATGTGGAACGGGGGAAAGTTCTCTTATACTCCCCGAAAAGAGGATCCTCCGCAAAGACGAGTGTTTCGTTGGCAACTGCCCGACGACGTTTCGACGACGACTATTTCGGGACATTTTATACACATTAATGTAACATGTACCTATTTATGCACATAGATTAACTGTATTATTATTATGCAATGTGTAACCGAAAAGGTATAAACAAAGAGAAAGAGAAGAAATCTTGGATGATATCTAATGACATTTATTAGATAAGTGTTTAGTTAAATTTCTGCATGTTGTGTTGAAGCTGTGAGACTTTTTAATTCGATACTATTTTAGAAGCATGAGTTCCTCATACCAGACGGCTGTTGAGTCTGACGCGCATTTGGCCAACGTTTAGAGTTGGGAAGTTGTATGTATGTTGATTGCATGTTAAACTCTGCTTGCGATATATAGAATTCGTGTGATGTCAGTATGACGCGTAGTTTATTTGTGGCATTTGTAATACGAAGTCGGTCATGTCAAATTGAAATAAACACATTAATATTGACAACTATCGTGGAAAGTTATTAATTAGTTGTTATATAATTATTACGTTTGTGATAATTCTTAGAGTATTTTATTTTGAGTAGAAGCTACCTATACCTGCTGTTACCTTTAGCCGTTAAATAGACAGCAATGGTCTTTGTATTACAGATTGTGTATGCTAGCCGCGCGGCTCTGCGTGCACGATACGGAATTTTGGGTGACAACATTGTAACGACGTAGGTGACGAAGCACTATCACAATTAGATCTAGTTAGGAAAACAAACATTTTAGCAAGAATAACAACAAGTAGACATTTTGATGTTCATATTTAGGTTAATCATATCTAATAGCAAAGGCTAAGTAACAGCTAATTGTGATTTTAAATATATTCTTAGGACCAACTATCAGTAGCCTATATCCAAGTTTGAAGTTTGAAAATAAATGTCTAATGATACTAACTTTACAGTACTCGAAAAATATTAAAATTGGTGTGGATTGATGTATATTTATTCCTCTTTCACGCAAAAACTACTGAACGGATTAAGATGAAATTTGGCACACAGGTAGTTTATAACCAGTATTAATACATAGGTTACTTTTAATCCAGATATTCCCACGGGATCGGTGAAGAAATGAGATGATATTTATGAAATAGATTAAAATTGTTGCATTAGAGAAGTTTTCCAGAATTTGTAAAAAATCATGACTGTTTTATTTAAAACTTTTTGAACCAATCCTGGTCGGTTCAGTAAAATTGTTTGATTTAGCCTGGAAAATCGCAGAAGATTGCTGTGAAGAAAGTGTGTTTCCAGAAAAGCGGCAGACGTGACTCTGACCCCTTACCACATTCCTCGGCGTCGTACTCTACTGAAATCGCCCTTTATCTCGGTTGTAATAGAATGCTCGTGTCCCCCTCTGTAGCTACACATTAGTTACAAGTAAGTTAATAAAGAAGAGTTCTCACTGGGATTCTCGAGGCGGAAGTGCGGCTGGGGCTCAGGATGGCTGGTGTAGAGTATCTGCTGGCCGACGTGCTCCGTGAGCAGCTCGTATAGCGCGTTGTAGACGGGCAGCGCCAGCCCCTCGCCGCACGCGCCCAGCCGCGTCGCCAGCAGAGTGTACAGGTTGTGGGGCGACATCACGTCGTACTTGCGTCTGAACAGTAAACACCAACCATTCATGGAGGAACACGTTACAGAACAATGTTGACTTTTTACTTATAGGTACTTCATTTTCGTTGGAATAAATCATCTTCATGTTTAGTGTATCCTATTTCATCAACATAAGGCCTTCTCTCGGTGTCAAGTCTCTAGAGGAAGAGGAAGTGAGCCGTACTATAACACTCAGTCCCAGTGCGTGTTGGAGATACCACATGTTTTAGAATGTTTGGTTATAGGACGTGCCAGTTTCACGGCTCCCTTCCTTGTTTGTCAGTTTCCCTCACAATTGCGACGAGTACTGATGAAATAATGTATACAAAATAATCTGTCTGGATTCGATCCAATTAACTACAACAGGTACGGACGACAGCAAGTCAAGCTATCCGAAACTGTCAGATATTCCCAATCAACCATGAACCTTAATGCTATAACCATAAAGTTGAAGATCTAACAAAGAAAAGTGAAGTGTAGTCACTATCATCATACCTATGTGCTATTTTTTTAGGAAAAAATGGTAACTTCGATCTTATATCGGTACGAACTACGTAAGAAAAAAAAGCGTATGTCGCCGCGGAAATGAATGAGTCGGATGACGGGGACAACACTGTTCACGCTACTGTAATGCTCTGAACTATACCAACAGTGTTTACAATCGAGGGCTGTCTTTTGCGTTGAAAATATTATGCAATGTAAAACATTTTATACATATCTACCTGAAAACGTAGTTACCAATTTAATATAACTACGGTTCACACAGGCAAGTTTTCCTTAAAGATTATAATAAAGCTTAATGTAAATGTATTTACTTGTGTGTGCTTCTACTGAGGAAGAATCCTAGCAGTTTTAGCGCTTGTAGTCTGATCAGTTGACTTTCTGATGACAGTAGTTTAAAGATCGTCCTGACTCCACCCTGAAATTAGTAAAATTTCAGATTTACACCTTGTGAACATTTCCATAAAGGGATGTATAAATTAATTGAAAAAAAAAATAAACGTTGACCCACACTAGCATTATGGATGCATATACAAACATTTAAACTCACATACACAAACAGCCAGACCCAGAACAACTACCTGTAGACAAAAAAATGTTCCATGCAGGGATCGAACCCGCGACACGTAGCGCAGCAGTTCATCGCTGAGCCATTGCCCCAACCTTGTCGTTAAAAATACCAAAACTGTTTTTACCTTAGCATCAAAAGCGGGCACCATAGAGCTTGGATGTTCCGACATCAATGATATTAACATTTGTAACACATCGTGCAAGTTTTCGTCCTGAAATAAGCGAAAATACGGAATTTTAAACTTACAGCCGTCCGAAAATAAAAATATAGAAAGCGCCAACCAGAAACGAGAAAAAACATGGTCTATATTTTACAGGAAAATTAAGATAAAAATCCAGGTTTTTTTCATTTTTCCAATTTGTATGTCTCAATTTAGCACAATAAAGTACCAGGATCACAAACCTCGTGCATAGTCGTCAAATAGTTAAGTATAGATTGCAATTCATCTTCTTTAACTCCGTTACCGATCATTATTAATTGCTTTAGGAACAGCAGAATGTATGCTCGGATGGTGAGGATATCTTTGTGGGCTGGCCGAGGTCCTTCTGGAATGGAAAATTAACCATGTTTTTCTAACTGCTAGAAAAAATTTAAAAATCAGATCCTTAAACGGTTTATTTCAATATCTTTCTCGTAAGGGCCCCAGGGCGTGGTCTTCACAACCCTCGGAGTATTTAAATAGATTAAATGTTTGCGTATAATTATGCTCCGTCATGTCATTGTAATTAGAACAGTTAAATTTGAATAAGACGGATTTGTTAAATTTTCGTAACGAGAATAATTTCTTTACAATATATAATTATATTGTAGGTATAATTAAAATACTAGGTTGAAATATTGTTGAAACAAAATTTATGGATAAGGTATGTACATAACGTTTCATAAATAAAGATCGGTCCAAAAGAATTCATCCCTACTAATATTATAAATGCGAAAGTAACTCTGTCTGTCTGTTTGTCTGTTACGCTGTCACGTCTAAACCACTGAACTATAGAGTTGACCTTGAGAAATAACATAGGACAGTTTTGATTCCGGACTTTTGAAGAGTTCTCTTGTAAACACGATATAACCGAACTCCACGCGGGCGAAGCCGCGGTCGGAAAGCTAGTATTTTATAAATGATATAATATGATTCATGCTCTGCCAAAAAGTATTTACAATGAAACCAAGTCTCGTCAACAAGACTGCGTAATTATAATACTGATACGTTGGTGAACTTAACACATAATATGTAGTTGAGAACCATTACTAAATGAATATTAATAATTATTGATTTATAATAATAATAATAATTTATTTATTTAATTTATCAATAATGGGCCAATGATTAGAGCAACAATAACTTATTAGCTAGGGATAATGACACTTGTACTTACCTAGACCCTTAGGCGTGATTCCGCTCTTGCCTCTTGGGTTTACAACCCAGTAGTAGAACTTCAGCGTATGAACCGTTTGTAGGACAGTACTGACTCGCCTCACACTGCCGTATATGTGTGCGTCGGCTAAGAAATCCGTGGCCAAGTAGCAGTACAGCCGGGCCTGCACCGCTGCCGGCGTGTGGATCCATAGCGCGGGGTTGAACAGAATGTGGTCCAACAGCTGCCAAGTGAGAAAGGATTGGCAGAAAGACTGCGGTTAGCATAGACCTTAAGCTGTCCGATGGTTGGAAGCGTATTCTCTCTTGCTTGTTTGCCTAGTACAGGGATGCCTACGTTGTATCAACACATCTTGCTTCTAATTACGGACCTACTTATAAATATTTTTCTGTTTACTGCTACTTATAAATATTGCAATGTCTCGTGTCTAAAAAATGGGTAACAAAGAAGCTCTTGGAATAAAATAAAATACTGTTTATTCGAGACACGGCTATACTTATTGCTTTGTCATCTGAAAAATAAGATTAAAATATTTTACATAATGGACGTTACTTGGCTGTGACAGGGTTTCATTTCCATTGTAAAAAGCATTCGTGCAGAAAAAGCCCAGGTAGAATAATTATCATTTGACATAATAATTATTTCCACTGTGTTCATAATAGCTATTGTGTCAACTAACTAACCCTCAGAATGCTTTACTTGTATAAATACAAATAATTAAGTATAATATGAAGTAAACAAATAACACGTGTAAATATTATAAACTAAAATTACAAGCGCTGCCAGGGTTCATAGATCTGGTGAAGCACTAATTTTACTAGGGCATGTGTCAAGTGTGGGATAAGGGCTAAACATAAAAAAATAAAATATCCAAAGGCTTCAAATCCGCAAATGAATACAGTTTTTATGCTTTTTTTAAAGAATTAAATTATTTTATAGTAATCCTGAATTACCTTGCACCTAAGTTTTATTTACAATATTGTGAATAAGAAGCCAAACAATCGGGTACCATCAAACTACATAAATGTCAGGTTGATAGTACCCCTACATCCCTGATGAGATTGGGTGTGCACGAACAACTGTAGTAAACAGTCGAGGTGAAGTAAGCAAGAGGAACATGCGCTAACAACCATCAAACAAATCAGTTGCTTGGGAAACACATCGCGAGGAGGTGCGGTAAGGTGGTCTGTTCATTCACGATTGTAAATATTCCACAGCACAGGAACAGTACAAACGATCTCTTTGTATTGTTTGTACGCCTGGTATTCATAAAGAGATTACGCTTGCAAATCGACTTGTCAAAGTCCTTTGTGCAAGTCATTAAATATGTAACAATAAATAAAACGAATAAATATTTCCAATCGAGAAAAAATCTAGTACAAAATTTACATAAAGGACGGGGCACCAGTCACACTTAAATTAAACCTGCTGATACAAAGTGGGAGTGATTGATCGTTGCTTTTATACAAATTGGCATCCGAATTTGGCCTGTACAACATGTTTGAATAACATTTTTTCAGTAACTTGGCTTTTAAAATTTCTACGCTATTTTTTGAAGAGGGGACTAGAAGGTTTCTGAATTAAATAATTGCAACAAAATAAATGGTGTTTGTGATTACAAAATGTATAGACAAAGAGCGTATTCAAGAGGTTCCGCTACAAACTAATAGAACAAGCATGTTAAACCAAGCATATTGACAGGCTCGTTACCAGTGCAGCGTTTGAGACGCTAACATGTACAGACAAAGGGAACCCGGCCGCTTATCGCGTGCCTGTTCCATTATCTAATTGATTTGTTTAATTCAATTACACATGTTTACAAGCCCCCCAAGCTGTGTAGTATGTGGCGTCGATTCGACATGTGCAGTGAATTCTGTGACCTTCCATGAAATTGTAATTGATACGTTTGGGAAAAATCGCTGTATAAAGCAAAGAAAATAAAGTCAAATTTTAGTTTTATTATTATTATTAGCGGCTCACAGTTAATGTTTCTCTGTGTTGTTATGTTAAATATAACTAATGAAAACCAAGAAAACATCTGTTTGTAACGAATAGACGAGAGATAAACAACGGCTCGATATAAATTACCTTATGAAGGCAATTTTCTTACTTATTTATGGGTTGTTGTACCTTTATAGCGCGTTTTAAACGAGCTGTATTAGGGTAATATCCGACGAATTAATCTTGATGTTTCGGTAAAACGACGAAACAAAATGTATTGCATTAATTTTGAGAACAAACAAACTTGGATAAAAAATAAAATAAGTTACCTAGAATTAGGGAACTTTTATGAAGTAGGTAACTTATTAACAATAACAAGATATATTATCAACTAAAGTTACTTTGACACAAATTTACCAATAAAAAAGAATTTAGGTTGGTACTAATGAGAGTGTGGAACACAGAGTACGTAAATCATACCTGTTTTAGCAGCAGATCGGAATTAGGAGAACAGCAGGTGACAAGATGTTTGGTCAGATGTAGAAAGGAGGCGAGTGTGTCAGGCGTGAGGTGGTCGCGGCTGCAGCGCTGTAGCATGTGAGAGATCACCAGGAACCCGCGGCACTGCAGCATGTGCTGCTGCACCGTGCTGCACGACTCCACCAGCGAACACACGAAGCCCAGTAGTTTTGAACTGAGGAATCATGACAAATGCTTTTTAAATCCTGCAGGGCCTGTGATTTTGCTAGCAAAGATTATAACCGAACGATCCATCAACATATCTACCTGAACCTTTTTATGTTGTTTTGGATGGGAAATCATCAAATCACCACTCCCGCTCCGGGTGGAGTGGAAGGGCATGTCAGACTTTTACTGACTAAAACCCACCCGTGTTCCTTCACTTGCCTATGCGCCAGGGTCACAATTTCTCTTTCAACCAACCCGCAACCCTGACCCAGGCATCGGTCTTCGTGGATCACATAACGAACTGTCGCAACGGACCTGGTTCTTACAGGGCGACAAGCCTAGCCTACGTTGACCGGGAGTACGATGTTATCTCCCGACCAGGACATTTCTTGCGGCGGCTAGAAATATGAGGGAGTTGATAATCCCGCACTCTCGCGCGCTCCGCCTCCTTCTTTGCCAACATTACTGCTTCACAGGAGGTTACGGCCTGTCATGCACTCTCGCTCTGGACTGAACCATGGCCTAGACCAGGGCCGGACACGGTAGTTCGCCGCCAATCGTCGACACGAGGACACGGCGGTGCTTCGCCCGAGCCGGGCAGTTCCCCACAATATTAAAAATACCATAATAAAGAGCCGGTTATAATATAACGCAATCATATGAAATGGAAAAGTAAAAACAATCTTCAACACTTATCGCGAATCAGATTGCGACACATGAAGAGTTTTGCACACCTTTAAAGACGTAAACCAAAAAGCGATGACTTTCGACTCGAGTCTATAAATAAAATCCATATACACTGGGGGATAATGCCCCAGCAATTTTCACGGAATAATGACGCGGTACGTAGGTATAATTTTGTCGTAAAATACATTTCAAATTATCTTTGTGGAAATACGGCGCGAGGATCATGAGACGTCTTATTAGATGATACGAGATCACCCATCCCAGGTAACTCTTATGCATAAACGCCGTTGTACCCTTTGAAGTGTTGGTACAGTATTTATCCGGCTCCAGCCTGCCGTGACGCGGGTCGTCGACGGCGCCGCTTTGAACTGTCAGCGCGGCGGTAATCATACGCTACAACCTACGTCAATATCAAACATAAGTCACCGACGTCAGCAAATAGCTAGGTACTGTATACCTCAGCACAGACTTTTCACAAATTCATGTGCTGAAGATTCCTAGTGAGACCAATTTACATAAAAAATATGCAAAGGTTTTTTCTAATCAATACCTATTTCGCAGCGAGGGCTATTTCTTATTTCTCGAAGGGAAAATAAGTATCGCTACATAAGCTGGCACTAGCAGTGACTCACTAATAGGATTACCTCTAATTTAACGTCAAAAACTCACAAGAGACATTCATTATAAGAACTCACAAGGCACATTCATTATAAAAAAATCGCTTTTAAGACTTTCATGAAGACGCACCAGTAACACTTCTGAAACTATGAATCATTTTGTAATTAGATTTATATGATAAATGGATTTATTTGTTATCCGCTCTTATAACAGTGAGTTTGTTAGGGCGTACCATAAAATAAATCCGATGTTTGCGTAACCCTTTAATATTTCATAAATTTGAAGGTCTCCTCATTAAAATTAATGTCACGCCTGATAATTTAATAACCGCCCTTCGTAACCCTATGCTAATATAAATTGTCGCCGCAAAATGACGCTCATAAATCTATTCCGTTAAGCGGAGTAGACACCAGGCAATTAGGAGTTGCTAGGAGTTAGTTCCCGAGTCGTATTACAGAGTCGCTTCTGGCGGGTACGTACGGAGTTGGAGGGCCGACTGCCGGCGGACAGTGAAAGTGCATTTAGTCAACTAACGCGCCCGAAGCCAGTAGGAATATTAATGAGTGGATTTGGCATTCGCAAAAGCTCGCTAAGCCAATGCCAATGATTTAGTTCTGGAATTCCGCCCAACTTTATTTCGAGCCTAACTAATCTGCTCAAACTAGAGAGTAACTGGGAGCTGTGGTAGCAATTAGTTCAAGGGACGTTAAACACTACCTTTGTTTCAGTTTCAGCGTACTGAATCAATTGACGTAAAGTTTTGTAATAACATTGTAGGCAGTTTAGCTTTGCTGTCAACTTACTCGAGATTGGAAACACCTACTTACGGAACTTTCAGCAATTCATTAGCAGGCACATTGTCTCACTGAGATTATTATAATGAATTAGTACCAGGACCACATACCATAGCATAGGGTCTCTCTTGGGGTCTGTGGCAGGCGCGTCGTGTGGCAGGTCTAACTGTGCAAACAGTGGGAACAGAACCTGCACCCCACCGATAGAGTTTAGTGCGCTGTGTATTGAATGTGTGACCACTGCTTTCACCTCCTGCGAACACATACAATCAAGTTATCATCTACTTCGGTGTATATCCGTGTAATCAAAATCAATGTAAACTCTGGTTACGGAAGTAGGAGAATAACGAAAGTCGATTTAGGGATGCTTGGTAAGATCATCTGGCTATATTAAGTTGGCCACGATTTCTTTATTGATTGTTATTAACAAGGGTCGAAAGTTTGTCAGGTAGAATGAAAAGGGACTTATTAGAAAAAAATCTTTAAGTACCTACTAGTTTATACCAAATCTAAAAGGTCTAGGATTGTGACGGTATTAAGGCTAGTACGTAGTAGGCGGTTACATAATAAATTGGCCAACTACTAATGAAGGAAATGAAACGAAACCAATGTACCTTTTCAATATAATCACCATGAATCTAACACACTTCTGACATCTGAGAATCGTCATCTCTAAGCTTTTATAATTTTTTTTTTATAATTATATACTAGCGCTTGACCGCAATCCCGCCTGATGGTAAGCAGTGATGCGATCGTTGATGGTAAAGCGCGCTAGTTTATTAAGAGCCTATTCACTCAGAAAAACTGAGCGAATAGGAAGGAAGACGGCAGTTGAGCGAGGTGATGCAATGTTAAACCCAACAACACGACCAACGATGCTGCGCCAAAGGGAGATTGATCTGAAGACCCTCCACGACCAAACTCCCAACACAACAACATTAGGGGCATCGTACCCGGCACACATCGCAACACAACTTCTCAGACCCGTCCTCCGTACGGCATCACCAGACATCATGCCGAAACACGACAAATCGCTTAGCGACAAGGCTTTGTCTGGTGGATGGTAACTTGCAAGATGGCCACCTGCAACTCTTCATCACTTGAAAATGTTCTTCCTATTAAATCTCGCTTTAAATTTGGAAATAAATAATAGTCAGACGGGGCCACGCTTGGATTGTAAGGTGGATGTACCACTTGAGTGAACCCACATTGACGAACTGATTCCTTCAAAACACCAGCGGTATGAACAGGGGCGTTGTCATGAAGCAACAGGATACCTTTAGACTCTTTCGCTTTCCCTTTATCTTGTCTCATAATTTATATGTATATTGAAGAAGCATAATATTCGCTGTTCATGACTGTATTAGAAAATCCACCATCAAAACGCCTTGAAAATTCCAAAAGATTGTGCACATCAGTTTTTTATTCGATTGTTGCATCTTTGCCCTTCTAGGGAGGGGGCTTTTTACATGTCATGAGGACATGTCGCGTAGAACTACGTCAGGCCAGTTAATTATGGGACCGACTACATACCAGAATCAAAATCTGTCCTGGTTACAAAACGAAAATTATCTGAGGATTTGTTAGTACCAAAGAAGGTCCATGGTTCAAATAATATCCACAGATATGAAACAAAAACAGCATTCATTCATTCGTCCCTATAGACTTAATTTAAAGTACAAGTAAGTTTCACAAAAAGGGTCTCGGCAGTCTAACTTTAGTACCTACCATAACAGTTAATGAATTGGTGATAAATTTCATTTTATAATAAAGTTTTAATTAGTTGTGGTTTAAATATAGTAATAGTACCAGTAATAAATTTAGATCCTGTTTTGGTATAAGACTGAAATTATTCAAAGTATAACATAACTGGAACTCAAATAATTTCAGATCACAAGCAAATCTCGCTATAATGGAGCATCGATCGAATGCGCGGTCAGACGAAGAAAACTATTGATAACTTGGTAACTCACGATTATGCTAAGTTACGTTTCATAGCTTATTTAGATTCCACTGGCTAAGATTAGTTCGTAACTTTCTCGACCAGGTTACATCAAAAGTTAGCGTTAGTACTGACTAGATTAGCCGATGTTACGTTGAGAGTAACTTAGAATATAATTTTCATATTCTGTTTAAAATGTTTTTAAAAATTCATACGTCGTTATTAATAGCATTTTCTATAAAGGAACGCCGTAAGGAATCTTCATAATAGGCTGTTCACGGCGTGGTTCAGTAAACGGGTTAGGTAACATAACCGCTAAGAAACGTGACGGGACTGATTGGATGGATGTGGCTGAAATGTATTGCGTGCCGCAGTTGTTACATCTCGAGGTGAACCCGTTGTGAGGGTAGCCTACAGTAATGAACCTCTTTAATAGCAATGTAGGTATTCTGCGTTCGCGATTTCTTTAAGTAAATATGAATGAATAAATAGCTTTAATTCCAGCTATGCTAATTTTTATGCTACAACTTTTAAATCTTTTTATAACTTTTTCAATTGTGCTAATCATTCTGAAATCAACTTAGTTGTCATTGTAAGAAAGTGGATATTTGTTTAATTGAAATAGGGAGGGAATGTAGGACTGTGCACTTACATATACCAGTATTTTAGAAAGAAAACTTAGGAGAAGGATCTTTTGATAAATGTTACGAAAACGACAATCTAAGAGTCTACACAATGAAATGAAATCGTTTATTATGCAAGTAGGATCACTGATCACTATTACAAGTCATATTTTTTTTAAACTAGATATATACAGTATGTTAAGAAAACCCTGTCCGACCCATAAGGATAATAAAGGTTAGGTAAACAAACACCAAATAAAATATAAAATTTTACATAATCATCATAGTAACAATATTAATGAATTTTGAAATAGTCCTTTTTTTTTCGCGTATTAACTCCAACTTCCTCAAAATTAGATAAAATTTTAAAATGTGACATCACTATTTTCGGCGGTAAAATCGTTTGATTCTTTATTGGATATTAATGCATAAATTTATGCTCGATGTTTGGCGGCGCTCGTCTGTGAAGCCGCCGCGTGGCGAGCTTTTCGGCGTCCTCAAAGAAGAAACTAGGGATGTACTATTTTTTGCGCAATAACGTTTTTTTATCGCTATTAATCGAAACTTGTACCTACAGCCCAATAGGTGAACACATTTTTGTGAAATGATTGTGACTAATTGGGATCGTTTGGACCGCAGTTGGTATAATTTTAGTGTAAAACAATGCTGGTTGAATGATTTATTGTAAAAACAGATTACCTAATGGTAAAAGTACTTTCGTTTCATGCCGATAAATTACTAATAACAACATTATAACACAAGTACTTATTAGTAAACAGAAAGAAGTAGGTCTTATGAAATACTCTTTTAGCAAAGTATTATAAGCAATGTAAAGCATTTTAACGGTCAATATCATCGACATTCAAACAGAAACTGTAATTAAAACTTTGGCTGGCATGTTATAGAGTTTTGTGAAATATTGAATCCATGGATGCAATACTAAATCGATACCATAACAGTTACGATCAAATCGTATCGATATCTAATCTCTACTCAAAGAATACCACCACCTGTGTATCTATTATTTTTATGAAATTAAAATCATTTTACTTGGAATTATTATCAGTTTCGCGTAAACATTGCTTCCGTATAGACGTTTGGTGTATTGTGTTATCAATTCGTTTTTTAACGTAGGTAATTTAAAATGCTGATGTGTCTGGATGTGAGTGAAGCTCGTAGAGACTATGAGATCCGTTTTGTACCCCGGTCCCGTGTGATTGTGCGTTACAACATCTGTACAATCACGACTACGTAACGCGCAGTGTTATTCAAACTCATGGTGTTGTCGCTGGTGTAGGGAAACCACGCATCTACGATCCGGATATTGAAAATCAGGTGCTCGAATTATTCATCGAGGACCTGTGACACGAGAGCTAGGCACTAACCATATGCAAGTGTGGAAGGTCATGCATGAGGTCAAGTGAGTTCATGACCTATCGGCACCGCTACGGTTAAGCGCGTGACCGCGTGACCTGCCTCGTCGCCGGTGCCGCCCAGAGTTGCCGATACCTAACAACAACTTCACGGGTCGGACAGGGTTTTCTTAACATACTATATATAACTTACTTCACTTATAGGCTCAAGACATTGATCAATTGAATTAAACTTGTGGTTTCGGCCTAGACATTTAACAACTGATCTGATAAAAAGCTGTCCAGCATCGAATTCTCGGAAAACCATATCTTTATGTCAAACAAATAGAGATGGTCATGCACCGGAGAAAAACATTTGCCCGTAACTGCTAGGTAATAAAGCATTGTGCTGACATTTAGACATAATTAGAATAGTTTTTAAGTTTATCAATTACCTGTAGCATCAGCGCGTGTGGTGTGTGTACGAAGTACGAGACGTTTCCTTTCGGAGCGGACTGGAGACACAACTGTCCATCAGTGGCCACCGGGTTGTACATGAACACTATCCCTGACGACAGCTTGCCATCGTACAGGACCTGGTAACATGACGAATGTATTAGACGTTTGTTCGTTTTTAACGTTACAGACATAGACACGCGGTGCAGTGTGTGAAAAGGTAAGTATTTCAACAGACTTAATTATAAGGAAACTATACACGATTATGACCCAAACTTATTACTCTTGAATAGTTTTATTAGAGTTCAGTTGTGCCAAGAAGAGGCCAAGCAAACAATCGTATAGAGGTTGCTTTAATAGCTTTTAAATAATTTAAGGAATACAAATCTAAAGCTACAAAAACAAAAATAAATAAAAATTCATTAACATTCTGGAGGACACAAAAACATGCAAAGCTTTATTCTAGCAGCTCTATTAGCCTGCTGTAGCTACCTGCCACTTTACCAGGATAGCTTCAACCACACGAGGCACACAACAAAAACCACACCAAAACATACTTTCTTTATAAAAACTGTTTTCCAAAATATAAAATTTGTGAAAAATTGTCGGAAAATTTATGAGAAGACGCGAGTAAAGAAATTAATATTGTGCGTCGCACAATATACTCAAGGTATAATGTTACAGCTAATGTGTTTACTTCCGTATACCAGGAAAACAACCATTATGAGAAGTAAGTTCGTAATAATAATGTACATAAAACACAATAATGATCACATTACTGAAAGTAACATAGGTTAGATGGAAACCCTGCCAGGTTTTGTAAGTTACAAGTTTCTTGTATATCAAAATAAATATCCAAACCAAATACCTATTATATTAAAAATGTTTAACCCACAGATCAGTACCGTTAAGTCCCATACTTATCAAAAAGAAAAAAATAACTAGTAATAAAATATACTATACTTCTTCTTCTTCTTTCTTTCTTTCTTTTATGGCTTCGCACGGTTTGTGCATTTAGCCAATGTCACGTAATGAATTGTTCATGTCGAAAAAGACGGCCGCGTGATCCGTCTTACGATAGAGGTTTGAGACAAAGTCATGATGTGGCCACTATGCTGCGATATTTCTCTGTATTTTATGAACTATTTACTGAATGCACTTTTAATAATTAAAATTAATTACATTTTATTAATTTTTAACGATTTATTGATATACAAGTGAATTTGAAGAGTCACAGCACTACTGTATATTACTAATAACGATCGTTTTCAATGAAAGTGTCCTTTATTATTTAATTATATTTTTGTTGATTTCTAAATGTAAACGAAAACGCATATTTAAAACTAAACATATAGGAATTATGATTTTAATAAGTGTTTGTAAGCAAAATCGCTCCTGTAAGTCTTGACAAAACACATTTTTTTTTATTTGGCAATACTGTCAAGTACTACGCAGTCTCTCTCCATTTTGAAAGCTGCACGTACTTTTCAGTTTGTGTATTTTATGTTAATTTGTGACTTGGCTGTTACTTTTCTGGACTGATTCTTCTGTATACGTTTACCTTGGCTATTACATTCCTGGACTGATTCTTCTCAATACGTTTACGAGTGATTAAAATGTCAAGAAGATTTTACTTGGAATATTTTGAGCGTGAATCTCAAAATGCCTACCTATACCTCTATTGCCTTATTGAAAATCACATAGTGATTAATTTAAATGACGACGATGACCATTCCTGCAGTAGTAGTAGTAGTTATTAATAAGCAATTTTTTATCCAATACATTTTTCATTTATTTACCCTCAAAACACTTATATATCGAACAGAGAACAAAAAATTTTAATATATTGTCATCTCTGTTAAAATTACGAAACTCAAAATTATAGATAGTTCAATCCACGAAGACGCGCCCCACCAATTTTAGGTTGAGGGGATCGCGGGGCGCGGGGAGTTTTCTCCGAGCGTCAGTCACGGACCGTCAGTGGTTCGATGCACACAAGTAGTACAACCTGTATTTCAAAAATCCAGACTCGACACGAAAGTTGCTCTACTTTATATTTTTTTTAAATGTCGAAAAAATCTCAGCGTGTTGTACTTAAAAGCCAGGTATGTAAATTATTGTTACGAAATACATAAAATAATAAAAGAAAAGTAGTTTAATTCAAAATTAAATTTTACTAACTAGACTTCATTTTATATTTAAAAGTAAGACTAATGTTATTTCTTTTTATTTTTTTTTTAATTGTAGGCAAGAGAAATTATTTCTAAAGTTTACGATTTCATGAAAACAGAAGCAAGTCAAAATTTTGCAGAAAAACTCACTGATGCTCGATGGAGAACCGCACAAGCTGTTGGAATATCTGAAAGCACAGTGACTAGAATTCTACGCGAAAGAAAGGCTTATACTGAGACAATAAAGCAAACTACAGTATCTACTATGGAGTCTAATGTAACTATGGAGACGGATGCGATAGTTTCTGTAGTCCAAAGTGAAGAGCGTACAACAGAGCCGACTACGGAAATGGATATTGATTCTAAAAATGAAGCGAGTACGTCGCATTCGAATTTAGCAGGCAGAAGTGCTTCTATTTTTACATCACCTATGAAGAAGAGAAGGGTAAGACCACGAAAAATTAATTTAGACAAATTTGATATTGGTGTAGTCCGAAGAACTATCCAAAACTGCCATAAAGAACATCATCAATTTCCAACATTATCACGACTTAATACTATTTTGAAAGACCGTATACAATTTAATGGATGTAGAACCACCCTAAGAACATTGTTACTTAAGCTTGGTTATAAATGGAGAAAAACTGAGAATAATAGGAAGGTCCTAACCGAAAAACATGATATTCAAATGTTAAGATTGAAATATTTAAAACAGGTAAAATCTTTTCGTAATGCAGGTAGACCTATAGTGTACACAGATGAATCATATATTCATACCAACCACGTGCAAAAAAAATCTTGGGCCGACAAAGGCTCTAAAACAGCAATGAAACAAAATTTAACAAAGGGTGTGCGCATAATTATAGTACATGCCGGAAGTGCTGAGGGTTTCGTACCAAATGCGTTGTTAACGTACAGAGCAGAGATCAAATCCGGAGACTACCACGATAATATGAACTCGGATAATTACTTAAAGTGGCTTAAGGAGAAACTAATACCAAATCTCCCAAATGATGCCGTGGTAGTCTTGGATAATGCCTATCACAATACTAGTTCGGAAAAAATACCCACATCCAACTCCAACAAATTAGACATGCAGACTTGGCTGAATGCAAAAAATATCCATTTTGTACCAACCTACAAAAAGCCTGAACTTTATGACCTTATATTAAAAAACAAAGAAAACTTCCGCAAGTACAGAGTTGACGAATTATTAAAGGAATATGGATTCACAGTGCTTCGGCTGCCTCCTTATCACCCAGAGTTAAATCCAATCGAAAACATTTGGGGTATTGTAAAAAACGACGTTGCTAGCCGCAATATCAATCAAAACTACACTTCGATTATGCCCATTTTAAATGAAGCATTTGATCGAGTAAATAAAGATGTCTGGTTCAATACTTGTCAGCACGTGGAAAAAATAGAAGACGAATACATGAGACACTGTGATCTTGATTTCAATTTTATTATAAATGTCAGTGATACTTCAGAATCTGAATCAGACATTTCTGAAACTAGTGATTGACGATTTTTATTTCAATAAAAAAAGTTCCATAAAACTTTTTCACGTATTTCATTTATGTCTCTAATTACCTCCTATTATTATATAAAAATGGTATTATAATCGTATATTAACTAATAATCACATAAAATATCCACACCTCAATTTTCCTTGCAGTCGGGTAAAGAGTATAAAATTGAAGTAGAGCATCTTTCACTTTGACCATGACGCTCTCTCCTGATTAGTCAATTTATTGTAGTGTGGGTGTGCACTCATAGATAATTATTGTGTACGGATAACACTCAAACATTGACGGAAGCTTGCACACATATACTATAAACGGTTAGGAGAAATAGTGGGGCGCGTCTTCGTGGATTGAACTATCTATAATACTGTATAAAGCAAAATTTATATTAACTATTACTTAAGTTAGGATGGAACTAAAGATTTTGAGAATTACTTTTATATAAAATTCAGACATTTACAGTCATAAAATAAATAAATCTGTAACTTTAATCGATTAGAAATTACAAAAAAATTAAATCAATATCTCGTATAAATCGGATATTGTAGTAATCGATTTTTTAACCCAATCCCTATTCTTCAGTAAGTTAGAAGTGTCAAATTGCACTTCTTATATTTGAAGAACTGTAGGAAAGTATTTTCTCAAATATCTATTTTCTAGAACACTAGGTCAAATATAAATAAAAAATGTAAGCGTGGACCGCAGAGTAGTAACACCGCGAGCATTAATTAACTACGAGAGGAGATCACCTCTAGATAGATATGACCACTAAAAGCCGTTCAAAATGTAGCCCTATCTAGTGACACGTTGTGTGACACGTCGACAGAATCGAAACAAGTTTCATTAATGGCAAACCTTTCAGATCATTCTACCTCATCGATATGTGGACTAAAATGTTTTGAAAGATAAATGACAGCATCGGTCAAGTGGGTTTAGTTTACACAATATTTGTTTTTCCTCTACATAAAAAACCTATATAAAAAGGCTCGCGTGTACATACTGTAAATAGTTAATGTCCCCACTAGGTAAAGTTTCCTTTTTATGAGCTTTTACACAAATTGTTATTTCTATTATACACACGTCCCTAGGTTTAGTGGATTTAACGAGACTACTCACATAATAGTCTCGTTAAGGCCACTAAACCACATTTACCGAATCCAATTCCGCTTAAACTCAGTTAATGCCACCTAAAACTAATTTTAAGTAATTCTCGGTCAGTGAGATTTGAAGTCCCACGTGCGTCCACGGTTCTGGTGGATTGCAAAAGTGAATCCTAGCTGGTTGAAGTTTGCACAGTGTGCAGATGTGCATTACTGGGCTAATCTAAGCCCCGTCTCACCGGGAGTGCACTTAAGCTTTCTCTACTTTCTGAGCGCCTGGTGCGCGTAATGAGATTACGTGTGTTGAGTTAACAAGTCAGATTTGCTGTATCTCGTAATGTTTATTTGATGATCACAACCAATGAGGAAATTAAATTATTAATAACTGCGTAAAAATCAACCCTCCCTTAAAAAGAAAAGTTGATTTACGCACATATGATCAAAATAGGATGCAATCCAAAGGTTATTGATTAAATAGTATTAGAATTTATTCAACGAAGTATCATAGCGTTTCTGTTAGCTTTTACAAACGACTTTAGAGTGGAATTGAGTTTTCCGTTATCTCGCAAAACGGAACGTGTTTTTTGGAATTTAAAAGAGTACAAAGAAAAACATTTGAGCTAATTCCTTTATCTTAATTTCTCAGGTAGAAGTGATACCAAAATTTTCTAAATCCGTTTGGAGTTTAGAACACATTATTCAACTGTTTAAATTAAATAATGGGTTAATCAAAATGTACTAACCCATGACAATTCAGTGATAAAAGGTTAAACGTGTATTAAACCTAACCCAGTCGTAATTAATAGATTTCAAGTAATTACATAAACTTAAGGAGCCCGCATAACTAAACAGTTAAATAATCAAGAGTATCGACCCTTATAAATGACAGACGTAACTTAGTTTTAAAACTGAAGCCTCAATTAAAACTTGTAATCATCTTAACACCTTCAGACGGCATTGGCATCCCTCGATTATCCTAAACTTGTCCCGAGAGGAATAAACCGAAATGTCACTTTACAAAGTCAAAGACAGTTATCCATTACAAATGTTTGACTAAGGCGAAATAAGCTTCGACTGTTCAGTATCCTGGTCGTAATCATAAACTATTCGCGAAAAACAATAAACGTAACAGTAGTAGTGCAATGTGGACTAGTGTTAGTAGTTACTGTTGCACTATCCGGGTTTATCGCACAACTTGCAAGTTATGACATCCTGGTTCGCAAGTGCAAAGTTTTACACTTAACAGAGTGTCTTTGACTTAGTTAACATGAATTATGTCTCTGTAAGAACTTTAAGTGCTCGAGCGTTCTTTTATAAAGTTCGTGTTTGAAAACAGTTTCCGAGGCGGTGAGTAACATTGGACGAGGAAACTATTTCTGCAACATGTTGTAGTGCAAAGAGAAACTTTATTGTCTAGTCAATCAGTTGTAAGATTTGTTGCTGTTACTCAGTCCTTCCGCTATCTATCACTATTTTTCATTAAATCAAGTAAGTCATATCATTTCCCAACTATTTTAGAGACCAGTTCCAATCTAACCAGATGCAGCTGAATGGAGCGACTGCCTATATGAGCTCTACAACCCAATTTTATTAGGTAATGCGATACCCCTGGATAAAACAGGTTGGCAGACTTCTGACAAGCCATATCGACTGTCAAAGGTTCATGGCATGGAGGGGTTTTGGTATGTAAAGATAGTCACCCATCCACAAACCAACTACGAAATGCGTAGCTTAACCTGCTCGATGTAACCGTGCAGCTGTTATTTCTTAACCTGGCCGATCTAACCGTGCGGCTGTTATTTCTTAACCTGGTCAATCTAACCGTGCAGCTGTTATTTCTTAACCTGGTCGATCTAACCGTGCAGCTGTTATTTCTTAACCTGGTCGATCTAACCGTGCGGCTGTTATTTCTTAACCTGGTCGATCTAACCATGCGGCTGTTATTTCTTAACCTGGTCGATCTAACCGTGCAGCTGTTATTTCTTAGCCACAAGCATTTCTGAATGTCCTGAAATGAAGTATGCGTATGGAATAAAGGACAATAATGTAATTACAATTAAACACTACAGGTATTCTTTGATGTTATACTAAAAACAATCTGACAGAACCAGCTATTATTCCACCTTTAGCAAACAACATAGATGATATCCTTACAGAAATGTTGTGTTGAAAGTACGTTCTGCGAGGAGCATGCAAGAGCAATTTAATATTAAAAAGTACATAAGACGAGGCAAAACAATGTTGGACTGCCGATGCCGTAGTCATCTCGTTACACAAGATTGTTTTACTTTAAAATGCACTACCGCTACGCGATGCACGCGATTGCCTGACAGCTGCCTGGATACGACAAATCCTTTAAGTTTTCCGTTTCTAGTGCTGTAATAAAATACTTGCAAGTTGTAGTGTTATTGCAATAGAATTTGCGTTGAGAATTTCATTGTTTGCTCATTGGAAAAAAAAATTGTCTTGCCGATTATTAAAGTTTTAGAGAAAATGTAATTTTTATTTTCACATGCAATTTTGGTGAAACTTCACACAAATGTACAAAATGAAAGATATACTCGTCTTTTAGGCTCGGCGCAAATGGGCCACCGACCACAGCCACCGGTGTCTGTCGCGCGCTACCGCCACATTTCTAAAAGTGTCAGAAGCGAGCGACAGACACCGGGGTCTAGAAGCAGTCACATTTTATAACCCGCTCGTTGCTGCGCAGTCTGAAGATGGATTCTGACATGGAAAGTCTTACTTGGAAGATCAATTAATATAAGGACAATTTTATTATTAAGGAATTATTTTATTTAGCCTAATTTAAATTAAATGTTTATTTTATTACAAGGTTGAATTTATAATTATTTTATTAATGATGTTTTGTGCTGTACCTATTCAATATTTTGTTTTGATCATTGTTCTGAATTGTTTTAATTAATTTTGACTGCATTATATATGAATATTTGTACGCCTGTCTCGCCGCGACGGCAAGACATAGTGTTTATTTTATGTTGACATCACATCTGTATTTTACCTACCTATGTTCTACAAATAAAATATCTGATTCTAATTCTGAAAGTTAGTCGCGCTTTTGTTATTAAGCAGAAGACGTAAACGACGCCGTCGCCGTCTGTATTAAGTGCATCCAATTAATTGCATTTCGATAATCTACAAGATATCCAAAGAAGTTTTTTAAACATTTTCGAATGAGTTTGACTAAATTTCAAGAACTGCTGTTGGTGTTATAAGATGGATTAATACGGCAAAATACCAATATGCGGAAAACGGACGATTAATTGCGCGGGGGATGGACCAATGCGACAGTGGCGGGTGGCGGCGTTTTGTGTGGTACGCAGTGACCACTAGTGGCGAGTCGCGGACACTATTGTAGCGAGTGGCCGCCACCGGATACACGTGTGTGGCGCGTCTATAAAAAAATATATTAAAAAGTGTGTTAAGTCGCCGTCGTTGGCCACCGGTGACTGCGGTCGGTGGCCCATTTGCGCCCAGCCTTACTCGCTTTACGTCGAAATTCGAACGAGTTAACTGATTAAAACACTTGTCATGCAACATGCAGTGTAGCGCGTGTTTTAATGTTGCTTCTAAGTATATTCGTTTCTATAGAAAATACGCACAGTACAGCACACAGAAAATGCATCCACCCAAGGATCATGAGGATCACGCGCCTACAACCGGAGAAACGTATGCACACGTGTGTGGGTACGAGGCAGGACACAAAGTATGGCGGCACACCGGTCTTCCAGTGTTCTTCGTGATTTTGGCTTTGAATAAAACGAGTCAAAGCCGCCGTATACAAAACATAATTACGCGCGTGAGTGCGTGAAAAACTAGCAAGATGATGCAGATCTGCACTTTCGAAGGACGCGCGTAAGTTGAGTGGCAGTGTGATCATCCTGGCAGTGTGGCAAAATCAAGTAAGCAGTGATCGCCGCGTCCTCGAGGCGCCGATCGGCGGCCCTGGTCCAGACCATGGTCCAGAGCGAGAGTTCATAGCAGGCCGTCCGTAGCGAGCAGTGATGCTGGAAAGTAGGAGGCGGAGCGTATGACGGGGCGGGAATCTGAGCGCCCTCACGCCTCTAGCCGCCGCAGGAGACGCCCTGGTCGGGAGACAAACATCCGGCCACAATAGGTGCGGGCTAACGTTTGCGCGGCGAGCAGTGGGCAGCTTGTCGCTCGGTAAAGACCAAGCCCAGGTCGAAGGCGCGTTGTGTTTTACGCGCGCCTCAAAGAGATGTCAGTAAACCGTCAGTAAACCACGAAGACCGATACCTGGGTCAGGGTTGCGGATCGGTTAAAAAAGAGGCTCTTTTTGGCGCACAGGCAGGAGAAGGAAAACTTGTAGGTTTTAGTCAGTCACATTTTTAATGTGACCCTCTCTTCCGTTCCACCCAGAGCGGGAAAGGTCATTCATTAGAGGGTTTTACATCCACACCAAAAAAAAAAAAATGGTAAGCAGTGATGCAATCATTGATGGTAAAGTGCACTAGTTTATTAAGGGTATATTCACTCTAGCCTTGAAGACACTAGTCGGAAGGAAACACCGCCGCCAAGCGACATTGTTGGTTTATAATATTGTGCATTTGCACACATCATAGCACTAATCAATTATAATACACCAAGTACTTTAACATGGTAAATAATTACTAAGCATCTGTACATCAATTGATTCGCAATTGGATGTGATTAATTGATAACTGCAAGATACCAACGGTTTAATTTCATATTCAATTAGCATGGGTCGGTGGGGTGATTATTTGGTTAAGTTTCCGTTAGTGCATGACATTTAATCCCAATTAAGATGATTATGCTTCAAAAGGGGTCTAACTTTATTACGTAGCGAATTTAATTAGCGTTGGTTGGTTGGCTCACAAAACGGAGTGCCGTCATTAATCGTTACAAAACTAAAAAGGCTCAAAATTTGTTGGGTTTTTAATGTGAGTGAACTCAACCACACCAAAGAACATAATCATAGGAATTTTATTCTGACGAAGTTTTTATGATATAACATGGGCGGCTTTCGTACTGCTGGTGCACTCTACATTGAAAGTTTCCCTTAGAGAAGCATATTATACATTTAATTAGGTAATAATCGGCAATATATGATAAATTGTAATAGGAACATGCCAACAATAAGGCCTGCCGCTTTATTAAGAACGATATTAATTCAATTCGTTATCGTAATAGTTCACCAACTTCCGATCTTGAACAGCAAAATAATTCCATACATAACTAGCAGAGTAGAGAACTTTGCATCCTCGTCGGTTGCCGCCGTGGTGCTGCCGGTGTCACAAGTTAGTTCCGCTTCTTAATAAAACTTGTAGAACACTGGAACAGGCTTGAGCATCCACCCTCAACCCCCCTACATCAGAACTATATTGTTCATAACTACTACAACTGTCAACGTTCTCAAAATTACGAGAATAGCCTCTCTGTGCAAAATTATATCATTGAAATATTTTTTGTCCTGTGATCTTTATCGTTACTTTCTGGTATAAGTATTCAGTTTGGCAAGTTCTCAAGATTATGTTAATTATTATATTTAGATTTTGAACATACTAAAGAGCTTTTACATAAACTCCCCGTGGGGAGCACGGCGAGTTTATGTAGAAGGTCTTTAGTTCCGCTACTTTTATGAGTACAAGTGCATCTATAGCGTATGTAGCGAAATTCATTAAAAATAATAATTCACATATACTCGAGTATGGAACAAAGAGAAACTTTAGTCGATAATTAAGATACAGAAAATTACTAGCGATGTTGTCAATAAAAACTTCACTAACAAAGAATTGATTTATCTTTGTGAGACGGGGCGTAATTAACATTTATACTAGTTTGCAGTCTTATCGAATCTCATTTTATGCTCCAGAGGAATTTATTCCAATAGTATTAGTAAATTGGAGACACAAACCTTAGCTAGGTTTGGCTTACTGTAGACAATCATAATGAGGTCCCTGTTTAGTCGAGATGCGAACAGAATAATTTATTATTTTCTTTTTCAACTAATAAAGAAAAACATTTGGCTAATTAGGAATGCCAAATGCGACAAAAATATGTATAACGACCGAGTCAAACATTAATTTGCTTTATTTGCGTTAGAAGAAACACATAGATAACATTCTCGCAACAATAGATCATTTTATTGTTTTAAAAATTAATTAGGCAAACAGTAAACTGTGATAGTGCAATGCTGGCTTATCATAGTTAGCCAGCTATGATAGTAGATTACGATTGTTTTTATAGCTCAAAAAGAAATGTATTTGAGCAATTTGTAGAGCTCATTTTGTAGATAACTGTAAGCCACTATTTCAAACATTTAAATCTCTGCTCCTAGCATGTATATATATAATATATATTTATAGTATATACAGTATGTTACGAAAACCCTGTCCGACCCATAAGGATAATAGAGGTTAGGTAAACACATGACCAAATATAATATAAAATTTTACGTATTCATCATAGTACCAATACAAATGAATTTTGAAATAATCTTTTTTTCCAACGAATTAATTCCAATTTCCCCGAAATTTGGTAATTTTTAAAAAGTGACAACACCGGTATTATTATGAGCGAATAGCGATGCGACCACGTGCCGCGTGTCCTGCCGCCCGCCCCCCGCGGTCGGCAGGCGAAGGGTGGTCAACGCACATTTAATAAGTTACCTCCTTTTGCGAAATAATATTTATTTTTTTTAGGGGGATTTTTTTTTTAAGTAAAGCCTGGTTTTGTATGCATTAGTAGAATCAGTTATCGATACCTAACAACACCTTCACGGGTCGGACAGGGTTTTCGTAACATACTGTATATTTTTAATATACATGAATATATATTTTCTTAAGGGACAATTCATATGAAAATAATAAGTAAGGACAGGCTGTAATGAATACCCGAACACCGCATACAGATATTTTGACATTTTGGCTGCCACAAGCAAAACAAACTATTTAAGCAAAATGTGTACAAAGAGTACACAATTTTGTTTTGATTATTTTTATAGAATTAATATCAGTTGGCCGACTTGATTTTCTCGTATGAATTTAGCGTAATGTGTTACCATAGACATTATTTATCGGAAATATTTTACTACACTCGCCATTAATACAGGAGTTGATCGTAGAATGGTGAAAGTTTTCATTTGTACCTATATATCAGTCCTAAATCATAAAAATAGATAAAAAAAAAAGCCCAAATCAAAATTTTAGGTGCACAACTATTAGCACTTTGGGGTACGAAAAATAGATAGTAGCCGATTCGCAGACCTACTGAATATGCATTTATATTTATGTAAATTGTGTAGGTCTGCGAATCGGCTATTGTCTATGTCTATTTCATAAAAATCGGAAGAGTCGTTTCGGAGAGGTATAGTATTGATAATGAACATTGTGATATGAGAATTTTATATATAGCGGAAGTACATTTAATATTATATTGTGCCAATCCCTACTAAAACACGCAGTACAATTTCAAAAGTTAAAGTCTTCAAATGAAGTCTGTTTACTCAATGAACACAGGGTTTTCAAAATCAACCTTCCGTCAAAATTGCACATAAAATTCCTTTTACTGCCCCTAAATTTTACGTGCCAAGTACATTCTCATTACGAAAGTTGTTTTATGACGTCACACTAGAAAAGTTATATGGCTCAGTGCGAACCATAAAGCTGCGACGCGAAACGCAAGGAGGTTGAAAGGTTACACTGGCCCGCCAATAAAGCGTGCGTTCGTTGCCTGTAACTTTCCTTAACTTACGAACCGTGTGCAAATATGCACTCCTGGTAAAAGTATTTGCTGAGCGCTTGAATATTTGCTACATTTTTGTGGATGTTGAAAATAAAATATACACTGAATAAGTATTATATTTTATTTGAATTTAGGAAACCCGAATTATTATTATATCTATCTACAACGCAGAATGTTAGTCGCGAAAAGTGAATTGGTGTGTATGAACAGGGTGATGATCTGTAGCTCATCCTTCAATATCATCTATAACAATATATATCTGATAAATCGAGTTATAACAAATAGGTACCAAAGACTTATAATATAAAATCCAGCTTAATATAAAGTAGTTTAGCTATGTTGAAACGGCTTCATGGATTTCCATCACTTACGCTGTGAACAATGTCCGCTTAAATTATAATGGTTATGGCAGGCCCCGGTCGGTATGCCTAAATAAACGTTCAAAATAAACATTTTGTTGTCGTTTCATAATTGCGGCTCCCTCAGTAAATTAAACACATTTTACTTAATTAATTCCGAGCAAAAAAGCGAGATACTCTTAAAATATTCATGAAGTTACCATTTCAAGTAGCAGTGTGATGGAACGCGTGAATATTAGTCAAATTAATACGCCAAGAATGAAGACGAAGCTCTCCAAACTCATTATTATCTCTAACTCTGTCATAATTAATAAAAAAAATCAATTAGAAAAGTTTTAATTGCATTTCGGCAGCGGTAACATTTATAATTTTTCTTTTCGCACAACTTTGTCATAATAACTTTATGAATACCCATCACGCTCAGTGGAAAATATATAGTATTCAGTAAGTAATTATTTTCTATTTATCTCTTATTTTGTATAACTGCTATTTGTTCATTTATAAAACGCTACATAGATTCAATCTCGTTTATCACATCCTATAACCGTTCTTCCATAAAGTCATCAAGAAGTTTTCTTTTCTAAAACAAGAGATTTACTACGATTGCAGATACATTGAGAAACCTTCATGAATGTTTAATGCCATTTAAAAAGTAGTAATAAGCCGAAAGTACTTCAAAAGGCATACAAAGTACTTCATTATATGAAACTCGAGCGACGTCTGAAGGACTCAAAAACCCGTTATCTTGATATTAAATACAGGCCGGAGTAATTATATACCTACATATTTAAGGTTTAATAACTGGAATTCTTAAACCTAATAGGAATAAAGGTATTTTCGAATTCATTTTTGCAACAGTAGAGGGAACAGCCCTATTTCACAAATTTTGTTTTCAAATACGAAATGACGTTGACATAATTGAAACAGAATTATTCACAGAGGGTCTTATAAAAATATACCTGAATTACAGTAATAAATGGTGAAATGGTGAAACGCGAGCTTACCTACGTTGATATTCTTTACAAGGTCTTTCTGAAGAGCGTAATAAAATCAGAGACAGTACTTATCTAAGTAATTGTAAATATGAAGCTCTACTGAAGAGCAAACGAACACGACATTTATAAAGTATGTGTTCCTTGAAAGACACGATCAGAGTAATCCACCTAAAGAAAGTTTTTCCGAGCAATGTCCTCAAAGACAGTAGACGATTCAAGAGCTAAGTAAACCTGAAAATTTTCCGGAGAGTTGTACTATAAATAAGTTGTACCTTTTACTAGAACTGTATAAATTTCATCAAGTTGAATTGTAATGAAACCGCAAGAAGAGGTCGGCCATTACGAGTCGTATCAAATAGCTGACCCTTTGGGTTCTTACTCTCCTAGTGAGCCGTGCGGTAAGTGCGAGCCCAAAACTTGGCATACTCGTGAATAAGGTAAACTTGTGCGAACGACCGTGGGACAACTGGCTGCTAGTTGTTGTCCCCTTTGGCGGAGGTACACTTTACGAAAACTGCTCATTTGCAGCCATTCTGAATGTTTGCTATTGGTATTAGATGCGATGCAAATGGATATTGTTTTAACAGTTAGAACCTTTTAGTCTGTTTCCCATTTATATGAGGCGTTAGTATTAAGGAAACTATAATTCATTTAAGTTGTTTTTTTTCCAAATAGATATCACTATTGAATGTGCATATGGCACAAATCTACTTCCACTGGGAGGAATAATCGATCGCCAGTTTGCTATGAATAAATATTACATAAGACAATAGGTAGTTAGGTATTATTAAATCCAAACCCTTATTTATTCAGGACTAATGAAGCCCTAAACGTTACCTGAAACTTTTACAATCCGGGAGCAATAAATAACTTTTGAGTCGAGTTTAGAATTAGCGGAGCCTTTAGACATGCCAGC
This sequence comes from Sesamia inferens, assembly GCA_037179545.1. Classification (NCBI taxonomy): domain Eukaryota; kingdom Metazoa; phylum Arthropoda; class Insecta; order Lepidoptera; family Noctuidae; genus Sesamia; species Sesamia inferens. The sequence continues at coordinate 31,390,734 of CM073935.1, forward strand.
AGTGCGTCAGTTGAACACAGCGCAATATATGTATTTAATATACACTGTTGGATAGAGCTCTAATATTAGATTAATATCAAACTAGAGTTTAAAGCGGGGGCAATAAATGTGTTAATTTTACGAAATCAAACATACTTGTAAGATATATAATTATAGCGCATTTTAATCAAGTCAAACAATAAATATTGAGCGAAGCGTATAATTTAAATTAATTTTCATTAAATATTAATCGTACAAATACTGCGACATCATTAAACCTGCAAATGGATTTACTTTGTGAGTCAAGATAAAATATTTGCGCAAATCCTTTAAAATATCAAGTTCTCTTTTCATAAATCGAGCTATTTCACTAATTTGTTCAGAAGATCGCATTACTTTAGCAATTTCTAACAATCGAAGAAATTAACTCGCTTATTGTAGGCTCCATTGCATTTAATTATATTCATTATAAGAATAAGTATTAAAGCGGATATTAAAATAATGGTTAATATATCTCTAATCTGTTTGCTGCATTAATGTATTAAAGTTAGATAGAGTTATATCATTCCATGCAGTTTATTGATTAAATCTGTAAACCGAAGACCATCATGTTAGTGGAAAATATAGAAATGTAGACCCCGGCATTCCTTTTGAAAACAAGATTAAACCCGTCTAGAACACATTAGTCAGATGGGTGTCTTACGTCGTGGACGTTCTGTGTTGGGTCGTGAACGAGGTCGCCGTAGCGGTCCACGCGGACCTCCATCGACGGTAGCGGAGTGTGGCACTCGGCGTCGAAACGAAACTGACCCTGGCACCACACATGAACAGCAAATGGACATTATACAGTGACGCTATGTAAAGAAAGTGCTCGGCGTGGCGATAAAACATATACACAGAAGCAGGACAAAACAAAAAACTGAATCTAAGGGCAAGCGGCGCGGCATGCTTACACGCTTGCATGCTTCAATATCTACGAGCATGGACGCATGCGCGGCGGCCACTTCGAGCGCCTCGTTAGCCATTCGACGTCCCCGAGGAGTCGCATCTTCTTTCACAACTACGCATGCTTCTTCTTTTTCGGCAGGCTTAGTGTCTTCTTCAGCGGAAGCTACATCAGGCGGCTCAATCTCGGGAGTTTGGGGGGAAGTTTCGGGATCGGGAGGAAGAGGAGCATCAGCGTTTTCAAGCTTGGGAGCGGTCGGCTCGCTCACCCTTTTATGATTCTCCGGCAAACTGATGTTGCATTCGTTGTCGAAACGGAATTGACTCTGATTCCGTGGTAAGCAAGAAACAAATTATTTATTAAATTATTATGTATTCAAGAATTCTTTAAATAAGAGACTTTTTTATCATGTTTCATTAAACAAAATGTTATTTAGATTTTGATAATTTAGAAAAGAAATCATCTAGATAAAGAACCTTGACTTGGAGATGACTCACCTTGTACCCGGGTCCCAGCCTATGCATTGCGCAGATCTGGTGCGTGGTGAGCGCCTCTCCGAACAAATAGATTGCGGCCATCTGACCGCAGAACACTCGCTCCTCGTCAAGCTCTGCGGTCGCACCGATGTAACACTTGTCGAAAGGCTGTTGAAAAGTCAACACGTTTTTATTTTTAAAGGTAAGCTTAGCTTCTCTTTGGTTAATATATATATACACAAAACAAATTGACAGTAATGTTTAATAATGTACAAATACCAAATCAACCCTTGTTAGTTAGATGTTATTAAAATTGAAGCAAAAGACACTTCAAGTAAACTCATCTTGTCCAAGTAACTTTCGACAACTTCTCCTTAACTACAAAATTAGTTTAGAAGCACAGATTACTTCAAAAAATTAATTTTCTTTAGCAGAATATTTCAGCAAAGGCGTTTGAGATTGGAAGGCATTTTATATTGGTCGATATTTCAGCCAAGATCGTAATAACGTCGGAATTGAATCAAAACTTATTGATAGACGAAATTCCTTTTAGAGAAAGCAAATCCAACATTTGTGGCAAAAGTTCTCCAATACAAAATGAAGGATAACGTTACTGCGAAGTATTTACCAGAGGAATTTAGGGCAACAAACTTAAGCAAGTTGGCCCGAACTGATTGAAACCTACTGTCAGACTATTTATGTAATACATACAGATACATTAGACCACTCAGTACATAACGACGGTCTCGTTTTATTTAATGAAAAGGTTGCTACAATAATTAAACCAAATTAACTTTAAAATGAGATCACGATGGAACATATGTAGGTATCATCATTCATCATACATGATGCATTAGAAAGTCATGAAAATGATTGATTTCAGTTCAATTAAGCGTAAATGGTTTCAGGAATTATGACAGTGTTTATCAAAATAATTAATTAATTTGACGCTAAACAGTTGTTTCTTTCAAATAAACTGTACCAGTAGGTAGAGAGTATTTAAACGAAGCGTCATGCCTAAATTAGAAAATTGTGTCCGTCAACTGTATTTTGCTCGTCGTCACGTTAGGTACTTCAACTGTAATTAAACCGAAGTATATTTTTATAAGTTACCGTACTGTTAGGTATAAAAGGGCACAGCTCCTAAGAGTTAATGGATGTTTCTAAATTAATAAAACTATTCTCCGTACCTAAGTACTTGACATTTTGAACGGATGTAGACGTTTGCACATGTCAAAAAGTTAAACAATTTTATACGAGAATATTTATAGAGCGAAACATTATTGTAAGTAACATGTACTTTTACACGTGTTACAATACTGTATAAAATGTTTTGGGTAATATTATATTACAGGAATTACATCAGCGTATAAAAATATCTATTATTTTGAGATATGTGGAGCTGGGGATCTGCACCGCCCTTACTTGCATAATTTTTAACATGATATACTCAATATTTTTTAACTAAGTATGTTATCTAGATGTACAGGAACGTTTTAAAATTAAAAAATTAAAAATGTTTATTTTCAACACATATGTAAATAATATCAACGTTATGTTTGGAGTCACCTTTTAAGCAAATTGTTTGCTTGTGTTAAGTGATTCCGCTCCTCCAGGTTACAATTTCTAGATTATTACATATATTATAATAATACTATATAATATTTATTAGAGATAGAATGCTTACGTGCGTGCGTGCGTGCGTGCGTGCGTGCGCGTGTGTGTGTATGTGTGTGTGTGTGTGTGTGTGTGTGTGTGTGTGTGTGTGTGTGTGTGTGTGTGTGTGTGTGTGTGTGTGTGTGAAGTAAAAAAGCAAGTGTGCGTGAGTGTTTGTATTATTTGTTTAATGGTTTGGTTTTCAGTTTACGTGGGTGTGTGTAGAACAATCTCGATTTCTTCGTAACTTTTACTGGTCAGCCATTCTGTCAGAATTTGTTTGCAATCGCGGTATGTCTTAGAGTAGATGTTACATTTTTTATTAAGAACATTATATAAGTGACAAGACTGTTTAGTGTATTGCCTTGCAGCAAATGTCGTTTTGACAGAGCGTTCTGGAGCAACGTTATCTTTCCTTCTGGATTGTGTTCTGGAAGTGTCAAAGGGGAGGGATTTATGTCTTTTCAATATTATCTGCAGTATATATAGTTTCCTTACAGACAAAAGGCGCGAAGTTACGTATAAGCTTTCAGTGGGGAATCTAAGTGGTCTAAAGAACATAACTTTTAATAAAGCCCTCTGTGCCCTCTCTAGCTCTAAAAATTTAGTTTTTGTGGCTCCACCCCAAATTGGTAAACAGTACATCAAGATGGATTGTCCCAAAGAGACATAGATTTGCTTAATAAGATCCTTAGTGGCAATGTGTCGAAGAGATTTGAATGTCCAGATTAATTTCCGAACTCTGTTCATTATTAGTTCTAAGTGCAAGTGCCATGATAACCTCTGATCAAGCATAACTCCTAGGTATTTAGTACTATTTACTTTTTCGATTGTTAAACAAGAGCAGCCGGTGTTAGTGGGGTCGGAGCAGGTATGGATTTTAATCTGAAGATCTAGTGATGGTTGGGTACGGTTGTCTATGGAGAAACAAATGTAGTTTGTCTTTGAAATATTCAAAGTTAAAAGGTTGCGATCGAGCCAGGTAGCTACCGTAGCGAGACCACGTTCGGCGAGGCGACCGACGCTGTCCCAAGTTTCTCCCGAGAAAACGATTACCGTATCATCAGCATATGAGAATATGTGGGCACCTTCGATACCGTTTACGTTTATAACTAGTGTTTCTCATTGTAAGTGAATGATTGTATTCTGTTTTTGAGAAATAAATGTCTTAAAGCACATTAAAATAGTCCCAAGGGTTTCCTTGCCCGTTCTTCTACATAAGTAACCCCTTGATCATTCATAAGTACATGTAATTGGATTTATAAGAAATAAATGCTTTCAATTTGAATAAGTATTTAATGACATTGAGCTCTACAAAAACAGCTCTATTGTACTCTTAATAAGCCAGTGTGTAGTTCTTCCAAAGAAGTAGTCAGGACCTTTACAGCTGATATTAGACAACTTTATTGCAGATTCAATACACAGCGATTATGACGCGCCGCGTTACTCCCAGCTCTGTGCACAGTAATGGCATGTAAATTCACATTTACAGCTAAAACACTCGTGTTTAGTCACAAATGGTATTTTTGAGCGCTACGTGGGGGCTTAGCGCCCCCGATTTTCCAATATCGTTTGTAAGCGCGTTGCTGAAATATCTTTTACGTGTCAATTCTTATTCGTTTAAAAATTTTTGTAATAGCTTTTCTATTTTAATTTATGTTGCATAGACCGCTAAAAAAGTTATTATTTTTGTAGGTATTATTTAATTAAGACTTTACATTAATATAACGACAAAGTGATTGAATTAGCATCTTGACTTCAATGTCAGTCAGTATAAGCGGTGATTTTGTAAATTCCTCAAAGGGTCTAAATTAGTACTTTGCGAGACAAATTTTCTAACAAAGATATTTGGATTGATAAAATAATTTAACCCGTTGCAATGCTTAGGGATAGAAAATAAAATTACGGATGTTCAGTTTTCAAGTTCACTTTTTTATTTAGTAATAAATATTTTGTATGAATAAGACTTTTTTTTATCTTCAAATGAGTTCTCTCGCTCTGGGCGGAACAGAGAGGACTGTCGACTTTTACTGACTGAAAACCACCAGTGTTATTTTAATTACCTGTGTACCAGCAGCCACGGTATCTGTTTCAAACCACCCATGGCCCTGGTAGTCACCCCGTGGCTCTCGTGCCCTCTGATTTGAATTCTCATTGTTTCAAGACTAGAGTATTTAATTTGTTTTACTAGAGACTGCATTAATTTATTGTTAAGACATAACGTGCGTATATAATACTTATATACCCCAGCTCGTCACATTTCCCAGGGGTAGGTACATAACATAGTTCTAAATAATTAGTTTGTCTTCATAACACTGGACAAGTACATTTTTCAGTAACTATGCGTGACCACGTCCGAGCCTCAGTGAATATTCATAGAGGCATGCATGAACTAACATCAACTTAATCCCTCGAGCATGAATGAGAATCAGGAGAACACAAACTAAATGGAGCTTCACAAAACAAATAAAGGAAGAATCCCAATCAAAACAATACTATAACTACTACTCTGGCTGTATGAATTCGCGCACTTGCAGTCTAATTGGCTGCGTTTTTTTAATCGTATAACTTGCACTGCGACATAATTAAGTAATGGAGCGGAACGAATATGTAAGGAAGGTATTGATGAGTCTGATGAAATGGGGCTTTAATTCCACAACCAATAATCAGTAGTCATAATAACAAGGTTTAAGGTCAACATCGGTCATTTGGGTCACAATTGTAGTAATGTTTGGGACTCCATCCCTTGTGACACGCTTCCACATTGGCAATCAATCAATGATTTTCATTTGATTAGAGTACCGGTACCTATTCAAGTTAACTAATTATGTTTCGATGTCATTTTACCTGTTATTTGCTTTTAATTATAACAATGGAAACTGATATCTGTACTAAAATTATTATAACTAAGTATGAAACTGAAAGAAAGGAATGTTTCCAGACGGTACTCGTAGAAGTTTTGTTAAACAGTAAAACTTGTATTACTATGAGAACCATGCATCCACAGGAATTTACATGGCATTACTAGCAACAAATTGCTGCTAACGACACGTACGTGACGACTGGAATGCACAACTTGTCGCAAAGGGGATGTTCGCCGTAGATAACCGAATGTATTATGCTAAGCTCCTATAGAGTTATGAGCACTTGGTACTTGAGGCCGGATTAGGGATACCATTTAACTAATTGAAGTAACGAAAAGAAAAACGAGTAAAGTCTTTATCTGAGACTGTATTCTTAACATATTTTAGTGAGCTATCAAAAAAGCTGCAGCCATGTAGTTTGTGGTGCATTTATTCAAGGTTAAAAGCAACTATGAGTACTAAACACGACATTAATATCAAGAACTTTTCTAAATTATCATCTTTTCTAAAAAGGTATTGAGCTGGGCACAAAAGCAAAATATTAAAGATTTTTACAGTGCAAGACGTGAAAACATTCATAAATGAAGCCCCTGATGACATATATTTAGCTGTTAAGGTACGTAAAATAACTAATCACACAATGGAATACTTAATCATTTATCTTTTAAATTCTTACAGTCCTATAAAACATACTAGTTATGTATTTTTATATTTCGCATATTTTAGGTGGTTCTTATCTTCGGTATAACTGGCGCATGCCGAGGTATTGAATTGGCAAATATAACAATGGAGAACATATGCAGAACAACAGGGTCAGTTGTAACTACTGAACGCAAAAACTAAAATTGACCGAACATTTGTAGTTCCTCAAGAATTGACTGAATTTGTACAAAAATACAGAAATCTTCGTCCTGAAAATGTAAACATCAACCGATTTTTTTTTGAAGTACCACCAAGGTAAATGCTACAAACCAGTTATTGGAAAAAATAGCATCAGAAGTATGCCGAAGCAAATTGCAAGTTATTTAAAGTTAACCAACCCGGAATTGTACACAGGTCATTGTTTCTGGAGGACATCGGCTACAGTTTTAGCCGATGCTGGGGCTAACTTAACCATTGTAAAAAGGCACGGTGGGTGGAAATCTAGCAAGGTGGCTGAAGGTTGCATTGAAAATTCCATACAAAATAAAAGTAAAGTTAGCAACAAAATAACGGAAACTATTCAGGTTTCAAAAAATGAAATATATTTCTCAACAGATGATCCGCAACCATCAACTTCTACTGAAGAATGCTTCATCCCGTCAGATTTTGTCCATGACCAACAAATATCACAATCTCAATCTGTTAACATACGCAAAAAATACCTGTTTCTAATATTTGAAAATTGTTCTCATTTCACTATAAATTTTAACAAATAAAATGTTTTATTTTTGTAATACCGGTTTTTTTCAAGCTCAGGTGTAAGCATCAATTGCACCCTCGAACTATAGGCTAAATATCTCGGGCTGCAATTGATGCCTTACAGTCCTCGGCTACTAATCTACTATTATTTATTTATTCGAAAATATCCATTTTCAAGAACTAGACCAGCTCAATTTATTTTGTTATATGAATATATCGTTGACTGAATGTCCGTGCGGAGACTTTGAATACAAGTTTGAACTTACGTCATTAGTGGAGACGAACCACGCCATCTCTGTGCTAGATGCCAGTTGTCCGTTCACCAAGCATTTGATCTCACTCTTCGTCCATCTGTTGTATATGTACACCACCGCTATCGCGTACCATCTGCATGGAAAATAGAACTTTAACATTATATTTCACGAGCTTATTTTTGACCCTCAAACATTTATTTTAGACAGGAATAAAATCATAAAATCCTTTCATTTCATCATTATTTCACTTCGTCATAATGATGATTTTTTTTTAAACAAGGGATCATTACTTATACGTAAATTAACTAAGTATGCGTTAGTTAAGCTTTAGATGTTTCAGAACAACGCAAATGAAAATTTTTCAAACATTTTTGCAAAAGACATTTAAATAAAGGAACATTTTTCGTGCATAATCAAGTGTAGTGGAGTGTGTAAATTTGAAAAATGTTCAGTCTACTGGTAATGCTTTGTTCAAAGAGTTCTGACCAGTTAAACATTCTATTAACTCAACAAATAAAATTAAATAAAACATTTGATTAAACGAGTACTGTCCGCTCTGCTGATAACTTATCTCAACATTCACAGAGAAAAATAATAACATAAAAGTAACTGGAGCAGTTTCGAGCCAACTTTTAGTACGAAAGCTAACCATCGTCATAAACTGTCTACAGGAAAGTTTTTTTATACTGTTACAACTTTTTCACTGTCCTGATTTAGTGTTTTGAACAAAGTTTTAAAATTTGGTAGAAGTAAGTTCAAATATACACTGCACCACATCTTATATATAATTTCATATTTTTAACGATACAACAACATTAGAGCCGGGTGGTTTGTGTCTCCTGCTGGTCACAGATAAGGCACAAGCTTTAAATATCCCAAAACCGGCGAGGCCGGCAGTAAATATAATACCACTGTACTACCGAAATGGCTTTGCTTGCTCACTACCTCACGGTAAGTGTGAATATTGGCTATCCTTTTGTGCCCCTTATAGGATAAAGCAGCCAATAGTAGTAGTCTGAGTAGAGAGAACTTACCTTCTGGGTTGAAATTCGTATTTGACACAATGTTGAAACCCCTTGCCCCGCACCTTCATCGACGTGAGAACAAGACAGTTGCCAACAAAGTGTGCCGTGTAGCCCACGCCTTTACTCGTTTTGAAACTGTCCAACAAATTTGCAATATTACTTTTTTTTTAAACACAAAAATATTGCCCGACCCTAAGAATTACTCCTGTATTGTGGGTCATTTACAAACATTTAAACTCACATACACAAAAAACAGACCTGGAACAACTACCATACAAATATTTGTTCCGTGCGGGAATCGAATCCGCAACACAGCGCGGCTGTCGATCGCTTAGCCACTGCGCCAACCGTGTCGTCAATGTACATAAGTAACAACTGCACTTTAATAATCTTATTCAATCACTGTGCTCACATGAGAAGCAAAAATAATAATCGAATCATACACTCCAGATAGAGCTTAGTCAGCATAGGTATGCAACATATCACGATCTTCAAAGTAGACATGGCGTGTGACGAACTCGCAATTCAATTATCTCCGGACACAAACCGAAAATGATATAGCTTAGTACCAGGATAGCAGAGCACAACCGAAACTACACTTGAAACGTCCGAGCTCTACTCGAATCAAATGAAAAGTTGGGAACACAGGTGCGGCCGCGGTCTGCGGCTACACGCGATTTACGGAATACATTTAGCATTCGTATTGAAATACACTTTTAGTACAAATTGATCCGATATTGCCTATCTAACTCTTCCAAATGAAATTGTTATACCTTGTACTGGTATTAATAAATGGTTTTCGCAGCATTAACTGTGTTTATTGCCTCCGATATTATAATACCAAGTGGGGCGGTAACGTGTTACCGAGAATGTTGAGGAATATCAAAACTTAATTTGATGTACTAATATACATACATATATGTTTCTTTATCCCGTGGGTGTAGTTCGATGTACGGAGTTTGCTTTTCAGATGTAAATTTAAGGTTAAATATTTTATCCACATCATAATTTTAACACTTATTGCCATAAGACACACAGCCTCATTAAAAATACTCGTATAATCAGGATAAATACAGAAATTATTAGTTCCCACCTGTACGAACTGTCCTGGTCTAGTGAGAAGTTATTTCAACTAATGAAAAACACTACTAACAGTTCATTTCACATGACTTCACAGTGACATTTTAATAGAATCAATGGGCATTTCAGTTCACAAGGTTTTTGTCTTCTTTTAGAATTATAATTACCAAGAGTACATAGAGAGTCATAGTTACCAGTATAGATATGGCTTCTCCCTCTCGATGTTGACGGAGTTGATGGGGTCGAGCCTGAACCACGTAGTGAAGGTGAACCCATTCTCGTAGGGCCACCTAGCGAGCGGGGGCAGCACTACCGCCTGCAGTACAACAACATCATACAGTGGGGAATAATAAATATTACTCAATTGAATAAATTATGATTAAATTTAAAAGATAACAAAACATTAGCTGCCTAACCTTTGAACCAATAGATCAATACGGGGGTCAGAATGTTAATATTTTGATTAGAATAGTTTTATGAATTCATTACTTAGAACAGTGAAGGATTGCAGACATCTGTGTCGTTTTCCTTTTCAAATCCAAAAAAACTCATCATAGTTTGTATACAAATATTTGAATACATAGCAACTCTTTGTGTTAACTTATATCTAGGGAGATATAGCCAACAGAAAACTGATTTTCTTTAAAATCGCACAAAAATGTGGAATCGAACAAAATCCAAATTTGGCGAGTGGTACGCGGCACTCGGCAGTAAAAACTTATTTTATGCTCCGCTGTAAGGCCAACACACAGGGATCTCTTGTAAAGGTTCCTATCGGGATATCGTCTCAATAAAATCTACATATAAGCTCCTTTTATCGTCACTCCAATCTTCCATTTCGTATGTGTATTCAGTATAATATACAAATGTTCACCAACAAAATAAACAGGTTATTTCCACCTTTTCAACGAATTACAATATTATTCGTAAAGATTAGTATCAGATGTTATTAGGCCTTAGTTGAGAAGATTTACCGACCAGGATAAAAGAAGTAGGACGGAGATTACATGAAGCTCGACTCGACTATTTAGTGGCAATAAGCTAGAAGACGCCCGATACGAACATATAAATGGGTTCATACGACATTGATTAAACTTATTAGGTCGTCCTAGCTCAAGACCATTAAGAGTTAGCTAGATTAACTTTCCAAGTTATTAAGGAGTGGATAATGAGAATATATTATGAAGTAAGGCACAATGAATGTATAGAGAAACATTTAAATAATTCTCGCGATATAAAATAGCTGTCTAAAGTTGTAATGGGTATCGCACCGGACGCCGCATTGTGAACCCTGTTTTAGGAGCTTGGCTAAAATACTTTTTTTTATTGCATGCGATCCACCGTGCCGCCGCGCCGGCCAGTCGCCAATATTAGTCGCACACAACGCGAACGCGTACATGACAAAGCGCGCCAATGAGTGCGACAAGGCGAGGAAGCAACGCAGCTGCGCAACTGGTTCGATATGCGTCACCAGCGTCACAGACCGGTTGGCAATCAGTAGCGCGGAGCCCGCTGTTGAGATCACTTGTGGGTTTCGTACCGATCCGCGATCATGGAGCGCGATAATATGAGCGAGCAAAATATAAATATCCGATTCGTGAAGGAGGTACAGAAATATCCGTCGTTGTACAACTTTGAGTTGCCTACGTACACTCGACGGGATATCAGCGACATGGCTTGGGAGAATGTGGGCAAAACTATGAACATGACACGTGAGTGAGGCTATTAGTACACGTTTTCGCCGCAGCGGCGCTTGTTGTCGTGCGAATATTCGAGACTCGTTCGCGTCTCGTGAACGATGTGCTACATAAGTTAATGTGTATCAACGTTTTTCCATACAAATACTTAGAATATTGTTTTACACAGGAATGTTTAGCATAAGTTTGTAGTGATACAAATTATTTTCTTAAATTTTTCTGTTTGTAGGTTATGTCGTTGTTAGTAGGGCGTATCTAACATATTTCATTCCTTAATATACCTATACATCTTAAAACACAAATTTACTACATATCATTGTTATCTCGTTTGAGGCACGATAACATCGATAGTTCGAAATAACGCGCGGCGCCACGCGCTCGCAGTGTTGTTTGTTGTGAATGCTATGCTCTCACATGGCACGGCGCTCGGCAAGCATCAACTTGACACCGATAGTGACATTCAACCCCGCCCCTTTGTGACGTCACCTATAATGCTAACAATATTTACAACATTAGTATGGTGGGGATTCAATTATTTTTATCTGTGTATATATTGTTATCATTCTTACAGATTATTATAAGTAGCGTCTTAAACTTGTTTCAAAAACTATCCGACGTAAAAAAGACTGCAATGTGTTCTCAGTATATGAATAAACTGTGCAACAGAAAATGCAGAACCGCTTAAATGAAAAAGATTTTTGGAATGGCCCCGAAAATTTATAATATACATTCTGTTTCCAGCTTCAGCATGCAGAGAAAGATGGAGGAATCTGCGAGCCGTCTTCATGAGAACAATGAAAGCTCCTCCAAAACGCTCTACTGGGAAGAAGAAACCATACTATCTATCAGAAGTGATGCAGTTCGTAATACCGTTCATGAGACCCGTTGCTAAGGCAGAGGCAGCCAAAGAAAAACAAATACTAAAGGTAAAACCAAGAGAAGAAAGTAAAACACCCGTACAATTTGAAACAAGCACAACTGCACAGTTTCAATTGGATCAAATTAAAGTAGAGGTGCCAGACGATGTCTTAGATGCGTCAAGCGAACATAGTATTGAAGAACATAATGAAATAACAGCCATACGGAAACGGCCAGTACAGGAGGAGACATTTCATCAAAGTGTGAAAGTAGCAAAGATAACGCAGCCGGCATCATCATCAGTGTCACTTGACAGCGACCATGTCAGGTCTTTCCTTAATAGTCTCATACCTGAACTAAACGAAATGAACTCTGCACAGTTCAAGAATTTTAAAAGACGAGTGTTACTACTTATTGACGATATCGTGACTGAAATACCAGGTTCTCCGAGAAGAACCACCGATGACGATGTTATTATATAAAGACTAGATCTGTTTTACTATGTAGAAGATTACAAGGATTGAAGTCCTATCTACATACATAAAGGTTTAATATTTTTATTAATAAAAAATAATTTAAAAAAATTGTATATTTTCCTCTCAAAGTCATGTAGCAAGCAATATTAGAACTTACGATTCTGACTCGTATAACGATTAGGCGATCTATGATGTCAAATCCCATAAAATACGATAACTGAGCGTTAAATGGGTAACCTGAAGCAATTTTTAAAAGTGGTCTTAATTCTCATAGAAAAAAACGAACCACCTTGTTTTCAATGGAAAATCATGAGATTCTTGTTTGTATTAGAATTCAGACCACTTTTAAGTTAGTATTCTTTATAAAAAAAATATAAATTTCAATTTGTCGCGTAGTTCCATTTTGCGTAAATACGGACAATTATTCTTCCATTATTTTAACAATGAAATTTAGCGTTTTTACTAATAATTATTACAGTAAATATTTTCCAAGAACATTATTATTTTATATTACAGAGGAAGAAAAACAAGGCCAATTATAAGTTTTCATAGATAGTAATAAAGATTATAAACAAAAATAATATGTATTTGAGAACGTAAACAGTGTTTTGAGTAAAAATATTGTCCTTATTATAAGTACAGACGGCAGCACATCAAGTTACTAAAATCTATCAGATTTCTTTATTAGATTTTCAAGTTATCACTAAAGCATTAAGGCTCAAGATTGATTGGAAATATTTGTTAGTTTCGGACAGCTTGGCCTGCTGTCGTCCATACAACAAGCCAAGTGCAATTCGGACTCTCGAATGAAAAATTTCGTAGTTAGAGGTCTAACAAAGATACCTAAGCCGTTATGGTTTTTCTCCAAATTTCATAACCTATACATACTACCGTCGTGATTTTTTTCGAGCTAGTCCTAGTTTAACAAAAAAATGCGCTTTAAAGAATAACTAGCTGCACCGCGCAGTTTCACCAGCGTAGGTGCTGCTTAATAATAATTATAAACTAGTGCTTTAGCGCAATCCCGCCTGATGGTAAGCAGTGACGCAATCGTTGATGGTAAAGCCTGATTTTTTTTTTAATATGCTCCTCTCCTATTGGTCGCAGCGTGATGTTATATAGCCTAACGCCTTCCTGGATTAATGAGGTATCCAACGCAAAAAGAATTTTTCAAATCGGACCAATAGTTCCTGAGATTAGCAAACTCTTCAGCTTTATATATTAGTATAGATTAAAGAATATCTAGCAACTAGATACCTTAACCAAAAATCGTCCTAGCTAACCCATGATGTATTTAATATCTCTAGTGATACTCCACACTGTGGACTAGTAAAAAAATAAACACCCCACTTTAAGAAACATCCGAAAAAAAAATCATTCGCATTTTTGTTTTTATTTTGGCAATTCATCGACTTAGTAAATACATTCATGCAATGGAAAGTTTTACTACCACTAACCGTTTAGAAGGAAAGCCGACGGACGCACATGGTAAAACTACAATATAAAATTTCCGAGACTTGTATTACGGGACCCTAAACTGTGTTTGTTTCTCAAAGCTTTTTTATAATCACAAAAGGTCTTTATACTTTTGAAATGCTGGTGATTGAAAACATAATACCTACCGACAAAGAGAAGATAAAGTATGAATTTCGTTTGTAATTGGTTCCTAACGTAGGAAAATGCAATCTGATTTTGTCCAGTAATCCGGAAAGGTTACCAACAACCATTAACGATTCTAAATAAAAAAGGCAAGATTCCATACGCGACACTATTGGAATATGAAATTTCGTTGCCGGCACGTGACATTAAACATAACAATCTATACTTATAGCAAACGTTAAAAAGCTTTTATTTATTTTTGACGCATATTTATATCATAAGGATATTTTGCCCGTATTTATCGAATGTCCTACATATCTGTGTAAAAAATGGTAACATATTGTGTTGACAACGGTTGCAGTAGAAATTGATTGGTGTTCATATCCGTCGAACCCTTATAATAGAAGCCCCTTCTCACAGATATAAAAACATTTTGTTATATTTTTCTTGAATATCCCCATATAGAGTTTAATCAGTTTGACGTGATGAATTATAGCTATATTTAGTTTTCCTTAATTGATCAGGCTTATTTTTACTAATTATAAACTAGTGCTAGACTGCAATCCAGCCTGATGGTGAGCAGTGAAGTAATTGTTGATGGTAAAGCGCGCTAGTTTATTAAGCCTATTCACTTAAACTTAGTGAATAGGAAGGAAGACGGCAGTTGAGCGAGGTGTTGCAATGTTAAACCCAACAACATGACCAACGATGCTGCGCCAGAGGGAGATTGATCTGGAGACCCTCCACGACCAAATTTCCATATCGCAACACAACTGCACAGACCCGTCCTCCGTGATCAACGTGGTAATGTTGGGGGATAAAACATGAAATTCTCTTTTAAGAAGATTTACATAATATCGTTATAATCATACAATAACATAAAACATCATATATGTATAATGATAATACATCTTAGCTTACGTACCAGCATACTTATTATATTACATATGAATCCCACACCTTTCAGATTATGAAAACTACTCGTCTAGCACAAGCCAATAAAATGTAAATATATCTCGCTTTCTGAATAAATTCATACACCTTACATATTTATATGTGTTAGTAATGCACAATATAAATCAAATGATTCCATTTCACTCCGTTGAGGGTTTAACCTCTGAAACCTAGCCCCAAGAATAGTAGATTGTTAACCGAGGGTGGAAAGAATCAATTCCCGAGGTATTTAGACGCCCGAGCGTAGCGAGGGCGGCTATAGTCCGAGTAGGAATTGATTCTTTTACCCGTGTTAAGCACTCTACTTTTCATTTCGAATATGAGGAAAATAAAACTAGTTGTTTATCTGAACTTTTTATGGATAACACTATATATAATAATGTTAGTCGTAATTTGACTATTAATTTTAAATCGGTACTCTATTTAAAATTAATAGTCAAATTCGGACAATTCGTGAAATTAAAAGTTACATTTTTTACTTGGAATGTTTATGCTATTTGATATATTATGACAAATTTTCTGTGTTCTGGATATCTGTAAAAGTAGGAGACTCTAGTTATCTAGTATTTCATCAGGCGGATACTCCCTGGCGGTTGACGGCTGAGGCGAATTGTGGTGTATTTTTATAGTTTCAGTTAATTTGTTCGAAGTTTTTGTTTTATTTTGGATTGGATCCTCAATGTAGCCTTCGGCGACTGTGCTGGATTTCCACCTCCGTGTCTTTTTAACGTCGTCATGTTTGCCCCAGAATCGGCTAAAAGAGTTGCTGACGTACGTCTATAACAATACAATGTGTTTTACACTAAGTGTACTCCTGAGCATTTAATATCGGCTCCATAACGTAGAAGGTTGTAGTTTGTTAGGCAATCGTTTAAAATATATAAGAAATACACTTTCGGAAAATTATTTTATATTCTTCTCTGCTCGCCACTTCAAAAAATCATTCACTCATCTTTCTTTTGAGATTTCTGGTAAAAGATTATTAATAACACAATTTACCTTTAATTTGTCTTTAATTGAATCTGGTGTCAATATTTCAGAATCGCTTGAACTCATTTTTAAATTAAAATCTTAGCATAAAAGATTAGGTATTAATGTAACTATTTTTTTAATTCCGTCACAGATACATAACAGATTAGTATCCCGCTAATTTATGTCGAATTTTTAAATTTCAAATATGGAACTCGCCACGTTATTGTTGCGACCATAGAATTAATAAGTAGGTACTTTCGTACTTCTTAATTCTATGGTTGCGACCTATTTCGCTCAATGAAGTTTGCGCTAAGTTCACACTGGCTGTTTAGAAACTCACATTGCCGCTGTATTTTTTTTATTAGTTTTTATTACACAAATTTCTTCACAGCTGACAGCAGTTCTATTTTTAAAGTTCATTCCGACCCTTGGGTGGGAAGTAATTTGTATGAGTTTTTCCCGCTCTAGGGAGGGAAATAGCACTTTCTATCCAATAACCAGATCAAGAAAATACTGCTTTCCGAATATGAGAAATGAAAAACTATTTTCCAACGACTGGAAATGTTTCCTTAGGTTTTAAGCGGCTTCTGCCTCGCTCGGGAAGCAATCAATGTAGCTTGCAGTTTGTATTTATTTCGTTTGGTCTCAGTTTTCCGATGTTTTTACTATTTGTGAATTGTATTTCCTAGGAAATAAATTACAGTTCATTCATATCTATAAATACTGCAGAAATATAAACACTACTATTATTATTTCGTCAATAGCATTCGGCGTATCACACACAAAGCATATTTTTTACTGTCACATTTAAATCATGCTTACCACATCTAGCTTTAACCTACCAGGCAAGCAGAAGCGGCTAAGAAGCGTCAGTTCGCCGTCAGATCTCCTGATAAGTACGACAGAGAGAAATGGACCGACCCCGGGCGGAACGGCGATAAATAAGGAAAAAACGGACATAGATAGCCCAGTATGTCACGCGGATTACGCCGTCGGCCCGTATTTGAATAAGAATTGCCAATAAGGAGGGAAGCGGACATTTAAACTGCGCTCCTAAAGTGTTCTACTACCATAGTATCGACCTGTTTAAGTGGTGAGGTTTTCAACAATGCTCAAGAAGAAGAAAGTGGTGATATAATGCTTATATTATTACATGAATGGTGTGATGATCAAAATTAGGGATGGGTAATAAATAGGACTTTGTTGAAGACGAATTGTGTTTTCGAGTATAATTTAATTGCCAAAGGTCATTGGGAATATCTTACCCGTTTTAAGAAAAGTGGCGGACGCTAAACAAAATAGTTTTACACTAAAGAAATCTTTTGTGATGATTGTACATGTACATATTGTAAATACATCATTTAGAACCGGCCAAGTGCGAGTCGGACTTGCGCACGAAAGGTTCCGTAGCATAATCTTTAAAACGGCAAAAAAAAAAACACGTTTGTTTTATGGGAGACCGCTTAAATATTTATTTTATTTTAATTCGATTATTTGTTTTTAATTTTAATACATAACCAAATATTCTGTGAACATTTCAAGCGTCAATCTATTTCCGTTGTAAATATGGAGCAACAAACGGCAAAAATCTATTTGCTTATCTCGCGACCTACTTTGCAATTTGTGTTATTTACGTTAATATTAATACTTAGTTAGTTGACAAATAGCTGCCGTAGCGCTATAACCGCGGATTAGCATCCAAACTAGTAGCTTTTCGTCAACACATCTTCAACTATCTCTGAACCTTAATTTTTTATATTTTTTTTTTAGTATTTGTTGTTTTAGCGGCCACAGAAATACATTATCTCTGACAATTTCAACTTACTAGCTATTACGGTTCATGAGATACAGCCTGGTAACAGACGGACAGACGGACAGCGAAGTCTCATAAATAGGGTTCCGTTTTACCTTTTAGGTACGAAACCCTAAAAGATACAGAAAAATAAACTCTTTTAGAAATATACTGTTTCAAATGATATTATTTTATCTTATATTAGCATAAAAATAATGAAAGAAAATAGGAGGAAATACAACTTTGCGCATGGATGAGCCACACGATCAGAATCATGTCTCTTTCGCATATAGGACGGGTAGAATATGATTCGTTGCGCTTGCGCAATGGTTCACAGCCCTTCCCGCAGTTCCCGCTGTCCTTTGGCAATAGGTAGTAGCAATAGATTTAGACTAAATGAGTTTACATAGTTTCTATTGTTTTATCGACCATACCTACTCCACGTGTTTCATGGATTCTGCATCCCAATCGCGTAACGCACTATTACTATCAATTGGAATAATTTTGAAACATATTGCTAGTCCATTGCTTCATATGTTCGATAAATGTGTGTGCTCAACAACGTACATAACGCAATAAATGTTGTTGAACTGTCAAAATGAAACCCATTAGTACTGATAGTGCGTTACGTAATTACCCTGCTTGTTCCTTTTCGATTAGAATTTTGTTGATATGGCAATTGTATGTACAATAAGTTTGTATATTTTTCAAGAATCTCATGACTTACTTACTTTAATGGGGTTAATGTCATAGTAAAAAAGAGCCAAACATCAATACATTTTCCTATATTTCGTTTGTGTCTGCTATGGGTATGGTTTCGATACTAAGACGCACAATGACAAAAACCTTTTCTTTACATGCAATGGTTTCTAATGCACTTTGTTGTTTTGTAACAACGACAATTTTGACTCCGTGGTAAAGATCACAGAAGCTGCGACGAATAAGGTAGAACATTCAATGCATTAAAAGCATGGGCTTACATTGAATGTGCGGGTTCTCCTTTCGTGGTAGCGTCTTCTGCGCAAAATCAGAAATATTAGGTAACCACAAAAATGTAAAGTTACTTTTCCTTTGAGGGGCATTTCATCAAACCGAGTTACAATTATGGCTCCAAGAAATTTATGGCAAGGAAGTTCAAATTAGTTAAAAATCTCCGAGGAAATTCTTACACAATACATTTTTTCCTGGCGTCAGTCTGCCCCTCGGAGGTTGCTCCGTTACCAAGATGATTTCATTAATGCTCTTTAAAAAATCTCTGAGTCTGTTGTTTAAATAATTACGGAGTCAAAGGTCGAATTTTAATTTGCTCTCGTCTCGATCCAAAAAAATTACTTGTGAAATAATAAAACGCCCTTTATTTCGAGGGCAGACGGATGAGAATCCCGTCAAAAACATTTTGCAGTATAGAATAATGGACAAATCAGGGTCTCGAGCAGGGCGCAGCTGAGGAAGGTCCTTTGAAATATGAGCTCTGTTTATAAATAAAAGTGGTCGGTAATAGCCAGCCGTTTCTCTTCATTTCGTTTGAAATATATTGTTGGTTCGGTAGGTGGCGCGGCGGTGCACAGGGCATAGGGCGGCACCTTGTAACATCGGAACATATTTCGGTCGGTGTTAGGACTGCGCTTTGTTATTAGACAAATAAATCGTATTCTTTGTGTCTGCTCTGGCTCCTGTTTGCGGCGCGGGGACGATTTATTTTAGTTATGTTAGGGAATATAAATTGGGAGGACGCACATTGTTTGCTGAAATTCGGAGAATATTTTAGTATATTTCATTGCTTAGGTAAATGCGGAAGTGCAACATCAGCTAGTCTACCAATAGCAAAACCATCTAAGAATACACGCGGAAACCAATAAAAGTACCTATTGAGTATTGAAAATACATTAATCTCAATGATTACTGTATTTTATCGTATATACTCGTACAATGACATTTGCTTACATTGTATATTTGCCTACATTTATAGGTACATATATGTATTCATATTTGTATATATTTGCTAGTATACTTTAATTCATGTTTTTTTTTTATAATTTTTAATATATATATTTCTAATTTATATTTTAATTCAATGGCATATTTTCAATAATATCATTGTTGTTGCATTTTCTTGTGTTCATCACTATACATAGTATTGTATAAAGTCATGTGTTTTTTTTTAAAGTGAACAGACAGCTGTGCTGCTGGAGAGTTTCTTCCACCACTTCTTCTTCCCAGCGAAAGCACTAGGAAGTGTCGATGGGTGGGCGTTTTGGGGGACTGTCTTATGTAATATTGACGTTCAAAAACTGCTGATTCTCAGCCTAATTTGAATAAATGACTTTTGATTTTTGATTTTGATTTTGAATTATTGTGAATGTGAAAGCTACATGGGTAATTTTATTACTCATTTTATAGTATTTATTTTTCTAATTGTTCTGTTAGTTTAGTGATGGTCAGCCAGTTTGAGAAATTTATTCGACGGAGCACAAATGTCCTCTTTTTTTGTTCTGGATGGGAAATCATCAAATTACATCTCCCGCTCTGGGCGGAACGGAAGGGCGTGTCAGACTTTTACTGACTAAAACCCACCCGTGTTTTTTCACTTGCCTGTGCGACGGCCAGGGCCACGGTTTCTTGTTTAACCAACCCGCAACCCTGACCCAGGAGGCATCGGTCTTCGTGGACCCCGTCACGATATGCTGACATCTCTTTGAGGCGCGCGTGAAACACGACGTGCCGACGACTCGGGCCTGGTCCTTACCGGGCGGCGAGCTACCCACTGCTCACCGCCCGCAGGCCCGTGCCTACGGTGGCTGGGAGTTAGGTGTCGTCTCCCGACCAGGGCGTCTCCTGCAGTCGCTAGTGGCGTGACGGCGCTGGGATTCCCGTTGCCTCACGCGCTCCGCCTCCTCCTATGCCAGCATCACTGCTTCGCAGAAGGAGGTGACGGCCTGCCATGCACACTCGCTCCGGACCTTGGCCTCGACCAGGGCCGGATGCAAGATATCGCCGCTACGAAGACACGGCGGTGCTCTACCCAAGCCGGACAGACCTTCACCGTGTCCTCAGGGCGGTCCACACAGGGGTGACACTCTGGCGTTTCCTTCCGCCTTATACGGAACAGGAACCTCCCGAAACAGCCGTGTCCGGTAAGGACCTGCGTCAGACAGAAGACGAGGGCGCCATGGCGCCTTTCAAGCCAATCCTCAAAGTGGGGGCTTAACGCTATTGTGGCGTGCCCAGCACTGGATTGCGTTTTGCGTTTTGCATCCTCTCGCCACTCCCACATGTGGACGAGGTCTTTGGCCTCCAGGTCTCATGGTGGCAATCCGGCTAGGAGGCTCGCCACCTCAGCGGAGACCGTGCGGTATCCCTGGACCAACCGAACGGCCATGACCCTCTGGGACGCGATCAGGCAATCAACATTCGGGCTGGTCGCTTCCTTAAGGACCTCGCCCATATCGGGGCCCCGTAAAGGGCCATGGACTGCACGGCCCCCAGCCCAAACGTCCCTGATTTGGTATTTTGTCGAATCATTGTCTTTAAGTTCAGAGTTGAGCTGAACGATTTCTGATAAATGCCTGAATTGAATAAACAGATCCTCTCAACCTGCATGGTTCTTTCCTCAAAAGACCTTCTCAGTTGATGTTGCTGTCTCCTTGTGTTTATTCCCAATACATAAATTATGCATATCACTGTATTTTTTTAGATTTTGGCATAGAACGAATTTCAGATGACATCCTGAGATGGCACGGTCACTTTATAAATCCCTTTAAATTTATTCCTGAGAGGGTGTCCCAGATGTAATTTATGAATTGATCGAACAATTTTCATTTGCAAAACAAAGACAGTCTGAATATTAGCGGCATTTCCCTACAATAGAATACTATACGACATTATGGTATGATGATGTCTAAAGTAAAATTAAATCCCTTTGACCCTTGACCTTTAGTTAACTAAGCTATGTATCCTAGTTATAAGCAAAGTCAAAGGTTACTGTATAAATAAACTATTTTATTTATTATTATTATTATTAAATAGTAAAATAAAATTAAGAGTTTTTCTAACAGCGTATGCTGCGGATGCGAATCCGAGCGATATTTAACCATTAACAAATGTTCTTCATAAGATTTGACCGAGTAATATTTACACTTTAAAAGAGACTGACGCCTCTGAGTTCATTTCGATCTTTCTTCACAGACCAGCCAGTTATTAAACGCTGACCTCACCTAGTTTATAAAATATGTCTGACGTTTAATAAAGTTTATAAAGTTTTAAAATCATCTATCATATATGTCGTAAAAAGGCGGTATTATTTTATTGCTTTGAAATATATGGCCCCCTGTAGCTTAACAACAAAATAAAGGAGCTTGATTTTGTTTCCATCCGGTCGGTATACCTACTTATTTGATATAACTTCAACCTATTGTCTCCACGCATTTATCAACAATAGATTCCAAATCATAAATAAAATAAGTTCATTAATAAAATACAGTAAATTTCTATTATTTTAGATAATTGATCTTTACAGTCAGATTTAAATTAAAAACATAAAATTAAGTAATAAATTATTCCAAACACACAAATACCAGTGTGCCGTTTCAAAACTTCAATCTCGTGTTTAAGAAAGTCTGGTGTAAAGTTCGTCAAGTGCGTTCATTCCGATTCCGACTGCTCGCATTATTCCGGACATATTTAAGTTTACAGAACTCGGTAAAATTCGCCTCGAGTCACGTTTCAAACTTCAATACAATAAAGATTGGAGGAGTATATGGAATGCAAAAAAGTCCTGAATAAATCAGGTATTGTTCAGAAAGTACTAGGATGAGTATGAGTAGAGAGATGTAGATAACCGAGAATCGTTAATTTAGATTCAGAAATCAGAAATATTTTATTTGTGATACATAGGTACAGTGGTTATTCATATTTGAGGATAAAGTGCGCTATGATCAGCCTATTATAGGCATACGAATACAAAAAATAAAATAGTAAAAAATAACTAAATAAATGATTACATTATAATAGGGATAATTAAAGTCAAAAAGACATAATAATTTCTTATCATTCTGATTTAAATACAATATTGTAAAATAAGCAAATCACATAACGTTATCAAAAATGAAATCAAAACAATTATAGTTTAATAAAATATTTCAAAGTCAAAGAAAAAAATTACAATTATACAATGTCAAGATTTATCCAATAAAAAGTCTGATACACTATAATAACATTATTGACACAACATACTTCTTAGTTTTAGTTTAAATGAATTAACAGGCAATATTTTTAGCTCTTTCGGAAATTTAATACATATTACTGGTGCCATGTGAAATACACTTTTATACATCAAGGCAGTATTCCTTTTTGGAATACACAGACGACTTTCGTCCCTTTGGGTCCGATTGAGAGCTACAGATACTAAGGTAAACAAATGAGGATTCTGTTTAACGAAAGCCGCTACTTCAAATACATATAGTGACGGTAGTGGTAGGATGTTGTGCTTCTTAAAGAAAGGCACACAGCTCTCTGTTGACTTTAAACCAAACATAGCTCGAATGCAACGTTTCTGCGCTTTAAAGACAATATCTTTGTCGGTGGAATTCCCCCAAAAAATTATGCCATATCTGAGAACAGATGACACCAGTCCATGATACGAAATTATAAGAACACCGGAGTTTGTTTTATATGCAAGTGTATGTAGAGCATAGGCAGATTTACTAACTCGTTTGCATAGTTGTTGAATATGTGGCTTCCAGGTCATTTTATCATCAATATATAGGCCTAAAAATTTATAATTGTCTACTTCCTCTATTTTTTGCATGTTATAATTTATACTTAGGTTATTTGGTGCCGGTAAACGTTGTCAAGTACATTAATTTAGTTTTGCTTAAGTTGGTTTTAAGGTTGTGTTCCTTTTGATCTCCGTGTGGTGCATGTTGGCGGGGACCAATGTTAGCATCCAATAGGATGGTTCTGCGAGATACCATTTAGTACCTAGAACAAGAAACTCTGTCGGATCGTATGAGACTATTAATTTATTATTAGCAAGACAGCTAACGCCTGCGCTCGAATTTAACAATATTGTTATCAAACTAATAACTCAAAGTTTGCCATACAGACACGAACATAGATAGGTACATACTTTTCACATACTTAACATTAAAATTTTGTCTCGTGAAATAACCATTGAAAAAGACATACAATTTCGAGGATGCTATGTTAGTAGCACTATACAATACAGTAAATACAAGTAAATTACTATTGAATGTGTGTAAGCGTAAGGCGTTTATGCTCGTGTCGTAAGTACCAATTTTTATTGCAGTGGTATTGTATCGTAATAACTTATGTTAGTTGCTGACGTAGCGCGTATATATACGCTTATTATGTGTAATGCAAGCACAGTAGGTACTGACGCCGCGTGCCGGTGAAAGGTAAATAAATACATTTACCATAAATCCTTGGCTCGAGGCAATGCTGTTGAACTTTTACAATCCATACTATAATTTTGCATTGCTATTTATCAGGGGGCGTAGCTCAGATGGTAGAGCGCTCGCTTAGCATGCGAGAGGTACCGGGATCGATACCCGGCGCCTCCAATTATTTTTATTCTTTTTTACTATTCTCACAAATTGAAACACCTCTTGCCAATTGTACATAAACACCATTGTTCCAATAACACAAAGAGCAGCAATAATAAATAAAAACGTGGAAATAACTGACGTGCAGAATTATCATCGGCGCTGTCTCCAATTACCTACCATATCGCGATTGTTTAATTGGATGCAGATTTAACCGCTCAAATAAATACACAAAAACCCTGTTTCAGGTAACTTCTGTAAATGATGCTGTTATTGAGCAGTCATTTCTGTGAGCTGATATTGATTTTCGGTTCACAATGGGGTTCATTAAAGAGCTGCAACAATGTATAGGCATACGCGAGTGTCCACTGATTGTGCCAGTGCTAATAACACTCTGACGTGCGTTGATTCATAATAATATGATTGCCATAATCCCACACGTAGAAATCGTACAGTATAAACCTCTTCAGATTTTATGTCAACCTCGGTGACGAACACTCCTGGTCATTTTCTATAAGTCGAGTCATACAGTCCCCGGGCGATGGCGATACTATAAATAACAATGTGAACGTACCGATCCTTTCCGTCCGGGGAAGCTGAAGAACACGTCTGGGCCATTCCGGTGCGGCATCTGCCGGAGCACGTTCAGCAGCTTAGCAGAATGTCGGGGCTGCAACACACAAAAGATATTGATTCATATACAATAGAAGAAATAAATTTTATAACAGAAAAGAATGAGCAGATAAAATATTACAGCATTAGGTGTGTTATAAAAGCTCAGAAAGCGGTACTTTGCAAGCGTTATACTAAACGTTCTACACGAACATTTCTTTATTTAATAAGCCATTTAATTTTCGCTTATTACCAACGAAATGGGCTCGAATATAAGTCACATTTTCAAATTTCACAAATAACAAAGAAAAATCCCTGCCAAGTTAAAAGTATTAATATACTACGACATAAACCCTGTCGATATTGGCAGTAATGGCGCCGATAAAGGAAGCCTTGCCAACTCAGAAATAAAATGAGAAAATATTTTAAAGCTGCCAGACAGTCTCTCAAAAAGTACTTTAATCTTGACTAGTTCGTTGCTAATGACTTGCTTTAAGTAAAACTCAAAGGAGCTACTTAGGAATAGATTAAATGTGAGGTAAAAAGGACAAGCGATCTCATTCACGAGCAAACATAAACACAAAGTAACTGTGCCGCTCGTGCCGGCTAATTACCGTTTCACCGCACTGTCTGTAAAACGATGCAAATTTCAAAAGCATTGGTGGTGCGGCTAATTGCACGTTTGGCTCTAGCCTTCCTTATTTGTCCGTGTTCTTCTCGTATCCCTTTAGTGTTTGTTGCCCTGGTCGAATTAGACGGTATTTGCGGGGGCGGTAGCGAAGAATTCGCGTCAGGGACGCTTTCAGTTCAGAGTGACTTTGTAATAACATTTTTATATGAACGGAGGTAGAAATGTTATTTGTAAAGCATTGGTTGCACAGAATAGGTTGTAATAAAATTATGATCTATACGCAGATATATAGCACATCCAGCATATTCATTAACACCATAGCTAAAACTTCTTTATTTATCTCTCGAAGTTGAACAGTAACTTGTTTTGTAACCTAGAAGTAAGTTTTAGAAGCAATAAAAGCGGTTGTTTCTTTCTGGCTGTGTTGAGGAAAGCGGTTGTCTCGAGTAGTCACTCAAGCGTGGACGCTCCCGACTTCGAGCATACTTGCGCCGTTATGCCCCGGAAACGATCACTTACTTCGCGGCGGTTTATTTTCTTCGAAATTAGTCTAAAGTTACACTATTTACCTACATCAGGAATGTACGCTGTAACGAAAATAGGAACAGTAGGCGTAGTTTTCAATCTCCAGAAACAGTTTTATGTGAAGCTGCTCAGTTCCAAGATCATAAAACATGAGCACTCCCATCCTATAAAAGGCACTAATTATCTTTAAAAAAAAAAACCTTTTGAAAATTCTTCGATGTAATGAAAGCAAAAATGAATTTATGATAATCAACTTAGAGCAAATTTGAATTTGGTTATACTTGGCTAGGTTAATTTAATTATAGGTATGTATAAATAATAAATTAAGTTATATAATTAATCAAGTGTTACGTACAGCACGAAAACCTGCCAAGTTCAAATTTAGAAGAATTGTAATTTTATTTCTGCTAAACTTGGCATTGGATTGGATTTTAACCCTTTTTAGGCGAACAACTAGGCGATAGGAACCTGGCCCCTTTTTAACAGGTATGTTTTTGGTGGGACAATAGTTTTTTCAAGAAATCGTCATATTTATTTTCTTTTTGTGAATTGTCGGCAAAGTGCTATAGTAAAAAGTGGAAAAGACATTTTATTTTACTAGGGTACCCCCATACACATAAAGTGGGGAGTGATTTTTTTTTATTTCCATCGTAACGAATGATACATTGTTGGATAGGTGTTTAAAAATGAATGGGTTTACTATATTTTCGGAAACAATTGCACCGAAAGTAAAATAAATGCCCTCCTCCCCCCTCTAACTTTTGAACCATACGTTTAAATAATTTGAATAAATCTCAATCAAAAGTAGAACTTTATAATATCTTTCGAGGAAAATTATTTTGAACTTGATGGGTTGAACAGTTTTTAAAATATTGTACAAAATAATTTCTCAATTAAGTTTGTAAGTTAACCGTATTTGCAAGATTTTTTTTGCTATCTTAATTTACGTATTTTATTGCCCTGAGCGAACTAATTCAGCTATAACTCTTTCTTTAGTTATCACCGTTCCTTTTAAGCCCGTTTTTTGGGATTCCGTATTTACTGTTCCAACTTAATGTAACAAATAGCCTATATTATTGTATCTTATTTAACTCTTAAATGGGATCACTTGTTTTTTTTTTATAATTTATGAACTTGCGCTTGACCGCAATCCCGCCTGATGGTAAAGCGCACTAGTTTATTAAGAGCCTATTCACTCTAGCCGGGAATTGTCGGGAAACTACGGAACACGACACTGAGTGTGGCCCGACACGCTTTTGATCGGTTTTTTGTCTAAAGTTAACGCAAACGGGGTATAGTAATGTTTGTTAGCCTTTCTTAATTTTCTCAGAAATAAGTGCGAAAATTAAGATTCTCCTCACCCATTTCCCGTTGATCGCTTTCATGGCACTGAACAGCTGTTTAAGCTCCTTGACTGTGACGCTATAGCTAGCCAGGACTCCCAGCATCTCGATGAGCAGGTCTGCAACAAAAGACAACCACATTACAATGCATTAACACAGTCCTGAAGGCCTGTTGTTGTAATTTTAATCATTTAAGATTCAGTCGAAGTGTCATTTCGAAACTAAATAAATATCTAAACTTGTCAAAATGAAGGAAATTAGAGCTATTTTGACAGATTGAGACAAATCAGATCGTGAACGTTCTTAAAGTTACGAGAATTACCCCTCAGGAATACACAAGATTGCAAAACTTACAAGCGGCAGGGGTTCTCAAAAGGATCGCGTTAGTGCCTAATTACTTGCTACCCTATTGAAAGAATAACTATTTTATTTAGTAAGCATGTGTTAATACTGTGTGTGATCTAATTTAGCATATACGAGGAATAGGACATTTTAATACAAATAGCCAGATTATTAGAGCACAAGAGGCGATTTAATCATGTCATTAGATTACGGCAAGGGTTTATTTAGTCAAGTATATAGTTTCATCATTTTAAAGACTGATAACACAAAACATGGAATCGTGCTATGACATCTTCTGCGAAACAACGATGTTCAAACTGTTGTCTGATATCACTAGACACAAGATTACAACTAATGTACAAAGCACCAACCTCATGACTCGTCATGGTGGCCATTCCAAAAGCCTATTTTTTTTTTTTTTTTTTTTTTTTATAAATTATAAACCAGCGCTTGACCGCAATCCCGCCTGATGGTAAGCAGTGACGCGATCGTTGATGGTAAAGCGCGCTAGTTTATTAAGAGCCTATTCACTCTAGCTCACTCTATAACTAATACTTTAAGTATCATCAAAATGTATTTAGAGCTAGGCGTTTAATTACATTTTCCAACGCAGCACTCGCTTCATTGTAAAATATACAAGCATATTGAAATGTTCTAGTAATTAATTCAAATTCACTGTTCCATCGAAAGCGACCGAAACAATGCATGTGTACAGTTAGCTACTAATAGTAGCTATATTTATGTGAATAATGATTCACTAATCAAGATTATGTCTGAATTCCACACTAGTTTCATTCTAACATACATAGTTCATGAATACATTACATTGAACTTGGTAGTAGGTTACCTTCCTACAGCTGATATTATCACTAATTTGTTATTGCCGAGACAGGTTAAATTAATAGATTATTTAAACTAATATAACAACGAAATTTTTCTAAGTAAAGTTCGCTATCTATTCGACATAAACAGATTTTTTGTGGTTTTTTGTTTGTGGCAAATTTATAATCATTGATAAGGTAATAATTATTACAATTGGCCTCATTGTTCAGAACGCAGGCGCACACATTTGATCTCTTTAACCAGAGTAGTGTCATAGATATAAAGTTATATTATGTAATTTCTAGTAAAGAGCCGACAGTAAACAATAAAATACAGCGTAGCTTAGCGCTAGTGCACAGCATATATTAGTGATCCACGCTATTCCAAAATAAAATTTCATTTCCATTTCCGAAACTGCGTAATAAAATCTTGCGTTATAAATGTTATTCTTTACAGAGGTACAAATGATTTGTTTGCAATAAAATATCTGCAACTCTTTAGCCCAATTTTTTACCCAACTTAATAAAACCAGCGATATAATGTGTCTAATTTATCTAATTGAGTTCAAAATTGATCTTTCCTTTATTGTAAATGGTAATTAATGATTATTTATTTAATTATAGCCAGCATCAACAATGTAACCCACAGGAGCACCAGGGAGCTTGATAATCACATTGAGGAATCCTCTTACAGCCCCACGGGAAATGATACGGAAGGTCTTAAACCTATACATGGGAGTACACGGCAATGTATTCAATATTAATTTGCAGGAAATTGCCGAAACCACAGCCCTTAAGTTCGCACACTTTAGTTTCAATCGCTCGCCTGTTAATAAATAAATAGTTTACCGCCCGTATCTCCGTAGATACGCGCTCGAATCAATATTTGATCAGCTATTTCAATTGTTCGGATTACTTTGTGGAATTGCCGTAACTTTAAAAGTAAAATGGATTTAAATTTGAATTACAGAAACTGCGGGGTAAAATGAGCTTTTATTTTGACAATTAAACAACAAAAAACAAAAATACGATTGACCTATAAAAATTAATAAGTAGTGAACTATGTGTTTGCTTTTCCTTTATGTGTGGCTCGTGTTATACCGATAGTATCGAAATCTCTTCAATTTATTTTATTCATTTTATCC
Organism: Sesamia inferens; assembly: GCA_037179545.1. Classification (NCBI taxonomy): domain Eukaryota; kingdom Metazoa; phylum Arthropoda; class Insecta; order Lepidoptera; family Noctuidae; genus Sesamia; species Sesamia inferens. The sequence goes on from CM073935.1 coordinate 31,420,745, forward strand.
AAAAGAGACATCGCTATTGTAACTTCTTTTAAGTCACTTTTAATTATATTTTTTAAGGAGAACTATTTGTAAGGACTCAGTACCAGACCGCACTCGTTTGTTTTCTTAACATTATTATAATTTCCCATCACGGTAGACCTGTCTTTGCCTGTAGGTATTTTCTACTACGATTTCTACAAATGATATCGAATTGTACATACATATACACTTCTCATCAAAACAATCGAAACATATACATATAAAGATATACATATTTAGAAATATATGTCATATGCCGTTTAATCTACATATATAAAAATCAATGCCACTTTCTTTGTAATTTTATAACTCAAGAAAGGACTCACCTAGCCAAACCAAACATTCAGACTTTGTTTTGACTAATTAGTAGATGGTTTATGTGAAGTTTGAACAGAATCGGTCGAACGGTTCTTCATTTATCACATTTTTTGTAACAAATGAATTCAATGAACGGTGGATCATCATCTCATCTATATAGGTACATACAATATGTAAAGAAAACCCTGTCCGATCCGTGAAGGTATTGTTAGGTATCGTTAACTGATTCTAATAATGACTACAAAGCTGGGCTGAACTTAAAAAAAAATCCGAAATTTTGGAAAAGCGAGGTAACTTAATACATGTGCGGTAGGTAACATGTTAGGCATAGATGCGCGGGTGAAGGGGGGCAGGGCACGCGGCACGTGGTCGCATCGATATTCGCTCCATCACAAATGGTGTGGTCACTTTTTAAAAAATGATCAAATTTTGGGGAAGAAAAGATTATTTGAAATGAAATGAAATGAAATCGTTTATTAAGCAAGTAGGATCACCGATCACTTTTACGTCATATGTATTTTTTTATCTTTTTTTTTTTTAAACTAGATGAAGCCGGCATTTCCTAACTGACTACCTCTAAGAAGAAATAGCCGAAACAAACTCAGGGATCATCGCCTTTTTTCAAGCCCAGAAATTAAAAATGAAAATGTTTACAATAATTTACGTTATAATTACGCATATTGCTTAATAACAATGCTTAACAGAGCGAGCAGCTCTGTCCCAAGCCTCTCTGTCCTCTAAATAATCTGAGATTTTATAACACCCCTTTTTGCAAAGTTTGGCCTTTATATAGGTTTTATATCGTTTAAGAGGTAAGTTTCGAATGTCCATGGGAAGCTTGTTGTAAAAGTGTATACATTGACCCATGAACGAGTTGCCTACTCTGTGGAGACGAGTGTGATGTACAGCAAGATTGTGTTTGTTCCCGGTATTTACATTATGAACATCGCTTATTTTCTTAAAATTCGATATATTTTTATGTACATACATAAGATTTTCAAATATATATTGTGAAGCTACAGTCAGAATGTTCACCTTTCTGAATTTTTCTCTAAGAGAATCTCTAGGACCAAGGTTGTAAATGGCTCGAACAGCCCTTTTCTGTAAAACAAAGATGGTATTGATGTCCGCACAAGTTCCCCAGAGAAGAATCCCATAAGTTATTAGACTATGAAAATAACTAAAATAAACAATTCTGGCTGTATCCACATCAGTTATCTGTCTAATTTTCTTAACAGCAAAAGCGGCAGACCTGAGTCTACCCGACAGCTTCTCAATGTGAGGACCCCATTGTAACTTGGATTCAATAGTTAATCCAAGAAAAACTGTCGACTCGACAGGGATAACTCTACTCCATTCAGTTGAACATTGTTACTTAGCTGCCTGACATTTGGCGTAGAAAATTTAATGACTTTAGTTTTTTTTTTTTCATTCAAAAGAAGGTTATTTACATTAAACCAATGGAAAACTTTCGAAAGTGCATTATTAACTTGTCAAAATTTGCTAGCTGACGCCTGACTTTAAAAATAAGAGTAGTGTCATCCGCGAACAATACTATGTTGTGATTATCCGTCACGTGATGAGGTAAGTCATTAATATAAATTAAAAACAAGAAAGGACCTAGAATTGAGCCCTGCGGAACGCCCATGGTGACCACAGATCCTGCAGAATTTCAAAATTCATTAGTATTGTTACTATGATGATTACGTAAAATTTCATATTTTATTTGGTCATGTGTACGAGTTTACCTAACATTTATTATCCTTTTGGGTCGGACAGGGTTTTCTTTACATATTGTATATAAAAATCAATGCCACTTTCTTTGTAATTTTATAACTCAAGAACGGACTCACCTATTCAAACTAAATGTTTAGGCTTTGTTTTAACTAATTAGTAGATGATTTGGGTGAAGTTTGAACAAAATCGGTCAAGAGGTTCTTCAGTTCAAACGATTACAATATCCTGTGCGTTTATCATTTGCTATGTCCATCAACAAAGACCAAGGGCAATCATTTCACGTTTGTGGTCTGAATTTGGAGGAATCATGTTTTTCAAATGGCCAACTTTATGTTGCCTGTTCGAGAGTCGGTACCCTCAGTCCTTTGTTTAATAAACTAAATGTTTTGGATTAATTTATAAAATTGCTACCAATTAAAAAAATATTTTATGTTTGAATAAATAATTTTTATAATGGAATAAATTTGTTAAGCTATTGCATAGCTTCTATCGCGGGCCTTGAGCGCGGGGACCGAATCCAGAAATTCCGTAACGAAAAAACCTCACGCTCCCCACTCCGACGGGCACGGAGGTGTGGCTTGAAGGCCGTACATCGTCTAACGTCGTTTCAGTTCGGCAGTCTTCGGCACGGTATGTTTGTGTGCGTGCGACTACATCTTTTGAAAACAATTTATAGATTTTCAAAAAGAGCATGCATATTGCAGGGCGCGAACTCAGTTCTACACACTTGCCATGTTACTGATAGTCGCGATGTGCTAAACTTGCCATTATTTTTTTCTCTGAAATAGGTCTTCTATAGAGATATGTCATAGACGTCATCGACGTTGTCATGGCTACCTTAAAAACTTTTCATATAATTAATTATTAAGTACTTTTATTCAAATTAATTTAGTAGTGTTTTTATAAAATAGCTTTTTTTTAACGGAAAAGCTAAGATGAATGTCACGCTAATTTTTCATTGGACTTTTAAATTATTTATAGTGTTGTTTACTAAATAAAAGCGCGTGATTTTATAGAGTAAAAAGTGCTCACGCGGCCGTTTTTTCAACTGTGATTGGCGATATCCGCCATTATTGTGAAATATTTTTTTAAAGAATTTCTATAATTTGTTACACGTGTTATTGGCAAAATTGTGGTATCTATCCACAGGGACCAGATCAAGAGTTGAAGTTGAAGTTTTTATTAAATAAAATATTACAGAAAGATGTCGGTGAACAATGTTAATACGAGTACATTTAAGTGTACGAGTTGTAATATTGTTATCTCCGAAACGAAACAACGAAAGTTTAATAAAAATATGCTCGTCGGCTTTTTCTGAGGAAGACATTGATGAGGCAAAAAAGTTATTGTTTGTTTCTACGAAGACAAGACAAAAACATGTATCGAGGCGTAAGAACAAAAAGCAGAAAGACCTAAAATATACGATTACGGTGTTTAAAATCACGGATCCCGAACAATCCCAGTTTTTGTGGCATATGACCATCACAAATTGCCATCAGTTTGCTTTGACTACGTAGAACGTACGTAAAGAAGTTGATGAAGGATTTATTAATTCTACGGTCAGATGTTAACGCAATCAGAAGTGATTATGTTACTAAAGATCAGCTCGAAAATATTAAATTGATAACAAATAATTCGACACCGACGCCGTTCATCATCAACAACCTTTTTATCATCCCACTGCTGGGCACAGATCTCCTCTCATACAGAGAAGGATTGAGCGTAATCACCACGCTTGCTCAATGCGGGTTGGCGATTCCAGACTTATAAAGCCCAGGTTTCCTCAAGATGTTTTCCTTCGCCTTCAGTCATTGGTGTCCAAGATATACTTAGAAAGTACATATAACTTTAGAAAAGTTACATTGGTACTTGCCTGACCTGGAATCGAACCCGCGCACTCATACTTGAGAGGCTGGTGTTTTAACCACTAGGCCACCACGACAAAACAGTGGGGTATATTGAAAAAGAACCTCGGAGTATTTGAGTATATTTCGTGGTGCTCCCTGTGCGCCGTTTCTGAGTCAACGAAATACCAGTTGGTGGAGTCATAAGGATACTATAGCTGTCTTGCCTGCCCCTCAGTGCCCGGCCGGTCTTGCGATTGCACCGAAACAGCACACAATGACAGAGATTATAAGTAATAGCATAGACAGACCTTACAAAGGAATTGCCCTATTGTAGAGGAAGTCAGCTTTCTCAAAGGTATCAGTGTTGTTGTGTAATAGTGATCGTTTAGTTCTCACACGGATCGTTCTATGTTAGTTTTCTCATTTTACATGCTTACTGACTCGAGTGATAACTGTACTTGTAAAATTTGTGTATAAAGTGTTTTGAATATAAATGAACAAAGTGCATTTATTATTAATGAAGAAAGTCACGAAAAAATAGTGAAAGAAAATGAGTGAGTACTCTATATACATACATTTTATTATTCACACAAATGCAGTATTATTTATTTATTTAATAAAAGAAAAAAATTGTTTTCTTATCGGTCACCACGCTCAAAAAGTGTAACTTCAATTAATATCAAAGAAAAAGAAATACTGCATAAATAAAATAAATAAATAATTATAATTGCATAAATTGATACAAAATGCTATGCAATAGCTTTACCGCGGCAGTCCCCGAGTGCCACACGTCTTTTTTTTATTACTTCACTTTATACGTAGCAAAGCATTGGGCTGCTAGTAGTGAATAAAAAGAGGTTTTCAAATCCTAATGTCAATGTGCTAAATTCAAATTAAATTTTCTTAGGATTCGTATTTGGTAACGAGTAGATAATTTTTGACCTGTATGGAGTATGAAGGATATGGGCGGCCTCTGCCAGTGACGTGTCCATGTTTTACAAAAAATAAATAATTTTTCAGACGTGCCGAAGCCGCAGCAAACAAAAAAAGAACAAAAACTTTCAAGAAAAACGCAAAATTTTAGTTTACAAAGGTGAAATGTACTCTAACTCTAAACACACATTTGTTTCAAAACAGTGCTTTTCACACATTTCGTTTGTAGATAAACAAATGAAATTTTAATTTTGACTTTTTAATGGCCAAACTGCCAGCTATACATGATGTATTTTTTTTTTCATGGAATAAATACTCTTTTGTGTAAAATTAGGATAGAAACCATAAAAAGGGAAGTGTTTCGATTTTTCTGATGGGAAGTGTATATTATGTATTATCAAATGCGTCACGCTACTAGAATTCCACGTTTTAAACAAATGTTTTTTACACAACGTCAACATTCCGAGCCGAGCTCGTATCACTCGCGTTCCGTTTGCAATCTGCTTTCATCATTCAGGTAACACACATGAGCTGTTTAAAAATCACCTAACAAAACAACAATGCGGAAAGTCCATCTGTCACGTAATGGCCGGCGCATTGTTCTCGGGTTAATCCCGGGCCGCGTCGGTGGCTAATCCCGGCGTAATTCCGGCACAGTCCGGGATTCACGCTTCCCGGAGTCCCGGCGGCGTACCGACGCTCGCTACGCTGTTGCCCCGGTTAATGCTATCCTCGGGATATTAAAATGCTTTTCGCCATTATGCTTTCGAAATATTAATGGAGATTTTTGCATCAGTGCTAGGTGGAAAGTCGTCCTTATGTTACATACTTTTATTATTACCACAGTTTATTGTTAAGCACGGGTTCATTTGGGTTGCGACTGTTTATGGTATATCTGAGGAATTCAATATTATAATTACATAAATATTGAATTTTTAAGCATGCAATACATATCCGGTTTTATAAAGATCACATGAGAGGATAATAGGCAGATTTATATGGAAGCTGGTCCATGTTACTAAAACACGTGGTGGACGTTATTTAAGGTAGTTGTTTTCATAACATCCATGTTTTTTGTTTTAATGAATCTGTAATTAGTGCAGTCCAGTTCGTGAAAATTAAGTTTTATTAAATTAGTTTTCTATTCACTGTTCTTTTGTTATGATTCTACGAATTTATGTACCTATATTTTATGCTAGTATGTCACATGCGTGCTGTTTATTAATGTTTTTGGCTGCACCAATATGTCTTGTTTTATATTATGTTAATACATTATTATACAATTACTAGCTGACCGGCAAACGTTGTTTGCCATATAAATAATAGATTAAATTACTAAAATGGCTATTAAAAAATAAGGGTTGATCGTAGAAGGGTGAAAATTGGGGATTGTATGTATTTTTGTATGTTGTATCATAAAAAAATAGAAATTAAAAATTTTGTCTAAAAAATAAAAAAATAAAATTTAGGGGTGGACTACCCCTAACATTTAGGGGGATGAAAAATAGATGTTGGCCGATTCTCATAGATACCGGATAAGCACAAAAAATTTCATCAAAATCGGTCGAGCCCTTTCGGAGGAGTTTAAATCCGAACACCGTGACACGAGAATTTTATATATTAGATTATACAATTTATCCTACTAATATATTTTTTTTTGTGAAAGGGAGTTTGTTTGTTTTTAACCCAATGAACGGATTTGTATAAAATTTGGCACACATGTGCTTTAATAATTTTCAATTGTATGAGAACGATTTTTTTTCTGATTTTTCTCATGATAGTTACAATCAATCCTGTCACCCCGTTTCGGCTTGGTGTTCTTCTAGGACACCCTGTATATGTGAGGCTATGGTAGGCGTACGAATGTTGCACTATAGGCACTCTCAGAATGGGGCGAAGACAATCTTATGGCATTCAACGACGCAAAAACAGAAGCATGTCTATTCACTGCCAAAAGGAGCCCGTTCACCTTGGCTCCTACTTTTCGGAATGTATCCTTGGAGTGCACCGACCGCCTTCAGCTTTTGAGAGTTGAGATTTCCTCGAACCTAAACATTGGGCGGTTCATCGAGTCCATTGGAAACTTGGCATTATTGTAAAGATCCGGCGGTACCTACTTTACACACCAGGACAGCTTCTAATGTTATAAAAGCACAGGTCCGTTCGTGTGTGGAGTACTGCAGCCATATGGGCTGGTGTTGCAAAGTGCCACCTCTTTATTCGGTGGAGAGGCGTTCGAAGAGGCTGATTGGCGACCCAGACTTGGTCCAAAACGTTATCCAAAATCTGGAGCACAGGCGAAGAGTAGCCAGGCTCTCGGTGTTCTATAGGATGCATTTTGCATAGTGTGCGAGGAAATTACATGACTTAATTCCGCATCTCCGTTCCTTTATCGGGCGAACCGTCGTACAGCTAGTGTCCACCCTTACGTTGTTGACACCACTATGATCCGGACAAAGCGTTTCGCCTCGTCTTTTATACAGCGTACCTACATCGAGGGACTGGAACAATTTGAAAATTGTCTGAAACGTCTGACTACAATTGAAGTGTCTTCAAGGCTAGAGTGAATAGGCTCTTAATAAACTAGCGCACTTTACCATCAATGATCAAGAAAAAATGTTACACACGTTGCCCTATAATAATGTCTTCAAAACCAATATGTCCAGTTTTAATTATAAGTGAACATGGAACCATATACAACAGTATATTATTACACATGGAGTGTCCTATCTAGCTAGAATATTATATGTTACTCCTGGCCGTAGGTACACACAGGCAATGGAATTCCAGCGCATACACACGCGCACACGGATGAGACGCATATTTCTATAATTCCGTACAAAAATTCAATAATCTATAGACAAATAATGAATATTTTCGATTTTAGTAAACATACTAAAATCCCTGATGTCAACCGGACCACCTTAAATTATTTTTTTTTTTTTAGTTTTTCTATCTACTTAGGCTCTATATATAAATCTTGAATATTGGTTATATGATATGAAAATAGTTATATGTATAAAGTTATGAACTCTTCGAGTAATTTCGACTACAACAATTACTCAAAGAGCCTTTTGTCAAATTAAACATAGATGTGTTATGTTTTATACATCTATGTTTAAATTAACAATAGGCTAAAACAAACAAAATACACAATAGAAGCAAAGCTCCGATTTGCACCAGGCAAATATCATGCGGCAGAAGCTTCTACCTCTAGTAGTACAGTGGCTGAAACACAAACCGTGTGAATGCTCTCAAATACATCCTTATTCGAGCAACGGGTTTACAGTTCACGTCAAAATGCACCTACCAATTTGTTGGCCAATGTCGGACAATGCAGCGCAAATACAGATTATAACGAGGCTTTCGTACTTCATTAAATATTTCCCTTTCGCCAATTTCACTTGAATATGACACGAACTTTGTGATATTAAATCAGAAACAGGATGAAGACATTTCACCCAGTGCTTTACTGGAAATATGTAATTTGAAACATAATAAAAAAACGTTAATCGTTAAACGTTACGTCGTTTTTTCGTTAATGGGCTGGACACATTGCCCATAGGACCGATGCCCGATGGGGCCGACGGGTTCTCGAGTGGCGACCACGCACCGGAAGACGTAGCGTGGGTAGGCCCCCGACAAGGTGGACCGACGACCTGGTGAGGGTCGCGGGAAACCGCTGGATGCGGGAGGCGCAGGACCGGTCGTCGTGGAGAACCTTGGGGGAGGCCTATGTCCAGCAGTGGACGTCTTTCGGCTGAAATGATGATGATGATGATGATGAATTTTCTCATAATAAAAAGTTTATGCTCCACTCTTGAAAAATAAAAATGATTGTTTTAATAATGCAATGCGATTTAAAGTTTAACTTTCGTTTTGGGTACTGATTCCTTAGTAGTAAACAATAAAATTACAAAATAAATTATTACAATAATTGTGTAAATTTCTCTTCCCCATTAGACAAAACTTTTATATGATAACAGCTAGCAAAGCATATAACGTGTTGTATCAGAGGGTTGATGATCTAGATTTATTTTCCACCAGTGTTCCAGTGTGATAACTTCTTTGTAAATCACTAAAATATTTTCAGTCTTTACTAAACACTCTCAGAGTACTTACTTTTTCTTGATTTCTCTTTCCTGTCCTGTGCTGTACCTGTTACTGTCTTTTTTGCTAACCTTAATATTCGCTAATTATTCTCTACCTGTACTTATGCTAACTGTAAGTTTTCTTCTAAAAAAAACCCTTGAGTAACTGGTATGACGATTGATTGCCTCCACGAGTAACAAAGACGGTCACCAAGACTACCGCACTTTTCCAGTCCGTCCAGTTCAGCTCACTTACAGTACTCTGTAAGGTAAGCTAGTATCGAAATACGACACTAAACAAACAAAGCCTTTATTTTGGAGCTGTAAAATATAATAATAAGGATTAGGAAAATATATTTCAATCAATTTTACAACAGTTTAAGGTATAGCAAGATAGATAGCTAGTAAAAACAACCGAAAGACAACGAAAGTTTCATGAGCAAGTGGCGCCTGTCCGGAAAGAGGATCGCAACAAATGAACAAACGTGTCAACAGTCGTATAAAAGAACTCAGGACTAGGATAGAGGTCACTTGACGACAAGAAAAAGCAAGCCACTATAGCAGCATGAATTCACATTAGAGATTTTAAAAAGGAAATGCATGCATAAACGAAAGGTCTACTAAGAATAAAAGCGCCATTATTATGAAAAAACCTGTTTAAAACACAAAATATTGTCCTGGAGGCGCCGGGTATCGATCCCGGTACCTCTCGCATGCTAAGCGAGCGCTCTACCATCTGAGCTACGCCCCCTGATACTAATGATATCGAATCTTATGTTCTGTTCATTGCAGGCATACTACTGGTTACACAAGGACAAGTGACATAAGAAAGCCACACACAAACAAAAAAAAAAAATCCAAAATGATTCGAAATTGGAGGCGCCGGGTATCGATCTCGGTACCTCTCGCATGCTAAGCGAGCGCTCTACCATCTGAGCTACGCCCCCTGATGTCAACTACTACCAATTTACCGTTGCATATTGTCCAAGGGACACAAAAAATGTTCAAGGTGCTATAAACCAGACTACGATGTGACATTTCGCTATACGCATTATTATTATTCGACGCACGCGCACGTGCCTTTCACTTAAGGAATTTGTATACACCTACACAAGCAAATTAAAACAAAGTGCTCGATTCATATAGCTTAAGTCTATTTTGAATGATTTCTGACCGGTTTGCCAATTTTGATAATTTAAAATGATCAAAATCTAGTAGCAATCTCATCATTTATTCTTCTTCTTTAGCATATACGTAAAGGGTGGACCTCTGCTCCTCAGACCTCATGCTGGACAAAGGCATCTCCCAAGGGTTTGCACAATGACCGATCTTGTGCTGCCCGCATCCTAAGGCATCGGTCCAGATTGTTGGGGGCCTCCCTACGCTGCGTCTTCCGGTACGTGGCCACCACTTCAGAACCTGACTACCTTCCTTAATCTCATCACGGCTACAAACAAATGTCAAAACTTGTAAAATGTAAGGAAATTATAAATAATTTTGACAGATTAACGTTTACAGTCTAATTTCAAATTAGAATAAACGTTTTTACAATTACGAGGATCGCCCCTCTATTAACTTTGCCTCAATGTGAAAATATCTGGTTAGTCAAGAAAAGAATGTACAACCTGTGTGTGCACGCCCTGTAAGTTAACATTGATTCTAACTGAGTGCGGTACGAATCATGTTTTCCTGACGCTGATTTACCACCTACTTACACTTGCAAGGGCTTCCCGACCGTTAAAATAATCTAATCCGGTGAGGTGTCCCTCATTTTCTACACAAGGTTAGGTTGTTTACGGCCTGGGTAAGTGATTGCAAACGCCACCCATAAAGATGAATGGGTCTGTAGGGCCACTGCCTGCCAAAAGGTTAAGGGCCAAATTGTACACATGTAAATTATGAGTAACATTGGTTTAAAACGAAACCGTTCCTGTGAGTGTTTTTTACTTATGCTATATTAGTTATTTTGTGGTACATATAATAATGTTGTAACATAAAAACTAAGAATAAGCGAGCGATGTATCATCTGAGCAACGCTTACCAATACAGTAACTTATAAAAAATCATTCGTACATTGTCATTGTTCAAGAGCATATCTTAGACGAAAGATATTCCAGAAATGTATGGAGCCTAGGCCAGCGCATGCTACACTTAATGCTGGGTATAGTTACGCTATAGTTAACTATTTTTAATGTTAATTTCCTATATTTTGGCTTAGTTTTTATACAGATTCAATTTAACTGGCCAAGGAGTGCAACACAACTACTAATAAATATATGGTGGTTAACAATAAGAGAAATAAGATTTTGACAGTGACATTTGATTGACGGGTCATGTATCTAAGGCTGCTATTTATATTATCTACCATATGACTACAAAAAAAAAAAAAAACATGATTTCCGAACATACGGCCCAATAAATAAACACAATCAACTCAAATCTAAACTCGATACGAACACAACGGGAAAATAGAACTGTCAAAGTCGCCAATCAAACGTCATAACCACTGTCATGGCTAATAAAGGATTATCTCACTAAAAAACGTTTCAAATAATTAATTATATATACTTGTATTTTTATTTAAAATAATTTAATAGTATTTTTATGAAAATCTTTTATTTTTTTTCGTTTTTATCTATATAGCGTACATAGTGGTGGCCCAAAATGAAACATCTCCTTTGACGTCATAAACAAACGTGCTGCAAAAATATGTTCTTTTATTTCAGCGTTTAATGTGCAAAGGCACTCCAGTTGTCTTTAGATTATTGCTACTGTCTTATTAAAAATGTATAAATAAAAAGACTTGCTTTAGTATCGTTTCGCTCTCCGCTTTCAGTCTACGACAAAATCTGTCAGCTGTTGTTTAGGGCAAAACAGTTATAATCGTCAAAACAAAAGTTGCTTCTATGTTTTTCAAGGGTTGGGCTACATAAACCACTCCTATTTCCCGTGGGTGTGGTTTTACGTCAATTTATTAACATTGTAACCCTATGAAAACTGTGAAATCCTGACAGTTTGAGAAACTGTTGGAACCCTACACCTCGTAGGTGCTAAAAGAGAAAGGAATGCCGACAGAATTATCCTAATTTGTTCTGATATCTCAGTTGTGTTGAGGACAAATTTCTTTATATATAAACATCCTCCTAAAAAAATTTGCGGTCTTCTCGTCCTTGTCCAAGGCCTTAAAATAAGCATATTTAAAAAAAGCTTTAGAACTTCCATCAGATTTTGTTCTGAGAACGTGAAAGTTTAAATCGCTTCAACAGATTTTCTGTTTATATAATGTGCGAGAGAGCACTTTTTTGCTGTATAAACGTACATCCACAAGGACCTTCTCATAACCCCACCCCTAGTCAGTATCCGGTGTGGCATTGTACTCCTCGGGAACTGTGAAGCCCTGGTATCATCTATGAGAAACTATTCTTATTACCCCATAGGTGTTTTGAATTCCCAATTTAAAATCAAATGAATTCCGACAGCCTGATTTATTCTGAAGTCTCAGTTGAGATGGGAACACATTTCTTAAGATGCATGACAATACATCTTTAAAGAATTTAACCGACATCCTTATTTTATATGTTATCCGGTAATTTAATGCCGCTAATAGAGAACTTCAAGAGGGTTGTGTGCTCCTGGTACGCGTGAGAGTTTACGAAGCTCCCTGAGATTTTACGTTTAATCACCTTCAGAAAATGGAATTTTCTGTAACATGAAATTCTCAATAAAACTAGAGTCTCATAAGAAATCAAGAAGTCTTTCAGAATTTATTTAGCGCAAAATCTTAACGTTACTTTATGCAGTTTCGTATTTTATCCAGCTTTTAAGTATTTTCTCAGAGATACCAAGGCGTCATGGGTTTAAAAGAGTTGTTTTGATAGCATGGAAACCAAACAAAAACAAGGAATGTATCAAAAAAAAAAAAAAAGAGTGTGCTTATGACCACACGACTGAAGTGAAACTTCTTTCGCTCCATCTGTATGTATATATTTATATATGTGTGTACAATATATACATGTATACACATATACATATATTAATTTTCTATAGATATTTAAATTTATTTCATGGTTTCATTGGTAAATTAATATTTTTGGATAGATCTTCTATTTTTATTGAAAAAAAAAAAAAAAACTCGTTGTAGACCTTGTAGTACCAAGCTCGCGCCACGGGAGCCTCTGTGCTTATATCCCCCACTTAACTTCCGTTCGCCTTGCCCGATCACACGTAACGCTTACGTCACGCGTTCGCCAGCTTACTCCCCAAGTCAAGCGTGCGTAAAGAAGTTTCACTTCAAAAAAAAATTTGGTTCATACACGAATACATAAAATATACAAAACTCTTCAGCTTTCCATCAAAAATAGGGATTACCTAAACATAACGCTAAATTAAAAAGAATCGTAAATACTTGAGAAAGTTTTACAAAATATCCTTCAAGGCAATTAAAAATGTTTTCACAACTCATTGTCGAAAAATGTAAGTGGAAAAGTTTATACCACAGACTGTGATAAAGTGGAGTTGAGTAATGTGTTATCTGAATTCCATTGCTAGGCAATAAATAATATGTATACATCAGTGGCGAAGGGTGAAATTTTGACAAAGGGAAGCCGGTCAAAAAAAAAAAAAAAAACCCACTTAAACACTTACCTACTGCAGGATATCTTGGAGGAGGTCTTCAGATAAGAATAATATGAAAAGCCCCACCTTCACCTTACAAAAAAGGACTGATGATTTGATAACAATGTCTTTCAAGTATGATAAAAGCGGCTTTGTGAAAAGCCTTTTTCGACGTGCATCTCTATACCACGCATGCATGCTTGTTAGTAAGTACTAAGTTAAGTACCTATTGTTAGGGAATAAGAGTCAAGAAAAAATAAAATAAAAAATTATAAAAATAATAAAGTGTTAAAAACCGAACCACACAGACACCGATCCAAAACCAACAAAAATATTAAGCAAAAATAAAGCAAATTATACACAATCACAACGTTATTTATATTCTAATGCAATGCGTCTGTTTTTTTTTTAACAAAATGAGCTAAAATGTTGTTATAAAAATTCGGATTACTTTTAATTTTATTAAGCAAATTTTTTTCAATTGACATGATAGCCAAATCGGACAATCTCTGCTCTTTTTGGCAGTTTCGCACATACGTGTGAATGCGTTTTAAAGCAGAAAATGACCGCTCAGCTGAAGCTACTGAAATGGGGAGGGTCAGAATTAAACTGCAAAGAGTCGAAACTTGAGAAAATGCGTCTTTCAAAGACGAATTAACAGTAACAGCACTCTATATGAATTAAAGCCATAATAACAAACAAAATTAACAGTATTTAACCAAATCTGCGATTAAATTACCTTACAGAATCCGTCACAGTTTAAATAACACAAATATTAAAAACAAACGAAAAACTCACGCACCATAGGTAGGTATAGAACGCTATCTCGTAGTAGCGTGGTTTCTGTCTCTTTCTAATAGAGGACAGGAGAGAAATACAAGCCGCTCGCGGGCGGCTTATATTTATCAAGTTTTACCGCGACGGTTAGCGAGAATTAGAAAGAGATGGACTGACACGCTCTCTCTTTTCGCGGCATAGTAAACCGTTGACATAGGTAAGCTGAAATTCGACGGCTTCCTTCAAGAGAACTACGAAAAGAATTACGAAAAATTGAAGCGCTGATTAATTTACGACTATAAAATGAAATGTGATACTTAGGGTATTGCTAAAAATTGCGATTGCTATTGTAAATCGCGCCGGCATTTGATTAATAATACTTTGTTAATGAAATAGAATGTAAATACTTTTGTATGAATATGGAACTGATTTTTGAAAGGTAACCCGGTGGGAATCGGCTTGTATGGACCCTTCGCCACTGGTATACATAAATAAAATAGATTAACGCGTCCGACGTAAATTTACGTATTTTTTTTTAGTCACCAGACTTTAATCACGTAACTATCTATGGTATATCTCAATATAACAACACTAAACTCATATTTTATCTTTTGTCCTTGTCTTAATGAAATAGAAAGAAAAAGCTGTACTAATTGAAACTTAAATTTAGTTTGTGAATAAGGGAAGCGGTGTCATTATCAACCGTACTTTTCCAATCTCAACTGGAACTTCCAATTGATTTGATGTAAGAATGTGAATTACTTATGGAGTAACAAGGATTACAATAGTTATAGATACGAGGGCTGCACAGTCTCATAGCACGCGTTAAGTAAAGTTGTATGTACCAAAACCACGGAAACTAGCGGTGGCGTTATAAGAAGCTAACTGAGATTTTAAGTTTATACTGTGCGTGCAGCCTTTACACTAACATACAATAGTAAAATTTCAGTGAGCTTCTCACAACATGTAACAGTATGTCTTTAGATCAAATATCTTCTAAGAATTTTTAAGTCATCTTCATGTCAAAAAACAACTTTGCTTGAGAACTTCAACATGGTTGTGTGCTCCTGGTACGCGTGAGAATTTGAGAACCTCCCTGAGATTTTACGTTTATGCGCGCGCACCGTAACAACAGTCTTGCATAAGGGTAAGGATTTTCTATTCTGAATCAGCCTTTTCATATATTTTTTTATAGTTATGTACAAACCATATACTTAGGTTGTCGAAGCACATATTACAACATGATATAAACTAGATAACAGATTACCCAACGCCACTTCACAGATTGCTGTATAAACTATTGAGAAATGGCCGTCATAACCACTGCAGGTTTAGCCAGACTTTTCAACATAAGTGTAAATATATAGTTTCAAACTTTTAAGCCTTTTCCGCATCAAGCCAGATATGGCACGTGCAACGATGTAGTGCGCTAAATTAAAAGCTTTTCACTTAAGTTTTCGGACAAGGAGTTGTGATACATTTTTATTTGACGTGAAGACAAAGAAGATTTTTTTATTTTATTTAAGACTGTTTAAATTAGCACTATACATATTTGGACATTCCTTATTTTTTAAGGGAAGCTCAAGAGTTTAGCATAATTTTAACTTATTTTTTGTTGGGCTTCCATCAGCATGTGCCGTTAAAACAGCCCTTATAGACCTATGATGCCTTGGTATCTGTGAGAAACTATTTAAAAGCAGGATCAAAGCCAAACTGCACACCAAAGTAAAGTTTAAAATGTATTTTAAAGTCCGGACGACTTCTTCTTCCTTATGAGACTAATTTTCTTGGGGATTACAAAAAAATAAGCCATCTTTTATATTCGGACAGCGTTCTCAGCAATCCCTCAGATTCTTAAAAACATTTTTAAACGTCTACCTGAGGGGTTATGGTTTCCTAGTAGGCGTGAGAAATAAACACAGTTCGTGTGATTCAAAATCTTGAGGGAGGAGAGATGTCAGCTTCCACTTTACCAGATGAGAATTTGTGCATGTAACCCACGCATAAATAACACATAAGTACATAAAACATAGAGGGATGTTAAAAATCTCCTTGACTATACAAATTGTTCAAAACTACATTCCTCCTGGGTTTTGGCAGTCTGGTAATCCATACAAATTTTATAAATGGGGAAAGTGTGTAATGTGTATGTCTGTTTATTTGTCGGTCTTTCATGGTAATACGGAGCGACGAATTAATGTGATTTTTGACTCCTTCTTAACCCCCACTTTCCTAAAATGAGACGTGAAAATTGTCTTCTACACGCTCCGTCTTACCTGCGAGCATGCCTTTGCAAACCAGTTTGCGCAGGTAAGCGCGTGTGTGTGGACGGCAAGACGGTAGCGCGTGCAGTCCCGAATGTTACGTCTTTTTGTACAGTCATGACTGCACAGACTTGGACTGCGCAGGCAAGACGGAGCGTGTAGACGGGACTTAAGGGCCTTAGTCTCATTTAGTAGCGTAAAATGGTCACTTTAGGAAGCTAATTTCTAATTAACGGCTTGGTTTTGAGATTTGAAAAAAATATATCTTGTCTATTGATTCATGTACAACATTTACTAAAGATGATTTTTTCGTAGGATTTTGCCTTTTGCCTTAAAAAAATAGTTACCAAAACGCTATTTTTGGCTAATATTCGTTATTACTTCTAAACGGCATTGATGTGTGGAAATATTTTTACACTGAAAAATTCGCGGTTAGAAGTGCTACAAATTTGCAAGAGCGTATTTAAATCCATCAACATTTGCCAAGAAAATATCCTTATTTTGAAACATAGGTTTAGAGGTGCTCTGCGCGGGCGCGGGCGGCAGTCGTGCGTTAGCATTCAGACGGGAGGGTTGTGTCGCTTGCTGCTCTGCTCCGGCTATCGCCGACTACGCGTGGTTGTCTGTGTGAGTGCAAATATTTACGAGCGAATCGTGTCAGTGTACGTTCATAGATTAGCTCGCAAATGAGAATTGAAGATGCGTCTGGTGGCGTAAGTATCTATCTACCTATACTCTTGTATTTATACCTACATATTACTGTATTTTTCTTTATAATTACTATTAGCTTTTGTAACCATTTTTCTTTTACAATTGAAGTTAAACAATTACGAATTGTTCCAGGAAATCTAGAAAGAAATCTTTAGACTTGAAAGGCAATAATCCGACTAACTACATCCGCTGATAATATAGAAGACTCTATTCAGGTGAGTAAACACTCGCACTTAGATTATAATTTATAGGTTTGTAAGGAGATTTAAAAATAAAAATCTTATTAGAAATTTACGTAACTTGAAAATGTGATTTTTTGTTTATGGTGATATAAACCAAAAATTAGGACTCAATTAAAGGTTTTGGTGTAAAAACAGTTTTACAAAAAGTTTTGAGTTGATAGGACTTTTAGTTTTTGCGATATTAGCAAAAATGTGTAATAAAAACTCTTACTTGGATTATTTTAAATGATTCTTCCTGTAAATATTTCATTTCTATATGTAATTGTTTAAAGTAGCCGAAGCCGATGGACGCGGGCTGGCGGGCTTGGAATGTCACAGTTATCAGTAAATTTTTTGACGTCCTCCGTGGCGCAGCGGTCAACACGCCTGCCTGCGACGTGGAGGCCGCGGGTTCGATTCCCGGCCAGGTCATGATGGAAAACGATCTTTTCCTGATTGGCCTGGGTCTTGGATGTTTATCTATATATGTATCTATTATAAATATAGTATCGTTGAGTTAGTATCCCATAACACAAGTCTCGAACTTACTTTGGGGCTAGCTCAATCTGTGTGATTTGTCCGTATATATACAGTATGTTAAGAAAACCCTGTCCGACCCGTAAGGATAATAAAGGTTAAGTAAACACATGACCAAATATGATATAAAATTTTACGTAATCATCATAGTACCAATACAAATGAATTTTGAAATAACTTCCCCGAAATTTGCAAATTTTTAAAAAAGTGACAACACCGGTATTATTATGAGCGAATAGCGACAGCGATGCGACCACGTGCCGCGTGCCCTGCCGCCCGCCGCCCGCGGAAGGGTGCTTAACGCATATTTATTAAGTTACCTCTTTTTGCGAAATAATATTTATTTTTTTAGGGTGATTTTTTTTTAAGTTAGCCTGGTTTTGTATGCATTAGTAGAATCAGTTATCGATACCTAACAACACCTTCACGGGTCGGACAGGGTTTTCTTAACATACTGTAGGATATATATATATATCTATATATATAAAAGAAAGTCGTGTTAGTTACATCATTTATAACTGAAGAACGGCTATACCAATTTGGCTAAAAATTGGTAAGGAGGTAGCTAAGAACTGGGAGAAGGACATAGGATACTTTCTATGCCGCTCCCCGTCGTTCCTGTGGGAATAAATGAGCTTCTTTGTTTCGACTTTTTCCACACTTTTATGCTACCCTGGTACCTTCCACGTCAAAAAAATATGCACAATAAACCTTCTTTCATGTATTATGATTATTTGATAATGATGAATGAATGAGGTTTATTGTTTCGACTTCTCCTACACTTTTGTGCTACCCTGGTACCTTCCACGTCAAAAAAATATGCACAATAAACCTTCTTTTATGTAATTACTAGCTGACCCGGCAAACGTTGTTTTGCCATATAAATAATAAAAAAAATTTAGGGCTGGACTACCCCTAACATTTAGGGGGATGAAAAATAGATGTTGGCCGATTCTCATAGATACCGGATAAGCACAAAAAATTTCATACAAATCGGTCGAGCCGTTTCGGAGGAGTTTAAGTTCGAACACCGTGACACGAGAATTTTATATATTAGACTAGCTGACCGGCAAACGTTGTTTTGCCATATAAATAATAGATTAAATTACTAAAATGGCTATTAAAAAATAAGGGTTGATCGTAGAAGGGTGAAAATTGGGGATTGTATGTATTTTTGTATGTTGTATCATAAAAAAATAGAAATTAAAAATTTTGTCTAAAAAATAAAAAAAAAAGTTTAGGGGTGAACTACCCCTAACATTTAGGGGGATGAAAAATAGATGTTGGCCGATTCTCATAGATACCGGTTAAGCACAAAAAATTTCATCAAAATCGGTCGAGCCGTTTCGAAGGAGTTTAAAGCCGAACACCGTGACACGAGAATTTTATATATTAGATTACTAGCTGACCCGGCGAACTTTGTTCCGCCTTAAAGGCAATAAATATCACATGATCACATTTTTTACTTTTTAAATTAGGAACACTGTAAATAAAAAAAAAAAGTATTCCATGATTTTTTTATTTGTCATTTATTTAGTGTAGCACCTTGTGAAAGAAATGAATTTCTACTTGTGCTTCGTAAATTATCTAGCTATTGATCTCTGAGATGTCGTGGTGGCCTAGTGGTTAAAACACCAGCCTCTCTTGTATGATTGCGCGGGTTCGATTCCAGGTCAGGCAAGTATCGATGTAACTTTTCTAAAGTGATATGTACTCTCTAAGTATAATATCTAGGACACCAATGACTGAACGTGAAGGAAAAAATCTTGAGGAAACCCGGACTTTATAAGTCTGAAATCGCCACCCCGCATTGAGCAAGCGTGGTGATTACACTCAAAATAAGCAACTGAATCGATTCCAATAATTTTGACACCATGTTATGTTTTGTCCCAAATACATTTAGAAATTGTTACAGTGTAGTTACCGAGTGCGTCACGCAGCTTACGATACATCATCATAGTATTGTGCACGCGCAACAGCTGACGCTAGAGGTCAACGCACCGCGCTCGTTCGCGCGCGGATCTTTGACCATATTTATGTTGGGACAACCAAGTAGAATACTCGTAGCAAGCTTATTATAACTTTGTGGTTTTTCATTATATCTTTTTGAAAATTTGTACATCATTATTAACTTAAAAATACTGGACACTTGTTTCCTACTTTGTGGAGGTGCAGGGTACCAGGGTAGCACAAAAGTTTAGGAGAAGTCGAAACAATAAACCTCATTCATTCATCATTATCAAATAATCATAATACATGAAAGAAGGTTTATTGTGCATATTTTTTGACGTTCAAGGTACCAGGGTAGCATAAAAGTGTGGGAGAAGTCGAAACAAAGAAGCTCATTTATTCCCACAGGAACGACGGGGAGCGGCATAGAAAGTATCCTATGTCCTTCTCCCAGTTCTTAGCTACCTCCTTAATAATTTTCAGACAAATTCGTTCGGCCGTTCTTGAGTTATAAATGATGTAACTAACACGACTTTCTTTTATATATATAGAAGAAGAAGATGATTATTTGATAATGATGAATGAATGACGTTTATTGTTTCGACTTCTCCTACAGTTTTGTGATACCCTGGTACTTTGCACGTCCATAAACTATGCACAATAAAACCTCTTTCATGTATTATGGTGATTTGATAATGATGAATGAGCTTTTTTATTGTTTCGATTTCTCCTACACTTTTATGCTACCCTGGTACCTTTCACGTCAAAAAATATGCACAATAAACCTTCTTTCATGTATTACGATTATTTGATAATGATGAATGAATGAGGTTTATTGTTTCGACTTCTCCTAAATTTTTGTGCTACCCTGGTACCCTGCACCTCCACAAAGTAGGAAACACGTGTCCAGTATTTTTAAGTTGATAATATTATGTACAAAATTTCAAAAAGATATAATGAAAAACCACAAAGTTATAATAAGCTTGCTACGTGTATTCTACTTGGTTGTCCCAACATAAATATGGTCAAAGATCCGCGGGCGAGCAAGCGCGGTGCATTGACCTCTAGCGTCAGCTGTTGCGCGCGCACAATACAATGATGATGTATCGTAAGCTGCGTGACGCACTCGGTAACTACACTGTAACAATTTCTTAATGTATTTGGGACAAAATATAACATGGTGTAAAAATTATTGGAATCGATTCAGTTGCTTATTCACTATTTATATATAACTCAAGAACGGCTGAACCGATTTAGCTGAATATTGGTGGGAGGTAGTTAAGAACCCGTCCCCGTCGTTCCCGTATGACGTGACATAAGACATGGTCCAACTCATTCAAAATGTAAGTCAGCAATTCATATACCAAAAATGGTATAACAAAAAGCAAATAACAGCTGAGCATATTTAAAAAAAAGTCTAACCGGTTGAAGCAATCGTTTAAAGCAAAGAATATAAATACTCTCTGCTGGTTTAAAGTTTCTAATAAAAAACCACAAAGCCAACTTCAACTTCAAAATTTCTAAATTGTATTGCTGTGCCATTTATCATCAATAAAAATATCATGCCGTGACCAAGACCATCAAATCTTTCTCGACAAAGCGGTAATGCAAGAGTAAATCGAAACATTCTGAATGAAAGCACTGAAGAAGAGCAAGAAATTGCACGTGCAGAGCGCCGCCTTACTATGACTCGACTTCGTGCTTCTCACTCACAAGAGCAAAGGGAGGCGACAGTCCGTGAAACTGTTCCGTTGACAATGCGAAATCGGCGATCAAACCTCAGAGATCATCATCATCATCATCAATCTTTTTATCGACCCACTGCTGGAGACAGGTCTCCTCTCATGCAGAGAAGGATTGAGTGTAATCACCACGCTTGCTCAATGCGGGGTGGCGATTTCAGACTTATAAAGTCCAGGTTTCCTCAAGATTTTTTCCTTCACGTTCAGTCATTGGTGTCCTAGATATTGTACTTAGAGAGTACATATCACTTTAGAAAAGTTACATCGATACTTGCCTGACCTGGAATCGAACCCGCGCAATCATACAAGAGAGGCTGGTGTTTTAACCACTAGGCCACCACGACATCTCAGAGATCAATAGCTAGATAATTTACGAAGCACAAGTAGAAATTCATTTCTTTCACAAGGTGCTACACTAAATAAATGACAAATAAAAAAATCATGGAATACTTTTTTTTTTATTTACAGTGTTCCTAATTTAAAAAGTAAAAAATGTGATCATGTGATATTTATTGCCTTTAAGGCGGAACAAAGTTCGCCGGGTCAGCTAGTATCTATATATATAAAAGAAAGTCGTGTTAGTTACATCATTTATAACTGAAGAACGGCTATACCAATTTGGCTAAAAATTGGTAAGGAGGTAGCTAAGAACTGGGAGAAGGACATAGGATACTTTTTATGCCGCTCCCCGTCGTTCCTGTGGGAATAAATGAACTTCTTTGTTTCGACTTCTCCCACGCTTTTATGCTACCCTGGTAACTTGAACGTCAAAAAAATATGCACAATAAACCTTCTTTCATGTATTATGATTATTTGATAATGATGAATGAATGACGTTTATTGTTTCGACTTCTCCTACAGTTTTGTGATACCCTGGTACCTTCCACGTCAAAAAAATATGCACAATAAACCTTCTTTCACGATTATTTGATAATGATGAACGAATGAGGTTTATTGTTTCGACTTCTCCGACAGTTTTGTGATACCCTGGTACTTTGCACGTCCACAAACTATGCACAATAAAACCTCTTTCATGTATTCTGGTGATTTGATAATGATGAATGAGCTTTTTTATTGTTTCGATTTCTCCTACACTTTTATGCTACCCTGGTACCTTGCACGTCAAAAAATATGCACAATAAACCTTCTTTCACGATTATTTGATAATGATGAACGAATGAGGTTTATTGTTTCGACTTCTCCTACACTTTTGTGCAACCTTGGTACCTTCCACGTCAAAAAAATATGCACAATAAACCTTCTTTCACGATTATTTGATAATGATGAACGAATGAGGTTTATTGTTTCGACTTCTCCTACAGTTTTGTGATACCCTGGTACTTTGCACGTCCACAAACTATGCACAATAAAACCTCTTTCATGTATTCTGGTGATTTGATAATGATGAATGAGCTTTTTTATTGTTTCGATTTCTCCTACACTTTTATGCTACCCTGGTACCTTGCACGTCAAAAAATATGCACAATAAACCTTCTTTCACGATTATTTGATAATGATGAACGAATGAGGTTTATTGTTTCGACTTCTCCTACACTTTTGTGCAACCTTGGTACCTTCCACGTCAAAAAAATATGCACAATAAACCTTCTTTCACGATTATTTGATAATGATGAACGAATGAGGTTTATTGTTTCGACTTCTCCTACAGTTTTGTGATACCCTGGTACTTTGCACGTTCACAAACTATGCACAATAAAACCTCTTTCATGTATTATGGTGATTTGATAATGATGAATGAGCTTTTTTATTGTTTCGATTTCTCCTACACTTTTATGCTACCCTGGTACCTTGCACGTCAAAAAATATGCACAATAAACCTTCTTTCATGTATTACGATTATTTGATAATGATGAATGAATGAGGTTTATTGTTTCGACTTCTCCTAAACTTTTGTGCTACCCTGGTACCCTGCACCTCCACAAAGTAGGAAACACGTGTCCAGTATTTTTAAGTTAATAATATTATGTACAAAATTTCAAAAAGATATAATGAAAAACCACAAAGTTATAATAAGCTTGCTACGAGTATTCTACTTGGTTGTCCCAACATAAATATGGTCAAAGATCCGCGCGCGAGCGAACGCGGTGCGTTGACCTCTAGCGTCAGCTGTTGCGCGCGCACAATACTATGATGATGTATCGTAAGCTGCGTGACGCACTCGGTAACTACACTGTAACAATTTCTAAATGTATTTGGGACAAAATATAACATTGTGTCAAAATTATTGGAATCGATTCAGTTGCTTATTCACTATTTATATATAACTCAAGAACGGCTGAACCGATTTAGCTGAATATTGGTGGGAGGTAGTTAAGAACCCGTTCCCGTCGTTCCCGTGTGACGTGACATAAGACATGGTCCAACTCATTCAAAATGTAAGTCAGCAATTCATATACCAAAAATGGTAGAACAAAAAGCAAATGACAGCTGAGCATATTTAAAAAAAAGTCTAACCGGTTGAAGCAATCGTTTAAAGCAAAGAATATAAATACTCTCTGCTGGTTTAAAGTTTCTAATAAAAAACCACAAAGCCAACTTCAACTTCAAAATTTCTAATATTGTATTGCTGTGCCATTTATCATCAATAAAAATATCATGCCGTGACCAAGACCATCAAATCTTTCTCGAGCGCCGCCTTACTATGACTCGACTTCGTGCTTCTCACTCACAAGAGCAAAGGGAGGCGGCAGTCCGTGAAACTGTTCCGTTGACAATGCGAAATCGGCGAACAAACCTCAGAGATCATCATCATTATCATCAATCTTTTTATCGTCCCACTGCTGGAGACAGGTCTCCTCTCATGCAGAGAAGGATTGAGTGTAATCACCACGCTTGCTTAATGCGGGGTGGCGATTTCAGACTTATAAAGTCCAGGTTTCCTCAAGATTTTTTCCTTCACGTTCAGTCATTGGTGTCCTAGATATTATACTTAGAGAGTACATATCACTTTAGAAAAGTTACATCGATACTTGCCTGACCTGGAATCGAACCCGCGCAATCATACAAGAGAGGCTGGTGTTTTAACCACTAGGCCACCACGACATCTCAGAGATCAATAGCTAGATAATTTACGAAGCACAAGTAGAAATTCATTTCTTTCACAAGGTGCTACACTAAATAAATGACAAATAAAAAAATCATGGAATACTTTTTTTTTATTTATTTACAGTGTTCCTAATTTAAAAAGTAAAAAATGTGATCATGTGATATTTATTGCCTTTAAGGCGGAACAAAGTTCGCCGGGTCAGCTAGTATATATATATGTCGGAGATCGTCGATTAATTTTAATAGAAGTTGCTGATTTGATTTACGTAGTAGAGGGGCGAACGCTTGTGACGTTATTTTTCTGTGATGACGTCACATGGACAGAGTCGCTTTGGAAAGTGGGGTTCGTCGATCGAGGACTTTGCATCGAGACGCGGACCAAGGCACATCTCCGAACCGAAACTGTCGGTTTGCCTATTCAAATTGTTATTATGAAGATTGGAGGGTATATCTACATGTCGTGCTTCAATTCAAAACTCACCTACGAAATGGAACCTGTACCACCACACCAAGATGATGTCGACCCTACCGCTCTGCCGTCGCTGTCTCCGACATCAGAAGTTGGATAAAGAACTACACTGCTCACAATCTCGTTATAAATCAAGGAACAGAATAACAGTCGCTTTCGGCCAATATTTTTAAAGTACTTGTGTGATTACTTGTGTGGTAGTTGGTCATTGCCTTTGTAAATGCTGGATGTACTGGCAGTGAGGCTGGAAGTGAACGTCACGTTACGAGGTGATCGCTCCGCGTGATAGTGCGCTGCAGGAGTGCGCTGCAGGAGTGCGCTGCAGGAGTGCGCTGCAGGAGTGTGCTGCAGGAGTGCGCTGCAGGAGTCCGCTGCAGGAGTCCGCTGCAGGAGTCCGCTGAAGGAGTCCGCTGCAGGCGTGCAAGTGTGGCTGGACGCGGCGCTGTCGCGACAGTGCTGGCTGATGCTTGGCGCGCGACAGTGCTGGCTGTTGCTTGGCGCGCGACAGTGCTGGCTGTTGCTTGGCGCGCGACAGTGCTGGCTGTTGCTTGGCGCGCGACAGTGCTGGCTGTTGCTTGGCGCGTGACAGTGCTGGCTGTTGCTTGGCGAGCGAGGTGTGCTTGCAGAGCGCGCAAGGTGCACTTGCGGAGAGCGCAAGGTGCGCTTGAGGAGCGCGCAAGGTGCGCTTGCGGAGCGCGCAAGGTGCGCTTGCGGAGCGCGCAAGATGAGCTTGCGGAGCGTGCAAAGTGCGCTTGAGGAGCGCGCTTCTAGCTGCTTGGTGAATCTCATCAATGGCGTGTGGCGCTGCTGGAGCTGCGTGCGGCGCAGCCGGAGCTGCGTGCGCTTTGCGGAACGCCCAAGGTTTCAAGACTTGAGTCTCTACTCTGCAGGCGATAAGAAGGTTTCAAAATACCCAAAACGTTTGTGGTAACGTAATGGAGTTTTATGAGAGCTCAGAGATGTCTGGTGTGTAACGGTTGATAACTGCCAAGTGGCAGGTGTTTGCGGGAAATTGCTATAATCCGGTGAGTCATACTATTTTTATTTTGATTCCGTGGCCGAATGTTCTCTTGTCAAACAATCTGTAATTTCATTGGTATACGTACACACGCGATAGTACGTATTCAGGGTATGGGTAGTACCAGGGTTGTGTACTGAACCATTTCTGTGCGACATGCTAATAAGAGTTATTTTTGCCAATTTTATTTCTTGTACTACCCGATTATTGTTTGTAATAATGGGCTGAGAAATTTTAAATCAGGTTTTTAAAAAATATGATTTCTAAAATCAAAAACAAAATTGTTTAATTCAAATTAACCATCCGGTGGTGCTTTTGAATAGTCAATGTCGGTCAGTCCAAGAAAAGTGAAGCTAAATTGCATGTTTCAAAGCGTAGATCTCTATGGAGAAGAACGTGCAAGAAACTCCATGGTCAAGTCTGGTTTGTCTCTGATTATTTCAAAACTAAAGTTAACTGTGTCCTGTAGTTACGAGCTCACTTGAGCTTCTGATAGGACGTGTGGTTAGATCATAAAATCTCCTAACATTGGATGAAACTGAACCAGAAATACTACAACAACAAGACAAGAGAGCATGCGGCTACGAACATAGAAATGAGTGCTATTTACGAAAAATCTAGATTTGATAGAAATAAAGCTAAAGTAGTGTTGGTAATTGTAATGTGGGTTGATTTAATGTTGGTGATTTATTTGATGGCGATCGTTACCTATTGAAACAGAACTTATAAGTACCCCCACGATCGTATACGAAAGACTTCTCCAAGTAATTTGTGCCGAGTTAGATTTTCATAATGTAAAAGATGGTGAGGAGGGTGCCTCCGCCAGCAAATAGAACACGTATCATGGCTATGTGGTCGCGCTGCTCGCACTAGTCTGTAGTCGTAACTGCAACCCAGTGAGGGGTTGTTCAGAGCGCGATGGGCAGCTAGTGGTGTGGCGGGGACACTAGTAGGTATGGTCGCACTGCATGCACTAGTCTGTAGTCGTAACTGCAACTCAGTGAGGAGTTGTTCAGGGGGCGATGGGCAGCTAGTGATGTGGCGGGGACTCTGGTAGATATGGTCGCACTGCATACACTAGTCTGTAGTCGTAACTGCAACTCAGTGAGGAGTTGTTCAGGGGGCGATGGGCAGCTAGTGATGTGGCGGGGACCTGGGTCTCGGAGGAGACTATTAGTTGTACGGTCATGTGTTGACCTGGGAGTCGTGGACTCTAGAGTTGGTCGTATCACAAGAGGTGATGACGATATGGGTGTCAACTATGAGTTGTCACTAGCTACTGTGGTAGCGAACCATGGTGTGTTTTCTTATTGAAGATTATGATTTTGATTTGATAATTATGAGGCTTGGAGGAACCTTTTGTTTTCTTTTTGAAACTTGATAATTATGAGGCTTGAAGGAAGCTTTTAAGTTGTTAAAACAATGAAGTTTGTTTGGTTTTCTAATAGTCAATGTAACTAAACGTGACGTGTGACGGTCAGGTTGGCCGAGCTCTCAAAATGCTTCCAAGTCGGTTTTCTGTGCCTTTTTTTTAATTTGTTACAGACATGCACGAGGACGTGCAACGGGAAATGTCGAGGTTTGGCCGGAGTCGGCGGTTGGCCTGGTGAACCGGATCCTGGACTCCGGGGCTGAAGGAGCTTCGGATGCGACTGGGATTGGCGCTGAGATGATGATGATGATGATGATGAAGATGATGCACGAGGACGTGCAAATCGTCAGGCTGGCCGTGTCGGAGATCGTCGATTAATTTTAATAGAAGTTGCTGATTTGATTTACGTAGTAGAGGGGCGAACGCTTGTGACGTTATTTTTCTGTGATGACGTCACATGGACAGAGTCGCTTTGGAAAGTGGGGTTCGTCGATCGAGGACTTTGCATCGAGACGCGGACCAAGGCACATCTCCGAACCGAAACTGTCGGTTTGCCTATTCAAATTGTTATTATGAAGATTGGAGGGTATATCTACATGTCGTGCTTCAATTCAAAACTCACCTACGAAATGGAACCTGTACCACCACACCAAGATGATGTCGACCCTACCGCTCTGCCGTCGCTGTCTCCGACATATATATATATATTCTGTTTTTCACAAATAATATTGTAATAACATTTTTCGACTTACAGAAAAGAAGAGAAAGAAACCAATCGACAGAACTTAAAAGTTTAATTTGCTTTTTAGGTCGAACACCAACGCAGTTGATTCTAGGTCAGACATCCATACAGAATGTCGTCAAGAAAATGATAATATTATATATCTCTATGTGCACAAAAAAACGATGCAAGTTCCATCATCATCATTCAGGTTAAATTATGCCTGCATGTCCTACAACCTATATTTTTAGTTTACAAATACATATATCATATACCTGTAAAATTATTTTTTTGTTAATTCTTAATTAATTTTTCTTGATAAATTCTTAATTCCTTGACATAAATCTCTAACAGTGTTGCAAGGGTTAATTAAAATGTATGTTATATCTTTTTTTAGCTCAAAATATCACCAAAACCTCAACAAATCTCAAGCTTGTTTCATCGAAGGGCGACGCATAATTAATATTGCTTACTTTTATTCAGAACTAAAGAAAATTGCCAAGCACGGAGAATTATAGACTGTGGTTTAGGATCTGTAGATATTGTTGGAGAACGACAAGTGGGACTACATTCCCTATTTATTTTTAAATGCCGTATGTGTATGGAAACATTTTGCACATCCTACAGAAATCAATATCAGCTGTGCAGTTGTAGGAACAATAGAAATAGACTGTGGCCATTCTCAACTGCAAGAAATTTCTGCAGCTTTAGATATGCCTATAATCTCGCATGTTATTTATTGGATCGAAGAATTAAAATTTACAGATTTTAAAATAACTCGTGTTTTATTTGAAACCTCATTACGACGAAGTACATTCAATCCGACGTCACTGACACAGTATAAATAGGGTACTATCTCTTTATGGAAAACGGCCGAAACTACGCGCTTTGTAATCTCAAGGCATCTATATAAAGCACGGTTAGCGCAGCGGTTAAGCTATTGACTGCTGCGCTGCTTGTCGCGGGTTCAATTCCCGCGCGGAACAAATATTCAGAACATGTCCTACAAGTAGTTGTTCCGGGTCTGGCTGTTTGTGTCTGTGAATTTATATGTTTAAAAATGCACCCACGATAAAAGTAATTTCTAGTGTGGTTCAACGTTTTTTTTTTTTTTTAATAAAAATATTACAAAGTGCCTAATGCGCGTTTGGTTTACGTTAACGCGATGAACTCGTTTGTTATTCGCATTAGTAATTAATTCAAGGACACTGCAAAGACATGATACTCATATACTGAAAAGTAGTGAAAAAAAAAATTCAAATATGTTGAATCGGTAGATATTACCATCTACCATTATTTTTTATGTGAATGTTATGATATATTATAATGTGTGGGTACTTGTTTTCCAAATGTCTGTCAGTCTGCGATCGGCCATTAAACTGTGTAACGAGCACTCCTTGATTTTATTTAAACATTGATCAAGAATACTAAAAATATATTATAGTACGATATTACCATTTATTAATGCAAAATATACATTTATCGTCTTGCATCCATACCCCCGTCTGAAATCGTAGGCACAAATCGCGACCTACACGCGGCTTGTCTGCATCTCTGGATATTCTTTGATTGTCGTTTTAGTTTAGCGCGCCACCGCGCGCATTTTACGAATTCGGGAGTACGGCGTTTAGCTCCGCCCACATGCACAAGGTCATTGAGGCTACTATAACCGTTAAGGAGCATTCCGCAATTTTCAAGGCAAAAGAAAGGTAAACATTTAGTATGCGGACTATTCGTGACTGACAAAAAAATCGTGCATTATTTTTATTGTGAATCCGCCTCCCACTCCTTAAAAGAAGGGGTGAAATTTAATATGGCATGATTCGCAGTTTTCAAGGTAGGAAGATAAACATCGGTACACAGACTTGGGATTAGACGAGATTATATTATATTTTTTTGTAAATCTTCCCCTAGCCTTTAAAATGAAAGAAAGAGATACCGTGTTACCCCGAATTTAATGTAAGCGAAGCCGAGGGCAAAAGCTAATTACAAATAATACAGAGATAACTAAATACAATTAATTAAAACAAAACTTTGGAGGCGCCGGGTATCGATCCCGGTACCTCTCGCATGCTAAGCGAGCGCTCTACCATCTGAGCTACGCCCCCTGATACTGACTTAACTGAATATCAGATTCTTAAAGTCCACTACTGCATTACGCAACGCCTCAAACTATTAAAACTAGATCAAGACCAGAGTAATACTTTCACGAACAGTTTAAACGAGGCGAACAAAATGTCTTCATTAAGTCGTAGACGAGTTTAAAGTACATAAATAGGTCCAATTACTAATCTAATCTAATTTTCTCTACTGAACCCTATTTACCAGTAATTTAGCCAAAGAATTCCTAATGATTGGGTGACGACCCTACCCAGTTTTAGTAACAATAATCATACATATGATTAAACAGAAGCCCACTACAAATTCTGCACCTTTGATGGAGAAGTGAGTTTTTTTTTTTATATTTCTACCCTAATGTTATAAGCTTTAAAATTAAAGATGTAATTATTAGCAATAATATATATCGATATGTGCAAAAATAAACTGAATTTCGCGCTCTTAAGTGAATTAAATTGATTAAAGATGCTTGTGTTTCAGAAACTAAATGACACGGAACACGAAAATCTACTAATAATACATCAATTTATGTCAGGTCCTGACAAATTTGATAGGAATAATCTAATATTACCTTCTGTTCTTTACTTCGTAAAACAAAAAGAAGAAGATGCACTGAAATTAGTTTGTTTATCAAGACAATCAGGGCCAATAACAGAACAAGTTAGTCTAAAGGCGTGTATAACTTAGTTGAATGGTGGTATATCGTCATTCAAAGAAATATAATGTAAACAATAAGTAAAATGATGTTCTAGCCCAAAGTTAAATACCAAAATTTAACCTTTAGGTTACACAGCTGTTCTAATCAAATTAAACACACTATAGGACTACACCGAAATTAACCAACTTTCTAGAAAAAGGAAACTTCAGCCTACTCTAGAAAGCAAATATAACGCAAGTTTACAATGAGAAAATATACCTGTTTCAAAAAGATTCTTATTGGAGGCGCCGGGTATCGATCCCGGTACCTCTCGCATGCTAAGCGAGCGCTCTACCATCTGAGCTACGCCCCCTGTTGAAGAAATAAACGAATATCATGTCGAGATTGCTCACTGCCAACTATTACTTATGACACAAGGTAAAACTATTTTGCCAACCTTGGATTGCCCAAAAGGAGATGTTATACTACCTCTTTGTTATAACGCCCTTATTAGATTTTTTTGATGGCGCCTTTAGGTAAAAATATTTTAATGAAAAAAATTGTCAAAAGAATTCCAGTTGGAGGCGCCGGGTATCGATCCCGGTACCTCTCGCATGCTAAGCGAGCGCTCTACCATCTGAGCTACGCCCCCTGATACTAATGATATCGAATCTTATGTTCTGTTCATTGCAGGCATACTACTGGTTACACAAGGAAATATGAAGTGACATAAGATAGCTACACACAAACAAAAAAAAAAAATCCAAAAAGATTCCAGTTGGAGGCGCCGGGTATCGATCCCGGTACCTCTCGCATGCTAAGCGAGCGCTCTACCATCTGAGCTACGCCCCCCGATAGTTAGATCGCGAAATAACCCATTACATTCGAATCAGATAGTAAGGTAAGTAGCCTTGTTGTAAGATAAGAGCATTGCAAGCAATTTAGAACAAGAATGCCATACTCGGCAAAAAGTTACGTTTTAGTTTTATTTAGTCTAGCGTATGTTATCTCACGTACTATAATAAATTATGTAATATATTAATGTTTTCACATTTTATATTAGGTTTTTTACTATCAGAGTCACACATTCTTGTGTTTTAGTATCCAGAGTTGAACACGACACGACTCTTTAGATATTTGCGCAAAAAAGTCAGTCATCGATTTTAGGGGTTAATTATTGTTAACATTTTTTTTGGAATTTATTGTTTCGCTAACATTCCTGTCAAAGTAATGATTATGTTTTGTGCTGCATGGTTTCTTACTATACATCTAATCTCATTGGAACGAGTTTTCTAGGAGTGACTGATGGATATGATAAAATAAAAAATAACACCTTCAGTCGCTGTAGCAGCAGCATTTGCAGTACGATTCTATAACCATGTCACCGTGAAACCTTAGGTGATGTGAGCTGAGCGACGGCTCGCTTCACTTAACTTCTCACGGTGATTGATCGGCTGTTCTGTAGTTTCTTCAAGGAAAAATATTTTAAATACAAGAACTAACCAGTCAGGCAAAAATAATTTAGGGTACCTGCAAGGGTCAAAAATGACGGAGCTTCTCCAAAATGCTTCAAATTAGTTATTTCTTGGTAAAAATGGGTCGTTTTTCAATACCTAAACTGTGGAAATTTTGGACTTTGTCTCTGAAGTTAATGCGGTAGTCATAATCTTATAATGGGGCATAACGAATCAACCAAATGTTAAATAAAAAGTGGATATCAAAGAATTGGCGCCCAATGAAAATGGTGACCAGGAGAAATATATATTCGGTTTGGCCACCAAATACAAACGTTAATTTCCAAAGAAAATGTGCGTATACACTGCCTTTGCTACATTTAGTCATAATCCAATTTTTAAGCAATTGCATAGCTTTTATCACGGGCTTTGAGCGCAGCGATCGAATCAAGAAATTCCGTAACGAAAATAAAACCTAACACTCCCACCGGCACAGCGCGCAGCGGCGCGGTGTTGAAAACTGAACTGAAAGCCGTGCATCGTCTAACGTCGTTCCAGTTCGGCAGACTTCGGCACGTTGTTTGTGCTCGTGCGGTTGGACCAAAGACATTAAAATTATATTTACAATAGACAGGACATCACGAACAAAATTGTAAGCCAATACTTTTGTCGACTTGGTTAAAAGTCGCTCAGTCTAGTGTCCGCGTCAAGACGTAACATGTGTCCACCAAGAATAAACATTTTCTAAGGAAATA
This sequence comes from Sesamia inferens, assembly GCA_037179545.1. Classification (NCBI taxonomy): domain Eukaryota; kingdom Metazoa; phylum Arthropoda; class Insecta; order Lepidoptera; family Noctuidae; genus Sesamia; species Sesamia inferens. The sequence goes on from CM073935.1 coordinate 31,454,115, forward strand.
TGCCCTGTTGCGCTTTGCGTTACTGTACATCTCGTTATGGTAAAATGACTAGACCTAACTTCGGAATGTTTTTGTATGAATTATTTATATTTAGTCCGTAATTAACATTTTAAAAAATTCTTAAATAGATCTAGAAACTTTTTTATTATTGTAATAAGCGCCCTCTATTGTTGAATAGTTTTACTATTTTCATGTAGAGATGTAGTAATGTTGTTTATCGATAATACTAATTAAGTTGAAAACATATAGCTATATTTTATTGACATTTAAAATATAGCTAAATAAACTTAAAATATTACTATATTTCAAGTTTATGTATTAGTAACTCTATTTGAACATAATCTTGTCATATTAATGAACAAAATTGAATAGGTTTTATGTTATTTTAGGTTTTCGAATAAAAATTATGTTGTACGGGAAAAGTGTATACGATTTGTCCAGATAGACCGTAGAGAAGAAAATTGGCTTCCGTCTACTTCGTCGAAATTATGCTCAAAGCATTTTAAAAGTGAAGATATCTACTTTTTAAAGAAAGAAGATTTGTCGATCAAATTTAAAAAAACGAGTGTGCTTATGACCACACGATTGAAGTGAAATTTCTTTCGCACCATCTGTATATATATATATGTGTGTGTACAGTATATACATGTATACACATATACATATATTAATTTTCCATAAATATTTGAATTTATTTCATGGTTTCATTGGTAAATTAATATTTTTGCATAGATCTTCTATTTTTATTGAAAAAAAAAAAGGTCGGGCTCTTCCTCCTGAATCAGGGGACCCCAAACTCGGGCAGTCCACGACCTCTGGTTCCCGAGATAATCCACGGGGGGGTGAGGTAACTAAAGGGGGTCGGGGGGGGGGGGGGGCATAGGTTTCGTGGGGTTGCGGGGGGAGGGGGGTCGGGGGGAGTAAGGGAGGGGGGATACAGGAGGGACTGTGAAGTAGGCGGTACCATATTTTATGTTAACTGACCCCCTTAATGGTTGTCAGTAAACATAAAATTTAATGTATAGTGTTAAGTGTAAATAAATAAATAAATAAATAAGTGTATCCATGTCTCAAAATTAAAAAAAAAAAAATTGCTTAGATCTTCTATTTTTATTGAAAAAAAAAAAAAAAAAAACTCGTAGACCTTGTAGTACCAAGCTCGCGCCACGGGCGCCTCTGTGCTTATATCCCCCACTTAACTTCCGTTCGCCTTGCCCGATGATTTTTCGTAACGCTTTCGCCAGCTTACTCCCCAAGTCAAGCGTGCCTAAAGAAGTTTCACTTCAAAAAAAGGATCGGTACCTTGTACTAGTAATGAATTAGTAAGTTATTAATTTCAGAACTTTTCCACTTAATCGTAAAAATTGGGATAATATTTACGGTTAAGTGGATAAGTACATAAATTAGATAACTTATTTATAATGAAATATATTTATAAAATATGTAGGTACGTATATGTAGTACAATGATTGCAAGCTAAAAATCACAAAGATTTTTAAGATTCCGTACCTAAAAGGTAAAACGAACCCTATTCATGAGACTTCACCGTTCGTCTGTCCCTCTGTCACCAGGCTGTATCTCATGAACCGTAATAGCTAGACGGTTGAAATTTCTAGAAATTATATTAGTATTTCTGTTCTAAAAATAAAAAAAAAAATATTTATTTAAAATAAAATATTTTCCCATACAAGAAACATGATTTTTTGCTCCATATTAATAACAGAAACAGATAGACGCTTAAAAGGTTCACAGAATATATGGTTATATATTCAAATTAAAAATAAAATAAATATTGAAGGCTCCCATTTTTAAAGATAATGAATGGTACGGAACTAGTTCGCCAGAATTTGCTCCAGCAGACTACCATTTTCGTTGTGATTTGGACAATTAATTCACACATTAGACAGTTCTGCTTTCACACAGTTTGTGCAGTCTAGATCCTCAGAATTCCATCGCAAAGGTATAAACGACTTTCCTATTAGAAGGCAGCAATGTATACATAATAATGGTAACTATATTAATTAAAATGTGTTAATTAAAAATGAAAAAATAAACAATTATTTAGATTTTCAGTATTAATCGGTAAATTTAAACTTTAACGCCCGTTATATTAAAAGATTATAGACATTGAAAATATCTATAATTTTTCTGCTACGTAATTTTTTGTTTCAAGCTATCATAATGCGAATAAACATCGTCGTAGTAACTTCTTTGAATATTATCGATAATTTTATATCGAAATGATACCAGCCCTACCACAGTTTTTTGCATTGCCATTTAAAAAATATTTGCAAACAAACGTGTAGAAAAGAATCATTATGGTAAAAACGAAATGCAAACAAAAATTTAAAAACAAAATGCGCTTTATGGCCTAAAAAGTCTATTATAGTCAAAAATCGCAATAAACTGAGTATTAAAATACTTCGTAAGCATAACACATCTAAAATGCCAATAGACGGTGTCACGGAAAATGAATAGTAGCTAATAAAATTCTAAAACAGTTTTTGATCTCTGTACAAGACAAGTTTCACTTAATTTGTTTACTTTTCCATATTTATTTACCCGATTTGAACTACACTAGGGTATTAAATCGGATCTGGCAACATAGACCACACTGGCCACCTACCGCGCAATAGCTGAATATATTTTATGTAAACTTATTTCAGTTTTACTATTTGATGTCTCCAATTGTCGATCTAATTTTGCTATATTGTACTAGATGGCGGAACTGGGCCATGGGATCACAGTTTTTCTATGCGATTTTGACACATTGCCCTCTCTATTTATCTTAAATCTCTTTGGGTTGGACGTATGCGTGTGCGACGCTACCAAACCTAACGCTTTTTATGGTTTGGATGAATTTTACGCACATTATTTCTGATGATCATTACTACAATATTATTCGTGTTGGGATCAATAGACCAAAACAATTCTAATAAAAAATTCTACGCAATAGCTTTACCGCGGCAGTCCCCGAGAGTCACAAGTTTCTTTTTTTTGAAGTGTTTGGTGTCCCACTGCTGGGCAAAGGACGCCCCTTTTCCCTTCCAAACCTGCCTGTCATTTGCTATCTCTGGCCACGCTCGTCCTGCGAACGTTACTAGATCGTCACACCACCTTCACCGTGGTCTACCGCAAGGCGATGACCTCCCTCAGACACCTAGTGAGTGACGATCTTTGCCCATCTCTCGGGATGCATTGGCGAGATATGTCCAGCCCACTCCTACTTCAGCCTGGCTGTTTTTCTCCAACATCTGTTACTTGAGTTATGGAGCGCAGCGTGGTATTTATTATGCAGCATTGTATTTGGTAAGCAGTGACGCAATCGTTGATGGTAAAGCGCACTAGTTTATTAAAAGCCTATTCACTCTAGCCTTGAAGACACTCAAATTGTAGTCCGACGGAAACACCGCCGCTGGCAAATTGTTCCAGTCCCTCGATGTACGCGGTATAAAGGAGAAGGCGAAACGCTTCGTCCGAATCGTAGTGGTCTTAACAACGTAAGGGTAGAAACTTGCCGTACGACGGGTCGTCCGATGGTGGAACGAAGATGGGGGAATTCAATCATTCAATTCCCTCGCACACTCCCCAAAATGCATCCTATAGAATACCGAAAGGCTGGCTATTTTACGCCTGTGCTCTAGGCTTTTTCTCATGCGAATTACTTACGTCATCGACAAATCCTATGATTTCAGAAAACAGACATACCGTTTCTTTTTGTCTTCTCAATCTACCAACCTTACAGATCATAAGATATACTTCTTCCTAGTGGTGACCGATGAAAAGTACTTAATTAAATCCAAAGGAGGTTTTCTGTTCTTACATTGGGCTTCAGACCTTTATTGCTTTGATTTGGTGAAACTTCGATAGCTTGTGTTGTAAGTACAGTATGCAGGTTTACAATTTCATCAAGGTTGAAAACTGCCGCTGTTCGACCGTGATGAAATTGTAAAACACGTTCTACAATTATTGATTACTTTATATATAGTAGCATTAAAAACTAAAGAATTATTTTAATACTATTGCTATCAGGGGGCGTAGCTCAGATGGTAGAGCGCTCGCTTAGCATGCGAGAGGTACCGGGATCGATACCCGGCGCCTCCAACTGTTTTGTACACACAAATATTTATAGCGTATATTATTTATAGTTTTTGTAGGAGTTTTTACTCCATATTATAAGTTTTATGGTGATTTTGTCATTTGTAAATGCAATTATTTTCTCGTTGTTTAAATCTAATTTCCCCATTAAAGATGATTAAAAATATTTCTAACATTGACTTTATAAGATGCCGTATGTATAATTTAATTCTAAACCTTTGATAGTAAAATAAAATTCCTACAAGTCTGTCAGAATCCGATCGGGGTGAAAAGCACTATAACGGTTAATGGATATCTCTCAATACTGAACGCGAATTGATACATCATAAATTAGGAAGACAACCACCATTACGTTTATGTGAATTACCAATATTTTTAAGGGTTAGATGAATCAGTTCTCATAGCAACATCAACGACACCAAAGGGCAAAATTAAATATGAAATCAAAACAATTTCCCACGATATCAAGGTATGTGGAGATGTGGGACTCGATTATAACACACGTATTGCTAACTAAAAGTGGCATATCACTAGTCGTCCTCCTTATTGATACTAAGAGTGAGAGTGATATGTGATGTATGATACTCTAGTATCTACATATTGCAGTTACCAGAGCGTCATACATCACTCACTTATCGGTTTACTATAGGTTACTTATGAATATTATTTATTTGATGCGCACGTGGCTATTCCAACGAAGAAGCACACCTACGGTATGCAAAGCGATTATTACTCTTTATTAAACAAAGTTAATATGTCTACGTTCACACCTAAAGGAAATGAGAAGAGATTCAATTTAAAATCGTTTGATATTTGCAAGATATCAATTAAGTCATGTTGTCAAAGTTTTTAGCTTCACAGTTCACCATGTGTTATAATAACAAGTTTTCATGGACTTCTTACATCGTACCGTAAAGAAATATAAGCAGTTCAGACCGCAACTACGATAACAAAAGTCATCATCATCATCACCTCAGCGTTAATCCCAGTCGCATCCAAAGCTTTTTCAGCTTTGTAGTCTGGGGTCCGCTTTACCAGTCTAACTGCTGGTTTGGCTAAACTTCGATATTTTGCGTGGACCGAATGCCGTCTGACCTCCACGACCTGAAGGCGATATCGAAGTATTGCAGTTAGACCTATTATTGGACTTTTGAGGGCTCCAACAACCCTTAAAAACTGCCACTAGATTGTTGGGACCAACGGCTTAACCTGCTTTCTGAGGCACGAACATAGTGCAAATATTCATCATATTCATGCATAAAAAAAAATATTGGCACTGCGCGGGGGTCGAACCCGCGCCTCCTTGCGCAGCGGCCGCGTTTGATGACAAGTAAAAAGAACTAAGAAGAACCACGAAAACAAAAGTATTTCTATCTAATTTAGGTATCTACTTTCTGTCAGAAGTCATCAGTCTCTTTACACACAAATAAATGAGGTAAGTAATACGGGCTGGTGTCCGCAACTCCACGACAATGCGGGTATAATAAATGAGGTATAATAAAGGTCTGGAATATGGACCACTTCTCTCACAGTTACCAGGGCATCATAACTTACAGAGGTTTTACTATCCCACACTTTTTTTGTTTTGACATCTTCTCAGCTGAGGTTCCCACAAAATCATTTTTTACCTGTCATAATTTTACTTCATCATTTCCTCACAAAGGTATTTCGTTAGTGTATGTGTGTTGTGTAGTATATACATATCTACAAATCCAATTATACAATCGTTATTTTAAGTAGCTCCCACCTTGACTGGGATATCATGGAGTGTGCAAGCAGTAACAAAAAATATTTACATTAAAGGAACATGGATCGCTATTCCCACTATGTATTACCAGGGAATCATAGCTTACAGCGTGATATTATGGAACTGCATGGAGCAATAAACATTGTTGTGTGTTACGACTGCAAAACTATACGGGAGTATAATTATTATAATAGTTGTTCTGATATTAGTTCAGTTTCAGTTCGAGAGGAACACAGTTATTTTATGAGCACAGTTCTCTGCCTTTGATGCTCAAAATATACGAGTACTTAACTTACTTTATAAAATCATGTAAAGAAAGAAAATAAAAGTATTTATTTATTGTGACTCGAACAGGAAAATCATGCTAAACTAAACAGAGTAAAATAATTACCTATATAACAAAAAGATAAATGAATCGGAAAATTCTATACGAGGCTAAAAGGCTTCTATCAGCATAAAGTTTCGGCAATTAAATAATAAATGTCGCAGCGCTTGTATGTTAAGGGGACCTGCTGTGATGTCATGGTTAATTAGAGTAATAAATACATAATGAAATAGATATGATTAACATTGTAAAATTTTATCTAATAAAATATATAATTCATTTTTAATTCTTGTAAGACGTACCGTTAATTACTTTTCTGTGCCCTGTGTCAGAAGCATTCTGTGACATAGATGTGACAAGTAAAGGGAAGTACGTGGTAGATTTTGATTGAATTACACAATAACCACACTTAATCACATTGGATTATTTCAAATTATATTATGAAAATTACCAAAACAAATCCATGTCAGTCAATGAGGTGACAGATGTACTATCACGACCAAAAGTCGAGTTACAATCTCACAAAACTATGGCCAAGCAATACTAGTTGTAGTTACGAACTTCAATAAAAATTTTGATACACACTCATACACTTTGTCAACTTGCTGCCCGCTTATGAATGTTAGGGACTACTTACTACTTTCAACGTTCACAGGAAGTGTCCGAGTGGCTAAGCAGTACTCGGTGTGATTAGCATTCAAGGTGGTTCAAGTTTAAATCTAATAACTTACAATTTTTTTTTTTAATGTTTATTGGTGAGTTATGAATGCTGACAACAAAAATATGTAAAAATACCGATCCGCAACTTAACGATGATACTTTCATTTAAGATTTTTAACCGACTTCAAAAAGGAGAAGGTTACTCAATTCGACCGTATATATGCTTTTTTTTAGGTTGTTCGCCGATAACTTCGTCATTTATAACCCGATTTTGATAAAAAAAAATTGTTGAATGAGGACATTCCCAGGGAGGTGGTCCCATGGTAAAGACATCAGAGTTTGATGGTGGAAGACCAGAGAAATCAAGGGGAACTTTCAAAAATTGCAGGGGCGGCTAGTGCATTTGTAAGTTTTTTCATTAGGTATTTTAAAACACTACAATTTAATAAGGGTATGGAGTAGATCTAATAATAATGGAGCTGGGAGACAGGCGGGGGAACTTCTCAACGATTCACAGCAGCTACCTTGTGTTTGTGCTTGAATAATTTGTATTGAAAAGAACTTTAAACCTAGATGGGTTGTGACTGTCATTAAAGGGCTGATGATGAGGACAACGGTCGTTTGGACTCAATTCATTTATATTAATGAAAACTTTGCATCCATATGGGTTGTAATGAAAGTCTGCAGTAGATCTGATGATGGAGCCGAGAAACAGTCAAGGGAATTCCTCAACGATTCACGGCAGCTATCTTATGTTCGTGCTTGATTAATTTGTATTGATAACAATCTTATCTACGTCTAGATGGGTGGGGAACTGATGATGAAAACAAAGGTCAGTTCAGGGAACACCTTTGTAAATACCTTGTGTTTGGACTCAATTCACTTATATTGATAAGAAGTCTTAGATCTGATAATAAAGACCATAGACAGTCGAGGGAAGTCCTCGACAATTTATTTTTAATACCATTGAAGTTTAACGTAGGACAACTACTAGCCACTGCTACGCTCCATGCTGATGCGACAATCAAAAAATCAAGAGACTGAATTAAATCGCTTAATCGTGTCATCTCTAGCAATGCATACATTCAATCCAGACCCAGAGACATTTTATAAATTTGGTTCATTAGTTTGGTATTTAAACAAAAATTACGGGTAAAAATTCAAGTAAAGCCTATTTCCAACTATGTCGGCGGCAGCATTCAGTATGACCGGATGCAGCTGAACAGTACTTACTTTTTGCAACTAAAAATTGTAAGATAAAAACTTTTTTACAAAAAAAAAAAAAAAAACAACAGACTTCCCAAAAAAAAAATCACTACAAAGTGAAAAATAACTATTTTCGGAAGACGGTGGCCAAAAAGAAAATATAAAGACCAAAGACACATATATTCATTTTTGCCACAGACTTCCGGTTTTTTTTTTTTTTGTAAAAAATGTTTTTTCTATATTAGAGTCATTATAAAAAGATGAGGGTCGATTTGAAACAATGGGAATCACATAAAATATTCCACTACATAATTGCTACAATAACTCAATTAATATTACTTAGCTGTTGTTAGCTGGTGAATATATAATAGTAACGAGTTAAGTAGTTTTACTTTTTTAATCAATATACAGGTTAAAACATAAAGAATGGACTCAACATATCTCAAATATGCTATAATTATGAAACCAGGTTTTGTGTAAGTTGTTTTTATTAGTATTTGGTTAAGGTGCAAACCAATCGCTTGTTGCAAGTGTGTAATAAAATTGTTATTGTTTTAGAGAAATACTGTAAGCCGTTGTGTCAAGAGGTTGGAGGACGAAGGTTGTTTAAAGTGTCGAGAGAAGTGGAACGTATCGACAATATTTACCGTTCAATAAACCTTTAAATCGTGCGAAGAACGTAGGTTGCATTTGTAATTTAAAAATAAGCGAATGGCGAGACTGGTGGTGACTTGAACATTATAATCTCATGCCATCAAACTTCGAAAAAGTCACTGCAAGATGGCAGCATTAGTACATGTACGCATACACGCAAAAAATTTGTAATGTAAAAAGTACTGTTTTGTGTTCTATAGATTATTTTATGATTATAATAATATTCAGGTTAAGCTTCAATCCTCTTTTATTTAAGAAAATGAATAATAAGCTATATCCTCTTTAATGATAACATATAATATTATCATTTTTATATTTAAAAACCAAAAATGTTTTTTATATATTTTTTACCATAACAATATCAATATCATACAAATAAGTTTGTCAGGGATTACTTTTATATAAAATATTACAATGCTGCCATATCAACGTTTGTTTCATTTATTAGTATATCTACACCTAATAATATATAACTTTATAATATATTGCATTATAATATGTTTATTGTTTGTTATTATATTACATCTATAGTAAAATAAAACATATAATAAAAACCTTTTTTTGGTATAAATATTCAATAAATTGTCCTATTCGTTTAAATATTATTTGTAAATATTTACTTTAAAATACAAATCAATTATCATAATTATATGAAACAACAGAAATGTTTTGTCTTAATTAGGATTCGAACCCATAATTGCACGTATTTGATAGCACCATTGTTAAGTGCGACGGCTAACTTAACTTCAAATAAAGTAACGAAATTTTGCATTACTTTAAAGAAAGACGAACACTCCGATAAAAAACCAGTTTGCTAATATTGTTTTCCTAGTCTAGCATAGGCTACATCTTTAATTCTTCTTAGAGATACTACACAGCATAGGGTTGATTGGTTGGAATATAACACACACGGATATAAAATAATGCGTTAGTGTGCGTGGCCGGTTTAGCGCAGGCGACGGTAGTTTTTAAGGTGGAAGGGGACTTCTACATGTGATAGTATCGTTACGTTCCAGTTGAACAATATTTTACAAACATTCATTGACATTTTTAACCGACTTCAAAAAAAGGAGGAGGTTGTCAATACGTCGTAACCTTATATTTTTATGTATGTTTACGATTACTCTAAGATGCCTGGACCTATTTGCAAAAATATTTTTTGTTTGAAAAGGTATACTTTCCAGATGGTCCCATAGTCACCAGGTCAGGATCTGATCATGGAAGACTAGAAAAATCAAGGGAAACTTTCAAAAATCGTAGTAGCGACTGGTGCATTTTTAAGTATTTTCATTGAGTATTTTAAAGGACTACAATTTAATAAAGGTCTGAAGTAGATCTGGTGATGGAGCCGGGAGACGGTTAAAAGAACTCCTCAACGATTTACAGCAGCTACATTGTATTTTTGCTTAATTTGTATTGATAAGAGCTTTAGGTACACCTAGATGTATTGTGATTGTCATTAAGGGTCTTATGATGAAGACGAAGGACAGTTAAGGGAACTCGTCAATGGTTTACAGTAGCTACTTTCGTCTAACTTAATTAATTTTTATTGATGAGAACTTTGCACCTGTATGGATTAAAATGATGGTCTGCAGTAAATCTGATGATGAAGACCATAGGCAGTCGAGGGAATTTCTCACAAATTTACAGCATTGAAGTTAAACATAGGACAACCACTACCTGGGCACGCTACGATAGCAGCGGTAAGTCCCCTCTTTGAGGAGTGGCTAGAGAGGCGCCACGGCGCTCTCATCTTCCGCCTGACGCAGGTCCTCACCGGACACAGCTGTTTCGGGATATTCCTGTTCCATATAGTACGGGAGGAAACGCCAGGGTACCACCACTGTGTGTGACCTAAAGACACGGTGGAGGTCTAACCTGCTTGGGTAGAGCACCGCCGTGTCCTCGTGGCGGCGATCGGCGGCGATCTCACGCGTGGCGCGTGACGCGTCCGACCCTGGTCCAGGCAATGGTCCGAAGCGAGAGTGCATGGTAGGCCGTCACATCCTTTTGCGAAGCAGTAATGCTGGCATAGGAGGAGGGGAAGCGTGTGAGGGAGCGGGAATCCAAGCGCCGTCACGCCTCTAGATGCCGCAGGAGACGCCCTGGTCGGGAGACGACATCGAACTTCAGCAGTAGGCAGCTTGCCGCCCGGTAAGGACTAGGCCCGAGTCGACGACGCGTTGTGTTTCACGCGCGCCTCAAAGAGATGTTAGAACATCGTGGCGGGGTCCACGAAGACCTGTTGGAGGTTGTATACCTACCTTAGCAACTAACACATGATGCAGCTGTCTGTTTGTCATGACAGAACTATGAAAAATAAATGGTGTGAAGCTGATATGGCCTATATTTTAGTAAATAATGTATCTACTCGGGGAATGCGCTTAATGCTGGATTCGTTAATTTATAAGAAGACCGATGCCTCCTGGATCAGGGTTGCGGGTTGATTATAAAAAGAAATCCGTGGCCCTGGTCATTGCACAGGCAAGTGAAAAAACACCAAAGACACCGAATACAATATATATACATATATGTATATATAATATCTAATTTGGGAAGTCTGTGTCTTTGGTGTTTAATATTCGTTTTAGACACCAACTTCCGAAATTAGTTATTTTTCACTTTTTAGTTGTGAAAAGTACTGTTCAGCTGCATCGGGTCAGACTGGACGCGGACGCTAATATATGTAGTTGGGGAAAGGCCTGTAAGCAAACGACGTACTTATATTTACTTTAATTTTTACCCGGAATTTTGGTTTAAAAACGAAACCACTGAACCGATTTCTATGAGACTAAAATATAAGCAATGCTAGACATGACGCGATTACGCAACTTAAATTACATATATATATATAAGTCACTATAATATACTCATAATAATATTCATACATAGTAAAGACACAAAGCAAAGGCCAGTGCTTTTTAGTTTATTTAGAGGCGATGATGAAACTGTTTTAGCTGACCTTCAATTCTTCAAAAAATGGTATTCATTTCAAAGTTAATCTCCCGTTTTTATTAAATTTATTAATTTTTATTTAATAATTTTTTTTTTTTAATTGACATAGCCAGATTGGAGCCGTGTACTCTTTTCTGATGAGTCTAAAATTGTGTTACATGGCAATGATGGAAGGAAGAAGGTCTACGAAGGTCGACGTAAGGGAGAGCGGTTCGCACAATGCTGCTTTGAAGAGAGGGTTGCTTATGGCGGACGCTCATGGACTGTCTGGGGCGGTATATCCGCGAGCGGCAAAACTCAACTTGAGGTTGTTACAGGACCACGGCTGCCAACATTAAATGCCGAAAGGTACATTCGTGAGTGCTTAGAACCTCACGTGATACCATACGCGGACTATGTGGGCCCAAATTTCCTTTTTATGCATGATAAGCTAAAAAGACATGTTAGGGCTCGTCAGCCGGTTGCCCAGACGATGCAGGGGTTGAAAACTGCCATAGAAGAGGAATGGGAGATAATCCCTCAAAATTTTATAGATCAGTTGATAAACTCTATGCCTAATCGTATGAGAGCTGTGGTAGATACCCATGGAGGCAACACGCGTTATTAAATTAAACCTTTATTTGATAAAACATGTATTTTATTCAAAAATCAATTGCCTTTAACAAGGCGCATATCCGACTTGTTAGGTGTAGCTCCATATTGTATGGTATTCTGAATTCAAATTTAAAACAATACGATCGAAAAGATGGTAAAATGTATCAGGTTTAAAACTGCATCAATAGTTTTAGTTCAAACTAGCAATCATATTTCGGTAGGGGCCATCGAAACCTAAACTCTAAGGTGAGCCAATAGTGGTCAGAAGTGTATTTGCCTCCTCATCCTGTCTTGCAACCTAAGGGCGGTTCGCAGCACGGCACGCGAACTTTAACTATATCATCCGACGAGCTCTTGTCACCATTGGCGTTCCAGCTGTAATAGAACCCAGTGGCTTGGTGCGCGACGATGGCAAAAGACCGGACGGCATGCGTTTATTTGGGACACACTGTACATTGATAATCTTTGAATCGCGCCATTGAATCTTCCTGTCTCGGCATGCTGTGCTGGTTTTGCTGCCGCGGCTGCGGAAAACCTCAAGCGGCAAAAATATAAAAACCTCATCGGAAATTACGTTTTCGAACCATTTGGGGTTGAGACCCTCGGGCCGTGAGAAGCGCGTGTACATTGCCTGTTCAATGAACTCTCCAAACGGCTTGTTGACACATCCCGTGACCGAAGGGCTTGACCTTGGCCAGAGGCTAAGCATTGCAATCTCTTGGATACATTACTAATCGACAGCGATGCGGAGGAATTTGCCGACCTGTATTTTAATTTGTAATAGTTTCAGTATAGACGTAGGTAATATGTAGGTTACTTTATTTTTTTAATAATTTGTAGTTTATTTAGTATCCCGTGGGAATATAGGGATAAAAGTTTTATGTATCCTATGTGTTATTCCTGGTTATAAACATTTTTTGTGCCAAATTTCATCCAAATCCACTCAGTAGGTTGGATGTCTGGATGGATGGATGTGGACTTTGTAGTACCAAACATCAATCCATACATCCTCACAAATTTTCGCATCTATAATATTAGTGGGATTAAAAGGTTGTTAATATTTTTTAGTTTAGGTTTTTTTTGTAAATATTTGACAGAATTTGTGGTGTTTTTACGTTCTATATTCAAAACGTTTCCTTCGTTATGAATTAGATATTTCATTTGATAATGAACAACTCTGTTAATCTTACTGTGCTCGCTGTGGTGTGTAATTGAAGGAATTCACCGACTAAATACTTTGTCGTCCATAATTAAATGTAATAATTTGTGTGTATCTCTAGCTGGAGATGCTAAAATAAATAAAAATATTTTTGGAGACAATTTAAAGGTATGCCATCATAGTCGTAATTGTACGTATACAAAGGGACTGAACTTTTAATTATTGATTAAACTTACAAGTGCAATGCAGTTCTTAATTATTTGCCATGAATATATTTTTGTGTATTACAGTGGCTTTATATAATTTAATCTTAGTTTATCTTAATCCGAGCCTAACAAAACAACATCGTTAAGTGAAATCATGCTCAGCAAAGACGTGTCGATACAGAGAAGCTAACACACTCTACTGTTTCAATGGTAAAAAATAATCAAATGTCAAAACGAAATAGAAATGCAACAAATCTTACGATTTGTAGCGGTACCTACAAAACCACATGCGAACAACGCATCATACTGACGTCACGCAAGTACTGCATCTCGCAAGCGGAGTTTACCGTGCAACTAGCATACGTCATACAACTTTCCGTTATATGAACCTTCGGGCAAGTGCCCGCTGAACACAATACCCGCCTGGTCGGAGGATCCTTTCTTTTTTATGGAAGATGAGTCAACTTTACACCCTGTTCCTTATACCTCGAAAGATTAAATCTTTGCTTAGGAAATTGATGGGGACATGTGACCCTCCTGTGTATATAAATAATGCACCGCTGGAGAAAGTTGGGGCAAATCAAATACTTAGTTTACTTTCTTACAGCTGACTTGAAAGACCATGTGGATATTGAGCGGGAGCGGCGGGCGTTGTCAGTTAACGGTAGTATTATAATAGCGCGTAGGTTTGTGTAGTGTTCGAGGGAAGTAAAAGTAACGGTTTTTAGAACTTACTGTAAATCCAGAATTAATTAAATTAATAGAATTACACGTGCAGCCAGCCACACACGTCATCGCCACCACACATTGACAATATCACAGTTTTACAGAGAAAAGATGTTGCAATCACTAAGCCTCATTCTTACCAAAGGTACTAGGGTATCAGAAGTTACAAAGAAACTGATCAAGGTGTCCCGTTACGTGCATAGGGATAAAAGGGTTTATTTAATATGAACCTGTACAAAAAATCCTTTGAATTTGGTTTCAAAAGGGTTGAGATTGATTTCTCACAGTTACCAGGGCGACACAGTGCCCATGGAGTCATAGGACTTCGACTTTTGCCACATGAATGGTTAAAAACTGTCTTGCAACGAATAAAATAAATATTATCGTGTCATTAAGAAAAATTATGGCAGGTATAGGAGAAAATTAACTAATGTTTACATCTCTCATATTCGGTAAGTTGGTCCTTATTCCCCCAAATGGGGCTTGTAGGTGACCAATTAGCGCTCTAGGGTAATAATGTAGCTAGAAAAACCCTAGGGCGGTAAGTAATTATAAAAAAAAACTCGTTCACTCTTTCAAAAAGTTCACGTACGTCTAACCATCATACTGGCAATAGACATAATGCATTCAGCCCAATGACAAAAGAGGCCGCTTCGCTGTTCAGCCTTGTCTTCGTATGAGATCAATTTTAAATATCGAACGGCAAAACTCAATTAGCTCAATTTCGTTGTTGAAAAAATAGTTAAAACAAGATGAGGAATAGAAAACTTTTACGTTAAATATTATTTGTTTTTGAGTTTCTTTTTTTTAAAATAATTACGTGCTAATTAGGAAAAAACACGAGTTCTGCAATTGATGAATATATAAGCTGCACTTCCAATTTAATGTAAATGGAAGCTGAAGCAGCAATTAACAATATTTTGCCTGAATGTTTTATTCTTTTAATGCCGATTTTTTTCTACTTACCTCACAATCGAGATCTAGAGTAGTTAGCTCGGGTGTAAGCATCAACTGCACCCTCGAACAAAACAATTCCACCCTCGGCGCCCTCGACGTGCTCGCGCGCCTAAATTTTTCGCGCTACAATTGATACCTTACAGCCCTTGCTACTAATCTACTATTTATACTCTATCCAATAGGTATAAAAAGGCCTTACAATAATTTTGACGAAATGGCATATATAGACAATAGTTATACCTAGAAACCACGTAATTCGTAAAATACTAAAAAATGTCTGCATCATCCCAATACACACTCATTTCAAGCTCGGGACACATTGACCCCATTTCCGTGTAAAGAGGTACTATGGAAAATAAAGAACGAGCGAAATGAAGGGAAATGGTACTAGGTGAGCATAGGAATACAATAGGTGGCGTGCACTGAGTAGAGAGTACGTGGAAAAGACGTGTCCCTTTCATGTCTTTTCTAAACGCATGACCTGCGCTTTTGGAGCATTCTGATATGCGTCATCTTGAGTATTGTGCTTTAAAAGTAGAATTGGTATGAATTTGGAAAGGATTTAGTAGTAGTAAGGTGTCTGCAACTCCAACCGCATATATTTTGCGTAAGTACGGTAGAAATGGTTTAATCCGAGCACAGCCAAATTTTTGCTTTTTGGGATTCATTTAAATACTAAATAATGTCTTTAAATTCTTTTTCTTAAATGTGTTTCTACAATAAAACATCGAGACATAAATATTTTTACTCTCAAAAACCAGTTAGTTGTACCTATATGAGTTCTTCTTTGTTCAGTTATGAATTTTACAAGTATATTATTTAATAGGCCAAGTATGTGTATAAAAATGCAGGAAAAGAAAAACAGCATTACATAAGCTTAAAAGATGGGGTGACAAATAAGACGCCATATTAAAAATACGAGAATAGCCGGTTTCATATCCGAGGAGCATTTTAACTACGCACGAGGCTCTGACATTATTCGACACGACTCGTTCAAGAGTTTACCATAACGGATATTGTTGAGTATAACGAGCTTTTTACACAAGGGGAAAAATTCATAAGGAAAAAAAAAATAAGTCGACGATCAAATTATTTCTAATTTTTCACTACGTTTGAAACTTGTGCTTCTTTGTTGCCAAAAAATAAAATCTAGGTAGATAAAAAATATAAATAGATATTACCATTTCTAACAATTTAAAAAAAAAATTTAAAAAGCACATGTTTCAAGCGAAATTTCCTTAGTTAATTTTGTTAAAAATGTCTTGTTTTGATTGTGATGCCCCTATATTTTAAAATTAGGACGACGTACTTTTCTTAAATTATTCTTATAATTTCTTGATATACCAGGGCACTAGCACGCCACAAGAGGTCTTCAAACATCGCAAGAATTTACTGCGTAACTTTCCTTTACTCAATAACAACAGGTGTCGCAGGTGTCGCAACTTATACTCGTACTATGTAGAAGGGCATGAAAATAGAACATTATAGTCAGGAGCAGAGCACATACTAGGGCCGGACAATTTTGTTCAGATGCTTATCGTAGTTAAAAGGATATGGAGCAACGAAGCATCCACTTGACTCTCTTTTTTTATTCAAATTAATTAAGAATAGACGGAATCAAGAAGATTTTCATTAGAGGCCCTTTGTAACTCTGCACCTGTTGTGAACAATGCTATTTAACTTCTTACCTTTACTAAGGCAACATAAAAGTAGAGAACATAAGGGCAAACATACCAGCAACGACAGTCTCAGCTCGGGGTAGCCTCTGCAGGACATGGTGTATGAGGCCGACGTCGGTACAGGCTTGAAGGTTTCGTACACTCTTGCGCAGAATCGCGATAAACACAGACCATATTTCCGCCTGAAACAATATTTTATTGTATCAATAAGAATTGCATAATAGAGTACACAAAAAGTACGTTTTCTTATACACATTGAACAAAGAGTTACTTGTTGTCACCCACAAGAAAAACGATACAAAATATGACATGAAAATAAAGTGAATGATTTTGGAAACAATCAGAGGGAGTTAAAAAGTTTGAGTAAGCCAACAGAAGCTGGCTAGCGTATTAAAGCATAATCCACTTGCCGCGTTTATTCGTCCAAACTAACGGCGCGCATCAAGGCAGAAATTTTCAATTTCAAAGCTTTCTGTTTAATAGAGCCTGCAGTGTAACGACGCAGCGAGGGCATGCGAAATATTTTTAATGAAATTCTTTTCTGTTTACGTTCTCGCGGTACTGCAGTGCTGGTAATTTTAATTTTATACAACACTATGTGCGCCCGGCTTAATTTGCTCTAATTTACGCTAATGTAACTGGGATGTTGAGTTGCGCGGCTAGGGAAGCACGAAAACATTAGCCGGACCTTTGTTATTTCAGTTAATGTTTAAATTAACCGTTCCCTTTTTACTTTCATTAGCAACCGCAAATGAAATTCAAATAAGCCATTTTCTGGACGTTGCCAAGCAGTTGACTCTTCATATGACCAAACTTCTTAAATGTTGTATTTACAACGAAGGATCACACTGCCATCCAATTAATACAAATCAAATCAGTTGTTTTTCTGTATTCATGTGTTCATTCATGTTGCCAGCCTTGTAGGCCCTATTCCTAATTGACTATAATCTTATCTACTTATCATTTCATACAAATAAGCCATTTGATGAAAATGTTTTAAAAAAAAAAACCTATTCCTAAGGCAATAATGTTGAATGCAATCCCTTGCCCGAGCGTGGGTACTTTTCTGGAGAGAAACACTTTTAGCCTGGCAGTGAGCCTCCGTATAGGGACCAGGACTAATGAACCCCATCGCTGTCGGTGCGGAGGGGACGTCGATCCCCTGGGCCACCACGGCCTGGCCTGCCGCCGTAGTGCAGGACGTTATTCATGACACGCGGCTCTGAATGATGTCATCCGTCGTGCCCTTGCCTCAGCAGGTGTGCCAGCTGTCCTCGAGCCTGCTGGTATTATTCGAGGTGATGGCAAGAGGCCCGACGGCATGACACTCATTCCATGCAAAAACGGGCGGTCGCTGGTATGGGATGCGAGATGTGTGTAGATACCGTAGCTCAGTCCCACTTACAGGCGACCGCCCGCAGAGCCGGCGCTGCTGCAGCAGCGGATGTCATAGAGGCCCAAATATGCAGCGTTATTTGAGCCCTACATATTTGTGCCTTTCGCCGTGGAGACCCTAGGGCCCTGGGGTGCGGAGAGGCTCAACAATTTTTTAAAGAAATCTCCGCACGATTAATTGACGTATCAGGTGATCGGAGGGCTGGCGCTCATTTCGGTCAAAGGTTGAGTTTCGCGATTCAACGCGGGAACGCGGCCAGTCTTTTGGGCACCCTGCCCGGTTATCGCAGCGATCTGGGTTCAATTTTTTATATACTTACATACTTTAAATTTAATTTGTAGTTAGTTTGTATTTCATTTCTTTTTGCTTTCATTTATTCATAATTTAGTTTTAATTAATATTAATGTTAATTTTTTATTGAGTGAGTGAGTTTGAAGATGATGATGATGAAAACGTATATACGTTTCGTTCATCATCATCATCATCAAACTTTTTATCGTCCCACTGCTGGGCACAGGTCTCCTCTCATACAGAGAAGGATTGAGCGTAATCACCACGCTTGCTCAATGCGGGTTAGCGATTTCAGACTTATAAAGTCCAGGTTTCCTCAAGATGTTTTCCTTCACCTTCAGTCATTGGTGTCCAAGATATACTTAGAAAGTACATATAACTTTAGAAAAAATACATTGGTACTTGCCTGACCTGGAATCGAACCTGCGCACTCGTACTTGAGAGGCTGGTGTTTTAACCACTAGGCCACCACGACTAATCAACGTATTATACGTTTTATACGTAAATATACGTTTTAATATTAAATAATTTGAATAAAAATACAATGATATACAATAAACAATATAAAATTTATATCGTGTACATAATATTAATATAAGTCAAGGATTAATCGTAGGTACGTTAATATTGTAAATAAATGTTCACCACTAAAACGATGGAATGGACTGTTTTAAAAAACCTTGTTCACATGCGCTGTAAAAGGGTTGCGTTAATTTCCCATCGGTACTAGGGCAGCATGAACACGTGAGCGGTGTAGAACATTCCAAGGAGTCCACAAATTCACACAAGCATAATTTTGTTCCCAGATGTATCAGCGCCACATAAACGCAATGGAGATCGCTTCACACATGTTGTATTTTTTAATTTTCAGTTGTATCTCATACATTGCGTATTATTAAATATTGAGTTGAATGCAATCGGAAAGTACTTTTGCTTTATGTACATACATTTTTCTGAGTTTATTCTATGTGTACAGTGGTACTAACATTATCAACTTTACATACTCTCTCTACGTGTACATTTTTTAAATCGTTCGATCCTTCCTTTCGCATGCGGGAACAAAAGAAACCACAGTAAGGGTACCGGGGCAGCAGAGAGCGTAGTTTACATGCATTACAAAAGCACCTCGTAGTTAACGAGACTGCTTGTAATTATATTACTTCTGCCGTTGGCAGAACAATCTCAGTGAAATTACAAGGATCCAAAAAAAAGAGAGAGAAATTCTCGCAATTCACAATGCGAAACGGGGAGTTATTTTTATTTCTGCAATTTCTTAGGCCGGTCACTTCATTATTTTGATTTCGACCCTGATAATTAAGAGGAAAATGAATTCGTTTAATGAACCCGTTTCCATTTTGTGAATGATTTTTCTTTTGGCTCCTATAAAAGTTTTGATTCCAACAATCAAGATACAATAATTGACCATTTATATTTTGATCGTTGGCAGTGCCTTACCTGAAATATTTGCAAAAGATAAGAAAATTCATTTATAAAATCTACCAACAAATTCGTAACTTCGCAAGTGCAAAACATACTGTTTCGAAATGAATAAAGAATTTGTATTTGATACAAACATTTGTAAAGGAAAACAAAGTTTCTTTAAAACATGTCGCACAATAATAAACCTTCTTCGTCGGAAGAATAAACTTTTCACTCACTTAGCGCGCTCGACAAACTCCATACAATTAGTACGTGCGGGGTGAATGTGGCTGTGTGTAACGATATCCCTAGTCTTATTTCGTTATCAGATGAAACTCGCTACACGCCTCATCAACGTCACGCGTCTCATGTTTGCCGAACACCGAAACAACTTGCCGACTAGAGAAAGAAGCAAGGCATCTTCTTATTCTTCGAAAACTTTCCACATCCTAAATGATGTGAAACTGCAAACATTCATTAATGATAAGTACTTTACATGATTTTTTTGCAATATCAGGTTTTGTATAAGCAATTAATAACGAATATTGCTTAAAAAACACGAAAGCTATTAATTTCCCACCATGACGGCCACAAAAAGTCTAATAACAATGCTAATAAAATCGTTGTGGAGCGCAAATGTTGCCTAAAAACCATCGTGTGAGGGCTGACACGGCCGGTGGTCCCCCACACATCCCTAAAGAAAAACTTCTCATAAGATGACTCGGCGGATTCCCGCCACTCACGCGCGGCGCGTCGTCCATCACGGCGTGAGTGGCAGGCTCGCTCTGAGATCCTGGTAGTGTGGGCTGTGTATACAAGTGATGTATCACTTCATTACACCGTGTGTTCAAAACACGCTCCTTAGTCTCCCTAAGAGCCTGGTGCAGAGAGCACAGGTGCGGAGAATTTAAATTCAAACAATAGGATTGCGCAAACATAATCTTTTGTTGTTTTCATTCCTTCAATTGAGATCCTATACACAATCCCCTTTCAATTTAATAGGATTAGGAATGGCAGCGGTATGAGCGCGATTGGTTTTTGTTTGTGCTGTCTGTGGTTCATTCCAAGCTGAAGCCAAAATTACCAACTACCCATCTAAAATCAAATCTATATAGATGCTGCCACTTCTTTCAGACGTTTTGTTTTTCTGAATGTGACTGTCGAAGTAGACTGCCTAAGGAAGCCTGTCGAAGTGCCTAGGGACGGCGACAAAAAATAGCCAAAATGAATTTATCAAAAAACTTCGGAACTTGTTATTAAGCAGCAAAAAGAACATTCAATCTCAAAATAAAAATCACTAAAATTCTAAAACAGACAATATTTCAAATACTCATACAACAACTTTCTGTACATAAACACAATAAAAATATGGTACATTTATTGTTATTTTCAATAGAAAACATTTTCTTCACTACAATCATATTGGATTTCATTCCAAAGGAAATCTCCTGACGTAGTAGATAAACAAAAACACCACACAAAACGAGTTTTCTTTTTTTGTCCGGGACTTTTATGAGAAACAAACCGTTTTAGAAAAATATTCAGTAACAGTATTCTTTTGAAGAGGATTTTGAATAAAACAAGCTGTAATATATCAAACAAGGATTCTGAGAGCGGGTGCGAGCCGTAGTAGTTAAAATATTAGAACAATCACGATTGGCCAGGAGACTCGGGAGTTGCAGGGAATGCCAAAGCTTTAGCTAGAGCAAGACAACCGAAGAAAAGTGGAGGTTGTCTTTAAGACGCTATTTTTCGTCTGCGCGGTTGGTAGTGACGGACCTAAGACAAGGAAACTAAAAGTTACCGTAAACGAATCTTCGGGTTGGCACACACCAATCAGTATTACCACAAGTTTCTTTTGCATAAGCAGGCTTTGAACAAAATACGCAGCGCTCCAATACACGATATCAGTTGCTATGGCCAATTGCTGCTGCTGCTACACTAAACTAATCTTTTTCAGTTTGGCGATGTTATTAAATAAATAAACCTTAATTTTCTACAGACTTATGTAGATTGCTGATTACATCGTAAAAAATAAAATAATTATTAGAAACAAAATAATTCAGTAGCAAAAAAGTTATTTCATATTCTGTTTCCGCCCGGGATCGAACCGGGGGCCTTGTGCGTGTGAAGCACACGTGATAACCGCTACACTACGGAAACTTGAAGACAACAAACAAAATACCCAATCACTTTCAAGTTAATCTAGAGCAAATATAAGATAGTTAATAAGCTATTATAACTACACAACCAGTTTAATGAATGTAGAGCAACTCTCACTGCGATCACGATCTTAAAGTTTGGGCAATTTAATGACTGGCGTGTTCCTTGTTTGTAAACGTTTTAGATTTCATTTTAATTCTCTTATGAAGTTTATAACTTACGAACTAATAATACACTCCTGGACTCCAAAATCGAGCTAGTGTGCAGTTTATGCTTATAGGCTTAAAACTAATAAATAAGAGAAAGTTTTGAATTTGTCGCGTTGGCCGTCATATCGATATCATCGAATCGACGATTTTTTAAAAAGCTGTCGATGTCAATAGTTACTTATTGCTTTGCTTTGTATAAAATGAGTAATCAAGTTGTTTTTCCTTCTTAACCCGTTCTGATGTTCAAATTAAGAATACTGGGAAAACTTCCGCTATTTAAATATTGATTAAATATGTTGTCTATCAGAGCAGGGGCAATATTGTGTCAATATCTCCAAAAACCCTAAAATAAATCTCCCTATAAGCCAATACAATAAAATAGGGTAACAAGTATTCTATTTTTATAAAGTCGTCATTCCAAAATGACAGTGCTGCCAATATCTTCGTTACTTTGGAATATTCCCTCTGACAGCTTTTGAACAGGGTTTATAAGTTCTGATCGCCCCACAGTATTAAAAGGCTTGTTATTCTTCAGCCTACAGAGGTGCACTGCAAGACAAAGGCCTCTTCAAGGCTTTCCACGATGACCGGTCTTTAGATGCCCGCATCCATCAGCTTCCCGCGACGTTCACCAGATCATCGGTCCGCCTTGTTGGGGGCCACCCTACGCTGCGTCTTTCGGTACGTAGTCGCCACTCCAGAACCTTACTGCCCCATCGACCATCGGTGCCATGAGCAATGTACCCCGACTCGAAGAGCTATGTATGTCTGTGACTTTGGTTCTTCTGGGGATCTCCCCATTTCTGATTCGATCGTCCAGGGAAACTACAAACAAAGCTCTTTCCTTCGTTCTTTGTGTGACCTAGAGCCTTTGTATGAGGCCCATTGTGAGCGACCAAATTTCAGTTCCGTATTTCATCACTGACAACACACACTGGTCAAAGACTTTAGTCTTGAGACACTGTGGTATCTTGGACGACGAGAAGAAGTAGCGGTGCTTTCCAAACGCTGTCTTGCCGTACTGGATTCGAGGAGCCACCTCTTTCTTGCAGTTGGACTTACCAAGTTGGACTTTTTGTGTCTGGAATATATACTTGTCAACGAGTGTAGAGCAACCAACTATAACTGGAGTGCGACATGCGAGTTTGACATGATCTTCGTCTTTTCCATGTTCATTTTTAGACCTACTTGTTGGAAAGCTCTACTGAGGTCATTGAACTTTAAACTAGTGCTTGACCGCAATCCCGCCTGATGGTAAGTTCCGACGGTAAGTTATAAAAAAAATTGCCTAAGTCTTCTAGGGTCTCCGCCATGTACACGGTATCATCTGCAAATCGGAGGTTAGTGATGTCCTCGCCGTTGATGTTGATGCCAAGCCCTTTCCAGTCCAGGAGCTTGAAGACATCTTCCAATGCAGCAGTGAACAATTTGGGAGATATGACATCTCCTTGTCTCATTCCACGCTGCAGTTGGATCGGTTTCGAGTCCTGATCCTGGATGGGGACTGACATGGTGTCGTTTTTGTACAAACGTTTTTGTTTTTGATCGAATTTTCTAAAAAAAAGACGTGTGGCACTCGGGGACTGCCGCGGTAAAGCTATTGCATAGCATTTTGTATCAATTTATGCAATTATAATTATTTATTTATTTTATTTATGCAGTATTTCTTTTTCTTTGATATTAATTCAAGTTACACTTTTTGAGCGTGGTGACCGATAAGAAAACAAATTTTCCTTTTATTAAATAAATAAAAAGTCAATATTATTTAAAATATTTTTATTATTTTACAATACATGTGGGTTTTATTACCTTACAGTAGCTGTTGGTTATTCAGGAATATTTATCACTGAAACTATAGGTTTATGATAACTGAAATAAGAAACATAAGTTTGCGACTTAATATCCTCTAAATACCTAGAAAATACCGCGTCAATGGTGGTCCCATATTTTGTTGTGGACTCTTGTGGATCATTATCCATTTTCAAATTCAATGTTTTTGATAGAAAAGTTGTCAACCGCTCTGATTTTTTATCAGCTAAGTTAATGTTGAAATCGCCAGCCAAGATAAGTGGAAATTTATTACCATTTGTACCAAGTATTTTCGAGCCTTCTTCAGTGTACTCCAGTAAAGTGCGATGAATAAAATGCTCTACCTCGTCCAATTTTGGATTCGGAGAAATGTAAATTGCTACCATAACTATTTGTAGGCCATTTCTAAGTTTGCATAAGCACGCACAAATATCTCCAACAACTGAGCGCCTAACATTAACATCGCTAACGTGTGCAATATTTATTTCAATATTCGGAGTCATAATATTAGTAATATCATTTTTATTTTGGTAAATAGCTACCCCACCTTTTGAAACAGTATCTCGTTTGAACTGAACAAGACAATTAAAATTAGGTATTTCAATTGGATTATCATGCGTCATGCAAGTTTCGGTAAGAAGTAACACATTTGTTTGTCTCGTAACTGAATCTTGTAAATCGTATTTATGACTATTTAGACTTTGGCAGTTGAAAGTCATTATTGAAATGCCATTTCTATTACTAATGAAATCTAATACACTTTGAGCAATCGTCTGAACACTATTTAAAGACTGTCTTTTGAATTCTTGCAACAATTGAAAAAACGGCCGCGTGAGCACTTTTTACTCTATAAAATCACGCGCTTTTATTTAGTAAACAACACTATAAATAATTTAAAAGTCCAATGAAAAATTAGCGTGACATTCATCTTAGCTTTTCCGTTAAAAAAAAGCTATTTTATAAAAACACTACTAAATTAATTTGAATAAAAGTACCTAATAATTAATTATATGAAAAGTTTTTAAGGTAGCCATGACAACGTCGATGACGTCTATGACATATCTCTATAGAAGACCTATTTCAGAGAGAAAATTAATCGCAAGTTTAGCACATCGCGACTATCAGTAACATGGCAAGTGTGTAGAACTGAGTTCGCGCCCTGCAATATGCATGCTCTTTTTGAAAATCTATAAATTGTTTTCAAAAGATGTAGTCGCACGCACACAAACATACCGTGCCGAAGACTGCCGAACTGAAGCGACGTTAGACGATGGGGAGCGTGAGGTTTTTTCGTTACGGAATTTCTGGATTCGGTCCCCGCGCTCAAGGCCCGCGATAGAAGCTATGCAATAGCTTAAAAAATATTTTCTTTATCCCTTCATAAGATTGCTCAGCTGTCTAATGAGAGAGCCTGTATTGTCCTTTAGCTAGATCTCGACAAGAGTAAGTCGAATCCCTTAATAGTTAGATTTTTAAGGGACTATATGACCGAGGTATATAGTTAGGTAACCGTATGTACATAAATGTGAAAAGGGTTTAATAAACACAGACCTCCGAGTCATTGATTTAACATCTTTTTAGCTCAAACGGTTGGTTATCTAAAAGTTACCCCTTTCAATAAAATCGTTCGCGTTACCAAGTCCGCATAGCCAACGAGGAGATTGAATCCCGTTGAGATGCGCCGAGGGGACGATGACTCACGGATAGCGCTCTCTTTGCCGCGATGCTATCTTCTATCGTACACATTCTACCTATAATAAGACGGCTTATTAGAGGTAGAACGGGTACTAGGTACTTATAAATACTTTCTTCAGATAAAACTTTTCATATTCAAGTTTTCATTCATACACAGACTTTTTTAGTATTAAAGAAAAAATCTAAAAAATTTACTACTAAGAAATAATAGTTACTTTACTTTAAGCAAAACGTTGCTTAAAGTTAACTAGTAATTAGTGGCTGTTTAAGCATACATTTCTGACGTTTTAACGTCACTCAAATATAACTAATCATCGTTTATAACACTAAACGAAAATGTTCATGTTTGAAAAGGCGTAGTCACATGTTACATTTACCTACCTACTGCAGCACTTTGACAACATGTGACTGCGGTTTTCCAAACATGAAAATTTATCTCTACATAGTGAACATTGCATACTTCAGAATAGTATTGTATGATATTATTGTCAGTTTACAACGAAGGCATCTTGGTGGAGTCTACTGTGTCCATTTACTTGCAACTACACACATCAAAAGTGTCTAGGGATCAAGCATTTTTATGCGGATTTCTTGAGATTGAGATGTGGCTTTGTAATAAATTTATGATTTTATAAATTTATATGGATCCTTTTTGGTGCATTTCATAATTTGAATCAGGAACTGTGAATCAAATTCGAGTAAAAGATGAAAATCAGCTGTCAATATTTTCCCTATAAAAACATACAACGCATTGAAGACATTATTAGTGCTACTGTTTCCCTACTACTGATTAAAACCAACGTTATTATGGAGCGGCGACGTCATTTAAGCAGGGAAGAAATGCTCAGAGCCGTGGGAATGATAGAAGCTGGTTCCCGGCAACGTACTGTGGCTTTAGCTCTGAATACAAGTCAGAGTGTTATCAGTCGACTTTGGACACGTTACCGAAGCACTGGTACCGTGGCTGAGCGCCATGGAGGACGGTATCGCTGTACCACACGGAGACAAGACCGATACATTCAAATCTTAACTCGAAGAGCTCCAACAATAACCGCCATGAGGTTAGCCGTGAGGCTTCATCACTCTTCAGGGAACTTAATTAGTGACCAAATAGTCAGAAACCGCTTGCATGAAGTGAACCTTCATTCCCGAAGACCGCTACGGGTACCACCTATAGCAATGCACAATCGTAGGATTCGATATCAATGGGCTCTTGAACACAGAAATTGGGCAGAAGAACAATGGCGTTTCGTGTGCTTTTCTGATGAGTCTCGTTTTGGTATGAGACCGGATACAAGACGTATACGACACTGAAGAACCCCTGGATGCCAACAGCGATTAAAATCCTGCCAGGAAGTCCATCCTTATAGTGGTGGAACCATCATGGTATGGGCGGGTATTTGGATCGGCGGAAGAACTGAGTTGATTTGGATCAGAGGCAACCTCAACGCTCAAATTTATGCTGAGACGATTGTATCAGACGTCATCGTTCCTCTACAAGTGCAAATCGGTCCCTTATTTCAGTTAATGCATGATAATGCACGACCGCACACCGCAAGAGTTGTAAGACAGACTCTCGCCGCAGCTAACATCAATGTCCTGCCCTGGCCTGCTCAGTCGCCAGACTTGAACCCGATTGAGCATGCGTGGGATATGCTACAGAGAAGAGCTCTGCCGAATATGGAGGGTATCCAGTCGCAAGAAGACCTTTTTTTGTTGTTGCAACGAACATGGGCGGCCATTCCACAGCGTGATTTGGATGAACTCATTTTGAGTATGCCAAACCGATGTTCTTGTGTTGTTAGTGTTCGCGGTAGAAACACGGATTATTAATTGTTTAAGTTACCCAATAAAATTTTAGAGAAAACTGTTATTTCAGTCTTTTTTTCGAACTTTTGTGTTAGTGGTTCAAATGTCAAATATCCCTTTATTAGGAAAATGGCAAATTTCTTTATTAATGCAAAGGTGACTTGGTTTATCGTTACTGTGACAAACGAAAACACTTTATTTGATGAATCCTTAAAGAAAATTTTAATTAATATCAATCAGGAGAAAAGTTATTGCAAAAATATATGTTGATCCCTAGACACTTTTGATGTGTGTACATTAGCAACTTTGTTCAGTTCAGTATTCTGAAAATCTTGTTTTATACTTTTTCAGCGTCGTTTATTGCCGTAGTTGGGTTTTAGTTGTTTTACTTTTTTTGTGGTTTTTAATGTGATGTCGTAAATAATTACTTAATTTTTTTCCGCGGTTGCATTGAAACGCAGGCTGAACCCTACGAGATTTATCGAAATAATGTAAACATTGTACACATTGAAAAGGTCTACAAAAAAGTCCGCGATGGTATATGTCTACCTTTTATGGATATCAAACGACAATTGTTTTATCATTCATTCATTTATTTCATTCATAAAAACAATTTACATTGTGTTGAATGTCTACATATGCGACCTACACACGACAAATACCGATGAATTTTTGCAGCGATTTTAACCAATACAGCATTAATCCTTAAATACATTATTGATTTAATATAGATCTATATCTCCCTTTACAACATATGATTTTAATGAATATTTTCGAAGACATTACAGATTTAAAAATTACGGTGCGTCGCTTTTAGTGCGGTACGCGGCGGTAGCGGCGGGCCGCTATGTTTTTTATACAACGTTCACAGTTTTTCTGTAGTGTATTTAGTATCAGCATAGCACCCGTGCGAAGCTGGGGCGGGTCGCGAGTATTAGTACATAATTATAATACAAGGGCTATGTTAGAAGTGATTGCAAAGAGCCTTCTTTAATTTAGGCTGTGTGTCAAGTAGTAGTGTGTATATAGTAAAAAGATCTATGTCAACTACAACTAGCTTCAGTTTAGTCAACAACGACTAGCTTCACCTTACTGACTGACCGACCTTCTGACAATTCAAAAGTGCCTGTAACTGGTTTAATTGAAATAAATGCTTTGATTTGATTTGAACTTTCCGGCAGGTTTTATTACGAATACGGCTCGCTCTAAACATGTATAAGTGTTGTCTGTAAGTTGTTCCAGTTATTGTTACTTCCCAATCAGGCGTACGAATACAGACATATTTGCGTACACCCCGTTAATTGCACATACGCCCCACCTAATTTTGACTAGCAGCTCAGGGATGTCTTTGGATAATTATTTTGGATAAAAATGCTAAATCTAAAATTTTTCTTCTTTCTTGAACTGGAAGAACATATTTTTTTACACAGCAAATTTTAATGAGATAGGTATGCGTTGGAACCAAATTGAATTTACGAGAAAGGAATATAGCGATAATATTCTAACGTTGGGTAGAATGTGAAAGTAGGACGACTTTACCCAGGTATTTATTGTAAGGAAAAAAAAAACTCCTCAGATGCTAAACAAGTACTTAAAGAGTTAAAAACTTGATCTGAATTTATACCAAGACGACATGTGTTAAAGGATCCTCTCCAATGGAATTCCCATAAAAAATAAGAAATGCAAGAGATCGTTTTAACAAGAAAATCTACAAAAACTGCATTCAATGCTCCGTCCCTTTCTGACTTTACAATAAGTGGTGTTATAAAAACTTTTGTCCTTTGCACACGCTCTTTGGATACAGAGGTGGTTTCTGTCTGCAGCCCTGGTATTTAAAGGACATTCATTTTTAGACTCGCTTGTCTCGTGTGAGTAAGTGATAGTAGCAGATTATTATTACTGACAAAATGCTTACAAATCTTATACACAAGATTCTCGTGTTAGTTGGTTACCATTTTGTCCTTCGTAACAGCTGATTGATTTTTTTATGAATTTTATGTCTGAGAATCGGCACAACCATTTTTTTTATTTTATCTTTTAGGCATATTTTTGTATGTGCCATTCAGTTTTGGGGAAGTTATACGTGAAAAGTGACACAATTGACTTCTAATATTGAAGTCTGCACAAAACCCTCAAGATTCATTAATGTACATACAACTCAAACTTTTCACCCTTTTATCTCAAACTCCTATTAAATCACGATTCTAAAAACATATTTCTTAGAAATAATGTTTAAAGCAAAACAATGTTTGTTGGGCCAGCTATTAATCATTATAATAAAATATTATTAAAATGTATGCTATGTATGGATATGTACAATACACACATAATTAAACAAATGATTAAAATAAAATATTTACCTGTAAGCTGGGTGGACAGTGGTCTAGGAGTTCTAACATGTGTTGAATGTTCTGCGCGTCCTGTATCACGAAATTCAACTCCATGTCGAACTCGCCCCCCACGAGCTGCGAACAAAAACAAACATTCTTCATAAACACATTTCTCGTTATCACAGGGATTATCGTTAAACAACTTTGTTGGAATTGGTGCTGATCGTCGAATTTTGTGTTATAGTTATAAATTATGTATGACACAGGAAACGAGTCGACGAATCCCGTAAAGGTAGGCAAAACTAACGAAATTTCGACTATATCGCTAGGGTTTACCACTTTACCAGTAAACATGACCATGAAAATGGTTGACAGCTTGTGTTCAAGTTTTCAGATGGTCATTTCTTTTTTGGGTATAAGGGCCGTTTATTTTCTTTAACATCAACATTTTAAAGTTACAACTTTGTCCATACTTCCCGTTCCCATTTTCAAAAGCCGAATAGGAAAATTGTTATTAACGGCAATGAATTAGTGCTTTATATAATCACAGATTCCTTAACAGAATGTTAGATACAACTTTTTATTAAATACATTTAATACGTACTTAAAATCAAAGTAATAAAATTACTTCTACTTGACCTATTACAGCACAGCTGAGTGCTCGTGAAAGGACATTGTACGTGTCTTTTGGTTTCAACCATTTTTCTACCGATAGATCACTTTGCGACCGAGTGAAATATTGGCCGTATCTTGAAAAGCTCGGCACAATGGGGTGTTGTCCCCGTCGTGTTCGATGGACATTCAATTTGCGCGATCGGTCAATCGCTGTATAGCTTCAGCTAGCCTGGTGCCCGGGCCTTTTATGTTCCTCACAATGGCACAAGCAAAGAACATGAAAAATATAGTCGAATAACAAGCTCTATTTCTATGGGTTTCTGAATTTTTCTCATTGCAGGCTCTATTTTGCCTTTAATCAAGGTTAACAAAATAATGCTAGAATTTCAAGCATGTTAGAGAAAAAAAAACACTCAACATACATACTTGTCAATTTTATCTGTTTCTGTTCATTCAATACACCTTGAATGAATACAGTTCAGTAGCACCTTGTATGGGGCGGGGCGAACGGGTATAAGGTGAATATTACCTAACTCGCTCACTCGTGAGCTTACTTCATGGTATTTGTTATGGCGTAGAGCGCCCTACCGCAAAATCGTTATTCGTTTACAATGGCGTTTCACCCTTATGGTGTTGTGGTACTAGGGGATCATAAAATAGAGAATATTTTTATTTCAACATGGGGAAGGAACTTGCCACTTGACGTAGACTGTTGATGCATAGGAGCTGCCTGCTGAGGGAAGCTATTGCATGTTTTTTTAAATAAGTTCTATAAAGACTTTTTTTCAGAAGGACTATAGATCACGTAGTAAACCGATTATCTGTATGTAAATAATCGGATTAGTATGAAATATTCAGCTATGGAAGCAATCTCAACTCAATGCCCTTTATAACCCAATTTGCCCATACGCCGAACATACTCGAATGAACACTATTACCGAAAGCCATAGAGCTATACCGAAAGCTTGCATTATTTACAGATTCAGCAGATACTATTATTAGTGAACCTCACGTTATTTGGGAAGTGTACCCTGTGAGTTTTAAATTATAAAGTGTGAAATCATAGTAGCAAAGGTAAGGAGATAGTTGAAAATATCATTGTAGTGTGGTTTTAAAGAATTACACACTTTCTAACCGCGCCAAACAATAATTTTCGTTCACCAAAATTCACGTTTAAAATCACAATTAATTTCAGCGGAACATTCCAAATGGAGTCATTAATCATGCTATTTGAATGTTCAAGCAACACTGAATTAGTTTTCATGTAATTTTATTCAAATTCTGAAACCACACGAATTTGGAGGGAACATTCTAAATGACTTAGCTCTCTTGGAGGGTATAATAATATACTAGCTAAATAACAATGTGGATATAAATTCAAAAAAAATCATATCATTTGGTTCACATTGCATGTCAAGGAGTCTCCATTTAGGCATAAAACGCCTGTAGTTGAAGGCACCGCTCTTCCCTTATATTATACGTTAATACGTGAGCAACATAAAGAGAAAAAACCGGCCAAGAGCGTGTTGGGCCACGCTCAGTGCAGAGTTCCGTAGTTTTTCGTACGTCACTGTAAGTGTATCCACTTTTCGAGTAAAAATTGGCTATTTGCTACATTGAATTGATATACTAAGTACGGAATTCTAAAAACGGGCCCACAAAGGACGGTGATAAGTAAAGAAAGAGTTATATATACCAATTATACTGTAGCTCATACCCGTTTCGACACCATCAATTTAGGAAAAATCTTAAAAGCGCGAAGTAGCCCAATGTAAAGCGCCATCTCTCGAGAATTCGGATTACTAATCTATAAAAACCTAACTTTGAAACTAATTATAAATATTAAAGCAAATGACGTTGGTTTTGCTAATGTTCAGATTGAGCAAATTTTTTTAACCAAGTGGGAAAAACAGCTAATTCATCTTCTGCACAAATTTTGACGCCAGCTGTAACATACATATATGAATATACGGCAAATGAGAATTATTGGTCATCATGTTGTAGAGATCAAAAAAGCGCAAGTACCTATGATACATCCGCATCCTTACCAACAATTTCATTAAATTTAAATTTTTGTGACGTACTAAACAGATAATCCAAAATGTGTAAAAGTGCTTTAAAAATTATCAAGACATTTCATTTCTCTAGTGGGTAGTGTATCTCCGGCCAGAACTACGTACTCGTATGACTACAACATAGTACGGTATTTTATAATATTCTTGGGCTCGTAGTGTTCCGTTTCCCCGGGTCTCAAGTTAATCTTAAAAAGTAAATGAAATTATGTGCGTTTTAATTTGCATGGTTTTTCTATACACCAAAACCAGTGTTGTCGAGGGCAGGATGCGTGTAAAAAAGAGCTTGACTTATACTTATGTATGTTGAAAATTTCTTTTTTTTTATGCTCTACTTAAAATAAATAGAAGTGTGTTTTCCTAAGTGACGACCATGTGCTAACAACAAAGCTTGATAAGACTCCAATCACAGAAAACCCCGTAAGCTAAATGAAAAAAAAGCCTTATTGGGATCGAGACCTTAGATAAGCAAAGTAATATAATAAAAGTCTTGATCTTGTAGAATGGCATATCATAAACTCCCTCGAGGAAATCATCCGACGAATCTCTGAACTTCCCACAGAGGAGAAAGCGTTCCACTTAAACAAAGTGCTGACGTTAAAAAATATGACGTCAATAAAAAGTGTGCGAACTGTGCTGCCGGCGGGCGGTGTAATCGCATAGTCCGGTAACGGGCGGCGACTGTCACTTATAAACATGATTATTACCGGTCGCCGGTCGGCACGGCGCGGTGGCGGCAGGCCCGGTAATTTGATTGCTTGCCCGCCGGTTATTATTGCCGGCGAACCTATATCCGGACAGATCCGGTTATGGCGTCTAATAATAACGCTGGCACTCGTCGCATGTTATTTCATTAGTATCTGTTGGGACTGTCACGGCGGGCCTGTCACGCAGGTAGGCCCGACGAACCCTCGTATGGGATGCTCCTAAGCTTGTTATGTTTAGATACGATCCGCTTTGCTTTTAGGCGTAATCACCTAAAACTGATTTAGGGAAAGTTGCTTAAGTGTTGCAAATATCTTTGTATAAGTCTGAAAATAAGTTTCATCCGTAGATTTTGTAGTGCGAAATAGTATGTAAGAAGTTCAATGTAACTGAAATAAATTCACTGAACATTTCTGGCACATACATAAACAAAAATGTTTCTCAAAGTTTTCCTAATGTGACGTCACTAAGCGGTTAGTTTGCGAAAACAGTTACCCAACCCGTGTCCGGATGAGTTCACTGGAGGGAAAATATTCGTGGGTTTCCGTGCGGGCCGGGTAGTCAAACATAAAGGTATAGCTAAGGTAACTCGAACACTCGCATTAACATTTGCTACGGTGTAATTATGTGGAGTGGACGTCTCCTCGCGGTGCTCGAATCACGCCCGTAGGGAAATATTCCGGATGGCTATATTAAAATGCGATGACGTCACGTATCGCTGCCGAAGTGTATGCCCGTTTATTTTTCGCCTTACATTTCTAAACGAGAGAAAACTTTTAATAATTAATTAGGGATATTAGTCCTATTTGCAGTTCCCAAGATATTGTAATTAGCTTCTAAAATGAGGAGTATTGGAATTTCAATATCAGTTGAAAATAATTGATAGATTAAGCTGAGTTTCTAATTTGAATTACACTTACACATCACAAAAAAATCATTATATATCCCTACTTACTTTATATACATATTACGTCTGCAAAGCCTGAATGTTATATGCTTCGATATCGTTTGGCTTGGTCCTTATATAATGAATGTCCTGGATAAGTGCATGGGATACTTCCACCTCGAATAAGTGAGATATTTCCAGGCTAGCGCAGTCACGTGCACCGCTACTAAATAATAAATGTGGGACCGTAAAAGCTGTCAAATAAGCTAAATGTGGGGTAAACACGAGAGCTCAAAAAGGCGTGCGCACACGGCATTAGTTACGGGAGACAAAGTGGCCGTAAAATCTCACGCAGAACAGCCCTGTGATAAATTGTACGAGACAGTCTTCAGACACGGTACAACTTAAAACTGAGCTGTGTTACGTTTACATAAGAATCTGAAGATAAATCAGTCCCTAAACCGGCAGAGAAACGCATAAATACGTAGTTTGTTTTTTAAATACATAATTGATTTCTAATAAAACCAACTGGACTGCTGAAAAAAAAAGCAATAACTATTTTGTGCTTACTTTTCTGTACAGTTTGTTTTCTGTACAGGTACTAATTGTTGTAGATCTATAAAACAGGACGGTGACACGTACAAGATAACTTGACGACTTCGACCAGGGAGCATGAAACTTTTACGACCCAAATAGGAAGCAAACCTTTCTGCGTCCGTTCGTAAAACGATCGCATTAACAAATAAACGTCCCGACACAATGACGTACAGTGACGTTGTACTTGGTAAATCGAGGTAAAACGCGATTGTCGTAAAAGCCTCAAAAGAATTGCCAGTGGATTATTTCAGCGGCCTAAACAATGCGAGATTTCGAAAACCGTTTTCGGTGAACGAGTTTCAATTACCGGAAATTCCACGTTTAACTGGCCTCCGCCGGATTTAGCCGTTGGGCTTCCTTAGGGATTTAGGAAGAAAAAGGTTTGCTTCAATAGAACGCCACCATTATTTTGCAAGAATAAATATCCTGCAATAGAAAAACAAGTGAAATTCAAAGATCTTTTTAAATGATTTGAACCTACGGAGTCACAAAAGGTATCTACTACATTGGTGACCTACTATGAAGAAATATGACCTCCATTGGTTTAACATAAGCAAACGATCGGATGTAACAATACATCGTTTACCCTATCAACTATCAGCGGGATGAAAAGGAATGAGTTTTAAGCCGTATGATTTTAAAAGCCCCTTTTAATACATCACTCAAAAGTTGTTAAGGTGTGTCCAAACATAACGAGGCATTCGAGTGCAGTTGCCGCGCGCGGCTAGCCGTGCTATTATTGGGCTATTGCCGCGTACGGTTTTAGTGTTGGATGTGTGTGAACGGATGTGTTTTATCAAGTAAAATGAATAACAAAAACGAATTAAACCAATTCGTCTCACTGAAATACAGCGTTATTTTTTGTGTATGTGAAACCTGAATATAGTTTAATCAGAATAAACAACTGAATCGTTTTTTTTTTGATGTGAAACATCTATAGGCGCACGTGAGACCGATTTCTGGCGTGGCGACGCGTCGCCACGCGCAATCGACTGTGCGTTTCTCTCTCACTCGATCCGGCGTTAAGCCATCTCTTTCGCTCCACTGAGCTCGGAATCGACTGTGCGTTTCTCTCTCACTCGATCCGGCGTTAAGCCATCTCTTTCGCTCCACTGAGCTCGGATACCTATAGTGTATACTCTGTTTATTACAGTACTCATAACCTGTGTTTTTCTGGTAAATAAATCATTTTTCTGTTCTGATAATAAAATGTCTGACCGTGATAATTTAGAGAGTTATCAAGTCATCAGTAAGTTAATTTTATTTTTATAATTAAAGTATGCATTTATCTGTGCATTTAGCACGCGTATATTTGGTGTGTATTGAGCGCCAGTAAATGTAAAATCTACTCTCTAGGTAGATTAAAATTCACATAAATTTCATTGCATTTCATGTTTTTAAATTAATTATTAATTTTAATTTCATTCTTATTGAAATTAATGCATTAAAACAATTGCTTAGAGAATAAATTTATTAAGACTGACAGAACTTTATTTTAAAATCAGCTGATGGCGTGCAGCGCACGAATCTTTTTCTTATTTGTTATTAATTTAAACTTTAAAAAATTAATTAATTTTTCTAATCATAATGGAGTTTATAGTGAAACATTCATTATTTATATTTATAATTTACGATCTTTAGTAGTATATTGAAATAACTAGCTAAGATTCTTGAGTTCACTAATATATTGAAGCCATTTCATCAACGCCATTAATTACGTTTCTTCAAGAAGAATTTCAATTGGAAATTAATAACAATCCAAGAGAACCTACCACCAGATACGGAACAACAATAGATGCTGTATTTATTAGATATCTTAATAATGTTATGTCCAATACTTTCGTATCGTACTTCAGTTACCATCGACCAATTGTCACAGTAATACCGTTCTCAGAGGCAACATCGAATGTAACTATTACCGAAGTCACTGATTAAACTAATTGAGTAGTTTCGATTTAAAATAAATATGTAAATTTTTGTATTTAATGAAAATGAATGTTTATTTAATAAAAAATCATCGTTATCTAGAAAAAAAATCGTTATATTTTTTTTTATTTTATTTTATTGACATTTTTAGTTCCTACCACAATCTGTTCTTTTCTGCATACTACTTTTACGAAATAACGTCGATGTTTCACATCTACCAGGCGTCCCGTGACGGCTCCATTTTTTTTCAAAATAAATTCCTTAAATATCCGTTAATTTATATAATTAGTTTGTTCTGCTTTCACGCTGTAACTACTGAACCGATTGCTTGGAATTTTTGCAGACGTAAAGTTTAGAAGACTGGATTAAATAATAGGGTACTTTTTATTCCGGAACAATTTGATATTCCTAAGGGAAATCTAAAAAGCGCGGTATAACTGAACTCCACGTGGGCGGAAAGCTAGTAAATAATAAAAGGTAAATACTTTAATAAATTAATGACCTAACTAAACAAATGAATCTTTACTAAGCTTATCCTTACTAATACATATAATAAATGTAAAAGGACCGGATTTGGATAAAATTTGGCACATAGATAGTTTATAACCAGGAACAGATAGGATACTTTAATCCAGATATTTTCACGGGATCGAAACTTATGCCGTTGAAACCGCGGGACGCAGCTAGTAACTATATAAGAAGTCACTGAAATTTTAATTAAACATTGCAATGCACGCTATACCATAAATCTAGTCAATAGGGTAGTTGACTAAAAATAACTAATTAGTCCGTCAGTCAGATTTTCAAAAAATACTAGACACGTATGTTTTCTTTTTTCATATAAACAAAAAATTAAGAAGACAGTGCGTTGAAAACTCATGTGACGTCACTGCACGCTACACTTTCTAGCGACCAGTGACGTCACCAGCCACCACTCCATATTTTTGATGCCTTTTATGTTTGTAAATTTTAATGGATTTGATAAAACAAAATATACGTAGCCAATATTTTTCTACAATCTGAATGACGGACTAAATAAAATCATTTTTTTTTACCCAGGAAACATCCCTAATGCCCCATTCTCATTATTGTTTTAAAATGCGTCATTCATAGGGTCATTTTTATTTTTAGCAATAACTCTTACAGTCCTAAAAAGTAAAATGTCAGATGAACATAAAACCTCCTTCGTACAACTGCGCGCCTAATGTCCATGTGAATCGATAATACTCTATGATAATCCCGAGGGAACACATTCTCGCCTTATAGAGAAAAACAGCCGGGATATTTATTTTTGTACCCTTTAGTTTTCTGTGCGCCTAGTAAAAGTGATCACCCCATTTAACCCTTTGCGGTCCTTTGGGAACTTAATGGTCCCTCCTAATCGTTGTAAGTTTTTTTGATTTGATTTAATAACTAGCAACAATTTTTGAATCTGACATCGTCGTTGTGATTCATTGCTTTATTAATTATGCTCCGGTACCGCTATTTATTTCTGTGAATTCTAAATATCAATATCTACTATCTGTACTAGGATTCCATAAAGCAAAACAGTATGTCAACATAAACTGCTGCGTTTATAGTGTGTCCAGACAGGGTACGCAAGGAGCGCGGCAGCTACGCGCGGCATTCGCGGGACACAAATTTGCTGCGGGACTTGTTTAGACATTCTGCGCGGCAGTGCTGCGCGGCGTGTCCTAAACATGACGCGCGCTTTATTTCATATTCAAACCACAATGAAAGTGGCCGCTTGCGTTGTTGCTTCGCTTATTATTTTTTAAATTACGTAAAAGAAGGAATAGAAGACATTGAAATTAAAAATGTAATTTTTGTTTTTAAGTGTGTCAAATTCACTTTATTTTTTTTTCAAGTTCGTTTCATTCTAAGGCTCCATTTGAGTGATACTCATGTCTATTTCGTGAGCTGAAAGATAAACACTTGTGTATGAAAATGACATCTTTACACGTACGTTACCCTATATTTATTTTTAATACAATACGTCTGCAAAAATTCCAAGCAATCGGTTCAGTAGTTATAGCGTGAAAGCAGAACAAACTAATTATATAAATTAACGGATATTTAAGGAATTTATTTGGAAAAAAAATGGAGCCGTCACGGGACGCCTGGTAGATGTGAAACATCGACGTTATTTCGTAAAAGTAGTATGCAGAAAAGAACAGATTGTGGTAGGAACTAAAAATGTCAATAAAATAAAATAAAAAAAAATATAACGATTTTTTTTCTAGATAACGATGATTTTTTATTAAATAAACATTCATTTTCATTAAATACAAAAATTTACATATTTATTTTAAATCGAAACTACTCAATTAGTTTAATCAGTGACTTCGGTAATAGTTACATTCGATGTTGCCTCTGAGAACGGTATTACTGTGACAATTGGTCGATGGTAACTGAAGTACGATACGAAAGTATTGGACATAACATTATTAAGATATCTAATAAATACAGCATCTATTGTTGTTCCGTATCTGGTGGTAGGTTCTCTTGGATTGTTATTAATTTCCAATTGAAATTCTTCTTGAAGAAACGTAATTAATGGCGTTGATGAAATGGCTTCAATATATTAGTGAACTCAAGAATCTTAGCTAGTTATTTCAATATACTACTAAAGATCGTAAATTATAAATATAAATAATGAATGTTTCACTATAAACTCCATTATGATTAGATAAATAAATATGCAGAAAAAAATTTTAAATGGCTTCAATATATTAGTGAACTCAAGAATCTTAGCTAGTTATTTCAATATACTACTAAAGATCGTAAATTATAAATATAAATAATGAATGTTTCACTATAAACTCCATTATGATTAGAAAAATTAATTAATTTTTTAAAGTTTAAATTAATAACAAATAAGAAAAAGATTCGTGCGCTGCACGCCATCAGCTGATTTTAAAATAAAGTTCTGTCAGTCTTAATAAATTTATTCTCTAAGCAATTGTTTTAATGCATTAATTTCAATAAGAATGAAATTAAAATTAATAATTAATTTAAAAACATGAAATGCAATGAAATTTATGTGAATTTTAATCTACCTAGAGAGTAGATTTTACATTTACTGGCGCTCAATACACACCAAATATACGCGTGCTAAATGCACAGATAAATGCATACTTTAATTATAAAAATAAAATTAACTTACTGATGACTTGATAACTCTCTAAATTATCACGGTCAGACATTTTATTATCAGAACAGAAAAATGATTTATTTACCAGAAAAACACAGGTTATGAGTACTGTAATAAACAGAGTATACACTATAGGTATCCGAGCTCAGTGGAGCGAAAGAGATGGCTTAACGCCGGATCGAGTGAGAGAGAAACGCACAGTCGATTCCGAGCTCAGTGGAGCGAAAGAGATGGCTTAACGCCGGATCGAGTGAGAGAGAAACGCACAGTCGATTGCGCGTGGCGACGCGTCGCCACGCCAGAAATCGGTCTCACGTGCGCCTATAGATGTTTCACATCAAAAATATCAACAGTTTTCAAGCTAAAACAGCAGACCTAGTGCGAACATCGATCGTGAAAAAAAAAAACGAACACAATACTCTTACTAGGCACACAGAGTTCATTTTACATTAATTATGTAATAAGAATATCATAATCATGCTAACATAAAAATACAGACATACAAAACTAAGAGCCCATACTCACACAATGTAACTAAAGAGTACCTTCACATACGAGATATAAAAAGAACCCTTGATCTCTAGCGCCGCCACTCACAAAATGTTTGCGAAAACTTAAAAGGGCCATGAATATGCAATAAAAGTACCAGGTTGACATAAAAAGCGGAGGATGGCAGTTCGCAACAAGGGATGCTGGATGCTGCACTAACCCCTGCGGTTAGGGGCGGGTAGCTTGAATGGAGCGTGGGGTGCAGATTTATCCCCGATGTCAACATCAGAGGACGTCGGGGCTCGTTAAACATTTTCTTGCCATCTATTATAATAAGTTGTGGGCATACAAACGTGTGCATCTTTTAAAGCTATTTTTTAAGGATTTAATAATTATTATACTGCAGAGTGCAGAAAAATTTGCATTTCAAACGGGAGATTAACAAAAAGTGACAGTGTCATAATAACCGCTAATAACTATTATACTACTGACTTTTTTTTTTAAAGATATTCTTACCGTAAAAAGTTTCGCGCAGTCAAATTATAGACAGCACCGTCGTTAGTAGATTCCACTCGAATCTTATCTCAATTACTATGCCATGTACGACAAAGTAATTAAAGACGTTAAAACAAGTGGCTCTGTCAATAACAATTTATTCCGCGCCGTTATGGGGATGATTGAGGTGAAGGGCAGCCCGGTAACCCTTCAACCGGGCCCGTTAACGCCAGGTCAATGAGTCCCGTCGTTTAATAAACGACTTTGATGTCAACTCTGCTGAAGGTAGCAAGTTCCTACAATAAGTAATTTGACAAATATTGTGAAGAAGCAGTAGCACAGAAGCTTTGTTTGTAGACAATGCAATTATCTAATATAAAAAAATGATAATTTTCATATACATACGAGGCAACAAGTCGTACGTTACTAGACGTGCTTTACTGACAAAGTATTACTATTTATATAAATAGGGCCACGTATTGTTGTTACCCTACAGTTCGCTTTCGTTTTTTAAATAGCTGTCGGCCATTCTTACAACACGATGTAATATTTATTACAACTAAACCATCAATCCCCCTCTATTGGCAAAAAGTAACCACGCCCTATTAGTTTCACATCACGTCATCGCTTATGGTAGCCTAGTACTTTTGAACAAATGCGTGTCGTCATATTGAGGGTAACACACTTGTCTATTAAAAAAAAACGAGTGTGCTTATGACCACACGACTGAAGTGAAACTTCTTTTGCTCCATCTGTATGTATATATATATATATATATATATATATATATGTGTGTGTGTACAATATATGTATACATGTATACACATATACATATATTAATTTTCTATAAATATTTAAATTTATTTCATGGTTTCATTGGTAAATTAATATTTTTGCATAGATCTTCTATTTTTATTCAAAAAAAAAAAAAAAAAAAAACTCGTAGACCTTGTAGTACCAAGCTCGCACCACGGGCGCCTCTGTGCTTATATCCCCCACTTAACTTCCGTTCGCCTTGCCCGATCACTTTTCGTAACGCTTACGTCACGCGTTCGCCAGCTTACTCCCAAGTTAAGTCAAGCGTGCGTAAAGAAGTTTCATTTCAAAAAAATTAGAACTTTTTGAATTCCGCACAATACAAGTTTATTCCAACCTCCCTACATACAAACAGATATAACTAATAACTTCCCTAAAGGCAAATTAAAAATGCGTGTACAACGAGCGCC
The DNA here is from genome assembly GCA_037179545.1 of Sesamia inferens. NCBI lineage: Eukaryota > Metazoa > Arthropoda > Insecta > Lepidoptera > Noctuidae > Sesamia > Sesamia inferens. Next base: position 31,496,367 of record CM073935.1, read on the forward strand.
ATTACATAGATAAACAGGATCATAGGCTATTAATTAGAAATGTTTTCAACAAAAAAAAAAAAGTCAACAGACAGCTAGACTCTGAACAAATATACCTTCTGTTAACTTACATGTTACCAGTGTCGAAGTTATATTTTGTAACGGGTGTCATGGATATAATAATATAATGATTTTCTGGTTATTGGAGAATACAATCTTGTGTGCCCTGCCTTGTAACTATTCTGTTACGGTACCTATTTTAACGTCAATATAGGTAAGTTTGGCGGTTTTAACCGTCAAGCGCGTATATGAGGCAATTATGTTTTGTGTCACAAAGTATTTTTTTCGTCCTTCTAATACAGTCCAACAAAGTTTCATTCACATTGTACCTTTCGATTCGTTTTAATCAATTTAGATGTTAGTTGTCGTCGTAACGTGGACGTCAATGGCATCGTGCGGGAGTCGGTTCAACGGAGGCGAGAAACAGCCGGCCGGCCCGATAAATATCTCATGAATAAGAATATTGCATTACGTATTCCCTACGAGTGGCCCCGTACGGCGACTGAAAACTAATTTACTTTAAAGCGCATGTATATAGGCGTTCGACTCCTTATTTACAGTATCGAGGCAAAATCAAAACCTTCAATACTTCCTGAAGTTTAGTTATACAGTTTTTGTTATTGTATAACTTTGTAAGCGTTTTTATAACAAACGGTTCCTCAATTTTTGTGTTGTGCATTGATTACTGAATCATTTCGTGAACATTAAAATATATGATTATAACAATGAGACTTGAAATTATATTATGAAAATAGCCATCGGGGTAGGTTGTTTAGAGTAATATTGTTGTTTTTTTTATCGCAGCTTTTATAACCCGTCATATTAAAAAGACTAAGTTGAATGAAATCACAAAGTGCCCCGTTCAACTTAACATTGTACAATGGTGTTGGTAAAAAGATTTATTTCTAACAGTCCACAGATTATTAATAAAATTTGTGCTTATATACTATGTTAGTAGAGGACTCTGATTTTATTTAATGTATTAAACCTTTAACCACTTTCACCACGTGCCTTTGGATGAGGCAGTTAGCAACGATCATCTTTTCTAAAGGACTGGTGAAAAATCATATTTTTTTATCTCGATAAAACGATTTTTGCTGAACACTCAAACAAACTATAAGAGTACTTGACTCACTCTCTAAAATACATGACCATACTTTGAACAAACATTTATTCTTTAAAAGACAACTCAGTTCTCCAGCCTGGAATAAGCAGAGCGCGCAAATTAATTATTTCAATTGTAAGCATTCCACGGATTAGTATTCACAAAACATTCCAACCATGAGGAGGTTACAAGAATGAGTGGTGAAAAAACTAACATTAGTTTGAATTAGCTTCAGGATTCTAAATTATATGAAAAAGGAAATAATGGGCAAAAGTCCCAGCCTGTGCCTAATTGACATCATTATAATAGGGCAAAAAGTAGCCTCACCAGGCAGAGCTCTCTGGCTGTTGTATTTTTTGCTGAAGGAACTTTTGGTGAAGATGAATAGGGCGCTTAAGGTTAAAGATCCAGAGCTATTTCATGATGTTTGCACATCTGGTATCCAACTTCAGACGTTAAAAGGAAGTTTTTTAGGTACCTATTTTTGGAATATGTAGCAAGAATTTCAGTGTCTACCAAGGTATGCCGCCTTCAGTAAATTATGGACCACAGACAAAAACAATACCCAAGACGACATCGAACAAATATTAAAATATCTATTATTTTCTCTTTATAGTCTAGGTATTTATAAAAAATCGTCTTAAAACTTGAATAATACAAATGAAACGCTTATTTACTAATCTCTTCCCTATTCTGTTGACAAAAACAATTATGAACGCTCTCCTTGTTGACATCAAGGAATATCACAATTTGCCTGCGGCGGCGGTCTTTCCATCTCATTACAATTTAAGTGTCTTCAAGGTAAGAGTGAAAAGGCTCTTAATAAACTAGCGCGCTTTACCATCAACGATTCACAGCTTACCATCAAGCGGAATCGCGGTCAAGCACTAGTTTATAATGTTTAAAAGAAAATTTAAAAAGAATGTGTACTATTCACATGTAGTAAAACTGAAACCTTCAAAATTGTTGGTTTTAAGATAATACAATAAATGTAAAAGTTCAGAGATAATTGTAGATTTTAATAGTGATCATAGTTACAATAAAGTTAGATAATAATTATTCTGATTTTATTCTTTTACATTACATAAATTTATTCAGACTCAGAGCTTACATTTCAGATAAATGACACAAGAAGCTTATGGTAACTAAAGTATGAATAAAAAATTACGTGCGAGTGGATAAGAAGCATTGTATAATGCTCCCTATCTCATTTTCATCCACGTTAAATCTTTCTAATTTAACCGACTTCAAAATGGAGGAGGTTACTCAATTCGACCGTATATATGTTTTTATGTGTCTCTTTTCAGCGTCGCTTTTTCAAATTACGATGATGCTAAAGAAGTTTACAATTGTTTTTTTTTTTAATAATTATAAACTCGTGCTTGACCACAATCCCGCCTGATGGTAAGCAGTGATGCAATCGTTGACGGTAAAGCGCTAGTTTATTAAGCCTGAAAAAAATTGAGTGAATAGGAAGGAAGACGGCAGTAAATCATAATAATCACATTACCTATATCAATCGTCACGACCGGTACGGCTATATTGCTTCACAATGATTTTTTAATTTACAATGATTTGAGTTATAATTTATTGCAAATCGAATTTCTCTTAATCAAAAAAAGGTCCGAGTTTGAAATTATAATTTAAGTCGTCGAAACCCGGACGGATAGCAGCTCCATACCAAAGGAATCATAATAGGGTTGTAAGTTTATTAAGTTTGTAACTCATTAATAAAGTAGGTAGGTACCTACTTAAGACTTACTACAGGATCCGGTCCCTGTGTGAGGTGTTGCTAAAGTCTCCAAATCTATCATTACTAACCGGATTGTCCTCTTAGGAGTTCCTGGTGCGTGTTACCCTGAACGGGATAACGACCTGATATGGTTGTTCTAACAACAAGATAACTATCGACTGAGAAGCAATCCAGTAAAGCTGATAGTAAGGGACGGGGGATTAATATTAGCAAGTAAATATACGTATCAGAAATCGCGGCTAACACTCGTAGTCACACAGTCGGTATTATTCAGAGGTAACAAATAACTATACCACAAACATAACACATTACACGATAGTAATAAGTATCATAAGTGGTTATTAGTTTGGCATTATCTACAATATTGGTTCCCAATATCTATAATATACTAGCGGCCCGATACGTGCTTTGCTACGTATAAAGTGAAATAATAAAAACAAATTTATTGGATCATCAAAATGATTTATTCAAACATATTTTTTTTTAATTGCTAGCAATTTTAAAACTTAATCCAAAACATTTAGATAAACAATATTCTTTGTTTTTCCATTTCTAGCATGTATAAACAAACGACTGGGGGTACCGACTCTCGAACAGGCAACATAAAGTTGGCCATGTGAAAAACACGATTCCTCCAAATTCACACCACAAACGTGAAATGTTTGCCCTTGGGCTTTGTTGATGGATATAGCAAATGATAAACGCACAGGATATTGTAATTGTTTGAACTCAAATGGCATATCAGTAGGGATCATAGGGATACGCGGTATCAAACAAACTTCTCCTTTTGATTTACCAGTTAAAAACGTAGCTTCAATTAAATTTGGCAATAAGTTTCTCACTGCCAATCTGGGGCCATTACACAGTTTTGGTGGATTATAAAATTACAAAGAAAGTGGCATTGATCTATTATTGGTCACCGTTCAATGAATTCATTTGTTACAAAAAATGTGATAAATAAAGAACCGCTGTACCGATTTTGTTCAAGCTTCACATAAACCATCCACTAATTAGTCACAACAAAGCTTAAACATTTGGTTTGGATAGGCGAGTCCGTTCTGGAGTTATAAAATTACAAAGAAAGTGGCATTGATTTTTATATACAGTATGTTACGAAAACCCTGTCCGACCCATAAGGATAATAGAGGTTAGGTAAACACATGACCAAATATAATATAAAATTTTACGTATTCATCATAGTACCAATACAAATGAATTTTGAAATAATCTTTTTTTCCAACGAATTAATTCCAATTTCCCCGAAATTTGGTAATTTTTAAAAAGTGACAACACCGGTATTATTATGAGCGAATAGCGATGCGACCACGTGCCGCGTGTCCTGCCGCCCGCCCCCCGCGGTCGGCAGGCGACGGGTGGTCAACGCACATTTAATAAGTTACCTCCTTTTGCGAAATAATATTTATTTTTTTTAGGGGGATTTTTTTTTTAAGTAAAGCCCGGTTTTGTATGCATTAGTAGAATCAGTTATCGATACCTAACAACACCTTCACGGGTCGGACAGGGTTTTCGTAACATACTGTATAGATGTATAGTCATGGATTTTATTCACATTTTTAATGATAACTCGGCTAGCTAAGTGCCTAAACGAACAATCAGATGTTAGGTTGTTAGCAAGTCAGGAATCTCTTTGAATGTCTTTTATACCTTCTTTTTCTTTTTTTTTTTTACTTCATCAAATATCAGCGATAATATAAACAAAGGAAAAAATCGTAGCTTTCTTTCATTTTGTGAATAAATTAACCTTTTACAAGTCAGTCGGTCTCAATGAAAAATTAAAAGACGCTGGTAAATGTAACCAGAAACAGAATTCGATATGAAAATCTTGTTTTCACTATTTTATTTTTGTCTATATTCTCGCCAAGCTCCATAAATAATAGAGGTAAACTAACCAATTTAGGGTTATCACAACTCACGTTTTACAAATCTGTTGTTATTTACATGATTATCGACTTTTACATGCTAATTGTTTATTAACAATTCCTATGGCAGCATATTTCAATAGAATCACTAAAATAACATGCATATTAACTTGGTATTTCGAAAAACCATTAAAAAGTAGACGTTAATTTTACGTGATAGCCCTACAAAAAAAGAAAGATGGATGAAATCCAGGTATTAAACAATTCAACCAATGAATAAAGTTGAGGCATTTGTTAATACAAGTTTGTGTATTTTAATTACTTTCAAATCAACTGCATTACACATGCATTGTAATACTTTTAAGTATGACCTAAGTATAATATATATGTATTAAAAAATTTAACCTATTAGGAAATTATCTTACAACATGTGTGTCATATTTCATTCAAATCGGTTAAGTGTTCTATGCAAATCATAAAAATCAAAACAAATAAACTTTTTACATTAGTAGGCAGTAGAATTATTACTTTTATGTTGGAGGTTTTATTACCTGTGATTATTAATCCTGGCTGTCTTCTATACGTCAATTTAATTTAAATCTGAGATAGATGACTGGTTGTTCTTTTTTAATCAGAAAAAGATGTGTGCTTCTCTTATGTCATGAAATATACTCTATTTATTATATCAAATGATATTTAATTTATTATTTATAATAGGTTATGGGCCCAGCACGCTTCCACTGCTTTCTATTTAGAAAAGATTGTTAACATCTGTCTTTTAGGCGTTAACTACTCGTTGCCTAGTGACGGTTTGTTACCTCTATTCTTTATCGAATTTGGCCGACATATAGAGTAAAATCTCCCCAGTCTCGTCGTCAATTCATTCCCGTTTTTACTATTTGCGGATTAAAAAAATGTAAGCAGACTCCAACATTCGCGGCCATAGATTGTTTCATTCGAGGATTTAAACAGTACATACATATTAATAAAAGGAAAATATAACTACTATACAACTATACCTAATGTACATAATTATATTGGCGGCTGTGTCAAAGATGACGATGAATCTGTGTAAATTGAAACTTAGAATGCAGAGCCGGAACTACGAATGGAATAGAACGATATGGATTCGAATAGATAAAATAAAATAATATTCAGGAGCTGCTTGAATCGTAACTTGAAAACTTGACTGAAACTGACTAGAAGCAAGTTAAATTGGAAGAGCCCAAGACAATTCAATAAGTACTGGAAACGTGACATTTAATCTTAGTGAAGGTTTAATAAGGGCAAATGAGTTTTGTCAGTTCTTTATGAAAATTGATCCGTGTGTGGAAGAAAGGCGAATTGCCAATGCTACTGCTGAACATCAGTCTGAATTATGACTACTTAAGCCTGAGGATTAATAATAAATTGATATGGTCGAGTACCTACAATTTTTTTTATCTCATAATCGCATTTAAATTACCATTACGTATTCACGCTTAGGTATAAGGAGATACTACAGTATTAGTTAAGTAAGTGAAAACAAAAAATAATGGCTACATGTGATTAATCATTATACAACTAACCAAGCTGCATCCTTTACTATGTAAATATAGTTAGGATTACAATATTGAAACAATATAAATAGCTATTTTCTATTGGTTTAGAAAAGTGTAACTAAATTCTAAGATTTCTTACAAAATTTCATTTATATGAAAGCTTACTTCATAACTATTTATTTATTTTCTCATTTTTCCAACACGGTCACTTTTGACCATTAACTTGTCTCTATTGCCTAGGCTTTGCTGTTTGGCCAGTTGGAAAGATTGGTACAGATTTTATATCCATAGTTAATGCAAACAGTATAATGATAATTAGTCATTAGCTTAATTAGCATGAACCAAAGTTCGTATTCATTGCAAAATCTGTCATCAGCTAAAATATCGTTTAGTTTGTAACATCTAATGAAGGGTTACTTGGTAAATTACGTTAACTGGTTACAAAACTTCAAGAAAGTTAGTAACAATCTTAATAACTTTAATTATAATTAAACAAAGACTTACGGAAGCCAGGTCACCAGGTGGCACGGCCGCCATTTTTAACACAACTTCAACAAACTTTCGGTGACATTTTCGGTATAAAAGGACGAATAATGAAGAGTTAAGGATGTAACGGACTGAGTTTGAGAAGTTTTTGAAAGTAAAAGGCTAAAATCCAATAGAAAAGATGGCAATCAGTGAGTAATTAGATAATTTGTCGATTTAAATAAAGATCGTACAAAAAAGATAATAAACTGAGCAAGCCGAATTGATGACGTCACGATTGGCGCAGTGGTCGAGCGAGCGTCGGCTGCCCTGAGTGTGGCGGATTTGTTTCCTGCACGATACAAATATTTGTACGGCCTACAGGTAGTTCTTTCAGGTTTGGATGTTTGTGTATGTGAGCTCAAATATTAAGTGTGTGTTAACGGCATCCGCGAAATAGGAGTAATTCCTAGTACGGTATTGATTTTATATTTAAAAAAAATGTATTTATTATACGATGAATTTCTTTTTTCTATTAAGAAAAAATCTATTTATTATACGATGAATTTCTTTTTTCTATTAAAAAAAAATGTATTTATTATACGATGAATTTCTTTTTTCTATTAAAAAAGAAATATTTATTATACGACGAAATTCTGTTCCAAACTACAGACTCCATTTAATTTTAGTTGTTAATAGAAAGTGTAAAGCAGAACTGAAACAAAAATAATTCTTATTATGATAACAATTTTCATTTTGTAGTTACACAAACTGCCTTAAACCGGGTTTAGTTCCCCAAAACCTATTTCCAATTTCGAGCGAGGTTGATGAGCGCCGCGAGAATACAATATTTAGTTTGAATACGCCTGTTTACCGGCCGCCATTGGAAGCTCTCCCCAAGCGATATCCTGTACATTTTTTATTGCCTCATGTAATTAAATAGTCTTAAACACGCTTTGAATATTACATTTCTTAGATTAATTTTGTTTGGGCTTCAGAAAATGGTAAGTAGAAGAAAAACAGATAAACTACAATAATAATAAAAAAAGAACCGGCGAAGTGCGTGTCGGACTCACGCACAAAGGGTTTCGTACCATTTATTTATGAAATTAAAGGATTTAAGTTATTTGTATGAAAGATTACGCGGTAATAAGCGATTTACGACATACGAGGTATTAAAAAAAACTACGTACTAGATCTCGTTCTAAACAATTTTCGTCAAGTTAGAGGGGGGGGGGGGGGGCAACTTTTTTCCACTTTGGAAGCATCTGTCACGCAAAATATTCGGTTTAGAAAAAAAATATTTTAGAAACCTCAATATCATTTTTAAAGACCTATCCATAGATACCACGCACGTAAGTGTTTGATGAAAAAAAATTTTTTGAGTTTCAGTTCTAAGTATGGGGAGCCCCCAATATTTATTATTATTATTTTATTTTTGCATCAAAATCTTAATGCGTTTCATAAAATACAGTACTATTACTAATACTAATAATCTACCTACCAAGTTTCAACAGTATAGCTCTTATACTTTCGGAAAAAAATGGCTGTGACATACCTACGGACCGACAGACGGACAGACAGACATGACGAATCTATAAGGGTTCCGTTTTTTGCCATTTGGCTACTGAACCCTAAAAAAACAAATGTCAAAGTCATTAAAACTAATCCTGTAGTTTTCTATAAAAGAGGATGGTTCAGTCTATTACAATACTACTAAGCAGAACTAACTAATGCAATCATCAACTTGGAGACATTCAGAAGCAGTCATAACATTAATTATATATTTAATAGAAATTCACCAAAACTGTCGTATTTTGGCGACCCAAATCATAAACAGACAGACAAGTGGGAAAATAAAGTGGCTCGGTGTCCTGAACAAAAGGAAGGTAGCTGCCCTTAGCGCCACTCCCGACAGATATTATGAGACCTTCATTATTAACGACAACGCACAATTTACTCCCACAGATTTCGACCCTACACTATTGCCGTAATCACAGTAAAATACCGACTCTTGTTTACGAGTTCCTCTTGGTGAAGGTGTTTACAATGTCTTTGTCTATTATTTTTGTAACTTCTTACTTCATTACTTGTTTAGCTATTTTTTTTAACGAAAATGGTGTTTACGCTGTATTAGAGAAGGCGTTCAAAATCTAGCCTCAGTCTCATCTCGGTGATGAAACTGCTACGAGATTTTGAACGTTTTAAATTTCTGGGAATTAGACTTCAGGAAACTCCGATCGAATACTAATTACAACAGAACAAGTCTGATCCTGGCTTCACAACTTAAAATAAGACAATAATTGCATTTTCATTTCTACCTCACTATTTATTGGCTTCAGTACCTACCCTCAAAAACGAGGACACCTCCAGGCCTCTGTACATCGCGAGACGGAGACATGTCACATGGAAGGTGTATAACTTTTTTCGTCTCATGATGATTTCTACCAGTTTTTGTTTTATAATCCTCCTCCTTGATGGTGTCCTGCATACCATGTGTGATTATTGACTCGATTTTAATAATTACTGTATCGGTTTAACTCCCTTACGGGCGAGACATCTGAATAATGTAGCTTACATTGGCGAAGTTAGATTCGACAGTTCAAGCGCGTGCTCATTTGGTTGACGAAAATCGCGAAAAAAAAAAGAAAATACCCGGATACTTTCAGAATGACAACCTGATTTGTCGGGTGGTCCAGCATCGGATAAACAAGACCAAGTCATTGCAAAATGTTCAGTACATTGCGTTTTAGCTATATACCCGACTAGGAAAAGCTAACAAGAGTCAATTGTAGGCGGCCGGTACAGCTTCAACAATGGCGTTAAATCGCGCTGAGAGAATTAGTTCGAGAGGCCGCACGTCCCGGTCACTTTGTTACAATTTGCGACAATTTAGTGCTGGTATTTCGTAACTAGGCTTGCCCGGGCTTCATAACAAGGGATGTTTTATGTCATAGTCGCGATTAAAGTGAATCAACCTTTATTATTAAGAACAATTCCTCTTTAAACCTTTTGCTATCTGAATATTTTTTTTTTATTAATTATAAACTAGTGCTTGACCGCATTCCCGCCTGATGGTAAGCAGTGATGCAATCGTTGATGGTAAAGCGTGCTAGTTTATTTAGCCTATTCATTAAAAAAACTTAGTGAATAGGAAGTGCGACGGTAGTTGAGCGAGGAGATGCAATGTAAAACTCAACAACACGACCAACGATGTTGCGCCACAGGGATATTGATCTGGAGATCCTCCACGACCAAACTCCCGACACAACAACATTTGGCGCATCATAACCGGCACACATCGCAACACAACTGCTCAGACCCGTCCTCCGTACGGCTTCACCAGACATCATTCCGGAACACGACGAATCGCTTGGCGGCAGGCCTTTATCTGGTGGGTGGTAACTTCTGCCGGCAGCCGATGTTATGGCCTACCACCGAGAATCATTTTATAATTCTAGTAAATTAAACCTTCGGATCATCTAGCAACTATCTAAAGCAATGGTAAAACAATAAAGATATTGAGTATCTAATTATGCTGATTCAAGTCAACATTTAAAAGTAAACTTGTTCATAGTCTTTGCAAAATAAAGAAATGGAAACTTCCCGTCTCGTCCAAGTCTTGATTGCAAAGTAATGTTTTTGTAAGATTTGTCTACAGTGAACACCTAATGAAATAGAATATGTATGAGGGCTTTATGTTAAAAAGCTAATCTGTAAGAGTCGTTGTTCAAATTAGCGCGACCAGTAAAACGTCGTGTGGTACAATACCTAAACAAGTTATGTGTTGTTTGTGCACAGTATTTGGACGTTAGCGGTATATATTATGCTATACATTAATTGCATTACCTCCGTGAAACGAGACGCTAAACTGACCAGATTGAAGAATTTAAAACAAAGTTCAAATGTAATAAAAGTTAAGTCGGGCCCGCGAGAGAAATCTGTTAATTAGTCGCGATCTGTAATTAGTAGATGGTCCGGCGCAAAGAGTTGTTTCCTGTTAAAGAGCCGCTGTCATCCGCTCGTAAACGTATAATCGCGGCCCATGAGTCGGGATTTACGATAATTTAATTTGGGCAGCAAACGAGGGCCCCTATGAGTCGGGATAACAAAGGTGCTTAATTAGAGCACCTGGTGTTGCCACTACAAGTTATGGACGAATTTGGTGGAGACTTGTTTGGTTGCTTGGTGGAACTGATATAGACAAATCACTGACTACCAACTGAAAAGTAACTAAATATTAATTTATTACCAAATAACTACTAACTGTTAACCCTATTACCAAATTAGGTTAACAGTTAGAAGTTTGTGATGGTTAACAGTAGGTATTTATTAGAATGAGAATAAAAATCACTGATTTGGACAGTGATGCAAATAAGAAGTAAAATAAAATGTCTGGAAAGAATATGTTCTCATCAAAATGCCTGACACAAATAAGAATAATTAGCCAGTAGATTTTTAAAAATGTATTTATAACATTGTGTACTTTATTTATTATGTAAAGTTAGTACCACCAGTATTAAAAGTGACGATGACAAGTTTCTTTTAAATGATGTAAGTAGTTGTCCCACGTCTGTTATAAAATGGTAATGAAAAATAACAAACAGCATTATAACAATAAAAGATTTGTAATAAAATTTCATATGGAGTACTATGATACCATAAATTGAAAGAGTTCGGTAAGAAATTAAGCTTATGGAACAGAAAATGTATGGTAAGTTTTTTGTTACGCCAAAGGGTTGGAGGCGGGGAGAAAAGGATAGAAATAACAAATAAAAACTGTAGTATTCAACATAAACGGGTACGCCTTCAAAAAAAAAAGAGGTCCCCACTTGCATTATTCATACGGATGCTAATGGAAATGGCAGGTCTTAAAAATGTAGACGTAAACAATGCCCAACTTTATTGTTTTTGAGACTCAAGGAAAGCCTGAGAGGACAATGTCCTCCAATGAAAAATTTGCGACACAAAATGAAAAGGGAGTGTTTGTAGTCAATTAACAAATCCGTTTGCGCATTTTATGACGAGCGGGAACAATGGGGAAAAGCCGTGATGTTTTTCATTGAGTGTTTATTTTGTAATATTGACAATATCGTGCTGTTTTATTAACAAATTGGTAAACAAGCGTTGTCGAACTTTGTACTGGAATTGGTAACAATATAACATGAGAGTCATGAGAGAGAGAAGGGTTCAGCAATAAATTAATGGAGCGTATTTGCTGATTCGCTATATTCGATTTTATCAATAGACTTTCCAAGAATGTGGAGTATTCTTTCCAGCTATGTATACCTAATTATCATTTTCGATAGTATGGACGTATGGAAACCCATAAATTGGTTGAGGTCTATCTACTGCATCGGATTGTTTGTTGGCAAATTGATTAATTAATCCCCTTCAGTGCACCCAAGTCGTGGTGGCCTAGTGGTTAAAACACCAGCCTCTCAAGTATGAGTGCTAGGTCAGGCAATGTAACTTTTCTAAGTTATATGTACTTTCTAATATGTTTTGGACATCAATGACTGATTACAAGGTGAAGGAAAACATCTTGAGAAAATCACCAAGCCTCATTGAGCAAGAGTGGTGATTACGCTCAATCCTTCTCTTTATGAGAGTAGACCTGTGCCCAGCAGTGGGACGACAAGAAGGTTGATGATGATGAGTACGGTGACTTTCCACCCTTACGTTGGTGACACCACTACGATCCGGACGAAGCGTTTCGCTTCTTCTTTCATACCGCGTACATCGAGGTACTGGAACAATTTGCCGGCGGCGGTGTTTCCAGGCTAGAGTGAATAGGCTCTTAATAAATTAGCGCGCTTTACCATCAACGATCGCATCACTGCTTACCATCAGGCGGGATTGCGGTCAAACGCTAGTTTATAAATTATTAAAAAAATAAATAAATAAATAAATACCTACTGGGTAAACACATCAATGAACCGACACTGTCATTAGTCGCACGTGCGATTAATAGCATTAATTCATAGTGTATTTTGTTGCACATAACTGGAATAAAATAAAGTTCGCTGGTTAGTGATAGACACAAAACAAAACCATAAACACCAAGTAATTACATAGTTAGCATGGTTGAGTTCTTCATATTTAACTGCCCGGGAAAGTCTGATATCCTCTTAACTATGTTCGCCTGAGCACATCCCCCAGTGGGCACTTAAATGCATTCACAGAAAGAGGGTATTTAAATGTCTGCTGTGAAATTCTTTTCCAAGGAAAAGCGCCTCAATCCGAGTTGCTTTTTTATTTTGTACGTTAAAATATGGTTGCGGAAAAAATGATGTTCAAACCAGCGATCCTAAGCAGTCATTTCTTAATAAATACTGCCGCTTCTAGCCGGCCTCATATTATTCCTAGTTTTTAGGATATATTATTCTATAAAGCTAGACTTTCAACAAGTTGGGACGTCGTTCCGACGATTTTCAAATAAGACGCTATAAAAATAACAATTTCCAATATTGCGATTGACATTTAGGTAGGGCAACAAGATATCGGTACACCAGGCGCGCAGTAATGAGAAGCGATGTGACGTCTGCGGGCAACACCATGCAATATTGATACGACAGGGACGGATGGCCGGTGCACGCTGAACCGACGACGTGTACGCGCGACAGACATATTGGTGACGTCAGGAGAAAGCCTGTTTTATATAGTACCAGACAGTTATTTAATGTAAATGCTTTATAATAAAAAGAGAATTATCAATAACGAGTTTTTGGAAATATTGTAGATAAATTATGGTATGCCAGAGGATAATTATGAGGTACTAGCGAATCTTTGACAATCTCTTCTAAACTGGTAGGTGTTATAGACGACTATCTTTTTTTCTTTACTACGGTATTATTGGTACGCCACGACAGTTATTTTGTTGGGCATCAGGTCTTTCCTAACAACTAGGGCCAAACAAAAAATTATATACGCGATAGATATACAAAAATAATGTTTCTGTTTCGTTTACGCACCTAACTCACTCACTATAATTTGTAACTTGTATACTCTGTCTGGCGTGGTGATTACGCTCAATCCTTCTCTGTATGAGAGGAGATCTGTGCCCAGCAGTGGGACGATAAAAAGATTGATAATGATGATGATGATGATCATTCTCTGTCTATGGGATTTATTATTTCGAAGATTTTAGAGATATGATATTGACACTTGATTATGTTACCGCCTTTTACAGTATTTATAAAAACAAATTAGCCACTGTATTATGGTAAAGAAATGGCCTGGGAGCAATTTCTTTGAACTCCATCACAATTACCTAATTTAAGAATATAGGTAAAAAATGCAATATGTATTTTAGAAGCTATATTAAAACAATTGTTATACATCAGTGAGGGGGATATTCGCAGAACGGAGTAGTTCTAATGCCTACCTTCCGCAATAAATAAGCGAGTGCTCGAACAAAGGATTTCGCATTGTCGTGCCATATTGACGTATCCAACAATAGTTCAGTAAATAATGCGTCCACTGCACTGCGGTCGCTGATAAACTGCTTTTTAAGTCACACAATACAAAATAGCCTACCGCGAGTACCGAGCACCTGACAATTACAGAAATTACTAAACTACTGTTATGGTGGTACAGACACTACGAAAAATCGTTACTACCAAACTGTACAGTTTAAACGATACGTATAAATCTACAAGAAATCTGTTGAGTTTTATAACATACAGTCTTAAAAATACAGATTCGTCCGATTTCCAAGACTGTGTATTCGATCGGAACAATACGAAAATTTCTTTATTTTTTTCGAATCGGATGAACTGGGCGAACTAATCGTAAACATGTATCGTTCATTCAGTTTTGTACTGTAGTCCGTCGCAGTTCAGCTAGAGATGCGCAGGCGCATTGTCGTCTCAAACTAATCGCTAAAGCCTTGAACAGTTTATTGAATTATATCGCAGTGAACCCTCTCTTTGGAATAATAAAGGCAAACCTACAATCGTGACATAAAACGTCCGGCGTACCTACACGTAGCTGATTGAAAATTAGAAAAACATGATCCATTCGAAAAAATAACTTACGAGTCTTCATTCCTTGCACCAGGTACTACGATTTTTGCGCTTCATTTTTTTCCTTCAGAGCGGACTCTAGTCCAACAACTGCTAAACCGCCTTCCGTCGTAGACGTCACCGCTGGCACGTGTGCATCGGCGCAGTTTATGGTACGTCTGATTGTAGCGATTTCTCGTAGAGTATATACCTCCTTCAATGCCATGTATCATTAGTGTACATTACGAGAAAAAAAATGATTTTATACAAGTTAATTTTTTTAATTGTTCTTGGAATGAAACGAGGTAGAGCTGTTGCACCTCTGAACATAAACAGTACAAGCTGACACCATCTTCTAAACCTGGTTTAATTATATCCTCAAAAGAATAATTTTGGAGTGCACTACAAACGCATTAGATAAAGCTAATCCTGACATCCAAGAAGCAGTTCCGACAGAGACCTTCATCAACATCCTCTTATTTCTGTGATCCCGGTAGTTGTCAGCCACAAACGCGCACAAGGCGGAGCGAGCACAGTGGCGCATCCGGTCTTGCGGCCGTGCCACCTCCGGCCATCAATAATGGCGGCTCGTATCCGGCCCGGACGGTAAACACCAGCTCGTGGAAGGCGGTTCTGGATTGTTAGAATAAAATTTGCAGAAGATTCAATCCTGATCTGGCAGCACTGAAATGGAATGATAATAAAATTAATACTCAGACGCACCATTTCAGAGAACATGACTAAAGTGACAATATGCTGCTACGCGCCTAGGCTTCGATTCGATCCCAAATGAATTAGGAAAAACCAATGGCAAATGACAACCGTGTTGAGCATGATAAAGCTAGTCTGCCGAAAATAAGCCACAAGTTTCGACAGATCAGATAAAACGTACTCCATGAATTGTATTTTCAAAACATGTTTGGAGTAGATCTTTTGTAGCTATCTTGTTTGTGCCGCAACCAACTATTACGGTTTTAATGAGGGTCCTACTACCCAGGATAATGTTAAGGAGGTACCTTTGATAATACTGAGATAGCTGTAACGACTAATATATATAGGCCATGTAGTCCTGCAAATTGTTTTACTAATTTCACACGCAGTACAAGTCTCCGATTATGATCGTTAGACGAAATTCTACGTATACCAATAAAGCTACACACAATATTGAGCCTTTCATAATTATTGGAACCGTTTTATAAATGAATTAAAGTTATTGATAACTCCAGGAACAGAGATGTTAAAATGTAAAAAGAAAATAATTAAATTATGATTACTAAATGGAAATTCATAGACGCGTTATTTAAATCAGTTGTACAACAAAAATAAGAGAAATCAGCAAACTCATATTTATTTCAGTTCTCCTCGGCCCACAAAAACATAGGAGTTTCAAACTTAGTGTCTGAACATCAGCTAGCGAGGAAGTCGTCGCCGGCGCCGCGACCGGCACAGCGGCACAATGGCGGTAGAACCGTTTCCGCTTCCGTCGTGCACACACACGTCAGTTTCCGCCCATCAATAGAGCCTCCGACAAAGATCCGAAGACAGTGTAGTTTAAATATATTTTTAGTGTCATGTTGGAACGGGTACAGAACATGTTTACAAGGCTTTTATATTTTAAACTATATGGAGTGTATCTGTTGTACCCGTTGATGTCCCCACACTGTTTGTACTTGGTGGGGTATAAGGAGCTCAGGGTTCGCCGAAAGTGCGGTCTTGCGGCATATGTAGTGAAGTTACAGCGTGGCGTAGCACATAACTCAGGAGTGCTACGTCAGCATATCGGCCCATAGTGCTGCTTGACGTGACGGGCAAACTGTTCCAGCGGATTATCGCAGATCGCCTCGTCAGCCACTTGTACAGAGAGGAGCCGAACCTGGACGACAACCAGTTTGGTTTTCGTCGGGGGCGCTCCACCATAGACGCCATCATGCGCGCGAGAGCCCTGGCGGAGGATACGGTGTGCCGGGGTGGGGTGGTGTTGGCGGTGTCCTTATAGATTTCCAACGCCTTCAACACCCTACCGTGGAGCTGTATTAGGGAGGCCCTGAAATACCATCGGATGCCTCCCTACCTCCGCCGTATAGTAGGAGCTTATCTGGAGAATAAATGCGTCATCTATCGGGGACGTGACGGTGCCGGTCGGCACCTAATGTCGTGCGGTGTCCCACAGGTATCGGTCTTGGGACCGCTCCTGTGGAACACCGGCTACGACTGGGTGCTGAGAGGCGAGCTCCCATCGGGCGCCAATTAGACGTGTTATGCGGACGACACGCTTTTCACTGCCCGGGGGAGCTCGTACAGGGAAGCGACGTTGATAGCCACGGCTGCGGTGTCACAGGTGGTGAACCGCATCCGGCGCCTGGGCCTGGAGGTGGCCCTTGACAAGTCGGAGGCCATGGTTTTCCATGGCCCCCGGCGTGCGCCGGCGCCAGGAGCACATATCGTGGTCAGCGGGGCCCGGATAGCTGTCGAGTCCACCATGAAGTATCTGGGATTGCTGCTCGACAGACGATGGCAACTCGGGCCCCATTTCCGGCGGCTGGCGCCCAAGCTGATGGGTGCAGCAGGTGCGCTATCAACGTTGCTTGCCAATATGGGGGGCCCGAGCGCCGCCTTTAGGCGGTTGTACGTGAGAATCGTGCGGTCCATGGCCGGACGACGAACGAAAAAAAAAGTGCTACGTCGGCTAGAGCTTTAAGTGCCGGACCGGTACGTGTGGAGGCGGCGACGCCCGCAACTGCTAAACGTGTCTGTGACCAGAACCAACCTACTGGCGAAAGCACCCTTCACTCGTGCAATCCGTGTGGTGAACGAAATCCACGAAAGACTGGATATATTTTCGTGTTCTATGAGTGAACTCACAAGAGTTTCAATAAATATTGTTAGTTATATTTAAGAATTAGTGTATATTTAAGTATTAGTGGACAACTGCACTGTCGCATTAGGTTACGGCCTGTAAGAGTGATAAATATATAAATAAATAAATTTTATGAAGGGTGTGTAAATCTGGTTTTCGACAATTGGGCCAAATAATAAAGATATAATACAAAGTCTTAGAAGGCGCTTTACTAAAAGTAGCCATCGTCATTCTGCGAAGTTTCACCTGTCCAATTACGAAACAAGTTTTCCCAAAATATAATAAATATCTCTTCGAGTCAAAGTATTTTCGGTATTCAAGCCTAGATGAAATCCGTGCAAGGATAAGTCTTGTTTTATAGATAGTTTGTCCAACTAACCCGATTTTTGAGAGCGCCGATAAAAGGCTAGGGGTAAGTATACTTTAGGGTCTTGTATTGTCTCAGGATTGTTTTCGATATTTTTATCTACAATATTATCAGCCAGGGTAACATTTAAATAATAAACGAAACACTCGTCCATTTCACCACTATCAACACCGACATGAACAAGATTGGAGTAGGTGTTCGCTGATCACACCAATAAACTTTAACTATGGAAAAAAACCGGCCAAGTGCGAGTCGGGCTCGCGCACAAAGGGTTCCGTAGCAGCAAATATAATAAACTTATTATGTCAATTTATACACCTGGTGAATGGAGCCTAAACTCTCCCGATATTTTGCCTTGTACTTTTATGTATGAATATTAATTTTATATATGTATTTATAAATATTCCGTGCTATAGGCGTGCCCAAATCGGCTTGTGATAACTGAATAAAGAAGTATATACACCAGCTTCACAATTAAAATTACCAAATATATTATCCAGGTGAGTTTCACCTCTAGTGGTTATACAATTTTGGAGAAGAGGTGTATATCCCGCATTCTGCATAAATTTATGTATGTAGTTTTGTTTGAGGAAATCTTCGTTAAAATCTCCAAAAATTAGTGTAGGCATAGAATGTTCATTAAATATATATTTGTTCATAAATTCTTTTAAGGTATTATTGGAGCACCTAGGTGATCTGTATATTGCAAATAATCTCTTATTATCATACTCCAATGAGACTCCTTCAATGTGTCCAGAAACACTACTTGATTGCTCTAAGTAGCTTTTAGGAGATGTAATCGGCAAATTCGGTTTAATAAATGCTAGAACCCCAAACCCAGGATTTGATGATGTTTGTTCCGGCCCATTTGTTCTAATTAATTCTATGAAACCGGGTAAAGAGAAGTTATCGTTTAAGCAACTCCAAGTTTCTGATGCAAAATAAATGTCACATGATAATATTTGTGGATCACTGGCTATGTCCGGTAAATGTTTATTTAAAGATTGTACATTATGATACACAATTTGAGAGCAGTTACGAGGTTCCCTCAAAAATCGGAAAACGGGAACTAATAGTTTCTGTCGCAATCTAGCCATTTCTTTTACTATAGAATCTTGAGAACTAGGGGGGCGTGGCGGTTTGAAAGAATCAGTTACTATAAATAAACCTTGTGCAGTAGTTGCACGAGAACACGCTACGTACATCATTGATCTTTGAATTGTAGGTTTTAAATGTATCACCACTCGCTCTAAGGTTGTACCTTGACTTTTGTGTATAGTGATGGCTTCCGCTGGCACAACAGGAAACTGACTCCTCCGAACCTGTAAATTTGATGATTTATACCGCTTTACTGTATACGTAACCGGTTCTAATGGTGTCCAGCCCTGGTCCAGTCTATTTTTATAACGGTGCAGCGAAGAGATTGCATTGCATCGTTTGTGTTGGCCAATGACATTATCATCGAAGGATAACCACATACGCAACGGCCGTCTTTCACCAGTTGCCCTGTTGATGGCAAAATCAATAGCTGATAGTTTACCAGTAGATCCATTAGTAAGGCCATCTGCAGTATCTATATTAACAGTCAACATGTATTTAGCACCGATCTTTAAAACTAAAGTCGAAGGAAGACCGTATGTTTGCTGAGTCGTTAATTTGGAAACTGTCTCTAAAGCTTTTTGCTTCATTGTGGAATTTAATTCACCGCAAACAGTATCTATTGCTTTCGATATAGCTCCATCGGTAGTCATACTTGATAAGACTGCGTTATTGTGATTGTCTACCTCTCGATTGCTGGCATATAGATGAATGGCTCCTCGGGATTCCTCTGGCAACGTATTGTTATTAAAACAACGACTTGTGTCGCGCTCTTGCTCAGCTTGTCGATATCGGACATCCGTTCGAGCTACCCGATGAGCTTGAGTATTACGCTGTTGCTCATCTCGTCTGTACTCGTCATCTTGACGGGCAGCTCGATGAGCTTCAGTGTCGCGCTCTTGCTCAGCTTGTCGATATCGGACATCCGTTCGAGCTACCCGATGAGCTTGAGTATTACGCTGTTGCTCATCTCGTCTGTACTCGTCATCTTGACGGGCAGCTCGATGAGCTTCAGTGTCGCGTTCTTGCTCAACTTGCCTTATTTCTAGATTTAAACGTTTGCTTCGGCGAAGAGAACTATTCACTACCTGTTCATGACACTTTTTTCGTTTGTTGGACCTAAGAACCTCTTTAGCGACTTGGTTCCTCTCTTTTTCTCTAATTGAAACATCTTTATTAGATCTGGACAGCCTCTTTCTATCTCTATTGTTTTGTTTTATACGTTCCGCGTCCATAGTAGTACAGTTATTCGCTATGCTCTGTGTTTCCTCCATAACATACTCGTAATTCTGATTAAAATTTAAGTTATCGTTCTGACTGTGGGATGTTATTGAATTTTGTGAACGGTGTTTCTGTTTCTTTTCAGTCTGTTTCTGTTTATTTGTCTCCAGTTTAAGGGCTATATTATTGAAAAGATTAGAAGGGGCACGTCCTGGTGAACGCCTGCTCGTAGCGGGAAAAGCCAAAAGCCCATCGGTTAAAAGCATTTCAAGCAAATGGGGTCTCATCATTTCTGGCACGTAATTAAATTGAGAAGGGTTCGTTTTTAAAGCTAAAGAGGTGGCAAAAGCAATGGCAAACAAACCACAATCAATAGTATTCGGTTGTCGCTGAACACTTGGAAACTGAATACATGACTCCGATAGATACGGAAACAAGGCTTTTACATATATTTTTTGCGATTTTCCTAGAACACCAACAAGACTATCGTACACACGCAGTATTCCATTAATGTAATAAATACAACTCCAGTGCCCCACTAATCCCACGTCACCGTCATAAATTACTTGAAGGTGCGTCTCATTTTTAGGTACAGGTTCAATCAGTTCAGGGTGTTGAAATAATTCTAGCTCACGCGGTCTAAATGATGTGCACCGAAGTAACTTTTCATGAAATGCGCGAACCACATCATCTTCGATATAGTTATTATAATTCAGAATGTAGGAAAACGTATTATCTAAAGTATCCATTGTTAGATGATATACAATAAGCTTTAGAAATTTTAAAAACCTGCTACGAAACACTAAAATTTGCACCAAAAACAAATGAATTTATATTATTGGGGGATTTATCAGTACGTGACCGGTTTAATAGCACCTATTAAACCAGTATACCTACTTACTTATTTTTTATAATAGGTACAATTCAATATTAAAAAGTCTCAACGCCAAATTCGACTTGCGAAAGAAGTAAATGGGAACGATGAAATTCTCTTAGCGCGCACAAGTGACAACGACGTCTGCCCTCACGTGTCTGCCCGTTCGGGTCGACGCGGTTAGCTATCTTATCCCCGCCCCCGCGCGAGACCACGCCCCGCAACTCACGCGCTGCAGCGCAGCGAGCGACCGATCTTCTTGAATCGATGTAATAATAATCTATAGGATTAACGCGTTTTAAAAATATTGGTTCGATGGATATGTTTAACCTATTATTACTCAACAATCACATTTGTAATATTAAACTTTATCAAATGCACAATGTATTTAAGGTACATTACTGGATAAGGATTAATGGCGTATTGCTTGAATAAGCTAATATTTCTCGTAAAAAGTACCTACATTATAAAGATTTTATATCATCGCGGATTTTTAAAGGTGTACAATACTGTAGTATATTTTTTGATCTATCTTATAAGGTTCAGCCATCGTTTTCAGTGTAAGCACAATAACTTAACCAAAATTACAGTTAAATCAACCTATCTCAAAAACTATAAGAGATACTTTGATCAAACCAAAAATCGTTGAAAGAGTTAATTAGCATGCATCACCTCTATTTTTTTTAGAATTTTATACCCCGTAGTTATAAAAATAGAGGGGGGGGGGACATACTTTTTACGACTTTGAGAGCTGATATCTCAAAAACCGTTCACTTTAAGAAAAATGTTTTTTAGAAAACTTTATATCATTTTAAAAGACCTTTCCATTGATACCCCACACGGGTATGTACATCGAAAAAAAAATTTTCATCCCTCAGTTACATGTATGGGGGGCCCCACCCCCAATTCTTTTTTTTACTATTTAGTGTCATAATTTTGTAGCGGTTCATACAACACATATTCCCATCAAATTTCATCACTGTAGTACTTATAGTTTCCGAGTAAATCGGCTGTGACAGACGGACAGACGGACAGACGGACATGACGAAACTAT
Organism: Sesamia inferens; assembly: GCA_037179545.1. Lineage (NCBI taxonomy): Eukaryota > Metazoa > Arthropoda > Insecta > Lepidoptera > Noctuidae > Sesamia > Sesamia inferens. Next base: position 31,518,627 of record CM073935.1, read on the forward strand.
AAGGGTTCCGTTTTTGCCATTTTGGCTACGGAACCCTAAAAAAGAATCCCATATATATGTATATATTCATAGATATCCATAACTATAACTGAAATGAACCACATAAAATAAAAATCGTGAGGACAGACCAGTTGTTTCGCTACGTGAGCGAACTCTGCTTTATTGCCGCAATCGTAACTTTTACAACTGGATTGCCGCGATGCATAAAACAACATTGAAGTCACAAAATCGATCAGGATCGCACAAGTTTTGGGGCCACAATATCCATTTGGCCACCAAAAGATAAAAATAAGTCAGTTGTAGAAAATAACCAAGCCGGAATGTTCGGGGAAGTTGTCAGATGTGTGTGCGATTACCTCGTGCACTGAAAGCCGGACGCTCCTGTGATACGGCTCGCGGCCTTTTGACATGGGAATCCTGTTGGATTGTCGAACAAGTGAAACCAGTGCGAGCTTCTACTCTCCTGGTCGTAAAAGTTTTACATTCCAACACAGATAGATTTATGTAGTTGTGGTACCATCAATCTGTGTAACTTTGATAAATGCGGTATTTTACACAATGCATTTAAATTTTAACCGTATCACACGAATGTATTTTATTTTGTTAGTGCTCACATAACATTTTTTACTCGTAAAGATTAATGAAGTTATCTAAAAACTCATTTGTCCATAAAAAAAAAACTGATTTTCTAGTCTGTCAAAGTTACCGTCATTACATGGGTAACTTTGACACACAACAAACCATAGATAGAAAAGCAGTAATAATTATAAATAATAATAATAATAATAAGCCTTTATTAAGCCATGAATTTCTCAGTTCATAATAATAATTTAAGTATTTCGCAAAAGAAAAACAATAAAAATAATAGTAAATATATAAATTTAGATTTCATGACGATTCATGGTCCCTTTCGGTATAGGCCTCCTCCAAATGCCTCCATTTATTTCTATCTTTTGCCAGATTTAGCCAATTTCTCCCTGCAGTCTTACTATGTCATCGCTCCAACGGTTTCTAGGGCGGCCTTTGGGTCTTTTTCCTCCTGGCCCTTGCCATGTTGTCGCAATTTTTGACCATCTGTTGTCGGGCAATCGTGCCAGATGTCCTGCCCATCTCCATTTTAAACTTAGCGCGTGTTTTACTGCGTCGATACATTGTGTTGTATTACGTATGACCGAGCTTTTTTGTTTGTCCATGAGTTTGAGGCCTAATATATTTCTTTCCATTGCTCGCTGGCAAGAACGTAATTTTGTAATAAAATTTTTGTTGAAAGTCCATGTTTGGGCACCGTACGTAAGACAAGTAAATATGCAACCTAAAACTTCCCCAGTTAGTATAAAAAACTGTACCAATTTCAATGTATATGTGAATTATAACTTTTCTAAGAAATAAATTATTAGTTAGTTGACTTTATTGTGTTTTTATTATTTTAATAAATTGCTTAATTTTTTCGCAACTGTATTAAAAATAGTTGTTCAGTACACGTGCGGAACCGTCATTGCAACTTGTTCCGACTGTCAACCCTCACCTTCGGCTGCGCCTCGGCTCGGGTCGACATTTGTCGGAACTCGTTGTAATGACAGGCTTTCCGCACTTGTAATGAAATATACTATTTTGCCTAACTAAGTAGAAAATAAGGTAAAATAAAACAAAAAAAAAATTAACGTTTAAGGAGTTAATTTAGAAATATAAAACTACAAGAAGTATTTGTAAATTGTGCTGGTATTATCATCACCATCAACCTTTTTTTTTATCGTCCCACTGCTGGGCACAAATCTCCTCTCATACAGAGAAGGATTGAGCGTAATCACTACACTTGCTCAATGCGTGTTGGCGATTTCAGACTTACAAGTCCAGGTTTCACCAATCAGTCATTGGTGTCCAAGATATACTTAGAAAGTACATAATAATGTAGAAAAGTTACATTGGTACCTACTTGCCTTACCCAGAATCGAACCCGCACACTCATAATTGAGTTGGTATCATACAAAAAAAAAATCGAAACTTGTTCATGGTCCCCCTGTCAATATTACCCGAACCAATCAAAGTGCCCGATAAAGGGTGCCCTCTATCTGGCAGAAACTTGTCACTCCGAAACCTATTTGGCATAACTCACTTGGTATTAACTTTTTTAAACGAACATTGTTAATGTATAAAAAATATTTAATCAAAACAAACATTAGGCCAAAAAACAACAAAATGGGATACTTTTAAGATGGCAGAACTGTGCATGCATGCACCTTTGTCAGAGTTACAATTTTGCATAATTTCATTTAGCATAACGTTTATTTAAAGCGCCGATTATTTGGCATAATTTGACTTCGCATACTACGAAGATCACAGAATTTCATTAGAAATAATTTTTTAGTCATATTGAAAAAAAAAATTGTTTTAAAATATCACTATTGTGTGCTGCAAAAGTTAGTGACAGAAATGAATCGCTGTAAAATCGGCTTCACGTAGTCTTGTCTGCCTACCCCTAGAGTGTAATCTAAACCCTGGAAGGCGAGGAGGGGCGAGGCGGCCCACGACCTGAGGAGCAGGTGGTTTCAACGCACACCGCCGCGGCTGAGGCAAGCCGAAGTTGCGGTGGTGGGCGTAAAACCATCTGCGACGATTAGCTCGCGTGTGACCGCCGGAGCCCCGCAGCGCCGAAGACGTGACAGAAGCCATGCTTGCTGCATGTTGCATGCTTGCATGCTTGCTGCATGCCTGCTGCATGTTGCATGATATGGCGAATAAAAATAGTGTTCTTTAAATTTATTATGGATATGAAATGCATGCCAAAAGATGATTCTGGCTGTGAGTTTTCTGCGATATGATGTTTCTACTTTTGTTTATTATGGATATAATATATATGCCAAAAAGATGATTCTGGTCAAGAACTTTCTATGTTGTGATGGTTATGCATATTGATTATTATGGATATGAAATTTACGCCTATAGATGATTCTGACTTACAAAATTATTGGTTTCGGTGTATGGTAAATGAGTGTATGCCAAACGATTTTCTGCGAAAAGAGGTTTATGCTATCCGTCGCTATGCAAAATAAAATTATGATGTAAAAAGTTCTGCTATAAAGGGTGGACCCCAATCAAAGTTACCCAGATTGACTAGATCCTAATTTTTTATCTCCTGATTAATTTTGTTTATTTGTAATTACAATATTATTCCTACATCAATTGCCGCTCTATGGTTTCTCTCAAACAGACTCAAAGCAACTTTAAGTTAGGTGTAACTGTTTGTTTATTTATTGGTCCATATAAATCAAAATGAACCGTCTCATACTTCTCAACCTCATAACACACGTTTTTAAAACGACAGCCACAAAATTGCTATAAGACATTGTTTACGATAAAGCAATCCAGTAATAACAGCTCATTCGGCACGTTCCGAAACTATCAAGTTGCAACTATTCAGTTGGGAAACTCCATTAGGGGGAAGGGGGCCCACTAAGATGACATTGTTTGCTCTCCGATCGAAAATCGATAGTGTCCGGTTTAACACCGTGCGATTGTCGAACATAGACCGATATCAGTGGGGAGAAGCAGGCATGTGACGTGACCGTAAGTTATCTGTGTCGACGCTGGGACTTGATTGCCATCGAGATTAATACCTATTTGTGGCATGATAAATATAGAACTACATTGTCGATTTATATGCAAACACAGTAAGTGCTCGAAAGAGGTTCACTCAAACAACTTTTTCGAACTTTTAATGTAATGAAGTAGACTTGCGAGATTCATGTTAATGTAGAGTCAAGGGAATAGTAGTCTTGTCAGAGAATTCTATTTACATACTTAGCATATTTTCTCAAGAGATGTTTAAAATCCATTCGCCCATGACTCAACCTTTGCAGATCTGTTTTCTAATAAGATGGGACGCACTCCAATTGCCGACGATATTAATCTTTTCATGCATCTCTTAATACTGACGAACCTGTAAGTTAGACTTATTTGAAGGGCAAGATTATATTTGATTATATTTCAAACACTTTTAATAAAAATGAGCTTTAATTGGGACAGATTTATGATAAATCTTTCTTACTTAAGGCAGATTAATGAGGCGTACGATATGAGGATAAAATATTAAATAACAGATGAAATGAATCTGTTTCGGAGCTCATTTAGCTGTCGCTGCATTCGTGTGGTTAATGATAAATGATCGTCTCCTTGGTCAGGTTGGTTGGAGGCGGGGGCACAGTAAACAGAACAGTAGGTTATCTAAGGCCGCCCGCCGAGTTATAAGCCTACTCTTGCTTGATGCCTGGTGTTAAATACCGAACACCGCGAAGGTACCCAGTACTTAAAAGTTGACCTTTATTTGTATACAAGTAGGGTTGACGTAATCAAAATAAAACAACTACTGTATACTGTTCTATATATGCGCTTATATTTCTTAAAATTCTAAAGGACCCAACCAAATCATTGTCATACAACGCTTGCGACTTCTATTTCGACGTCAACGCCATCTAGTTACATTTTGTGTAAACTTTAAAACTTGATGAACGACTTTGATCAAGCATGATCATTAACATACCGCCCACCAAGGACATTATTGACGGAATGTCCTTCTAGAAATGGTTATGGGTCTGAATGAACGGTTAACAATTTGACAACTTATTTGTGATCTACATATTAATAATATTGAAAAATAAATCTGTACTTAGTAAATTAAAGCTACTGAAATAATTATTATATAATGCTTAAAATGTAGAAGTTCAACAATGGTAAAAAAAGGTTCTTAAAAATCTAACAATAAATTGATCTAAACAGATAAAAAATCATGTAAATAAACAAGAGTAAAAATACTCAATACATTAAAAGTTGGTAAAATTTGATCTAAGTACATATATAAAATTTGATCTAAGTACATATATAAAATTTGATCTAAGTACATATATAAAATTTGACCTAAGTACATATATAAAATTTGATCTAAGTATATATATAAAATTTGATCTAAGTACATATATAAAATTTGATCTAAGTACATATATAAACTTCATGAATCGGTCACCGGCAAAATGCAAAGTTTAGAGGTTGGCCTTTTAATAACAGAACTCTTGGTAGGTACGCAATGTGACCACACGAGTGATATTATCATCTCCGGGATGCTTATCAATTACGCGACCTAACAACCAACGACTTGGCGGCATGTCGTCCTTTGCAATGCATTACATTTATGTTCTTTAAATTAGAAGTTGTACTAGGCGTTTCTTTAGCACCAACGACACCCGACAAGATCCACCCTAATGCAGTGTTCTGCGCCATCAGTGTACTAGATGGGTTCTTCAATAAACCTGCCTTTAAAATGCAGCTATAAACATCAGCACCCAACAGAATATCGACTTTATTTGGTGTCTTGAACTCAGGATCAGCTAAATATACGTTACTGATACCTAACCAGTCGAAAGTGTCTGGATGAAGACTTCGTTCAGGCAGGTAAGAGGTGATCTTCTTTAACACAAAGGCATTTAATGAATACTTGAAGCTTGGGTCGACAGGAGATTTAATCGTTAATTGCACCATGTACTTTGCCATGGTTGACCTATGATTTCCTAATCCAGACACATGTCGTTGAATTGGTATCTTTTTTAGGTTAAGATGCTGTACTGCGGCCTCTGTTATGAAACAAGCCTGCGAACCTTGATCTACCAAGGCTTGGGCTGTTTGGTATTCACCAGTTTTTGACGAAGCTTTTATCAGCGCAGTGGCTAATAAAACCTGTCTGGGCTTAGCTACTTTCCCTGTGGATAAGCAAGAGACTATCTGAGTAGCACTAGTTGAAAGAATCGCATTCTCAGTAGTAGGCTTTGCTACAGACTCTTTATTGTCTAAATGTAGCAAGGAATGGTGGCGCTTTTGACATATTTTGCAACTTTTATTTTTCTTGCAGTTGTATACTGTATGATTGCTGCCTAAACAGTTGAAGCACATTTTGTTCTTAGCAACGAAATCCCACCTATGCTCGAGAGATTGTTTAGCAAACCCTTTGCAGAAACAAAGCTTGTGAACCTTTGTGCAGTATTCACATTTCATTCGCGATGACGAGACTGTTGCTAACAATGATCTAAGTGTATTATTGATCTGGCGTTCTGGACTTTTTTTTAGTTCTATGCACTCAAGTGCGCGAAAACGTTGTTCTAAAAATATTTTTAATTGTTCAAGAGTAGGAAAACCGTTGTTGGAATCGTTAATGCTGACACTTAATTCCCATTGCTTACGCGTTTCCGGATCTAATTTAAATGTCACAATGTGTATGATAATAACATCCCATGTACTCACATTTATACCTAAGTTTGTTAGAGCCCTTAAACAGTCACTGGTAGTATCTGAAATCTCCTTTAATGATGTTGCTGATTCAACCTGCATACGTTTAATACTAAATAATCGTTTCAAAATGCAGTTGGCGAGATATCTTTTATTACTGTACCGCCTATCTAATAGCTCCCAGCACTCACTGTAATTGGCATCAGTTATTGGAGTATTCCGTATCAATTGCTCAGCCTCACCAGTTAGATGACTTTTTAAATAGTGCAGCTTTTGCACATTATCTAACAACTTATTCTTATGAACTAATGATACAAAAAGATCATGAAAGGTCGTCCATTCTTCATATTTGCCAGAAAACATTGGGATAGAAATCTTAGGCAATTTGACCTGTGAATGGGCAGACGTACTATTAAAAGAACCATCTCCATGAGGTACTGGTTCACTTACAACTTTAATTTTATTGATTGTTGTCTTCATTAAACTTTTGTAATTTATATACGTATCTTCGGTCGTGTCATAAATATCCACAACCTTTTGTTCTATATCATCAAATTTGGAGTTATGGTAAATTTTTGTGTTGGTATCTTTAAAAGAATTCCAATCTTTTTCTAATAATTCTTGTCTAGTCTCAATATATTCGACAGTTAACCTTTCTTTGGGACACTTTTTAAAATTAACTAATCCTTTATTGATAACATTTTGGAATCCTTTTAACACATTTATCAATCCCTCCATATTTGAGCTGATTAATAATTTTAATAATTAACAAATAAAACTGTAAATATGTAAATAATTTGTGTGATTGTATAAGTTAATGTGAATCGATTAAATAATGACTAAAGACGTATAAAAATCAACAAGTGTAAACAATCAAAGTACTACTATAAAGCAAACTAAATCTAAGTAAAATGGTTCCTTCAATAATATTCTAAGTTCTATTTAGTCGCACAAAATTTTACAAGTGTTTTAAGTTACTTATAATCTGGCGGAAATCGGGCATAGGTTCCCCGTTCCGTCGTTTTTTAACAAACTATTCTAAGTCCTAAACTAAACATGCACAAATAAGTCAATTTCTAATAGCTAAACAAAACTTTTCTAAGTCTAAATATCTACTTAAATTTTTACAAGTCCAAAATTCTTCAACAACCTTCAAAGTTAAAAGCTTGGAATAAATAAAGTTCAAAATGGCTCGACTTTTAACTGGTTTGTTTATAATAATAAATGTAATCACAATTTGCACATCACTCACACTACACGATGAATGATGTATGTGGCGCCCTCTGGTGGCGACACGATGAACTAGATGTGACGTCAGGCTTCTGATGTCACGTTGAACTACTGTGTTAGGTACTTCTGACGACTACACGTTGAACTGGATGGGTGACGTACACGCCACGGTCACCGCTTATCTTCCGCTGCTGGGTGAATCCGCGAAACAGTAAAAAAAATATGTTCCGATCGATAAAACAAAATTGTTGTAGTTCTGGTAAATTTAACTTCTGAATAACGATTCAATACACGTTTCCTGATAAGGCGCCATGATCCATATTGATTAAATACTTCAAATTATTTCGATAATCAAGAAAACACGCACTAAACATCATAACCATCACAGTAAAAGTAGTGACCTTTGTCGTTGTCTTTTAAACTTTTTTATGTTACCTATACACAGACTAGATTTTAATTATAGTTTTAAAATTTACATATTTACCATGACAAAATAACAAAATTATATTGAAATCGTATTAGCCAATAAGATGGAATCATGAATTGAAATATTGTCACGAGAAATCGTCATAGCCATCGCGGCTATATCAAAGGTTCCTTGATGTGGCCACGACGTGACTTATCTGGGCTTGTGTCCGCGCATCCAGTTCCGCTATTCGTTGCGCGCAACAGACGAGAGTGTGCGTAAAATTTACGCAGCTCAGAGACTTTTTTCACCCCGAAAACTAAGCAACATGCGCAGTTCGTCTGCGGTTTCATCATTCCCATTTTGTTCGAGTTCGGTAAGTTTTATACATCGATATTTTTCTAATAATTAGCACTTTGTATCATGTGATTACAATAAAAAAATAGCGATATTGAGGTGAACCAATAACGATTACAATTATTTTAATATAATATTAAAATCGTTTTCGTCATTGCCATTAACATCATTACCATCTCATTGAGGCTTATGGTGATGACACTTTGTATATGGTAATGATGACTATGAAAGGTTTCCTAAAATTTATTTTGGCGCATGGAGATGTCGCTGTATATTATATACTTTTATTATAAACAAGTTAGTTATCGTATTGTTGAGTTCACAACTTAAGTTAGCGTATTTGGTTGCAGATCATATTAGACAAGATGAAGCTGCAGTATTATTTATTAAAAATAAAGACGAATCGCCATTATGTGGATCCCAAATATTTTTTGAGTATCTTAGAAAATTTCTGTCCAGTTTTTGCCACTTATGATAGTGGAATTTGCCTTGCTTTATGCGAAGACTTTGATATGAAGTTATATAAAGACTTTGATGCCAATAACTTAACTCAATTTTTCGCATATATTAATAAATTATCTGACCGTGAGCAAATAATGGACATATATGAAATCGTGAGAAGCCACGGTCAAATAATAATAAACAATTTGAAGAAATGGAATGTGGTTCAATGAACAGAAAACAACCAATTCCGCTCTATATTATTTAAAATCTTTTTATAATTTAAGTATTATAATCAAAGTTACTAAGTAAATTTAAGAAGATAATGAAAAAGAAAAATGATTAACCAAAATCAATGAAAAATTATTGTTGAGATTATCAAAATATAAATAATATATTATAATAAAGGAGATTTTATGGAACAAGAGTTGATTTTAAGCATTGACTATGGCATAAACTAACATAATATCATGGAGACTAGTTATGAAGGTATACCCCACAATACAGTTTGTGGTGTACCCAATAAGTTAGTTATAATTTAAGTTTAAACTGAAATGACTGTGTAGTTACCAAATGGTAATTATTTATGTAACCAATATTGCTATTTTTAGGGATTACTGCAGTCATGCCCAGGAAACAGAAACCCAAAATCAGTAAACGGACAGAAAAACAAAGAGTGTACAGAAAAATTAAATATGCAGAAATTAAACAAGATCCAGTTTTATATGACTTAGAGAGAGAAAAGGAAAGTAAGAGATATCAGGAAAGGAAAAAAAAGAAACAAATCAAAAGTATCGACGAAGAATCTCCCCGTGATCAACGAGAAAGACGTAAAAAATGGCGAAAAGCTTCTCGAAAATATAGACAGAAAAAAAAAGAAGATAAAATGCGTCCTATTCCGGTCACTTGTGGTAGACCAACCAACAACAAGTAAAGAGCAGGCTGAGCACCAGGCTGGAATTCTTGTTACGAGTGATGTTGACAATCCATTGGGATCTCCTGAGTCAACAGTGAAAATACGAAGAATAAGGTACATAGAACAGAAAAAAAGGAAGCACCTGATGCGAATAATACAAAATCTTCAAAAAGAAAACAAAATGTTACGCAAAAAATTAGAAAAACAGGACGAACAAAAAAATCACCCAAAAAATCTTGACATGAAATCTAAAACAAAATCGCATAAAAAAGCTCAAGACAAAAAAAAAGAAGATTCAAAACTGTTGAAATTGGTAAAAAAAGTACGAGAATTTTATCAGGATTGTCTGAATAGTACACTTGCTGCAGGGAAGAAACAATATGTTACAAAGTTAAAAGTACAACAACAAAAACGGTACATGACATGCACTCAAAAAGCGTTACACAATAAATTTATGGCCAAATATAACGTGACAGTCAGTTACAGTTTCTTTTGTAAGCATAAACCATTTTGGGTTTTGAAACCAAGAAACTCTCAACGCGAAACATGTTTATGCATGATTCATGAAAATGTTAATCTAAAGGTCCAAGCTCTCAAGACACATTCTATATTGGACGAAACAGGTTCTGAAGATTTGATAACTAGCCTATGTTGCTCAAAATATGACGAACAATGCTTAAAAAGGGAGTGTGAGTCATGTAAAAGTAGATCATTACAAGTGAAAGAGTTTTCCAATGATCAGGAAATTACTTATTATAAATGGACACGTACAAGAGAAACTATAAAGACAAAGCAAGGTCTGAAAATTGTTACTACGACTAAAAAAGAATCGGTGTTAGCTAAACCAACAGAGGTGATCAATGATTTACAAGAAAGTATACCAAAATTCTTAAAACATTGCTTTGCTATTCATAACCAATCTTGCAATATGAAACTCTTAAAAGATTCATTACCCGTTAACTGTGCGGTTATCCACGCAGACTTTTCCGAAAATTACGGTCTGAAATATAAAAATGAAGTGCAATCAATGCACTATGGTGGAAATCGCAAGGAAGTATGCCTTCACACAGCCGTAATATACAATTTTGACTTCCATATTAGTGCAACCAAACCAACATCAATGTGTACTGCGAGTTCTTGTCTGAGACACGATAGTCCAGCTATATGGGCACACATCATACCACTGATCGAAAGAGCGCTCATAGATAATCCTTTCATAGACACTTTACATTTTCAGACAGATTCTCCAGTCACACAGTACCGAAATAAATACATTTTTTACATAATTTCCCAACTTCACCACGAATTTCCACAAGTAACCACAATTACTTGGAACTATTCGGAGGCCGGACACGGCAAAGGAGCCCCGGATGGTGTAGGAGCTACAATAAAAAGGACTGTGGATTCCTGTGTTAATCACGGTGAAGATGTGGGTACATATGACAAGTTCTTGCGTTTGGTTAAAGAAAATGTAAAAAATGTCGTCGTGGTTGATGTACCTGAAGAAAATATAGCCAAGAGAGAAAGTGCAATTCCAAAGAATTTACCGACATTTAGAGGCACCTTCGATGTCCACCAAGTGTTATGGAGAAAAGATGTTGTGAACCTAACATTTCGCAAATATAGTTGCTTTGAATGTGACTGTGGAGTCATATGTACTCATGGAAAACATCTAGGTTTTCTAAAAATGCCCCAAAATCATGAAGCTTCATCCGTTGATGACAACCAAGTGGTTCCTCTGAGTGTCACCAAAAGACAAAGTTCCTTACTGACTGATATCACCAATAGGTTTGACGATTCTGACACCAATATGATTTCTATCACTGCTAATCCTTCAAAGATAAGAATCCTCTCCAACAAACGCTTAGTCGTTTTGAAGACTGAAAACAGCAATATTTAAGTTTTAAATTGTAAAGTTCTCTAGATTATTAACTCTTGTTCATCGAAAGACTGTTTTCTTATTATAGAAATCAAAACTGTGATTTAAAGTCATAGCGTTTAATATTAAGATAAAAAAGCAAATTGGAGCTCATATTGTCAAAATAATAAGTTGTTAGGTATTAGTTTAAGAAATATTTTTAAAATTTTATTGTATGTTGATTTTTATCAATGGATGGCCATTTATTTTTACACACTGTACCTAGATGTAAGTTTAGATTTAGTTAAGGCCTTGTCGACACCACGACGGATCGACGTCGGTGCCGTTCACCGGTCAGTGCCGTTCACCGGTCGGTGCCGGTGTCGGTGCGATAGGTATTTTGTTTCACACAACTTTGCAGTTTGTCTACAAGAAATGATCCGATCATCGCACGCGATTATGAATCCGGATCATCGCACCGTTCCACACTGGCACCGGCGACGGCACCGTCGCCGTTCACCGTCACGCACCAGCTTGAACGGTGCCGACTTCGTGCCGTCGTGATTTGGACAATCCATTACTCTCTGGCTTATCGAAATACTTGTTTTCTAATTTAATTATAAAAATCAAGACTGTGATTTAAAGCCATATCATTCAATATTAAGATAAACAACAAATTTAAGCTGTTTTTAAATAAGAAGGTTGTATTAGTTTACGAGAAGAGTTTTTTTTTTAATGTTGACTATTGTGTAAGTCTAAGTAAGAGTACCTAGGCATATTTTTCAATTGAAATCCTCATTGGCTTAAATATATATTATTTCTGATTCTGAGAAATATGGTAACGTAAAAATTTAAACTAATGACCGTATTGTTCCAAATTCAATAAATTCAATAAAATGTTGAATACATTTCTTTTTATTTCCAACCCATTCTTTAGTAGGTATGCGCTTAGCCAGGAAAATAACACAGATAAAGTTGGTGTTTAGCTAAACGATTATATTTCGTAATCACCATTAACATAAGATCATTACCATTTTAAGAAAATCATTACCATTAAACAAACGTCATTACCATTCTGTGAAAAAATATTTGGACGGTTGTAACTTCTAAAATCATGATTTAATCTAAGTGCCTCATACTGATTTAAAAAGCTTATTACTTAACCTTTCAGTTTAAGCTAGTTTGCACGCATTCCTCCTAAGATTTTCAAAAAGCGTCAAAATAAATCTCGCGGAATAAAATCGGCGGATCCACCCTGCTACTGAACTCGCCAACCGTGCTGGACAAAGCTGTCGCTGCCGATGCGAGTAGCCGGGTACTCTTGCCGCAGCGATCCACTGCGAGTACCTCGGGAAGAGCGGACCCAAAGCTGGGGCCGCTAACTCAAAAATGCGGAAAAGTTATCCGCGCTCGATGGACCAATGTTAAATACCGAACACCGCGAAGGTACCCAGTACTTAAAAGTTGACCTTTATTTGTATACAAGTAGGGTTGGGTCGATTTCAAACAGAGCTAAAAATGTTGTCATCTCTAATAACTTTGATTTTTCTTTGCGATTGTTTTTGTTTTATTTTTTAATATCATAGTCTTCATTTACCTTTTTACGTTCCAAAACAAAACAATACCCAAAATTGTAGCATTTGCGAGAAAACTAAAACTTTAAAATTTAGTACCTTAAGATGATAGCGGTCATTTTCCGTTTACGTTGAAATAAAGTCGTATAAAAACGAAATTACTCGTAGAAATTCTATATATTTAATATTTTATATCATGATAACGTGTAAGCCTTCAAATGTAGAATACATTTTTCATTTGTGGATAATAGAATACTCTTATCCTAGTGTTTTAAACATGAATCAAGGTTTAACTATCATTAGTGTAGCTTAAGTTAATACAGTCATAATATTAAATCCATGGAGGTCCTGGAACTCCGCCTCACCTCATACGCCGAAACATCGTCATTGGCCTTGCAGCGTGTCTTCGGAGTGGTAGTGCGTTACATATTTTTTGCGAGATATTCATATTTCTACCGATTTCCGTGCTTTGGACAAAACTCGACTCATTCATGTCTAAAGTGTAATTGCAAAAGGTATTTTAATCAAATATTTATAACCTAGTAATTCTAAGAGCTAACAGGAACGTGCATATTTTAAATGTATTCGATTGCCGCCTAGAAAGGTCTACAAGCTTAAAAAATTTAAGTTTGTCCCAAATATCATTTGTGTTACTGTCAATTGTGTCAATTTCTCAAGTAACACTAATGATAGTGAATGTAACACTAATGAAATATTATAATAATAAATTAAATAAAAGAGCTTTTCCGCCTATAATTCTCCTTCTTTTTGTGTAATATGATGAAAATCCACAGTTATACTCATATTTACATGATTATTTATCTACGAAAGTTGTTAAATTATTATAAGTTAGGATTTAATGGCTGTTGTTATTTACACTTCTAACTGCTGTTTGCCAAAATCAGCAGTTAGACTGGTAAAGCGGACCTTAGACTCCAAAAGCTGAAAAAGCTGCGGATGCGACTGGGATTAACGCTGAGATGATGATGATTAATGGCTGTTATTTAAGAAATTATTTTTTCGGGCATTATGCCGAATAAGAAAAGTATGAGTGAAGATGAATTACAAAGAAGAAGAATAGCAAGGAGGGAAAAATATAAACAAATTAAAAACGAAAAATATGCCACTGAAAGATCTAAAAAAAGAGAAGCAAAAGAGGGTAAAAAAGAGCAAAGATTACAATGGAAAAAGTGGGGTAAAATTCCAAACGTCATCACGAGAATAAATTAAAAGAGAAAATATACAAGAAGTTATTGTGCCACAAACTGAAATTGATTCTATAGCTGATGATAAAATTGGCGACCCTTTGGATGCACCTGATACAGATCGACAAAATAAGTAAAAATCATAATCTTGTTGAACAAAGTTAAAGCTTTAAAACGAAAGCATCTCTTGGAAAAGAAAGAAATGTCACAATTACGAAAAACGAGACGATGACGATTAACTACGAAAAAATAATACTATGAAAAATAATCGAAACAAAAAATCTGAATACTGAAAAAACAGGCCTAAAAGAAGCTGCAAAGACAATATTAAGTCGAATACAGTATTTCCACGGCGGAATTACGACCTCTATAGGAAGTACCTACGCAGCCGTTTACAAAAGAAGATTTTAGAAGGAGGCAAAAGTATCCAAGAGATAGTGGAACAATTTTATGAAGATATATCAATAGAAGAACATGAGATTATAGAAAAAGAAATTCATCATCCCCAAAAACATAGCTCCTTTTAAATAATAAATCTTTATTGTCGCAAGGTTTACAGTTCACAGGATGACTTATAACGGGTGATTTTTTAAGAGCTTGAGAACTTTTTTAAACAATAAAACGCATAAAATTTGCAAAATCTCATCGGTTCTTTATTTTAAACGTTAGATTGGTACATGACATTTACTTTTTGAAGATAATTTCATTTAAATGTTGACCGCGGCTGCGTCTTAGGTGGTCCATTCGGAAAGTCCAATTTTGGGCAACTTTTTCGAGCATTTCGGCCGGAATAGCCCGAATTTCTTCGGAAATGTTGTCTTCCAAAGCTGGAATAGTTACTGGCTTATTTCTGTAGACTTTAGACTTGACGTAGCCCCACAAAAAATAGTCTAAAGGCGTCAAATCGCATGATCTTGGTGGCCAACTTACCGGTCCATTTCTTGAGATGAATTGTTCTCCGAAGTTTTCCCTCAAAATGGCCATAGAATCGCGAGCTGTGTGGCATGTAGCGCCATCTTGTTGAAGCCACATGTCAACCAAGTTCAGTTCTTCCATTTTTGGCAACAAAAAGTTTGTTAGCATCGAACGATAGCGATCGCCATTCACTGTAACGTTGCGTCCAACAGCATCTTTGAAAAAATACGGTCCAATGATTCCACCAGCGTACAAACCACACCAAACAGTGCATTTTTCGGGATGCATGGGCAGTTCTTGAACGGCTTCTGGTTGCTCTTCACTCCAAATGCGGCAATTTTGCTTATTTACGTAGCCATTCAACCAGAAATGAGCCTCATCGCTGAACAAAATTTGTCGATAAAAAAGCGGATTTTCTGCCAACTTTTCTAGGGCCCATTCACTGAAAATTCGACGTTGTGGCAGATCGTTCGGCTTCAGTTCTTGCAGGAGCTGTATTTTATACGGTTTTACACCAAGATCTTTGCGTAAAATCTTCCATGTGGTCGAATAACACAAACCCAATTGCTGCGAACGGCGACGAATAGACATTTCACGGTCTTCAGCAACACTCTCAGAAACAGACGCAATATTCTCTTCTGTACGCACTGTACGCATTCGTGTGGTTGGTTTAATGTCCAATAAAGTAAACTGAGTGCGAAACTTGGTCACAATCGCATTAATTGTTTGCTCACTTGGTCGATTATGTAGACCATAAATCGGGCGTAAAGCGCGAAACACATTTCGAACCGAACACTGATTTTGGTAATAAAATTCAATGATTTGCAAGCGTTGCTCGTTAGTAAGTCTATTCATGATGAAATGTCAAAGCATACTGAGCAAATAATAATGCATGAAAATCATAACCTCAAAAAATCTGAGCAAATACTAATGCATGAAAATCCTAACCTCAAAAAAATCACCCATTATATAGATACAGGTAAATGTAATGGCTATAGGTACTGATGCTGCCTCCCAAACTAAGCGAAAGCTTGTATTTTGGGTGACAGTGTTCAGTCGTCTAATGTGGCTCGGTGTTTACAATTTACATTATTTTTGCGTGCGGGTGAACGTTATCGCTGGATAATTAATAGAAAACAAAAATATAATGATTATATAACTATGTGTGAATATTACTTATGTGGACCATGGATTGTTGAGGAGATATGTGTATAAGTGAGTGAGTGTATGTGTGGGTGTTAATGTGTGGGTATGTGTGTGATTTGTAGTTGTGTTGGAAGTGAATATGGTGTTATGAAGGTAATGCTAACGTGTGTTTTTATGTGTGGGTAATTCTATGTGATGTGCGTCAGTAACTCTTCTGTTTTTGTGTAGTTCTTATTTTGAAGCCAGTTAGTTAGGCTGGTTTTAAGTTTATGCCTTTTTAATCCTGCGATGTTTAGTTCTTTTTGGATATCATTATATAACTTAGTGCTCATGTTGTTAAATTGTTTACTGGCAAAAGAGGTCCTACAAGGAGTACGTGGACATACTAACCTCCTGCTGCGTCTGCTTGGATCGGGGGGAGGGATCTTTTGGTGTCTTCTCATGATGGACTTTAGCACAAAGAGCTGTCGAACTGTTAGGACTTTGCAGTCTGCGTATAGTTGTTCGCTGGAGTATCTATACCGCTTCTTAGTCATTACTTTGAGCACAGCTCTTTGTGCTCTTTCCAGACCCAGGAGGAGTGTCTTGCCGGCGCCATCGGGATACAATACTGAATAATGGACTGACAGAGGGCTAGGTAGACGAGTTTGAGTTTCTCGAGTGGGAGACAGTCTCTTAGTGCTTTGAATATGTGAATTACTCTCCTCACCCTGGAGGTAACTGTTTCTATCTGTTTGTCCCACCTCAGTCCACCATCGATGTATACACCCAGGTACAAGTACCTGGGTGTATACATCGAGCGAGCCGAGTATGTCAAGACATACTCGGCTCGCTCGATTTGTTGGCAATTACAGGCATCTTGAGAAAGACAACTATGGGCTGTTATGGAGAAGTCTTGTGGTGGGGAGTTAATTTTCCTGATTGAGAAGGCAACATAATGCGTTTTGGAGAGGTTTAACGTCAGCAGGTTGTTTGTAAGCCAGTTCATAATGTTTGATAAGGAGTACTCAGCTATCTCCTTTACAGCATTCCAGTTCGGTCCCCAGACAAAAATTGCCGTATCGTCTGCGTACGTATAGATGCTTGTGTTAGGAAGAGAGATTTGGCAGAGCTCATTAATGTATAGCTGAAAAATGGTCGGACTTAAAATAATCCCTTGTGGAACCCCATAGGACACTGTAACCTCGTCGCTATCTATATTTCCAACCCTAACTTGTTGTTTCCTATTAGATAAATAGTCCATAATTATTTTAAATGCATTTCCTCGTATGCCTAGTTTCTCCAATTTAGCAAGTAGGATGGGAACAGAGACCGTGTCAAATGCTTTTGGGAGATCCAGAAATATACATAGGCATTTGTTTTTATTGTCCAAGTTTTTAGTTATTGCTGTTGTCAAGTCAAGTACGGCATCTTCGGTAGAGTAACCGGAGCGAAAACCGTATTGGTTATCAGCAAAGATTTTATATTTCTCTAAAAATCCCTTGAGTGCCCGGTTTAGAATTTTCTCAAGAATTTTTGAGATACAGGAAAGTAGTAGTTAGTCCACCAGGTGCTTTGGAACTACGAATCGGAGTTCTCAAATCTTGAGTTTTTATGAGTGTGTTGACGCCATTTGTAAAATATACAAAAGTGCAATTGATTCAGAAGTTGGTAATGTTAAAATCATATCTCTTAATAAGAAAATTAAAATATTGAGCGATATCACTCCAATAAAGCTCCAAGTCCTCGAATTCGCGAAGAGGAGAATGTTACACCAATTTCTAAAGTTAAAGGTTCTTGAGATAATCTGTCATTCATGGTAACTCAAACAGAAGTAATGGCATTTGGATTTGGGCAACAACATCAACAAGAATTTCTTGCGTTTTTGAATCAACAACAGACATGCAAAGATTGATTGAAAGATTAAGACAATATATCTGGTAAAGAAATCATTAAAGAAGTCGGAAGCAAATTGAAAAAGATAATTTTATATAAATAATGATTAAAAAAACCAAAGGAAATCAAAGCTAAAATCAGCAAAACTATGGATAGATAAATACAAAAATATTGATTGAAATATGGAAAACTTAAGTTTAAAGAAAGTTGAAAGTTCTTAAACGAATATAATACATTATATTCCTAAGGTTCCTTCTAAGAAGACTGAAAAATTATGTGCGTCCAAATAATATTTTTATGATTGTTATGAGACAATAAACTGATTTAATATATTTGGGTTGGTTTCATTTTTTTAGTTTTATTCATATAGAGTTCATCGCAAAATTATTACAAGGAGTGATTACACTTGTTTTATTTTTAATTATATTATCATTAGTAGGCATCTAATCTCATTAGTGTTTTAGATAATTTCATTAGTGTAACAACATCACTCATTCGTGTCACTCTGTTTTCAATTTTTCAATAGTTCTATTTAAAAAATCATTATAATTTTATTTAACTTGTGCTAATATAACCCCATAGAATGAGCTTATACCATTAATTACCCAAAAAAAGGGGATTTAAGAAATCATGCAAAAAAGTGTAAATTTAATTCGAAATTTGATATCGACCCGGTTGACGTAATCAAAATAAAACAACTACTGTATACTGTTCTATATATGCGCTTATATTTCTTAAAATTCTAAAGGACCCAACCAAATCATTGTCATACAACGCTTGCGACTTCTATTTCGACGTCAACGCCATCTAGTTACATTTTGTGTAAACTTTAAAACTTGATGAACGACTTTGATCAAGCATGATCATTAACACCTGGGTTGTCATTTTTAATATTTTCGAACAAGCAGCACTTGATCTCAATTTATGTAATAAAAAGCATTTTGAATACTTTACAAATCCTACGCAACCATTTAGCTAAAAGTAAAAGTGGTGGTACCCATAAGCGTCACATCGTACTATAATTTTATTAAGTTAATATTATAATTAAGCCGACATATTTGGATCAAACAACACATAAAACAACAGAAAAAAAAAATAGTAATTTGCAGTAGTAATTACTGTGAAATTGCCCTATATTATTACACTATAGTTATACGTTTCACATTTTCTAATAAGATTTAAGTATAAGTAGGTACTTATATTTCTGGTTCAGTAGGAATTATGAAGAATGACAAGTACGGGTTTGTGAAATCGTTATTGAGGCACCCGAAAACACTACAATGTTTTTTTCCCCTTTTGGAAGTCGTAATACTTAATCGTAATAATTAATATCATGGTAAGTGGCCGGCGAGAGTTGACGAACGCGAGCGGTCATGTAACTTACGCGCGTGCTCGCAGTCACGCGGTACAGCCCGTACTGCCGCCTCGTTATTCCCCAGTTATATTATGCCAGCGTGTGCGTGAAATCGCGTACCGACATGACGCGCGGCGCGCACGCAAACATTCAAACCGAGAGCGGCAATGTGCATGAAGATGTTTTACTGTTCTGTTTATAGTGGCGGGGGTGCTGACAGTCGTTGTGAACATACGGCAAAATAAAATTGAGTTTATCTGTTTGAGATTTCTTAGCTAGTAGCCCGTACACATAGAAGTTTGGCTAATGTATGCATTTAAATGTAACGTTTTTAAGTATGACACCAGGAAAGACGAGCACGCTGGATATTATATGATTATACATTATTATTTTTTGTTTACGCGAAACCCGAAACACGTCTCCAGTATTTTTAAATAAAGAATCTAAGTAAAAAAAATCAAAAAAATATAATGAAAATCCACAAAGTTATGAAATCTACAAAGTTATGAGCTTGCTACTACTTGGCTGTCTCAACAAAATATGGTCAAAACTCCGCTAGGAATGGCGAGCGCGGTGCGTTAACGTCTGGCATCAGCTGTGGCGTGCGCGCAATACTATGATCTATGGTAACCGTTCAACAATTTCTAAATGTATTTGGGAAAAAATATAACATGATGTAAAAGTGATTGGAATCGATTCAGTAGCTTATTCTGAACAAACTATATTCAGATATCGCTCAGGACTTGGGCCATGAGCCGCTATTACAAAGTAACGTCACAGCGCTTGTCCCACTATTATGCAAGTCAAATGAGCAACTTTTATTAAAATTACATCGTTATCTACGACATATACATATACCTATGTATTATTTTTATTCGGATCAGGCAGTATTTCAATAAACACAATACAACACACAGTAGTACACAATTTATTTAGAATAGGTACACAACAAAACGATGTAACTTATATTGAGATCCTTCAGAACAGCAACACTAGCGCCGCGCGTGGCGAAAAAAAAAAAAACTTAACTCGTATGTTTATAAAGGCAGTTCTAAACGGAACGTTTACAAAGATAGGTATCTATTTGATATTATACATACTACTTTATAAATGTATTTATTCAACACTCCCACTTAAATTTATAAGGTAGACATAACAAAATTATTATATTAAATTAACTAACTGTACTTGTATGTAAACATTTACACAAAAATGAACCTACTCTTATTTAAACATTAAATCACTGTAAATCAAACATTTCTAAATTTAACATCTCTTAATATCTTATCTCTGTTTGAATTAAATTTATTTATAGGCAAAGCCTTAGTTAAGAAATCAGCTAATTGGCTTGAACTCTCTACATATTTAATATCAATAGTTTTATTCGCAACATTCTCTCTAATAAAATTGTATCTTATATCTATGTGCTTGCTTCTTTTATGAAAAACAGGGTTATTTATTAATTTAATTGTACTTTGATTGTCGACATATAAAGTAATTAAGCTTTGTGGCTCCCCAATATCACAAAGAAATTGCCTAAGCCATAAGATTTCTTTAGTTGCTTCACTAGCAGCCATGTACTCTGACTCAGTTGTGGACAGTGCCACAGTATTTTGTTTACGGCTAGACCATGTGACAGGACCTCCATTCATTAGAAATATATAGCCTGTATTAGATTTCCTGGTATCCAAGTCGCCTGCAAAGTCAGAGTCTGAGTAGCCTACTAGTTCATAATTTCCCTGATACACAATAGCCATGTCTTTAGAATCAATTAAATATCTTAAAATTCTTTTTACAGCTGTAACATGTGAGGGACCTGGGTTATTGACATATCTGCTAACTATATTTACTGCGTATGCTATGTCAGGTCTAGATACAGATGACAAAAATAACAATGCTCCCACTGCCTCTCTATATGGGAAACTAATAGATTCATTACTTACATTCTGAGATAAATGTACATTTACATCTGAAGGCGTACTATTACCTTTTGCATCTGACAAATTAAATTTATTTATTATTGTTTTAATATACTGTTTTTGACATATGCTTATACAACCTTTTTCTCTGTTTATTTCCATACCAATGAATGAATTAACATTTAATATTTTTATATCAAATCTTTGTTTAAGGATATTTAACATTTCAGATAATATAACTTTACTTTTAGACAGTAGCAATCCATCATCAACATAAAGAATTAATATTACTTTTTCATCTTTAAAATGTCCTATAAATACACAATAATCAGATTCACATTGTTTGAAACCACAAATGTCCAGAAAAGAACAAAATTTCTTATTCCAACATCTAGATGATTGTTTGAGACCATATATGGATTTAAGTAACTTACATACTTTTGAAGACTGTGTTTTCAATCCCTCTGGCACCTCCATGTATATGTCCTCGGACAGCTCACCGTACAGGAAGGCAGTCTTCACATCAAATTGTTCGATGTGCAGGTCATCTCTCGCAGCAATACTCAGCAATACCCTGATAGAATCATACCTGCTAGTGGGGGAAAAAGTCTCATTATAATCTAAGCCCTTGACTTGTGTGAACCCTCGTGCACACAGTCGTGCTTTGAATCGTACTATTTCTCCATCTTTATTCTTCTTTATTGTAAATACCCATTTACAAGACACAGGATTCTTCTTTGTTCGATCAGTCAATATCCAAGTTCGATTTTCTTCATGAGACTGGAGCTCTTCGATCACAGCCTCCTTCCATTGATGAGAATGTGGACTATTCATCGCTTCCTCATAAGTATTAGGTATCTCTAACTCTGTGAAATTTACCTCTGGGGCATTCCTTTGACGTGGACGTAACGTGATATTTCTCTGGTCTTCCTGTTCCAAACATATATGCCTTGGAGGTACATAAGTTTCATCTAGTTCTTCTAAACTCTTCATACTCTCATCTGAACTGCTTTCGCTAGGTAAAGTGTCTTGCTGATCTATAACATGTTGAAACTCAGCCCGTGGGGTAGGCCACATAGAATGATCTTCCTGTCCAGCTGTCACTTCTACAAAACTTTGTTTTTCTTTTAGTGTACTAAATTCATCAAATTTCACATCCCGAGATACTATAATCTTCTTAGTTTTTTTTATCATACATTCTGTAATTATCATGATCATATCCAACCAACAACATCTTTACACTTTTCTTGGCAAGCTTTCTTCGCTTTTCTTTTGGTACATGTACATAACCAATCGATCCAAATATTCTGATATGTTGCAAGTTCGGTTTCACTCCATGCCACAGTTCAAAAGGTGTAACATCTCCCGTCTGGCTTGATGTGTTTCTATTTAACAGGTATATGGTACAGTTCACTGCTTCTGCCCACATATTTAAAGGAATGTTCTTTGCATATAACATTGTTCTTGCAGTCTCCATGATAGTTCGCATTTCTCTTTCTGCTCTTCCATTCTGCTGGGGGGTATACGGAGCAGTACGCTCATGTGTTATTCCCCTTTTCTCCAAAAAGGATGTAAATTCCTGGTTCACATACTCACAGCCATTATCAGTATGTAGTATGCACAAATCACGTTGAAACTTATTTTTCACAATTGCATTGTACTTCAGAAAACATTGGAATACTTCACTCTTATGCTTTATGAAGTAAACATGACGATAACTTGTTGCTCCATCTTTGAACAAAACAAAATATTTCATTCCCGACAAAGAAAGTTCTTCTATAGGGCCACATACATCACTGTAAACAATTTCACCCGGCTGTGTTGGACCTCGGGTAGATTTCAGAAAGGGACGCCTTGCTTGTTTTCCATATTGACACGCTTCACAGACAAATTCCGGATTTCCACTCAATGTAACAGGAATCACACCTTTCTTAGACATATTTTGTAGCTCCTTGACATTCAAATGCCCCAACCTTTCATGCCAAACTTTAATATCTGTTTGCACAATATTACAATATTCTTGTTTGATTGTTTTGATGTCTAATTCATACAAGTTATTTTCTGTTAGATGTCCACTCATTACGACAACATTATTTTTCAAAATCATTGCTTTTTCACAATTCTTCATTATCACATATCCTTTTCTAGTGGCAGCACCTTCCGAAAACAAGTTTTTTCGCAAATCAGGTACATATAAAACATTGTCCAGTTTACATTTCTCCCATGTACCATTAACATTTTTATTTATCAGTATAGTTCCTTCACCACATACTTTGATACTCTGTTTGTTACCCAATTTAACAGACTTGTTGTGTTGAGACTCGTTGAACTCATAAAAGTAATCTCGCTTGAAGGTCATATGCATTGAAGCTCCACTATCAAGAATCCATACCTCTTCATCATGTTCACGCAACGCAGCACTGAATGCCAACATATTTAAGGGTTTCCTATCATGCCTTTTCTTTGGTAATCTACAATCCTTGGCGAAGTGACCTCTTTTATTGCAGTTATAGCATACAAATCTATGACTTGACGTTGTTTGATCATTTGAAGATTTCTGTTTCACTTCTTTTTTTGATTTGAAATTACCCTTTGATGTTATTAGTGCTGTCTCACTACTACTTGCATCATTGGCAAGGCTGGTCTCTTCATCTACTAGTCGAGAAGTAAGGTTTTGAATTGTTTGACTTTCTTCGTCTAGTGAGAGCCATGCTTGTCTGAGTGAACGGTATGTTGGTGGTAATGTACTTAGAATCTTGGTCATTACCGCTGTGTCACTGATTTTTTCTCCAGTCTCCCGCAGTTGCTTCGCTAAGCTTTCCACCTTGGACACGTGCTGTGCCATCGTATCACTAGCACTATATGAATATTGGTAAAATTTCTCATGAACCAACATTTTGTTATATTCTGATTTCTGTTCATAGATAGCTTCTAATTTTATCATGACTTGTTTTGCAGTCTCGCAGTTTTCTATTAGAGATATCTGGTTCAAATCCATTGATGATGTTAGAATGAACATGGCCATGCCGTCATCTTTATCCCATTGCACTTGCGAACTGGTTTCCTCAGGTCTTGCCTTTTCTATGTTTAATCCTTTCGCTCTTAACGCACATTTCACTTGGAATTTCCATTGTTTGAAATTTCTTCCATCAAACTTCTCAATCTTCATGGCGTTCGTAACCTCCATTATGAATTAATTTTACACCGGTTGTAATCTTGCTCTTAACTTCAGTTTTTTATTGAAATATATAATTTTCGTATGCCTGGGCCCATAACCTATTCGGATCAGGCAGTATTTCAATAAACACAATACAACACACAGTAGTACACAATTTATTTAGAATAGGTACACAACAAAACGATGTAACTTATATTGAGATCCTTCAGAACAGCAACACTAGCGCCGCGCGTGGCGAAAAAAAAAAAAAACTTAACTCGTATGTTTATAAAGGCAGTTCTAAACGGAACGTTTACAAAGATAGGTATCTATTTGATATTATACATACTACTTTATAAATTTATTTATTCAACAATTTTTCTGGTAGATTAATGTAGTCGAGTTTAACGTTTCGAGTTAAGTTTGGGTCGCCAATCAGCCTCTTCGCACGCCTCTCCACCGAATCCAAAGTGGCAAGGTGAACATTTCGCAGCACCAGCCCAAATGTGGCTGCAGTACTCCACACACGAGCGGACCTGTGCTTTGTATAAAATTAAAAGCTGCCTTGGTGTGAAGTACCGCCGGACCTTCGCGATGACGCCTAGTTTTCTGGCAGTCACCCTGGCCTTGGACTCAATGAACCGCCCAAAGTTAAGGTTCGAGGAAATCTCAACTCCCAAAAGCTGAAGGCGGTCGGTGTGTACCGACCGCCTTCAACTTTTGCCTGCCTAATCCTGCCTCATGGTAAGCAGAGATGCAATCGTTGATGGTAAAGCGCGCTAGTTTATTAAGAGCCTATTCACTCAAAAACAAAACTGAGTGAATAGGAATGAAAACGGCAGTTGAGGGAGGTGATGCAATGTTAAACCCAACAACACGACCAACGAACGATACTGCGCCAGAGGGAGATTGATCTGTCGACCCTCCACGCTGACTAGACATACAAACTCCTTTAAAATTGTGCAGTATTTCCTGGTGTCATGAATGATTAATTAACCGACAAGTAATAAATGTTTATTCTGAACTGCAGAAATGAAAGCAAATAAGTGTCAAAATGTTAGTTAATGCTACATTAACATTTTTTTATATTTTACAGTATTGTCTGAAGTAGCATGATATTAAAATTCCGATTATTTAGGAAAGGTTTACTTAACTCTGAAAACCTCAGTGGCTTAGTTAGAGTAGGCACCAAATTATGTTAACTTTTGTTTCAAGCGCAGATACTTCTTTGAACTTTTCTCTTTGAAATAAAGACTTTTACAAACAAGTGAAAGCTTTTTAACCGAAACTTAATATCTGTTGAACGAGAACGGCCCTCTGTTCAGTCTTACATTAACGTATTCATCTGGTCGGGAAATATACAAGCATTTCTTCCCATGGTACACAAAGCGATCTAAAATTGATCTTGTATGTGAATCTCCAACACTTTCGTAACTGCTATCATACTCTAAAAAACGCATTGTTTTTGCCTGAAAACAAAACAAAAAACATTTTAACCCCATTTGTGAATAACATCGGCATTAAGACTTTCAGCTGAATACGTTATTTATTTCAAATATAATCCGTGTACAAAATACGGAGCACCAGGCCAGCATTACTGCAGGGGATAATCCGGATTGTCCCAGTGTCGTGTTTTCTGGAAACCTTCCAACGCATGGCAGCGAAGTGTATCCCTCGAACCCTGACAATATCGTACAAATAGCACTTTAAAACAGATATACTCATTAAGAACTTGTAATGTAATGTACATAGTCACAGTTATTTGCATTCATTCCTACCGTTGCATGCCATGCGTAATTTCGGAGGAGTTTGAACGTCTAGGGCCAAACTCCTCTGAAATTATGCACATGTCAGCTATAAAATAATAGGGCATTAATAATTTGAAAGAAAGGTTATCAAGGGCAATAAACAACATTGTCAAAAACTGATATATTATAGTAAATATTGTTGTTACAATGAAATTTTAGGTTATATTGTAGTAGAACTATTGTGTTTAGAAGGAAAAAATGTTACCATCCATCGTGGTTACAGTTCCCAACGCTGAGACGACACCAAGTAGCCGAAACTTAGCGTTAAAGTTGAGAACTGTGTGTGTGAGCTCATTGTGGGCGAGTAATTAATTAGTCGTGGTGTCGTGAAAGATAATCAAAACAGTGCATAACAGTATTAGAATGCTTATTCTGAACTGCAGGAATGAATTAAATGAGTATGTACACTACATTTAAAGGTTACAAAATTCATTAAAATACTGGATCACGAACTACCGTCTGCTTTTAAAAGTGCAATAATTTCCAAATTGCAATTCAATAAGACGATTCAACATACTACACAATAATTACATGGATGCTTCCTCTACATGTAAAAGAACATCTACGTGTAACCGACACCGCATGATTTCGAGGACATTACCCGAGGACCCTCTAAGACTCTAATTTCAAATACTTCAAGCAAGGGATTCTGCGAATACATCTCCTTCTATAATACGCAATCCGGCCGCGGGGCATCTGTAATAATGCACCATATAAAAAGGCATTACCATTTTAAATGACGCCATTACTAGGGACAGAGGAATTTTTATGATAATATCTTTTTCGTATTCCTCTCTAGAAAATAAATGTTGGGAGATCATTTTTTTGATCGCCCACAAATTAATTAAGGAAATATTAAAAGACAATCTCAGTACAAGGGAGGGAGGAGTAAGGAATGAGCGCGTGAGGTTATAGCGTAATTATCAAAGATTTCGACTAATTTAACAAGCGTTTCATACCCGCAGCGGAGCCGCAATTTACTAGGAGCCAATAAACGCTCCAGAGGCGTGACAAGCGCTGTGAATTATGCAGCCACGTATAGAAGACTCCTCCACGGAATGTCATTGTGTGCTCCTCATGTTAATTTAATTTAGCTGTGTAGTCAACCGCCGCGTAATGTCGACGATATTGGCTCAATCAACCCTGCTTGCGAAGATTCAATTATTCACATAATTCTATGTATGTTAGTGTGTCACCAAGGATTAATTTGTAATTGATGCGCAGATTATTTGGTGACTTTGACGGTATGTGTAATAATTTGAGGGTAAACATGTTGTCTTAGTTTAATTGCTAAATGACATAATGCCTAGATACACTAATAGGATTAAAACTAAACATTTTTAACTTGCAACTTTGATTGGGCCCCATTTTTAGTATGGTCTACGACTCATACTAACGACCTCTCATCAGACTTTTACTGTCTAAAACCCACGAATGTTTCTTCTACTTGGCTGCGCGACGGCTAGGGCCACGGTTCCTTTTTCAACCGACCCGCAACCCTGACCCAGGAGGCATCGGCCTTCGTGGGCTCCATCACGATGTGCTGACATCGCTTTGCGGCGCGCGTAAAACGCAACGCACCGTTGACTCGGGCCTGGTCCTTACCGGGCGGCGAGCTGCCCACTTCCCACCGCCCGCAGGCCCGCGCCTACGGTGGCCGGGAGCTTGATGTTGTCTCCCGGCCAGTGGCGTGAGGGCGCTGGGATTTCCGCTCCCTCACGCGCTCCGCCTCCCTCCTTTACCAGCATCACTGCTTCGCTGAAGGAGGTGACGGTCTGCCGTGCACTCTCACTCCGGACCATGGTCTGGACCAGGGTCGGACGCGAGATATCGCCGCCGATCCCCGCCACGAGGACACAGCGGTGCTCTGACCAAGCCGGGCAGACCTCAACCATATAATCCACCGTGTCCTCAGAGCGATCCACACAATGGTGACACCCTGGCGTTTCCTCCCGCCTTATCCGGAACAGGACCTCCCGAAACAACCGTGTTCAGTGAGGACCTGCGTCAGGCGGAAGATGAAGGCGCCGTAGCGCCTCTCTAGCCACTCCTCAAAGAGGGGACTTACCGCCGTTATTGTGGCGTGCCCAGAACAGGACAGGCCTGCGACTGGTTACAGGGCCTATTACATGGCACGTGCACTGGTTGCTAAACAAACAATTCCACACAATAGGAAATTCCCCGTACATGGCTTGCATGGATGATACCATTGCCATGTGTTCGTCGAATGTACAAGCGTCATCCAGTTTAGGTCAAGAACCCTCGGGACACCCAGATCTTACACAGATATTCTCAACAAGCCAGGAAAATGAGTAAACTTCTGGAGGGAGGTGAGCTGGTTGCAATAAACATCGACGACCCCCATGGCCCCGCACAATGGTGCATTTGAAGGCCTAAGTGTGGAAACTAAACCCGTAACATAGAACATACCAACGACTTCAACCGGTGAGCTAATTTACCAACATGAATGAAATCAGCTATACTAAATCAACATGGTTTACAGCCGACGCGCGAGAATGTATTAACCAACAAATTCAACAAACAGCACTAACAGTTCGCTTTATTGAGTGTCCATTGTCAGTTCCGTCCAGTAGTATGAGTAACCACACTACTAACATCCCTACTAACACCATTTTATGTACATACATTGAACATTAACTTATTGACCATAGTGCGTTTGCTTTTTCACGAACTGAAGAATCATAATGAGTCTACGATATTTTTAATTAACTGCAAGTTATGCATGCTTTAAACTTACACAAAATCATTACTGAACTGGGCCCAATCAAAAATATTTCTTGTTTTTTTTTTTTTTTTACATCAATTTAACAGCATAAAATGTTATTTTTATTGGTATAAGTCTCCCCCACGAGTGAGGTCTTTCAGGACAGTTCAAATTTAGGTAATAATTACAATAAATGAAAGTTGTATTAAATATCATGATCGATATTTAAGTACACTTTTACATTCCAGCTATCGTTTGTAGGACTAGACGAAGATTTACAGACCTGAAATCTTAGTACAAACCAGAAGGAGCACTTTTACCTATTGCGATCTGCTATTAATTGTATTTTACTATGAGCAAGCAAAACATAAATGATTTCTATTATGTAAGTAAGTTTCTACAAACATTTTTACAAGTCAATCACATTTTAATATATATTATATAACTATCCTGAGTTTCTGTTTTTTTATATCGAGTAAAAATATAATTTTCACAAGATGATACTGTATCTAATCATTTTTTTTAACCTTAGCCCCACACAGAAATTTGTCCTGTATCGGAAATATTACCTGTAGGTTATGAAAATATTTGTTCCGTGCGGGAATCGAACCCGCGACACGCAGCACAGCAGTCAATAGCTTAACCACTGCGCTAACCAAGTGCGCGCAAGTTCCGGGTAGGAGGTCGATGTGATGACAAGAAATTAATCAGCTCCGTGACTAAATTAATTATAAAATAGAAAAAAAGACATTTTGTTGACCTTCTTCCGCTATATTAGTTTGAATAGCTACTATTCAATAAGTGAAAGTGTTATCACGAAAAATAAACATTTATACGTACTATGAATATGTGATTATGACTATAGAACAACACTAACACATCGAACAAGTGATTTAGTTTACTGGAAACTGAAGAAAGTTACTACCAATAACACAGTGAAAGTGTTTGCAAAGAATTCTGTTAGTGAACACGGAAAATAAACGCAAAAAATGTTTTGCATAATATGATTTTTCGAGTACACCGTCATTTGGATAAAAGTGCAAAGTGGTTTCAACTACAAAACCCAATCAGTCTCAGGAGTTCATGGCAAGTTAAATTTATATTACTATTATGGATTTATTTGAAAACATAACGTTTCGATTGAAACATCGCACTCAATCAATGTCCGATGTTTCCAAAACAGCTGATAAAGTAGACTTAAGTAGTAGCTCCACTAACCTGACGTTAAATGGCAGCACCAACAGCCTTCCGAACATATCCGCTGACGAAATTGACTCACAGATACAGGAACTTAATAATGAGATATTAAAACTTAAGCTCGAACTGAATTCAGCTCATGATGAAATTAGTAAACTATCTTTAGAAAATATGGAACTTAAAAATACAGTTTCAAAAATAAACACAGTGCATGAAATAGTCAAAAAGGTGACAAAAAAGTTAACAAATGAGATAATTACACCAAGACAAATGTCCTCAGTTTCGAAACCTCATAATGGTACACCTAAGTCGCAAAAAGAAAGAGAAAACTTTCTTACTCCGACGCCACATAATATGTTTACAACTACTTCTAAAACGTCACCAAATGTGTGTAGAAAAACTGAAAGTTTAATAAAACGTAATAATTGCACTTCTGTTAAAAATAAGTTAATAAATAACATACCTTATAATATATCAAACATTGACATTTGAACCATATGAAGACAAAAACTAAATCAGACAACACCGGACAGCTTTTTCTTTAGTCATATTGATGTAATGCATCAAAACATTGCCGGATTATTAAATAAATCAGACCTGTTAACTATACAACTGGAACACTTGGAAAAACAAGGGACAACTTTAGATGTACTCTGTTTGACAGAACACTTCATGACATCTGGATATGAGCATTTATTACACATTCCAAATTTCCACCTAGCTGCTTTTTATTCGCGAAGCACAAACCGAGGCGGAACTTGTATTCTTGTGAGACGGGGGCATCAGTACAGGGAACTACCAGATGTTGCTAAATAATCTGTATCAGGCGTGATAGAAAACTGTGCCTTAGAATTGACATACCATTCATATGTGTGTATAGAATACCGAAATATAATTATCTGACATTTTATGAAAAAATTTGTGTATTATCAAATAAAAAAAATGTGTTGTGTGGTGATCTTAACATTAATCTACTGTTGAGAAATAAGATTACCATGGATTTGGAACATTTCCTGCTTAAATATAATTTAACTCTAGCGCTAAACCAGCTTACCAGGCTTCATAGTAAGACGTGCATTGATAACTTTGCTCATAATCTAGGTAAAGGGTGGAAAGCAGATATTATTGACCTTTTGTTGTCAGATCACACATCACAAATACTTAAAATACCTGTACATAAAACGTGTCGCTTAAAATTTTGGAAAACTATTAAAAAATGTTAAGTACTTAAATGAGAACCTAGTGAAATTTAAATCATGTTTACAAAATGTAGTCTTGCCGCCAAGTTATTCGTCGTGTTCCGGCATGATGTCTGGTGAAGCCGTACGGAGGACGGGTCTGAGCAGTTGTGTTGCGATGTGTGCCGGGTACGATGCGCCAAGTGTTGTTGTGTTGGGAGTTTGGTCGTGGAGGGTCTCCTCATCAATCTTCCTCTGGCGCAGCATCGTTGGTCGTGTTGTTGGGTTTAGCATTGCACCACCTCGCTCAACTGCCGTGTTCCGTCCTATTCACTAACTTTTTTAAGTGAATGTGTTTAATAAACTAGCGCGCTTTACCATCAACGATTGCATCATTGCTTACCATCAGGCAGGATTGCAGTCAAGCGCTAGTTTATAAAAAGTATCTTTTCAAGAAGTTTACGAAAGTCATGATGTTAATGTGGCGTATAAGACATTTCATGATATTTTCTCGATGTTTTACAATCTGTTTTCCAGAGAAAATAATAACAATAAACACTAACAAACAGGTTAAATGGATTTCTCGTGGCATAAAGACATGTAGTAAAAGGCAGAGACAGCAATTGTGGGCTTACAGACTACACCCAACAAAAACAGCTAAAACTGAATTGAAAAATTACACAACGTGGTACAACAAAAATTGTTAAACTAACTCAGAAGGCACAGAATAACTACTTCAAAAACAACTCAAAACAAATCGAAGGCCACGTGGCAGATAGTCAATAAATCTAAAACTAACCTGCCTAAAGAACAGACACTGACAATAGAAACTGGGAATATGACTTACACAAACCCAATTGACATAGCAAATGCTTTTAATAATTACTTTATAGATGACATCGAGAAAAATATAATAAACGACATTGAAATAATGAATAAGTTAGACAATTTGACAATGCAATCAATGTTTATGCAACCTGTTCTAAAATCCGACATTATATTACCCACAAAGACACTAAAAACACTAGTACTGTAGGTATTGACGAGAGTAACTGACTTAACCCGAAAAATTGCAACACTAAGTGGCAGTGGGGTGGGCACATTGCCCGTAGGACCGATGCCCGATGGCGCCGACGGGCCGACTCACGCACCGGAAGACGCAGCGTGGGTAGGCCCCCGACAAGGTGGACCGACAACCTGTGAAGGCCGCGGGAAACCGCTAGATGCGGGAGCCGCAGGACCGGTCGTCGTGGAGATCATTGGAGGAGGCCTATGTCCAGCAATGGACGTCTTTCGGCTGAAATGATGACGATGATGATACTGTATCAAACACGCAAATTTTACACATTCAAACTAACATCCACAGTTTATTGTGTAGGTATAGTTACAGTGTATTTGATTGTTGTCATGAACACCAAGCTTACATTTCTGATTGACTACTGGGTACAACGATAAGTGAAGGATTCAAACCTGAGTTTATTTTATAAAAACAAACCCTGAGGGCCGGGCGGAGCTTCACAGTGACGTGATTTGCAAATATCAGTCAGTCAGAGATGTTGCATCAGATATTTATAAAAATGGCTCGGTTGGCTACTAATTTACCCACTGTGACATAATTTGCATATATAGAATGATCAATATCCTGGCCTTTAGCAGCATACCGTATCCTATTTTGTATAAAACTGCAAGAAACCTCAAACAAGAGATCCACTAAGTGCTGACCTTATTCTTATAAAAAACATAGGCATTTTCTTCGTGGGTTTCGTGACTCTATCACAACCTACATCTTTGTACATTTTACTATAAATATGTATTTTATCTCGCAGGCGACATGTGACGCGGCACACGTCCCGGGGGTCGGCAGAGTGCACGTGCCACTTTGCATCTTATGGTTTATAAATTATTGAGATAACAGGTGGTATTTTAAGATCAAAAAAGCTTTCCAAGTAGTATATTTTTCTGGCGTGCTGTAGAAAAAATATTCAAATATGTTAGCGGGGTATGTACTCTTATTGGGCGAAATGCTCCATATTTCTTATATATTTAGTAATTATGTGGAAGGCTGTACTTTTTATATTAATTCAACAAGTGGTGTCTAATTTGTAAAACTTTGGTTCCATGATTGCAGATTTTAGAACAATCAGAAGCGTCTACTAACTAACTTTCTTGTCTGTGTTTTCCGACCGCAGGGCAAAGCCTCCTTCTCTCTTTTTAACCAACTTCAAAAAGGAGGAGGTTACGCAATTCGATCGTATATATGCTTTTTTATGTTTGTTCGCGGATAACTTCGTCGTTTATGAACCGATTTTCATAATTCTTTTTCTGTTGGAAAGAAGACATTCCCAAGGTAGTCCCATGATAAAGACATCAGGATTTGATGGTGGAAGACCAGAGAAATCAAGGGGAACTTTCAAAAATCGTAGGGGCAACCAGTGCGTTTGTAAGTTTTTTCATTAAGTATTTTAGCGTCAGCATCCAGTCTAACCGGATGCAGCTGAACAGTACTTTTCACAACTAAAAAGTGTAAAATAAAAACTTTTTTTACAAAAAAAAAAAATCATTCGACTTCCAAAAAAACACTACAAAGTGAAAAATAACTAATTTCGGAAGTCGGTATCTTTGGTTTTTGTATATTAGTTTTTGACACCGACTTCCGAAATCCGGCCAGAGAAATCAAGGGGATCTTTCAAAAATCGTAGGGGCGACTGTACATTTCTAAGTATTTTCATTAAGTATTTTAAAGCACTACAATTCCCTGATGTAGCGGTAGCGAACGCGGCCGTTGCGCAAGGAGGCGCGGGTTCGCTCCCCGCGCAGTGCAAATATTTGTATGCATGAATATGAATATTTGCACTGGTCTGGTCGTGCCTCGGAAAGCACGTGAAGCCGTTGGTCCCGGTTGCCATACGAACATCTAGTGGCAGTCGTTACGGGTTGTTGGAGCCCTAAAGAGTCTAACAATTGGTTTAACTGCAATGCTTAGATGTCGCCTTCAGGTTGTGGACGTGGAGGTCAGACGGCAGTCGCTTCACGGAAAATATCGAAGTATTGCCAAAATCAGCAGTTACGACTGGTAAAGCGGGCCCTAGACTCTAAAGCTGAAAGCGCGACTGGGATTAACGCTGAAGTTTTTTTTTATAAATTATAAACTAGCGCTTGACCGCAATCCCGCCTGATGGTAAGCAGTGATGTGATCGCTGATGGTAAAGCGCGCTAGTTATACCTATTGATGATGATGATTTTAAAGTAGGTACTACAATTTAATAAAGGTCTGGAGTAGATCTGATAATGGAGCCGGGAGACAGTCGACAGAACTCCTCAAGAATTCACAGCAGCTACCTTGAGTTTGTGGTTCATTAATTTTTATTGATAAGAACTTTACATCTATACGGGTTGTAACTGTCGTAAGGGCTCTGATGATGAAGACAAATGCCAGTTTCGGGAATTCCTCAAGGGTTTAGAGTAGATACTTTGTGTTTGGACTTAATTCATTTATTTTGATGATAATTATACACCCATGTGAGGTAAAATGAACGTGAGCAGTAGATCTGATGATGAAGACCCTAGACAGTCGAGGGAACTCCTCAACGATTCACAGCAGCTACTTACAATACGTTTGTGCTTGATTAATTTGTATTGATAAGAACTTGATACCTAGATGTATTGTGATTCTCATTATGGGTCTTATGATGAAAACGAAGGACAGTTAATGGAACTCGTTAATGGTTTACAGTAGCTACTTTGTCTTTGGACTTAATTCATTTATATTGATGAGAACTTTGCACCTATATGGGATAAAATTATGGTCTGCAGTAAATCTGATGATGAAAACCACAGGCAGTCGAGGGAATTCCTCAAAAATTTACAGCATTGAAGTTTAACATAGGACGACCACTACCTACTCGCCACGCTTATGCAACAAACAATTAAAATGAAGAGACTGAATTTAAGTTGCGTAATCGCCTCATGTCTGGCATTGCTCATGCTTTCATGCTGGTCTCATAGGTATTTTATACAAAATAGGTTTAGTGGTTGCGTTTTTAAACCAAAATTACGGGTAAAAATTAAAGAGAACAAAATTACGACGTTTGTGTACAGGCTTTTTCCAAACTATATTAGCGTCAGCGCCGTCAGGGTCCAGTCTTTTCAGAACTAAAAAGCGTAAAATTAAAACATTATTAAAAAACAACCAACTTCCAAGAACACTATAAAGTGAAAAATAACTAACTTTTGTAAAAAAGTTTCTTGTTTTTTTGTGTTTTGCTTGGTGATTCAAGTTCGTCCCGCCATTCACTAAACGCCAACAACATAAATGAACTCACAAACTTTCGTTGTAGCGGCGAAAGCCTATGACAACACGACACTTAGAAATAAACACGAATAGCAAATTCAAATAACGCATGAACAATCATTATACTAATTAAAAATCTCTGTAACCACGAGTAGGAATTGCTTTTCATTTGACAGTCCAGTGTATAATGTATACCATATACGAGTAAATTACACAACGTAAATATCTTTGTAGATTCATCAAAAACGCTACGCGCGACCGAAGTATTAGTGTTGTCAGGTAATACATATACGATACAGCGGGGTGGGTGAAGGGATGAAATTTTACGAGGGCGAAATCGCGACGAGAAGCCATGGTCTACATAATAAATAAGTTAGTGTCTCTGTATCAAACTATGAGACGTGGATCTAACTCTTACAAGAACGTATTAATTTCTATGACAAAAACGTAGACACTCGGAGAAGACGAGAAGTTTGCTAACTACCCTCAAACTTTAGGTTAACGAGGGAATCGGCTTACTATGTTGCGGCAATGCGATCTATGATAACTACAATATACAGATATGACAGTTTTCACTGCGACGGTACTTTCAATAGTAGGGCTACGACGACGTTCAGATTTGTTTCCAAATAAAAACTCATGATATCTAGCTGCTGCGTTATCATATTACTAGCGGCCGCCAGCGACTTCGTTCGCGTGGAGTTAGTTATGCTCCGCTCCTATTGGTCGCAGCGCGATGTTATATAGCCTAAAGCCTTCCTGAATTAATGGACTATCCAACGCAAAAAGATTTTTTCAAATCGGACCAGTAGTTCCTGAGGTTAGCGCGTTCAAACAAACAAACAAACAAACTCTTCAGCTTTATATATTAGTATAGATATAGATATAGATTTTAGAGAACTAAGTACATTACATTTTCGAAATTTTGTTCGTAAAAGTACACAATTTTTGGGCGAAAAAAGTGCCGGTGATCGGGGGTAGAAAAGTACCCACCATGTTTCTACCCCGATCATCGATACTTATCAATCAAATATAAAAATAATTGCTATGTTTTCGTTAAACAATATCAGTGCCCGAGAAATAACTGAGAGGCGCGCCATTTTACGTTCACTCAATTTGGCAACGCATCGGCAACCCTTTGTGTTGCAGGCATCTGTCACTTTTCATCAGGTGAGTGTCGCTTGCTTGTTTCAATACATCACATGATAATAATAATCATCAAACAGCATGTTTCAATGTTCACCTAAATTAGAAAAATCGTAATTTAGCCTTAATATTTGCAGGTACAAAACCTAATAACAAACAATAACGGTCACAACACAAGTTCTTTCACATTATATCAACACAAAATTCCACACGGCAACATTTTAATTAAAAGAGTCCTCTTGTAACAGATTCCTATCAATGTTATTAATGAAAAAAGTATGTGTAACTTTGTGAAAAGTTTTAATATGGCGTCCGATGAGACTGTTCAACTTTCTGCGCATTATCCTTACCTACATGTTGGGGAGCGTGCGTTTTCAGTTTTAGATGAGAATGATTGACTCATAAATTATATTAGGTAAGTTTATTTTATCAATAGAACCTTCTTTGTGGACTGCTACAAGAATATTTTAACGAATCTCAAGGGCGCTCAAGTCAAACATTTGTGTAATTGTCTTAAGCCGATGCATATTTGAACACTTGGTTGGACACATGTGTAGCACAGGTATTTGAGTATTTGTTCAGAGCTTTTTAAAACATTTGTACTTTGCCATTCGTTGTCGGTTTTCGAGCGCACATCAAAGCGTTCAAAGTTGTCTGTCTTCAAATGTTTACGTAGCCCTGCTACACACGCGCAAAGTTCAGTTCAGTCAGTTGCTCGAAGCGCTGCGCCGAATTATCGTCGCGTCGCCGTCAAAGTATAAGTGTTCTATTACGATACATTTCACACATCCACTCGCGCCTTCTTCTTCTTATAATTTTATTGTTTTGCATATGCAAAACAATTGCAATTGCATTACGATATTAGTGCGTAATGATGGTTATAACATGCGAGGCGGAATTTCAGTTCGAGCCGAAGGCGGGGGCGTAATTGAGCGGAGCATGTTATAACCAATACGCACGTATATCGTACGACGTTTTTTAACTCACTTGCGAGGAAACAGAAAAAAAATTATTTCAAATAGGACATACGTTATTTTAAATAAACTCAATCTGTGAGTGCACACTGTTGCTTTCCCGCCATTAGTATTATTATTTGCCATTTCAAATATGGAACAGTGCGCTGGCTGGAGCCGTGCGGCGGCGATCAGTTCCATAATTATTTGAAATGGCAAATAATGCTGTTATGGAATTTGTATGGACTATAACTTAACTATTTGCTTTGATAACACACGAGTTTGTCATGTCCGCTTTACATATTTAAAACCGGTGGAATTACATCAGCTTTACGAGCAATGGTGTTAAAAAATAATTAAATGCACTTAGATAATATAGGTATATCGTGTCCACAAATCCGTCGTCCAACCTGTTTGTTGTCTTTGCAACAACTGTGAAGTGAAAAAATCTGTGAACATGTCTGGTAGGTCCTACTAAACATACAAGTTTTCAAATATGTGTTTCAATTCTTTGTACACATATTTGTCTATGTCTGGCCGGCTTTATTAAATGTCATTTGGATCGTATTTAAAATAACCGCAGCGTAATTTGTTAAGAAACTGGTAGTGAATATTATTGAAGACGTAGAATTACGATCAATTTGCAGACACGGTTGGGGCAGTGGCTGAACGATCGGCTGCGCATTCGATTCCCGCAAGGAAATATATTTTTAAAGCCTATATGAAACCTTAGAGATAAACCTTAAACAGCCGGGTCTGGCTGTTTCAAACAGCCAGACCCGGCTGTTTAAGGTTTATCTCTTTAACTCACATGCACAAACAGCCTGTTTGTGCATGTGAGTTTAAATGTTTATAAACACAACCATGATACAGGAGACATTCCTAGTGTGGGTCAACGTTTTCTAAAAGAAGATAAATGAACTTTAATCTTATTCACACTTTAGAAAATAATTAAGTACAATGAATAAACTAACCACAACAAACCACATGAAACAAAAAACAGAAGACACTTTAATAAGTCCCCCAACCTCTGATACCGATGTGTTTATTCGGTTAGCTAATTGAAATGATTGAGGTCAGCCTATCCCCTTGGGGAAACCAATGTGAAAATTTGGTTAGCTTACTATAGATTAGATCCTACTAAATAAATAAAAAGAATTATTTTAATTCTATGTTTTGTCTTACTGCCAAATTACCTTATTGAACAAACATTAATTGATACGACTAAAACACGAATTTTGAATGAATTTATGACGAGATACTGAATATGGCGTTGTCAAAATGGGAAAGAGAACGAAGACCAAAACTAATATATTATCATACTAGTGATATCTGTGCAGAGGCGTTACAAACTGACGCAAAGTATGAGCGGTATGTTCCACTCTTCTAATACATATTGACGCAACCGCCGAGCGTAGAGCACACAGACTTTAGCGCAAACAGCGAACTGCATGATATTGTCACTATTTATACCGCCGCACTAGCGGATGCTGCAGTGTTTTGCTTATTAAAAGATAACTCGGGATTTGACGTTTATTTTTTCAGTCATAAATGCGAATTAATAATAAAATGAGCATCGTTGTCTAGATTATCGTTATTTATGGCGTTCCCGTATTAAGTTTAAAGATTCCTTGTTTTTACATGTTAAAAGAAACATCCGAGTAATAGAAGGGAACACGTTACAAGGTAAGTATTTGATAACACTCTCTGAAATACTTAAAACAAGGGTAAAATAAAACAAGACTTATTCAAAAATATCCAATTGGTGAATTCACAGACGAATTATAATAATTAATAGGTACATCTTTCTTCTTCTTCTCAGCCCATAGAGGTCCACTGTTGGACAATGGCCTTCCCTAAGGCTTTCCATGATGACCGGTCTTGTGCAGCCCGCATCACCAGGTCATCGGTCCACCTTGTTGGGGGCGTCCCTACGCTACGTCTTCCGGTACGTGTCGAGAATCGTACTGCCATATCGGCCATCGGTTCTACGTGCAATGTGCCCCACCCACTGCCACTTAAGTTTAGCGACTCGAAGTATGTGTGAGATGTCGGTCGGTGACTTTGGTTCTTCTGCGGATTGGGTTCCGATTTGGTTCTTGTGCAGAGGAACTCCGAGCATAGCTCTTTCCATCGCCCTTTGTGTGACTTTGAGCCTTGAAAAACCTTGAGGTAGAATTTGCTGGTGTATTGTTCGCGTCGCAACCCATTCCGAGCGGATTATAAAGTTTAAATTGGTTTACGTAGGCACCACTGGAAAGGAAGCATCTCCGTGCATCGGGTTGACGTGTCACAACAGGGTGAGACTTTATCTTTCTTTTATTTGCCTACTAGCTTTCCGCCCGCGGCTTCGCCCGCGTGGAGGTTGGTTACATCGCGTTTGCAAGAGAACTCTTCAAAAGTCCGAAATCAAAACTATCCTATCTTATTTCTCAAGGTCAACTCTTATCTTTGTACCAAATTTCAATAAAATCAGTTCAGTGGTTTAGATGTGAAAGCGTAGCAGACAGACAGACAGAGTTACTTTCGCATTTATATTTTAGTAGGGATACTGTCCCGCTGCTGGGATAAATCTACTTTCATAAAAGTAGGTATGTAACTAGGTATAGGTAGGTAACTAGGTAGGGGTAGGTATGTAGGTAGTTAACTTTACATAAAGTTACTTACTAAGTGAACTAAGGTAACATTATTGAGATTAAAGTTTTTTCAATGCGTCTATCAATTGTACAGATTCGGTAAATTCATGAAAGTATCAAGTACCTACACACTAACTAACACGAAGCAGATATACATACTCGTACATTACATACCATGGCTAGTTTCTGTGCAAAACTAATAGGTTCGCATCTAATTTAAAAGCAAATAGTATTCATAGAAGTGGAATAAAAACATCACGTTTTATACTTCACATTAACATTTGGAAAAGTTTGAATATTCATGGTTCATGCATGAAAACAGAGCTAGGATTTATGCCCAATGACTATCTTACTGATGATGGAACATAAACTGTCCATTGAGTAAGAAATAACCACCGTGTGCTTCTTCATGACGACACTTGTACCAACATCGAAGTGGATGGCCAATTCATTAGGTACTATTTCTACAGAAAAACTGAAAAGTTTTCAAGAAACTGCAAATTTGATTTGCGCTAGAATTTGGTACAAACACTTTCACAACAAAAGATAGATAAACCTTGTATTCAGTGCACACAAAATATATAGCTAACAATTTGCAAATACATGGTAATAAGGTGCCAACATACAAAAGGAATAAAGTGACACTATAAGACATATGACACTTATAACAGTAACTCTGTTGTTACTCTGTTGAGCATGGGAACGGCAAGTATGGGATGATCTTTAGCGTCACTTTCAGTCATGGAAAAATAAAATATGCAATCAAATTCACATTCGCTGTCGAAAATCATGTTTTGATTGGATAAATCAATCACGGATATAGAAATGGAACTTGACAACAGATTAATGCGAATGCAGGAATCGAGATTCTTTTTTGTGTTATAATCAACATGTTTTAGCACTCAGTCCTGACAACGTATTTTGTTACGTCAGATTTGCGTCTGCAAGAATTATTTAGGGAACGTGAGACGCGCTCCACCGCCTCTAGGGAGGGGGACAAGAGAACACCGTCTTACCCCTGCGAGGAAGAATGCCGTTGCATGCGAAAGGACGCGTTGTCTTTAAATAAAACGTAAATGTTCATGTGGTTTCTCATTTAGCCACGTATTACATTGCTTGTTTGCAATTTTAAAGCTTGTTTGTGTAAGGATTAATATTACGTTTTAGTATTAGGGTTCGTTTGTATGTAACTATAGTCGGCAGTCATATTTGTTTCAAATGTGACCGCCGACGGTAAGATTCTAGAAAAACTTCAAATTAGAAATTGTTTGTCGTAATCGTTGACATTCTCGTTCCGAATTATAAAATGCTGCTGCTACATGCACACTCGGTTTAAACTGATTGCATTTATGACACTAGGTTTTAATAGATTCATACTTTTTAATAAATTCTTCTATATTTTGTAAATGTCTGGAACTTGAAGGCCTTACAGACTGGACTGACTAACCTAACTCCCACACCCACTGCGATTTGAAAACATTATAAATTGTCAATTATTTTTAAAAGAGTAATAGTAGAGTTTATTGTCGGCTCTTTTTCACAGCAAACGACCAATTGAAACCGTGCACCGACATAATTATGTAGCTTATGACGCTGCATACGCACCTATTTTGGTTTATGTGAAATAAAATCTTTGATGTGCACGACCTTATGAATGAAAAGTTTTAAAAGAAAGGTAAACACCAACATGGACGTGTACAACTCTTAACTCTGGACACATCTGCACTCTGCAGTGTGTTATTAATGTTTGTTTTTGTGTTATCATGTCGTCTGCTGGTCCCTCAGTCTACAGATTTGTTGAGTCATACTTGACAGTTTGTCTTTTTTTGGTTTGACCCATTTATTAGTGCTTAGTGTTGGAACCAGGCATGTTACGGAGCTTCGACTCAGATTCCGTTAAGTCGGAACTTCCGATTATTATCATACCTTCGGTTCCGATACTTTTAAATCGGAGGTTCTAATCGGAGGTTAATTAAAGTATAACATAGCGGCGGCAGCGGCCTGTCGCCTGTCATGAACTGGTTCATACATATCGCGCGGGGAATCCCCTGACTCTACGTGCACTATATCGTCAATTATTTTTACACTTCTTAGTTGTTGTTACGCACACGACACGTTCATAGGTTATAAACATTTGTTTTAATTTTTCACTACTTTTGGAGTCAACTCATTTGATTTAATTCGTTTCAAAGCTTTTCATCATTTAAAGTAATATAATAATGTTACTTTGGAATTTAATTAACTTTATTTAATTTCTTGTTCATTTGCACATGCCAATTTTCTTCTCGTTTTTGGCGTGTAATTTTAAGTAGGTACTAAAAGAAAACATGAAAAAATTGACTGAATAATGTTTTACTTGTTTAAAATTAAAAAATCGCTCTCCTACCACGACTTCTCACCCTGCCACCGCCTCCGGTTCCGACTCCGATAAATCAAATTTAAAAACTCCGACTCCGGTTTCGGTTCCGATATAACTACCTCCGTTACATCCCTAGTTGGAGCATGTGGGTCCGTTATACATCGTATGAAAAAGGTCGACAGTAGCAACTAAATAATAGACAACTTTATATCACAAATGCCTTATAAATAGATAAATCGTATGTTCTACATCTGGAACGTGTGTTGCCATGGTTCACCAGATGGCCCAGTTTTTATCGTAATATTTCATCTTTGTAATTGAATGAAATTTAATGTAAAATGTTATACATTGTTATAAATAACTTGCAGGATTATATACAGAACTTGGCAGTCTACAACCAAGTCATATCATAATATTGGACTTGGCTCCCATTATTTTCATTTATTTTGTTCGTGGGATACAAATTAATCAAGCACAAACAAGGTAGTTGCTGTGAATCAATGAGGAGTTCGCTCAACTGTCTCTCGGCATCAACATCAGATCTACTGCAGACGTTCATTGTAACCCATACGAGTGAAAAGTTTCTCATCAATATAAATGGATTAAGTCAAAACACAAGTTACCTTCTGTAAACCGTTGAGAGTCTGAACTGATCTTTGTCGTCATCATCAGAGCCCTTATGACAGTCACAACCCATCTAGGTGTAAAGTTCTTATTAATACAAAATTAATCAAGCGTAAACACAAGGTAGCTGCTGTGAACCGTTGAGGATTTGCCTCGACTGTCTCTCGGCTTCATCATCAGATCTACTCCAGACCTATATGTAATAAAATTTTTAAAAACTTAAAATAAAACATTTACCGCGGAAAAGTAATGTAAAACATATAATTATGAACTACGTAAGTATGCCTTTATTTTAATTTAGAATGAAGTAATCAGGTTAGCAGAACACTGAAATACGTTATAAAAATGAGATATTCCTAAAA
This sequence comes from Sesamia inferens, assembly GCA_037179545.1. Taxonomy (NCBI): domain Eukaryota; kingdom Metazoa; phylum Arthropoda; class Insecta; order Lepidoptera; family Noctuidae; genus Sesamia; species Sesamia inferens. The sequence continues at coordinate 31,562,529 of CM073935.1, forward strand.
ACAAGTAATTCCTTATTAATTTAACTATAATTATCAACTATTTAATCTTCGTAGGCATTTCGACTTCGTAACAACTAGCGTATTGGTGCTCGTAGCACAGCGCTACGAATGCTACGAGGCATGAAGGTGCTTGGTGTGACGTCACGCGGTACCGCGACGCCGCGACGTCTGTTCGCCGCCCGCGTCTTCGACTGCTGACTACATACTGAAATGTACTACAGTTACCGATGCTGAGTTTAACTGGGTTTTTGTAGATTGGATATTATGTTTGAAGTTTCTCATGTTTTACAATGACTACTAATATTTTTTTGGACAAATTGATATAGCATTACAATTTTTTTTTTTTTAACCATTTTAAACTAGTGCTTGACTGCAATCCCGCCTGATGGTAAGCAGTAATGCAATCGTTGATGGTAAAGCGCGCTAGTAATTAAGCCAATTCACTTAAAAAAACTTAGTGAATAGGAAGGAAGACGGAGTTGAGCGAGGTGATGCAATGTTAATCCCAACAGCACGACCAACGATGCTGCGCCAAAGGGAGATTAATGTGGAGACCCTCCACGGCCAAACTCCCGGCACAATAACATTTGGTGCATCGTACCCGGCACGGCAAGACTTTGTCTGACGGGTGGTAACTTCTGCCGGCGGCCGATATTATGGCCTACTAATCAGCGTGGAAGGAATAAATACATTTGTGTTTAAAATCATATCACATGTCATAAAGTGGATTAATGAGGTATACTATATCAACCTGTTTGTACCTAATATGTATCGCTTATGCTAGTATTTTTTTTTTGTGACCTTTCGCATAATAAAACGGGCTTTTAGATTCAGTAAGTATTGATTAGCTGAAATGACATCATGAACCTTTTTATACAGGGTTCAAAAGGATTGTCGATTGATTGAGTTTGTAGTTTCATGTATCAGTGTGCTGTGATTTACTAAGTAAACAACTGGGCGGTGTGTGTCGTCTAAACTGTCTTACTACAACATAGTTATTATTTTCACATGTCAACTTTTATTAATATATCTACAACTTGTTGAATGAATGCAAGTTATGAAAGTTGTTTGTTCAGAATCTTTTTCTGAATAAATTGCCGTCCTTTTTAATGTGGGTTATTTTTTATCCCAAATTATATCTCATAATTTAAACTACATACATGACTGTCACACTGTCGCTGTCTAGTCAAAACAAACCAAATAGACTTGTGAGACTGTGTGCCTAGAATTTTAATGTGTCTACAATTTTTCTCAGAACCACTATAAGAAATAAATGAAAAAGATGTTTTATACATAATAATAAAAACCGGCCAACTGCGTGTCGGACTCACGCACAAAGGATTCCGTACCATTGATTTATGAAATTAAAGGATTTAAGTTATTTGTATGAAATATTACTCGGTAATAACCGGTTTACGATTTACGAGGTATTAAAAAAAACTACTTACCAGATTTCGTACAAAACAATTTTCGTTGGTAGTTTTTATAGTAATGTACATCATATTTTTTTTTTTAGATTTTTCATTTTCTTATTTTAGAAGTTAGAGGTGGGGGGGGAGGCAACTTTTTCCACTTTGGAAGCGTCTGTCACGCTATTCGGTTTAGAAAAAAAATATTTTAGAAACCCCGATATTATTTTTGAAGACCTATCTATAGATACCCCACACGTAAGTGTTTGATGAAAAAATTTTTTTTGAGTTTCAGTTCTAAGTATGGGGAGCCCCCAATATTTATTATTATTTTTTTAATTTTGCATCAAAATCTTAATGCGGATCACAGAGTACATCTACCTACCAAGTTTCAACAGTATAGCTCTTATAGTTTCGGAAAAAAATGGCTGTGACATACGGACGGACAGACGGACAGACAGACATGACGAATCTATAAGGGTTCCGTTTTTTGCCATTTGGCTACGGAACCCTAAAAAGCAGTGTATGTATTATATCATAATATTCTAATTGGGGTGTTTGGAGGCGTGCTGTTGATTCCGGGACAAGTTGTATATGTATTTACCTGTCATCGTATATAGTGGACTACATTACAGTTAATAATGATCAAAATATCACAAGTAAAATTAGAAGCCAATTTTGAACCATAACTCGTTTAATTATTAAAGTCAAAAGTTCTGATCGAACAATAATCAGCTGATTGTTACGCCGTTCCTTATGAATTCAATAAAGCCGTTCAAAGTTATTTATCGATTCCATTTTAAAATTTTATGAAGCAATAAAATCCAATGAGATGTTGAATGATAGTAGATCGGGATTGATTTATCTAAGATCTGCAATAAATTGAGATAAGAGATCATAGAACTAGTATTGAATACCACACAGATGCGATTTACTGATAAGTAGTGAGTAACTTGCAAAAAACAAATATAAAATAAACCGGATAACCTTGGAACTGTGATTAAATTTTATGTAAAGTTTCAAACCAAAGTTCTACCTACAAAATTGTGTTTCATGCTGATTAAAATGACTAATTCCATAATAAAGTCAACTCACATTTTAATTGCGTGATTAAAATGTGACATACACATTGCTAACGATTTGCTCTGCTTTGTCTAGAGTTCTTTTGTCTACAATACGAGTAATCGTATGTTTCTTAACATTTCTTTAGTTGTCTATAGTTTTGATCAGAGTCTGAGCAAACAATAGACAACTACAAAAATAGATAGAGAAAAAAATGGCATATTCCCTTTTAAATATAAATATGAATCCTTTGAAAATAAAAAATATATGATATTATGTAGTATAGCCACGAACCGACATTGTTTTTCTAGAACTGTCCCGGATTTGATAAGTTCCTACCTGGCAACCCTAGCTCAGACGCGAGTATTATTACTACTTTTTACCGTCAATAATGGATACAACACCTCAAGATTCGATCGTCATCCAGGTACGGGCTGATATCAGCAGCAGATCGTTTACCAAAATACTGTTCTGTTAATTCAGGTCAAGTTCAACAAAGTCTGAGCCATGAACGCAAAATGAGCATGAGCAGATACCGTCAGAAACAGACTTTCTGAATTAAACCTGACTCCAAAGAGAGCTGTAACAAGAACAGTATCAACAGTAGCCCACCGCTGACCACGACTTGAATTAATAACAGTAGTCCAACGTTAAACATGATTTGAATTTGCTCGAGAGCTTGGGATAGGTTGTTAGAATAGTTAGTAATACACACTTCACAATGAGACCAGGGTTTACAACCTGGTAGATAGAAGTGATCGACTTCAAGAGAGTATATCGTAGCGCTGGAGAAAGTTATTCTCAGTGTTGCATCGAGAAACTTGCTTATGGAGGAGGGTATGTAATGGTTTGGGTTAAGCTAAGCTAATACGTCGGGATTGAGCTGGGTAGAGCTTCTGGTGCTGCGAATTGCAATTGAAAAGGTGTGTAATAAAATTCCTGAATTGTTAGTTATGTAGGTTGATGAATACGAGGACGCTGGTAGTTATCCGAGTAGAGGAGGGGAATACTGAACAAAATCTACTTTTAAATGTTTTCTTTGTACCTGAGTTTTATTATTTTTTGGTTCATATTATGATTACTAACCATTAACACGACTGGAAAACGACTCTTCTTTGTAAGAACTTTAATAAAAACTCAATAAATTGACATGACGATGATGAAACGTACTTTCTATAGATATAAGTTTGATAGTTGTATGTTTTATTTATACGTTTTAGAAAATCGCATCCGAGTACAAGATAGCGGATGGCCCGGTTTATTTTCTGCCCAGTGTATCTGGACACTATATAGCTTCTCTTTTGCAGCTTCTACAAAAAGGTGATTATCAGGTATAGATGGAATCCCCGTGTACTAGATTTTCTTAGAGCGAAAATTTTTTCTAATTACTACCCAGTGTCCAGGATACGTCCAATAGTATTAAAATATGAAAGAAAATATACTGAACAATCCAGTGACAACCACTTTAAATGAGATTTTCTTTTTACATTTTGTATTCCGCAGAAAATCGGACATATTTTTAATCCAATCTTTTGAAATATGGTATAGCTATATGATATATCACAAAGAAAAATTTATTTTAAAATTTTCACGTAAGAAACAAAAGCTACAAACAAGAAAATACAAAACCTCGCCACCAGGGAGATATACCCCAAATGCGCAGCCCATATCCAATATGCATTGCCGACGACCGGGACAAGGTAATGATCTCGATAAAATCGTTCACACCTGCCACTGTCATGTGACATCCGAGATGATGCCATGGAAATTCATCACATAAAAACCGGCCAAGAGCGTGTCGGGACATGATCAGTGTACGGAACCCTAAATACGTTTAACGAACGTCACAATAAGTGTCCCCAATTAAGAGTTAAAAAATGGACTATTTGTTACATTGAGTTAACATACTAAGTACGGAAATCTGAAAATGTGCCAACAAAGGGCGGCAACAACTAAGGAAAGAGTTATATTTTCCAACTATTCTGTAGCTCATATCCGTTTCGACCGCATGAACTCACAAAAATCTTAACAGCTCGAAGTAGCTAAAACAGCGCCATCTCTCGTGAATTTGGATTACTAATTTTTTCAAACTAGACAGGTTATGTATGTTAAATTTTCGACATTTGTTTTGTATTATGTGCGCCGATTTTAATAATTCTGTTTTTATTTCAAGGATTATACGTTCAGGATAATAAACTAAGATAACAAATATGCTTGCATATACGGTTAAGATACAAATTTAGTTAAGAAATTATTTTGTACAATTTTTCAAAAACTGTTAAAACTATCAAGTTCAAAATAATTTTCCTAGAAAGTTAAGTTCTTCCACTTTGTGATTTTTTTCATATTTTTTAAACTAAAGGTTCACAAGTTAGTGGGAGGGTTCTATCCTTGGAACCGTAAGTTTAAAACATGAAAAAAATCACAAAAGTAAAACTTTATAAAGACTTCTGACTTAGCGTAACTATAAGGGTTCCTAGTTGACTAAGGAACCGTAAAAACATTTTCCATAAATGAAACATTACATGGCTCCTTTTTTATGATGCTTTCCTTGATGCTAGGAACGGTATTTCAATAAGAGGGTAAGTATGCATTCGCGTAAGGAAAAGGCTTTGACAAAAAGTATTGACGCGTAAAGCATATTTGTAAGATTAATTGATAATACCAATCGAGAAATAACAGGTTCCTCAGCTGAAACCTGTTACCCAGCTGACATCTCAAAGTTATGTAGCTATATATACAAACAGTAATGTCTCGCGACGAACGTGTCTGTAACCCAGCGGCTTTACTTAACACCCTCCTTGTGTCATGTCGCCCTGGTACCCGGCGCACTGAACCGATTTATTCACTGTATAGATTAATTCAAACTCATTTCAAGGAAATGAGAAAAGGATCAACAGGAATTATATCTGTGAGATTTATTTTAATATCTGCGGCAAGAATTTATAAGCGCTGGGGCATAAAGTGGGGACTATTCAACGTCCTGGAAGACCTAGATTACGCCAATTACCTATTCATGCTGAGTCACACTCGAGCCGACATGCAAGCCAAGCTGGACGACCTACGACAAGAGGCAAAGAAGACGGGACTAAAAATTAACACCCGGAAGACCCAGGTAATGAGATGCGGGACGACGAGCTCTTTGCCATTGGTCATCGGAACAGAGACTGTGGAAAAGGTCCACATTTTGTCCGAAACTGGAGGAATCAAAGAGGACACCGCTTCAACGATCGCCAAGGCAAGAGCAAGCTTCGCACAGCTTCGTCCCGTGTGGCAATTGCGGAAACTGATCAGAAGAGTTAAGATTTCGGTCCAATGTAAAAACCGTCTTGCTGTTTGGGTGTGAGACGTAGAAGGTCACAAAAGACATCTCGCATAAACTTCAGGTCGTTCTCAACTGTTGTCTTCGCCGTATTCTCAGTATATACTGGCCCGAGAACATCTCAAATGTAGATCTGTGGGAGCGCTGCGGTGAAACCTCGATGGACCAGCAGATCAAACGCCGTAAATGGAACTGGATCGGTCACACGCTTCGAATGGATCTTGAACATGAATCCCCACGTAAACAAAGCGTAAACGTAGCCGCAGATCTGGGGATGTAGGGTCATCGCAGAAGCGAAGAACATAGGGAAGACCTGGTGTGAAATAAAACGTGAAGCTTAAGACCGAACGAGATGGCGGCGCACAGTCGAGACCTTTGCCCCATCTAGGGGACACAGGAACTTAAGTCAAGTAAGTCAAGCAAGACTTGTTGTTTGTTGTTCAGTTAACTCGTTGTTGAAGAGTTTATGTAAAAACTAAAAATCTAATTAGAAATTAATCTTACTGGAATGCCACAATCCACTGTCGTTACTGTTTTTGTATAAGTGACTGAGTTATGGATGAGAGGCGGGGCGGTTCGTAGAGGAAAGTATAAATATGTCACCGATCAGTTGAACACCACATGACAGAGAAAGGCCTGCAAAAAGCTACATCTTTTAGCGATTCGACACACGTTCGAGACGCATAACATATGGATTGGGCATGAACACTATATTATCGCTGGACAAAACGAAACTCGAAAAGGATTCTTTATTTAATAGAAGGCTTTTTTATCGTAATAGCAGAAATGATTAAAATACTGAACTGATTCTGTTTATACCAGGGAAACAAAAAAGTATTCAAGCCTTTTAGTTTGGAAGACTTCCCGAAACAAACAAAACCTTGTTTGTTCTGCAAAACTCATAGGAACTGAAACATTTATCGATCAGTAGGGGTTGGGCCCGGGTCCGAAACTGTTTTAGATTGTTTAATATGTTATGCGGTTCGGAAAGTATGTGCGTATTTACTACACTTGCGAAACTGAAATGTCGTTTTACGTGAAAAGTGTTCTTAGTTATTTTGTGCAGGAATAAAAGCCTAAAAAATCAAAGGGTCTATTTGTCTAAAAAAACGTACATTGTTAGAGGGTCAATGAGTTATTTTTTATGATTATAAACAAGTGCTTCACCGCAATTGAGCCTGATGGTAAGCAGTCATGCAATCGTTAATGGTAAAGCGCGCTAGTTTATTAAGAGCCCAAATCAGTCAAAAAAAAAACTGCGTGAATTGGAAGGAAGACGGCAGTTGAGCGACGTGAAGCAATGTTAAACCCAACAACACGACCAATGATACTGCGCCAGAGGGAAAGTGGTCTGGAGACCCTCCACGACCAAACTCCCGACACAACAACATTTGGCGCATCGTACCTGGCACACATAGCAACACAACTGCTCAGACCCGTCCTCAGTTATTAGGCATATCTAAGTATGTAATCTAATATAGTTTTTTTTTTTTATAATAACGAATGAGTTTTTCCAAAACACCTTCGAATAAAAGGGGTTTTGATATGTTCTATTGTGTATAATTTTGGGTTCATAATCACATTTAAGGTGCATGTTTCTTTAATGCAGAAAGCTAGTAGAAACTAATTTTCTTATACAATTGCATCAATAGTAATAAAAGTTGGAACGGTTTTTCAACAGTGTCACAAAAGAGTCGTTCAACAAAAGAATCAATTCAATAAAACCCAATACATAAAATCTCCAAGGAACAATAAAAGCTCAAGTTTGTATTCTTCCGAATATAGAGTACATTTCTCTCAAATAGTCCAAGTTTTCGTAAACGCGCATGGGAATCGTACACACAGTATGATGTCGCGAGGAGATAGCCATGAAAATAATCTTCAAAGTTATTTACTTATTACGAATCGTGTGTGGGAGTTGGGCCACTGTGACCAAGCACAGGTTCGCCTGATATCCTTGTATTAATCAAAGCCGAGAGTGATAATGCCAGGGTCCATATGTTTTCACTAAATTATACGATATTCTTGTTACTGCGGCTTCAATTCTTGGTATTTGTCAAGATTTAAGTTACGAGCAGGCGATACACATAATGTTGCCAGATAACACACCAGGGCACATTTTATGAGCAACAAATGTAAATCTCCCCTGCCATAAATTCGTAAAACAGTCCATATAAGAAAGACGATGTTAATAAACACTTTTTACGACGACAACACAATTTAAAATAATCACGCTTCCTTAAATGTGAAAGAGGACCTTGAATGAAACGCCACTCCCGATCCTATAGCGTGGTATTTATAAATGCTATTACATTACTTCTTATATTTTACTCAATTAATTACAAAAACAAGCAGCTGTCTAGGAGGGATGCAGCTGAGTACGGTCTTATCGTCAAGATAAGCAACCGATAATACGTTTTATATCGAGTAGGTACTGATCAGTTGGTCGTCAACGACTACCGTCCATAACCCCAAACTTTTGTAATATATCAAACATGGACGTTAAGGGGCAAACATTCTTCCGACGTGGACTGTTCAAACTTCAGTCATCAGTTTAAGTTGCGTTCAACAAAATTATTCGCTTGTTTCTATTGTCATGACTTCAGACTTACCACAACGTTAGCAACAGATTAGAAATAAAGCATTGTAAGAAGATGATTAGATCAAAAATGGTCGTTTTTTTAGTGTTTAAAAAGGTCGTTTTGTACATTCTTTTTATTTTTGTGATGTTGATAGTACTGGTACAAAGCTAAATTTCATTGTCTTTGTGATCCTTCTTCGAGTTTTAGTACAATTTAAACATTTCTTACGACGTTTTCGTTAGAAATGTTAAATTGTGCTAAATCAACAGTTTTACTTTTTAGAATTTCCAAGAAAATATTATGGAATATAAAACCTCTGTTGCAGCAATTAAAAGATATATAATGTGTATATATTTTTAAGCAAAGTTTATGTAAAGCTTTGTTCATATTTCGAAATACCTAATGACGTGAACGGGTCCTATGTAAATATAAACAAAACATGCTGTTGTAATTCGTTGCATCATAAGTCTTGAACGTCAATCCACTACCGCTAATTGAAAGCTACCCGACCAGTCTGGCTTCCAACGGCAAACAATTTTAAAGTTGAAACTGTTAGACTCAGGGACAGATAAATGTTCCCGGATCAGAGTGCGATTGCCAACGGCTAAGAGCACACAAAAATTGATAGTTTCGGTCTCAAGTGAGCTTTAGTTTGAAATTTATTTATACTACTAGACTCCTATATGTATGTAGCGTAGTCTCCAACTAACTCCAAACTATCCTTTATATACGAGTGGTTTACATTGTGAACTGTATTGCATTCGCTAGTTTATTCTTCTTAAAACAGCTTTTTATAAGATTTTAAAAGAAGACTTTTTTGTACGTTCATTATTTATGAAAACAAATTATTGCGTCAAATCTGTATCACATACTTGACTAAGGATTTTTAATAGCCACCCTGTCAAGTCTAAAACTAGTCCTTAGGTACGGCCAGCCACAAAATTCTATTAACACGAAATGATTCGCTAATGTACTTTTGGAAATTTATAGTAGAAACAAAGAGTTAAAGAATAATAGAGAGAGAATTAAAGTATGTACTGTTTTTAATCAAATGTTACTTCGGGTTCGATTTGAATAAAATATTTTGCTCAGTCAAGAAGATTTCAAAAACGAGAGCGTTAATCGATTTTATTTCTGACTGTTGTTACTTACGTTATGTAATGTACAGGTAACATTATGTGATCAAAGTATTATACATGTACCCGCTGCTATGTATGTAGGTATGTACATACATAGCAGGTGGTTACTAAAATAGATATTACTTTAAGTTCGAGCTCTTCTGATGTCAATAAGTAAAAGGGTCTTTACTTGAAATGCCTTTTTCTGTTGAATAATTAAATATATTACAAAGGTTGTTGTTTACTTATGAACCAAGAATATACGCAGGTCATAATAAATGTACAACACAAATGGAGTATGGGTTTCGGACTTCGGTTAACCCATAATTCAATCAGCAAGAAAGCCATGGACCTTAATATCAATGTTTAATGTGTAATATTAATGGGCGAGTATTGTGTGCCACAAAAACTTTAATACCGGAATTGAACAAGTGTGTCGGGTATAATATCACGCGCGATATTGTTTGCGAGCCACACCAACTCGCGCTACAACAATGGAACTCCTTAAAAAGTCCGTATATCTGAGTTGATGGTGCGCCGCATTAAGTAAAGTCTAGAGAAACTTGTAACACGTGAACACCTCATAAAAATGGTGATTTTATTGGGGTCGCACGTGTTGCGGTGAAGGAGAAAGATTACTAGCCAGGTGGATTGCACGCTATACAATATGTAACGAAAACCCTGTTCGACCCATAAGGATAATAAAGGTTAGGTAAACACTTGACTAAATATAATAGAAAATTTTACGTTTTCATCATAGAAACAACACTAATGAATTTTGAAATAATCTTTTTTTCCCACGAATTAATTCCAACTTCCCCGAAATTTGGTAATTTTTAAAAAAGTGACAACACCGGTATGAGCGAATAGCGATGCGACCACGTGCCGCGTGCCCTGCCGCCCGCCGCCCGCGGAAAGGTTGCTTACCGCACATGTATTAAGTTACCTCTTTTTGCGAAATAATATTTATTTCTTTAGGGGGATTTTTTTTTAAAGTTTAGCCCGGTTTTGTATCCATTAGTAGAATCAGTTATCGATACCTAACAATACCTTCACGGATCGAACAGGGTTTTCTTTACATATTGTATATTATAAAAACGGGCAACACATATCCATGAAAATTCTGAAAGCCTGGCTTCGTCTCTTAAAAGGAAAAGCTTAGTTGTAACTCGTTTAATTACTGGAATGTAGTTTTACTAAGATAAGTTGAAAAAATTCATGAAGTTGCAATATCAAAGAAATAAGAAGAGAGTAAGACACTTAACGCCGATTCACGCGCCCTAATTGAAACAAATTCAGCTCAAAGTTTTTCGTTCACAAAGGCGACTGCTGAATGCGACTCAGCAGAAAGCGGCGCGGCGTGGTCCCACGTAACCTTCATTTTGCCGCGTTACACCCGCGATGATTTACTGGAGCGAATTTTTCTCGCACACGACCCCACTTCGTCTCGTCTAATAGTTGCTGAATCGAATATTACACTCAGATGCCAACGCGGATCGAGACCATTTTGTCTGCCGTAGTGTGCTCATACCCTGACTGAGGAGACCGCTCAAATGACACTGACCGAGCTCGACACGACAGTGGAAAATAAAAGAAAATTATTGTCCATCTCATGTCGTGGTGGCCTAGTGGTTAAACACCAGCCTCTCAAGTATGAGTGCGCGGGTTCGATTCCAGGTCAGGCAAGTACCAATGTAACTTTTCTAAAGTTATACGTACTTTAGGAAAGGAAACATCGACTTTATAAGTCTGGAATTGCCAACTCGCATTGAGCAAGCGTGGTGATTACGCTCAATCCTTCTCTGAATGAGAGGAGACCTGTGCCCAGCAGTGGGACGATATAAAGGTTGATGATGATGATGATTGTCCATCTCCGAAATGAATACTCCCAGGGTGGTAGCGAATTATCTCCATAAATAGTGTCGAGGATGATTTATACAAGGTGTCGCAGTTTAAGGGGCCACATCGTGACAGATGAGGTCCCGTCGCAGTAGGCGGCACGCGGCTATCAAAATTTTACACTTAGCGGCGGCTGCGATTGAGACGGCTCATCTCGAAGTACCATGCAGGTATATTTTCGTTATCCTTCATGCAAACAACTCGGTACCTTATTAAAGTGCGGGGTGAGAGACGGCCGATATTGAAATACTTGTTTTTGTAGGTGAAAGTCTTCGACGGGGGCAGATGTTACCAAAAGTATCTCTTTTAAGAATTTCGTTGAAACGGGGGGCGTGCGCACTCAGCTGTCAAAATTACTACTCGCACATGTCGGGTAGGTGAGTCAAGTTCAAGCAATATTGTTTTGTTCATTCACATGAGAAAATCTAGAGAAAATTACTATTATCGATGACGCGACGGGCGATGTGAACCGAAAATTATGTTATTGTTGTGTTCATCTTCTCATGTGACCTCTTTATATTTATTTGATTTATCTTTATCAATTGTTTCATGTTCAATAACATCTTGAACCGATTAGACAATTTTAGATCAAGCTCCGCGGTAAATTTCAATAAATTTTCTAATTAAAACCGGCCAAACAAAAGCCTAAACTCAAACTTTTTTTCCAAATACATATAGTGGTGCTGGATCAAATTATTCAGAGCACACACAGCACACCTGGGACCTAAATACTACTGGGCTTTCAGGACATAAGTACTTCAATAGCTCGCAGGTGTGCTGTATTACAGTCCGGCTGCCGCTTTCCTTCAGACTGATTAATACATAAACATATAATAACAAATCGTGGAAAATAGTTTTCGTTTTGCAAAGCTGTATGTATTTTAAAGAAAATGGAATGAAGTTCAAAACACCACGTTACCTTCAAAATGCAAATACATATATTTAAAGTCAAATTAAAGTAACAGGTGAATATGTAAATCTTTCAAGTGTCTTTCAATATCTTCTTTCAATCTTTCTTTCAATCGTGGGCGACGTCCCCCGCCGTCGCCCACGATTCTAGTGCACACCATACTAGACCACAGTGGAATTGGAATAAGGCTGATTTTCAATTTTTATATTCTAGGATTCTTTCCATTGACTGGAGTGTGATGTATGGAATGCATAATTTAGAAGAAATGTTGAACTTATTTTATGATAATCTTAATTTTACTATTAATGGGTGCGTGCCCCGGAAAAAGCTAAGTAATGGAAATTCGCGGTACGTATACCCAGTATGGTACACAAGAGAAATAATAACAAATATACAAATTAAAGCCAGACTTCACAAAAAATTCAAAAAATCTAAGTTAGATAATGATTATCACAAATTTGCAGAATGTAGAACTCTTATAAAAAAGTAATAGGAATTGCGCATATAGAACATAAAAATAAAATTCAGTGTCAATTTTTAAAGGATCCGAAATCGTTTTGGCAGTATATTAGATCTAAAAGGAAAACACTTAGTAAGCAGAGTATCATAAAAGAAGGTCAACATCTAACAGATGACGAGTGTGCTGGACAGTTTGCAGACTTTTTTGAGTCTGTGTACAGCAAGGAGCCACCCAAACTGGATGCGTGCGCGGCGGCGGCGGCGGTCGGCGCGACCAGTGCACGTGTACACATTGAGAAGCTGAGTCTCGCAGAGGTTCCGCAGGCGCTTGGGAGTCTCAAGCCTAAACGTTCGTCTGGCCCAGACGGTATACCTGCGTTTCTATTCCGAGACTGTGGGAGAGTACTAGCGGAGCCATTACTTCACATTTTTAATACATGTTTAGAACAAGCCACGTTCCCGCATAGGTGGAAGATCACGCGCGTTGTTCCGGTTCCTAAAGGAAAACCAAGTTCGGATACCTGTAACTATAGACCGGTGGCTGTACTCTCCACGCCTGCTAAAGTACTAGAGTCGGCTATTCAGCGCTCCATTCAGGAACAAATGCGTGCGCGTCTGTCAGATGCGCAACATGGGTTCCGACCGGGGCGCAGCACTGCTACGAACCTTATTAACTTTATGGTACAGGTGGTGCCGGCAGTAGACTCGGGGGTACAGGTAGATACAGCGTACTTCGATTTTAAAAAGGCGTTCGATACGGTTGATAATGACATCTTGTTACGGAAGCTCGCAAAAATTGGGTGTACCCTGCCTCTGCTACAGTTCTTAGCTAGCTATATGAAGGATCGCCAGCAATATGTCGACTACAATGGCTGTGTATCTCAACCATATTACACGAGATCGGGCGTGAGCCAGGGCAGCAATGTAGGGCCTATCGAGTTTGTTATAATGATAAATGATTTACCGGAAGTTGTCAGACACGGGACTTGTTTATTGTTTGCGGATGACCTGAAATTGCTGCTCGAGGTTCGGGATCACTCGGATTGTGAGCGCCTGCAGGATGATATCAACAGAGTAGTTGAATGGAGTAATAACAACAAACTGCATTTTAATGTTGCTAAATGTTCGGTGATGTCGTTCACTCGCGCGCGAACTCCTTTGAACTATCCATACAAGGTTGAGGATGTGCCGATGCAACGAGTAGCTCAGGTACGAGACTTAGGGGTAGTCTTCTCTCAGGAACTAACCTTCCGTGAGCATATCAATAAGATATGTAAGAAGGCATACCGAAACCTGGGTTTCGTACTCAGGCAGTGTCAGGGGTTCACCAACATCACAACACTTAAGGTGTTATATGACGCATTAGTCAGAAGTCACCTCGAACATAGCGCATTCATCTGGGCTCCTCATGAGGCGAAATATAGTGGTATGTTGGAACGTATCCAAAATAAGTTCACTAGACACTTGTACTATAAGCTGTATGGAGTATATCCAATGTACCCATTGATGTACCCTACACTATTCGTTCTGGGTATGGTAGGGTACAATACTTTAAGGGTGCGGCGGGAGTTCTCACTCGTAGCGTATGTGGTGAAGTTACTACGTGGCGTGGTGCAGAACCCGGGAGTGCTACGGCACCTACAGCTATGCGTGCCCGACCAGTACGTGTGGAGGCGGCGCCGCCCGCCCCTGCTCGCTGTGCCTGCGGCCAGGACCAACCTACTGGCGAGAACTCTTCTCACTAGAGCCATACGTGTGGTGAATGAGGTTCATGAGAGGGTTGATGTATTGTGGTGCAATATGAGTGAACTTGCTAAAGTTACATTATATATAATAAGTTACTTAGACTAATTGATATTGTTGCTTAGACTAAGAATTAAGTACCCACTTAATTCTTGGTCTAAGTAACAATATCAATATCAATATCAATATCAATATGAATATTTTTATAATGTGTATATTTAGAATTTAGTTTATACGGCCAATCTGTCGCATTGGATCATGGATCTGTAATGATAGAGATAGGTGAGAATAAATAAATAAATAAAATAAATAAGTCTGCTCAAACATGACATTGTTTTGAGCTTTTAATGTACATACATAAACATCTGAAAGCAGTCTACAATTAATTAATGTTTAAAATATATAAAAACCATTCAGAGGAATGTTTTATATATTTTATGTAATGTTTTAAATTATGACGTTAATAGCTGACGATTAATTAATCACAGTCGCTTTTTAAAAGTCACTGAGCTCAATCTTAATTACGTGAATGATTATCCAGATCTCAGATATAAACATGTTTTTACAATGAATAGGCAAAAATATGATTTTCGAAAAAAAAACTTGCTGAAATGTTCAGTAGCTGATATCCAATTATTTTTAGATTTATTAACTTTGAATAATGTATTTAACTTTGATTGGAACGTGAAATATTATTCTACGCCTTGAGTCCTTTCTAGATTGAGTATTTACATTTGGCGAATCGTAAAATTGCTTATAGCACAACTTTTAAGCTTTTTCTTTATGTCTTTTTCCCACCAGAAATCGATGTATAGAAACTTATTTCTGGGTTTTAGATCTTTGCCGATGTCTTAGTAGTTGTTGACCTTAGCAGTACAAGAGTATTGACTCGCGCCTAATCTGTACAAGTTATGGTCTGTCACGAGCATGGCCTAGTAACGATTGCCACTGCGATAAGTACTAGCGAATTCACCGGCACGGGCCTATGACCTTTTACATGTGTTTGCATCCTAAGAACTGGTTCTTACAGCTACCTTATTCACTATATTTACTTAGCAGATTTATGAATCTACACAAAAAAATTTGTTGTTTTGTATTTTTGTATATAAATACAACGAATTTGTGATTCTTTTCCCGACGTACACATACACATTTGATTTAATATGCGTGTTAAGATGTGTTTAGATTTTAATTATTTTGACGACACGCTTGGTGCATTGGCTGAGCGATCGACTACTATGCTGCGTGTAGCGAGTTCGATTCCAATATGAAACAAAATCATTTATCTACAGTGAATGACCTACAACGTATTAAATAATTACAGGGTGTAGGATGCTTATTCGACAGAGAGTTTACATGTAAGACAAATTAAAAGACAAGAAAAACTGGATCAGCATCTAAAAACGTATAACTACAGAATTCCTTGCTCAGAAATCGTTCGTATCTCGATACGACTAGACAAGCGGAGTGCGGTTAACAATTTATATGGAATGTAGTGTAGTGTTTCCATATGGTACGGTATATAAATGCTGCAAGAAGTTGCCGTAGCATCACGCGGTAGATCGCGACGCCGCGCCGCCGGCGCGCGATCGTCGGGTTCCATTTCACGAGCCAGGGAATGCAATTCCCGGGATTCGATATGGAATGGGACGATACGTCCATACGGATGAAGATCGCTAAACGAATAGAGATCGCTAAGAATATGAAGGTTTTGCCGCGGACCGGCTTTCAATTTAGCATTATTCTTTGTGATGAATTCACTTGATATTGTATCATACGGAATGCGATAACTTTTCCATATTTGAAAAAAATTAATAAGACGATTGTAATGGAATGCCTGCTTTTCTACAACTCTTTTTTTACGGTTAGAAAAGTACCTGGTTAATAAATTAATATGAAACGTCTGTCACGCATTTTCCATAATATAGCGTATCACAAAAACACTCTCTACTTATGTGATTTACATTAAAACCTAGTTTTTGAAGTAAGATCGCATTAGCATGTGTCACGAGAAATATGTCATTGAGTAACACAATACGGAGTAGGATGGGTTCTTTGTCTTTTGCATTGTATTTTGAGGTATTGAACGTAATTGTGTTGACAATAAATATTTTACACAAAATAATATTTGTACATATTTTCAAATAATGTAATTATCTAAACGAGATGATAATTTGTCAGCTCATTTTACACAATTAAGAGATATTATATTGTAAATATTAAAATAAGGTTTTTTGCGCATTCAGCTATTTATAGCGAAGGGAAACTCACGATATTGAAACAAGAAACCAATTAATTTCCGCTGATTGGCAACGATTTGAATATCCTGCTAACAAGCTCCGACGGATAAAAACAAAAAAGCAGCAAGCGAAGGATTCTTTACAAAAAAGTTATCTGAAATACATTCCATTTGACTGACCCTCCATTCAGAAGATTTCTACAAACCTGTAGGTATGCTTAGGATTTTCTTGTTTAACGTTCAATCGCGTCCTTTTGCGATTCGGAGGTGAATTAATACGAAATAACGCAAAGGTTATCCATAAAGTTACCAATAAATCCTATCTGTATAACATACATACATGATAGTCGGAAGACGGGCCGTGCGTATAATTCCGTAAAACTATGTAAGTGTCGCTCCTCCGCGGGACCGTTTAGTGCCAATCGCGGGCGGATATCGCGCTCAGCAACGATATCGCTTCACGTTTATTACGCCATGATATTCCCTTTATCTCTGCCGTCTCGTTACGAACGCGATCCACTTACGATACGACAATCGCTAGTTCCTTCGTAACAATTCACATTATCGTAAATTTAAAGTACAGACATTTGCAATTTATGAGATGCGAATTCCGAAATCGTCGCTAATGTGAATATTACTCCATTGTATTCGGGACTATTGTACTTCAGAAGTGCGACGTCTAAAGCTAAATAATGAATGTTCCTCTTAAATGTGATTCTCATGTATCTCGGATAGTTTTCAGAACTTACATCTGGGGATTCACAGATTTTCTTTAATAACACTGACACGAAGGTATCTTCGGCAATAACTGAAGAGGAAAATTCATAATAAAAATAGTATCTATTTGTGTTAAAGTAAGTTAAATCGTAAATTCCATTGAACACACCCATATGAAAAAAAAACAAGTCATCTTTTCGTCAGGATCGTGTTTTCCAGATTCTGTATTGTTTGTATATAAATAATGACTGTGATTTTTAAGTCTTCAAGTATTTAACAAATCAGGATCTTCTCGAAGTCACATACAACAGGCTTCCATGAGACCGCAACAAACAAATTTACCAGTAGGCACAGTTTACATAGGACTTTGGATCGCTAAATTAGACAAAAGGTCGGTCGAACAAAAACAAGAATTTGATTAGCATTTGACCAGATGGATCAAAGTTCAGTTCAGAATACAGATAAGACGCGCTGTGTGTCCATCCAAAGAATATTGTTGATCAAACTGAGAATAAAACAAAGGCTAAGCTTTTAGTACCAGGATAACATAATTTATAAACATACTATCGATTAATGGATGTTCCAATAAAACCCTGATTCCTGGGGCTATACTTGTCCCAAAATAGAATGTTTACATGTTTACCCCGAACAGCTAAACAAGTACACAATGGAACGTGATTGAAAATGTGTTTGATATAATTTTTGTTTTTGGTTCAAAGACCTTACTCAGTGCCGTTGTATAACGAGCTAAGATGGTTTGGATAAAAAACCGGCCAAGTGCGTGTCGGACTCACGCACAAAGGGTTTCGTACCATTGATTTATGAAATTAAAGGATTTAAGTTATTTGTATGAAAGATTACGCGGTAATAGGCGGTTTACGATTTACGAGGTATTAAAAAAAAAAAGACGTGTGGCACTCGGGGACTGCCGCGGTAAAGGCATAGCATTTTGTATTTCTTTTTTTTTTCTCTTTTTTTTATTCTTTTTTTTCTTCATTTTTTTATTATTCTTTTTTCTTCTTCATTTTTTTATTTATTATTAATATTATTATTTTATTTTAATTTTTTAATTATTTTCTTTTTTTTTCTTCATATTTATTTCTTTTCTTTTTTTTTATTATTATTTCTTCTTTATTTTTTTTATTTATTTCATTTTCTTTTTATTTTCAGCTATTCGATGTTGTACATAAATACCTATACACCTATATACTTTCTCATAAACAGCTGCTTATGTATTCGTCCGATTTCGGAGCAGCTCGTCTCGATTCGTGCGAGTTTCGTAGAGTCGTACAATACGTCTAATCGCACGCACACAACGCCGAAGACTGGCTAACTGAAACGTCGTTAGACGATGTACGGCCTTCAAGCCACACCTCCGTGCCCGTCGGAGTGGGGAGCGTGAGGATTTTTGGTTACGGAATTTCTGGATTCGGTCCCCGCGCTCAAGGCCCGCGATAGAAGCTATGCAATAGCTTAAAAACTACTTAGTAGATGTCGATCAAAACAATTTTCGGAAATGTCTGTCACGCAAACTATTCGGTTTAGAAAAAAAACATTTTAGAAACCTCGATATCATTTTTGAAGACCTATCCGATACGATACGCCACACGTATGTGTTTGATGAAAAAAAAAATCAGTTTCAATTCTAAGTATGGGGAGCCCCCTACATTTATTATTATTTTTGCATCATAAATCTTAATGCGGTTCACAGAATACATCTATCTACCAGGTTTCAACAGTATAGTTCTTATAGTTTCGGAAAAAAATGGCTGACATACGGACGGACGGACGGACGGACGGACGGACGGACGGACGGACGGACGGACAGACGGACAGACGGACAGACAGACATGACGAATCTATAAGGGTTCCGTTTTTTGCCATTTGGCTACGGAACCCTAAAAATACTGTTCTAGCGGTCGCCTGCCTAGTTATCTAGTACTGGCAAGCTCTACTTCAAAGCGGCAAGCGAGTTCTAGGTTCGATTTCTAGGTCTTACACTGTATAATTGTTTCTGAATTTGAGCCTCGGTTGATGGCAACAGAGGCTCGCTTCTCTTAAACGGAACTGAAACTCAATCGGTGGAAGGTGGGTGTGCTATGATGTACATATGTACGGTTCTGCCAAATCCTTCAAGGAAAACAGAGGACTTATTGCTGAGTCGGGTTTGTCCCCGGAGAGCATAAACGGAGGAAGGTAACAAAAGAACTTAAAAGAACGCTTGTCAAAGTCAATCAATTGTCCTATCACCGCTGTGGGTAAAATAGAAAGGAAAAATTGTTTCCAAAAACATATGCTACTCGTGCACGACGGCAAACCATATTAAGGTGCAAATCCGAGATCGGCAGCGGCGTTGTCTTTTACGTTTGTTACATTATGAATGCTATTTCGTACTAAAAGTATTAACTGTTTCTATTTATCATGATATAGGTATCCAGTAGTGCACTAAATGCCACGCTACACGCCATACACATATTTTGTTACAATATATTTAACAATGTCTGTACATATATTAAGGTTGGTGCAGGATTTGTTTGTTTGTTGAAGCACATAGAAATTTATAGTCTGTGATCTATACGCAATGTCTATGTAAGTGTAACGGAAACAGTGCTCGATTCTAGAAGATTAAAAACAGCTTGATAAGTAATAAACTTCTTTTCTTTCTAAATAAATTCATATTTTAACCTACATAAATTCAAAACGTAACAAACGATGCTGCACCAGAGGGAGATCGATCTGGACCCTCCACGACCAAACTCCCGACACAATAACACTTAGCGCATCGTACCCAGCATCGCAACACAACTGCTTAGACCCGTCCTCTGTACGGCTTCACCAGACATCATGCCGGAACACGACGTATCGCTTAGGGGCAAGACTCTTTCTAGTAGGTAGGTGGTAACTTCTGCGGCAGCCGATGTTATAGCGACTAGTATTCCTAAGTTATTTTCGATAAGCGATTGTTTTTGTGAAGTTATCGTTAACTTCGCTTGTCTGAGTTTGTCCTGCGATAGACTCGCTGCACGTTGTTGTTACCAAAAAGTCAATTTCCGCAATTTAAAACGTTCAAAATCTAGTTTCGAACTCGTTTCAGCGACAAACAAATTTAAGAAACTCGTCAAAATATAGGGAAACGAAGTATTATTTGGCAGATTGTGACAGATCAGACTGTAAACGCTGTTTAGTGTAATATAAAGTCAGTTAATATTTTTGGTTGACGTTCCAAGCGATAGATGGCGCTGTAACAATTCGCTTTAAAATTAGATCGCGGTGTTAAGATTCTTCGTCGTTTTATGACCTCAGTGATATTTTTGAAACAAAAAACTTCTTACTGACATATACTTCCGTGTATTATTTGCCCTTTAGCGCGTAGTTTAGATCATCCCTGAACAAACGCTCTTACATTCCAAGAATTACCCCTCTGAGATATGAGACGGTTTCAATAGTAAACATAAGTAATAAAGTAAAAAATCGTCGTTTTATTATTTTGTATTAATGTGCGTGGATTTTTTACGTTACGCTAACCGTTACTTCGAACAGTTTTCTGTAATATGAAACTAATAGTTAATTAACCAAATAAAAAAAACTGTACAGAGATTTAAATTCAAATTGCCTTCATCCGTGTCAATAATCACACGTATTCACAAACTTCAGAACGTAAACTCTTCATTTACCTAAATCTATTTACACGCAGAGAATTATGGTGAAAATAAACATACAAACATTTCAGTATTCGTTTGGCTTCCGTGTATAAAAAATATTTTATTCCACAGTGAACAAAAGGGTCTGGTTCCATTGATATATTAATAAATTTTCTTTTAGGCGGCGTGACACGTTCCCGTCTACAGGTACCTGTGTGTGTACGTACTTGTCATCATCGGAGATGTATTAAGTCAGGTGCTACCTTAGCGCTCCCGCCCCGTTCCAGCGTCTCCGTCCCTCCTACGAATGCTCACAAATTAGCCACGAGCCACTGAGTCCCGATGGGAATCCGTCGGCTCGCAGCCCTTCAGAAATGACAGTGAAATAATAAAATTATTCATTACTGTGTATTTTATTCGTTAGAATACGATCTTATATAAATAAGCAATTTTTTATGTAGTCGTATTGTTGTTTTATTTAATTAAAAGATGAATTTTAACAATGAGAGATTTTTTATTATCGGTACCACAGAGTGCAAAAAAATCGTGTGCAATAGTGATGCGTCTTACATCGCACAGTGTTGTGCCAATCGGTAAAGAAGGGCTCAATTAAATTATTACAACACTTTCACCTAATTACAGCCCCTCCTTTAAATAAAGAAATATAATAATTCAATATTGAGCACACTATTATCTTTAATTACATGACACATGTCCTTAGAGCAACTTATGTATATAAAAGCAAACTTAAACTCTACTACATTAAATCAAAGCGAGTTATTAACTCTTACCAAATAGTAACTTACTAACAAGAATGAAGTGTTATTTAAGAAAACAATTTAATCAAGTTTTAACAATCCTATTTTCTTTCTTAAATACTGGAATTGATCTTTAGGTAATGCCTTTGTAAAGATATCCGCATATTGCTCCTTGGTATATACATATTTCAAATCAATTTGTTTATCTGCATATTTTTCTTTAATAAAATTATATTTAACATCTATATGTTTGCACCTTTTGTGAAAGTCTACATTTTTAATTAAACAAATTGCACTTCGATTGTCTATATGTAGAGTCACTGTATCTTGATGAAATGAACTAATATCAGTTAAGAGTCTTTTCAACCACAAAGCTTCTTTTGTTGCTGCACATGCTGCCATGAATTCAGCCTCCGTGGTGGATAGAGCAACACTCTGTTGACGTTGAGTTGCCCAAGTTACAGCAGCTCCATTTTTCACAAAAACATAACCAGTCAAAGACCGTCGTGTACTTATATCTTTAGCATAATCAGCGTCACTATATGCCTGTAGTATATCACTTTCTGTTGATTGATAACACAGACCATAGTTTTGTGTCTCCTTTAAATATTTCATAATTTTCTTCACAACATTCCAGTGCGTGTATCATAACTATTGAGATATCTACTCACCAGATTGACGCCATACATTATGTCTGGTCTGCTTACTATAGCAAGGTGCATCAAGGAGCCAACAGCTTCTCTGTAATGTATATTCTTGTCTGGAACAGCCGAGCTCTTTTCAAGCACTGTGTGAGGATCCACTGATTAGGTGATGCCTTTAAACCTTCTGGTGGTATCATATATATATGTCCTCTTGTATGTCTCCATATAAAAATGCAGTCTTAACATCAAATTGAATCATCTCTAAATTATGTTGAGCAGCTTCTGAAAGTAAAACCCTGATAGAATCATACCTAACTGTGGGTGAAAAGGTTTCTGTGTAGTCTAGACCTTTTTTCTGAGCACAACCTTTAGCACACAATCTTGACTTGTATAGTGGACCAGATGGCAGGTTTTTAATACGGAAAACCCATTTACAGCCAATTATCCTTGTTCCTAGTGGTTTAACTACCAACTTCCAAGTCCTGTTTTCTCTGTGTGCCAACAATTCTTCATCAATTGATTGCTTCCACTTTTCTGGACTTTCATTGTCTGTCGATTTTGCTTCAATGTATGTCTGAGGAATATCCTGCAGGTCTGAGATGTCATCTGAACATAAATAGGTATTATCTTCTATCATTTTTCTATGCCTTGATCTGGTAGTCACATTTGAATGAATATCTTTCAAATCTATTGCTTTCTCAGGTTCATACAAAGATCCCTCATCAGAGTGATATGAGTCATCACTTGTCATACTTTGTTCTGATAATTCTTTATTTTGAGGTTCAGCTTGGCTTATATCAGACGTTAAGTTAAATTCTGACAAAGGGAGATTAGCATAATTTCTCACCACCGAATTTTCAAGGAATATGACATCTCTGCTAATAAACACCTTTCGTGTTTTGGGATCAAAGAGCTTATAACCTTTAGTCTGTTCACTGTATCCAATGAATATCATTTTAGTAGCCTTTGAGTCTAATTTCTTGACCTTTTCTTTAGGTTTATGTACCATTGCTTCACATCCAAAGATATTTAAGTGGGTAATATTAAGCTTTTTACCTGTCCAGATTTCTTCAGGTGATTGAAACGCCAGGGCTCTAGTAGGACAGCGGTTTGTTATAAATGGTGCTGTGGACACTGCCTCTGCCCAGTACTGCTTCTAGTGGAGCGCCTGGAGCGTCAAAATCATAGAAACCTCAGACTTCCGTTACAGTGGATGAAAAAAAAAAAAAAAAAAAACGAATGTTTAGCTAATAACATAAATAAAAAAGTTTACCAATTTAAAATTTGTGCTTTTGATTTTAAAATTAAAAAAATGGATAATTATAATAATTCAAATAGTATGAGGCATATTATTGTGTAAAATGATTTTGTATATGAAAATTAAGTTCAGGTATATTTTTATATATGCATAATAAGTGAGTAAATGTAGTAATTCAAGGAAAATCGGAAAAAAAGGTAACATTTAAAATAAAATTTTTGTTTATTAAGGCATTTTACATTATTGATATATATCAAATATTTTCTTCCACTTCAGTCATTTGAATGGTAGGTAAAGTATTAAGGCAGCTATCTCCGTTACAATGTAAACATGCTACACTACAATATAAACCACTCTTCCGACATCCACAAGCAGCTCCACACCCCTTTTTGCAATTGCAAAATAACATTTGCAGTAGATTATCCGGTGCTGGTAATTGGTTCATGGTTATTGGGATGAACATGTTATTGAGATACTTCCACCCCCAATCTCCAATATTTATGTCGTTTCCTAACCATATTTGGGTTTGCAGGTACACCCTTTTCAGGTGTTCAATTGCGGCATCAGTTGTAGGTGGTAATGATGACAGAATAACACTGGTATTTTTGGTTGTAGCTTTAATGAAAAAATTGTATCTCAATATATTCAAGTCTTTGATTTTTGCAGGAGCTCCATATAAAGCCAAAATACATGCTACACCTGCTTGAAATATATTATTGAAGTCTTCGTTTTTGTTTTTAAATATTTTTGCGAATTCATGCAAATCATAATGTTTTTCAAAATTTTTGGCAAACTTAATTTTTCCTTTATTGAAAAATGCCGAAGTAGTGTCACAACCCGTTAAGGAATGTAAAAAAAGAATATGTTCTTTACATTTTGGTAAAGATTTCTCTAGACTCTTCGAAGAAAATATTTTTTGTTCGACCTTGCCTCGGGATGGTTTTAGAAAATATATTTCACGACTCTCATCCGCTAAAGCCGTTAATATAACTAATACGTCAGTATCTTCTGAAACTATTACAACATTTTTTGTTTCCAAATTAATTGCTGTATCAACAATTAATTTATCTGCATCACTTTCCGCTTGACATGTGAAAATATTGTTGTCAGCTAATTTTATTCTCAACATTTCTATCAAGCGACTTTTATTATTGTTATTTGACAAAAATTTATCTTGAGCGATTTTTAAAGGCATATCTGCGTTGAATTCAATATCTGCACATTTATTTTTCAATGCGCGACGATTCCGTTCGGCCGATTTAATAGAATCTATCTTATATCCGTCGAAAACCACGTAGACATTACTATTATAATTATTTTTTTGACATGAGACATTTGATGAATGACAAATTCTACGTGTACATAAAAATAAATGCTATCTGAAATTAAATTATATGTTGGAATATTAATTTTTTATTATTTTTCAATTAAAAAGTGAAAAAATTGAAAGCACAAAAAAATTTTTGGTAAACTTTGCAAGATATAGTATAAGAAAGAAAATGCCACCTCAACCAAAAAAATTCATTCACTGTAGCAATTTTCCGAGGTCAAAACCCCCAGGCGCTCCACTATTCTGTAATTTAGCATTTAATAACATACATCTGGCACGTTCTAATAAGGTACTATTCATTCTTTCTGCTAGTCTATTTTGCTGGGGTGTATAAGGTGTAGATGTCTGATGAGAAATTCCATTTCTAACTAAAAAAGATTTAAACTCATTACTCAAATATTCTCTGCCATTGTCAGTACGAAGTGTCTTTATTGATAAATTATGTTGATTTTCAACTAAGGCTTTGTATTCTCTGAATTTATCAAAGATATCTGACTTATTCTTTATTAAATAAACATATACTTTCCTGGAACAGTCATCTATGAAGGTAACAAAGTAATTTGCTCCTCCCAGTGATTGGACTTCCATGGGGCCGCAAACGTCTGAGTGTATAAGTTCTAGCAATCCTTTTGCTCTGGAACCTTCAGAAGGAAATGGATTTCTTGACTACTTTCCCTCCAAGCATGAAATGCATACAACTTTGTCTTTGTTTTAAATTTTTACCCCTGTACTTTCATACAGTTTATTTAGGTCTTCAAAGTTCAAATGTGCCATTCTTTGATGCCATAGATAAGCATCATCACTTTTACACTGTAGATATGTATGCTGAAATACTATTTGTATTGAGCCGGTACATATTATTTATCAGATTTGCTTCTGCCACTTGTTTATTCATTTTATTAAATATTCTGCATCCTTTTTTATCAAATTGCACATGACAGCCATTCTTTATTATCTGACTTACTGACAGTAAGTTTGTGGCCAATTCAGGAACATATAGAACATTGTGTACTTCAATAACTTCAGACTTGCCATTTCTATCAACAACATGTAGTTTTACCTTACCATATGCTTTTACAGTAAGTTTCTTGTCATCAGCCACTTTAACAGAGTCAACCAGAGGTGGTGTTTTATCATAGAACCAGTCACGGTTCATTGTAAGATTGACGATGCCCCTGAGTCTACATACCAGCCATTGTCATTGCTCGTTGATGCAGAAAATACTGCTACACAGCCAGAGCTCTCATTTGACTTTTGTTCCTTTTTCTTATTTCTGCAATATTTGCTTACATGCCCATACTTATTGCATATAAAACACCTAGGACCTTTACTAGCTTTATACGTCTTATCTGAAGTTTGTTTGGCACTTTGCGATTTAAATTGATTTCTGTTAACATACAGCGCAGTATTCTCTGATTTTCTTATGTCTTGAAGTAGCTTTGTCTTTACTAAATCAGCTGTTATTGGCAAATCCGAACTTTATGAAGCCATAATCATTGGTTGGTAAACATCTGGCAATCCAGCCAGCAGTAAGGTACCTAACCATTCATCATTTACAACAAAATCTATGTTTCTTAGTTTGTGGGCAGTTGTCATGATTCTGTTTACATAGTCCTCGATGTTTTGGCATCCCTCTAGGGTAGTAGTGATCAGATCTCTCAGCAATCCGACTCGTCGGGTCAGTCCTTTGTCGTCAAAAGTATTCGCCAAATTATCCTATACTTCTTTTGCCGTCTTTGCCTGTTGTATATGTATATAATTGATAGGATCAACTAATAAGATTATCTTTGACTTAGCTTTAGTGTCCTTTTTTAAATCAACGCCATCAGAAGCTTCGACGCAGTCCCACAATTCCTCGTGTTCAAGGTAAGTTTGTACTGAGAACTTCCAGGTGGGATAATTTTCTCTTCCGGTCAGTTTTTCTATCAGCGTCATCGTGTTTGAAGACATTTTTACTGATGAAGACGCCTTTGGACGACGAACACGTTGCTACTTTTAGGTTATATTTTATTATCACTAACTTAATCTTGTACTGAATGTAGTTTTGACTGTTACTTTTACTAATTTCACTAAGACTTTTGTTTCGCAGTAATAACGTGGGTCTGGGCCCATAACCTGTTGTTTTATTTAATTAAAAGATGAATTTTAGCAATGAGAGATTTTTTATTATCGGTACCATAGAGTGCAAAAAATCGTGTGCAATAGTGATGCGTCTTACATCGCACAGTGTTGTGCCAATCGGTAAAGAAGGGCTCAATTAAATTATTACAAAACGTACAAAAATTTTACATAGACGGTGACATTAAGCGTTTTTATAATTAGAGAAAGACAAGACAATAACATACTTTATTGTTTTCGAGACAAATGTAGAAAATAAAAACAAAGATAGGTACTGCTGAGTGTGCGAGTCGGTTTGAAAAGGGATTTCAGTCTTTTGTATTGCATGTGGGTTCCATAGTAAGTTGTAGCCCTTTGTTGAACTCCTTCAAGTCGTTGAGCGCCCGGTGGTACAATGGGTTGATACGCTCCCTAGGGAGGTCCCAAGTTTGCTTTGTGCCTCATTCTGGGCTTGATTCAGTCAATTGTTTTATTTCAAGCAAAAGCTCCTAAATCAACATTGTAACATCGACAAAAGAGGCTTACTTGATTAATTGTTTAAAATTAATGCATTTAATTGACATTACAAGACAAAACAGCGGAAATAGACCAAGTGCTGTAGAAAATAGTACTTGATCAAATATTTGAATATTATTAAAGCACGACTTTAGCAAAGCAAAACTGTTCAAAATAAGCATAAATATAACAGCATCTCGGCTTATCAAATTTTCGTCAGTGTCGATTGGTGTATAACCGAGGTTTCCGAAAGAGAGCGGATCCTTCGCTTTAGCGGGAATCGAATTTAGGACCCCGAGCTACCTAAATTGATTTACCTTACCCTTCCAACCGCGAGGTGACGTGGATTTCATAAAATCTTAACACAAATCCGACTCTAGCGTTGGAATACAAACATACGGACAGATTTTTGTGATTTAAATAAATTATTTTGAGTTGTTTAAGATTTTGAACACCGAGTAATGTTTCAAGTAATCAGCAATCATCACTCAAGGAACGTTTTGTGCTTATGATGTTCCCCGAAGCTGTTCCAAGTACGGTAATATAACTCCAACTGGTAATTAAGTACATTCTCTGGCAATCAACACTTCAGCACTACTAACAAAAACATTAACAGTCATGATATCATTAGGAAATCATGACAGTTAGTTAACCTTTTGTTTTGTCCTGGATGACCTCTCCCGCTCTGAGCGGCGCGAAAGGGGTAAAAGGAAAAACTTTCACAAGGTTGTCGGTCCACCATATCAGGTGACCATTCCAGCAATCACGCACCGGAACACGCAGCTTGGACCGCTGCGTGTTCCGGTGCGTGGTCGCTGCTCGAGAACCCATCGGTGCCATTGGGCACCGGTCCCACGGGCAATGTGCCCGGCCCACTGCCACTTGTGTGCAATTCTTCGGGCTATGTCAGTTACTCTCGTTCTTCTTCGGATCTCCTCATTTCTGATTTGATCACGCAGTGAAACCCCAAGCATAGCCCTCTTCATTGCCCTTTGAGTAACCTTGAGCTTTCATAAAAGGCCTTTTATTAGCGAAGCGACCTCGTCTCAGTTCCATATGTCATCACTGGCAACACACACTGGTCCCAGACTTTTGTCTGTCAGACATTGCGGTATTTCGGACGACAAGATTCTACGTAGCTTCCCGAATGCAGCCCAGCCGAATTGGTTTCGACGATTGACCTCTTTCTCGAAGGGACCTACCTAACTGGATAGTCTGTCCCAGGTATATGTAACTGTCAACAAATTCATGAATAGAGTCTCCAATCTTTATAGGATACTTTTAGTCGATACAACATGGGCATTAGACATGACTTTCGTCTTGTACATGTTTATTTATAGACCGACTTGCTCGTAGGCTCTACTGAGGTGTTCGAGCATTGTACTCAGGTCCTCTGCGGTCTCCGCCATGGCTACAATATCATCAACAAACCGAAGGTGTGTAATGTACTCTTCATTGATGTTGATGCCTAGTCCACACGCCTAGACACCATGCTACAAAGGTATTAGTTTCGAAGTCTGGTTCTGTATTCGGACTGACATGGTGGCGTTTTTGTACAAACGCTTCAGCGCTTCAATATACCGATAGTCT
Source organism: Sesamia inferens (assembly GCA_037179545.1). Lineage (NCBI taxonomy): Eukaryota > Metazoa > Arthropoda > Insecta > Lepidoptera > Noctuidae > Sesamia > Sesamia inferens. Next base: position 31,591,823 of record CM073935.1, read on the forward strand.
ACTTGGCACCGCTGGACAGGCTGCAGTACAGCCCAGGTCTCGATCGAATCAAAGGTATTTTCGTAGTCCAGAAACGCCAAGCAAAGGGGTAGGTTATACTCCTCGGTCTTCTGTATAACATGCCGCAGCGTATGTATGTGGTACAGTCCTAAAGTCCTTTCGTAAACCGGCTAAAGTTTCTGCAAATGAGACGATCCGAGAGGACTCTCTTTAACTTACGCTCTTTAGTAACAAAAAATACAATCAATTCATTGAGACTGAAATTAAACAACTCTCCAGTCACCACTCAGCTGAAAGCATATGAGATGTGTCAGGCACATCATTATGTTCAGTGACCACCTTTGTAAATATATTTGCCTTGTTCCAGAAACCGGCAGCGAGCGATCATCGCATTGTTTGTACGATGCTGTGCGCTTCCTAATTACCAACATGGATATATTGGTTACAAACATCAATTACAAGCCCGTGAGCGTCTGAATATTTTGTAAGGTACTTTGTTTAGATCAGATATTTTAATTGAGTTTAATTATATTAAATACTGTGACGAGACCAGAATTACAAATGAACGTTATAGGTGAGCAATGACTGCCAATCTTAAGTCTAACTCAAAGCTCATAAATCATTAAAGTTTTCGGTAATCTGAACTGGCAATACACCTATCAGTTACAGTTATCTTGCAAAGGTCTATAGGCGATCTCACAAAGCAATAACTACAGATTTAATCTGCTTTACGTCCTTCTAGTTTCAAGTTTCTTTTTTAATAAATTATTAAGTAGCGCTTGACCGCAATTCCGCCTGATGGTAAGCAGTGACGCAATCGTTGATGGTAAAACGCACTAGTTTATTAAGAGCCTATTCACTCTAGCCCTGAAGACACTTAAATTGTAGTCCGACGGAAACACCGCCGCTGGCAAATTGTTCCAGTCCCTCGATGTACGTGGTACAAAAGAGGAGGCGAAACGATTCGTCCGAATAGGGTGGAAATTCGCCGTGCGACGGGACGTCCGATGGTAGAACGCAGATGGGGAACTAAGTCAAGCAATTCCCCCGCACACTCACCAAAATGAATCTAAAATAAACACGTGTTACATTGTCGTCAACAAATGATTGTAGTTCTTAATTTCAACCTTATGATATGAGTCAAGATAAGAAAGAAAGAAAGAAAGAAAAACGTTTATTTGCAATAAACATGACGCAAGAGTTTACAAAAACATTAAAAAAAAAATAAGAAATAGTTGAGGGAAACATGCGTCACATCCACGCAAAACGGCTGTCGCTCAGCATTATGCTGCGACTCTATGCAAAAACAGAACCCAGCGCTGGTTTTCAGCGATAGCCGGCGTCAACGTAAAGACGTCACCCGATGCAAAAAAACAATTAAAAGTAGCACCGAACCGGTAATACAGTAAAAATAAAAACGTAATAATAAAAAGATATAAAAAGTAAATCCAATTGTAAATGGTGAGAGTAGAGTTTAAAGTTTAAACAAACACAAACAAAAATATAAAACATAAAATACGGGATATATAAAAACTACGAGAGCGTGTACAGGTAAATACATATATCAGTAGCCTACGAGTTCAAATCTTACGTTGTGCATGGACTTTAGTAAGTTTTTAGTCATCATCATCATCATCATTATCAACTTTTTATCGTCCCACTGCTGGGCACAAGTCTCCTCTCATACAGAGAAGGATTGAGCATAATCACCACGCTTGCTCAATGCGGGTTGGCGATTTCAGACTTAAAGTCCAGGTTTCCTCAAGATGTTTTCCTTCACCTTCAGTCATTGGTGTCCAAGATATACTTAGAAAGTACATATAACTTTAGAAAAGTTACATTGGTACCCTGGTGGCCTGACCTGGAAACGAACCAGCGCACTCATACTTGAGAGGCTGGTGTTTTAACCACTAGGCCACCACGACATTTTTACACGACATTTTTAGTCGATTAGAAGTAATGGGACAGAAATATAATGTTGTTTGTCATTGGTTAGTGAAGTGTGATTTTATAACGATATAATATTTATTCTCAAAAAGCAGGGAAATATTAATATTGGGGCGAGAGCGACTATTATTACGCTGCATAAAAGTAGTACCAGATTTTCTGGTAAAATAAACTCAAATCTATAAGGTTAGAATTCATTCAAGTCATGCGTAATAGTTTCGGAGAGAATTACGCTAAATATGTGGGAATACACATATATATGGGTGCAACCAGTACCAGGAGATATGACTTTTATTCTTCCATGCGCTGATGAAGTCGATGGATGCGGGCAGCACAAGACCGGTCATCGTGGAAAGCCTTGGGGGAGGCCTTTGTCCAGCAGTGGACATCTATAGGCTGAAGAAGAAGAAGAAGCGCTGATAGGTCTATGTATAAGTATGTATAAGTATAAAGATGGTGTCGTGCTACACAATGCAGGCTTCTACGGGGTTTGACGGTGCAGATGTGGCGGTGGTGGGAGGCAGGACGATGAGAGGTGTATAAACAACAAAACAAAAAAATAATTGCATGTAGGTACGGGAAATTTTAAAAGGATAAAAAAATATGTTATTTGTATATTATACTAGCTTTCTGCCTGCGGCTTCGCCCGCGTGGAATTCGGTTATATCACGTTTTTAGATATCCCTCGGGAATATCATTTTTTTTTTAAATAAAAGTTAGCCTTTGTTCTTTCTCAGGGTCTAAAGATTGTCTGTGCCAAATTTCATCAAAATCGGTCGAGAGGTTTAAGCGGGAAAGCGTAACAGACAGACAGAGTTATTTTCGCATTTATAATATTAGTATGGATTACCATATTGTAGGGTCCATGGTTATACACAATATTAATATTAGTTTAGGTGTTTTGATTTTATTAATTAAATGGTATAAATAAATACCATTAATTTATCAGTAATTAATTATAGAGGTTTTAGCTTAAATACCAAAGTAAAACGCATCGTTAGCTTTATGTCCCATTAACAACAATATAAAAACGCGCGAGTTAATCGTTCGTCCCGGTACAAAATATCGTGTAACAGAGAGTTAGCAAAGAATGCGTTTTATGTGGTCCTTTCCGCCCGATTGGCTCCAGTCGATCAGGCTGGGCGATCGATGGCTATGACCGATGTTGCGATCGGGGTCGATTAACGATTCAGGCTTAACGATCGCCTTTGTACGTGGCCAAAGCTTGTAAATTTGTAAAGTGACAATAAAATCACGCATGTCAGTAAATGTACTCGATTGAATCAATTTCATTTCCTCTCGTAGCACTGACTAAAATGTAAATTCAGTGCTGTCTCATAAATAAATAGTTTTGTGTAACAGACTTATCCGCGGAATTCAATTAGATAGATATTTTCCAGCAAATAATGACAGACCAGGAGTCGCCAGACGGTGTGGGGCCAGAGCGTCGCGTCGGTACGTAAGTACATAACATCATAGCACGTTCGTTAGGACGGGAACAGCGAGAAGCTAAATTACATATATTCATGCTCTATAAATCAGTTGAGCTGACGAAGATATGAAATGCAATATTTAGCTGCCAAATCAAGGTTCGTAATATTGTGCTATAACAAGACTGTTATATCCGAATATTACGAACCTTGAGTTTGTTGTATCTACCAGACGGTAGATACTGCAAGTATAACGTGTTGGTTTATTCTCGTTTCCAGCAAAACATCCGCCGGTTTAGTGTCCGTATCTCAGTAAGGAACGTTTGTCATTGGCGGCAACTAGCGGCGCCACTCGGTCGAGGGGAACCCTTTGTTTTCTAAATGAACTGTTGCCACCCACGATACTCTGTCTCTGACTCTGATAAAATACTTTGCCCGATTTAAATGGGGATTCGGGATGTCTGTGGGCAGCCGCGACGAGAACCGCGTCCGGATCTTGGTGGTTGGTGTCGTATCGACGCCGCGATGGTGACAAATTATAAGAATTTTGCTGTTTAGTTTCAGGGTCATTAATCAAACGATAAAAGGAAGAAAGAAATAGCCGGCAAGTAGTCCAGCCAGACAGAACTAATAGGGAATTTAATCACTTTAAAATCATGGAATTTTCATTTCGTTTAACGCATGTCTATAGTGATACATCGATAAAACTATTTCAAATATTTAAGCCATACCGCGCTACGCATTTGAGATAATTACGTGCAAAATGAAGTAAAATTTAATTGATGCAGATTAGAGGGTGGCTTGTAAATCACGTCGATACTGTGTCGTCCGCGATAGCTCGTGTTTTACGGCCGCACGCGGGGGGTTAAATTTAATATTTTCTAACTCAACCGAGCGGGCAATAGTGGGTCAAAATTTAATGTTATGCTCGTTGCTGTGCCGTGCGTAGCGGTGCCATGTTTTGTGTTTAGAATAAATGAAACCAAAAATATTATTTCAAACCAAACATACAAGTCATATACATACATAATTTTATACAAACATATCTCGAGATATTCTTTTAAGTTTACTCGTATTTAATACAATACAGCTTTTAATTGTAGGTATGTGGAGTGGAAAATAAAATTATATTTTGTATACCTACTATGTCAGCTTTTTACATAGTGAAAAGTAATTAATTCTATTGTAATGAATACGAACCCTTGCTTAAAATCTAAATGGCTAACAACAAATTCAGGTTGTAACCTTAGCGATTATTTATCTAGATCTTGTCCGACAGGTAATTACGTCAAGTCTCCACTTGATAAGAATCGAGCAAATTTTTAGGCGAAGCTATTACGACAGGTTATATTTCACCGGCACGCGTCCGTCCGTACGTCCGAACAAATCGCAGCTACCATTCATTGTCCGGATTAATATGGCCGTGGGGCGTGCCTCTGTTTTATTACATTTTTATTGTAAGATACGTCGCCCGGGCAGCAGACTGGATTGATCAAATAACATATTTGTAAATAATATCAGCCAGTAAGGCAACGATTGTTTAATGCTTATCAATATTTATTATTGGCTGTATTCATTTTATTTTAATAAAGTGAAGCATAGTCGATTGACGATCTGTGTGCAAGTTTGCATGTTGTTTTATTAGGAGCCTTAAAATAAGAATTTAATTAGTAGTAAAATCAATCAAAATCAAAGCATTTATTTCAAATAAACCAGTTACAGGCACTTTTGAATTGTCATAAGGTCGGTCAGTCAGTAAGGTGAAGCTAGTCGCCCATTCCAAAGAGTAGGTACCTATGGAGAAGAACGGGCAAGAAACTCCATGGACACTCTTAAATTATCAAGCTATTGATACAAATATTTGATTACATCATTCATTTTGAAATCAATCGTGTGAGAACGATGCAGAAAGATATTGTACGCTGAGAGCGTCCATTATGAAAAAAAAAAACAACAAATCAGAAATTAAAATACGCCGTAGCAGCTAAGAGATGACCAGTCCCCTCTGACGGCGTCCGTTCACGAACATGACGTATGGATCAGCATCATTCAGCTCAACCATATTGAAGGGAACCTAATGACCCAACACACACGCCACCGTTTTTTTCTCGTTTAAGAGTAAATTATTAACATTAAACCAGTGGACTACTTTGGAGATCGCGCTATTTACATCATCAGTGACCTGCTGCTGACGTTTAAGTTTAAATAAAAGTGAAGTGTCATCTGCAAACAACACTATATCGTGATTATCCTTTATGAGGTACGGCAGGTCATTGATGTAAATAAGAAACAAAAAGGGACCAAGAATTGACCCCTGTGGGACTCCCATTGTTACTAAAGCCAGTAGCCATCTTTTCTCAAAAATATTAATTAATATAAATTCATTTTGAAAACTAAGTTGACATAATATGTATACATTTATTTCACAGGCATTCCACAATGCATAAGTTATTGCTGTTACTTTGTTCGGTAAGAAGGTATCGGTACGGCGAGGGGGATGTGTACATTTGGCGTGTCAATCTTTTGTTATTGTTATTTTTAATAAGTTTTCTAGGTTTTCTCGTCCGCTGCCGTGCCTCTTTTATATCAATATTATGAATCTCTAAAAGCTTTAAGATTAAAGAGCGAATTAATTTAAATGTTTCATCCATTTCATCCCACGTAAATATAAGAAAAGTGGATATCGTTAACGCGTGCCCGTTAAATGAACTCGATAGATACCAGGGGCGGTGAGGCGCTGAAGCGGTGAAGATACGGCAATTCAATCACGCGGCCATTACGCCACACGTCGTCCCTAGTTCGTTCCTCCCGCCCCTCGAGCGATACAAGCCGGAGGGGGCAGATTGGGAGCCCTTGTCAAATTGCGAATGCATCTTCGGCATGTCTATGGTGTTCTAGTACATTTATTGCATATTTTTGGGTTCGATATATTGCATATATTCGATATATTTTATTATATATATATTGCACGAAAAATCGGGCGCGCGTCAGAGTTTTTAGTATTTGTTTTTATAGTTTGTAGTGTCTAACTAACACGGTTCATGTGATACAACCAAGTGACAGGGAGTCACCCTTTGGGTACCTCCGGAACCCTAAAAAAATGGTTTCAATTGATTAGCAACGTTAAAACAGTAACAACAGTACGTACTTACTGTCTTAGTGCGCGCGCCTGTAGAAATAACTAAAACTCCATAGGTATCGTAGGATTTATCTTTATTTAGATTTTATCCTAAATACGCAGTCTGTAGTATGGTTCTTACCTGTAAAGAAAAAATATATAAATTAACTAGCTGACCGGCAAACGTTGTTTTGCCATATAAATAATAGATTAAATTACTAAAATGGCTATTAAAAAATAAGGGTTGATCGTAGAAGGGTGAAAATTGGGGATTGTATGTATTTTTGTATGTTGTATCATAAAAAAATAGAAATTAAAAATTTTGTTTAAAAAATAAAAAAAAATTTAGGGGTGGACTACCCCTAACATTTAGGGGGATGAAAAATAGATGTTGGCCGATTCTCATAGATACCGGTTAAGCACAAAAAAATTCATCAAAATCGGTCCAGCCGTTTCGGAGGAGTTTAAACTCCTCCGAAACGGCTGGACCGATTTTGATGAATTTTATATATTAGATAATAAATTAGTATCTTCAGGGCTAAAATGAACTAGCACACGGCACGGCTATTAATAAACTAGCAAGCTTGGAATCGCGGTTAAGCACTTGTTTATAATGTTAAAAAATTCTCATGTAGAAATCAGAAGAAACAAGTTAGCTGCTATTTTTAAACTATTTATAAATGTTGAGCTTTGGATACCTATACATAACTAAGGCAACAAAACTGCTTGGATATAGCCTGTTTTGTTTACCTATGTAAAAACTTTTGGTTGAAATAGTCAAATAAAAAAGCAATTGCTTCCACCAAACAAAATATTCTTTCTCAGTCATTAGAAAACAAATATCCGACGTAATGAAATAAGAAATAACCACTATAAAAAAAATAATATTTAGCAATTCTACTAATACAACAAATATTTTTAGTCGATTGGCGAATTTCTCTCAGATGAGAAGTTAAATAGATATTGTGACATCTCGGTATTACTGACCAGTACATTATTCATATTTAACTGTATTGACCATAAACCGGACATAATTTTAATCAATTTTTTTTTTAACTTCACGTAATGAATTGTGTTGTGTTTAATTTAATTTGACATGGTTAACTTATATTAATTTGACAATGTGTAAATAATATCTATCGAATGAGATGATCTATTATACTAAAGTTAAGGAAGTCAGTATAAGGATATTCTAAAACATTATCCCCCTTATTCATAAACACTGCTTAAAGTTAACTAATGATTAGCGATTCTTTAACCATAAATTTTGACCTTTTAACGTCACTAACTATAATCATCGTTTATGAATAAACCCCTTAAACACTGTGATGTTTATTAATAAAGGATGATTCTTTAATTATATTATTTTACTGATTTCGCCTCACCGAGTTCCACGAGTATATTTATTCTAAACTATAATTAAAACCAATTTATTGTTAGGTATAGTTGTACATGCGAAATTGTTAAAATCTAAATTTGCCATCAATAAAGTTGCAACTTATTAGATAGAAAATAAGCATTTAAAAATTCTTTATGTTTATTTTCTAAACCTCTTGTTATAAAACCGCTAGTGTTATTTTTATACAAGACATCTTTTTTTAAGTTTAATTATTTAGGATAAAAAATCGAAATTGTACGTGATGTAGAGTTCTTTTATTTTCGTGCTATATTAGTTAGTTTTAGTTCTTAGGTGCTTAATGCTTTAGAAAATCTTTATCTCCATCATAAAAAGTAAGTATAAAACCAAATAGTAAATATTAACTTCGATAAACACACAGCAGCATAATGTTGAAGCACGAGCGGCTCACTAGTTTTAGTGCGCGTTCTTAGATTCGCAAAAATGAAAACAGCGAGCAAATAAAATAGATGGTTATCTGTAGCAAGTGAATCATAAAATGTTTCGGAAGTATCGGTACCGGGGCTGCAGCTCACGTAACAATCCCGCAGTGCAGGCGGCCTGTGCGCCGCTCCACACCACAAAACTATATCGGGAATGTGATTTTCTTTTTTTTCTTATAAATAAAGCTATTTCATTTTGTGAGAGTTTCTCCATTTATATTGTTTCAGAACTTAATTAAAAATTGTTTGTTGAGGTAACTACCAGTGGCGAAGGGTGAAATTTTGACAAAGGGAAGCCGGTCCAAAAAAATAAACACTTAAACACTTACCTACTGCAGGATATCTTGGAGGAGGTCTTCAGATAAGAATAATATGAAAAGCCCCACCTTCACCTTACAAAAAAGGACTGATGATTTGATAACAATGTCTTTCAAGTATGATAAAAGCGGCTTTGTGAAAAGCCTTTTTCGACGTGCATCTCTATACCACACATGCATGCTTGTTAGTAAGTACTAAGTTAAGTACCTATTGTTAGGGAATAAGAGTCAAGAAAAAATAAAATAAAAAATTATAAAAATAATAAAGTGTTAAAAACCGAACCACACAGACACCGATCCAAAACCAACAAAAATATTAAGCAAAAATAAAGCAAATTATACACAATCACAACGTTATTTATATTCTAATGCAATGCGTCTGTTTTTTTTTAACAAAATGAGCTAAAATGTTGTTATAAAAATTCGGATTACTTTTAATTTTATTAAGCAAATTTTTTTCAATTGACATGATAGCCAAATCGGACAATCTGCTCTTTTTGGCAGTTTCGCACATACGTGTGAATGCGTTTTAAAGCAGAAAATGACCGCTCAGCTGAAGCTACTGAAATGGGGAGGGTCAGAATTAAACTGCAAAGAGTCGAAACTTGAGAAAATGCGTCTTTCAAAGACGAATTAACAGTAACAGCACTCTATATGAATTAAAGCCATAATAACAAACAAAATTAACAGTATTTAACCAAATCTGCGATTAAATTACCTTACAGAATCCGTCACAGTTTAAATAACACAAATATTAAAAACAAACGAAAAACTCACGCACCATAGGTAGGTATAGAACGCTATCTCGTAGTAGCGTGGTTTCTGTCTCTTTCTAATAGAGGAGAGGAGAGAAATACAAGCCGCTCGCGGGCGGCTTATATTTATCAAGTTTTACCGCGACGGTTAGCGAGAATTAGAAAGAGATGGACTGACACGCTCTCTCTTTTCGCGGCATAGTAAACCGTTGACATAGGTAAGCTGAAATTCGACGGCTTCCTTCAAGAGAACTACGAAAAGAATTACGAAAAATTGAAGCGCTGATTAATTTACGACTATAAAATGAAATGTGATACTTAGGGTATTGCTAAAAATTGCGATTGCTATTGTAAATCGCGCCGGCATTTGATTAATAATACTTTGTTAATGAAATAGAATGTAAATACTTTTGTATGAATATGGAACTGATTTTTGAAAGGTAACCCGGTGGGAATCGGCTTGTATGGACTCTTCGCCACTGGTAACTACAGTTAACTGAAGCGAGTTGCTTTGAGTTATACAATTTTGTGTAGCACAATCAAATTTGTTTGTACTACATCAAGCTACAACAGTTTGTAAAATTTCTTTAATACATTTTAAGATTAATTGGGACAATATGGCAGTCTTGGGTAGCTTGCTAGATCTGATCTGCACAAGTAACTTAGAAATGGAAAACGGTCTATTGTGGGAGCTGTAGGCAGCTCTGATGATAATAAAAGTAAACATACATTTAGGTAAGATATTGAAACATATATGGACAAAAAAGGAATACAATGTTTAGACAGGCGGGGTCCAGACAAAATTGAAACGAAAGTCCACGTATATGACGCGTTAAACAGAACATTGATGCGCGCTCTAACTGTCACTGATCCTGAGAGTGCAAAACAGCGACAGTAATAAAACGTTGTAAACAGCCCAAGGGCGGAGGTGAAAATGAAAAAGAAACATTTAGACGAGCTGTAAACTGCACACTTATTTATTTAAACATCGTAAAATAAAGGCGTTCTCCACAGACTGTTATTAATAACCCTTTTTAATGTGGGTGCGTTCCTCGCAGAAAAACCTTGTGTAATAAAAACTGGCTTCAATATGTAATATCAACCGATAGACTGTCAAAAGGCGACCCTTACGTTGAAACGGGGTCGCCAGAGTCGCCAGGAAATGTACCTACATAAAGAAGTAGGTAAAAATAAAGTTACTGTTAAATAATCATAAGTAAGTCTTTAATTAATCATTAACTGTGAAGAATTTTATGAACGACAAAGGAAGCTCTTATCCGTGTTTTTGTGTCACATACGAGTATAGCGCCTTGTATCGGGGAGGGCCAGAAGACGCGAGCACCGCGCGGGTGTCATGCGCTCTGATGAGGGTTGACGACGTGCCTGTTGCTCAATTGCGAGCAATCTCTCTTGCGTCCCTGATTTCTTGGTGCTCACAATCATGTTAAATTACACTAACGTTAATTATCTTTGCATAAATAAATAAATCAAAGACAGAACAGAATCGAAAAATACTGATAACATGGTGCATAGATTCATTCCATTATATATCATCTTTATATCGCTATCCTATTAACTCAATAGGTACCAGTGGCGAAGAGTCCATACAAGCCGATTCCCACCGGGTTACCTTTCAAAAATCAGTTCCATATTCATACAAAAGTATTTACATTCTATTTCATTAACAAAGTATTATTAATCAAATAGTAATTCTTAGCAATACCCTAAGTATCACATTTCATTTTATAGTCGTAAATTAATCAGCGCTTCAATTTTTCGTACATTACATTGAAGGCGACTCGACGACGACGAGCTTACCTCGGTCAACGTTTTACTATGAGGTCAAAAGAGACAGAGCGTGTCAGACCATCTCTTTCTAATGCTCGCTAACCGTCGGTAAAACTTGATAAATATAGGCTAATGCCAAGCGGCTTGCAGATCTCTCCTCTCCTCTATTAGAAAGAGACAAAGAAACCACGCCACTACTTTTGCTTAATATTTTTGTTGATTTTGGATCGGTGTTTGTGTGGTTCGGTTTTTAACACTTTATTATTTTTGTAATTTTTTATTTTATTTTTTCTTGACTCTTATTCCCTAACAATAGGTACTTAACTTAGTACATACTAACAAGCATGCATGTGTGGTACCTATGGAGATGCACGTCGAAAAAGGCTTTTCTCAAAGCCGCTTTTATCATACTTGAAAGACACTGTTATCAAATCATCAGTCCTTTTTTGTATGGTGAAGGTGGGGCTTTTGATATTATTCTTATCTGAAGACCTCCTCCAAGATATCCAGCAGTAGGTAAGTGTTTAAGTGTTTATTTTTTTGGACCGGCTTCCCTTTGTCAAAATTTCACCCTTCGCCACTGATAGGTACTAGTATATTATTTGTAAATTTTGAATTCGCACTGTAACAAAACGTATTAACAGTTTAATAGTCAAACAAACAACAACGTACTCAAAGATAAGTGAAGTTGCTGTAGTCGGTAGTGTAGGGCCGCGAATAAAACAACCGGGTTTCCGCGTTTCTGTTTCCAATTATTCAGAGTCGGCGTCGTATCACGACAAAACTCATCTAACTTTCGGCCGCGGCGCGAACACCGCGTGCAGATGTGAATAATTCTGCGAATTTCGGTGAAATTTCACGAAAACTCTCACGTTATGAGGCGAGAAGTTTTTTCGCTTCCATAGAATCTCTGGTGTGTGAAGAGAGTTTAATTTTGTGTTATCTCGAGTTGAGTGTTATCGCAGTAATTCATTCGTTCTACATTGGGAATGTTTGTTTTGATTATATTTCGCGGAGAGAACATTTGCAATTGGGTTGAAAATAGAAAAAAATAACAAAGTTGTTTTTCCGCGCAACGAATTAGATAACGCGTTTTCTAGTCAGGAAAACAGAATGAGAACACGTTTTGAAACAAGCAGCTAACTGAGTAGAGCTCAGACAGGAGAGTCAGATGTTTGTATGAGCAGACAGGAGTGTTAGGTGTTTGTGTGAACAGGCCGACAGTTAAGATATCAGCTTGTCATGGTGTATTTATTTGCGGAAGGCGCATCCGGCACGAACCGAGCGGCCGACAACGAGATTGAAAACAATTTCCTCGTCGACAAATGTCTACGTTTCTATAAATACATTGATATATTTATTTGCGTTACCTCCCATTTATTGCTTCTTTCTTTTTCTCCTAACATTAATCTTTTCCTTTCACTAACGAACGATACTTTCCGTCGAAGTCGGAACTTTTAACCGGGAAGTCAGTTCTACGCCTAATTTCAAAGTTTCCTTGCTTATTTGTTTTATTTGAATTACCGATGCTAGTTTTGTTTACTTGGAAATCACGAAATACGATTACGGACCGCGACTCCTTATCAACGCTCGTTAGATGATTGTGAGTGGCATGCACAAAAAACAAGAGGAATTATTCTTGGAGTTATATCATTATGCTGAGGATCAACAGTACAAGAAGAAAGATGCCTGACCGCTCAGAGGCGCGTTTCTTGTTGGCGCATAATAATTCTGCCCCTAAATGAAATTAAGGCGGTGTCGGCCGAGAGGCTCTGTAGCCGAGTTGTTGCCGCTGGTACTTATACAGTTGTACACAAAATACACAAGCTCGTTTGTTTGCGACTCCTTTTCATGCTAATTTAATTTGTCCCCAACGTTCCGAGCATTTTGGCATGACTTTATATTGCTCCAATGTAAAAAAGCAGGAAAATATATTAATTTCACACACCCCTCTTTGTGGCAGTCGGAAATGAAAGAATATATTTAGAATATTGTTTCTTTATCATTTTATGTATTTGTAAATAATGAAACAGTTTCCCTTTTTCTTTACATAGATAATCTGAAGTTGATCTACGAGAAACTTAAGTTAATCATAATTACATTAAAAATCAAGTTAGTTAATTGTGTGGTGGTTGAGAGCAGTGAAAGACATCGTTATGTCTAGGATCAATGGTGGCTCATGGAGCCCTTGGACCCGAACGGCCAATTTGGTAAAAGTTTTCCAATTTCCAAAAAAAAGTTTAAATTCTGTAGCATTCCCTTTGCAGAGCTCAGGTGTAGAGCCGAGGATCCAATTGGATGAATGAAAATTAAGTCAGACAACATGACTGACACGAAGATTAAACTAAATAAATAAAAAAGAAAAAGACTTAACTTCTAAAACAACTTTTATAATTTCATCGTAATTGTGAAGTATTTAGGGAAAGTGTCAAAATGATTACTTATCAGAATTGAAAATGTTCCAAGCCGCACGTGAAAACATCAGGATAACGTGGCTAACTTTGGTATACTATTAATAAACACTTGCTGTTAGGTTCCACGCAAAAATAGCTGTATGCAAAACAAACAATACAAAAAAACAATATAGTTGTCCTCACGGGCTCATAGAGCAAGAGCCCGCAAAATAAACTGAAAAATATACGGAATAGTTGCGGCAAAACTGATGATATTAAAAAGCGAAATATAAAAAGGCTTGAATTTGTTTGTCATTTTTGTATTATTTTTCCTGCATGAACCGCAACGCTTCCGGCGGTAATACCCACCTCTGTATGCATTATGGACAGAAACAATGAACCTGTCCAAATTCATGGAAAAATATTTAACGTCGCTATACCGCAGCGAACTAAATAAGGTAGAAGTGTAACAATGCAATCCGACATGGATTGTCTTCTTTTTAACTGACTGGCGACTTCAAAAGGAGGAGGTTACTCAATTCGAACGTATATATGCTTTTTGTTTGTTCAGGGATAACTTCGTCCTTTATGAACCGATTGTGACAATTCTTTTTTTGTTGGGATGCAAATATTTCCACGGTAGTCCCATGATAAGGATATCAGGGTTTAATGAGGGAAGACCAGAGAAATCAAGGGGAACTTTCGAAAATCGTAGGGGCAACTGTGCATTTGTGGGCAAGCTTTTTCATTAGGTATTTTAAAGCACTACAATTTGATAAAGGTGTGGAGTAGATCTGATGATAGAGCTGGAAGACAGGCGAGGGAAATCCTCAAATTTGTACAGATAAGAACCTTACACCTAGATAGGTTGTGACTGTCATTAAGGGGCTTATGATGAAACAAAGGTCAGTTCAGAGAACTCCTCAACCGTTCACAGGAGCATTAATGAGAACTTTGCATCCATATGGGTTATAACGAAAGCCTGCAGTAGATTTGATGATGGAGCTGAGAGAGAGACAGTCGAGGGAAATTTTCAACGATTTACAGCAGATACCTTGTGTTTGTGCTTGAATAATTTATATTGATACGAGCTTTACAACTAGATGGATTTTGATTGTCATTAGGGGCCCTGTGATGAAGACGAAGGACAGTTCAGGGAACTCCTTAACGGTTGACTATAGCTACCTTGTGTTTGGACTTAAGCGTCATCTTTAGCATTGCTAAGTTAACACATTCAGTCAGGACGCAGCGGAATTAAAAATTCAAGTAAACAAAATTTCGTCCTTTGCTTGGTAGGGTATTGCTATGTTGGCGGCAGCATCCAGTGTAACCGGATACAGCTGAACAAGTACTTTTGGAAGTCGGTAGGTTTTTTTTAGCAATGTGAGTAAACTTATACCAATTGAAAGATAGTTCTCTTCTCAATTAAATAAATAATTAACTTTAAACATCTTATTCTAAAAGTGAATTTTATTATGTTGGTATTAACTTATGAACCACGTCTAATTTTTCTTTTAATTTAAAACTTATGTTTCAGAATGTCAAGCTATAGCAAAAATCATGTTTTATCAGTAGTGTTAATGAGAACGAGGATTTCCACTTTGGGATACATTACTGAGTTAATCCGGTGGCTCTCAAAGCTCTTGCTATGCCAGTCCCCGACCCAGCGGCACCAAACAAATAGCTACCAAATATCCGAATATAAGTTTTATACTTATTACTCCTTTTTGTGAACGCTTTTAAATGCTGAAAAAGATTTAGATTCTGGAAAAGCGAAAACGTAAGGGAAAGCCGGGCAAGTGAATACCCCGGGTAAAACGAATACTGCCTACTATTCCTAAATTATAAGTTTTTCATTGAACATGCCACTACTATTGCGTTTGGCCATCTTGGTTTAGTACGCGGCAAGTGAGGGGCTGCGTCGCGCCCTTCCGCAGAGTGGAGATTTGTTTTCGTAAATAAAAGATTGATGCTACGCGGTAAGGACATTGATAATTTCTCCTGTATTATTATTAGTTTTTGGTTTTTAGTAATCTCTTAATAAGGTAGCGTATCAAAGTAAACAAACTGAAAATTGGATTCAATCTGACATTTGTCATCAATGGTGTCACAAAGATTTTTCTGTTTTTGATGGCACTCAAGGATACCTACCTTAGACAAATGCCAATCTTAATTTTCTAATTTTATGGTCAAGTTCATTTTTAGTTTGTCAATGTTATTTCTTTGTTTTCAGAGATTGAATACGGGTACCCACTTTGCCCAAGTACTGTATCTGCTTTACCCGGTAAAGCAGTATCCACTTTACCGGGTAAAGTGGATACTTTCGTAGTTTTTTAAAATTTAATTGCAGTTGATTATTGTTTAAATATTAAGGGTAATTGATGTTCGTATTTGAAAGAGCAATAAATAACGATTGATTTGTGATCATTACTTTGTTTCTGTATTGTATACCTTTTCTGCTATGACCTTAAATACCTTAAGGTTGGATACCTTTGCCGGCCTTCCCCTAAAAGGAATGAAGTATTTTGATGAAACTTATGTCAAAATAAAAATTAAAATGAAAACAATGATTTGTTATTAGTGAGCTAAAGTCGTTAGATTCTACGACGCTATAAAAGTAATACAACTTTACGATGGCTTCGACAATCTTCATTGTAGTGTAGGTACGACGACCTTTGTTATCAATGACAAAGGCGTTGCACGGACCAAAATAAACATACGAGTACCTTACTCATTTGTAAAAAACACAGTGGACTCTCTAAATTAGAATTGAAGACTTCGCGTCGGTTTCTCAGATGTCACGATAAGTCCGGGAGCGTCCCTTTTTTGCCTCGAGCCTCGTTACGGATATTGCTCCGTAATGTAATGACGATCGATTATTCAGATCCTTACTTTAGTCATGCCAATATGTCGACTTATCCAATCACTGTTGAGTAAGGATAATCTTTACGCATTAGAAGCGAAAGTACAAAGGAACTATATATAGTAAACAAGAATTCAATAACATACGAGTATTTAGAAAATCCTTCTCTGTATGAGAGGAGACCTGTGCCTAGTAGTGGGAAGATAAAAAGGTTGATAATGATGATGATTTAGAAAATATTGTGCAAGGTATTTTAGCCCGATTTGTATTTGCAATATTTTCAAGTTCTTTATCGTCACGTTTTTTAATGAAAAACATTTTTATTGCCCTTTGACCGTAATATCTGTACATAGAGATAATAACTGTGAAGTAAAAAACGGTACTAGCAAATAGGCTTGTTTTAAAAAGATTACATTCAAAAAGATTTTTTGCTTCACTTCGCACAATTTTCCAATGCTTTTCAACAAGATTATTTACTGCAAGAGGCCGTTTGCTAATTAAATTTAAAAGGAAACACTGACTCATAAAGAGGTGCGTTATTTTTCAAGTGAACAAAAATACGCACATGTCGCACATCCAGAAATAAATAAACAAAACCATAATTTTGTAATTTTGTGTATTCAATAGGTACTTATGTTTTTGTTTAATTTTAAATAAAAAAAAATTGTTAAAAAAAGAAAATATACATATAACTGCTGCGCCATGTGGTTTCACCCGCGTAGGTTTCGATGTTCATTTTTATATGCTCCGCTCCTATTGCGCAGCGTGATGATATCCTTCCTCGACTAATTGGCTATCAACAGCAAAAACAGTTTTTCAAATAGGACCCGTATTTCCTGAGATTAGCGCGTTCAAACAAACGAACAAACAAACATACAAACTCTTCAGCTTTATATATTAGTATAGAGTATAGATTATATTTGTTGCATCTGACATTTGTACAATCTTGCATTCATAGTATCTGGCGTTTAAACTCGTCGGATATTAGTCGAAGAATTCTCAGAAATAAACTTTTAAATTGCTATCAATAATAGTTCCTGTAACCGACAAGTATTCGCTTCCCAAATCACCGCGTGGTGAGATTGTCATCTGATTAAATAATTCATCTGGGAATGTAACATTTAAAAGAGGCATGTGAGTTCTCGGTGAGCAGTGCGGTACATTTAAGAGTGGTCCATTAATCCCGCATGGACGTCCCGGAGCCCAGAACGTGTGTCCTTATGCATAATTACATTAGATCCCATCCGTCTTAGTTTCTCCGTCCGCGGCCGCCGCACTCCTCACCACAGTCGCAGGTCGTATACACGTACGTATGTGCCAAAATTAAGGACATGTTCTGCACTCTATTAAATGAATCTACTTAGATATGGGGTGGATGTAATACTGTGTATAGAATATGCCAGTACATAAGGTAAGAATATAAATATGGATTTTGCACTTAATGGATAAAGGATTTTCTTGGGTCCAAATAGTGTCATCAACTTTGTCTACATGTACCTACCAAATATTAAAACTGTTTTCGAACTCCGCATGTTGTTGGATTTATATCATTTGATACAGAAGATCCATTCAGTCACATTTGTAAGTGAATTATTTAAACGTTGAGTTAATATTTATGTGTGACCCTGTAATCACGGCTCAGCGGTTTGTCATTACAGTGTAATAAAACCTGTCATATGAATTCATGTTACCGCGCACTTTTACGTCATCGTTATGACAAGCCGAGTGACGTAACCCACCTCAGAACGCTTTCTGATTAAATTAAAACACAATCAAGTAAATGACTCCCGAGCTTTTAAAATAACAGCGCCTAATCAAATAATACAAGACTACATTTATAAAATCCCGTTCTACTGAGGAAAGTTATTTGAAGAAGTACTGTTTCATAATTAAATAAAAAGTTTTTAGGTTAAACGTAATGGTTTGTTTTTAAAGAAAGTTTGAATGAACGCCTCATTGACAGTGGTAGGTAGATAAAGTAGATTTTAATTCGATTGTTTTCTTTGTAAAAAATACAGTTTAATGTTCAATGTTGTTGTGGACGATATATGAAAGTCTATTAAAACGATACAAACGTGAAAGTACGTTGTTCAAGTAGATAGACTACCATATACATTTTACAATATACATTATTATATTATTCTACCGAACTAATATACATGTGGTGGTAACTTGTAATACGATGAGACTGCTTCTGTATCTCACGAGTGTATAAAATAATATAAACCAACTGTTTCTTTGTATTATGGTTGATGTAATTCCAGTTTACCACTACAACGTAACGAAAAGGAGACTCGCTTATACTCGTACTATGGTCAATAGTGCTGACCGTAGCCCCAGAGTGAGTAACAAGACAATAATAGTGGGTAACATTGGCATTAGGGGTGCAATAATACTAAACCAACATGACCTAGTTGAAGTAGCACAGCAAAATTAAACTAAAAGACGTTTCGAAAAACAAACAGCCGAAATACGTAACGAAGCAATTACTGGCGGCAAACGAGCGCCATTTTGTCGATGAAAACAGAGAAAAGAAATGGCTTCATTAAAATCTTCTCTTTTTGCTAGTGGACAAACAACATGGACGTGCGTAGCTTCTATCTAATATTAATTTATATATTGTTTTGGTTAGCAACTTGGATAAAAATGGAGATACTCGTATGAAGCGACTGTTTTGGGAACTTGCTGAAATAGACTTGAAAAGACGACAATTTGATTAATTCAGCCATATAACATTCTCTTTAGATTTTAATTTATAAGGGGCTTATAATTTATGTGATCATTGACGATGTCCAAAGACACATTTTTACTTAAAATTAGAAATACGATCATGAATGAAACAGCACAAGAAACTCTAAAACTTTGCCAAGTGGATCCTTCAAAGGGACTTAGTAACAACAGTAAGACAGAGTTGGGGATTGGTTAAACTGCTGTAAGACGTCTGTGTGTAGCGGAGACTTTAGCCAACTAATATGCTCGAGTTAATTCCACCGCAGATACTGTTCCATGCAATTTTAGGAACAGAGATACGGATACTAATCAAGTTGTCACAAACAGGGATTACTATAATTGTATCGCAGCGTGAACGAAACGTAACATGCAGTTCTAATTTAATTAGTCAATCAAATGGGTAAGTCTAGTTAGATTAACGCTCGCTGTACCACCCTCACCAAACACGTTAGCATTAAACAAGGAAACATAGTTATGTTTGTGTCAATCGTTTCAAAACTGTTTAAAGCTAAACGCTTTCAGTGATTTGTACTGGAGGTGCCTAAATAAATGTTGTAAAGTAATTTCAATATGCCAAATGACAATAATGTAAATTACGAATACCATATAGTTTTAAAAGCAAGCATCTTAAATTCGGTGGTTGGGGAATACCGAAAACATCGCCTTCGTATACGCACAGGTAGAGGGGAAGGTTGCATTAACAATGAAACATTCATGCCGAAACAATCTTCTGATGTCAGATGGACGGACTGGATGGAGCCGTCCAGCGAGACCCGGCCACGTCGCGAATAGTTTAAATCGCACGCAAAACTAGAGAATGGTGGATTGTTACAAATAAAGGCTGCTCATATCGACGTGAAACGGGTCCCATAACAATAAGCGTAATCTTAAATGACTAGGATTTGTTCGACATGTAAGCTTATGGGGCGGTGAGTGGGCCCAGTGGTGCGGTCGTGCTGATTGCAAGTTTCACCCACGGTTCAGAGGGAAGGAAATTATTTGACAAAAAATCTTCTGCCATAGGAAATTGCTAAAGTAAGTTTATCTTACATTTGAGGAAGTATCAACGTTGGCTCAAAGGTAATAATGTTAATTAAGTGAATTTCGTTGGTTTTATTCGGTACATTTGAATCAATGTATACTGCTGTAATTAGTTAAGCAATACAGATAAATTAGTATCCACCATACCAACACAGTGTTTCACATTATAAGATTATTCCACACAGGGCACAAATGGCATTCTGAAACAACTGTCGGCCTTCGTGAGTCAGTATGGTGATATAAAGCGGGTGTATCAAACACGAGAGCTGGCACTTACGTGGAGGGCCGCATCGAGCGCTCGGGCCAATTAGGGCTTCAACCAGCGCGAGAGGCTCTTCACTTGGCCGCTTAGCCTCTGAGCTTCTCAAGACGTGTACATTTAATCGCCAAGTTTATTATACTAAAAGAAGACGTCAGCCCACAATAATGTTTAACGTCCACAAACCCATAAACAACATTTTCCTCGTAATTCAAACATTTTATGACGTAGATGGATCGTTAATTAAAACTGCTGGGGAACTCTTTGATTCGATTCCTTTAAGACTCATGACATTAACCTCGGACATCTACGTTTTATAGTCTCAACTTGTCCCTTCTCTAGGTAAACCAACCTATGTATATATATATATATATAAATCAATGCCACTTTCTTTGTAAGCGGTTCTTCATTGATCACATTTTTTGTAACAAATGAATTCAATTAACGGTGGATCATCATCTCATCTACATACATTATATAAAAATCAATGCCACTTTCTTTGTGATTTTATAATCCACCAAAACTGTGTAATTGCACCAGATTGGCAGTGTACAACTTATTGCCAAATTTGATTGAAGCTACGTTCTTAACTGGTAAATCAAAAAGAGAAGTTTGTTTGATACCGCGTATCTCTATGATCCCAACTGATATGCCGTTTGAGTTCAAACGATTACAATACCCTGTGCGTTTATCATTTGCTATATCCATAAAAAGAGCCCAAGGGCAATTATTTCACGTTAGTCGTGTGAATTTGGAGGAATCATGTTTTTCAAATGGCCAACTTTATGTTGCCTGTTCGAGAGTCGGTACCCCCAGTCGTTTGTTTAATAATCTGTTATAAAATTGCTAGCAATAAAAAAAAATGTTTTATGTTTGAGTAAATAATTTTGATGATCCAATAAATGTGTTTTTATTATTTCACTTTATACGTAGCGAAGCATGTATCGGGCCGCTAGTATAAATATAAATATATATACCTACAGACGAATCACACAGATTGAGCTAGCCCCAAAGTAAGTTCAAGACTTGTGTTATGGGATACTAACTCAACGATACTATATTTTATAATAGATACATATATACATAAACATCTAAGACCCAGGCCAATCAGGAAAAGATCGTTTTCCATCATGACCTGGCCGGGGATCGAACCCGGGGCCTCCACCTAGCAGGCAGGCGTGTTGACCGCTGCGCCACGGAGGACGACGAATAGACTGTTAAGTATTCATCCTGGAATATTTTATTGTTAAAGATTCTTTATTTGAATGAATGCAAATTCTTTTTGTACCTCTGACCCACCTGGGTCTCAATATTTTAACTATTTCTACCTAGAAATAGTTAAAATATTGATAATAAAATTCTTCACCTGATCCAGATTTGGTTCAAAACGGTCTCCAAAGTCAGGAGACCGGAGCACAGGCGTACAGTAACCAGCCTTTCGGTGTTCTATGGGATGCATTTTTGAGAGTGTGCGCGGGGATTGCAGGACTTAATTCTTCGATCTCCGTTCCATCATCGGACGACCCGTCTTACGGCGATTATTCACCCTAACTTTGTTGAAGATCTACGATGATGCGGCAGAAACGTTTCGCCTCGTCTTTTATACCGCGTACATCGAAGCCGGCGAAAGCGTTACGAAAAGTGATCGGGCAAGGCGAACGGAAGTTAAGTGGGGATATAAGCACAGAGGCGCCCGTGGCGCGAGCTTGGTACTATAAGGTCTACAACGAGAAATAGAAGATCTATGCAAAAATATTAATTTACCAATGAAACCATGAAATAAATTTAAATATTTATAGAAAATTAATATATGTATATGTGTATACATGTATATATTGTACACACATATACAGTATGTCAAGAAAACCCTGTCCGACCCGTGAAGGTGTTGTTAGGTATCGATAACTGATTCTACTAATGCATACAAAACCGGGCGAAACTTAAAAAAAAAAATCTCCCTAAAAAAATAAATATTATTTCGCAAAAAGAGGTAACTTAATAAATGTGCGTGCACCCTTCCGCGGGGGGCGGGCGGCAGGGCACGCGGCACGTGGTCGCATCGCTATTCGCTCATAATAATACCAGTGTTGCCACTTTTTTAAAAATTACCAAATTTCGGGGAAGATTATTTCAAAATTCATTTGTATTGGTACTATGATGATTACGTAAAATTTTATATTATATTTGGTCATGTGTTTACCTAACCTTTATTATCCTTATGGGTCGGACAGGGTTTTCTTAACATACTGTATATATATACATACAGATGGAGCGAAAGAAGTTTCACTTCAGGCGTGTGGTCATAAGCACACTCGTTTTTTTTTTTATTTTTTATGAATCAGTACCTATTGTTTTTATACCAATATGTATCATGACAATATTTTATACACCCACCTCCACTCATCGTCTTCTCATTGTATCACTGATATTCGATTAAGCCTAATCACACTTGACCGATTTCTAGATTTCTAAATTTTTTGTAAATTACATAACACACGACCTGTGTGCCCAATTTCATAACTTTAGGACAATTTCAAGTGGCCTAAAGGTTTTCATTACCGGACTTTGAGTGAGGCAGTCAGTGCCAAAATTAGCTAATTTCCACAGGGTCATATTTCAAGATCTCCTAAAGGTATATCTATGAAATTTAGCACACTGATTTAGTACTAGTACATGATTACGTAGATATAATTTTACCTCTGTACTTGCAATAGGTACTGAGCTACAGGGGCGTCAAAAGTGGGTCAAAATGGTTCGTGTAAATAATGCACGACATGCGTGCGGCCTGTAACTTGGTCTACGCACTTTCGTGCGCTTAAATCATCTCAAATGATGAATTGAAATACATTACACACATTAATCCTACTAAATGATGATGATGTATGTATGATTCTTTATAAAAAAATATGTGAGTACAGTGAGGAAATAAGATTGATTGTATGAAATGAAATCAAAAGGCCTGTCACCGCAAATTACATACTTATGAAGATGGAGTAGAGGTCGTAAGGAGTGTTACACTGCCTAAGCTTCAAATAATTCAACAGTATCACATTGCACATAGAGTGGCTGGCGTCAGGACGCCTTATGTTTGACAAATAGATGAGACAGTTGGAACATTTACTAAAATAACATGTTGTCTTTCCGACCTAAACAAATAGATTTCGAGCTAAAAAAAATTAGTAAACTGTGCTGAATCATAAAATAATTTGGATAAACTGAGCCATTGCTAGTGAAATAACGAAGAAAAATTTAAAATGACCTTTTTCATTTCTTAGTTCTCCTTAGAACCTTCTACATCCGTGAAAACGGCAGACGTGAGGATTTTTTTTTTATTTTCGCAGTGCTCATTCATTCAAAAACACCACCACCATCGAAAACCAAGAAAAGTCTCTCCCTCTCTGTCTCATTCTATCATTTATATAGGTAATAAGAAATCGCATGGAGCATATGCTACGCTTAACGCTAACGCTTATTTATGACGTGAAGATGTCTTCCAATTTACTACTGCTGCAAGTCGTGATACGAACTCGTTTCAATACCTAATATTAGACAAAAACTGTTTGAGTTATCCAGAAACAGGAAAGGAGTATGTGGCCTATTTAAAATGTTTTGGTGTATAAAGACCATTTCAGTAGATTGTTCTAGCACAGAGATCAGGGTAGCCATTTATGAATATTACTGGTGGTGTGTTGTCAAGGATTATAGTAGGTACTGTCACGCCAGCTCGCACGACTCGACTGCGACAAACTAAGCGCACTGCTAATGGTATCAGCCAGCGATATGGCACTACATATATCCGTGGTTGTTTCGACCACGTTTGCGTTATTCTCTATTCTATGAATGTATCTCTTAGTTTCCTGATTTCCACGAGAATATAGAATACATACTTAATGTAGAAACCTGAGATTCTGATAAATACTAAGGTACATATTTGTTGTCTTTTTTGTTCGTTGTTGTTTAACGTCCAATTTTGTTCCATACTTTTCTTTACAAGATTTATGATAGTATCTATTTGTAACAGGCGTAGATGTATGAACGTCAAAAAGTATTGTTATGTGGTTTATGTCTACCCCTATGAAAAGAAGGACACGAGTTTTTATTATTTTGTATGAAATTTTGTGGTAATTACACTACAGATTCTAGATATCTTGATAGTGAATGTCGGCGGGGCGAGGTGGCTTTGGTCTTTAACTAATCCCCCGCTTACATATCTCGACAAATTGTCACATGAAACTGTCCCGTTGTCATGATGAGTAGCCGAGTTTATCGGAACGAGTCTGCTGGAAGAATTGATTGAAATTTAACGTGCCATGATTAGTGAAAGACCATTGAGACCCGAACACTAAAATAACCCATATCTATCACTTTTACTTTGCAAAGTGACTTAAAAAGCTGTAGAATAGAGTTGATTTAATAACAAAATCTACTAAAATATAAATTAGTGTTTCAGTGATAAAGTTGAAATTCGAGTTTTAGTATAAATTGTATTCAAATAGAACTAATTTAAAGTAATAGGGGTGGGTTAAAGTATGAAATTGCCGATTTGTACTGAAAATCTTAATTTTTCTTTTTTTAATTTTTAACTAATTTATTTAATCAAAATAGTTAGGTACCATTATTATCTATACATTGCTGCCATCTAATAAATCATTTATGCCTTTGCGATAAAACTCTGAGGATATAGTTTGCACAAGCTGTGTGAAAGCATTTTGTACAGCCTCCTGAGAGGAAAACTTCTTGTTAGATAATTGTCCAAATTATGGAAAATATGGTAGTCCGTTGGAGCAAGGCCTGGCGAATACGAAGGATGACGTATAATTTTTAATTGAAGTTCCTGAAGGGCCAGAATGGTTTCTCGTGCTGTATGAGGTCTCGTGTTGTCATGGAGCAATAATGGTGGAGATAGATTCACGAGTTGGGGCTGTTTTAATGCTAGTTTTGCTAACATTGTTCGTAGTTCAGCACAATAGACATTTACCGTTATTGATTGATAAGATCGGAGAAAACTGTAGTGAATAACACCACGCTGAGCCCACCAAACAGTTACCATTACCTTTTTATTGGTAAGTTTTGCTTTAGGACACTGTTCTGGCGTTTGACCTGGGGTCAGCCATTGGATCTTTCTTTTACGGTTATCATAAAGAATCTACTATTCATCACATGTCACAATTCGATTCAATATTCCTTTATTTCTGTACCGATTTAACAAAGTTTCAACACGCGTTTCTTTCTGCAGATTAGTCAAATCATGAAGCACTCATTATTCGCATTTTTTTTTTTTATTAGACGCTAATAAGTCAATATTGTGGGTAAGCTAATATTAAACCATGCCACTAATTCCTGTATACGAGGGGTGATCCAAAAGTAATGAGAATAGGTATATTAAAATAACTATATACTTAAAAATTTAATTTATTTTTCTACATAATCTCCTAACAGTTCGATACACTCAGTCCATCTTTTTTCTAAACCAACAATACCTTTAAAAAAAAATTCATTATCTTGACTCTCCCAAAATGCCTCTACAGCGGCCATCACTGCGTCATTATCTTCAAATTTCTTGCCCCGGAGGTGTTCCTTGAGCCGAGGAAACAAATAAAAGTCGCTGGGGGCTAGATCTGGAGAATAGGGTGGGTGCTCCACCAGCTGGAAGCCGGCTTCTTGAATGGCAGCCATTGCAACTTCAGCTTTGTGTGCAGGTGCATTGTCTTGATGAAACAGCACTTTTACGCGCAGTTTACCCCGTCTTTTTTCCTTGATGGCCTCTCGCAATCTTTTAATTTGTTCAGCATAGTAGGAGCCTGTTATTGTAGCTCCCTTATCAAGGTATTCAACCATAATTATTCCCTCAGCATCCCAGAAAACAGATGCCATAATCTTGCCAGCAGAACTTGAAACTTTGAATTTCTTTGGTGTCGGTGAGGATGGCCTTTTCCATGTCATTGACTGTTGTTTTGTTTCGGGATCAAAATGATGAATCCACGTTTCATCCATAGTCACAAATCGAGCCAAAAAATTTTCTTAATCAGCCTGGAACATTTCAAGATTGGTCCTTGAAATGTCAAGTCGTTTTTCCTTTTGTTCGTCGGTTAACATTCTCGGGACCCAACGCGCGGAGACCTTTCTCATGTTCATCTCGGTAGTTAAGATCCTTTGAATGCTACCAAATGAGATGCCTGTGTTCTCAGCTAAATGTCGAATGGTCACTCTTCGGTCTGCCAAAACCAGATCTTCAACTTTTTTGACGTTTTCCTCAGTGAGGGAACAGGATGGGCGGCCTTCGCGGTGTTCGTCTTCCGTGGATGTTCTTCCCATCTTAAACTCCTTGCACCAGCGTGCATTTGTAGAATATGGAGGCGCAGAGTCCCCTAATGTTTCCACCAAGTCTGTATGAATGTCTTTGGTGGACATTTTTTTCAAGCAGAAGTATTTGATGACGCTTCGTACTTCTTGTTTCTCAATTTTGATGTTATCACTCCGACTGCTCGTATTCAAATGAATGTAACTTTTAAAAATGACGTCCTATTTATACCATTTTTTGTCCGGGAACTTGTGCAGGACCAGGGAGTTGAACAAATATTTTTTCAGAATTTTATTATATTTAGAAATATCCGTTTATCATTACTTTTTGATCACCCCTAGTAGTTTAACGAGGATAGGCTCCCATCATCTCTCTTAATTCTTCGTTATTCACCTGTGTTGGCGGTCTTCCTCGTCGCTCGTTCTTCAAGTCGAAGTTTCCATCACGAAAGCGTTTAAACCATAATCGCACGATGCTTCCTTTAGTAGACCCCTTCTCCAAACACAACATTGATATTGCGGCCTGTTTCTGCCGTATTATTTCCGGGTCGGAACTTGTATTCAAAAATCACTCGAAATTTCCCAGTATCTATCAGTCTTTCTTGAAGTTGAGTGACAAAAACAATTGAAAGCCGATATTCAAATGTTTCATATTTTTTAAAAGAAGAACATCATAGAGACCACGTGAAAAAAGTTTTCATTCGACAACATCAAACCATAAAGATTCTATGTCAATTCAAAGAAGCTATTGAAACAAAACGGAAATTTCATTCTATTACCCTAATACCTTCCTATTCGTTTTAATACATTTTTCTTTTTTGTAAATAAAGTAGGCACGAAATTTAAATAAACTCCTGTCTAACTTTTCAATGTAATTGAATTTATTACATTAATTGAACGCCAAAATGGATCACCGTCTGCCTGAACGACGCTAGATGAGACATGCCTCGATTGAGCGCCCAATTAATTATGGTTACATTGGCTTCAATATTTATATAATAAAAAAACACCTTTAACACAAATTTCCAAGAAATATTTACGACGGTAAAAACTTTACGTATTTTGCTAATCCTAGCAACACAAGTATAACTTGATGACAAAACAAATAACAAAAGTGATCCTATTAATTTCACAATAATTAATTATTAGTGGCATCAAGTAATTACGCCCTCCTGATAAGATACCAGGACATAAGGAAGCTCAGGAAGATAACATAATGAGTTCGGAACATACAGGAACAGCGTAACACGACGTCCCTCATCGCAAAACCCTCATCACCCGGTAGAAAGCCGAACAAATAATCCGAGACCACTTGTGGCTAAAATAAATATGATATTATGCGTGGTTTATGTGTACCTAGTAACCAGACATGACAAAGGTTTGGGGTTTGAGTGGACCGTAATGAATCATAAACAAAATTACCTTTGGATGACAATGAGATTTGATTATTTCAATTTTATTCGGAGGCAATAAAAACAAATCATGCCTTGTGTAGGTTCGCGACGAAGGTACAAACAAAATAAATTGGCTTGCGGTACCACGTCCTCGCATTATATGATTAAAATGTAAAATAGGTTCCTCTTGGAAAAAATATTCGCGTAAAACATAGAAGGCGGATTTACATTTAAAAGTTTGAGCATGTTGACGCGGACGTCTCGGGGCACGTAAACTTCATATGTTGTTGCTCCCGGGCTCCGTAGAGCGCGCACCTAACGAGAGTTCAATACAACATAAGTATGAATCAATTTATCAACATTCTGCTGACGGGAGATGTTTGTGAAACTGCCGAATACGAGGAGAAGAGCCGAGCGGCTAAGTATATGACATAATAAAAGGTCGAGAGAACCGATAATAAAGTATTCTTATTTTTACGCCATTAAACCGGTCGTGTGTGGATGATGATAAAAAGTTACTTAAGAATCACACAAAAGCGATTTTTAAGTAGAATAGCGATTATAAAGTGGATTGGAAAAGCTCTACGCTATTTAGCGAACATAAAGAGCCTTGGGTAGTAGGAAAGTAGATGGAATTTTACTAAGCCCCACTATACCGTAGTAGTGATTTGACTGTGTGATCTGGCGAGTCTTCTTGGATTAGTGCCCCCGATAACGCCTAAGGAAGTCCAAACGGCTCTTCGTCGCATAGCGAATCGGAAAGCTGTCGGATCAGATGGAGTCCCAATTGAGGCCTGGAAGGCGATGGGTCCTCGTGGTGTGGGCATGTTAACTAACTTTTTGAACCGCGTGCTCCTGACCGGCAAAATTCCGAGCCAATAGAGACTGAGTATTATTACTCCAGTCTTCAAAGGCAAGGGCTCGATACAGGAGTGTGATAATTATGTCGGCATAAAGATATGTCCCACACCTTAAAGATCTTTGAGAGGATTATAGACTCCCGTATCCGACAGGAGTGTCCTGTTTCGGAGTGTCAATATGGGTTTCGTCCAGGGTACGGAACCATGGATCCTATCTTCGCACTAAAGATCACCACGGAGAGATACAGATCGAAGAACACGCCTTTGCATATGCTCTTTCTAGATATGCAGAAGGCTTCGACTGTGTCCCTCGTGAGATGATCTGGTGGAAACTGAGGTCCAAAGGGGTACCAGAAGCCTATGTTGACATAATTCGAGACATTTACCTCAATTCCGATTCCGTTGTCAGGGCCGCTGTTGGACACTAAACCCTTCCCCATCACTGTCGGAGTCCACCAGGGATCCGTCCTTATTCCCTATCTGTTCAGCGTGATATTAGACGTCTTGTCGGACAGCATCAAGGATTCACATGAACAACCTCTGTGGTTGCTCATATATGCTGACGATATCGCGCTGGCGGACACGGACAGGGAACGGTTGGTGCGGCGTGTGAACGCATGGAAGGACACGCTCGAGAACGGAGGTCTGAAACTCGTTGTGGCGAAGACCGTTGACATGGCCAGCATCAAGACAGACCCCATGTCTGTGCGCATAGGCGGAGACATGGTCGAGTGCACAGACCAGCTTAAATACTTGGGGTCTGTGCTTCACAATCAATGTCGACGGACATTTATTGCGACGTCAGGACACGTATTTCCGCAGCTTGGGCAAAATGACGTGAAGTGACAGGTGTCATTTGTGACTCCAAAATGCCAGTTAAGCTTAAGGGACAGGTCTATAAGACCATCATTAGACCTTTTTTTCTGCATGGCAGTGAGGCGTGACCTGTGCTTGAGCGACACAAGCAGGAGCTGCATGTCACGGAGATGAATATGCTGCGGTGGATGTGTGGAGTTACGCGGAAAGACCGCATCAGCCTTCGTGTCCGTGACATAGCACAACATACAATCTGCAGGAGGGTCGCCTACGCTGGTAAGGCCGCGTCTTACGGCTTACGTAAAAAAATATTACGTGGGTAACAAAAGAATTGCTATGGCGCCTCCGCCGGGCCGGAACAAGCAAGGGAGACCAAAGAAATGCTTGACGTTGTAAGAGATGACATGCGTGCCAACAATCTCTTGCCACAGGATCCTAAGATCGCGCGAAATGGAGGAGAATAAGTACGAAAGCGGACTCCGGGCTCCATTGCGAAGGCCGCGGATGCAACCGGGACTGAACGCTAAGATGACGATGAACTGGCGAGTCTTTATACCTACTCTGTTTAAAATTAGCGCTTAGACTTTAGAAATGCTTTCATAGAAATAAAAGAACATTCTCCCGCATACCGTTTCTGGTTTTATTTAAACTGACAGAATTTACATTTCGTTACAATTGGAGTACTCCGCACAACAGCCCCGCTTTATCTCGCTCGTCCCGCAGTATTACTGACTGTATGGCATAGATAGTATCGACATGGCAGTACTAATGGTATTGCTACAAGCCACTCCTGCGGAACGAGTACGCTAGTGTTGTGCCCTACACAGAGTGAGCGGGGTGCACAAGTGATGTGACAGGGTGATATATGTGTTCCGTCCCTATGCACCGGTAGTAACAGGCAGGGCCTTCGTGTTCATGCTCACGTATTGACGTGGATTTCAGCCTAAAGGCAAAGTATTGTCTATAATTTATCGTGAATTTATTGTAACATGCCACGTAAAGGTGTGTTGTCACAGCTTTCACCTATAAGTGCAGGAAAATCAAATCATAAATAAATAATAAAAAAAAAAGACGTGTGGCACTCGGGGACTGCCGCGGTAAAGCTATTGCATAGCATTTTGTATCAATTTATGCAATTACATACATGCCTCGATACATGTTTTTGTCTTGTCTTCGTAAAAACAAACAATAACTTTTTTGCCTCATCAATGTCTTCCTCAGAAAAAGCCGACGAGCATATTTTTATTAAACTTTCGTTGTTTCGTTTCGGAGATAACAATATTACAACTCGTACACTTAAATGTACTCGTATTAACATTGTTCACCTTTCTGTAATATTTTATTTAATAAAAACTTCAACTTCAACTCTTGATCTGGTCCCTGTGGATAGATACCACAATTTTGCCAATAACACTTCTAACAAATTATAGAAATTCTTTAAAAAAATATTTCACAATAATGGCGGATATCGCCAATCACAGTTGAAAAAACGGCCGCGTGAGTACTTTTTACGCTATAAAATCACGCGCTTTTATTTAGTAAACAACACTATAAATAATTTAAAAGTCCAATGAAAAATTAGCGTGACATTCATCTTAGCTTTTCCGTTAAAAAAAAAAGCTATTTTATAAAAACACTACTAAATTAATTTGAATAAAAGTACTTAATAATCAATTATATGAAAAGTTTTTAAGGTAGCCATGACAACGTCGATGACGTCTATGACATATCTCTATAGAAGACCTATTTCAGAGAGAAAATTATCGCAAGTTTAGCACCTCGCGACTATCAGTAACGTGGCAAGTGTGTAGAACTGAGTTCGAGCCCTGCAATATGCATGCTCTTTTTGAAAATCTATAAATTGTTTTCAAAAGATGTAGTCGCACGCACACAAACATACCGTGCCGAAGACTGCCGAACTGAAACGACGTTAGACGATGTACGGCCTTCAAGCCACACCTCCGTGCCCGTCGGAGTGGGGAGCGTGAGGTTTTTTCGTTACGGAATTTCTGGATTCGGTCCCCGCGCTCAAGGCCCGCGATAGAAGCTATGCAATAGCTTAAAAACTACTGTCCGCGGAAATAAGATCCAAAATAATGATGCGCTTGAAGCTGTCGTTATGCTTTAACAATAATTCTGATCTACTAAAGAATTCCACATCAGATCTCCCTAACTCAATAAATTCACGTCAGTCTTTCTAAAGTGGCAGTCAGACTGAAATTCGGGACAATTTCAAGGAACTTGTGTGTCGGCCGGTTTATTTGGCGAGATTTAATTTCTGCGACGACAATACGACCAGCTCAGTTACAAAGCAATTAAAGTAGTTTTGCAAATTTTCTGATACTTGGTGTGATCCAATTGAAGTATTGATTTATCTTTTATTTTGTCCAATATCTGGTCACGGAATATGTCGTTAACCAATTAAATGATGTGATAACCTTTGATATACTAATTTCTACACTTCTATCAAATTCACTGTGTTTCAGTTGGATCCGCTTGGGTCCGCTAGTAAACAAATAATACCAGAAATAAGACAACATAACAAACATTCAAATCTACTGAATGAACTCCACGTTGTGATGATGTCTGGGCAATTCCGCAATAACCGGGGTGCGTCACACAAACCTTTCAATGAACAAGTGACAGACAAAAAGAGCGCTCGTCGACAAACAAACAATCGTAATGGCAGACAGCGCGCACAAAAACAGAATTAAGACAAAGTGGCGCAGCGAGGCTCGTCAATCACCCGCGAGAGGAAATAGTTTACTACATTTGTCAATTTACTCGCTCGTTACTATTCACTGTGTCAGTTGACTTCAAGAATTTAGTAATACATAGCTATATATACATGTTTCAAGTACACACATCTACAAGGTCTAGGGATATTATATGAACCAGAAAAACTATTTATGGTAAAAAAGTTTCTACAAAATAGTACATTATGGTACTAGTGTGTAACATTGGTGATTACCTCCGAGGGGCTATTGGGATCCGAGTCGAAGGCGAGGGGCTATTGGGATCCGAGTCGAAGGCGAGGGTCTTAAGAGAGTCGAGGACGGTAATCCATACTAATAACTAATATTATAAATGTGAAAGTGTGTTTGTTTGTTTGTTTGTCCTTCCTTCACGCCGTAGCTAAGCAACCAATCGACCTGATTTTTGGCATACAGTTAGTTGAAAAGATGGAGAGTAACATAGGCTACTTTTGGTCCTAAAAACATCAAGTTCCCAAGGGAGATAACTGGAATATTTGTATGTGTACACCAAATATCCTAATATTATAAATCGGAAAGTGAGTTTGTTTGTTCCGCTTTCACGCCGTAACTACTAAGCCGATTGTTTTGAAATTTTACAGACGTAGAGTTAGAAGTCCGGATTAAATAATAGAGTACTTTTTTATCCCGGAAAAAAATTATATTCACGAGGGAAATCTAAAAGCGCGATATAACCGATCTCCACGCGAGCGAAGCCGCGGGTGGAAAGCTAGTCATCAATACACACGTGTATCATACGACGTTTTTCAACATACTTGTGAATAGAATAACAACAAAAACTCGTTTTATTTAGTAAATAAAATACAATAATTTCATAGAATGGACCGTGTATGGTGAATGACCTCGGTATTTTATTTTACGTGATAGGTATCTTCACTAAAACCATCTGGCCATGGGTCTCGTGTTTTTTATGGTTATATTTGTTAATTCTTGTATCCTACAGGCATCAGTTACACCAAATATTAAAGCAAGCTGAAAAAAAGAAACAATGATTAAGTTCAACACCACAACATAGGCTGAAGTCGCGTAGATATTTAAAATTAATTTAACTAACCTTAGTAGCCAGATATAGGTTATCTGGAGCTTCTTTTATACATTTTTCAATATCGTCAGATGATAAAACCTTTGATTTCTTGCTTCTAAATCCATCGGATAGTCTCTTTAGATAAGCTGACAAATTAGAGTATGTTTTCAAGTCCACTCCATTCTTTGTTCCCACTACTAACTACTACTTACTACTTTTTAACGAGTATAAACACCATAAAGAGCTAGGTTTGTACTTAGAAGATAATTCTTTAAAGTACGCCATGAACACATTTTCTGAAAAAGAGTGCGTATTCTTGCTGTCTTGCCATTTTATGAAATTTTGGTACGTTATTAGATATTTTTCCTTGGAGTTTTCAGGTAGTAAACTTTGCATAACGTTAAGGGCTTTACATCTGAGGTATATCGGGCGGTGTACAACATAAATCATTTTCTTTGGAACTAATAAATATTTTTTTCCTTCAATCTGCAATCAGCCCTTAGGCTTTAATCAGATGGGTTGTTTCTTTATTTGGCAATTAGAGATTGTTCACACCCAGCGATGCATCATCTCATTATTTGCTATGCAGTACTGATTATATTGACGCTATTCGTGCCCGTTTGAGTCTGTAGGTAAGTCGAAACTTTCTACAACCGCCTTGACAGTTGGGATCTCTAGGTACTCATGTACCTCAACGTTTCTGGTGAACCAAGGTGCAGCACTTAAGTTTTTCAGTGCCTTATTTTGGAAACACTGTAGTATCTCAATGTCGAAGTGACTTGTTGATCCCCAGAGCTCTATACCATATGTCCATACAGGTTTCAAAATGCATTTGTAGATGAGGAGTTTATTTTCCAGACTTAGTGATGACTGCCTACCCATAAGCCAGTGAATATTTCTCAATTTTATGCTTGCCTGCTCTCTTTTGGTTTTTATGTGTTCTCGCCAGGTAAGTCTTCTGTCGATGTGCATACCTAGGTATTTGACAGTATTTTTCTGAGGTAGGATGTCTTCACCGAGTTTTACTTGTGGGCAGTCCCCTCTTCTTAAGGCGAAAGTAATATGGACAGAATTGGCAGCACTAGCTTTGATTTTCCACTTATTCAGCCATAATCCGATCTCGTTCAGGTGTTCTTGTAGTTTCATGGATGCTCTAAGCTTTTTTAAGATATTTTAAGCTCTAAGGTTTTTGTCGCAGGATAGGACTGCGGTGTCATCAGCATAGGTGGCAGTAACAATTCCTTCTGAGATAGGCAGGTAAGCGGTGAAGTCTGTATACAGAACAGGGCCCAGCACAGAACCCTGGGGCACTCCAGCCTCTATGGAATAGAGTGAAGATAGGCAGTCTCCAGACCTAACCTGGAACAGTTGGTCTTCCAAGTAAGACATTAGCAGCATGTATGCGGTGTGTGGTAAGCAGGTCTTTAGTTTACACAGGAGGCCCCTGTGCCATACCCGGTCGAAAGCTTGTAGTATGTCAAGAAAAGCAGCAGAGCAGAACTCCTTTCTTTCCAAGGTTTGTCGGATTGTATGAACAACTCTGTGAGTTTGTTCTATGGTTCCATGGTGTACTCGGAAACCAAATCGATGCTCCGGGATTGTCCCTTGTTCCTCAAGTATAGGTAGGAGTCGCCGCAGTAGTAACTTCTCGAACAGTTTAGATAATAAGGGAAGAAGACTAATTGATCTGTACGAGGAAACTTCAGTAGGTGGC
Organism: Sesamia inferens; assembly: GCA_037179545.1. NCBI lineage: Eukaryota > Metazoa > Arthropoda > Insecta > Lepidoptera > Noctuidae > Sesamia > Sesamia inferens. Next base: position 31,627,185 of record CM073935.1, read on the forward strand.
TTTTCATTTGGCTGCCTTAACGGAGGCACGTGTTCCTCCTCCTTGGCCGTTTTAGTGACTTGGTTATTTTCCATAGGGAATAGTCGTCTGCTTTGTAAGGTGATAAAGTCTTTAGTTCGTCTTACAGAGTGATGTTTTCGTATTCCTTAATCATAACCTTTAATTCCTTTTGCCCTTTATTGAGGGCTCTTTTGTCATGTGCGTTCCTGCTTGTGTGCCATTGTCGTCTGAATTTCCGTTTTACAGCTAACGTCTCCCTTACTTTTAATGTATAATCCTGTCTCTGAAGACAGGGTTTTATACATGGAGTGGGCAGCCAAGCGGCTTTTTGGATCAGGTTCATTGTATACCACGCTGCATTTTCTACATCGTCCTCCGTTTTAAAAGGTATGCGTAATGTATTTACGCATACCTCTTAAAACAGAGGTAACGTATTTATGAATTGTGAAATTAATATTATGTAAATAAATAACTATAATATTAATTTCAAGAGTGAAATCGAGTTGTGTAAATGTTTCACTATGGTGTGAAAAAAAAATCAGTGTTCTTATGCGCGCGCATTGCAATCGGCGACAGACTAAAGGAATGAGGTTTTTTTTTTTATTTTCCGCGTATGCGTTTTGCGCCTATGCGCCACGTATAAAATGGGGAATTTAAAGTTTTCTCTTATTACAGATAAAACAAAAGTTATATATCAGTGAAAGTTTTAGTTATTAAACACGAAGGAATTAAAATCATCTATTTATATAAGAAGTTGCATGAAATGAGCAATAGGAACATTAATTTATTTGTTCTATTGAACAAGTTTTCTTTTTTTTTAAAATACTTTTGAAAAAGCGCTACTCAACCAATTAAATTTAATAAAAGATGACGGGAAGACGCCATTTTATGAAGACGTATTTTATTGGTGGTAAGGCCCTAACATCGGCCGCCGGCAGAAGTTACCACCCACCAGACAAAGTCTTGCCGCCAAGCGATTTGTCGTGTTCCGGCATGATGTCTGGTGAAGCCGTACGGAGGACGGATCTAAGCAGTTGTGTTGCGATGTGAGCCGTGTACGATGCGCCAAATGTTGTTGTGTTGGGAGTTTGGTCGTGGAGGTTCTTCAGATCAATCTCCCTTTGGCGCAGCATCGTTTGTCGTGTTGTTGGGTTTAACATTGCATCATCTCGCTCAACTGCAGTCTTCCTTCCTATTCGCTCAGTTTTTCTGAGTGAATAGGCTCTTAATAAACTAGCGCGCTTTACCATCACTGCTTACCATCAGGCGGGATTGCGGTCAAGTGTTAGTTTATAATTATTAAAAAAAGTAATAATAAGAAGATATTAATTCAAGACGAGGCTATCATGGTGTAAGATACTTTGCCTGCTCAGTGTAATGCAATGCACTGGCAAATTGAGCAAACAACCAATTACAATGAAAAAAATATTTATAACTCACTAGTGATTTTATATAATCTATAACTCACTATTGAGTTATAGATTTTTTTGACACAGTTTGATTATGGGTGTCATTATGTACCTAATTGCGGTGACCATAGAGCCACTTTATGAGCAAGTGTGTTGAAAAATATATTTTCTTCTTCACCACCTCTTTTGAAATTCAAAAAAATAGAAAACAAAAAATCATTTTGAAACAAAAGAATATCGATTATTCGAATTTGGCGGTCTAAAAGTTAGTTCATGTTACAAAATAACAGTTAAATTTAGAAAAATTAATAGCGAGCAATATGTAAAGAATACTCCGTCCGACCCATAAGGATAATAAAGGTTACGCGCTCTACACCAAAGCCGCGGCATATATATCGGCCCTCTTCGCCCGCGCATGTATTGCCTACCGCACATGTATTAACTTCTTTTGTGAAATAATATTTATTTTATTAGGGCGATTCTTTTAAGTTTAGCCCGGCTTTGTAGGCATTAGTAGAATCAGTTATCGACACCTCACGGATCGGACAGGAATTTCTTTACTTATAGTAAGTAAAAATGTAGTGTTATGTAATTTACCTACACATACTTACACTTATGTATTTATATTCATAATTATATATCATTTATTTGTACAGGTCAAAATACGCATTCCAGTATGCTGTTTTGATAACATTTTACTATACCAAGACTCATACAGTCCTCAACTTCAAGCCTAAGTTTCGGCGACTTGGTGATATCTTAGTGTAAGAAGCTGTACCTATGTTGTGGTGTATTAATTTTTCCTACTCACCACAACACAATTTAATATTAACTTATGTTTACATATTTTCATTGTTATGACAGTTTTTGACAACGCTTTGACAACGCTGTTGATTATGTCTCTATAGGACAACCTTTTTCTTCTAAATTCTTGACAGCCTGCTATTTTTCTACCGGATTTGTTATCCGAACTCCAAGTTATTTCATATTGCTTATAATTTTTGAAATATTTAAATTTCATGAAAAATCTGTTCTGCTAGGTTTCTTCAGAAGCCCTCGCTGAGCAGTGACAGTGTAGTTGAGTTTTCGGTCTGTTTACAGTACTTTAATTGCGTAATTTTTTCCTCCAGAGCCGGCGGCGCAGGTACTGTTGCCGGGCGCTGTTTCTACTGCCTGGTGCCTCCTCAAATGGCGGCGCAGGTACTGTTGCCGGGCGCTATTTCTGCTGCCTGGTGCAGCCTCTGTTGGCGGCTATGCTTCTACATCCTGCGCTGTTCTTCTGCTGCCGGCGTAGCTTGTGCTGACGGCGCCGTTTCTGCTGAGACATTTGGTGTAGGCTTATTTAAGGAGTCACTAGCCGCTCCTGCATAGGTTTATTTAAGGAGTAGCAAGCCGCTCCTAGACTCAGACCTAATATGTATTTGTATCGGGTTGACACTTCCTTAAATTAGCGTATTCGTAATTCCCGCGTATGACACTATGCTAAGCTGGTTTAATATTTGTAAGGTGTATATATTTTTTGGAATGCCAATAAACGCAATAATATTATTTCATTCTTTCGAATTTACTAACAAATTTTAAGATATAATTTACAAAAACGATTAACAAGACTATCACTAGTGTGAATGTTGAGTTTGATGCTTCGAGTCTAACAACACAATAGAGTCGTACATGTCTTTTACTTTACGTGCTAACGAAGGCAAACAAGTAGCTAATTATGTTTGTAGTGCAGTTGTTTACAACTGAGTACGTGTCACGAACAAAAGGTAATTAAGGCATCATAAGGAGCAGGAGCGGTGCGTGGCTTTAGGGCGACAGTTACTGTTGTGAATGTCAATTAAACAAAGTTTCATAATATAGTGCGAGACGTGAGAGCGCCACCTAGTAGTCGATAATGAAAACTTGTCATCACTTCTATGGTAAAAGTAATCAATAACTTTAAACTTAATTCAAAACACAGCACGCAGAGACACTTTCGATATTGGAAATCACGTTAAAAAGAATTGGATGAAAATATTAAATAAATGATGATTAATACTTGAAACCCCATAAAACGGCGGTTTAGTGAAGGCGATCTATCACGGGAACTGTTTCTCAATTACACGGGACAACATGACTGATGGGGTACTTGCTAAAAGAGACGAAAAATATATATTTGAACTACGAAAAAGGTTTAAGAGACTGATTTAGAAAGACCACTCGGGCACTCCTTAAAGAAAGTTGGTCTTTTAATTATATATGCTTTTAATAAAGGAAATTATGATTGTGGTTGTAAGAAAAACAGCATTTGTTCAGCAGTGTGATGTTATTAGGTAAAACGAGTAAAGAAATAGATAGATGAAAACTTTCATGGTACTAAAAATATTTAGCGAAAAAATCTTCGCTAAATATATTCAGAAGGCTATCTATCAAGAGCCAAAAAGAAGATTTGAAAATGTTAGATATTTCATAAATAAAGTTATTTCACAACCAGACGAATATTAATGTATTCAATATCTAAAAATCACCGTCTCGAATTAAGAAGCGGCCCGCTAGTGCGATGTTTCGAGTTAACTGTTAACTTAATTTCATTTATACCAAATCAGCCTGTCAAGTGTAATCTCTACTTGCGTACCACTAGAAATGCGCTCTAAATTTTGCTAAACGTTAATGCTTTTCGTTTTTCACTCAGCAAAGGACATTGTCGGAGTAAATTGATGCTTTTAGGGCAATTTACCGTGAAGATGTGGCACATACGGTTTTATAAAAGCTTACTACTAGCAGGCGAGTATGTGAATTCGAAACCCGAATTAATTGAAATTCACCCAATCACCTACATCGACAGGTTTGCTATTAGCGTTTGATTATTTCAAGAGAGTTCGTATGATGCGTCTTGATGTAAACTGAAGGCAAGCCGCCAAAATAGAGATGAGTCGATACCAAGATTCGATTTGCAATGCATTCTTGCGTCCTGGTAGCCGACAAGTTAAAACTTACGAAAATGGATAATCGCCGTGACTACACCTAGAGTAAGGTGTAACCATAATTTATGTTTTTGGACGGGACGTTATCGAATAAAATCAGGAGTCAATTGTACAAATTAGGCTGACAATTATCACTTTTTGAACGTCAGTATTACCTAAGACAGTCCCCAAAAACGCCCGTCTTTCGTCACTTTCTAGTGCTTTCGCTGGGAAAGAAGTGGCGAAACAAACTCCACAGCAGTACAGCAAAAAATATGAATACAATACTATGCATGTAAAGTAACTAACATAACAAAACACAGAACATTAAATTAAATTATTTACCATATCCCAGCTGCTATAGTTCTTGCAATTTACGAGCGCGCGTGACTCTTGCTTGTGGTATGTTGTGTACATGCACAATGCTTTAGTGTGTGTGCCTGACGGAGCGTTCAGTAGCGAGCGGTCGCCCGCTCAGGTCACTTGTGCTTATTGTTTTCACGTCGCTATCCGCCACGAAGTACCGTCAGCATGTCAAATTATTATTATTATTTTATTTTTTTTATTTTTACTGTAATACCGGTTTGGTGCTGCTTTTAATTGTTTGTTGCATCGGGTGACGTCTGTACGTCGACGCCGGCGGTCGCTGAAAACCAGCGCTGGGCTCTGTTTTTGCATAGAGTCGCAGCATTATGCTGAGCGACAGCCGTTTTGCGTGGATGTGACGCATGTTTCCCTCAACTATTTCTTATTTTTTATGTTTTTGTAAACTCTTGCGTCATTTTTATTGCAAATAAATGTTTTTCTTTCTTTCTTTCTTTTAGTGAGGTGAGTTATTTAAATATGTGTTTATAGAAATAATTTAATATTAAACTTTTTGTATGGATCATCGATCATGACCATTGTATTATCTTTATTAATTTTATGAAGGCGAATAATAATGATAATTGTGATTTCAGTCCTTTGGCTAACGTAAGAAAACGAACCGCAAAGAAACCGAAGCAACAGGGGTCAGTGAACGTACTGTAACTTCTATTTTGAAAGAAGAAAAAGAGATGCCCTCTACATCTGCCAAGTTTCTATCACCAATGAAAAAACGTCGTAAAAGAAGTAGCAAATTTGATTTTGATAATTTCGACACTAATTTGATTCGAAGTACAATTCAAAATTATCACATCGAACACAAGGAAATTCCAACTTTAAACAAAATTCGGTCAGTTCTCAGAGAAAAGATAGACTTTGACGGGTGTCTAAGCACTTTACGTTCATTGCTCATAAAAATTGGTTATAAATGGCGAAAGATTAGCAGTAACCGACGAGTATTACAAAAAAGGCATGATTTACAACTATGGCGTTTAAAATATTTGAAAAAGATTTCTCTGTGCCGTGCAGAAGGACGTCCTATTGTTTACACTGACGAATCATATGTTTTAACGTCACACGTTCGACAAAATACATGGGGCATAAAGGATAAAGATACTCCATTTATGAAGAAATTAGGTACTGGGAGCCGGTTTATTATAGTGCACGCAGGTACTAAAGATGGATTCATTCCAAATGCCTCATTGGTATATAAAGCATCCTCCACAACTGGAGATTATCACTCAAATATGAGTTTTGAAAATTATAAGAAGTCGCTAGAAGAGAAGCTTATGCCAAATGTGATGGATTTGCGTCCTATCATAACGCCCGCAGCAGTAAAATTCCTACGTCCAGTTCAAGGAAGAGCGATATGATAAAATGGCTAACTGATAACGGAATTTTATGTGACGTACGATTAAAAAAAATTGAACTCTATGATTTAATAAAAAATAATAGTTAAAAGCAAGAATTTTGAAATATTACGTTTTCCGCCCTATCACCCTGAGTTGAACTGTATCGAAAATATCTGGGGAATTTTAAAAAATAAAATTGCAACTAAAAATATCGGGCAAAATATGACTATTTTACAAAATTTAATAAATGAGTGTATGAACGATATCGACAATGATACCTGGCGTAAAAATTGCAAGCATGTCGAAAAACTTGAAGAAGAATATAGAAAATATTTCGAATTGGACTTCGAGTTAACGATTAATGTAGAATCAACTGATAGCGACACTGAAGAGTTTGAAGATAGTGACACTTCTGACGATGAATAATAATTAATTTTAATAAAACTTACTATTAAAATATTTGTTTTATTATCATTGTTGGTTTCAAAGAAAAAATAATTTTAACATTGATTATTTGTATGCTAACCGTAGCGCGTCTACGCTCACGCACACATTTACACGTATACAGATACGACTTGAACACAACTAAGAGCCACGCGCGTTCGTGAATTGCAAGAACTATACCATACGTCAATTTATCACCAAGCCAATAAAAAAATACATTGAAAATGGAAATGGAAGTAGGTAGAAACATATGATTTCAATGAGCGAGCGCGTGTCAGACTTCTACTGACTAAAACCCAACTGTGTTCCGTCACTTGTCTGTGTGCCAGGGGCCTCTTATATCTTTCGAACAACCCACAGAATAGAATACAATACTCTTTATTATGTACACCAAATAGATTACAGAACATAAATATAAAGATTTTACAAAGGGTGGGACGTCGTCACGTTGTGCTAACAGCACCACCACCTCGCCCACTCGGGGCAAAAATCTTTCTTACGCTCGAAAACTTACTTCCAACGATTTGAGAATTTTACTTGAGCTCCTTAGGCAAAATTTACGGGAACTCTCAAATTTTTAAGTTCATTTTTAGCATAGACTAAACACAAAAATGCTACTTGGGTTTGTTTGTATTAAAAAAAAAAGCGGCCATGTGCGAGTTGGACTCGCGCACGAAGGGATGCGTACCGGGATCTTTAAAAACCGCATAAAATCACGTTTGTTGTATAGGAGCCCCTCTTAAATATTTCTTTTTTAGCATTTGTTCTTATAGCGGCAACATAAATACATAATCTCTGACAATTTCAACTGTCTAGCTATTACGGTCCATGAGATACAACCCGGTGACGAACGGCGGACGGACGGACGGACAGCGAAGTCTCATGAATAAGGTTCCGTTTTACCTTTTAGGTACGAAACCCTAAAAACGACGAAGAATTCTGTTGTTAATAAATAATGTAAGTTAATATAGTTCGTATAGAAAGACAACAACAGAAACCAGTCTCCGGGACTGGTTTATGTTGTAACTAACCATATGCCTACTAAACATAAGTTAGAAATTATTTATTAAGCTGCTTCATATTTTTTTTAACAATACTTGTCACATAAGTATGCATTATTATTAATTATTTGATTTTAATCATGATAACAAAAAAAGTTAACATTAAATTTATATTAATGTAAAAGTTAAACATTAAATATTTTATAAGTTGGACTTTAGAGGGATTAATGCTTTATTTACTCAAGTGCCTATAGGAGGGAATTATAAGGCTGTCCTGAAAAGTTCTTGTAAAATTGAATTACCACCCGTAAAATATACAAACAAAAAACATATTCCTAAATATTTGATATTTACCTACACAAAATATAAAGCAATTATAACACTCACTCCCAAGCTAATTTCATCAAAGAACTGAAATTATTAACCGAATGGTGCCAACATTATATAGGAAAGACATAATAAAGTAAACCCAAAGGTAATAACGGCAAAGTTCAATTTGAAGTAACTATTTTCAAACAGTCCGCATTAAATTTTGAAGAAAGAGCTTAATTATTAGGCTCGTAATATTGAAATCTGATTTTAATTGCTAAGATACGAACGCGGTGTTCGAGTTTATATCAAACATCATTGCGAAACCACATATAAATTATTAGAATTCCTAAAGCGAGGATTTGATAATACTGTTGCAAATCCGATCTGCAAGTCTGTGTATGTTCTTTATTTCCTAAGGACGTCGCGTATGGAACAGAAAAAGCAACCAATGAGTATTACGTGCATTCATGAAACATAATAGTTCCAACACATCGATGCAAATACTTATCGTGTCAATACCAACGTGACGTAACAATACAAACCACTTGGCGGCGATGCTGCGGGACAAAAATATTATCACACATCATTAAATAATCATATTATCGATGCAATTCGCGTGACAAATAAACTGTGTTTTTAGAAGGTCGCGGAAAAATACAGGAAGACTGTATGGAGATACGAAATGTTTTTGGGACAAAACCCGCCACACTTTTTCCCACCCACTGCAACTCCTGAAAGCCAGAATCAACAGTGGAGACCGCCAGAAAAACGCCGAGCAATGAAGCTCGACGAGTCCCGGAGAAACGAATCAACTGTCTTGGGTCCCGCAACGAAATTAATCAGAAAAGAATAGCGGAGGAGTAAGAAAAAAGATATTTTTTCCACTTCCCTTCATAACAAGCAGGAGACAGAACAGAACTAGGCCAGGACATTGCAACTGGGAGAAGCCCAGATTAACAAGCACCACGGAATAAAATTTGATTAAGTTAATGGGTCCTAAGGTATGGCAAAAGCGCCTGAACGCACGGAAATTGGTTCTAGTTTCTACAAGGTCCGTATAATAAACGACTCCGGGTGTTACTTGTACACTATTCAACATAATATTGCGTTCATTCTGCCAAAGAATACACTCCCACAAGATGTGATGTGCGGACTGTTCAAATTCACAGTTCGATGTAGAACATTGACACAAAGGCGAAGGAACAAGTTTAAAAGAATACAGTTTACTTTTAAAGTTGCCATAACCTGTGAGAAATTGGGCAACGCAGTGGTCAACCTCCAGCCATGTCTTAGCCAGCCGATCGGCAACGGATGGAAAGAATAGATGGAGGTGGGCCTTTGATGGAATTATCCCACCTACTTTGCCATTCGGATAAGAGGTCCTCCCAGACTTCAGTCTGAGGTTTAAATAATCTAGAAATTTTATTAAAGTCGCGTTGTGTAACAAAATTGGTGTCCATGGCACTAATTTTGATACGAAATGTCAACAATCTCCCTATTTACATTTAGTTGTACTATTCTTTAAAGACGGCGACTGAGCTCTGTAATACCCCCGAGACGAGAAGACCGGTAGCAATCCGCCAAAGTATTCAACCACGGGATTGAAACAAATTCAATTGTAAAGATCCCTTATAAATTATATTAGGTAACTCTGACAATGTAGCTCCTAGTTTGCTGGTGCTGAATTAACAATCCAAATGGTTTTATTGCGCACGATCGAGTTGAACGAAGGATGATTTGATTACAAGAAAGAACCCACGTCTCATCAGGTATCTAATTTCCGGTATGTAGTAGGAAAACGTTCCGTAAACAATGATTCAACCCTCGCGTTATGACTCACAGACGAATCAAGTGGAGGCTCTCTGAGCTCGACGGACAGCGGCCCTCAGTGGCGGATGCGGCGGGAGGAAGGGAGCCACTCAAGCACTCAGAGCAGTTAATAAACACTCGTCAAAGTACTCGCTCGCTCGACTTTTTCCAATTTGTTCGACAAATAAATGTCGCCGGCCTGAAATTAGGAAGTAGCCGCGATGTCTGCTCTCACATCTCATTTGTATTTTATTTTGGTTAATAGCAAACTACGACTGCTGGGTGATAGCACTGTCTGTGTTGGTGGAGGACTAAATTCTTTTCGCCGCGTTGAAAGACCGTGATTAAAGTTATGCTACAGGCATAGCTTTTATCGCCGGCCTTGAACGCGGCGACTCAAGAAATTCCAAAACGAAAATAAAACCCAACATCCTCACTCCGACCGGCACAGCGGCGCGGCGTTGTTGGCTAAAGTCGTTTCAGTTTGGCAGACTTCGGCACGGTGTTTGCGTGCGTGCGACTAAATGTAGAAACTAGCTGCTAACTGCTCATAACTGATTCTATCTCTTTATGACATGATGTTAGGTGAGACAGCGTCCTGGGATACCGCATGGTCACCGCTGAGGTGGCGAGTCTCAACAACAAACGCCAGAATAGTGTCTTAAAGCAAAACTTACCAATAAAAACGTAATGGTAACTTTTTGGTGGTCACAACATAATATCGTACGTCATCACTATGAAAATAACTAAACTTAACGAGCTATCTCTGGATTAGTTAAAACACGGATTTTTCTAACGGGGAAAGCTGCAGAGCTAAGTTTTTTAACACTATCACCTATATGGGGGCCTCTTTGATGTTTGACAACCAAAGTTATGTCTAATAATATTGTAGTGTCTTAGGATTTCAACTCTTCGTTCGTTATGTGATCACTAGTTTTTAATTCTCTACCATGGGTATCGAAAATTAATACATTTAGTTTCTCGTTAAGGAGTAGTTTACTAACATAAACCAGTTAACCAACCAGTTAAACATGGTCCTCGCAGCAACCACTACGCAATGGATTTTGAAGCGTTTTTTTTTTAAATAAATATAGTGATTAAAGAGGAAGGTTATATGTAAAACAACATCCATTAAATTACGGAGAAATACTATTATTTTTGAGGTTTCTAATGTGATGTCGGAAATAATAATTTTTTTTCCGCGTTTGCAGTGAAATGCAGGCTAAACCCTACGAGATTTATCAAAATAATGTACACATTGAAAAGGTTTACTAAAAAGTCCGCGAAGGTATACGTCTACCTTTTATGCTGCGGCTACATTACCAGGCGAAGATTCGTATCACGTTGGCGCACAAAAGATCCGTTGTCGGACATACACGATGTTCTTGTCTACATTGGCGGGCGAAGATTCAGAAAGCAGCCTACGACGAATATTCGTTGTTTAGTGGTGCGGCCGAGACAATAGAGGAAGCAGTGGCTTTGCATTATATGTCAGTAAATTATTATTTATTACATCTGTACAAACAAACAAAACAAAAGGCGAAAAGAACATCAGTCCCGCTTCAAAGTCTGGACGACAATGAAGTGACGTAGTTGTGGCCACTCTAGCGAATACTGTCGCGACAAGTCCATTGAAGCGCGCCACTTTACCGACAGTGCCACGATGCTAAATCGTCTGCGCACGAATACATTGCGATGCAACGATGTACCCGGCCACATACATCGCCGTAGCCCACTAATGTAGCCCCGGCATTATGGAGTAAAACTTTTTTGTCATTCACTTTTTACGACAAGTACCGGCTAATTTTCGAAGCGATTTTAACCGAGACAGCATTAATCCTTATCTAATTTAATACCTTAAATAAATTGTTGATTTAATGTAGATCGATCCCTTTACAATAGGTATATGATTTAAATGAATATTTTTGAAGATATTACTGATTTAAAACTTGCGGGCAGGAGCAGTCAGCCGGGGCGACTGGAGCGGCGGCAGTGGGCTGCTGTTTTTTATTCTTTCACAGGGTTTTTAGTACCAGCATAGCACCCGTGCGAAGCCGGGGCGGGTCGCTAGTATTTAATAATTAATTAATAATTGTTTTACTACGGCTGTTTTTCCAACTTCTTTTAAAAAGACAATAATCCATAAATTCTTCAAGGGGCTGACGCAACTTTGCCGAATAATTATCGTCTTACCCGCTTTATCCAAAGTTCTTGAACTTGATAAACAAAAGATTGGTTAGTTACCTGGAGCATAACATAGTACATACATACATAATCAGCCTAAAATGTACCCATAGTTGGGACACGGGGATCATATAGTTGAGAGGGAGTCACTGGTCCAGTGCGGGTAGGTACATGTCAAATGTCTTCAATTTACTCACGATGTTTTTCTTCACCACTTTGAAAGCAACGATGTAATAATTCAATAATTCACACCAAATAAAGCATCTCACGGGGTTCCAACCTATAACCTACGTCGTGTGTCAACCTATAACGTAAGTCGTGGCAGATACCACTAGTTTACCGAGTGCTACCTGGAGCATCGAAAGATATTCTCGCAACAGCAAAATGGCTTTCGCAAAAATAAGTCAACATGTCACTCAGTTCATGACCTAATCAGTTTTGTCATAGACCATATAAATAACATTAAAAAGGTTCTTACTATATTCCTAGACCTCGTGAAAGCATTCGACACTTTACCTGTTTCCACCCTAGTTCTCAAACTGAGAAACAGGCGTCAGGGGCTACAACTTTTTTTTTTTTTTTTTACGGGCAAATCACACATATTGAGCTAGCCCCAAAGTAAGTTCGAGACTTGTGTTATGGGATACTAACTCAACGATACTATATTTTATAATAGATACATATATAGATAAACATCCAAGACCCAGGCCAATCAGGAAAAGATCGTTTCCCATCATGACCTGGCCGGGGATCGAACCCGGGGCCTCCACGTCACAGGCAGGCGTGTTGACCGCTGCGCCACGGAGACCGACAAAACCGACCGACAACTGGATCTATTTCAAACCTACCCCTCTCAAATCGCTCGCAAAGAGTCAGAATCGATGGCCATGATTGTGATGAGCTCTCTATTAATTCCAAAATAATATCCTTTACAAATGAAATAACACAGCAATAAACCTTTATCTTTTTCTCGGTAACAACTTGAGCATCTGGCATAGCATGGCTTTAAATTGGCTTAATTCTCACACTCTAACCCTCAATACCTCCAAAACCAAACTTATAAACCTACTGTAATTAATAACTCAGTGTCTCAACCAAAGGCTCATATTTCGATCAAAGCCCACAATGGTCATCCACATATGAGGGGCTAGAGCTGCTAGTGTTCTATTTTATCCTCTGTTGAAAGCATAAGATACCTGGGAATAGTCTTGGACAGGAAACTCAATTTCAAGTATCACATCGGTCTGCTAACTGGACGAGTTCGCAAACTGATATACATCTTCAAAACTCTCCGACATATTGCGGCCCTATTATAACACGTAATGTCTATTTTACACTTAAATGCGATATATTATGATGGATAGCCATCATAATATATCGCATTTCTATTTGGGATGGTGCAACAAACACAACCCTCAAGCCACTTGAAGTAGCACACAGGGCCACATTAAAGGTAACCACTTTTCGCGCTATTCTATTTCCAACCGATCAACTATATAAAGACTGTAAAGTATTAAATATTCGGCAACACTTCATACTTCAGACGGTAATTCTGCATCACCGCAACACCGTAGTACAATATACTGTACACTATAAATAAAAAAAGTCGGCTAAATGTATGTCGGATTTACGTACAAAGGGTTCCGTACCATTGATTTATGAAATTAAAGGATTTAAGTTATTTGTATGAAAAAATACTCGGTAATAAGCTGTTTACGATTTACGAGGTATTAAAAAAAACTACTTACTACATTTCGGTCAAAACAATTTTCGTTGGTAGTTTTTATAGTAATGTACATCCTATTTTTTTTAGATTTTCCATTTTCTTATTTTAGAAGTTAGAGGGGGGGGGGGGGGCAACTTTTTTCCATTTTGGAAGCGTCTGTCACGCAAACTATTCGGTTTAGAAAAAATATTTTAGAATCCTCGATATCATTTTTGAGGACCTATCCACAGGTACCCCACACGTATGTGTTTGATGAAAAAAAAAAATTTTGAGTTTCAGTTCTAAGTATGGGGAGCCCCCAATATTTATTATTATTTTTTAATTTTTCATCAAAATCTTAATGCGAATCACAGAATACATCTACCTACCAAGTTTCAACAGTATAGCTCTTATAGTTTCGAAAAAAAAATGGTTGTGACATATGGACGGACAGACGGACAGATAGATATGACGAATCTATAAGGGTTCGATTTTTTGCCATTTGGCTACGGAACCCTAAAAACGTAATAAAGACCTTTAGGATGGGATATCGTATCCTTATTGAAATAGAAAGAAAAAGATGCACTCTAATTAAGTTTGGTTTGTGAATTAGAGAATCAACGCAATTAATTATCTGATTTTGATCGGCATTCCTATCAACTTTTGAAGTGTAAATAAGTATTCATAACTATAATACATATGTTATCGCAGAATTTTCATAGATATTGGTGCCCTCTATAAAACTGTAGTAAACTACTTTACCTTTGACTTAGCCTTCTAATCCTTAAGTAAAGATTATACATTACCAAACACGGTACAGATAAGAAGCCACAGCAGTATGAATATGTTTATTTACCTGAAACAAAAACAAAACCATGTTTAATTGTCATATGCCATACATGCACATAGTATTCTGTACCAGAATCTCTCATATTAAAGTGGGCAATCGTGTGTAGTATTGATATAGATCTAGAAATAAGTAAAAAGACCTTCGATCAGAAGCTTTATGTATGTATACGAGTATAACCAGCACTCTCAATTTAAATCACAAATGTACATATCACAATCCAACTCGGACGAAAATAAATTAACAACTAGTGCTTGACCACAATCCCTCCTGATGGTAAGTAGTGATGTAAACGTTGTTTTTAATGTTCAAGCGCGCTTATTATAGCCGTGAATACATTTAAATAGTAGTTAGATGGAAACAGCACCACTGACAAACACACATCGCGTTGAACGATGTTCAACGCGATGTAAAAGACGAGGCGAAACGCTTCGTCCGGATTGTAGTGGTGTCAACAACGTAAGGGTGAATACTCGACGTACGAAGGGTCGTCTGATGATGGAACGGAGATGGGCGAATTAAGTCAAGCAATTCCCTCGCACACTCTCCAAAATGTTTCTATAGAACACCGATAGGCTGGCTACTCTTCGCCTGTGCTCCAGGCTTTGGAGACCGTTTTGAACTATATCTGGGTCGAAAATTCGCACACCTCTCCACCGAATCGAAAAGTTATTTTGCAGCACCAGCCCAAAGTGGCTGCTATACTCCACACACGAACGGACTTGTGCTTTGCATAACATTAGAAGCTGTCCTGGTGTGAAGTACCGCCAGACCTTAGTCAAAATAAGGTGTTCAATTAATCCAACTAGGCGCTAGAGGAACGCACCTTCATATCATCATCTACCTAGCCTGTTCCTGAGGTCGGCTTCCATTCTAACTGGATTCAGCTGATTACCAATATTGTTCATGGTGCGACAGACATCTGACCTCCACAACGCAGTTATTGGGTTATTAACACAATATTATTATCGTCCGTTATTATTAATGCCCGTGACATCACACTGGCTCCTATCAGAATACCAGCGCTGCGACGTTTACTCTCAAATGTCGATTACCTGTCGTGTGACGCTTAACGGGTGACGCTAAAGTGAGTTTACACAGGTCCCACAAAACAAATAACTTTCACATTTATAATATTAGCAAGAATTCTCGGTGATAGGCCACAACATCGACTGCCGGCAGAAGTTACCACCTACCAGACAAAGTCTTGTCGCCGAAGGATTCGTCGTGTTCCGGCATGATGTCTGGTGAAGTCGTACGGAGGACAGGTCTGAGCAATTGTGTTTAGGCACGCCACAATAGCGGCGGTAAGTCCCCTCGTTGAGGAGTGGCTAAAGAGGCGCCACGGCGCCCTCATCTTCCGCCTGACGCAGGTCCTCACCGGACATGGTTGTTTCGGGAGGTTCCTGTTTCGTATAAGGCAGGTGGAAACGCCAGGGTGTCACCATTACGTGGATCGCCCTGAGGATACGGTGGAACATACGGTGGAGGTCTGCCAGGCCTGGGTAGAGCACCGCCGTGTCCTCGTAGCTCCCAGCCACCGTAGGCGATGGCAGCTCGCCGCCCGGTAAGGACCAGGCCCGAGTCGACGGCGCATTGTGTTTCACGCGCGCCTCAAAGAGATGTCAGCACATCGTGACGGGGTTCACGAAGACCGATGCCTAATGGGTCAGGGTTGCGCGTTGGTTAAACAAGACACCATTCGGCCCTGGCCGCTGCACAGGCAAGTGAAGAAACACGGATGGGTTTTAGTCAGTAAAAGTCTGACACGCCCTTCCGCTCCGCCCAGAGCAGGAGAAGTCATTTGATGATTTCCCATCCCAACAAAAAAAAAGCAGTTGTGATACGATGTAAGCCGGGTACGATGCGCCCAATGTTGTCGGGAGTTTGGTCATGGAGGATCTCCAGATCAATCTCCTCCTGGCGCAGCATTGTAGGTCGTGTTGTTGGGTTTAATTAACATTGCTTCACCTAGCTCAGCTGCCGCCTATTCACTCAGGTATTTTTTTTTTTTTTATTAAAATATAAACCAGCGCTTGACCGCAATCCCGCCTGATGGTAAGCAGTGACGCAATCGTTGATGGTA
The DNA here is from genome assembly GCA_037179545.1 of Sesamia inferens. Classification (NCBI taxonomy): domain Eukaryota; kingdom Metazoa; phylum Arthropoda; class Insecta; order Lepidoptera; family Noctuidae; genus Sesamia; species Sesamia inferens. The sequence continues at coordinate 31,643,639 of CM073935.1, forward strand.
AAGCGCACTAGTTTATTAAGAGCCTATTCACTCTAGCCTTGAAGACACTCAAATTGTAGTCCGACGGAAACACCGCCGCCGGCAGATTGTTCCAGTTCCTCGATGTACGCGGTATAAAGGAGGAGGCGAAACGCTTCGTCCGGATCGTAGAGGTGTTAACAACATAAGGGTGGAAACTCGCCGTACGACGGGTCGTCGTCGGGGGGAATTAAATCTTGCAATTCCCTCGCACACTCCCCAGAATGTATCCTATAGAACACCGAAAGGTTGGCTACTCTACGCCAGTTTTAGTGAATAGGGTCTTAATAAACTAGCGCGCTTTACCATCAACGATTGCATCACTGCTTACCATCAGGTGGGATTGCGGTAAAGCACTAATTTATAATTATAAAAAGAAATGTGCGTTTATGTGGAATAAAGAACTTTTCTTTGTTTCTCTTTTTCTTTAATTTGCGGCTCTTATTATTTAGCCACAGGTCCGTACAGGGACGCAATTCATGTAAATAGTAAATAGATAACGAAACTATAAATAAAATATTGATTGAGTGAGCTTATGGATGTTCAATTTTATAAACTGGTAAATTATATCAGCAAGCTAACACAACAAACTATGTGTATTATTATAACATTTGTGAAGTTTGACAAGTTATGATAACTTAATGTAGGTGTTCCGTGTGGGATTCTGCCCGGTCATCATAACAATGTATTGACCGAAGATTGGATTGATTCTTGCAACCCGCCGGCCGACCCTTACATTTGTATAGTATAATTATGCAATGACCCCAACCCATACAAATTCCCGGTATTATGTTAGTATCTTTAGACTCCTTGCTTGAATATGTTTTTTATTGAAATAATATAAGAGTAAAGTGCGTGACACTTCATTTACATAGTTTCAACTTGCCACCGCTAAGAAACTTTACTTTCGATTTAATTATTATCAGTCAACTAGTTTAACATTATGGAGCACATAATTAAAAGAGTGATACTATATGGAATATTTGAGAGGTTATATGACTTTAACAAGTAATTAAGAGCTGGTAAGACAATAGCTCTAAATGTTGTTTCTTTTTTCAGGGGAATTAGTTTAAATTATGTCTTGTAAAAGCTTGTGTTATAATCTAAAATATAAAAGTTGTATTATATGTAGACTTAAAATAAAATCTTCTCTATTCGGAGCTACTAAATTTCGGTTATAGTTTTACTGCCAATCACATTATCGAAATAAAAACACATTAAAACATCATTACATAGGCATAAAAACCATCATCCACCACCATCTTTCAATCACAGAATACAATACAAGCATTTAATCGGCATCATAAGATGCTGGTTCATTAACTTTAAAATTGGTTGGAAGGAAATTATCATTTAATTATTCATACAAGAAGGGTGGGTCGGTTTGGACCAGGACTTCATAAGATTCGGCACGTAGTCGTAAAGACGAGCAGAATCAATACGCAATCAAACTGTCGGCCGCAGAGTTAGCTGCAAATATTTTCCCATTCACAATTGTGGAAGTTGGTGAGGCCGCGGGGCGACGTAATTTGATTTCGAGTAACGGCCATAAATTATTTACCATTTCCATTTCTAACGCCTGTGCTTCGATTAAAGGCACGGGCTCATCGCTGCGCACGGAGATGTTACGTACGTGTCTTAGACTACGCTTTGTAACAAAATGTATTTCGTTGTGTCCACTGCAACCCTCGGAGAAGCCTCTCCGAGGGTTGCAGTGGACACAACGAAATACATTTTCACGCAAGTATCAATTCATGCGTGGCCACGCATGAATTGATACTTGCGTGTCTTTTTCGAATAAGCGGTTACATAGTTCAATGCTGTCCACGTGGGTCTACGTTTCCACTGGACTACGTGAATCTGACCGACGACTTTGCTTGCTCATCCTAGCGTAATTTTCGTCATAGCCGTCCCTTACTTTCCCATACGTCCCACCACCCGCAGTGAATCGCGTGCCCGTGGATTGAAATGCCACATGCGTAGCATGCACAGTGCACCCTTTACAGTCGTCTGTCGTGGTAACATAGACTCTTGTTGTCAAACAAATTAATACACGCAGCTAAAGCCTCTGCCTCGAATCTTGCGAGCAGCGGGGCGGTGGCAGAGGCGGCGCGGCAGCGAGGCGGGCATCGAAGAGTTCGAAGACCCATTCGCGAAAAAAATGTCTGAACAATGGCGGCAACATCTTTTTGATTCAAATTTATTCCTAACGCTCGATTACCGCTTGACTCGTACACCGCTCGCTGCCCGCCCGCTGCTGCAAGATTCGAGCGTAAGAAGTTCACCGCTCGCTGCCCGCCACCGCCCCGCTGCCGCGCCGCTGTTTGATTTTATGCACAAGGGTCGCAACACATCTGCGGAATGTACGGAGCCGAAAGCTCAGCGGCTGAAGTGTCAGTCGCAACATTCAGTTGTTAAATAACAAACCAAATGGTCAAAACGCGGCGTCTTGTTGAGCGCGCTACGCGACGGAAAATTACGTGGCGTCATCGCCAGTCTGTCTGTGTCGACACTATGGTGTGTGGTTTTTGTGACGTACCTGAATTGCCCAGAAAAATGGATTTAATTAGAATATTAGCTATTATAGAGGGCTTAGAAGACGTTGCCCCTTTTCGTTACCGACACGCGGGCGATGCACAACACACGCCGAACGTTCAGCTACGCCCGCCGAACTTTCGGTCGCCGTCCGAAGGAAGGTTAGGCCCTACGCCGAACGCGGCGTAATTGCGGCTGATGTGTCATAGAGTACTTGAAATACCCTGCGAGCGTATTTAGCCGAACTTTCGGCGCCGTACGTTCCGCAGATGTTTCGCGGCACTAAGATCCTGCCGCTCACTCGCCGCCGCCGCCGCCGCCGCCGCCGCCGCCGCCGCCGCCGCCGCCGCCCCCGCCCCCGCCCCGCTGCCCCGTGCCCGCAAGAGTCGGCAGAAGCCTAAAAAGTGCACAGCATGTACCTGGGTGGGCATGCACCTGATGAGTTTAGACTGTCTACTTTTGACAGCTGCTTAATTTAAATACTGTTTGATTAATAATATCGATTACGTTTGATCTCACCACGATCACTTTTAAGTTGTATTAGGTTGCCACTTATTGGTTTTACTGGTCGAAGTTAATATAATCTCAATGAATAATGTATTTATTCCTAAATAATCAACTAAAATTCATGACTACCCTCCAATTTTACTGAGTAAGTGAGATGTGACTTAGAGTAAATAATGTAGAGGTAGCCGATAGAACTGTTCCATTGTAATCAAAGCAACGAGGCTAGCTTGGGTTCATTGGCAGGTACTGAAGTTCTACACGAGCACGGCAGATTTTTTCACTCCATGCATAACACATGATTACCCCACAACCTAGTGCTCGGTTCTTAGAACTTACTTTATACATGTAAATAGTACAGCTACATTAGTTTAGTTGAAATACTCGCATTTCGATCAGTCTCGAAAAGAACAAAGTGTTACAAACTATATGCTCTTTTAAATTGTCAAAATTACATAATCGGTCAGTTAGATGATGGAGAAGAACTTTAAGGGTACTCTTTCAATTTAGATATGTTTACAAAATCTAAATTACTTAAAGGACAGCTACATACAACTAATCGAATAAGATATACTAAGTTCATGAAGATATAAAGCAAATTCTACTTGACTTGGTCATTGATACTAAGTTTATTTTTTATTTGAGTTCGCTTGAAAGGAAACTTTAGTAATTCGAGATTCTGTGATTTATATGTTTTCTGTTGGTCGTTCTGTGAAGCCAAAACATACACACTTGACTGTGTACGGAGACTTTCATCTAATAAGTAAATATAGCATTTCATGCTTGGGCTTCCGAAAATTCTGAATGTCTTTTTGAAAATACGAACAAATCCGTAATATAAAACTTAATAGGGTTAGTATGGACTGTTTAACGTATTGTGGTGGATCGTTGCTCGACACAAGGGTGCTACAGCAGCATGAAACAGCAGAGCGTCATTACTGCGAACAAAAGGACAAACATTTGTAAACAGTATAAAAGGAGGAGGAAGTAGAGCTCTAATGTCACCTATTTATTTACCTCGGCGCCTCGACACGCTCCCTATGGCACCCGCGTTGCTGCTCAGATTTCCCATGGGTCTCCCTTATTATTACTTCGATTCAAAAAGGATTTATTTTTAATATAATAGGGATTGAATGCAATACGCTACAGTGTCGCTTGTATGCCATCGGAAATGAATTCGTAATGTTTAATGTAGACTTGTAACGACCGGAATCACAATGATACCAAACTTATTTTATGTCAGTCTATTATATCCGATATCTCTTTTTGTTTTTACATGGCACGTCATTCTCGTGGTTTTAAACTAGTCATATTGTTTTTACAATCAGTATCTACGGGTCCCAGAACTCCAGATCAATAAGACAGGGTTTTTCTTATCAAGGGAATTAAATATAATCAATGAAACTTTGTAAATAAAACCGGATTTGTCACAATTCGGGAAAGATTCCACCGCGCACATAGTCGAAAAAAAAAAAAAAGTCTCAAACAGATATACGTCAATTCTCTAACAGCAAATATGTGTAAGTTTGTAAAAACAAACAAAAGCATTGTGAGAAAACCACAAATTAAGGATTTTCGAATGTTTTCCTTTATTTCTAGATGAACGGGAAATCAAAATATGTCACATAAATAGCCGTTTTATATGAAGTCTATAGTTAAATTCTTCATTATTATAGAGCTCCAGCGGACCGTAGACCAATATCTTCTTCTTCTTCCCTAGCCTATCGAGGTCCACTGCTCAACAAAGACCGGTCATTGTGGAAAAGGCTTCCCACAATGACCGGTCTTGTGCTGCCCGCATCCATCGGCTTACCGCGACCTTCACCAGCTCATCGGTCCAGATTGTTGGCAGCCTCCCTACGCTGCGTCTTCCGGGACGTGGCCTCCACTCCAGAACCTTACCCCCCATCGGCCATCGGTTCTATGAGAGTAATGTGCTCCGTATACTGCCATTTAATTTTAGCGACTCGAAGAACTATGGCGGTGACTTTGGTTCTTCTGCGGCTCTCCTCATTTCTGATTATTAGATATATTTGTAATAAAGGAGATGTTTCAGAAATTAATGGAGCCTGGGCCAGCACCATGTACACTTGATGTAAAAATGAGTATACATTATAGTTAAATGTTTTTATGTTAATTTTATATACTTGCCTTAGTTCTTATACAAATTCAATTTAACTCGGCCAAGGAGTGCAACACAACTACTGATAAACATGGTGGTCAGCAATAAGCGAAATAAGATTTTGACAGTGACATTTGATTGATGTGTCATGTATAGGGCTATCTTATATATATTATCTACCAGACGACTGCAAAACAACCACAAAACATTAATTCCGAACATATGGCACACAAAACAAAATCAATCACTAAAAGCTTCGATACACAATCAACTGAAATCAGCACTCGACACGAACTCGACGGGAAAATAGATCAAAGTCATCAATCAAACGTCATAACCACTGTCATGGCTACCTTAATAAAGGGTTATCTCACTAAAAAAACGCTTCAAATAATTAATCATATATACTTGTATTTTTATTCAAATTAATTTAGTAGTATTTTTATGAAAATCTTTTATTTTTTTTCTTTTTATCTATATAGCGTACATAACGGTGGGCCAAAATTAAACATCTCTTTTATCAAAGGTTCCGTTTTGTTCCCTCTGAGCCAGGTACCTAAAAAAGAACTCACTAATGTAAAAGTTCTACACCCTCAAAGTTCAAAATGATGTCCTAAAAATAGGAAGCATATCATCATGACTCATACCACTGACTACATACTTATAACACATTTGGCAAGTCTGAAAAGCTTTAAGGGTGAGCTGTTATCCTCAAGTTGAGCAAAAGGGCAAAAAGTTTTAGCAGAGTCACACTGTAAAAACAGCCTTGGGCTAAGTTTCTCCATCAGAAGAAAATAAAAACGCCAAATCATTACATGTACCTTCTAAAGTAACAACAATTTGTTTGACATTCGATCCACAGGGAGGCGAGCTCGTTGCTAATGGTTCCTTGATTGGAAATATATAATCCGTAAATACTTTTTTAGGTGATTAAAAAAAAGAAGATTTAGAAAATCCTTAATGAAAAGTATAGGATGTCTTCAGGGAAGATTTTCGATAATATTTAATTAATTAAGTGCCTTCATGTTGGTATTTTTATATTTCTAGGTTCAATTAACATCTCACTAGATCCATGTCATATTTAAACCTAGCACGAAACTCGCACAAATTCTATTTTGCAGATGAACGCGTTCATGTAGAAAATTTGTTCAAGCAGTCACAATGTAGGAACATTTCTACATACAACTAGCCAAATGTGTAGGACTGGTAAATGAGAAATATGTAACAGCAATCAAACCTAGATATAGGATTACTCCTGGATCTCTCTTTATTACATGCTTTTATTTTACTTGCAATTTACTATCACTGACAGAATTCCAGTTTTACCTTAAAGACTACTGTCGCCTGCGCTAAACCGGCTGCGGCACACTAACGCATTGTTTTATATCCGTGTGTGTCATATACCAACCAATCAACCGCATATGTTGTTGTATCGCTACGAAGAATTAAAGATGTAGTCTATGCTAGACAAGGAAAACAATATTAGTGAACCGTTTTCTTAACACCGTATTCGTCTTTCTTTAAAGTAATGCGAAATTTCTATACATACAGTTGAAGTTAAATTAGCTTGGTCGATAAAGGGGCTGCACTTAACAATGCGTTCAAAAGCGTGCGATTGTGGGTTCGATCCTTAATAATGGCAAATCTTTTTGTTGTTTCATATAATTTAAAATTATGATAATTGATTTGTATTTTAAAGTAAAAATGTTTGCAAATAATATTTAAACGAATTAGAAAATGTATTGAAGATTTATACCAAAAAGGTTTTTATTATATGTTTTAGTTTACTATAGTCGTAATATAATAACAAACAATAAACATATAATATAATATATTATAAAGTTAAGTAATATTTTATATAAAAGTAATCCCTGACAAATTTCTGATATAGTTATGGTAAAAAAATATAAAAAAACATTTTTGGTTTTTAGTTATGAAATATAATACTATAAGTTACCATTAAAGAGGTTATAGCTCAATTATTCATTTTCTTAAAGAAAACAGGATTGAAGCTTAACCTGAATATTATTACAATCATAATAGTAGTTTATGAAACTGTTACATAATCTCATACATAAATTATATTGAATGTATGAAATAAAAGATAGAGATAGATACAGTTTATTTATTAGTTATTGTAAGTGTTAACATTTTGTATATTACAATTATGAAACTGAATATGGAATTGTGTTGCGTTGGCGTTAGACGCACTCGCACTTGGTGTAGGTGCAACTGCTACATTAATATTGATTTCATTTCTATTATTTTCTAAGTCGTGGTGGCCTAGTGGTTTAAACACCAGTCTCTCAGGTATGAGTGCGCGGGTTCGATTCCAGGTCAGGCAAGTACCAATGTGACTTTTCTAAAGTTATATGTATTTTCTAAGTATATCTTGGAAACCATTGACTGAAGGTGAAGGAAAACATCTTAAAGAAACCTGGACTTCATATGTCTGAAATCGCCAACCCGCATTGAGCAAGCGTGGTGATTACGCTCAATCCTTCTCTGTATGAGAGGAGACCTGTGCCCAGCAGTGGAACGATAAAAAGGTTGATGATGATGATGATGGCGTTTAGAATTGAGTTAGACACCAATATTTTGTTTGTCATGAATTCATCTATATAGCCTTCTGCTACGGCTTTCGATTTCTGTGGCGCTTTAGCGTAGTCTAGTGATATCTGCCACCGGCGTCAATAAGTAGGGTCGCAGAAGTACGTCTTAAGCAATATCCAGTATACTGCTCTGAACTTGGAAGTTGTAGATAATCGGCTATAGTTTTACCTAAAGTTCCAAATTAGTTCATGCCAATTCTCTGTTGCGTGCTTTTTCCACGTTGGTAATTTAAAAGAAACAGGCATTTTTACAAGAAACAGGCCGTAGATCCATGTATTCTTTACATAAGTCATAGTATTTTCCTGTAATACTAAACGAGCGGTCTTGTTTATTTTTTGTATTACGAGTGGTTACTAATATTGTATTTTCGTAAACTTTCAGACGGTTCTTGAAAATATGCCAATAGAACATTTTCTGAGAACGATGTAGCACTTTTATTCATTTTCCATGTTAAGAAAACCTTGATAACATTTATCGTATAATTTTCTTGACTTAATTGGTAGTAAATTAAGACTGACTGCTGTCGCAGCCTCTAAAATATCGGGCGGCGTCAAATTTTCGTCACTGTCACTTGACATTTTAAGAAACAATAATAATCAATTGTGTGTCCAGCGAAACACAACAACGACTTGCAAGCAAAGAAACGTATTTGGCGCCAAAATTCCGCATCCTGCATCACCGCGCACGCGCCAAAGCGCGCGCAGCCACAGATAAAAAATGAAATAGTGCTGTCTATGGTTTGTAATCTGTACGGTAATGATAAAAAAAAATTATTATAACATTATTTTTTAGAGAAATACTTATTTTTTTTTTTTGTTATTATTTAATTTTTTAATTTCCTTTCGATATACTATTGGTAAAATACGTCAATATACACTCCTTTTTAGTTTTATATTTTTATTTTTTTGAAATGAGAGTAGATAATAGAAGTTTATGAAACTGTCACATAATGAGGGATATTATGCACGAGTGTGAGTTTAAAAAACGAGCGAAGCGAGTTTTTTAATAGTATCACACGAGTGTGTAATACCTAATTATGTACAGTTTCATACACTACTTTATCTAATCTCATACAATTTAAGAAACAATAATAATCAATTATGTGTCCAGCGAAACACAACAACGACTCGCAATGCAAAGACACGTATTTGGCGCCAAAATTCTACACCCTGCATCAACGCGCACGCGCCAAAGCGCGCGCAGCCACAGATAAAAAAATGAAATAGTGCTTGCTATCTATGGTTTGTAATCTGTACGGTAATGAAAAAAAATTTTATTATAACATTATTTTGTTAGAGAAATAATGTTATAATTTAATTTTTTAATTTCCTTTCGATATACTATGGGTAAAGTACGTCAATATAAACTCCTTTTTAGTTTTATATTTTTAATTTTTTGATATGAGAGTAGATAAAATAATTTATAGAACACAAAACAGTACTTTTTACATTTACTATTTTTTTTGCCTGTATAGCATGTTACTAGTGCTGCCATCTTGCAGTGACTTTTTCGGATTTTGATGTCATGAGATTATAATGTTCAAGCAGTTTTTTAGTTCAATAGTGAACGAACTTATTTCTTTTCGAATCACACAAAACAACACGCATTGGCTTGCAGACCAATGTGCGTTGTTTTTAAACCACAAATGCAACCTCCATTCTTCGCACGATTTAAAGGTTTATTCAACGGTAAATATTGTCGTTTCGTTCCACTTTTCTCGACACTTTAAGCTACCTTCGTCCTCCAACCTCTTGACCCAATGGCTTACAGTATTTCTCTAAAACAATAACAATTTTATTACACACTTGCAGCAAGCGATTGGTTTGCACCTTACCCAAATAATAACAAAAACAACTTATACATGCCATATTTGCCTTAGCTTCGATACTAATATTAGACTGCATGACGGTAAATTTCGTAATCCCGAGAGTTGGAATCATGCGAATTATTTTGTAGCTTGCGGTGGTTCAAACTACTAATTATTATTAAACCACTAGCGACCTGCCCCGGCATCGCACGTATACAATAGAAATACAAATACAATTGTTGTTACTTACGAAAAAATTAAAACCCAAATATTATTTAAACTATAAATAAAAGAAATCCAAAGTAATTTTCATAAACCTTTTTTCATTTATTTTCTGTGCGTAAGATAATCGAGATACTATTAAAAACACTATTCTATAAATTTACTTCATTCAATTTAATTGTATTGAAAAGTTGTAGTTTCAACATTTTTCATAAGTTGTCTCCATTACCAATACTGTCGCATGAAAAGCGACTGAGAAACTTGGAAAATTACAAGAAAATCTAACATGGTAATCAGCAAACAATACAAATGATAACATACCTATGCATTCTACATTAAAACGCGTGCAAATGTGAATGCTGATACTAAATACACTACAGAAAAACTGTGAACGCTGTATAAAAAACATAGCGGCCTGCTGCGCCGCCCCGACAAGTCGGCACCGCCGCAAAGGCGATGCTCTGGAATTTAAATAATATAAAGCGGTAATATTATTTATTAGCCAATATATTACTTCTTACTCATGACTTAATTTTGATTTGAATACCTGTTGATTACTTTTGAATTATTGAAATCGGACATTCCATTCCATAATATAACTAATTTAAAAATCTCAATGTAAACAAAAAATACATTACACCGCGCCGATGTGGCTTCACTCAGCGCAACGAGCAACTCAAAGTAGTTGTACAGTGGTAATATTTATCCAACTTCTTTATAGAACTACCTTCTTAAACCTTTCCTAACTTATGCTTTGTAATCTTAGTTTATTCTTATGTTCTATGATTTGAACAAAAAAATAAGTTACTAAACATAATAACTACAAAAGAAGGTCGCCTCTATTTAAACGTAGGTCCCCACTAGAGATTAGCAAAACTAAGTCATATTGTAGAATCTTCGTATAAAAATTCAGACCGTCTCGTAAGAGGATTCGCGTCGCAATCGCGGGTTAGAGAATCTAGTGCCGGACGCTCAGTACGTCGTACAGAACAAAGTCGTCTAGGTTACAGCTATACGAATAAATGCAGGTACCTATATTAAATTCAAAAATGAGCGGGTTATGTTATTATATTTTTTTTAAGGTATGTTGTTACCATAACCTTATTCAGATGACTTCATTTGGGATGAAAGAGATTAGAGTGGGAAATTTTATGCCAACTTTAAGGTAGCAGGACAAGTTACAATGTCATAGGTCCTCTGTTAGCCTTGAACCGCCATACAATTTTTGTAGATATATTACATATATCAGCAAAAATTATTGACAAAACCCTCAATTTTTTCACCAATATTTTATATCAGATGCTGATTAACTATCATTGCTATCACATGTGGCGTCATGCTAAAACTAGATTTGAGAAACGAAAAAAAATTTTGAGTAAATAAATTACACACCCTAAAAATGAAATACATAAAAAACAAAATTAATAAGATGTGCAAACTTAAAACAAAGGGCATGACAAAAAAACTCGATCAAAAAAAAATTGATTCAATGAAAATTAGTTAAAGTCTTTGTAAGTAATTTTGAACATTTGGATGAATTGTGTCATGGACGTCTTATTTAGCACATATGTAAGCTACGAGTACATTACTTAATTATCTTAATTTACAATGTGAATAAAATTCCAGCCGTGCGAAGTTCGGACGGACGGATAATTTGTAAAATGATAAAATAAAATAAAATTGTTTCAAATGACAAATGATGCCATGAGTTACTAGAAAAAAAAATTGTGTAATTTAAAGTTATTTATTTGTTTTTAGCGCATTTAAATAAAAGATGTTTCTTTTTAAAGTACTTTTTGCTTTTTTTTTTATAAATTATAAACCAGCACTTGACCGCAATCCCGCCTGATGGTAAGCAGTGATGCGATCGTTGATGGTAAAGCGCGCTAGTTTATTAAGAGCCATTCACTCTAGCCTTGAAGACACTCAAATTATAATATGACGGAAACACCGACGCTGGCAAATTGTTCCAGTCCCTCGATGTACGCGGTATAAAGGAGGAAGCAAAACGCTTCGTCCGGAACGCAGTGGTGTCAACAACGTAAGGGTGGAAACTCGCCGTACGACGGGTCGTCCGATGATGGAACGGAGATGGGGGAATTAAATCATGCAATTCCCTTACACACTCACCAGAATGCATCCTATAGAAGACCGAAAGGCTGGCTACTCTACGCCTGAGCTCCAGGCTTTGGAGACCGTTTTTTTTTCGGACAAATCACACAGATTGAGCTAGCCCCAAAGTAAGTTCGAAACTTGTGTTATGGGATACTAACTCAACGATACTATATTTATAATAGATAAATATATAGATAAACATCCAAGACCCAGGCCAATCAGGAAAATATCGTTTTCCATCATGACCTGGCCGGGGATCGAACCCGGGGCCTCCACGTCGCAGAACTCAGCATCCTCCGCATCTGTCGTTCGACCCACTCATGTCCTCCACAACATTCTCGGTTGCTTAATCATTATTCCTGTTCAGTCTATGACAGTATAATAATGATGCAACTATGAAGGAAATATTCTGAAGATCCCAGTAAGACATGCTGCCGGTGAGCGAGGCGACTAAACTTGGAGCAACTAGTTATGATTCCGCGAATACATAAATTGCGTGAATACCTTGTCATAACAGAACTACCGCGGGATGAAGGCGCCCCGGCGCAGCTAAGTAGAAATATAGAAATACTTCACATGCTGGGCTAACAAGAGCTGAGTTTGACAGAATTGTGTGTGATTTTGAAATATTCAAACTTTAAATTTGTACCTAAATCCATGCTGCGACGAATAATTGTTCTTTGTCTTTGAGTTTATATCTAGCCCCACACTAGGAATTACTCCTGTATTGTCGGTTTGTTTACAAACATTTAAACTCACATACACAAACAACCAGACCCGGAACAAGTACCTGTAGACCATATAAACATTTGTTCCGTGTGGGAATCGAAATCGTAACACGTAACACAGCACTCGATCGCTCAGCCACTGCGCGTGTCATCGCAAGCGTGTTGATTTGATAGGCTAATATTTCAAGTATAATTTGTTCGTATCATGTCAAAAACATAGATTACACATTAACATACTACCACAACCAAGCGACATAGTTGAACCACTGCGTTAATTGATCCGCCTACAATTTATATGAAGCACCCTGCAAATAAACGCTGGCGGCTACCCCTGCACCGTGGGTGTACTTACACAACACATGTAATTAGAACAAAATAACCGTTGGTGGCTCACGCTGCGAGGTGGATGTTTTTAGACAACACATATAATTAGAACAAAGCCATAAAGCACGAACTTCTCTTAAATACCTATATTTTAGCATAAATTAGCAACATTATTTGCATATCGAAGATACAAAAAATTCGCTACGAATAAAATTAAGAGACGACCTTTCACAACAATATCGTTTACCTGGCGTGTTTACGGTCTGTCAGATCAATTATTTAGGAGGCTAGATATAGAGCCGAGCGGAAGGGTTGTCAGTAATGGGAAATGAAAAGAAAATACCGGAGATAGTCGCAAGTGGGTGTGCTAATGGAGGGCAACCCTTTTGTCGCCGACACAAAGAGTAGGCACACGAGAGTGGCACAGCTTTGTAATGTGACGGACACATCGACGCCTTCCACTGTCCATAGCGCCATCAATTTGATATGTCACGAGCGACATGTTTTACTATTAGTCTATTGTTCCGATCGAAAAATTTCGTCTTCCAAGAGAGACAAAATTCCTTGAACTATGTTCGGAAATAGAGTTGGAAGTCTTGTATGGTTTTAAATATGTCAAACTCGGGGCGAACTCAGTTGTTTCACACTTCCCTTTGATGAAGTTTCAGTGTCTTTAACGTCAAGGAAAATTTCCACAAAGTACAAATTGAACATCATTAGTTGATTACATTATTAATTGTTTTACCAACAAATCTTCCTAAATCACGATCTTGTGAGTGTTACTTTGAAATAGCGACTTGAAGATGTTCATGTTTTTTTGGTTCATTTCTGATGATTCTTAAGTTTGGGGGTACACGGGTTAGAAGTTGCTACCTCTTTCGCCTCCCGCCACCCTAGACACAATGTTTTATTCATAATCTAAGTAAGAACTCCCAAAACACCGATTTGGCCGGAGTCCATTAAAATCCCGTTGGAGTGAATTTAAATTGTGCTGATCCAGTGTCATTCGCTCGCTTCAGAGGTAGGTGCGATACCATTGAATGGGCCACCTTCTTTTTTATTTTTCCTAGCGTTTTGGCTTAGTTAAAAATCACAATTGCTAATTTGTTTCGGAATATTTTTATCTTACGGGTACCGTCCTCATTAGTAAATATTTTCGGAGTATATTAATTGGTATATTGTCTAAATTATCCGGTTATCGCATTTAACTAAATATTGCAAGCAGTTAACCGTAGAAAACTAAATAAACCTACACTACAGTAAGAAAAATACCTTTAAATTTTGTTTTGTACAATAAGAACTACATACAGAGTGGTGCTGACAATACGAAAATAAATTAAGGATCGTGTACCTCAACACATTCTCAATGTACCCATAAAAAATCATATAAATATGTCGTTTATTTTAGTCACAGGAAATTATTTTTCATTACTCATGTTTTCTACATGATGTACATGTTGATAAGGAAGCGCTTACAGGTTAGTGACCACCGCATCCTGCGGTACCAAACTTGAATAATAATGGCGCGAAAAAAGCAAGTCGATACAGGATCGCGCTGTCGCCGATCGGAGGTCAGTAAACCTGAATATTTTTAAAGGATGTTCTATTCCGTTTGCAATTTTATGCGATTCAGTTTGTTTGAAATTTCCATTTATTTATTTTTGATGTTAGGTTTTTTTCTATAGTTTAGGATTATTCCTATGAACCAGCATTTTTCGTGTTTTCATTTATTGTCGTATTGTCAGCACCACTCTGTATATGTCGGGCAAATTAGATAAAGAATAGAGGTAAACAAACCGTTGCTAGGCAAAGGCTCGTTTACACCTAAAAGAGAGATGCTAACAACATTTTATAGATAGATGAAGAATAATTCTACTTCTTACTAATGTGAACAGTTTATTTATGTTTAGATAATAGAATGTTTAACTGATTTGAATGAAATATGACACAAATGTAAGCTAATTTCCTAATGGGTTAAATTTTTGATACATAATGTATTATATTATACGAAGTTCATACTTGAAAGTATTATAATGACTGTGTTATGCAGTTGATTTGAAAAGTAGGTAAAATAAGCAAAATCATATTGACAAATGTCTTTATCCATCGTCCTTTTTTGTTGGACTATCACGTAAAATATATGTTGACTTTTTATGATTTTCGAAATAGCTAGTTAATATGCATGTATGTATTTCAGTGATTCTATTGAAACATGCCGCAATAGGAATTATTAATAAATAGTTAGAATGTAAAAGGCGATAATCATGTAAATAACAGGAGATTAATTGTAAAACGTCAGTTGTGATAACCCTAAATTGGTTTGTTTACCCAGGTATTATTTATCGAGCTTGGCACAAATATAGTTTCACTTAAATTTTTGATTGATTCTAAATAATAAATAAATCTACTCTCGTCTCATACATATTATGTGTGATACACCGAGAAGGCACAGTCAGTCAGAATATAATATCGTATGACAACACATTTTAAAATAGCAACGAATATGTACCTACACTAAACGGACTGTCTATGTTACATTACGAATTTTTCTAACAGTCAGTGCTGCGGAACTTACATAGATTTAGTTTACGATTTATCTGCATATATGTAGACACCCCTGAAGCTTATCACCTAAAATTATCCCAAAGAACACTTTGCTGTCTTTAGCATTCAATCGCTCTTTATCAACACATTAATTTTTACCTGCCTAAAGTGATGTAGCATAAACTTAATGCACTTGTTTTTTTTACTATGGAAAAAATACATTGCACCAACCCCATAAGCCGCAATCCTTTTCTGTATGAGAAGAGACCTGTGCCCAGCAGTGGGGCGATAGAAAGGTTGATGATGAACCTCATAGCACCCCCATAGGAGAATGATAATTTTGGTTTCACAAGGATATCGTTCATACTTCATCGTTCTTATTTACTTGAAATGAATGCTTTGATTTTACTTCGGGTACAGAAGTTTGTCAATATAATTAGTGGGATATATTTACTATTTTTCATGAGGTTGAGGTAGGGATATTCCACACGTGAAGTTCCCGCCACCAATTCGTTGAACCCCGAGGCGGAGGCGATGCACGGGTTAGTTTAACACCTCACTACCCCGTGCAGGAGACGAGGCCCGGACAGACCGGGCCGGCACGAGAGTGTGGGGCCGCGGCAGAATCAAGGACTCCCGCGGCTCCGGGCGCACGTGACCGGAGAGACACCGGGGTTGTTTTTAGGTAGTAGGAGTCTGACAGACCCCGTCGACCATCCCAGGGTGGCGGATATCCATTGAGGATTTTCCACCCAGGAACAAAACTAAAAAAATAAACAAAGGGATACTCCGCTCAGATAACACAACTACAGCTAGAGTAGATGCCACGATATCAATGATAATAAATTTAGCAAGTTCTACAGAATTACCCAACAAAATATTTTTTCATATATGTATTCAGAATCGTTGTTAAGTAAGAAGTAAAATGCGAGCCACATGTGAATAAAACTCGCAGCAGATGGAATTAAATCGCTCTAGCAGCCACGGTAGAATGCCCCATGTTTACAATCAAATTGAAATAATGTCATTAAAATGAAAACTTAATTCTGGAAATCTTAATATTTCGCTGAGGTAGGTATTCATATTTTGAGGAAAATAAACCACAAAGAAGATTACTAATTGGTTTCTCAGAAACAGTCAACTAGCATATTATTAGATCCTTTTCCATCAAACTGGTTCGTAGTCTATGTAACTCTTACTTGTAAATGAACACTTCCTTGCTACCATTTATATAAACTCTTAGTAATATTAACAACCCTTATTACGGCACCATTATGATATCTAATAAATACTTGTTTCAATTAAAGTCTATTCAAAGAGCTTTACCGTTACAGACTGCTTACAGCGTCGCTACTTACTTAAGATGTTAAGACATGGCGGTTAAATACGTACCAAGTAATCACGAAGAGAGCAAAACAATGAATTATTCAAGTAGGTATTCCAGTGTGCGCCCTTTTGGAATTACACAAAATATGAGGCAACAGTAGTCCAAACCATAATTACTTTTAGCTACCATCATGTTACTTAGTGAATTACTGTGTAGCGCGTTGGACTCATCGATAGGCCCCCTTCAAGGTTGTAAGAACTCTGAATCAATGAGAGCGCCAAACGCGCTCGATATCGACGTTCGAGTCTCGTAATGAAAACTCATGGTAGCTACATTGCCTAACGCTACTTACTTACCTACTGTTTACGATTTCTGTTTATATATTAGTTAAGAGCCTATTTGGAATTCAAAATCATATTTTATAAAACATCCAACTCATATCTAAACGGTGTAAATTATAACTCCTGCGGATGAAGCGCGGAGCAAATAAGTGCAAAATCATTAGGTCTAAATTAAATAATAACTTCCATGCTAAGTGAAAAGCGGGTGTCTACCGTAAATTAATGAAGCGGCCTTTGCAGTGGCAACTTTGTCGATAAATCAACTAAGTTCACTCGTATCTCATAGCTGTCACTGAACGCTAAATATACAGACGAACTCATGTCGGTCGACGAAACAAACGCATTTGTACTGAAGACGAGAGTAGCTAAGTTGCTTAAAAAGTTTAAATCCACAGCCAAGAGTGATCAAAATAAATAAAATATAGATTGACTATATAATATTACTTTCTATAAGTAACCATAGCGATTGGCCGCACTAGATCGACAAGCACTCAGGTAAAGATGATACTTCGTCTTTCTGCAACCCTAATAAATTAATGTAATGGTAAGAACGTTTAGCACGTGACCACTTTACCTTATTTAATCGAACATGTTAAGTACACCTCGAAAACATTGTTTTTTCTTACGGATCGACACTGGTCCAACTATATTAACTGTCACGTCTTCGCCAGAACCCCTAATAATATATTTGCTATGAAGACTGAAGAGTTAAGTACAGTAAAAGAGCAACATATCTTTTTCATTTTGAACACATGAAAATGTTTGATTCCGCCCGCGGCTTCGCCCGCGAGGAATTCGGTATTTTTATTTTCCCTCGGGAATATCAAATTATTCCGGGATAAAAGTACCCTATTATTTAATGCGGACTTCTCAACTTTACGACTGAAAAATTTCTAAGCAATCGGTTTAGTAGTTCGGCGTGAAAGCGGAACAAACAAACTCACTTTCCGATTTATAATACACACATCAAAAGTGTCTAGGGATCAACATATATTTTTGCAATAACTTTTCTCCTGATTGATATTAATTAAAATTTTCTTTAAGGATTCATCAAATAAAGTGTTTTCGTTTGTCACAGTAACGATAAACCAAGTCACCTTTGCATTAATAAAGAAATTTGCCATTTTCCTAATAAAGGGATATTTGACATTTGAACCACTAACACAAAAGTTCGAAAAAAAGACTGAAATAACAGTTTTCTCTAAAATTTTATTGGGTAACTTAAACAATTAATAATCCGTGTTTCTACCGCGAACACTAACAACACAAGAACATCGGTTTGGCATACTCAAAATGAGTTCATCCAAATCACGCTGTGGAATGGCCGCCCATGTTCGTTGCAACAACAAAAAAAGGTCTTCTTGCGACTGGATACCCTCCATATTCGGCAGAGCTCTTCTCTGTAGCATATCCCATGCATGCCCAATCGGGTTCAAGTCTGGCGACTGAGCAGGCCAGGGCAGGACATTGATGTTAGCTGCGGCGAGAGTCTGTCTTACAACTCTTGCGGTGTGCGGTCGTGCATTATCATGCATTAACTGAAATAAGGGACCGATTTGCACTTGTAGAGGAACGATGACGTCTGATACAATCGTCTCAGCATAAATTTGAGCGTTGAGGTTGCCTCTGATCCAAATCAACTCAGTTCATCCGCCGATTCAAATACCCGCCCATACCATGATGGTTCCACCACTATAAGGATGGACTTCCTGGCAGGATTTTAATCGCTGTTGGCGTCCAGGGGTTCTCCAGTGTCGTATACGTCTTGTATCCGGTCTCATACCAAAACGAGACTCATCAGAAAAGCACACGAAACGCCATTGTTCTTCTGCCCAATTTCTGTGTTCAAGAGCCCATTGATATCGAATCCTACGATTGTGCATTGCTATAGGTGGTACCCGTAGCGGTCTTCGGGAATGAAGGTTCACTTCATGCAAGCGGTTTCTGACTGTTTGGTCGCTAATTAAGTTCCCTGAAGAGTGATGAAGCCTCACGGCTAACATCATGGCGGTTATTGTTGGAGCTCTTCGAGTTAAGATTTGAATGTATCGGTCTTGTCTCCGTGTGGTGCAGCGATACCGTCCTCCATGGCGCTCAGCCACGGTACCAGTGCTTCGGTAACGTGTCCAAAGTCGACTGATAACACTTTGACTTGTATTCAGAGCTAAAGCCACAGTACGTTGCCGGGAACCAGCTTCTATCATTCCCACGGCTCTGAGCATTTCTTCCCTGCTTAAATGACGTCGCCGCTCCATAATAACGTTGGTTTTAATCAGTAGTAGGGAAACAGTAGCACTAATAATGTCTTCAATGTGTTGTTGTGTCTTCAATGCACCAAAAAGGATCCATATAAATTTATAAAATCATAAATTTATTACAAAGCCACATCTCAATCTCAAGAAATCCGCATAAAAATGCTTGATCCCTAGACACTTTTGATGTGTGTATTAGTAAGATATAAAAAAAGAAGTTGCCCCACACTAGAATATACTCCTGTATCGAGGGAGCGTTTACAAACACATAGACTCACATACACAAACAGCCAGACCTGGAACAACTACCTGTACGCCATATTTGTTCCATGCGGGAATCGAACACGCGACATGTTGCAAAATGTGACAGCGGGCGACATCTCTCGTATCTAGATGGAAACGACACTAGAGTTGAGCCATCGAGCCGAGAGATGGCGTCTCGCGATAACTCACGATCAATAATTAAATAACGGAATTTAAATAAATAATTACCTTGTTAAATAAAATAAAATGGAAAAGAAATAGGTAACATTATCGCATTAAAAATAAAAACCAATTCAAGTCTTAAATTTAAAATTCAATTGGTGAAACGCCTTGTCTATGGTTCAAGGAAAAAAATCATTTAGGAGGTTGGTCGTTTTGGCGAGAAGATTCTTTTGGACTGCTCGCGGTGCTGGTACGCGAGGTTGGCGTGATTGCGCCATGGACCCCATGTGGTTGGACGACGAGTGATTTGGCTGAAATTTCTATTTGGCTCTTTTTGGCGGGCCTAAGGTCGGGAACCCGTGTGGAGGCGTCGCACCTTGGCTTGCCTCAGGTGGCCTTGATCCCGACCGGATCAGGCTTGTAGAGTGGTACTGTTCTGGACCCTGGTGGTATGACACACCCATTTCTCTTTCGACGATGACGCCAGACAGGTATAAACTGTTATTTCTTTGTTGCGGTTGTTCCTGAAATTGTATATTCCCGCAGGCCGCGTTCCACGAGTGTTAACTGACACCCGTCAGTTAGTGACGCCAAGGGACTTTGTACTGTAAATCAGAAGCGTTAGTCAGGAAGGCTAATCAGAAACGTTAGTCTGCCTGTATGGTTATTGTAGGATGTATCTAGTGAGAGGGAGTGAGTTTTTAACAGGTTGCGTCTAAATAGGTTATACTTAATCAAGTTTTAATAATTTCTATATTGAGCGCAACCTAAGATAACTTTTGTAACGATTGATCTGTGGTCACAACTGTTCACCTCACGAATCCTTCTACAAGCGACCCTGAGCTTGTTAAATGTCTCATGTAGATTCCCTGCCACACTTCGGCACGAAGACGGAGTGATTCAGGGAATTGACTGGCTAAGTTGGGAGTTTTTTTTTTTGTCATATAGTTTGTTACTTATGACACAAAGTACTTGAAAAATAAACTAGTGATTACATCCATTTATTGTTTCATTTAGTGCTCCTATCATACCACCTACTTACTTCTTAAGTAAATTTACTGCGGCACAGTCAGAGGTTCTTCGGACCCCCAGCCGGGTTACAATGTGGCTCAGCAGTCAATCGCTCTCTCAGCCACTGCACCAAACGTGATAAGCTCCAGAGCAAATAAATATACCTAAGAATTATTTTTTCGTTTCTTTTGGTATACACATATTATATTACATTTTTAAATATTTCAATATTAAAATTAAAAATATCATGATCTGCCGACGTCGGTAGCAAGGTCTAAGCTACCAGTGGTTAGGGCTCCAGACTCAGGATCGCCTAACAAGAGCCGCGACAGGTGTTGATCCAGGCTATCAGCAATCAGGCCAGGGTTTTGGTTGAAATTTACCCTACATACACGTGTAGGGTTAATGAAATGTTGTACTATAGCTAACTCAAAATCTCACGATATAGCAAAAAAATAAAAAGGATTGTGGTGTTTTTAAAATGTTTCAAATTATTTGCCATAATTAGTTAATTTGAATAAATTTACGACTATTTTTCGGGAGTTTCAATTTTTTTCCAAAACTATGGGGATGGCTTTATCTTGTAACAAACACAATAGGACCATATTAGTGGTTTTCGAATAAGCCCATTTTTATCTCCGTAAGACCGAAAATTTCAGAAATATGACTTTTTCTTACAGGCAGTAGGCAAGGCATGGTAGGTACATTAAAAAAAATGGCAGATACGGGCGAAGTAGACTGGGTCCATGTTTAGTGTGTATTTGTTGTTGTTATATAAGTGTCTAAAATATCGCTAATCCATGCCACAGACTCATTGTATATTACAATGGGACAGCCTTTTAGAAAAAAAAGGCTGTTCGGGGAAATTATCAAATGACCTCTCCTGACCAATAGCGTTTTGAGTACTGTGCTTATATTTAGACCGCTGATCTCTCTCATCCGTCTTTATAATAAATTATACTTTTTCTAGCATATCCACCGTAATACAGGCATAGAAACATCTTGCTTTGCCGTTGAGCTTACAACCATAGCAAAGAGTCATCCAAAATCGTGCCCTGCCGTCTTCGTATTCAACGCACTTGAGCCCGTTACCAGAACAGTACACTTCGCTATTTTGATTTCAGTCTCTAGCACCACATTTCCCTTATTTATATTATTTTTCTACATACATAATACACACGGCTGTCAAAAGCATTATGAAAATAAATATTGACAGCCAAATAATTATGACCTTTTACAGTTTCAGTTACAGTTGCTACCATGATTTTGCAAGTAATATAAGTAGTATTGTATAATGTAAAAGCACTTTTTAATTGTGTGAATGTGAAACAATTTTGATTTTTTCAGCACCTACGGATATGACGATAATATTAAAAGAGTGTCTACTATGATTTTAAAAGAGTGTCCATGGAGTTTCTTGCACGTTCTTCTCCATAGAGATCTAGGCTTTGGAACGTGCAATTTAGCTTCACTTTTCTTGGACTGAACGACATTGACTATTCAAAAGCACCAACGGATGGTTAACTTGAAATAAACAATTTTGATTTGATTTGATTGTCCATTTCGCTATTATCACTGATATCATTCATTTTTAAAACAATTTTATTTAGAAATGAAGATAAAAGTTAACAGTGGCGCGAAAATAGCGCGGCGCGCGCCATGTTGTTACTTGTTTTGTTGTTATAATCCCACAAATGAAAGGCAAAGGCAATTCTATACAGCCTAATAACATGCAATGTTTAGTCGTAACGCAAATACGCGCGCTTTTTGGCATAATCATATGTTGACCTTTTGATGCCATAGCCATTAAAAAAATTAAAAAGTTTCATTACCCGTGTGGAAATGGTCATTGTAACACGACTTGGCAAGAATGAGTACTATTGAGATATGACTTATGGTTACGTTCTTTTTATTAGAGAAAGAAGTTCGGGTTTAGTATTGTCTGTTGTAAAGTCAACATTATGATTGCATAACCAATCTCACATGACTGTTTTTAAACTGGACAGTGTAGGTATTTTCTCAACCTGGACACAATGGTAGGAGGTATTGTCCATTACGACCACTGAATGAGGGGCTACATTATTTATTAATTGGTCTTTAACCCAGTTGTGAAAATTTGTCGCATTCATATCGTCATGGTAATACCGGCATTTTGAATCTGTTTTGAAAATTGTTAAAGCTCCGTCAACTAATCCATAACGGCTCTCCCGATGAACAATCACTAAACGACGCCCTTTGTCAATATCAGTATAAATTCCGGGCTCAGATTCGGATTACCAACACTTATTGGGAGTTGTAGCTAATGTTAACGTAGGTTACGTCTAGAAAATATGTTTCGGTTTTCACTTCTATATTTCCGTATAGCTATTGAAAACCTTTTTTTTAGTGTGGATGGAAAATTATCAAATGACCTCTCCCGCTCTGGGCGGAGCGGAGGGGCGAGTCAGACTATTACTGATTAAAACCCACTCGCGTTCCTTCACTAGCCTGTGCGCCAGGGCCATGGTTTCTCTTTTGAGCAACCCGCAACCACGACGCAGGCATCGGTCTTTGTGGACCCCGTCACGCGTGCGGGGGCTAATGGCGTGAGGGCGCTGGGATTCCCACTCCCTCACGCGCTCCGCCTCCTCCTTTGCCAGCATCCCTACTTCGCAAAAAGGAGGTAACAGCTTGCCATGCACTCTCGCTCCGGACTATGGCCTAGACCAGGGCCGGACGCTAGAGGTCGCCCCCGGTCGCCGCCACGAGGACACGGCGGTGCCCCACCCAAGCCGAGCAGACTTCTACCGTATGCTACACCGTGCCCTCAGGGCGATCCCTAAAGTGGTGATACCCTGGCGTTTCCTTCCACCTTATCCAGAATAGGAACCTCCCGAAACAGGCGTGCCCAGTGAGGACCTGCGTCAAACGGAAAGTGAGAGCGCTGTGGCGCCTCTCTAGCCACTCTTCAAAGAAAGGACTTATCGGCGCTATTGTGGTATGTCCAGCACTGGGTTTTGACAATCGCACTCTCCATGTCGCCATGAGATCCCGACGGAACTCTGTCCACCGTAATTTTTTTTATAAAAAATTGGGTACCGCGATTTCTTGCGGCAACGGAGTTATGCCTCCTCTCGCCACACCCACAAGGTGGGCGAAGGCTTTGGCCTCCAGATTCCATGGCGGCAATTCGGCAAGGAGGACTAGCCGAACGGCTATGGCTCTCTGGGACGCGGTCAGGCATTGGGCTGGTCGCTTCCTTGGGGACCGCGCCCAGCCGCCGCTCACATACCTAAGGCTAGTGTCACCGTCTTAGGTGCTTCCGCGCAGACTATACATAAAACTCCTTGGAGAGTTAACATTTTATTTTTTTTTTTCACAAGAGATGATCTATTTAATTTTTCAGCAGGTTTCTGCTAATTGAAAACTAGTCAATAGACACACAGGTGCACATGTGTCCAGCCAACAGCCAAATTTTATTCGATGTTTTTGTTTTTTAGTCGTCGTTCAGACACCGAAACAAGCTGTCATTCAAAAAAGCATTTGAGCCGGTATTTTGTTTTACGTTTTTGATAGGGATATTTTGTACGCAGCGTCGAAACAGCGTCCAATTTGAAAAATCAACAGTACTGCACGGCACTTTACAGTTATAATAACAGAATTTTGATATGATTATACATTTTATCCTGCAGGATTCAACAAATATGAAAAAAAAAAGCTACAGAACGAATTCACGCAGTTCAATTATAAGAGAAAATGTCATAGAGTACGTTGAGCGGGTACCAGGTGAACAGGAACTTAAAAAGCTTAACTCAATTATGGCCGCTAGGAACGCGTCGAAACGTTCGTGGCTTCACGCTTACTTGCTCAAGAACCTCTTTGCACATTTATAATGACCAGGATATTCGTCTTTATTGTTTGAGATTTTTTGTCCTCTATTGAATATTAATGTATTAAAGATTTACGTAGAGACATTACAGAATACAATAAGAGGATGGTGTATTTAATTTCAGTTAGTCTTGTAACTTGAATGATGGCTTGAAGATTATTTGTTTTCTGATATAAACATTTTTCTACCATGTGAAGCTTTTAGAATCAAAAATATTCTTAAAGATGCTAGGTGTTAAAATGTGCAAAATTGTACCAGACACAGACAGAGAGGAATTCCGTGCTTTTCTTAGAATGAATTCAGTTTGCAAGGCGGTACTCATGAATAAGGCAAGAGGAAACAACGTGTAGAATTGGCGTTCACCGATTTCCTCCACAGTCCTAGTGTAGCTACTTATGCAGTATGTAACACGTAAATATCTTCAAAACGTAACCTAGAATATTCTCTTATCATTACGATTTCAGACGAAAACAGAACCAAAGTAATATTGACTTCAGTCCCAGGTTAATACTAAATGGACCTCAGCAGGAGCGTCTTGAAAATCCACGGCACAATGGGAAAAGGTCTAATATGATAAAATAATCCACTACGAGACAATATAGACGCATTGTCGAAGGATTACTTGTGAAATAAATCGATAGTATCACTCTAGTTAATAACGAGATGTTATTGGAAGCTCGATCCCAATGAATACACGTGATTCCTGACGTCGACGGATGTAATTAACGATATTTAGGTGTCGGCTTACGTTTGCGCTCGACAGAAGGTGTTGATATGAAATAATAAATGTTATATGTGTACAGAACATTGAGTGGAAACACTGAAGTCGTTTCACGTTTTATTAAGTAGAAAGTACTCTCTATGTAAGTCCTTCACATAATAAACCTTAAGCGAAGTAGTTACTTCAATAGCAATAGCTTTTGGAAAATATCCAGGAATGTGTTTAACTTTCAATTATAGCGAAAGTCAAAGCTTATATAGTCTTCGTCTATTATCTCTACAACCCAGAGACACTCGTCTAAAAATAAATTACAAACAGCGCGTATTATCCTAAAAACAATATTATCTAAATAGGCGGAGTTAATGCTTCGGGTAATTTCTTCGTTCATTAATAACTGACAAAGTTGCTCGCCTCTGCTAAGCCCCTTGTCTCCGTACTAGCCTGTGCTCGGAGGCTCGGCGGCTGGGGGCTCGGCGGCTCGGTGCTCGGGGCTCAAGTTGCGATTCCCGGTGAAATTGGACTCAATTCCACTAAACGTAAAGCTCTAGGTTGGAAAGACTGTTTAAGCACATAATCTTCCTTCTAACCCATTCTCTTAGAAATACGTAAAATTAATACTCTACACGGTTTGAAATCGTTTTCAATTATGAACTGATAGCTTGTCACGTTAAATCCGAACAGAACGGATCATTTGGTTTCAAAGCAAGCGTTACAGAATTATCTAATTAATGTAAATTATGATTAACGATACCTATCAAGGTACTCGTATTACCTTACCTTATATTTTGTTTCGAGATGATTTATAATGGGCTTTGCTTTTGTTTGTTAGTGGGTAACAGCAGACGAACGCTTTTCGCAACGCCTGTTATGACGTGCTGTCACCACCAAATGCACCAAACAGTTTGATACTTACCGAAAAAGCCTTGAGGAAAACGAGGCACTGTATGATGCCCTCCATGGTGTCTCCGGTGAGACAGAAGGTGCCGGTCAGGTGCCTGCCCTTCTTGTCCCCTATAGCGGGTGCGGCAGCGAGGCTGGCGTGCACCAGGGCGCCACGCGGGCGAGCATCCCTTGTAGCCCCGAGGACGCCCGGCAGCGGAGCGCCTTCCATGAGCCTCGCCAGCGGGTCCATGCCCGCGAGCTAACAAATCATCGCACTGACTGCACTTTAGCACTTATGAATTTAATTCACTTTTTATTGTTGAAATGTCGTAAACCCTTTTTAGACTTTTACCCGATAAAACAACTATTAACTCATGACCCGTGATTTATAACTTGAATAAAAGTACGAGATTAACAGAATGACTAAGGAGGTTTACGGACGTGTAATAACGTCGATGCGTGACGACACAGACATGACCGACGGCGTGATGGTACGGGCGGCACCACAGAGGCTCTTGCACTCCTCGCACTGACACTTGTGCTGCTCCGGTTTCCAGCACTCACTGTTTAACAGTAACGTGACGAACGTGTAGATCAACACGGCCATTCCAACAATTATGTATACTTCCATGCTGCACTTACACTTTTTGGCACACTATTTGGCACGAGATTTACCTGTCAAATTAAATTTAATTATGACGTATATTTGTGGTACTGCAATTATAAATCAGTTATGTTCATCGTCCGTATTTATATGTATGCGCAATTAATTGTAGTTAAGCGGAATATATTGATAAAATCGAATTTGGGGTTGCTCATTTATCATTTTAAAAGCATTATTTGTAGGAAACAAACGGCGTGCGGCGTCCACCATTTATGTTAGCGCTTCAATGATTTACATACAATGCGTGGCGCTGCGTTGCCATTTAAATAGAATCATTCCAAACATCGGTGGCTGTTTTGCATATAAAACTGTTCAAAATATTTTAGATGTGAATAACACAACAACACGTTTTAATTATATCAAACAATGAGGCGTAATTTGTTTCGAAATAATTTCAATCATTACTTTTTTGCCATTCAGAATGAATATTCGATAAGGGCGGCTCATTAAAATGAATAAATGGCCCTCATCAAACACACATTCATTCACACATTCTAGCATAAGAATAAATAATTTTTTGAACGCTAGGCGCGAGCTTCCAGCAAAATGAAAATTGGATTTGCCTAGAATAAAATTAGTACTGTATGTATACATACGTACAGCCACAAAAGCTCAAAGGGATAACGATCATTATATGTAACCCGGATATTGGGTGCAGGACGATTATGTCCGGCGATGTACTCGTACCTACCACCTACGTACTCAACGGTATAACAACAAACTCATTCCCGACTGATTGGCGTCATTGT
This sequence comes from Sesamia inferens, assembly GCA_037179545.1. Lineage (NCBI taxonomy): Eukaryota > Metazoa > Arthropoda > Insecta > Lepidoptera > Noctuidae > Sesamia > Sesamia inferens. The sequence continues at coordinate 31,671,412 of CM073935.1, forward strand.
GAGACAGGATCGCGGAATTTTATCTCGTCACGTGGCGGCGTTCAATCACGTCGTATTCAATCGAAGGCGCGCGCACACACACACACATGCGTATGGTGTTATATATTAGCTCATAGCCGTGGGCACGACGCGGACAATTTCATGAAATATGTTTCGCAAAATCGACGTGACACAATTTTCAAGTTTTTTGTTGATATAGCTGTTACATTTTAGTTATTTCAGCGTTATGTATTTCTCGATCAAAGAAATAATATTATTTGAAGGAACGCTGAATAAGATTAACATTATTTGTAGTTCTATGCCTACCAATAAACTAAATAATCCATCATTTTTTCTGTTTTTTCGAAACATTGTATCGAAATTGATGGAAAGTATTGATGGATGATCTGTCTGTGAGTTTAAATATAGACGCTACAATGTTATTTTATAAATCAAAATGAATATATCATAAACTAATAAAACTGTTTGTTTTACTCACTTAGTAGAAGTATTTCTATCTAGTTTATAATCGATAGCTAATTTATTTTTATTTATTGCTTGTTAACGTACGTGTGTTTTCTGCTAATTATATAAACAACGATACTGTTGGTGAATTCTTTTTGCATGTCGAAATATAATAATAGAGATATGTATTTCCGGCCTTTTTTTAAATTATAAACTAGTACTTGACTGCAATCCCGCCTGATGGTAAGCAGTGATGCAATCGTTGACGGTAAAGCGCACTAGTATATTAAGCCTATTCACTTAAAAAACTTAGGAATAGGAAGGATGACGGCAGTTAAGCTAGGTAATGCAATGTTCCGTGTGCAGTTTCTGGCCTGCCATCGGACGCGTCCCCAGGTGGCGGATAGGGGAACGGCCCCCAGATATGGGGGTTACCGGTTTACCGGCGCGGACCAAAACCAGAAGTGGGGACCGCTTCGGCGGTCACACGTGCGGCGGGTCGGCCACCACTCCAGGTGGCTGACGTGACCCGAACCCCAGGTCACCGTCGGGCAACCCGGTCTCCTCACTGAGAGGAGCTGGGGGCCCCGTTTGTCTTCGGGCAAACGAGTGGGGCTAAGAGGAAGGACACCTCGCTAAAAAACCTTTGGCTGCTGCGTCTTCTCGCACAAGAAGACGTACCCAGCCCGGCCCCTCCCTATGGAGGGACCATTATTGGCCCGCCTTTCAGGCGGGAATCGCCGGCGGGGGATTGGTAGTGCAGGCTATGCTATTTCCCATGACCCCGCCACTAAGGCGATGTCGTTGTGCCGCTGTTTGGTTTTAGTGGGTATTCTCGGCTTCGGCTGGGCGAGTCCCACACACGCTCTTCGGGGTATGGTGCGTAAAGGCATTTCCACAGCGTCAAGAAAAGAAAAAAAAAAGGTAATGCAATGTTAAACCTAAGACCAACACGACCAACGATGCTGCGCCAGAGGGAGATTGATCTGGAGACTCTCCAAGACCAAACTCCCGACATAACAACATTTGGTGCATCGTACCCGGCTCACATCGCAACACAACTGCTCAGACCGGTCCTCCGTACGGCTTCACCAGATATCATGCCGGAACACGACGAATCGCGTGGCGGCAAGACCTTGTCTGGTGGGTGGTAACTTCTGCCGGCAGCCGATGTTATGGTCTTTATTCTGTCAATTTTAACGAAGCATGGGAACCTTTACGATCTCTATAAATATCCTTTCCTGTACACGTCATATTCTGGCAACAAATCCTAGAATTTCGTTTTGCCCTGAAAATACATGGAAACCACGTAACATTTCAAACTACTTCTCTCAACTCGTGTCTACGCAACCAGGCCTTCTTTGAACACTCGAGTATTAGTAAGAATTGAATAGCAGTCAAAGGGCAGACGTGGGTTTCGCATGTTTGATGTCTATTTATGTTAACAATTTGACATTTATATAAAGTATAGTTTAGCAGTAAGGATGTTTTTCTCAGTTCACGAGATTGAGTTACGTGTGCACATGCCTTTAGTCGAGGCCATATTACATTGATTATTAGTCAGCCAATAAATGTTATTATTGATCTCTATTTTTTGTTTTCCTTCATAATTAATTGGATTTGTCTAAAATTATCATTAAAATATGAGACAACGCAAAAAAAAAAGATTATTTTAACATCTATTGATTCTAAGGAGGTAGGGAAGTTCATCTGGTCAGATAGCATAGAGGTAATAAATAAAATTGATTATTAATATAGAGATAATAAAATTGGAAACGAATTGAACAAGTACCATATATATAAATGGTAGCCCAACTGACGTCGGAAATCAAACCTCAAAATTATACTTACAGTTATATTAATAAGACTCGTTAGGATCTTTCGTCTTTTTGATAAATATTCCTTCTGTAAGATTTGAAGCCGTTTAATCTCGTAATGTAAGCCTTTACAAATTTAACCTTACCCAAACTTTGACACAAGTAAGGTCAAGTGCTGTTTACCTTTTGAATTTCACAGTCTAGGCCGGGAAGGCCTGACCAGAATAATATTTACTCTCAAGAACATTTGCACAGTGAGCCAACTGGTTTGTTTATACATCCGAGCACTTAGGCAAGCTAGTTCTACTCTCGAAATACAAGAAAAAATCCAATTTTACTAAAACCGTGTAATAAAGAGCTTATACTTGGGATTCCAAGAATTTTCCCTAGTCACCCCCGTGCTATCCGACAATCTTTGCAAGTCGTGCAATTATGGAATTTCAATCAAACATCTTACCGGACCTTATAGGTGTTCAAAATCGAACCCTATCATATTACAATAGGGTTGACGTTACTTTGTTGTGGTAAGCGCTTAACTCGGACTAGCTACAGTCCGAGTTAAGCGCGTTAAGTTGGGGTACTTTATGAGTACAATGTTAATGCGGTGTAAGCCGCGCCACTGTCATGTAGATTAGTAGTAATGCCCGCTGGCGGCACTCGGCGTGATACGAGATAATTAATGTAGTTGGGCGCACATCGATGTGATAAATAGCTTTCGTTCTGTGTGAGGCGAGCGATCCGTCACGGCGCACGGCGGCGGCCCGTCTCCGCAACCATTAAGTATTTATCTCACACGCCCGCGGCGCCGCGCTCTTAACCTACAAACGCCTAGCGTACGCCGCGTTGGCGTAAAATATGTATAACTATGTAATGCTCTCTGGATGGCAAATATTGTTACACGCTTGAATAATTAATTATATCACAAAAATGCGAGCGTGCAGCAGAATATTTAAATTTAAAACTAGTTTGAATTCGGTACACGTCTCAACCCTAAATTACATCAAGGTACTAATTTCATCCTTGAAAATTTAAATCGGAACGAAATTATTCGGTTGAAAATAAAAAGTATATATATCGAAGGTTTTGTGACTATAATGCGCAAAATATTACCGTGAATTTAACGCAAAATTCTAGAAAAGAAATGATTCGGAGGTTATAGCCAAAGTGATTACAGTTTACGCGACAAATATAAAATTAAAAAAGACTAATCAACAGTGCAGCATAAAGAGGATCCAGGAGTTGTTCCAGCGAAACAAATACATAACACAACATCAATTAGTGGAAATATCTTGCAGTCCTACATATAATTTTATTGAAAAACTAAAGAAAATTCCGAACAAAGGATAAAACAGTGATATAACGTGTTAGCTTTTCTCCCCTAACAAATTATTTTGAAAGTGATATTTTCAAGTCTGAACAAAATTGTAAAATGAAACGACCCATGAAAGACGTGTTTATGCATCCCTCACCCCTTAACATTAATGTTTATTTATCTCTCACTCCTTATCACTTATGCAGCCTATTCTAAAGTCAGGTCGAATGTGTATTAAAAACAAGTTAGTAAGGGGGCGTAAAACTGAAATGATCGTAAAATGATATCATTTGCTTTGATAATGCTAACGACGACGTCCCGGCAGCTCTCACGACCTGTCCTATAACCAACGGCAATATAGCCTTAGCCATATAGCCAGGAAACACCCGACTCGGGTCGCGGGATTAACAAACAAACAGACAGACTCGCATTAACATTTTAGTAGGATTACCATTCTTGGGCTATGGAAGCATAAATGCCGCTAACTGTCCCCAAAGTGTTTGTGTTAATGTGGACAGTTGCGCTTCTTGGATTTCAAGTTGGAATCCCATATCGTTTAAGATAATTATTAAAGTATTACTAAAATTAATTCATAGATAACTAAAAGAAAAGCAATTCATATCGTCTCCAAGAATCATTCGAAAACTAACTTTGACACAGGAACCTAGTTTCTTGCGCAGGATAATATAATGGGTGAAAACAAGCGCTCGGCATGAGACAAAATAACAAAGACAAACAAACATGATGGTCCTAAGCAAACGTCGCGCTTGCCAGCGTCAACACCCACACTGCTTTAGTACCACGCCAAATTAAATGTATTATGCATTCAAGAAAACTAACGACAAATACAAGACAACCATTGACAACATATTTCGGTCTTCGAATAAAAGTGTTAAGGAAATACTTGTCTGAAAATACCAGGTAAATATTAACTCGGAGCAGTGTGACATTATTGTTTATTACATGTAAACAAAGCCGTGATCTTCAAAGAACGAGGTGACTGTACATAATCGTTGCCTAAATTACAAATGAAAGTTTTATGAGCTATTTAGGTACTTGGAAAGCCTTTTATCCGGGCAGACAATCAAATCCCAGACTTTATGTCACCAGATTCAGGAATAGCCGTCACCAAAGTACCTGACAACTAAAATTTAAAGGAGCTGTTCAAATGATTGATACTATTAAAGCTAAACATTTAATTTATTAAGTCCGGTTCAAGAAAGCAGTCACTTTATCTAGAAAATATCTTAAAAATAGAAATAATTTTCAACAAATCAATGTTTCGCTTGTTGAATCAGTTCCACAAAAGGTAATTTGTCTGATCACCAGATCTCATTCAGGCGACTCCTTGTTTTAGTACCGAGCGAGAAAATAGTGAAATAACGACATCGTTCACTGTAATAGTGTTTTAAGAAGTAGCTGCTTTTAACTTTTGTAATAAAAGTGTCACATCGTGTTAAGGACTTAGTTCTATACAAAACTTTGTGTTATGCCGAAATTATTTTGACATTTAGTCGGTAGGTATCCAGAAACAATTTAATATCATTGAATGAGAAATTAACCTTTTCATGGCAACTCTTTTAATTATAAGAATGTAATATGGATTATCAGAAGTCCATAAGCAATCTAAGAAAACAATAGCTTGACGTTTAATTTGACTCCCGCCTTCTGGTTTAACAAGTAAATACATGTAGGTGAAGGTTGAAATCAATGGATCACTTAACTTGACGACAACTTTCTTCAAAATATAAATAATAAAATCCTACGAACCAAAAATTATAAACTGTTTTACAGTTTATTATTTTTAGTTCGTAGGATCTTTATTTATAACTAGCTTTCCGCCCGCGTGGAGTTCGGTTATTATCGCGCTTTTTAGATTTCTCTCGGGAATATATTTTTTTTTTTGGGATAATAAGTACCCTATTATTTAATCCGGACTTCTAACTGAGTTCGGTTATTATCACGCTATTTAGATTTCTCTCGGGAATATATTTTTTTTTTTGGGATAATAAGTACCCTATTATTTAATCCGAACTTCTAACTGAGTTCGGTTATTATCGCGCTTTTTAGATTTCTCTCGGGAATATAATTTTTTTTTTCGGGATAATAAGTACCCTATTATTTAATCCGGACTTCTAACTTTACGTCTGCAAAATTTCAAAGCAATCGGTTCATTAGTTAAAGCGGAACAAACAAACAAACTCACTTTCCCATTTATAATATTGGTAAGGATAATAATCAAACGCACAAACAATTCGGTTTGCAGTGTCTGGTATAAACGAATGGAACGAATCTTAGGCTGTTACCTTCTTAGTACCATGTGCTGTTACTATAGGGCACCATTAGTGCCGGCACGTTTAGTATAATACGTGTGTACGGAGCACCATTCTTCGCCGCGTGCCGCAGCATCACTAAGATAAGAGGGGGGTGCGACTTAATCGGCATGGAGTGGTTACGACTAGTTTGGGTGTTGCCAGCATGGACAATTTTGGTAATATTTTGGTGGTCCAATGAAGATACTAATCCAAAGATCGCTACTCCCGTATCTTTACCGTCAAAGAGTCCATAATATCAATCTTATGATATGAGTCAAGATCACCTAGCGGTTAGGCGTGTAGATGATACGCGAATCTTGCGTGAGCCTAGAGATCAAATCACACGTAGTACATGGATTTTTTTATAAGTGTTTTTACTGTAATTAAAATTCGAACTCAAGACTTTGATGATCGTAAAACCATTGCTTAGCTCAAATAGCTTTATTGCTATAGCAACAGCACATGATATATTTAAACGAATTATAGCAATGTAATGGTAAGAACAGGTCACCAGAGCAGTAGGCCTATTTTAAAGTACATGGATTTTTTTATAAGTGTTTTTACTGTAATTAAAATTCGAACTCAAGACTTTGATGATCGTAAAACCATTGCTTAGCTCAAATAGCTTTATTGCTATAGCAACAGCACATGATATATTTAAACGAATTATAGCAATGTAATGGTAAGAACAGGTCACCAGAGCAGTAGGCCTATTTTCGTAATTTAACCGGCTCAAAATCTAGTCGCAGTCTCATCTCGGCGAAAAACAAATATCGAAAACTTGTCGAAATGTAAGGAAATTTGAAGTATTTTTTGACAGATTGAGACTGTGATCAGACTGAACGTTCTTAAATTTAATAAAATTACCCTCAGGTCGGTGTCATTTTGCATTAGCGAGACGACAGTTAATTAGTGTGTGTCATCTAAGGAATTTTGAGAACGAGTCATACACACGCACGCACACACACACGCTCTGACTGCGCACTCGTACCGTTCATAAAATTGTAGTCCGTAGTATGGCATTGGTATTTTGAACGTTTACTGCACATTTAGAACGACATCAAAACATCGAAGCACTCTAAACTCATTTCCACAATCACAAGATGTAAAATATCTGTTTACTAGACTACGAATAAACTGACACAAAACCTATCTTACTTCAACAACTTCAGGCAAAATCCAAGTTGAAAGCTGTATGCTCAATCTGTAGAGAAATCGTGTGTTCTCTCAAGTATGATTCCTTTCAAGTTCAAACTAAAATCAAGTTTTTCAACCTTCAGCGATTATCAGCTATCGCAAATTCCACGTAAACACGCCACGCCACGAGATTTATGAATATAATAGGTACTTTAAAATGGATACAGTAATTTTATACCAGGCCCTAGAAAACTGAGAATGTATATCAACAGTTAGAAAGGCAGAGGTAACCTTTCTTAACCACATATTATGCTGAAAACGTTTCTAACTCGTGTTCATTAGATAATAAATGACCTATAAATGTTTCCCGTTTCTTAGAACTTCTACTGGCTTAGAAAGTCGACCAATATCTTTAAGAGCCCTCATTCCTGTGGTAATTATATCAATATTTCTAAACCCGATTACCCTTAGCCCAAGTACGTCCCCAATTACGGGCTAATCTTCAACCAAAGTACTGGAAATCAATTCAATTCAAAAGTACAGTTAATTGCCGTCCGAAAAATTTAATCCGTTCTTTGTTCGTCATTAATTGTGCGAGCCACGAGCCCTGAGCCCCCGCGGCACCATCCCTCGACCCAGTTCCACTGGAACACATAATTAAAGGCAGGAACTCTAAAAATCTCCACACAAAGGCGCAGTTTTAAAATCTACAAATGATGATCGGCGATGTATGCTTGTCGTTGAAGATAATCAGAAGGGCGCCTAACAGTTATGGAATGCTTATTATGAAGTGCAGGTCAGAATTAGTATACCATTCCTGTTAGGCGCCGTTCTGGTTATCTTTCTAATTTTTCAATTCCATGACTTATCCAATGAGTCATGAGTCGTGGAAATCAGCTCACAACACAGTCCTCAATATTAACGCTAACTTTCTACGACTTCGTTCCATGTCAGCGTTGGGACCTGTACCCACGCTGTATGATAATACTTCTTTTTTTTTAATAATTATATACTAGCGCTTGACCGCAATCCCGCCTGATGACAATCAGTGATGCGATCGTTGATGGTAAAGCGCGCTAGTTTATTAAGAGCCTATTCACTCAGAAAAACTGAACGAATAGGAAGGAAGACGGCAGTTGAGCGAGGTGATGCAATGTTAAACCCAACAACACTACCAACGATGCTGCGCCAAAGGGAGATTGATCTGAAGATCCTCCACGACCAAACTCCCGACACAACAGTTAGCGCATCGTACCCGGCACACATCACAACACAACTGCTCAGACTCGTCCTCCGTACGGCTTCACCAGACTTCCTTAACAAAACATTTTAAATTAAAAATAACAATTATAATTATGTGATCAATGTAAAGCGCTCTATACACCAAAGGCCCGGCGGCATATGTCGGCAACATTTTACCAGAGGGCTAGGTTGGCGGCTTCATTGCAAGTCGTAAAACTTTGCCGGCGGCATGTCGGCGGCTCGACATCAGACTTAACTGGCAGTTACTTATTTGGCAGTTAAAATATTAGCACGTCACTACAGCTGAAATGTGGCCGGGCAACTGAGCGCTTGCGTACGCTAGCCGTCGGCAAGCCGCCGACATTTCGGCGGGCAACAGGTTCGGGTTAAGGTTGCCGACATGTTTCTTTTAACATAAGCCGCCGGGTTGTGCCGGCTTTGTTGTGTGGTGCGCTTAATATTGACGTTCAAAAGTGCTGATTCTAAGCCTAATTTAAATAAATGACTTGATTTTGATTACGTCACAATGATCACCTTTAAACCAAAATTCTATCTCCAGTGGATTTATAGATAATTCTTGTAAAATGAATGAGTTAAAAAATCATTACTTAATATTCAGCATGTATATTCATATTCACTATATTGTTTCCATGCATAGGTAAAGATATATTTATATAGATTCGTTCATTATCAATTAATGGCGTAGACTGACGTAAATCGTACCTTATAATCAGTTTAAGTAATTAATTAATTGGTTAATAATTAATTATAACTGCGTACATTTCTGAAAATTTCCCTTATTTTATATGAAGCTTAAGGTGCTCTGACAGCCTGGTAGAAAATAAACGTTGTTCGCACTTGCGTGAATGTTTCAAGTATGTTCAACGAAGTAGATAAGATTTATTTGTTTCCGTCATAACCTATGTATGTCATTGTCGTATTGATGGGATCAGTATAACCCTCGTTAGAGCTAAACGCCCACAATGAAACTTTACTCATATACTAGAGTATGTACTTATATGTATATATATACAGAGTGACGCTTACAACTTTTCCATCTCGCTGTTTCATCACCTCTTTGTATCTCATCATATTTTCTTCCTAAAACTTTTTAAAACTTCGAATTAAATTATTGTTTCGGGGCATTTTCATGTTGTGTGGGAAAGGTTATGCATAGGAGTTTTATCGTTAAGGTTGCGGTGCCGCCGGCTTCCTGGCAGTTGCCAGGATATTGCGTCACGACACGTGTATGGAAGTGGTCCTTCTTGGCCGAAGTCCACTATTTCTGGCACACGTAACCGACCCGGTTTAGCGGTCGTAATCTGTCGTATTACTTTTACTTGAACTTAGTTCCATGTTTCTATTAATCTTTGGAGATATGCGGCGCGTTATTGTTCCTGGCGATTAATTACAATGACTAATACAATAAATGCATATCAAGCTGTGGGTGACATAATATATATAGAGTAGCGGGAGGCGCCGGCTCCTGTCCTACGTATGATCTGAGCAGCGGTACGAAGCACAAACACAAACTTGTACGCGATCAAATAACAGCACGACGTGTGTTTGCGTCGAGGCACAACAACATGCTGTTTTCCATAAACATAACATTCCCATTTAGCAGCGCGTCGGGCAGCAAGTATTTCAGTTTATTTTGCCACTGAACATCTTCAGCTATAAAGGAAATGGCGCTCGCAACTAACACGCTGCATTCTATTCCTGAGTTTTTATTACTTCTCGAATAAATGTAGAAATCTATGCATTTTTCTGGTTAAGTTTGAAACATTCGCGGCGGCTATAGGAATATAGGACGGGGATTTTTATTTTATTTACTTCTCTTGTTTTATGTCGAAGAATTAAACCCACAACAATCTCCGTGCCAATCATTTTAGAACTAAACGTCACATTACGTACACATTTTTATCTACATAAAACTTGAACAGGATTTAACTAGGTATATGTAGGTACTTTGACATTGAACTTGATATAATTTCACCTATGTGTCATGGATTTCAATAAGCCCTTTAGTAACAGGCAAATTTGCGTAGAAGTCTGTACAAAATATTTTAATTTATTTTACCTTGGCGTAAAGTCGATGTTCATATTATTCTTTTTCATTCCACGAATGTCTATTGCGCAGTACTGTTGTTATATCGCTGTGTTTATGAATATATTCATGTAGACGCATGAAAGGAACTCAATACGAAAGTGTTTGACGTAATATATCGGAGACTAACAAGTTAGTTTTATTCAAAATGTTGTACTGCTAAGTGTAGGCTTGTAAACGCGTACTGGGTTTAGTTGAACACAGTGGCCCGAGGCGTACGTTATAGACGGAACATGCAAATTGCAGATTAGTTTTCTCGAAGAAGTATCAATATTATTACATGTCTATATTAGATAAACAAGATCATTATTAGTTTTATTTGTCATAAACATTATTTTGTAAAGTAAAGCGGTGAGTATAAGTCACAAAGTATATCACCGTGTCACGTATAAATTGTTTTGTTATACCTTTACCTTGCAGCGAAATAACAGACGAAATCACGAGTATCTACTACTTTACTACCGCGCCATGTCGTGATGCGTGTCGCTGTGATCGCGACACAAACATGGACTCTTTGATGTCACCTACTGCGCCGTGCGTGAGTGACTCAGTGGTAAGTGGTAGCTAACGATCACTCACCTACTGCTCACTAGTTCAGGCAGTCGAACCTCACTTCAAGTATGTTCTCACAGGGCACGCCAGAAGGCAGAACTATCAGGTATGACAAGTGATAAAAAGGGAAAAAATGGGAACATATTGTTTTCACCTACATGACTACCGAGAAATTTTAATAACATTCGTGATGTTTAACCTGGAATTTTTAAAAGTCTGATGTATAACCAAGTCATAAGTAATAAGACGAGATTGTCATACAAACATTAACGTCACAATACAATGAATAAGAATGAACACGTGATGTTCCATATGACAAACATTATATTATTATCTGTCAGAAATTTAATTGTAAAAAAAGGAAGAGTATTATTTTTTCTTCCAAGGAACACAGATTAAATTTGCTATATTAATAAAGACCAAAATTGTATATTCTCAGTTAGAAATATGCAATTTTTTTTTTAAACATGAAATAGCAGTTTATAAGCAGTACCACAGAATAAACTTAACTCGAGTAGGTAGTATACATACGAATGAAAGGAAATCTAAAACAAACACTTGAAATATGCTTAATTGTATGAATGCAAAGGAATCTAATGACTATCTCTGTAGGGTATAAAGTTAAGTGGTACTCGTAGTTTCATGACTAGGATATCAGCATGAGGGTCGAAAGTGGAATGGTTTGAACGCTAGTGTATGCGTATCATTAAATCTTAAACCTTTCAGGGATATGCTAGAATGATATCAAAGTTAAAGAACATTTGATTTTGAACCTCATGGTCTAAAACAATTTAATGAAACGAGGTTAACAGCACACAAGCACGATCTTCGTATACACTGAGAATATTTAAGCCGATTCATTAATCTCAGAATTAAGACGCACTATGTTCGTCTAAGCTATCTATCCCTTATACTTATATATGTAAAGAAAGCCCTACCTGACCACGAATAATTAAGGTTAGGTAAACACATGACCAAACATAATATAAAATTTTACGTAATCATCATAATAACAATACTAATGAATTTTGAAACAATCTTTTTTTCCCGGGAATTAATTCAAAGTTCCCCGAAATTTGGTCATTTTTAAAAAAGGTACAATACCATCTTAACGGTATTATTGTAAGCGATGCGACCACGTGCCGCACATGTATTAAGTTACCTATTTTTGCGAAATAATATTTATTTTTAGGCAATTACTTTTTATTTAAATTTATCCCGGATTGTGGGTATTAGTAGAATCAGTTATCGATACCTAACAGCACCTTCACGGACCAGACAGGGTTTTCTTTACATATTGTATAATAGTTTTCAAATCATATTCAAATCTATGTGTGGGTAAGTTTTTTGGATAATATCAAACGATATTGAAAGAGTTTAAACTCACACTTTCTTAAATTCAAATCATAACAAACATGCCAATGCACTATGTAGTTCTATATGCCTACATGTATATAACTACATGTTACTTGCCAATATCACAATAAAACTTCCGTGATTCTGAGCATCTAGTATCATAGTAGCCTACCACAGGCGGCGTTGTTTCCCACAATTTCCGAGAATGTAGAGATAGGATTAAAAAACCCTTCCAATATGGTTTGATATCATCTCAACAAAAGCCGTGCCCTTGTTATGTACCCTTTCCGTTACACTTTTTATATCACACAAAAATTGTCTCCCGTGACAATCGTAGTGTATTTTGTATTTGATCCTTTTGTTATTTTGTTAATGTTTACCGAGCACTAAGCTTTTTGCGAGTAATTAAACCAAAGTTTATGTGACCGTAGCACTATTCTGTTCGGCAAGTGCAAGCTATTTGTAGGGCTGCACTCGCAGGCGACCATGTAATAGCCAAATTGTAACGCGAACAAGACACTCAGGTTTATATTAATTAACCCAAGTAGCACAGAAATGCAAGAGTGTACGACTGGTTCAGTATAGTTCCAATTAGTGCTGCTTGATCAACTTCACAAAGCAGACGGATTCGATTAAGCCTACGCAACATTATGAACAAGTATATTCGATTTGATACTCAAGATATATTTTCTGCTATAAGATTCATAATTAGTCCTACGTAGCAATGCTACGCGTCCGCTACGGCAATTGCTACGCGCTACGTAGCACAGATGTGCTACGTCGTAGTAACACTCTTCTACGAATTATTTTCATCTGCTAGGCTATACGTAATGATAATAGTAGCGTCACTGATAATAATAGTTTTCAGTAAACTCAATTCAAAGGATTCAGTACAACGCCATTATAGCATAACAATGCAAAAGTAACAGAAATAAAATAAAACAGTTCTTTACAAATTCACAAGAACTTTAAATAATTTGTATTCTTTTTCCATCGTTTTCAAATGACCGCAAAGTCGTAGCGTTTTCAATTAAAGGCTAGCTATTGGAATCTATTTAGTGAGAAGTTCAACACTTTCTTTAATTTTATTAACCGAGCGTATTAAATAAGCCTTTCATTGCGTACACCATGACATATTTTTGCGCAGGTTACGTCATTACGGTCTCCGAAAGGAAGCTCTCAAAAATATGTACTTTCAGAACTCGGTGCAAAATTACAAAAATCAATGACAGCAACTTCCGAAATAAGTTACGTTTCACTATGTAGTGTAGTCTTATCTGAACAGTGTTCGAAAAAACGAACTAATGTTTAATTAATTAAGAACTATGAAATCATCATTTCTTCATCCCACCTACGTAGATATTTCCAGCCGCCACACCTGTTACCATGGTACCTACGGTACATGATCTGAAGCTCTATAAATTGAAATTGTTCGTTGGTTATTAAAATTGTGTTATACAAAAAAAAAAAAAAATACATACGTCATCTAATAAAAATAAAACATTACAAAGTGATTAATAACTAATTTCGGAAGTAGGTGTCTTTGATTTTTCGTTTTTCGTTCGCTATTTCGTTAATTTAAATTCTTATCCGGAAAAATCCAAACTTCTCAATCAATTTTGATAAAAATAAAATTTATATCGGATTAAACTAAAAGTATATCCTTTCACGTAAAAAAGAAATATCGAAATCAGTTGGCGTGATATTGAGTTATTCGTCCATTTGTCGTACATATACTCAATACTTATGCAAAGACACGGTTTTCTTATGAATGCCATTGTCAGAACCGAGAAGCACCAGCTTTCAAATAAAAAGGAATCTTCAAAATCCGTTCAACCAGTCGAAAGTAATGAAGCAACAAAAAAAGAAAATACATTCGAATTGAGAACCTCCTACTTTTTAGGGTTCCCGTACCTAAACGGTAAAACGGAACCCTGCTCATGAGACTTCGCTGTCCGTTTGTAGGTCCGTCTGTCACCAGACTGTTGACAGACGTTCATTTCATGAACCGTAACAGCTAGACAGCTGAAATGTTCAGAGATTTTTGTTTAACAACAAATACTAAAAATAAAATATTGAAGGGGAGCGCCCATACAACAAATGTGATTTTTTTGCCGTTTTTAAAAATAACGATAGGGAACCCTTTCTGTGCGACTCCGACTCGCAGTTGGCCGGTTTTGTCCTTTTATCAACACTAGTAATAAACGTGTAAGTTTGTACGTATGTTTGTTACACTTTCACGCAACAACTACTGAACGGATTTGGATGAAATTTGGCACACAGATGATTTAACAGGACTAACACATAGGATTTTTTATTTCGATATTTCTACGGGGTCGATACTTACGCGCGTAGAACTGTGTGGAGCTAGGTTTTAAATAAATGCTTATAAAATATACTAGAACCCCCGCTGAATTCACGGTGAAGAGATCTCCGCCACCATACTGGTACTGATACTGTGATGATTAAAATGAATAAAATATATTAACAGAGCTATTTATGATATAATGACACATACAACTTGTAAAAAACAATCCAATTAGTTAAGATATAATATGCATTTCAATAGCATTATTGTTGTTCTACAGTTATACATTACTCCATGTGCACTATACAGTACCTACTGTGTTTGCCTATCACAATGCAATGAACCAAAGCTGGTGTATATTAAGTGCGAACACATCTATCGTTTTAACACGTGTAAAGCTGCATATAGGTCTGCACCCGTGTATGTATCGCCATGCCTACATCACCGTACATTAAACGATAGATCGTTACCATTTGATAATTTGCGTCCGCACTAATATTTATTGGGTCATTCATCACGCTGTATAAAATATACCGGGCTAGTACTAGTGCCTAATAGATACATATTCTTAGCTACTTATATCCAAGTCGGCATATAATCCAATGTATAGAACGAAATGAAACATCTCCGTAGACTAGATGCTAAAATTAAGAATATAATTATGCGGTGCGTTTTACTGGGGAAAGTCAATCATTTTCACCCGTTATCATAATGTTACATAAGTGCTTCCAAATTAGAAAGCGACGGCCTCAAGACGCACCAAGATACGTTAATAATACGTTATATCGTATTGCGAAGATTGTATCTGAAACTACTTATGAATTCTTAATCTTAAACATAGTTATAATCAATACATTACGCTAAGTGTCGGTAGGTAACATATTAAATATTTTGCTTGGCACGAGCATAAATACCTTAGATGTACCAACCCAAGATTCATTGCAGTTTCCTCCTAAAGTATTGATAAATATGATATTACAAACATTGTGTTATAGAAGCCATACAGTTCTGAAATAAGTATTTTCTCATTTGTTTGGGAAAAGAACTGAACTTTGCTTATCGATAAGATACTACAGCTCTTCAGACGATTTGAAACCTAATTTTTAAGCAATAGGTTAGCAATTAGGGTTCAATATGTTTGAAAAATTAGTTTTTCTACGACCATTTGGTAATTTGCTTAATTCATAACCATAAGTCATATCTCAATAGTACTCATTCCTGCCAATTCGTGTTACAATGACCATTTCCACACGGGTAAACCGTACTACAATGAAACTTTTTTATGGCTATGACATCAAAAAATCAACATATGATTATACCAAAAAGCGCGCGTAATTGCGCCACGACTAAACATCGCATGTTATTAGGCTGTATGGATCAATTGCCTTTGCCATTAATTTGTGGGATTATAACAACAAATCAACACTGCGTGCGTCACGCTATTTTCGCGCCATTGTTAACTTTTATCTGCGTAAGGTCGTAGAAAAAGTTTTGTATGCCACTGTCGCAAACAGCTATTGGAATACTCGTTCTGTATGCCTAGTATGAGTTTTCATTACAAGACTCTATCATCGATATCGAGCGCGTTTGGCGCTCTCATTGGTTGAGAATTCTTACAACCTCAAAGCGGGCCAATCGATGAATCAAACGCGCTCGATATCGACGATCGAATTTCGTATTGAAAACTCATACTAGGCCTACAGATCTATTGTGCTACTCAGCTTCGCTTCGTGGCACAAACTATCACTCATATTACGATAGCTATCATTGCTTGACAGTGGCTTAAATAACTATTCTTCAACAAGCTAAATAACTCTAAGAATACTGACTGTCCAAATGAAAGGTACTTCCATTATAGGCGTGTTACGTAATGAGCCCGCTGAATAAGTAGAAATCTGTTTGTGATCACAGGATTAGGTCCAGACTGGAGCACAAATACTTGTACAGTATTAACTTCAATATCAGTACAAATCTTTTTATTCTAAATTTAGTCTGGAAAGGCAAAGAATGTTGACTTTTAGAATTGCTCTGAGATTTATTTCGGTGGAAAATGCTCGACTATTGAGATATCTCGAATTATTTTAGTGACTCTTGTTCACTTCCAAAGCCAAGAATTTGTACATTAGTACATTACATTGTACATTAGCAAAAAATTTAAAACCAATTATATCCAGCTTCTTACATTGTTTTTTATTTTACATGCAACCATATTTGTACGCTTCTTGGCATAACATAGCAACCTATAAACATAATTTAAGAACTGTATTCTCTAGCTATGTTATACAAATAAAATTGATTTTGATTGTTTATCAAACAGACAGAATAATTCATAATGATCAGATTTTTCAATCATCTTGTAACTTTAATCGAAGAATGTCTAATAACATTTTTGACAGTTATTTCATATACCTGTCAAACGTAAACAGCATTTCACTAATAAAAAAGTCTGTTAACTGTCCACGGAAAAATCATCCCGAAGTCTTCAAAATTAAACTTTTGGGGCCTTTTTATACGATTGTGTCTCGTCGGGACTGATTATATTGCAAAAATATAACATGACATATGTAGAAAGATGAAACGATATTAATCATTATTTTTAAGTGCCGTTGCTGCAACAGCGCCGACACGCGACAAGCATACAAAATAAAGGCGTAGTTTCAAATACAGCACATCAAGCTACTACAAACTGTCAGAGTGCTTTATTAGATTTTCAACTTTATCTAAAAAACATTAAAGCTTAAAGTTTTTGGGAATATTTGTCAGTTTCGGGTAGCTTGACCTGCTGTCGTCCGTACATTATTCCCATTTGATGATGTGTCGGTTTGACAAATTGTATGGTTTGTTTTTATGGCATATTTTAGCAACCTGCTTGTGTACTTCATACGAAATATATATCAAGAATATTTATAAAACAAAGACCAAGTATTACGTATAACTGTGTGTTCATTGCAACATAACTGTACATTCATCATCATCACCTCAGCGTTAATCCCAGTCGCATTCGTAGCGTTGGAGTGTAGGGTCCGCTTTACCAGTCTAACTGCTGATTTTGGCTAAACTTAGATATTTTCCGTGAAGCGACTGCCGTCTGACCTCCACAACCCGAAGGCGATATCAAAGCATTGCAGTTAGACCAATTGTTGGACTTTTTGAGGGCTCCAACAACCAGTAACGACTGCCATTAGATATTCGAATGGCAACCGGGACCAACAGCTGAACGTGCTTTCCGAGGCACGACCAGACCAGTGCAAATATTCATATTCATTCATACAAATATTTGCACTGCGCGGGGATCGAACCCGCGCCTCCTCGCGCAGCGGCCGCATTCGCTACCGCTACGCCACGGGGGCTGTGGCTGTGTGTGGGTTTTATCCACCAACGTTATCTGTTATAATTCGTTGTATGTTACTTTAACTATTCTGTTTTTTAATCCATAATATCCTTATTGTGAAATTTTAAGATAAGTAAAACGACTTTACAAAGATTATGTAGTTATCTCAGCGTGCGCACGGAGTTTTAGTTAGACTTTACAAATCTTTTATCTTACTGTCCACACGAAGTTTAACTTAGACTTTGAAAAGATGTTATCTCAGTGACCGTTCGAAGTTGAACTTAGACTTTACAAAGATGATATCTCAGTGTCCACACGAAGTTTAACTAAGACTTTACAAATCTTTTATCTTACTGTCCATACGAAGTTTAACTTAGATTTTACAAATATGTTATCTTAGTGTCCGCACGAAGTTTAACTTAGACTTTACAAAGATGTTATCTCAGTGACCGTACGAAGTTTAACTTAGACTTTACAAAGATGATATCTCAGTGTCCACACGAAGTTTAACTAAGACTTAACAAATCTTTTATCTTACTGTCCATACGAAGTTTAACTTAGATTTTACAAAGATGTTATCTTAGTGTCCGCACGAAGTTTAACTTAGACTTTACAAAGATGTTATCTCAGTGACCGTACGAAGTTGAACTTAGACTTTACAAAGATGATATCTCAGTGTCCGCACGAAGTTTAACTTAGACTTTACAAAGATGTTATCTCAATGTCCACACTAAGTTTAACTTAGACTTAACAAAGATGTTATCTCAATGTCCACACTAAGTTTAACTTAGACTTAACAAAGATGTTATCTCAGTGTCCGCATGAATTATAAACGACTAAACATTAAAACAATGTAGGTACTTAAAATACTGGCTCAGGGCGGAAATACAGAGACACTGAGACGTCAACCTTTGGCATGTGACCCTACTAGAGGGCAAACACTATTGTCAAGTGAATACACTCACTTTTCAAAGATCCATTCCCGTCATACCTACTAAGTTATGAGAGCACTTTATAAAGACAGAATATTTAAAATTTAAGATCGAAGGATTTCTTTTGAGAAAGATCACGAAAATAAGATCCTACTTGAGGCAAATAAAAAAACTCAAGTATGAGGATTAAAGAGGGTTATTAATAATGTCTTATAGCGGCGATATTAGCCAGAGGTCGGCCTCGGGTCGGAGAGCGCTAGGTCAGCGGCTACATCGATGGAATCCCACAACATTACATTGAGCGAACGATACCAAGATAAAAAAAGATCCCTTGATTACAACGCACCGACAAATGTGAGGCATAACTCTTGCAGCGGGACGCCGACTGATTGCACACCAATGAAATACGTGTAGCCCTAGTAATACAGCTTAGATTCGATTGACGCTACTAGTGTAGAAAACGATTACGGTGGATTTAAGAATGGTTAGTGGTAAGCTAAAAAAGACCCATTTGTGATGCATTGTACTGAAATTAAGTATATTAACATTTGAGACGCTCCACTTTCATTTAATGCTTGTAAGCTATTCGCAGTATTCTTTTATACTGCCTTTGATAATTGTTCAATGCACTTGAACTCGGTCTAATGATAGATATCAGATATTTTTTTTTTGCATAATAAATTATACGAAAACACAATTTTATTGTGTCGAGCCTTTTTAAAGACTAGTCCACGGTGTCATAGAAATTGGGACATGTGTTCTCTCCCGTTCCTTATATCATACACCAAAAAGGGTGTGCAATTTTCGGGAAATCTATAGATATCTATAAATTCCCCACATTTTGCGCGCTTGTTCAACACGCGGCCGGTTACTGGATGTCTAACTTTTGCAAACAAGCAATATTAGAAATGTAGAACCCATGATATGCATATTTAAAATTAAATATCCGTAAATTTTCAGCCAATGCGTCCTACTTACGCATCAAGATTACTTAAGCACATTTTGTATTCATATCTGTTCTAAATCTGTTCCCCCTTAATCAAAGGAAGCTTTGCTAAGCGTATATAATATATACCTACATATGTTTAAATGAAATCCAATTGCTGTACTGGTTTGATTAAAATGAGAGAAAAAAAAACTACAAATTATTCTTACATAAGTGATTACAAGTCCTTACGACCAAACTAATGGCATGCTTACCTAGTTAGCATCAATTACAGTAAGTAGGTACAAATAAATATGCGCAAGACGTCGTCATGAACACATGTGATCGTATCGAGAACTAATGGCACCGCTCTCTCACACGTCAGAACGACACTTTGACACACTACCGGCTTATTAACAACTCGCTAATTAGTCAAAGTCTTATGTTCTGCGGGACTCGGGGACAGGTTTCCCGGGACTATAAAGCCCCTAGTCCGGAAATTAGCGAGATTCTCGATGCAGAGCCGAGTCTGCGCTGTGCCAGGGAGCAAGGTTCAGATCTAATCCTAGTCCTAATGTGTACTGAGCTAACTAATCGACAGGTGGTGAGCTGAGTTTAGCGAGACTAATGTATTTCTATTTTCTTCTTTTTGTTATTACTATCAATTTTATTACAATGTGAGGAGATAGTAAATTAAAGACAAATACGAGCCTTTTGAACCCATAAATCTACTGCTCTTGTACAGATACCTACATCGCCGTCGTACAAACAATTCTAGCTGATAGTCAAGATGAAACATATTATTTCATACAAATTCAAGCACCCTTACGAAATATTTATATACGTTTGAATGCTAAAATGACAAATGAATTTCGCTTGACGTCTTTCCTAATCTGTAAGTGATTGACGGCTGAATCTTGTTTTCCTTTAACAAATACTTTGTCAGAATACGAATAAGAAATGCGATATAATAATGTTGAGCTTCCAAGTCCTAAATCAATATAAATAAAGCCTTATGTATCTAAACATGTATAGAAATATCAATGCGAAGAGTTCGGGCGCCATCTTCATCAAAGTTATCCAATAAATTATGTGAGATATAGGCAACATAACACAAACACTATACACGGATATCATAATCAATCGAAGGTAAAACGACAGGACGATCTGTGTTACGTATTCTGCACAGTATCACATTGTTGGCCGATATGGAACGCGCGAGTTAGGCGAACGTAAACACCACTGATGTTTGGAATAAATTAATCACTGTTATGGTACCCTGATAGTGAACGTTCAACATACATGACGTGGAGGTCTCGGGGGCCGCGGTAACGCGAGACGCGTACAGGCGCCAGGGCGGGCGGCCGATCACTGAAACGTCCCGGGCGCGCGTCGCCCCGCGCCCCCTACAGCCCCCGCTACTGAAACTCTCAATTATTTTATTGGGAAAGCTAATGAGACGAGAGCCATCTACAGGACTGCT
This sequence comes from Sesamia inferens, assembly GCA_037179545.1. Lineage (NCBI taxonomy): Eukaryota > Metazoa > Arthropoda > Insecta > Lepidoptera > Noctuidae > Sesamia > Sesamia inferens. The sequence continues at coordinate 31,692,673 of CM073935.1, forward strand.
GTCCGTTATTCCCATGGTTACCGGCAAATAAAACATCGTTAGGATTACACGGTAATTTGCTAGTATTGGAGGCACAGAAAATTTCGAAGCTAGGAGTATATTTAAATAATATTTGAGTTCACGGACTGCGGATTAACGTAATTGCTATATATGTGTTTACTGTACATGAAAAGGAGCATCGAAATTTAAATAAACATCAAAGGCCCGGAGTTATTGGAGTAGACATTTCATAAGACAGAATGTCTTTTCAATCGGCGTCGGTCGCAGTCGGCTGTACTTTTAAAAGTCCCGAAGTTATTTGGTATCCTTCGGTAGCACTTTCCTCCCTATTTGCGTAATGTGAACGTGTGCCGGGAATAACAATCTTGCCCTAATTGATAGTCGGCGCGCCCGAGGACACGGGGATATGAGGACATCTGCAAAATTGTATAGGTGTCGCTGTAACCGTCGCTTTGAAAAGCCCTTTTCTTTTTAGTTTATTATTTAGTAAATTCTCAGATCGTCTGCAATTGAACGCGATAGAACCTTCCTAAAATCAGTCTGGTAGCCTCTCAGTATCAATTTACAATCGATTTGGTTTACTTTTTGTAAGAATCCTATTTACTCGCTAAAAGCCTCTTTCAAAGTCATTCAATTGTGATGTGACGAATTTTGACTTTAACAAGAACGATTGCCATTTGACCTCAGCAGCCCGCAGGGAAATCAGATGCTCGCAATACGCGCAATCATTGCACGGGTGGACGGTGATTCTGTTCCATTACGAGTTATGTATGTTTCGGGTCTGATGTAATCTCTGCTGCGGTAGTCGCTTCTCAAACACATAATTCAACCCAAATACTTATATTGCAACTCATCATCATCATCATTTCAGCTGAAAGACGTCCACTACTGGACATAGGCCTCCCTGAAGGGTCTCTTGACCGGCCCTGCGCTCCCGCGTCCAGCGGTTTTTAATTATCAGAACATTATTTGTCAATAACATAATTTACAAGTTACGACTCTCCTATCCGGATAAGTATTCAATTTATTTCTGTTGGCTCTCTACTCAACCTCGCCAAAGAGGCGTGAGGGGTTTAGATAAGACCAGAAAGTACAATAAACAGTGACTCAACTAATACACAAAACATTTACAAAGCTCGGACAATCTAAATTGTTCTGGGACATACAAGGAATTCAGGGATTCGCAGACAGCGAAATAAAAAAGAAATTTGGGTAGATAACAAAAGACAATAGCAAATGGTCACTCCTGCGAGAGAACATGTTTAAAGTAGGGTACGCTGGTATATAAAATACGGCCGTCCGGGTCGTTCCCATTCGTTACTATTTAGTTTCTGACCGCATATAACATGATTGACTATACTTGCATATATCTGCCAGATGGCACCACTACTTTTCCAATGACCTCTATCCTTCACAAAATTATGTGTAACTAGCTTTCCGCCCGCGGATTCGCCCGCGTGGAGCTTTTATCGCGCTTTTTAGATTTCCCTTGGGAACACCAATTTTTTTTTTTAGGTAAAAGCTACCCTATTATTTAATCCGGACTTCTAACTTCACGTCTGCAAAATTTCAAAGCAATCGGTTCAGTAGTTATGGCGTGAAAGCGTAACAAACAAACAAACAATCTCACTTTCACATTTATAATATAAGTTAGGAAGTAAAGATTCTGTACGATAATACAACCAACTAGATAAGTTGGTACATAGACAATTTGAATGAACTTTGTTCCAAATATTTGATCTATATCTAATATTAGTGAAGTGGTGATTATAGAAGCATAAGCCCCTTGCTTACTTGGATCATAGGTGTGACAATATGTTAACCACAGAGGATATATTAACCACAGAGGATATATTAACCACATACCAACAGCATCAGATTCCGTCGGATCTCAGTAGTAAGAACGTGGGCCGGACAGCCTTAATCAATGAAGATAAATACTACATTAATTTGTGATATAGGTCGATTTGTAAAGCGAAATCATCTTGAGTCTGACTTGAACCTACTAAATGCATGATTCGCCTTAACATACTTTGGAAGGAAACGCAATAAAGGCAATGCTCGTGTTTCGTTTACGGCACCATCGTAAAATTTCTATGTCGTTGCTCTATCTTTTTTTAATATCGTCGGAACGTAAAGGATAACTTTCCTAGAAGTACCTATTATAAAAGTTATCTCAGATTTTATCGACAAAGTGTAAAATCCAACAAGCGCATCATCAAACTTCAGCAACTGCAACAGCGTTTTTGAACAAAGAGTTAAAAAATTTAAGTGTATTTACAATGATAATGTGAGATATAATAAATATTTAATATCTCAACACCAGGGGTTGAAACCTGATCAGATTCCGGTAATGTCAAGAAATCGTATATAGTCTAACTTTTGGTAAATATCAAAATAAAGTAAAATCAATTTTCCACCCGGAAGTTCTTCCGAGGTTTCACCTTCAACAACAATGTTTATATCAATTGTAAGATGACCTCTGTCCCACTTTGTTGACATATCAAATTCATTGTGAACACCATCAAATATTTCCTTTCACTAAACTTTAATGTACTCCACGTGACATTAGGGTGTATAGTTATGTGTGGGTTTGTCTCTTTATCGAATACCAAGAGGCAACCAGGTAGAACAAAAAGAAATAGCAAATAATCTGTAAAATTACGGGTAATGTGATATTTACAGCCTACAGCCCGCTGATACACTGGCGGATTCATTCGCGAAAAATAAAGAGACAATTTTACACCCTCCAGCGGAAAGGACCAAGTGGCTTAGAACTTGGTTGAAATACTTGAGACATCTGGCAACAGAAACCCTGAAAGATGATATAGATTTCAGTAGCAGTTAAAACAGTACTTTTTAAGGAGTATTGCACATCACTGTGCCAGGAACCCTGTGGTTTAGATATACCAGAAAGGCTTGCAACACTCTGCGGATCCAATTCAACAATGTGTTCAGGGCGCTGTTGCTTCTGCAGTGCGTGGGTGATGTTTGCTCACGCAAGCGCTGACTACTCTTGATGTAAGGCGCAAGAAATTGGCTTGGTTGCTTCTCAGGCTACGTGACAGTCCCAACAATTTTCTGAACTCGATAGCCGCCCGGGCAGGCCGTGTTAGCGAAGCGGACAAAATCTGTTTTAGTTATTAAATTCTAACATAGGCTAAGTAAGATTTTTAGTAACACTTTTTTTTATATTTCTTTATTTCTCTCTTCACAAAATAGGTTTCCTTAATATAACAATATTTTGCCTATGTTCCACCTTCAGAAGAGACTGGTTCCTGAAGTAGGTTTTTGAAAAGCCTAAGTTACAGCTCTCTCTCCCCACTTTTACAGGCACAAGTCCCTTTCCTTCCCCTTCTCCCTCACAACAAATCAATGCAGTAGGTTTAATGACGATGATCTTATGTGAACATAATTATGATACCAAGAAGAACACAGAAACAACCACTTTAAAGTTCCAAATAACAAATAGTACACAAAAGGAATTTGCCCCAAGTTGTGATGCAGTGCAATTGTGCAACATGTAAATGTGATTTACGACTGGCATAAGACAACGTAAACACAAAACCAAAGACCATCAAAATTATCTTTCGATCTGCAGTGTTTCTTATGACTTAAAATATATTATGTAGTTTAATTTACGGATCCTCGGAACAAGGGCATTATGGACAGCACGTAATCTACATAAATGATTATAATTATTAGTGAATAATAAATAGGCCGAACAGTTAATGTAATAGTATTAATAGTAGATGGTGAAGCCCTCCGATAATAATTATCATGAATAACGTTATAGGCATTTTGTACAGTTGACTTCGTAATTACTCTTGACGAACACAAACTTCACTCAGGCTGAACCTAATTATTAGCTGATACATGGATAAAATTTGCTTTAACGTCAGGATGGTCATTGCTTACGAGGTCCACAAAAACTAAACATATAAAATTAATTTCTAGATCATAGGAATCGGACTTGAAATGGACGAGATTATTGTTACATATTTACTAGACAAAGTCCCGATCTCGAATCACTCTAATTGTAACTGGAATTTAAAAGCCCGAGTCATCAAAGGTCAACTAAGTACTAAGACAATCTGCTGTATGTAGGGATGGTTCGGTCCTAGACTAAAGGTATTGATAGGATTAGATCCTATTATAACGAGAAATTGATAAGTTATAGAACTTCACAGTTTATGTACGGATGGCAGCAGGTGAAGCTACCCGAAACTGTAAAATATTCCCAATCAACCTTGAGCCTTAACGCTTAAGCGATAAAGTTGAAAACCCAAAAAAAGAATTTGACAGATTGTAGTAGCTTGATATGATGTCGTCTGTACTACTGGAAGGATTTCCACTCGGCATTCGTAATTCTCTCCTTTATAGACGACTGATTAATTATACCTAATAACAGCTTCGTCGTCCGTCGTGATGAAATAACTTACTAATCTTATCGCGTATATTAATGCGACTGATAATTTCATTTATTGTCCCATAACAAAAGTTTCATTATGCTATTTTAAGAGTTAATAAGATATTCCTGCACCTTTTTTACCAACTTTATGTAGTCCAGGGTATCGAATAATTTACTGCCATTATACCTGTTAGGTACTGTTCGCAGAACATATGTGGCGCATAGCTACAGTACTGCGTACATTGTCACCCGTCTACAATGGGGCACAAAGCCAAAGGAGGAATTATGTGAAGGATTACACACACACACACACGCATGCAAGGATACATACCACTACCGAATGGTCGGAAACCTACTGGTCCATATGACTACGCACATAACTCCGCCTCACGGAATTATGTATGTAGTCAAATCGACTTATTGATGGACAAAATTAATAATGTATATTCCTATAGGTGATATATAAGTACCTAGAACATCCAATATCATACAATAAGCTTGTAAGTAGAATAATAATAAAAGTACTTGGAAGTAGAAAAAAAACCAGCCAATTGCGAGTCTATTCTAAGTAGTACTTTATAGTCTTATTCTAAGTAAATAAAAATCTATTCTGTTCTATCATCTCCGTTTTCACACACGTTTCCTCCGCAACATGTTCACATACGTCTCTTCCGTAACATGCTCACACACGTTTCCTTCCTAACATGTTCACACTCGTTTCCTCCGTAATTGATAACTTAATAATAAAATCTACTTGACGCAGGTACCGGCGCTGATCAGTTTACCTTTATCACTCGTTTTTGATACGGATACGACCGACTTGCACGAATGAATCTATTTCCAATTTAACAACGATTTCAATATCGTGCATGTAACAAGCATATATACAAAGCGGCCTAAAGAAATCTTCGCTTTCTCAGTTCAATGGAGCTAAGAGGACGCATCACAATCGTTCAGACGCGCCACAGTGTGGTATTTGGACTCAAAACTTGGTCAAAATTATTTTTTGCTTCTAATGATTAGATATGTACTTTTCGATGTGGTTTAACATTAAAGTGTAGTAAAACAATGCTTTATTTGAATAGAAAATCGTTTATTCATCATTACTAGAGTCAGCCATAATATTAATATTGGTAACGTCACTTTCGTGAAGTAAATTTAAAACAGCTGCCGATATTTCTTTCTTTTTTCTATTTGAGGTTTCCCTCATGCCAGTAATCAGTGGATCTGAGATCAATAAAAGTCGATTTAAAACGTCCATATTGCAGGCCACTCGCGAAAACTTTCTTGTAAAGTTGAGTCTGAAGGATCTTATGTTCTTGTTCCGTGCTTCTGCCACTTCTTCCGATAGCTGACCAATTGGTAGTATTGCTGCTTTAGTGACAGCCGCTCCATGCCGAAGCACTTTGTGCATGGTAGGAGACATTGGATAAAATTTATATAGTGACACATATAGTTCTGCTGTCTCTAGGCAATATTGTTCGAATTTCTCTGCATTTACTTTTAATCTCGAACTCAATGTCTCCAGAATGACTTTCAGCCGATATATTAAATCTTTATCAATCCCTGTTATTTCGGCTGAAATTTCACAATTCTCCTCCTTTTACTTCTTTCACTTGAGTCTATAAATGACTTCTGAGGACGCCCGGGGCTGAGTCCTGCAACAAATAAATAATAAAAATGTTTTTATATAAAACAAAATCAATTTAGTTGGCTTTGAACTCTTCCGGCATTGTTATAATGTAAACAATAGCAAAAGGATCGCATCGATTGTGCTCCACCTACCTGCGCTCGGTAAAGTTACAATTACCCTTGAGCCACGTGGCATTATTTTCTTCGAACCTCTCTTTGATTTTGTGAGCAGCCAACCATTTCTGTTTAAAATCATGTTTGATAATTGAGAGTTTATGCTTCATATCAGCTATTCTTGAGTCATCTTGAGAATAACCTGTTAACAATTCTTTCTCCATAAATGCAAGCTTTCCGTCAAACGTTCGTTCATTTGAACGTTTAGCCATGTCATACAACTCGTTTCGAGTCACTGTTTTCACGCCAGAAGGTCCTAATGGAAATAAAAACGAATAATATTAGCAAAATATTTCAAGCAAATATTATAGGTCATTACAAAAAAAAAATTGTAATAAAAAAAAGGGCGGTTTCGTGCGGCTAATTATTTTATACCCAGCTTACCAATTAATAATCTCACATTATACAATAGTTTTCAATACACAGAAGTGTTCAGAAATATAAAAAAATCCCTTTTGAAATATCTAAATAATTATTTATACAACAGTAAATAACCCCTATATTGTCGACTAAATAAAAAAATATCAACAAGATATTTGCCCAAATATATATATTTAACTGAAAGTACATACCTGGCATAGAATGATCCATAATAAAAACCACCACTAAACCACTTCATTGAACTAAAACAAAAGCTTTGAAAATAATGAAATCAGAGCGTATCGAAAAATCACACATCAGGCGTAATCGAGCAGTAACTTCCGACTGATCGCACGAAGCCCAGTGTTGCGCTAGCGCTTCACGCGTTTCACTATTGGCTGCAGTGACTCATCAGCTTAATAACTGATTACAATACTAGATAGCTAATAGGAAATTGAAAATTCAATTTTTGGCCAGGTTTTGAGGCTAAATACCACACTGCGCCCTACAAAATAGTTTCTGCGTATTGTAGGCACCGGCTGTACGTCACACATGAAAGGAGATTTTGATTCAATAGGTTGTACATGTATTAATGTAAATAACATTAGATCAAAGGAATTTTCTTGTGTGAGTAGCGTTTGACATGCTTGCCAAGTTTTATTAAGTTTCAGTATAACTGTAAACAAAGTTACAAATGCAGAACTGACAAAGCCGATGCTAAAGTTTTTTTATATCAAAGTGATCATAATAAGGAGTTTCAGAAAAGTGAGTTCTGAATGGTTGTACACCTCGTTGGAACTAGGGTGGTAACGGAGGCCTTGTTAGCGGAGGCGGAGATGGATGCGGAGGCGACGAGTTTCACCTCCGCGGATGCGAAGGTTAACGGAGGCGGCGGCGGAGGTGAAAATAGATATAGAAAAATTTAAATTTATGATTAATTAAAACATTTTTTTCATATCGCCATCGGGTTGTGGAGGTCTGACGGTAGTCGCTTCACGGAAAATGTCGAAGTTTCGCCAAAATCAGTAGTTAGACTGGTAAAGCGGACCCCAGACTCCAAAGCTGAAAAAAACCTTCGGATGCGACTGGGATTAAAGCTGAGATGATAATGATGATTTAATTGACACATTGCTCGACAAACTTAATATTTGACACAAAAAATACCATTATTTAGCCACTTCCAAAGAATTTAAATACAATTTGATTCGCAATCGATGTCGGGCATCTAGATTTAATTTTGATAGGAAGTTAATTCGACGTTGAATTGCAGGCGTGAGTAATTTTTTTCGGTTCTTGAATTCGGTTTTACTTCTATTGAACTTTTAATTAATTGAGTAGAAACTAAATAAATTGTTGGTTTTAACTAAATAAAAAGAATCGAGAATATTTGAGAAACTTAATCCGTCAGTCAAGTGGTGGTCGGAATTTATAATGTGTTCCACACTTCGCGACGAATCCTTCATTTAAAATATGAAAGCTCTCGAAGTGCCTCTACCCGATTTATCTACGTGAGTGAATTTTATAAATTCGTTCATAACTCATAACTTTTGGTGGTGTTAGGGGCATTCCTCAATGTCTTTATGTGACTATTAAAAGATACGCACACTTGGCTTAGTTTCCATTTCGCAATAAAATTCGACGAATGAAACGACTTCACTAAGCCTATCCTACTTTCCCAGTAATCCTACTCATTATTTTTTTTTTATTAATATAACGTTTATAATAAAGTTTTTTTTTATGGATAGATGAATAATACTTTTTAGTATACAATTAAGATTAACACCTAAGATATTTTTTGTCCCGTTATTTATTCCTGCGAGATCGAATCTTGTGCAAGTGTAACCGCAAGACGCGGGTAGATTTGCATAAATTAGTCTCTGACTATATTAACAGGTGTATTAATAGCATGGTGTGTTAATTAAATCTTCCAATATACAGTATGTTAAGAAAACCCTGTCCGACCCATAAGGATAATAAAGGTTAGGTAAACATATGACCAAATATAATATAAAATTTTACGTAATCATCATAGTACCAATACAAAAGAATTTTGAAATAATCTTTTTTTCCCGCGAATTAATTCCGACTTCCCGAAATTTGGTAATTTTTAATAAAGTGACAACACCGATATTATTATGAGTGAATAGCGATGTGACCACGTGCCGCGTGCCCTGCCGCCCGCCGCCCGCGGAAGGGTGCTTAACGCACATTTATTAAGTTACCTCTTTTTGCGAAATAATATTTATTTTTAGGGGGATTTTTTTTTTAAGTTTAGCCCGGTTTTTTATGTATTAGTAGAATCAGTTATCGATACCTAACAACACCTTCACGGGTCGCACAGGGTTTTCTTAACATTCTGTATAAGGCTTGGGCTTGAGCTGCGTCCGATTTCTATAGACTGATTGTTTTTTGATTTTTCCTCTTGTAGTTTTAATTTGTAATTGTTTATGTTTTTTTTTTTTTTTACTCAAAGCCAGTATTACACACTATACGAGTATAGCCAAGCATATTGTACGTTACGGAATTGCATCGTTGACAGGGGTGTTCGGCACTGGTACAGCTATACAGGAGCTAAACTTAGTATTCGCGAACACTGTTGGAGCTGCTGAACCTTGGACAAAACTATATTTGCATTGTGTAGATTCAATTTCTTAGTATTGTATAATTGCATGGCACACGTGTGAGCACAATGTACTTGCTGTAAAGCATCTATTTGTTGGGTTAGTCTTTTATTGACTTGATTGTACTCTGGCTGTTGAGAGTATGTCATGTTCCCTTCAATATGGTTGAGCTGAATGATGCTGATCCATATGTCATGTTCGTGAACGGACTCCGTCAGAGGGGACTGGTCATCTCTTAGCTGCCACGGCGTATTTTAATTTCTGAATTGTTGTTTTATTATTTTTGTGTGTGTTCCATAATCAGCGTACAATATATTTCTGCATGCGGTTGATATCAACATGAATGATGTAATCAAATATTTGTATCAATAGCTTGATAATTGAAAACAGTGTTCATGGGGTTTCTTGCCCGTTCTTCTCCATAGTTACCTACTCTTTGGAATGGGCGACTAGCTTCACCTTACTGACAGACCGACCTTCTGACAATTCAAAAGTGTCTGTAACTGGTTTATTTGAAATAAATGCTTTGATTTTGATAAAATTCTCCTGGCACAGTGTTTCTCTTCGAACTTCTCCAAAACGACTGAAACGATTTTAATAAAATTTCGTATACTTATAAGTATATTTTTTATTAAATAGTACTACATACGCAAGTGAAACCGCGGGACGCAACTAATTGTTATACAATAGCTATAAATATATAGCCACGTCAACAGTTATTAGCGCATTTCTGGAAACAAGTAATACCGTCATTCAAAAAATACAAGCTAAAATTAAGGGCGTCTGACATGTGTGGGACGTGAGTAGTCGTACAGTCACAAGCATCATCATCATCATCTACATCTTCCTGTTCCCAACGATGTTGGGGTCTGCTACCAGTCTAGCCGGGTTCATCTGAAGCTGAATATGTTGCTGTGAACTTAGCATATTAGTGCCCATGACTGTATCTACCTAACGACTATTGTTTCATAGAGATTTTAGGTTTCATGTGTAGTGAATGCCTCTAGTGTAGTACAGCAAGTGACTTCGACTTATGAATTTCTTCCACACCTTCGTGAAGTGAATGTTTTTTAAACATTTTCCCTTATTCCGTAATGCTCCACCTTATTCACCAGAATACAATGTTCTACGGTATCAAACGCGGAACTTAGGTCTAGGAATAAGCCAGCAACTTTAAGTTTATTGTTCAGCTGTTTTATTACGTTATTAACTAACGAGTCTATTGCATCTAGTGTGCCTGTACTTCTTCGGTATCCAAACTGATTGCTGTTATATCTTACTAGCCTAGATTCGATCACTTTTTCAAAAAGTTTGGATAGAACGGGTCACAATGAAGTGGGCCTGTAATTGCCCAGATCTGTTATAACACCTCTCTTAAATAGGGGTAGAAAGATCAGCGGTAGGGGTAGGAAGGTCTTTAATAGGGGTAGAGAGCTAACTTAAATATACTTACTTAAATAGTCTTACTTCGTAAGACCGGTTATTCGGTGTTCGACTTTCGGAGTTCTGACGACCAGTAAAATCTGTCAAAGATCCACTATTGACAGCCAGGACCAACAGCCTAACGTGCTCTCCGAGACATGGAGATGTCTTGGTATGTAAAAAAGGTCACCCATCCAAAACCAAACATGGTAATTGTAGCTTATTATGATCAGACGACCATGCGGCTGTTACTACTTACCCGCAATCTCCTCACGGTGATATCACATCACGTAGGTGAGATCCTGTAGAATTCAATACGTAAAATATGATAATACCATCTCAGAATTTCTATTAGATAGGTACCTATCTAAAACCGTGTGGGTTTAACCCCGTTAAGACTGGACGACAAAGACAGCGGTGGGCGGCCACATCGCCCTTGGGCATAAAGGACGCCTAATCCATTCAGAGCATCCTGGCGCGTCTCACAGGCTGGTTTATAAATGCTCCATCATTAAGTTATTAAACAATCCTTTCTGCTTTACGAACCTGGTAAGATTCCCCAAGAATCCACATTTACCAAAATAAATAAATAATGAGACTTCAGTATGATTATATTTAATGTTTAAAATAAGGCTTGTGACAGATCCGTAACCAGCGTCGCGTTTTATGTTAATATTTAATCAAAGAATCTCCACAGAGATCCCTCCGAGACGGCGGATCTTTCTATGTACTAATTAAGTATATACTTACGACTATTTCCTTTCATCATCTAACATTGAATTACAATTGGGTTGAATTTAAGCATGGTGTCATTGCATATATATTATGTACACATGTAAATGTATTTTATTGATTTATTTAAATAATAAAGGTATCTATGTTGTACTTGCTGAAGTAAAATTGAAACTTGGATTGAATTTAGTTTCCTAACAATGGGTGGGTCGTTTCTTCCACTATGACGAAAACCAATGTGCGCTGGTTGAAAAGAACCGACCGTGCGCCGCAGTCGCGTGCAGTGGCCTAAGTAACGAGCGAGCAAGAGAGCGATCCCGATCAAACATCACTTTATTTTAATTAAAAGACGGTGTTTAACCTAACCTATAATAAAATAAAACGTAAAAGCTATATAAAGACCAAACTTTGCAAAAAGGGGTATTATAAAATCACAGATTATTTAGAAGACAATAAAGCTTGGGACTGAGCTGCTCGCTCTGCTACGCAATGTCATTAAGCAATATGCGTAATTATGCTACAAATAGGACTTTTTTTTTTTTTTTTTTTTTTTTTTTTTTTTTTTTTTTTTTTTTTTTTTAAATAATGTAAATCATTGTAAACATTTTTATTTTTAATGTCTGAACTTGAAAAAGACGATGATCCTTGAGTTTGTTTGGCTTTTCTTCTCAGAGGTAGTCAGTTAGGAAATGCCGGCTTCAGCTAGTTTAGAAAAATATGACGTGTAAAAGTGATCAGTGATACTACTTGTATAATAAACGGTTTAATGTCATTTCTTTTCAACCCTTCCGTGTAACAGGCATGATGTTACGTTGGCTACGCTTACGCTTATCCCTACACAATGCAGTTACTTTGTCCTTACTGATTAACTTATAAACTACTACTAAAAAAACCGATTGAAACGAAACAAATTGAAGGTCAATCACAATAATCTCTGTATATATATGTAAAATATATTATGACATAAAATTCGCTTTGCAACACACATATTTATGAAAATCTTTTATAACAAAAAATAATATTATAATATTGCTTAAAATAATCAGTGGCAAGTCAACACAAATTTATTGTACCTACAGCAAGGCTCAAAAATATATGTATGAGGCACTTTCAGATGTCAAAGTTTAAGATTTCACAATAAACTTCCAGACATAGTTCAAGACGTCAAAACCTTAATAAATTCAAATCATTCATTATACGTACGGTGTGTGTTCTTCTCCATAGGTAACTCTTTATCGTGAAGAAATCGCCAGGAATACGATACCCTCCATACGAAAATAATGTGGGACTCCTACCGACTAAAAGCCCACTTTTCCATCCAGCACCATTCGGGTGCCCCCCAGTCAGAGGCCCAGCAGTTACTTGTACATTAGTCACACCCACAACTGGTAGGTACTATCACGACCCAAAGTCGAGTTCACAAAACTATAGCTAAGCAATACTAGTTGTAGTTACGACCTTCTTCTATAAGAAAGTTTGATACCTACATACTCATACACTTTGACAACTTGCTGCCCACTTATGATTGTTAGGTACTACTAATTTCAACGTTTACAGTAAGTGTCTCTATGGCTAAGCGGTTTACGTCGTGATCAGCATTTAAGGTGGTTCGAGTTCAAAATTATTAACTTACAAAAAAAAAAAAGGTTTAATGGTCGAGTTATGAATGCTGACAACAAAAATATGTATAACTACCGATCCGCAACTTAACGATGATACTTTCATTTAAGATTTTTTTTCCTATATTAGTCATTATAAAAAGATAAGGGTAGGTTTGAAACAAAGTGAATCACTAGTTCACATATAATATTCCACTACCTATTAGCTGAAATAACTCAAATAATATTACTTAGCTGTTGTTGGTTGGTGAACATATAGTTACGAGTGTGTGTTATTAGTTTTACTTTTTTAATCAATATGCAGGCTAATATTAGTATCGAAGCTAAGGCAAATATTGAGGCTTTTGTGTAAGTTGTTTTTTATTATTATTTGGGTAAGGTGCAAACCAATCGCTTGTTGCAAGTGTGTAATAAAATTGTAATTGTTTTAGAGAAATACTGTAAGCCGTTGGGTCAAAAGGTTGGAGAAGGAAGCTAGGTAAAAGTGTTGAGAGAAGTGGAACGAAATGACAATATTTAGCGTTGAATAAACCTTTAAATCGTGCGAAGAATGGAGGTTGCATTTGTGGTTTAAAAATAACACGCATTGGCTTTCAGACCAATGCGTGCTCCATTTTGTGTGATTCGAAAAGAGATAAGTTCGTTAACTATTGAACTAAGAAAGCGCATGAACATCATAATCTCATGCCATCAAATTACGAAAAAAGTCACTGCAAGATGGCAGCACTAGTAACATGCTATACATGCAAAAAAAAAATGTAAATGTAAAAAGTACTGTTTTGTGTTCTATAAATTATCTTATCATTTTAATAATATTCAATCCTCTTTTCTTTAAGTAAATTAATAATTAAGCTATAACCTCTTTAATGATAACATATAGTATTATATCATTTTCATATCTAAAAACCAAAAATGTTTTTTATATTTTTAAAATATTACAGTTTCATTTATTAGTATAAGTATGTATATCTACACCTAATAATTAGGTATAATATGTTTATTGTTTGTTATTATATTACATCTATAGTAAACTAAAACATAATAAAAACTTTTTTTGGTATAAATATTCAATAAATTTTCCTATTTGTTTAAATATCATTTGCAAACATTTTTACTTTAAAATACAAATCAATTATCATTTTAAATCATATGAAACAACAAAAAGATTTGCCATTATTAAGGATCGAAGCACGCTTTTGGACGCATTGTTAAGTGCAGCCCCTTTATCGACCAAGCTAATTTATAGACCGTCTATAAATTCGTGAAAATGGTTGTTTCAGAAACTAAAAATGTTTAAAGTAGGGCAACACTAAATCTTACTAAGTACAAGTACATCGGATGTCATCGGATGTCATCGGAGGTCATCGGCAGTCATCGATTTGTTTTGTGACTTTTTACTTATTGAAATTTGTATTAATTTTCAATTCTATTTAAACAAAACATCGAAGAAATGTGTTAAATATGAGAAAAACAAACCGGAGTGGAGCTCGGGAAATTATTCTTAAAGTTTATCATCAATGTTTGTTAGTACAACAAGCTGGTCAAATTTTATCAAATATGTATGATATTTATACTTGAACAGTTGCTAAAACAGGTATGTAATCATGTTACCGTTTGTTTTTGTCTACTAGAAGTTTCAAATTTACTATGTAAACTATTTTAAGTCTAAAATGAGGATTGTTTACATTGCGAATTTCTGTTAGTTTGCAAAAATAAGTAGACCATAGTGCAGCAATTTTGGTAATTTAGGTGATATAATTTACCGCTGATTTTAAAAATGAATTATATCATGTTCGGAATTAAAATTAATGCTATCCATCTTCTGATAGAAATTACATATTATTATTTATTTATTTTATTATTTATGTACACACAATAAAATACATATAGATACAACAAAATGAAGATCTGAGTACAAAGGTGCTGCTTATTTCTTAAGAAATTTCTTCCAGCAGACCTGCGAAAGGAGAAGTAAAATGTGAGAGTAAACCCTATATCAATATATATATGAGTAAGTTATTCGCTTAAGAGAAGATAGCAGACTGATGACAGCAGTAGCGGAGACGTTATTAGTGACACAGCTGACAATGAAAACACTTTTTAACGAAGAATATTTAGAATCAGATGATGAAAGCAATTATTATGTTTTGGAATACTTTTCATTGGTAAAAACACGATAGAAAATATAATAATAAATATGTATGATTCTTTTTTTTTTTTTGTTTTCCTCATTTTATTTAAACGCCATAGACCATAGATTTGTGTTTTCATTAAAACCAGTTGTGTTTTTAGTACAAAATAATGTGCTAGTATCAAAATGATTTCAGATAAGTCAACAGGGTTGCTATTATATACACGACCGCAGCGTCTTCATTTATGTTCACGACTTTATAGACAGACTATAACTTCAACCGATGTAACTAAATTTCGCATTACTTACTTTAAAGAAAGACGAAGACGGCGATAAGAAAACGATTCACTAATATTGTTTTCCTTGTCTAGGATAGACTACATCTATTTAAAAAAAATAAAAAACTTGCTTGATAAACGATTTTATTTCATATCTTTAATTCTTTCTAGCGGCCTCACAACATGCGGTTGATTGGTTGGAATACGACACACACGGATATAAAATAATGCGTTAGTGTGCCGCAGCCGGTTTAGCGCAGGCGACAGCAGTCTTTAAGGTGAAAGTGGAATTCTGTCGGTGATAGTACCTACGCTTTCCCAGAGATGTGACTTTACAGGCATTGCGCAGGGGCGGTTCCAGAATTGGTCTTTTAAGATGAACCGAGACCGCCCATATGCGCGGATGGTGATCACCGGTGTGATTTTAGTCAGGTAAAAATCCCACAGTCCCCGACCTCTGCCTGCCTTTTGAAGATTACCCCCGAAAACAAAAGGTACCTACGCATTGGAATGGGCAACTAGCTTCATCTTATTGACTGACGGAACCTTTGACGATTCAAATGTGCGAGTAATTGGTTTACTTGAATGCTTTGATTTTGACATACAAGCACCCCAAACTACACAAACACGGTCACTCTACACGCGTTTCACGTACATTCACTACATTCACATATATCCCCTCCCATGCACGTACTCATATTCTTAATAAATTAGTTTACATAAGGAGTTATTTTTATTTATTAAAATCAAGTTTATTGAGCAGTATTGCAATGAGTTTTTTTTATTTCAATGTGATATTTGAATCAAAATCAGTTCGTTTTCAGCACACCAAAATCAATACAGGTTTTGTAAAAAACTTAGTTTAGGCCTTGTGTCTAGAACCTTTTATTAATACTGTAATACTGACTACCTCTGTATAACAAGAAATAAATCAATTATTAATTGGTCTTGTTCGTTAAAAAT
Organism: Sesamia inferens; assembly: GCA_037179545.1. Classification (NCBI taxonomy): domain Eukaryota; kingdom Metazoa; phylum Arthropoda; class Insecta; order Lepidoptera; family Noctuidae; genus Sesamia; species Sesamia inferens. The sequence continues at coordinate 31,709,016 of CM073935.1, forward strand.
TTTGACCAAAGACCCAAGAACTTGTTTTTGCGCTGAAGTTCATACGTTAAGAAAAAACTAAACGCTTTTAAATTACACCAAATAGTAAAGTCGAGCTAAAGTCGCCAAAAGCTGAGCAAACTTAAATTGGATCTCTCAACTTCGTACTTCGTTTCCAATCGACCAGTAGGCCTAGTATGAGTTTTGATAGTTTTCTAAAACTATGATCGTCTCGTCTTGTTTCCATACATTGCACACGAGCGCCTCTAGCGGAAACTATTGCTTACTAAAAATGGCAGTATGAGTTCAAATCGAATTAAACTATTCGATTATTTTGTAAGTTTTCGAAAGGCAATGATAATTTGGCAGTATGAGTTACTACTTTGACAATACGTTTTTAGTATCCTTCAACGAAAACGAAAACTTTTGTAGTTAAAGTTGTCACCTATAAATTTTTAGTGAGTTGTTAAAACTTTTATAAAAAGAAATGTCTGCCCGTTGGTATTTTGCGTGGCAAACAACGCAGGACGAAGTAGCGAACATAGAAAGGCGTGACAACATTCGTCAAAGAGAATTATTCTCTATCAGCCGTATTTCCGATACCCATTTTGTCCAGCGGTATCGGCTGACGAAAGCTGCATTTAAATATTCACTTGAGACAAAGGTATGATTGGGTTGGGTGTACTAGTGGGAGCGAAGGAAAAAATACCGGTATGGTTTGTTTAAATTAGGTACCTAATATATAATAATTGTTTTACTTGTTGTTTTAAGGTGTTGTGTGCGCTGTTGTTTTACGCGAATGGTGACTACCAACGTGTAGTTGGAGTAGCCAACCATTTTTCGCAGGAAGCCATAAGTAGGTTCATAAGTGAAGTAACCGCAGCCCTTACTCAACCTCAAATTATAAAAAAAAAATTATAAAATTTCCTAACACAAGAGAAGCAAGGGAGCAATTACAACAAAGGTAAATTTGAATACATTAATTGTTATGTTGTGTTTATTTGTTTGTATGCTTTCAAACATTTTATACCTTCATTTATGTTATAGATTTCTGAACAAATATGGTATTCCTGGAGTTGTAGGTTGTGTGGATGGCTCACATTTTAGGATTTTTAAACCTAGAAAGGATGAAGAACATATTTATTACTGCAGAAAGCATTACCACTCCCTTAACATTCAGATGGTAGGTGATACAAATACTGTAACAGAATCTTAAAAGAAATAATTCTTCATATCTAATATATCTACCTGTTTTAACTACTATTTCAAGGTTTGTGATCATGAATGCCGTATCCTTAGCATTAATGCTAAATTTGGAGGTGCCAGCCATGATGCATTTATTTGGGATAATAGTGTCATAAATTCTTATATGCAAACTCTGCATCAGACTGGTGAATCAGCATGGCTTTTAGGTTTGTTATTTATTCTCAACATTTGGATTTGTTTTTAATAAATTACTTATAATGAATAATCATTATTTGCAGGAGATTCAGGATACCCACAACATCCATGGTTAATGACCCCTTACACAGACCCAGTAGTTGGTTCAGAAGCAGAGGCATATAATAAAGTGCATAGTAGAACCAGGGTCTTAATAGAGAACACATTTGGGCGTCTTAAAAATAGATGGCGATGCGTATGCAAGGATAGAGTATTGCATTATAAACCCGAAAAGTGCACCCAAATAATAATGGTATGTTGTGTTTTACACAACATTGCTTTGGATTTTGGTGTGCCACTTCCACAAGATGAAGTAAATGGTAAGTAATTACTAATTTTCTCACAAGCTAGGTAATCCATTTAACGATCTAATGGACGGATGACACTAAACATACCCTCTGTGCCATGGTGGAGGGTTTGATTCCTGCAAGACCAAGACCAACTACAAGACATATCTATTTTTACACCATCTCGATCCATTTATGTAAGAAATTGTTTTAATATTATTTAGTGTTATGTACGATATTACAATTTATCCATAAGGAATACCTAAGCATTTTTCTGCCTTTGAAAGTGTATCAATGATATTTAAAATACTCATACTTAACTATTTCGTGTTTCTTTACAGTTGGTCCTGTATTCCAAAGACATGAAGTGCCACTGCAAGCAGACCAATCATTGCTCACATTAGGACGCCTAGTACGGGACCGGCTGGCTAGCATTATTTATGAGAATCAGTAGTTTAATTTTGTAAATAAAAACTAAGCAAGTTATTTAAGGTTTTTTAATAAAATTTTCTAATATAACTAACAATTTCCCACTGAGACTGTTGTTCGAGCTCCCGTTCTCTAAGCCTTACATGCTCATTGGCAAACTCTGTAGCGAAATTCTGCCATCTTTCTTCGGTGCCAGCAAAGAGGGAAGCTGCATCAACAGGGCGTGTATGGCGGTGGCGCGGTGAGGTGCGGCGTGGGCGAATGACACGGCGAGCCCCGACTTCGATGCGTCTTGGACTCACAAGAGCGTAGTGGGGAGTAGGGGAAACTGCAACTCCCTCTATCTCCTCAACATAGAACTCCACTTGCTCCTGGCTTGTGCCTGGCCGATTTTCATTAACCGTTGCTGAAAATAACAGTTACTAAATTATGTACAAGACAAACTTTATAATACTAAAAGCATTAACAACTTATCATGGCCTTTATTTATTTAATAACTAGCAGCTGCCAGACTTCTTTCGCATGGAGTTAGTTATTTGAACATTTTATTTTAACCGCAAAAGAGTCGATTTCTATAGATACATTATTTCACTTCTAGATCATAATATACAGCACAATTTTTATATGCTCCGCTCCTCTGGGTTGCAGCTTGATTTTATAGCCAAAAACCTTCCTCGATTAATGCATTATCCAACGCAAAAAGAATTTTTCAAATCAGACCAGTACTTCTTGAGATTAGCTTTTTCAAACAAACAAACTTCATAATAATCAGCTTTATATATTTGTATAGATTATAAAACAAAATTTATGTGGATTTGTCATAAAGTACCTACACACTTTCAACAAAATTTTATTTCAATATAGTTACATATTATGACTACTTACTGTTCTCAATATGGATATTCTCACGGGGAGATGTGAAGTACTGCGGTGGAGGTGGAGGCACCTGCTGCTGCTGTTGCGCTGTATCACATTCAGCTGAAGTTGTCTGTAACATGCATTAAATATTGTTTGAAGAATGTGATAGTGAAGTCTTAAGAAAGAGTGCTGTGCAATAAGTATATTTAATGTATAGAATATAAACTTGCAAAGGCAAATGGATTATTTAGTCCACACACTTTAATGCTGATTATACACAAAGCTACTAATATGTATTATTATCATTGCAAACATTAAAGTAAAATTATATTAATAGTTACCTCAACACCAACTTCAGGTTTGCTTATTAGACCTGTCGCAGCTTGGGTTCCTGTTAAGTTGAGGACCCTCTGCTCCAGGTCTGTTAAAATTAATCTACATGCAGGGCCATGCACCACCTGTTCCACTGGCAGAACGATGAATTTTAGCTGCCTTCCTTTTTGTGTTGTTCTTCAGATCACTCCACACCTTCACATGTAAATAGCAAAACAATCATTAATAACACTCATTAGTAAGCTTTAATGTAATGTTTAATTTAAAAAGCCGTACCTTTTTCCACTTTTCAACTGGCTTATAAGAACCAGTTGTATCCATATTGAGGACTCTGATTAGTTCGGTTCATTTATTATGAGCCGTAATGCGGCCATTTGGGCCATCTGCAAATTTATTCAAGTCTCCATTACTGCAATAATAAGGAATATTTTAATTATGAACAAATATATATTTTGACTGAATGTTTACTTAGTAAAATAAACGAAGCTATTTACCTTTCCATATACTCCACCATTACTTCGAATTGTGAAGAACTTGTTCCCGACATACTAATTACTTTTATAATGTATATTAAGTAAGTATATTTAAATAATTCAAAATCTTAAAAAAGCAAATAATTCAAATCTACGACAAAACTAACGGCGAAACTTCAAAAGTGACAGATTTAGTGTTTCTTTCTAATTTCTAATTTAAAAAAGAGACAGAAATATGCGGTGTGAAATTCGTTCAATCGAACGTTTCGTTGCACGTTATAGTTTAAACTTTATTTGAAAAAAGGAACTCGTACTACCAATATCATCGAAAACTAACAGTTTGACGTTTAAACTAAAACTTTCATAGTTTACAGTATTGAAAAACTCATACTAGGCCTACAGGAAAGCAGAAAAACTGTACAATTAATGCACAGCTGGAAAATTGGATATTGATTCCTTAAAACGAATAACTTACATATTTTTGCGAGTTTGAGAGGTATCTTATTACTGAAGAAGAAGTTATTATAGAGTTATTAACCATCAGGCGGGATCATGGTGAAGTCCTAGTTTATGGCATAATAAGTCAGTATAAAAGAGTAATAGTTCACTATAATAAAACCACCAGAAATTTCATATCACACTTCCTCCTTAAGGTGAATTAAGCAACCGCCCATAAAAAAATCGCGAAGTCAGATACAAGTACTACCTACGTAAGTTAACAATCGAGTTAAACACTAGTTTACATAGTTGACTTGACAGTTCTTTGTGTCCCGAAACACAAAGAACTGTCAACCATGTAAACTAGTGTTAGCACGAGACCACGGTGAACTCAATATACTTATTCAACTATCTGTAAATGTACGCACGATTGCCTGTTGTGTACAAGACAGCAGAATATCTTGCCTTCAGTGCAATCTACTTAATTAAACTTAATACTTGGGTCCTATTTTGTTTCTGTACGATTGCCTCTGGATGGAGCTTTGTGAGGAGAAGTGACTTTATTTAGTGTTTTTTTCTTATTTAATTTTGTGGCTGAGAATCCAGGAATTTAGCAACAGTAACGCGTGGAAGTCAAAGCCTTAATTTACACATTTACGCAAACTGGTATCCTGTGGTGATCTACAGACTGGAATCTATTTGTCCATAATTCCGATAATATTACAAATATTTGTATCAATTTAGGGAACTGGAAAATTAGATAGACGTGTGGTTTAAATAAACCAATGAATTATGAGATTTCTTTTTACATTTATTTCTCTCTTCATAACATTGATTTCCTTAATACTTAACAATATTTCTACTAATATTCTACCAGTTGAAGAGACTGGTGCCTGAATTAGGTATGTTTAAAAATTCACTAAATAACAAAATTATTTTGATAAACTCCACCAGTAATTTTGTTTTAATTACGATCAGTGAAAATTAATAGGTGTACTAAATTTCGTAGCTCAATCTCATTTATATAATAATATTTACCTACTGGTTAGCTCCAAAAATGGAGTCTTAATTGGAAAGGACTATTAAATATACATAATGTTGATGAGAACAACAAAAGATTTGCTAAGAAAAGAAATTGATTAGCCGACGATATTAAACCTCGGATTTGAGACCCTTTTACGAATACCCAGCGAATACCGGGCCGCTAATACCGAGGGAAAAGGAATTCGAGGCGTTTATAATAGACAAGGTTTACAAGGCTGCCGATTGGATTTAATGAACATTTAAGAAGAACGAAGTCATATTTTAACAGGGTTATGAGTTACATATTATGTAGATATTCTACTTCAAATCTATATAAGTCCGCTCGTCAGCAAACACTACGTTGCTTCATGTCATGATGACAAAAGAATTAACCTCTGCACAGCGCTTGCCAACTGGGGCAGAAGAGTCGTGATCAAAGGAAACACTAGGCAGGCTTACCTCCTGCCGTGCTCTGGATGCCTGTTATGCAGGGCGAGAGGTCGCGCATACTGTATGTCAGTGTATGTGGGTCACAAGCCCCTGGGCCCGTCCATAACATGCGGTACAGTATTCATAGTGGAAAATGTCTTGCTTTTTTGACATTCGTCCGACCGGCCAGCCGTAATAAAAAGGAATTTGATGGTTGAATTTCTCCCGTATTTTCGGAAAAATGTGTGGGTACCGTAAATCTGGTAGTAGGAATACCACACAGTAGGAAACACGGCTAAAGGGCTACACACGCGTGTGTAGCGTATTATATCATTTAGAGTGACGTCATACACTTTCTGCCGCTGACAATATTGATATCATTAGAATTAACTGAAGATTCATTTATTACAATAGACCTGTCTAAAACAAACTGAAACTGAAAATGTGCTTTATGTATAACTGATATACCTAACAAGCTATTAATAGACTAGGTCAGAGTATACATATGTAATTAGTTCAATATCTACTTTAAATACAATTTCCCGCAAAACAAACTAAACAAGTCTATTGCATTTTTATCGACCCTGCATGTAACTATAGGATATAATAAAACAACACAAAACTTGTTTGGCAAGGTCGGTTATCGAAGTACAAATCTACACCCGGGAGGCCATATTTTAATAAAGTCGCCTGTCCTCGCCCCAGGCAATGTGACTTTAATTTATTACTATCTGTACAATAGTAAACCTAGCATTCGAATATTCTACACATGGCGTGGAGCTCAAACGGCAGAGCGCTAACTTAGCTCGCGAGAGGTACCGGGTTCGATACCCAAGGGTGTCTGTTGACTTTGTTTACCTATGGTTATGAATCATGACTGTATCTTTTATGGAGCACTTTTTATGGAGTACGATGAATGTTGGGACTGAAACTGAGAGACTGAATCCGAAACAGATCAAAAACAAACATCTCAAATCAGAATGAAAACCAAACTGATAGACGTGGCAAACTTGGCCTGTAGGTTAAAATAGCGTTGGGCAGGTCATGCGGCACGCTCAAAGACGGCTGCTGGAGCGAGCGTGTGTTGCACTGGCTGGCGGCCGGGCGGCGAGCCGCGCCGCTGCTGGGGCGAAGACATCGCGCTAGCCGCGGGAACCACTTGGACTAGGATCGCTAAAGATAGGAAACTATGGAAATACATGGAGGAGGCCTTTGCACAAAATTAGGTATCCCAAAAATAAAAATAGAATAGGTATATGTTTTATTTATATATTTTTATAATATCAATTTAATTTTGTGCCTATACTAATTTATTGAATCATTTGTTACTACATAACTACAAATTTTATTTTATTTCTTTATAAACTAACATAAATTTAATATTTTATTAATCGATTCACTGCAAATGTTATATCATAATTAGAATACTCAATAGTATAAATTGTTATATTTTATATTAATTGTCATTTACTAATTCAAAATAATGTGTAACAATTTTGCACAATCAATCCAAAAATTATGAATTTATAAATAAGTAACTGTAATCAGCAATTTTCTTTTGTAAAATTTAGTATAGTGCTGATTTCTTGCATGCTATTTTATACCTAATTAAGGAATGTAACAAAAATGTGTATATGACAATACAATAATATGTTATATTTGGGAATAAAGGGCTTTATTATTATTACTGAAGGAGAATGATGTTGATGCCTTACGCGACGCATACTTTGAAATCGAGATCTATGTAGTTGGCGCCAGGCATGCATTCAAATTACAAAATAAAAATTTGTGTGAAATGTTATTATATAATTATTTCGACTATTTTGACCTCGTTACCGCGTTTGTTGTTCTCTGCGTTTAATTAAAACATAATTATACCGGGAGGCCATAATTAGAAAGCAGCGCAGCCGCTAGTGAAACTTACTTGAGTTTTGAAAAGCGTCGCTAACAAAGAGTCTCGCTACAAGAAGGCTCGACTCTCCTCCACGTCATGACATCCTGATGTCGCGTAATAATCCTACTGTTTTCGTCATAACGGCAAAAACACAATACACCTTTTCATTTCCGAAAACTCACGCAGACATTGAAATTTTTTTAGAGACATTTATCTCATAATATGAGTAATAATGTAAATTACAAAGTACACAGACAGGAATAATCTGCCATTGATATCGCTTGAATTTTCCATCAAATATTTAATGGAAAATTCAAACTTCATTCTACTGATGAAAGCATCAGTAGAATCAAATTTTTGTATAGAAAACCTGTCATACTTATGTAGTAAAATCTTTAACTACACAAAATTTAGTTTCCCTTATCCTATTGCGGTGAGCAGTAACAAATACAAGTTTATCAATTACCAAGTCAGTCGCTTTTAAGACAAGAAAAAGCAAAGTTTCACCCTTACCTACGTTTCATTCCGGAGTAAAATGGAATCTTGTCCGGGAAACTAATTTTAATGGTTGCAAAGGGCTTCGGGCGCATATTTGTCGGAAAAACGGGAGGGATACGAGCTCTAAAGTCCGACAAAACCGCGGCATGACATATATGCACAATCCTATAATATGGGTTTAAAAGGAGACCATGCTAGGAATTTCAGATATTGTATATTATAAGACACAAAAACCTATTCATGATTCAATTGTTTATTAGCTTTATCTAAATTAAAAAAGGGAAACAAGCTTCCCAGGAAGCAGCAAGTTTTAGGGCAAGTAATGAGAACATGTCTCGTTATGGTGAGCCCCAGCTTGATAGGTACGTTTATCAAGCTGACCATTTACAACCTTGCAAGCCACCTTCCATCATCAGACCAGCGCGTAGGTAATATCATGATAATTACATACATTAATTAGCAAAGTTCAAAATTTATAAAGCTTCCAAAAAAGGATGAAATCCAAATTCATAGATTTTCTTGCAAACCTACATTCAGGTTAACATAATTAAGCGTATTCATTAATGATAATATTAACTATGTTCATAGGTGTATTTACAACTGAAATAAGACAATGGACAACTAGTTTAATTACTTTAAATAAATCATTACAAACGATACTTGTTTGTATCTACTACAAATCTATTCAAACTATTAAATACATTACTAGACACAGTAATTGACATAGTTCAATGCAACTCATAATTGCAACATTGACTACAAACAAGAAAACAAAGTAACTAACTGCTACTGCTGATATAGCAAGCTCAAGTACCAGGGCACCAGAGATCACAAAAGACAACAAAATACTCACCAACTCTTGAGTGTCCTTTCAAACCGTTTCTTACTGTTTATATTTGTAACTAGCGGCTGCTTCATGTTTTACATGTGCTAATTTTTATGCAATAAAACTGAGGCAAGAAGAAATGCTTCTCTTAACTTCAATTTAGAAAAGCTATCATTAGTAAAGTTTTTATAGTGGAAAAATAATATTTTCAAATATATGATTTACGGTACCGTGCCCGAATCCATCATTATTTTGCATTGGCCATAATCTTGAGTTATAAAATTTGCCCTCGCCATACTTATATCTAACCTAAGCTGTGTCATCGCACACTGCGATACGTTCGCTCAAAACCAAAAGAGGCAAGTTTCGTATTATTAAATATCACATTGTAATCACAGACGTAATCAGTCAAAAATATATGAACTTTTCTAAATTTTTGACGTTGATTGTCGTTTAGTCTTCCATTCATGACACATCAGAGGGTAGCTAAAATTAAGGACTGTTTCATGTACTTAGAGAAACCACGCGGAAAGACATTTACCATTAAATGTAAATGGTTCTTAAAGGTGTAAGTCGTTACTGTATCATGATTTAGCCGAACGGTAGGTTTCTTCTATTTTAATATACTACAGTTAACATGAACCTACAACACCAAAAAGGCTATTGAGGTGACCTCTATAGTACAGTCAATATGTCGAAAAAAAAGCCGTGTGCTCCGAAAAATGACAAACCGGAATTTGACTTGATGAATCGTTAGAGGGGCGAGTAATAAACTTAATGTTAGATTTCCGAAGTCCCTCCTCCTGCTGTTTTTGAGAAAATCCAAAAATATTTTGAAATTGATTTATCTCAGCAACTATAAGGGCTAGCGACCTTTTTTTTTTTCAAACTGTTAAGGACACTTAGGACTACATTTTCTTTCATTGAAGTGACATCGTCCGACTTAAACTGCAAAAGCTAGATGGCGCTAAAGTTTGAAAAAATTGGTTTTTTGCCATTTTCATTATGAAATAACAATTTTTTTACAATAATGTAAATGAGAAAGTTGTTTGTCACAAAATTAGCTACAACTTTTGTTTAAAACATTTTTTCGTAAAACTCACCGTTTCCGAGCTGAAGCTTGTTGAAGTGTACAAATCGTACATTATGTGCCTTGCTGTAGGGTGTTTGTCACACAATTCATGGATAGATCAATGAATTGAAATGTTTACATAATTTTCAATTTTTAATAATTTTTTTTTTTTTTTTTTATTTTTTTTTTTTTTTTTTTTTTTTTATTTTTTTTTTTTTTTTTTTTACGCTTCTTAGAGCATCTGGCAGATGTTAGAAACCGGTCCATTGTCCAAACTATGCCCACGTATTCGGTGAAAGTGACAAAAGAACCGTTGTTCTGCTCACTGCACTTCTTCACCTATATAGCTCGGAAACGGTAAGTTTTACGAAAAAATGTTTTAAACAAAAGTTGTAGCTAATTTTGTGACAAACAACTTTCTCATTTACATTATTGTAAAAAAATTGTTATTTCATAATGAAAATGGCAAAAAACCAATTTTTTCAAACTTTAGCGCCATCTAGCTTTTGCAGTTTAAGTCGGACGATGTCACTTCAATGAAAGAAAATGTAGTCCTAAGTGTCCTTAACAGTTTAAAAAAAAAAAAGGTCGCTAGCCCTTATAGTTGCTGAGATAAATCAATTTCAAAATTTTTTGGATTTTCTCAAAAACAGCAGGAGGAGGGACTTCGGAAATCTAACATTAAGTTTATTACTCGCCCCTCTAACGATTCATCAAGTCAAATTCCGGTTTGTCATTTTTCGGAGCTCAAATTGCAGATTGACTGTACTACTAGTGACCCAATATTTCCTTCCTTATGCAGAGCCCTCTAGTAACAGTATTATGCCCTAACTGTGCTGAACCCACTCGTAACAGTATTATGTACTTCCTTTGCAGTGCCCTCTAGTATCAATACAATAAATACCCTCGCAAGTTTATTTTTACCAAACGCTGCCAACGCCATCTCTACATCGGACCACGAGTTACTGAGTGAAAGTAAAAAGGTTCGTTTCATTATGGTACCCCTTCCCGCCGCGAGTGTAGCTGAGCGCAAGTCTTTCGAACGCTCGCTCACGAAGTAGTGCGGTAGATTTTACAGAGATGGCGCTAGTTGAATAAAAACTGAACGAAGGATCGAATAACCTCTTTGAAACATTTCATTGTTATTTTCGCATTGTGAGTTCAGATTGTTTTTACTGCCCCGTTCCCCTTATCAAAGCAGCATGAAAATAATAGAGAATCCACAAATTAATATTTACGTACATTTAGCGTCCTCTGCCTTGAAGCGCATGTAGAAAATTACAGCATAGAACTTACCTGAAAAAGAAAAACATCATCAGAAATACATTTCTACCAGAAGATCAACGTTTACTGTGCTTCATGACAATGCAATGAACTAAGAGCAAGTACTATGCATCCTCACTTTCATTTGTTTATTATATTGCACCAGTAATAATAAAAAATGGAGCCGTCACGGGACGCCTGGTAGATGTGAAACATCGACGTTATTTCGTAAAAGTAGTATGCAGAAAAGAACAGATTGTGGTAGGAACTAAAAATGTCAATAAAATAAAATAAAAAATATAACGATTTTTTTTTCTAGATAACGATGATTTTTTATTAAATAAACATTCATTTTCATTGAATACAAAAATTTACATATTTATTTTAAATCGAAACTACTCAATTAGTTTAATCAGTGACTTCGGTAATAGTTACATTCGATGTTGCCTCTGAGAACGGTATTACTGTGACAATTGGTCGATGGTAACTGAAGTACGATACGAAAGTATTGGACATAACATTATTAAGATATCTAATAAATGCAGCATCTATTGTCAAGAATCTTAGCTAGTTATTTCAATATACTACTAAAGATCGTAAATTATAAATATAAATAATGAATGTTTCACTATAAACTCCATTATGATTAGAAAAATTAATTAATTTTTTAAAGTTTAAATTAATAACAAATAAGAAAAAGATTCGTGCGCTGCACGCCATCAGCTGATTTTAAAATAAAGTTCTGTCAGTCTTAATAAATTTATTCTCTAAGCAATTGTTTTAATGCATTAATTTCAATAAGAATGAAATTAAAATTAATAATTAATTTAAAAACATGATATGCAATGAAATTTATGTGAATTTTAATCTACCTAGAGAGTAGATTTTACATTTACTGGCGCTCAATACACACCAAATATACGCGTGCTAAATGCACAGATAAATGCATACTTTAATTATAAAAATATAATTAACTTACTGATGACTTGATAATGTGTCATAGTGTGATTTTGCTTTCTTTGCAGGAGGCTGATCACTTCCACTCTCTAAATTATCACGGTCAGACATTTTATTATCAGAACAGAAAAATGATTTATTTACCAGAAAAACACAGGTTATGAGTACTGTAATAAACAGAGTATACACTATAGGTATCCGAGTCCGAGCTCAGTGGAGCGAAAGAGATGGCTTAACGCCGGATCGAGTGAGAGAGAAACGCACAGTCGATTCCGAGCTCAGTGGAGCGAAAGAGATGGCTTTACGCCGGATCGAGTGAGAGAGAAACGCACAGTCGATGCGTCGCCACGCCAGAAATCGGTCTCACGTGCGCCTATAGATGTTTCACATCAAAAATCGGGTAAGTTTTGTAAAAAACTAAAGCTAATACTAAAAAAAACCGTTCCAAAAAATACAGTCGAATTAACCTCCTCATTCTCTTTGAAAATGGCTAAAAACCAAGGACAGCCGAGTTCCGAAAACAGCTTTTCACTTGGTTAAAGTCCTTTTTTTAAGTCTTTTAAAAATGAATCAATACATTGATATAAAAAACATAAACAAGCTATATGGTGTTATCACGTACAAATCATGTTATTTTCATAGTTACCAAGTAACTTAACGTTCTCAATCTTTTTATGTTATTATTTAAGTTAGATCGAACCCGCGCATCCTTGCGCAACGGCAGCGTTCGCTACCGCTACGCCACGGAGGCTGTCTCATATAGCGCACAAAGATTACCCACTCTAAAAATGTAACTTGCCCCAAGCCCAACTTCCCTTTCCCTAGGTCTGACTTGCCCCCGAGGCCAGAAACTAGGTACGCCCATGCGAAAACAACTTCTTATTAGAGTGCAAAGTTAGTAGTCATCAGTGCATAAAGCAACATTCCCTTGTTGTCTTGTGATAAACCGGAATGGGTAATTTGTAGCGTCGTGGCATTACCTGGATTACCGAATTCGTATGTCGTAACAAACTTTAATTACGTTACGTAAAGTCTAGTTTCAGCTAACGTTAGAATGTGTAGAGGGAAAGTCAAGGTATGTTGCTCAGTGAAATTAGGACATGGCGGTTTAGTTTAGGTTCAGAGGTGTTAGCCCGAATAGGGTAAGTTAACTTGCGAGTAGTTTGCATAATTGCAGCGTTCCATTGAGTCGGAACAATAACATCCATGTTCAGATCGCGCTAAGCTCAAATATGAATACGGAAGTCGCTGCAAGCAACAGACAATCTGCATATAAAGGTTGTATCTGACATCGACGCACAAACGAGTACCATGGATGGATCCAGTACATGATTCTGAACCCCCCAGTGGTGGAATTTTTCGTCGGTTTCTTCATGATTCTAAAAAAAATATGTATTTTTTTTTTTACTTTAGACCGTTCATAATTGCTATACTTTTTTATCCCAATAAGATTTTAAAGTAAAAATTAATTAATTCACTAAGTACACAAAAAGCGCAATGAAAACAAAACTTGAAAAACTATCTTATTAGCTGATTTAATAGAGTTCACATCAGGGTTCAACGTCATACCTACAAACCCGCACGGCGGCACACTTGTAACGTTCAAAGGGCGAGCCGACACTTTTTTTTAAACACTGTGAATTCTATAACCGCTCATTAACGACATAAATGACTATCATAATTTTATTAGTGGCATGCGGTCTAGCCTTTTCGCGAAGTTTGCGTTACGATGATTTGATTTGATTTGCTATACACCATCTCCGTTCCACCATCGGACGACCCGTCGTACGGCGAGTTTCCACCCTCGTGTTGTTAACACCACTACAATTCGGACGAAGCGTTTCACCTCCTCCTTTATACCGCGTACATCGAGGGACTGGAACAATTTGCCGGCGGCGGTATTTCCGTCGGACTACAATTTGAGTGTCTTAAAGGCTAGAGTGAATAGGCTCTTAATAAACTAGTGCGTTTTACCATCAACGATTCCGTCACTGCTTACCATCAGGCGGGACTGCGGTCAAGCGCTAGTTTATAAATTAATTAAAAAAAAAGTCTTTGTCTTCGGATAATTGTCCGATAGGTAAAATAGCATAGTACTCAATGATTTTTTCTCCGTGAATAAGTAGTTTATGTACGGAGGAAGGCATATAATACCAATTATAAATATTTACGTACAGTTGGGCGGTACAATATGCGTATTCATGGAACTTTTTTGAATCAATAGCCATTCCAGATGACATAGTTTGTAGTATAATGTACATTCGTTTTATAAGTTCTACGTCTACACCTGTAATGTCTGCAGAGCAAAAGTAATTCTGAAAAAATCTCCGAGCTGTGTTTCCGTCATTACTATTTCCAGTGCCTTGTCGAGGTTTATCGATATGCAGTCCCATTTCCTCCCTAAACCGCTTTAATTGTACCAGATATTTTGTCTTTGTTTTTAGGGTTCCTTAGCCAAATGGCAAAAAACGGAACCCTTATAGATTCGCCATGTCTGTCTGTCCGTCTGTCCGTCCGAATGTCACAGCCATTTTTTTTCGAAACTATAAGAGCTGTTGAAACTTGGTAGGTAGATGTATTCTGTGAACCGCATTGAGATTTTGATGCAAAAATAAAAAAATAATAATAAATATTGGGGGCTCCCCATACTTACAACTGAAACTCAATTTTTTTTTTTCATCTAAGACATACGAAGTGCCCCCCCCCACACGTTTGTGTTAGATGAAAAAAAAATTTTGTACGTAAAAGTATGTGAATATTTAACTTGGCTCCAATATTTCACATTTATGTTTTTGGTGGAATTAAATTTACTTAAGAAAGTTACGCATTGTTATAAATTATAAATTTAAGGACTATATACAGAATTTGGCACGCATTTAGATCTCAATTCTTACGTCGGTGAAGTCGACAACCACATCATATCATATGTGGCTCCCAATTTTTACATTAATGTTTCTGGTGGGATTATTATATTACGCGGCTTAAGAGCTCTACGTAGGCAGACCGCCGCCATCTGGAAAGGATCAGGCCCAGGTCGGCGACATGTTGCATTACACGTGCCCTTCAAAGAGATGTCAGCATATGTCATCGGGCTAAGGCGGATGCATTTTGTTTGTATGGTAAATCATCAAATTACTTCAGTCGCCCTAGGGGGATCGGAAGGAAGTGTCAGACTTTTACTGACTAAAATTCACAAGTGTTACTTCATGTTCCTGTTCCAGGGCCACGTTGTCTCTTTTTACACCCCTTCACATTGTGCCGATATCTGTTTGAAGTGCGCGTGGAACACAACACAGCGTCGATCCGGATTGATCTACATACACCGGGTGTAATACTCATTGCTCGCCGCCCGCTAACCTGCTGTTCCACGTGCACCTCAAAGAAACCAGATTCGATAGGTCCGATGCCTGCCGGGGCTGCGGGTTGTTCGAAAGAGAAAGAGATACCATTGCCCGTCGCACAAGACATATGAAGGAACAAAGGTTTTAATAGTAAGAGTCGCATTCAGCCACTCAAAGCAGAAGGCGTTTTATGATTTCCCACACAAATAAAAGTTCTAGATAGAAAATTCAAATATAACTACTAACTATATTGACCAGACTTCCTGATAGTAAGTGATGATGCTGTCCACAAAAGTGAACATTTCCTTTGGTTATGATTTCAGGTACCTATATTATTTGAAGAGAAGGGTCATCTTAGACGTAAGATACGTCGTCAAATATTTCAAGAGTGTTGCACTTTCATTAACAAATCGTATGAAGTAGTTGATCAGTAGATAGAAAGTTTAAATATCAAAGACGTCATATCTCACACATGATAATTTTCAATAGTTATCATTTTCCTACCTAATACGAAGATATCCGAAACAAGTAATATTTTTTAATAAGCTACAGGTACTTCGCTTATGAATTAGGAAAAATAACATTATTATTGAAAGCCTCTTCCAGCAATAGGGAAAACGGATTGCAAATGAAACGATAGTCGAAAGTATTGAGTCGGTAAAAGTAATCCCGCTAAAAGTTTTTTACAGCCTAACAATAGGTCCAACTGACCATTTGGATTTGGACGAATTTGGAGACCGTCCATGCTTGCAGATATATCAGTTGTTTGAAATGTTTGCATAGACGCGTATTAAGTTCTTACTAGTGCCACATAATCATAAATTTGAGGATTTTTGACTTGTGAATTGAGACTGAGAACAGACAGTGAAAATTCTTAAAGTTATGCTGGATGTCGTCAATATGGATTAAAACCTTCGAAGGTTTTAATGCATTTTCTTCAACCAGCCTTTTCTAGCGAAGTGATAAATAATATAATTGGGAAATATTACAAGACATGATGCGTCGGGGGCTCAGGGCTCTTTAACGGATTTCCATCTCTGAGTCTCTAATCTTCTTCATCAGTAGTACTACCTACTACTAATAATATCTCCGATCACACCATTACATAGCATATCTATCCCCCCTTACTCTTTACGAGGAGTAAAGATCTCTCGTCTTGTAAACTTTATTGTAAATACTGTAGCGATATCTACAAACGGCACATACAAACATGGAACCATACTGACGTCACACGGATTCTACATCTCGCAAGCAGAGTTTACCGTGCAGCTAGCATACACACAACTTCCCAACATCAAAGGTTGGGCAAGTGCCCGCCAAACATAACACCCGTCTGGTCGGAGGATCCTCCCTTTTCCGTGGAACTTCACCTCTCTTTACCTCATTCCTCTAAAATAAATAGTTTTTAGTTTTCTTGTCGTTATACGACAAAATGATAACGGTACATTTTATAACAAAAAAGGGACATTTGTTGTAGATATATTAAAAAAATAAATCTCTAACATTTTTAACACTAACCGATAATTCTTATCAGAGGTTGATTTATAATACATGTAATTCCGAGTGTATTTGTATTCCTACTTAATGCCGAAATAGCTGAGAAAATCGTAGGTGTGTGAAACCACGGAGCGTCAGGGCGGCGTGTAAGCAGTGCGGCGGTGTATAAGCGGCGGGGGTGCGCCGTGGTGGCAATAAACCAACCGTTCAAACTCCACTGATTTATGTATGTAGAAAGAAACTTTTCGACGCGCGATTTGCAATCGGAATTTTAAAAGGGAATAAAGGCAGGAGATATGGCAAAACGAGACTATATTCATATAAAAGTAACAAAGCAGAAAATGATGAAGGGTAACAAAATGCTATGCTATAAACAGCTACTTTTGTAATCCTTCAAAATTGAGAAGGGTCCGATTTAAATATAGATTTGAATAAAATGTCAGAATTCGGGTCGGTGTTCTCTGAAATCCCGACAGAGTTTTATAAAAATTAATCTATAATTTACAAAAGTATAGACAAGGATGTCTTATCATCACCATGAGAATCCCAGAGGTTCATTTTGAAAACTTGGTTGTTACTAATATTTTAGCATTCATTGATAATGTTAATAAATTTTAAAAATTGCTCCAGCGTCCTCTTGTAAATAATTTCCAAAAGTGTAGACAAAGAAGTGTTATAATTTTTTTTTTTTTTTAATAATTATAAACTAGTGTTTGACTGCAATCCCGCCTGATAGTAAGCACTGATGCAATCGTTAATGGTAAAGCGCGCAAGTTTATTAAGCCTATTCACTTAAAAATCTTAGTGAGTAGTAAGGAAGACGGCAGTTGAGCGAAGTGATGCAATGTTAAACCCAACAACACGAACAACGATTCTGCGCCAGAGGGAGATTAATCTTGAGACCCTCCACGATCAAACTCCCGACACAATAACATTTGACGCATCATACCTCGTAACACAACTGCTTAGACCCGTCCTCCGTACGGCTTCACCAGACATCATGCCGGAACACGACGAATCGCTTGGCGGCAAGACTTCGTCTGGTGGTTGGTAACTTCTGCCGGCAGCCGATATTATGGCCTACCATCACTAAAAGGAGCCCAGAGGTTCATAAAAATTTGAAAATTTATTTATTACTAACATTGCACTCATTGAAAATGTTTTTTTATTTGCTCCAGCTTCCTCTTGTAAGTACCTACCTATTTGTGAATTGTTATTGTATATCATCATTTTTGAATCAGCACCCAGGTGCTCGCTCACCACACGTTTGTTTGTTGGCCAGGTCCTAACGGTCGCATTCATAAATAATTTAGTTTTTACTCGAACAGTGTCGTTCGAGTAAAAAACTAAATTATTTATGAACTCGACTGTTAAGACCTGGCCGTTGGGAACGAATGTTATTTGTTTCCCTCACTTATCGGAAAGTGCCGTCTACTCTACGAGTGTGCGATCCTAGTATCTAGATACGTGAACGATGGGCATTGCAAAAGCCACGCGGAACGAAGAAATTCAAGTGAAACGAGTAAAAAGCTAGTCACCGGGAATACGCTTAAGCACGGTTTTTCTACATTATTGATATGGATTCCATTCTATGGGTGATAGGTTCATGAGAAAGAAACGATAAACAGACACATGGATATCCATAAAATAAAAGGATAATGAGAGTATGATTTTGAATAAAACACCTATAATTCCTGGCTGGAAAGTTGTGAAAGTGGCTTTGTCCATCGTCTACATAAAACCCACTTTCTCAATTCTCCATCTAGGAAATTAACCATACAAAAGCGTGTGAGTGGTGAGTGGGCCCGGTATGCAAATTGCTAGGAACTGGCAGCGGCGAGGAATTCTCCATGGAGAGGTATTCAATGACAGGTTGCTGTGTTCCTAGTCCTGCTCTGCTTTCCCATTGGTTCTAAATCCATGATTTCGTGTGCTCTAAGCAGAATTTATGTCTATGTAGATTAAATTAATGTTCCGTGTTTCGAAATTAGATAAAGGAATCCTGAAATACGTATAGTTAGAATAATGAATTAAGATAGTTGGCTGCTTACATGTATGTAATAAGACGCTCACTTTCAGATCGACTTAATAATTATTTATCTGGTAAAATTATGATTCACTACATACGTAGGTTTAAGTAAGGTAAAGAGCGTGAAACAATAGTCTCATTGAATATTCGTCGGATTAATATAATCAACAAATATTTCAAAGCATAGAACTTCATCTGTGTAATAAAAAGTCGTGGAAAACAATTCCTTCGAAGCGTAGTAATCATTCGTATTGCGAATCTTCTGGGTGATGAATGTTCTCAGCTGAAACAAATACTAATAAGGGTCATACATCACGGATGAGGGGCAGGGTAGGCAGGGTAATAGTCCGTGACAAGGAGCGCGACAGGTGTCGCTAAATCATGACAGTCTATTACCAAGATATTGCCGACAGAAGGTGGAAGAGAAAGCGACATCGGAAACGCTGTTGCTTATAACTCTTTTGATTATGAAAAGTCCTAAGCTATTGTCACACTAATTAACATTATTTGACAAGAGGAATATAAAACAAATATTACGCGATCCGATAACTGAAATGATAAGCGAGATTTATTGGTTTCTCCACATCAGAACACACGTAACAAATGACAATAGTTTGACAGAGCCACCGCCGCGCTGTACGCTTGACAACGTAAGTCAGCCCGCAGACTAGTAGAAAGGTAATCAAATAAATCGTCGGTAGTTGTACGACAGTTTCTATTTTTCCGGGCGGGTAGTGTAATCGCCATCCATCCGTCACTTGCGCTAGGACGAGTTAGATCTCGCTGTTTTATTGTCTCGTAGAATCTCTCTAGTCTGCAGGAGAGACCGAGTTGTTTGAATTTGTTTAGTTTATCAGTTTGCTTTAGATATGACCTCCGGATTGTATTTCGTGGCTTTTGAAATTGATTTCCCACTTGTGATGCGTCGTTATAGCTAACTTTTGTACACCTTTTTATATATTTAGTCACCCCAGAGGGGCAAAACAAAGATATATTAAGTAATCATTTATTTATCAGAAAGCTTCCTATTTTACTTAATGACTAAAACGCTCCCGTGTTCATGCACCCTTATTATGTTCTTGTGCCAGGGCCCGTGGGTGGTATCTCTTTCAAATAACCCGCGGCCCTAGTAAGCATTTGTACTAGCGGACCCTGACATTGTGCTATCATCTTTTTGAAGAGCGCGTGGAACACAACGCGCCGTCAACTCGGGTCTCGTTCTTAACGGGTGGTGAGCTACAAATTACTCGCCACCCGCATACTTCGGTGCAGGCCTTCGGTGACGGAAGTCGGCTCCTGATTCCCGATGTCCAGAGTGTCTCCTGCGGCGACTAGGGTCGTAAGGGAGCGACATAGCGTCTCCCTCTCGCGCTCCGCCTCCCATGCTCCCTCCCTCCGCACCATGGTCTGGACCAGGGCGGGACGCGAGTGATCGCCCAGCCGATGGCCTCCACAAGGATACAGCCGGCGATGCTCTGCCGAAGCCGAAAAATCCTCCACCGTATGTTCCACTGTGTGCTCCGAGCGATCCACTCAGTGGTGATACCCCGGCGTCCAGTTTTACGTCTGGCATTTGAAATAAAAGGTTAGATTCAGTTGGTGAAGCACAGAGACAACACCGTACATTGTCTACATACAACAGCTAAAGTAGATAGATACTAATTATAACTATCCATCAAATGATGAAGAAATGTATGAAAGTAATGAGACCATAATACATTTTTATAGTGTAATCAAAATTAGTGTACGAGCGTAGACTTATCTCACTAATATTATGAAAGCGAAAGTTTGTGAGTATGGATGGATTTTTTGTTACTCTTTTACGCAAAAGCTACTAAGCGGATTTGGATGAAATTTGGCACACAAATACATTATGTACTTATATAATTATATACTTTTATCCCGATTTTACCACGGGATCAAAACTCACACTGGTGAAATGTGATAACCTTATAAATGTTGGGTTGAAGTGTTTTCTGCAATAATTATATTTTCTGGACTACCTAATGTAACATCGTTCAATTTGTGAGGTGGTTTGCATCCTCCTCGCTAAGCACTAAAGTACGTGCCGACCTGTTCCTAACTTCCGAATCAAGGTATTGCACCTAAAAACACAAAACGAAAAGTCTTTCCTAATTACTTCTCGCATCAAACATTCAAAACCAAATCAAAGTGCCAAATAATGGTATAAAATTGTCATTGTCCGTCGCGAATTTGGGCCCTGCAAGTTGTTTAGTAGGCTATTCTTGTTGGTGACGGCATTAATCCCACGGAATAGCGACCCGACACGCCTCTGACGTCACTCGTCCATACAACTGGTACCATGATATCATAAAAACTGAACGGTGTTGCTTATATTTCCGTAACGTCAATGAGATGCCTCTTTCAAAAGAGAAGGGTCTCGATGGAAAATGTATAAAAATTGAGTAGACAAGCCCTTTCAACATAAGTAATAAAAATATTCTATTCTAAGTATTCCTTGTGAAAATCAGTACTTCGTATATTTCATGTGAATTCTATTACAAAGCTACTTCTAAAAATATAAAAATAAATATTATTTTATGAATCGTAATCAAAAACAGTATTCAATACGTATCCTACAAAACACATTAACTAAACCCATGCTCACATAAAAATCTAGTAAGAAAATTTGAAGATGGCTAAATAGACCTACGTATTTACTAGATTCGGAACAAAAGAAAGGAAGAAAAAAGAACGGATGCTACAAACTGTTCAGTCTCCCGTTACGACTAAACCTATACTAATTTTAGATAGGTACATCCGGCGATTAGTTTTCACATTTTTGGACAATTTGATAAAAAGTTCAAAGGACCGCATTGACAGTTATTTCCTCGCCTGCACAAACGCGGGCAGATCCAAAAAACGCCACTCTCCATAAAGGTGGTCGAGACAAAGGATCTCTTCGACCGTGAACTACACATCAGACGCTCAACGAGACAGCAATGTCCCAAAATTCCCTTTGAAACGATTAAAACAAAGCAAACAAGCATGTGTTTCCGCAAAATTTTTATTCTTGAAATTAAAAGGTAACATATTCATAAGCGGTTTACCTTAATGTGTAAATTTTATTTTGATATAAGGTATAAGTTGTTTCCCTAGCAGGCCCAGACGAAGATGACAGTACGAGCTGGACTCCTTTGATAATAATTGGTCCTTGACAGCTCTGAACAGAGAAAGGTGGAAACGGAGTAAAAAGGTCTGTACAAAGCAGTGGGACATTAATGGCTAGTAAAAAAACCTATTTTCCTATGATCAAAAGATCTGCCATTGTAAAACATATCATTCGCAGGTTGAGATATAATTTTATTATATTATTTACATATAATTTTACTTTATATTATAAATAAGTACACTTCAAGCGTTAGATGACGCGACGACTTCAGACGCTATTTTCATTAGTTACTTGTTGGGTACCGAGTTATTTTAATTTACCTAGTTATGTATGTCAATATTAATTTTCGATTACATATATTAAAGTTATGGTTTCTGTTATAAATAACTACCTCCTGCCTCCGACTTCGCATTTTGCTAGTTCGTTTTTGCTTAAAGTTATTTACGACTTTTTACTACTGCTGGGCTCCTAAAGCCGTAATGTGAAGCGAAGTAGCCTATGAAAAGCAAAAGGATCTTTTCAATTCTGTTTGGTAGTAAAGTAGTTTAGGGTGTTCACACAAACTTATCAGCTGTACATACAAAGGTATACTTAGATAGTTGATAATTATATTAGAATAATAAATAATTAAGCCCGTGTTTTCCGTTACAGTCCTTTCGAACTGAAGATGTTCCAATATTGACTACATGAAAAGCCTTCCCGCAGAACAGAATCATTGTTTATACAAACAACATAATTCCTATACGTTAATTAGAAGACAAACGTTATTAATTTTAACACAATAACGAAATTCATAACCGTGGCTTCGGTAAACCGATACAATGGATTAATGTTTATGTACTCACCTCTCCACGGAGATTAAGCCTTTAGCAAATTAATATATAAATTGTTATCGATCTTTAGGGAAACGATAAACTAATATTGTTCTGTGGAACTAACTGAAACACACCAAAATTTACTTGATGTACTTATTTACTTTTTGCCAAAACATCTTTCTTGACTCAGTATTTTCTTAAGTAAATCGATCGACTTTAAAAGTCAACATTTGATTTTGTATCCAGAATTTATGAGGAAAGTGATAGTCGTCAAAGCGTTCGCATCGTGAAGTTCATTGATAGGTTTGTAATTGGCTGGTATGTAGCATTGGCTGCGCAATAAACCCTTTGCTTGCTTAATAAAAAGCAATAAGCGTTGAGCTGCTGCGGGGATTTGTTCGCCAAACTCGCTACATACTAATGGTCTCAAATACTACGTGGAATCGCAATTTCCACCTACCTAAGTTTTATTGAGAAATAATAATATTTCATTTTGCCTGATTCATGGGTTTTACATTAACTCTCGACATGACACAACAATAAAAAAAAGACGTGTGGCACTCGGGGACTGCCGCGGTAAAGCTATTGCATAGCATTTTGTATCAATTTATGCAATTATAATTATTTATTTATTTTATTTATGCGGTATTTCTTTTTCTTTGATATTAATTCAAGTTACACTTTTTGAGGGTGGTGACCGATAAGAAAACAAATTTTTCTTTTATTGAATAAATAAAAAGTTAATATTATTTAAAATATTTTTATTATTTTACAATACATGTGGGTTTTATTACCTTACAGTAGCTGTTGGTTATTCAGGAATATTTATCATTGAAACTATAGGTTTATGATAACTGAAATAAGAAACATAAGTTTGCGACTTAATATCCTCTAAATACCTAGAAAATACCGCGTCAATGGTTGTCCCATATTTTGTTGTGGACTCTTGTGGATCATTATTCATTTTCAAATTCAATGTTTTTGATAGAAAAGTTGTCAACGGCTCTGATTTTTTATCAGCGAAGTTAATGTTGAAATCGCCAGCCAAGATAAGTGGAAATTTATTACCATTTGTACCAAGTATTTTCGAGCCTTCTTCAGTGTACTCCAGTAAAGTGCGATGAATAAAATGCTCTACCTCGTCCAATTTTGGATTCGGAGAAATGTAAATTGCTACCATAACTATTTGTAGGCCATTTCTAAGTTTGCATGAGCACGCACAAATATCTCCAACAACTGAGCGCCTAACATTAACATCGCTAACGTGTGCAATATTTATTTCAATATTCGGAGTCATAATATTAGTAATATCATTTTTATTTTGGTAAATAGCTGTTCAGTTCAAACGAGATACTGTTTCAAAAGGTGGGGTACCTTTTGAAACAGTATCTCGTTTGAACTGAACAATACAATTAAAATTAGGTATTTCAATTGGATTATCATGCGTCATGCAAGTTTCGGTAAGAAGTAACACATTTGTTTGTCTCGTAACTGAATCTTGTAAATCGTATTTATGACTATTTAGACTTTGGCAGTTGAAAGTCATTATTGAAATGCCATTTCTATTACTAATGAAATCTAATACACTTTGAGCAATCGTCTGAACACTATTTAAAGACAGTCTTTTGAACTCTTGCAACAATTGAAAAAACGGCCGCGTGAGCACTTTTTACTCTATAAAATCACGCGCTTTTATTTAGTAAACAACACTATAAATAATTTAAAAGTCCAATGAAAAATTAGCGTGACATTCATCTTAGCTTTTCCGTTAAAAAAAAAGCTATTTTATAAAAACACTACTAAATTAATTTGAATAAAAGTACTTAATAATTATTTATATGAAAAGTTTTTAAGGTAGCCATGACAACGTCGATGACGTCTATGACATATCTCTATAGAAGACCTATTTCAGAGAGAAAATTAATCGCAAGTTTAGCACATCGCGACTATCAGTAACATGGCAAGTGTGTAGAACTGAGTTCGCGCCCTGCAATATGCATGCTCTTTTTGAAAATCTATAAATTGTTTTCAAAAGATGTAGTCGCACGCACACAAACATACCGTGCCGAAGACTGCCGAACTGAAACGACGTTAGACGATGGGGAGCGTGAGGTTTTTTCGTTACGGAATTTCTGGATTCGGTCCCCGCGCTCAAGGCCCGCGATAGAAGCTATGCAATAGCTTAAAAATAATTAATATGCGTAAGCAGAGAATTCCATATGCATATGTTTTGTAGCATTCAAGCAAGAAAAAAAGCAAGTTACGCCGATGTCGTGTAAATAAATGTGACAATGATGAGGTTTTTTATTACCATGTGGCATACCGTGTGGCGCAATTGCATAGTAGGTAACTTTACGAAACGAAAGGTTGACACATTTAAATTTTTCGGTAGTACACCATAATATCGGCTGCCGGCAGAAGTTATCACCCAGCAGATTGCAGTCAGACAGTCTTGTCGCCAAGCGATTCGTCGTGTTCTGATGATGTCTAGTGCAGCGGTACTGAGGACGGCAGGGAATTGGGTAACACACTATCAGTAGCCATTCGTTTCATTTCGACAGTTCAACGATTTTCATTGCGTTATTTACGTTGTTGAGCAGACACATTTACCTAACAAATAGAGCAATGGATAAGAAATTGGTTTCAGAATGATTCCAATTGATAGTAATAGTGTGTTACGCAATTAGGGTGCTGGTCTGAGCAGTTGTATTGCGATGTGTGCCGGGTACGATACGCTACATGTTGTTGTGTCGGGAGAGTCTCCAGATCAATCTCCTTCTGGCGCAGCATCGTTGGTCGTGTTGTTGGGTATAACATTGCAGCACCTCGCCCAATGCCTTCTTCCTGCCTATTCACTCAGTTTTTGAGTGAAAGGCTTAATAAACTAGCGCGCTTTTCCATTAACGATTACATAAATGCTTACCATTAGGCCGGATTGCGATCAAACACTAATTAGTAGTAGGTTTAAAAAAAAAAATGAGACACCTTCCACCACTAGAGATTTCAATGTCCTCAAAACCAGCGTAAGCTCAGCCAGCTTACGCTGGTTGTGAGGACATTCAAATCGTGTGTATACTCAATGGTACTTCAATCGTGTTAAGTATGGCTGCTAATGCTACAATTTACCGATTTTTCCGTCACGTTCGCGTCGTGCTGCCAATAGAGTCAATATTTTTCTTTTCTCATAAGTAAACGTGAAAGCCTCCTCGACGTGACACGAAACTTGTGATACGAACTTGTATGTTTATTATATTACGCTAAATGTTTACGTACGAATTAGCGCGGCAATAACTTGCGCAATTGAACGGGGTTGATAGCCGAGCTCAAGTCGCTTTATCGCACTTCACTGAGATAGTGTTCCAGCGATACCTAATAATATGTAGTTGAGACGTAATTGATCTTAGGTTTAAACGAAGTCCTAAAGAATGTATTGTTGAGTTGTATCAATGAAAAGCTGAAAAGCTACGGAAGCAACTGGGATTAACGCTGAGATGATGATGTTGATTTCAGATTGAATATTAGTTATGTTGATACATTCACAGCTAGTATTTACACGCTTCGCAATGCAAGTTATGGCACACGATGACTAACACAGTTTTCTTTGGCGCAAACACTCGTTAAAGTTAACTTTTAGGAAAATCGAGCAGAGTCAATAACAAATGTGCAATAAATCGTTAATGTCGTGTGCGATGGAGCGGCAGAAACATATCTGAGGCGGTGCATTCGCCGCAGTTCGATGCGTTTGACACGACAAATATTATTTGCACAGAAGGACCTGTGTTTTGAAACTTTAAACAAACCCCATTTTACATTTGAAAGACCGCATTGTGCCTAATAGAAAGACCAAAATACTAATGTGAATTATGCCTAAGAACAATTAAAAAAACGCTCCTACGTACAAGAGCATACTTTGCATGCCTTCGAAAATTTATAATAAGCTACTTACCAAATGAAATAAAAGATGTAAGCTTGACTCAATTTAAACGCAACGTAAATATGTATTTCTTTAATAGTCATTTAACGAATTTCTTGCTAATACAGTATCTTTGTAATATTCCTATCTAAAGACTTAATTTTATCGTATTTAATGTTAATTTAATTTCAAATATGGTTAAATAAAAAAGTTTAAGCCCTACTGAGCAGTATTTTTCATTATATATACAATATGTAAAGAAAACCCTGTCCGATCCGTGAAGGTATTGTTAGGTATCGATAACTGATTCTACTAATGCATACAAAGCCGGGCTAAACTTAAAAAAAAAATTCCCCCTAAAAAAATAAATATTATATCGCAAAAAGAGGTAACTTAATACATTTGCGGTAAACAACCCTTCCGCGGGCGGCGGGCGGCAGGGCACGCTGCACGTGGACGCATCGCTATTCGCTCATAATAATACCGGTGTTGTCACTTTTTTAAAAATTACCAAATTTCGGGGAAGTTGGAATTAATTCGCGGGAAAAAAAGATTATGTCAAAATTCATTAGTATTGTTTCTATGATGATTACGTAAAATTTTATATTATATTTGGTCAAGTGTTTACCTAACCTTTATTATCCTTACGGGTCGGACAGGGTTTTCTCTACATATTGTATATGTATATTGATTCTAAAGAACACCTGTAAGACCCGTTATGTCTATAAAAAAACACCGTCCTAATAGACTTCATTTTTAGGTGGTTAGAATCCAATGCTCCATTTGTTAGTTTTTTTTTTTTTTTTTAATGAAAATATAAACCAGCGCTTGACCGCAATCCTGCCTGATGGTAAGCAGTGACGCAATCGTTGATGGTAAAGCGCACTAGTTTATTAAGAGCCTATTCACTCTAGCCTTGAAGACACTCAAATTTTAGTCCGACGGAAACACCGCCGCCGGCAGATTGTTCCAGTCCCTCGATGTACGCGGTATAAAGGACGAGGCGAAATGCTTCGTCCGGATCGTAGAGGTGTTAACAACATAAGGGTGGAAACTCGCCGTACGACGGGTCGTCCGATGGTGGAACGGAGATGGGGGAATTAAATCGTGCAATTCCCACGCACACTCCCCAGAATGTATCCTATAGAACACCGAAAGGCTGGCTACTCTACGCCTGTGCTCTAGGCTTTGGAGACCAACTCGAGTTAAATCAGGGTCACCAATCAGCCTCTTCGCACGCCTCTCTACTGAATCCAAAGTGGCCAGGTGACACTTAGCAGCACCAGCCCAAATGTGGCTGCAGTACTCCACACACGAACGGACCTGTGCTTTGTACAACATTAAGAGCCCTGATGTGAAGTACTGCCGGACCTTTGCGATTAAGTTTTCTGGCAGCCACCTTGGCCTTGGACTCAATGAACCGCCCAAAGTGTAGGTTCGAGGAAATCTCAACACCCAAAAGCTGAAGGCGGTCGGTACACTCCAAGGACACATTCCGAAAAGTAGGAGCCAAGGTGAACGGGCTCCTTTTGGCGGTGAAAAGACACGCCTGCGTTTTGGCGGCATTGAATGCTGCAAGATTGGCATTGCCCCATTCGGAGACTGCCTGAAGTGCAACACTCGTTCGCTCTACCATGGCCTCTCTTTCGCACCGGATTGATTCCCTACTAGCCCGAGCATCCGGCAGGTATCTCTCCACAACTGTGCTGTCATCTGCATACCCATAGATACCGGGCATCAGCAGATCGTTAATATGCAGCAGAAACAGAGTTGCAGAGAGAACAGACCCCTGAGGAACACCGGCATTAGTCGACATGGGCTCAGATGAGCATCCGTCGACAACAACTCGGAAGGACCGTTCAGTCAGGAAGTCTTTTACCCAGCCAGTCAGGCTAGGGGAAATGCCGTACGCTGGAAGCTTACTCAAAAGGCCAGCGTGCCATACCCGGTCGAAGGCCTTCGAGACATCAATGGAGACAGCAATCGCTTCCCCATTTCTCTCGAGGGCCTCGCCCCACAAGTGAGTGGCATACACTAGTAGGTCCCCAGTTGACCGATTGCGGCGAAACCCGTACTGTCGGTCACTGAGGAGATCGTTACCTTCCAGGTATGCCAAGAGGCGCGAGTTCAATACACGCTCCATAATTTTGCAAAGTATGGAGGTGATCGAAATCGGCCGATAGTTGGTAGGATCGGCACGACTACCCTTTTTGGGGACGGGCTGCACGTTGGCAAGCTTCCAGGACTTGGGCACTATACCAGTCCCAAATGAGAGGCGATACAAGCGTGTCAATACAGGAGACAACTCGGGCGCACATGCTTTTAGAACAATCGCTGGTATACCATCCGGACCACTAGCCTTATTCGCGTCCAGACGACACAGTGCTCTCAGAACCTCCTTGTTCCGAATGCGAACCTCAGGCATTGAAGTACCGCAGTAGGGTAAAATAGGTGGAGTAGCACTGCCAGTATCAAGACGCGAATTATGGGCAAAGAGAGATGCAAAGAGACCTGCTTTCTCTCTCGCCGTATGAGCCAGTGTTCCATCAGGCCTAACCAGCGGAGGCAGTGAGGGCCGACAGAAGTTCGCCTCGACCGATTTGGCAAGGGACCAAAAAGATCTGCTACCGGAAGGCTGTGCAGATAACTTGTTGCCAATATGGGTAATACGGTCGAAGCGAGCCTTCTTTAGCGCCTTTTTATAGGACTTGGCAGCACGGTTAAAGGCTCTCTTCTTTGAGCTTAGATCCGGAGCTCCGCGGTCACGAGCGTCAACCCAGGTGAGAAATGCCGTGTGCTTACGCTGTTCGGCTTGGGCACAATCGGCATTGAACCATGGGCGAGCCGAGCCACCGACGGGCACGTCATTATAGGGAATAAAATATTCCAAAGCTTGACGCACCACATCGGTTATAGCATCCGCACAGCTCGACGGATTGCTAGAAGAGAAGCAGACCTGCTGCCAAGGATAAGACGCAAAGAAATGGCGCATCTCATCCCAGTCTGCTGACCTGTATCGTCACATTCGCCGTTCACCACGAGAGTCGTGATCTGGTGGGGAGAAGGTCGACACAGACTTCACCAGACAGTGGTCTGAAGTTCCCAACGGTGAGGAAACTGTTACAACACACCTGTCCGGATCAGTGGTCAGCAGAAGGTCCAGACAATTGGCAGTATGACCAACTACATCAGGCACCCTAGTCGCTTGCTTTACCAGCTGGGAAAGGCCCATTGAAAGCGCGAAGTTTCGCGCTTCTCTCCCAGCGTGGTCGGTCCTCTGGTACGGGAAAAGCCAGTCCTGATGGCAGGCATTGAAGTCCCCCAGAGCGACGAAGTGTGCGTCAGGGTGCCGGTGCAGTGCATTGTCAGCAGCCTC
This sequence comes from Sesamia inferens, assembly GCA_037179545.1. NCBI lineage: Eukaryota > Metazoa > Arthropoda > Insecta > Lepidoptera > Noctuidae > Sesamia > Sesamia inferens. The sequence continues at coordinate 31,739,319 of CM073935.1, forward strand.
ACTGAGGTGGTCAAATAATCGAGTTGTCTCCTGATCACCGCTGTGCGATCGGTAGACACAAGTGTAAACAATTTTGTCCACACCAGTGTCAACCAACAGCCATAGGGACGAGAAATGGGGGTCTTCGAGGTGACGGAGGCGCCGGCAACAAATGTCATTGAGGACATACACACAGACCCCGGCACGCTGCAGGAAATGATGCTCCAATGCGTATCCCGGGTAGCTGAGGTATGCCGCATCAGACGGACATCTGATCTGGGTCTCCGTCAAGAAAAGTAGATGGGGCTTTTCAGTCTCACGGTGGTGATGTACTGCAATGAGATTGGAGTGCAGACCTTGAATATAAGAGAGGTGCACTTTGAAAGAGAGGACGTGAGCCCGCTGTACACACCTACTTTTCTTTTTAGACCTTTTCATATAGAAAAAAAAAATTGAGTGAATAGGAAGGAAGACGGCAGTTGAGTGAGGTGATGCAATGTTAATCCCAAGAATGCGACCAACGATGCCGGGCCAGAGGGAGATTGATCTGGAGACTGCGGGGACGCCCGAACCCCCCCAGGGATCGCCATCGGGTCCTCTCGTCCGGTCGCCAACCGGCACGATGGGGCCACCCTGGGATTTTTCGCAGTTGGCGGGGCAGCCTTTCGTATGTGGCTGGCACACTACTTGGGCCCCCAACTACCTGCGGTCGGCCAGCGGAGCACCGTGCTTCGGATCCCGCTACCCTCCACGACCAAACTCCCGACACGACAACAATTGGCGCATCGTACCCGGTACACATCGCAACACAACTGCTCAGACCCGCCCTCCAAACGGCTTCACCAGACATCATGCCGGAACACGACGAATCCCTTGGCGGCATGACTTTGTCAGGTGGGTGGTAACTACGCCGGCGGCCGATGTTATGGCCTACCTTATTCTTTTCGGTTTTAAACTTAGTCATCGATCCTAGTTCAGAATCTCACTGCATATAACATAGATCTCCACGCAAACGATCCACGTTTAGTAACCATTTTCACTGAGTCATCGGTACCTTGTAATTTAAGTGAATGTATCATAGCAATCGCAGCGAGACAAACAAGGCTGCTTAGACTTTTTCGGTATGAAGCTGTTAGCCGTTTGTTGACTGATGCGAACATTACATGTGTGTGAACGATTAAATCCGCCCCGGAGCGGCCAATGAATGCTGGTTTGACGACTGAGTGTCAGACGAGGACACATGTGCAGAAGTACACATAGACACTTATACTTAAATTATCGTGTCTATGTGCATGTTTGTTTACAGTTTGGCTACGACATATATAACCAGTATAAGCCGACTTCTGATTGTACGAAAATCCTGTATCTACAATACGAGGTCAGCTAGAACTACAAATTTATAGCTTGATGTGTAGCATGTTGTATACCCAATGAGAAATACGAAGAGTTCATATGCAACAAAGAAGTTAGGTGGCGTATCAAGTCACCTACTGTCTTGGTTAATAAGCATATCTCTCGCATCTGACTGTATGTCTAAACGCGAAAAACCAACGGATTTTCTTAGGGTTTTCGCCTACAAACTAGAAAAGTTTAGATGCATAATTAATAAAATTCTATATAAATTTGCTAATGGAGAATGATTGTTGTCATATTTTCAGGGAGCTATACTTCTATCCACAGTGTTGTATTATGATGCCCGGAACACCCGTTAGTACGTTCTTCTGAGATATTTTTCACCATATACGCTGGCGAAGCCGCAAGCAAAATCTACTTATAATACATACATTAAATTTTACAACAAACCTATACCTTACCTAAGTTAATTTAGGTAATAACATAGTTGTGTGGCAAGCGGTAATCCCAATTGTACCATCACATTTTCTCGGAACATACAAAATTCCCAGCACAGCAAGTTAATCTTCCTTCGTCTCGAGCCCTATACAGCTTCTCTTGCGATAAAATTATCTCGACCGAGCCATGAGCCGTAACTTTTTAACCAACACTGAGTAAAACAACCTCGCTCTTGTGTTGTGGTTCCGTTTCAGGTTCACTAACAATTTTATTATATCTTATACCTTTAAACGAGCAATTCTTGTATATATATTTATATATAATTGGAATCTCGGAAACGGCTCCTACGATTTTCATGAAATTTTGTGTGCAGGGGGCTTCAGGGACGATAAGTCGATCTAGCTAGGTTTCATTTTCAAAAAATGTTTTTTTTCTATGTTTTGAGGTACTGAACAATTGCTAAACTTCTCATAAGAAGCTAAATTTCGCCGCTGTCCTTAATGATACGAATAGCTGAGGGGCTTCGGCCTCCGATTCGGAGTTCGTAGACTTCGGGTTCAAATCCCTGACGATATAGTGTTTTTCCTTTTTTTTTGAGTTTTAAAAAAAGAATGATGGCGTTGTCTAATGCTTTTTTTTATTTAATAGTGTTTTTTCCTTTTTTTTTGAGTTTTAAAAAGAGAATGATGGCGTTGTCTAATGTTTTTTTTTTATTTATTACATTTTATATAATTGGAAACGGCGTCAACGAATTTTTTTTTTTCGTTTATTAAATCAATGGAAGAAATTTTGTTTTGCCTAATTTGTGGAGATGCAAGGTACCAGGGTCGCACAAAAGTATAGAAGTCGAAACAATTGTGAAAGAAATGATATTGTATATAAACAACAATATTTTTGTTGTAAATATAATACATGGAAGAACTTTTATTTTGCCTACTTTATGGAGGTGCAAAGTACCAGGGTAGCACAAAAGTGTAGGAGAAGTCGAAACAATGAAGCTCATTCATTTTAAAGATCAGCCTGAAGGAGCAGTCGAATTTACAACAGAATTTCTCAACAGTTTCAACATTTCAGACTTTCCACAACACGAACTGAAATATTATTATTATTGCTAACCTTATGATACCTTGCACCTCCTCAAAGTAGGCAAAATAAAATTCATCCATATAATAGGATTTAATAATGATGAAGTACCTGGGCGACCGAGATTTGCTCGGCATCTTTTTTTTTGTTATAATTATTATTATTAATTTATTTACATCAGACAATTGTCCATAGTTTTCATAAAAACACATACACAAAATAGATTTAAATTATTAATTATTAATGAACTATTATAAATACCTGTTCAGCCATCTATCAGTCAAGTCAATGTTATTTTGAACATGAATCTAATTTTAGTTATATTAGGGACAGATAGATGGCACTTTTTATTTGAGTAGTAAAATTAGAAGTCGGTGTCAAGATTCTCTAACAATAATATATAGTTTAAGGAAATAAGGTTCAATTTAGTACATTGGATTTAGTAAAGCTATGTTTCATATTTGATATCAGCACTTGAGACGTAGGGACCCGTAGTGTCATGTGACCCTCACTAAGCCCGAGGATTCGCATGACATACATCATCAGCAGCAGTTCTTTCTACCAGCTCGCAACGTGAGCGAGCACCATCACCTCTAAACCCTCACGAAGCCCGAGGGTTTAACAATACCCATAGTCCTATACATATAACATTCCAAAATAAAATTAAATTAAACTGATAATTAATATAGTACTTTGATTTGATGTAGATGACATTTACATTCATGGTACACGAAGCCAATGTTTGGTTTGAGGTTAGACCCAGAAAATTGCTCTTAAAATATCTTGTGTCTTTTTTACACGAAAATGCCAAAAACAACATTAAAAAAAAACGCTTACGAACAATTTAACTCCACGAAGCCGTGACTCATCTCAAGAAGCAGAACAAAACCTCCTTGAAAACAATCTGATTTTCGCTCGTCCCACACGTGTTTGTCAGACTTCGCACAGTGAGAACCCATTTGAAGAACTTGATGAAAATGATCAGGTTTCCGCTCATCCCATACGTGCTGCTAAAGTAAGATGCTTGCAAAACTTGACTAACATTTTAAGAACAGAAAGGTCTTATGATTTAGATGTTTCACGGGAGCGACGTCTGCAAGATATGCGGCAGCGTGCATCAGAACGTGAAATGATTATTATTAATGAAAACCCTCGACATACCCGCAATATAGTATGGAAGGAACTATGCATTGATGATAAATATATAACTGATGTAACTGATTGTTAAACTATAAGTATGTACTTATTTCTAATGAAATGTTAAACTAAATTGCACTCGTAATTTTATATTTAAATAACAGTTAATAATATTTTTTATTTTTATGTCGGTATGATCGAAAAACATTAGTCAAAAAATGTTATTTAAAAAATTCGCTCGTTATGTATTTCTTGTTTTGAAAATATAGAGACACGCGATGTACCTAACAAAAAAAATAGATGCCGAGCAAAGCTCGGTCGCCCGGTACTAATATTTAACGACTCCCTTACAATGTCTTTGTTTCAGAAAGGCTATGTTGGTTAAATGTAGATTTTGGCGAGCAGTGATGTTATGATAATCAGTTCAATGCACAGTGGTTCGAAAAATATTTTGGAGTATTGCCAAACAGCAAAAAAAAGCTCAGCAGGATCCACTGATAAAATTATTTATGAGCGTATTATGCGGAGAAATATTCATTTGACTAAATGGCTCCCGGTGTACCCTAGTAACTGGAAGGCAACAGTCGTTCTGCAGTCGAGTACAATTGCCATAGCCTCAAGATCGCTTGTTAAGCAGTGCCCGGGACGAACCAAAATCACTTCTATTGCCAACCGACAGAATACAATTCCTCTCGCATCTTTTCAAAAGAATAATACGGACAGTTGAGAACTTTCATATTAAAGTGCTTTATTCCATTTTAACTTCTATGTAATTGTTTGAACGGAATGTTTCGCCAAAAGTCACATCTGCCGATTAGGTATTAATTAATTTTATTAGTTAAGTTGAAAATTCTGTAACAATCGTATATTCAGGAGAAAAATAAGAATTAAAACTGTATAATCGTAATCTAATCAAACTAATTAATGCAATCACATTAATCTAAAAAAAAAAATGAAATGAAATCGTTTATTAAGCAAGTAGGATTACTGATCACTTTTAAACGTCATGTTTTTTTTTTTAACTAGGTGGAGCCGACATTTCCTAACTGACAACCTCTGATAAGAAATAGCCGAAACAAATTCAGAGATCATCGTCTTTTTTTCAAGTCCAGACATTAAAAATTAAAATGTTTACAATAATTTACGTTATAATTATGCATATTGCTTAATAGCAATGCTTAACAGAGCGAGCAGCTCAATTCCAAGCTTTTTTGTCTTCTAAATAATCTGAGATTTTATAATACCCCTTTTTGCAAAGTTTGGCTTTTATATCGTTTAATGGGTAAGTTTCGAATGTCCATGGGAAGCTTGTTGTAAAAGTCAAAAGTATGAATTATGAAATAAAATAAAAACACAATAATTCAACCACAAAGACGTTTCTTGCTCGTTTCGTGCGTCTATATGTTTCTATTATGATCTTCAGAACTCTATTACCACACCACATAAGCACTTTAGCAGTGGCCTCTTGTGTGGAACGTGACCACTTTCAGGATTTGCCGCTCCATTCATTCGTTTACTCTTTCCAATAGGTCTGTAATCAATCCCATGAGCATTTGCCAGGATTTCGCGGAGGTCTGACCTTTATACACAGAAGGATGTAAATAAGGCTACATAAACGTCATTTGCAGGTTTGTTCAATTTATTACTTGTCACGCCATGCCGCGTCATTCTCTTGATGGCTCTCACCCGTGAGCAACATGATACAACATTTCAGATATTTTCAAGTTTTTTGTTAAAAATTTACAATGTGTTTCTTGTCGAAAATCTTTAAAAAAGTTTGAGAGTATCTGCGGATTTTCCAGCTTGCATGCCTCGTTCAATATTCTCGAGTTTAATGCAAAATAAAAGATAGACTAAATAAGAAAATTAAATATGCAGTCTTATGCTAAAAATGAATAGCTAAAGTCAGTTTTAAAATATACAAGACTTGCTAATCTGTTCTTAAAGGAGAGTGAAAATGTCTTAAGTAAATTAAAATGGAGTTTATTAAGGAGTAGGGTGGAAAGCCACAGCTTTTATCAAAGGAAATTGAAGGGAAGAAGAGAAAAGACTACAAAAACACGAGCGCATCGTCAGGTTATTGGCTCCCTAATGAAATATTGATGAAGTTACAAAGGTTGGGTATAAATGCTGGGTCTTTATCCGAAGACCCCCGATCAATTATGGCACCTTCAACTGTAAAGATATAATAAAATTTTACAATTTGAACTAATTGCTCGCTTACATTTTGTTTATGGCGAAAGCAGTATTCAAACTGTAGTTAAATGAAATAGGGCTAAAGTATTGATTTCCGGATGAAATAATTACACACACAAAGCGTCTAAACATGACACATTAAATAAATAATATTTAACTTGAGAAGTTTGATCAAACATTGTAATAAAAAATACTTATTGTGATATAAAACAAAAGGTTTGATCTTCTGTTATTAAGTTCAAAATCTTGGCGAAATCTCATATTAGCGACAACCAATGTTATAAGTTTGTCGAAAATGTAGGTAAATTAAAGATATTTTGACAGACTCACATGATGAGACTGAATGTTCCTAAGATTACGAGAATTGCTCCTCTGGTCTCAAAGTTATCTATATATATATAAAAATCAATGCCACTTGCTTTGTAATTTTATAACTCAAGAACGGACTCACCTATCTTAACCAAAGTTTAGGCTTTATTCTGCCTAATTAGTAGATGGTTTAAGTGAAGTTTGAACAGAATCGGTGGAGCGATTCGGTTTATGTGAAGTTTGAACAGAATCGGTTCAGCGGTTCTTCATTTATCACATTTTTTGTAACAAATGAATTCAATGAACGGTGGATCATCATCTCATCTATATATATATATAAATCAATTCCACTTTCTTTGTAATTTTATAATCCACCAAAACTGTACAATGGCACCAGATTGGCAGCGAAAAACTTATTACCAAATTTAATTGAAGCTATGATCTTAACTGGTAAATCAAAAAAAGTTTGTTTGATACCGCGTATCCCTATTATCCCAACTGATATGCCGTTTGAGTTCAAACGATTACAATACCCTGTGCGTTCATCATTTGCTATGTCCATCAACAAAGCCCAAGGGCAAACATTTCACGTTTGTGATCTAAATTTGGAGAAATCATGTTTTTCAAATGGCCAACTTTATGTTGCCTATTCGAGAGTCTATGTGTATGTCTATGTGAGAGTTTATGTTTGAATAAATAATTTTGATGATCCAATAAGTTTGTTTTTATTATTTCATTTTATACGTAGCGAAGCACGTATCGGGCCGCTAGTAAAATATATATATATATAAATTAAGTATATATATATATATATATACTTAATTTGTTAAGGTTAATAATCCTTTTTTTTTTTTTTTTTTTTTTTTTTTTTTTTTTTTTTTTTTTTTTTTTTTTTTTGCCGGGGTGGAAATCCTCATAGGATGCCCGCCGCCCTGGGGAGGGCGACGGGGTATGTCAGACTTTTACTGACTAAAACCACCCCGGTGTGTCTTCTATCACGAGCGCGCGTGGGGCCGCGGGAGTCTAAATTCTTCCACGGCCCCACCCTCGTGCTGGCCCGGTCTGTCCGGGCCTCCTCTCCTGCACGGGGTAGTGGGGTGTTAAACTACCCCGTGCATCACCTCAAAGGCGCGCGCCGACACTCGCGCGCGCCTCCGCCTCGGGGTCCATCAATAGGGGGGCGGGGACTTCCCCATGTCCCTCGCCCCTGGACCCATTCATGGGGGGCGGAAGAGGGCGTTATCCGCCCTTCCTCGGCGCCCGGTGCGTCTTCTGCGGCCCGGGAAGGGAGTTGATATCTCCCTCTCCCGTTCCGCAGCTTCCTTCTGCGACATCACGTCCTCGCAGAAGGACACCACCGCGTCCCACGACTCTGAGCTGCCGACCATCCTCCGCACTACTGCCGGCAGCGTCAGGTCGCCTCCTACTTCATTTGTGAGGACACGGCGCTGCTCCTCCCAAGCTACACACTCGGAGAGCGTGTGCTGCGCCGTGTCCTCCCCGCATTGGACGCAGTGGTGGCACCGAGCGTCCGGCTCTCTGCCTAAGCGACGCAGGTACTTGCCGAAGCAGCCGTGCCCCGACAGTACCTGCGTCACCCTGAACGACAGGGAGCCGTGCCTCCTCCCGAGCCAGTCGTCGAGTACTGGCCGGATCGCCTCGACGGTAGCGAGGCCGGCGGTAGGGCGCATAAGCCTCTGCCGCCAGTCCGCCACCAGGACCTGACGGAGCTCCTCTCGGCGCAGCTCGATCTGTCGCTGCACCGGACTGGAGCCCCGTGTCCGCTCTTCCTCGCGCCATTGGTACAATGACGCGAGTACTTTCGCCTCTAGGTCCCAGGGCGGGGATCCGGCCAGGACGCAAGCCGCCTCGTAGGATATCGTGCGATACCCGCGGACGACCCTGACGGCCATCGCCCTCTGCGGCTTGCGCAGAATGGCGAGTGTTCCGGCCGTCAGGTCCATCGCCCACACAGGGGCCCCATACAGGGCCATGGACCGCACGATTCCCACGTACAACCGCCTACAGGCGGCGCTCGGGCCCCCCATGTTGGGAAGCAACGTTGACAGCGCGCCTGCTGCACCCATCAGCTTGGGCGCCAGCCGCCGGAAGTGGGGTCCGAAATCCCACCGGCTGTCGAGCACCAATCCCAGGTACTTCATGGTGAACTCGACAGCTATCCGGGCCCCACTGACCACGATATGTGATCCCGGCGCCGGCGCACGCCGGGGGCCATGGAAAACCATGGCCTCCGACTTGTCAAGGGCCACCTCCAGGCCCAGGCGCCGGATGCGGTTCACCACCTGTGACACCGCAGCCGTGGCTATCAACGTCGCTTCCCTGTACGAGCTCCCCCGGGCAGTGACAAGCGTGTCGTCCGCATAACACGTCAAGTCGGCGCCCGACGGGAGCTCGCCTCTCAGCACCCAGTCGTAGCCGATGTTCCACAGGAGCGGTCCCAAGACCGATCCCTGTGGAACACCGCACGACATTTGGTGCCGACCGGCACCGTCACGTCCCCGATAGATGACGCATCTGTCCTCCAGGTAAGCCCCTACTATGCGGCGGAGGTAGGGAGGCACCCGATGGTATTTCAGGGCCTCCCTAATACAGTTCCAGGGTAGAGTGTTGAAGGCGTTGGAAATGTCTAAAGACACCGCCAACACCACCCCACCCCGGGACACCGTATCCTCCGCCAGGGCTCTCACGCGCATGATGGCGTCTATGGTGGAGCGCCCCCGACGAAAACCGAACTGGCTGTCGTCCAGGTTCGGCCCCTCTCCGCACAAGTGGCCGACGAGGCGATCTGCGATTATACGCTCAAAAAGTTTGCCCGCCTCGTCGAGCAGCACTATGGGCCGATACGCGGACGGCGAGTCCGCGGGGCGCCCCTCCTTCCTGAGCAGGACCAGCTTCCCCTCCTTCCACACACTGGGAAACTGACCCTGCTCAAGGCATGCCGTAAAGAGCCCCCTCAGCTGGGGCTCTAGCTCCTTCAGAGCAAGGACGAGAGCTCGGCCAGGAACTCCGTCGGGTCCGGGCGCTTTATTCTTGGCCCGGAGCCGCGACACGGCCGCTCCCGTCTCTGCTTGCGTCACCACGGGGACATCGGTGCCCTCTTCTTCTGGAGAGTCTGTGGCTGAGGGTGAAACCATCGCCGGGGGAACATGTCCCGCCCGCTCAGGGAAGAGGGTGGATACCACCGCCTCCAGCAGCTGGGGTTGCATACTTTGCACCAGTGGGGGCGCCCAGGGACGCAACTTGCCCCGTACCCAACGGTAGGGGCGCCCCCACGGGTCCCGATCTAGGGACCCCAGCAGCTCTTCCCTGGCCCGCGACTTGGAGTCGCCGATGGCCAGCCACAGAGTCTCCTGGGCCGCGCGGTACACCCCATACCGCGCGGCCTCCTCGACGGGATCTCGTCGACGTCGTCTTCGGTAGCGCGTGTACTGGCGGCGAGCCGCGACGCACTCGACGCGCAACCGCGCAATGTCGTCGTTCCACCAGTACACGTTGCGCCTTGCGGACTGTTGGCGGACGCGGGGCATGGACGCGTCGCAGATCTGCGTCATCGCCCCGCGAAACCGCAGCGCCTCCGCTTCAACGTCGACGGACCCGTCCGTCGCCGACTCCCAAATCCAGGACTGGACTATGGCAGCTTCCTCGAGTAGTTCCCTGTCAAGGCGCTTAAGCGCCCAGCGCGGGCCGTCGTTAATCGGTTCTCTTGGATGGCGGCCGCTCGCGGTCTGGGCGGAGACGTCGAACCGGATATACCGATGGTCCGACAGCGTCTCCACCTCCACGGCGACACGCCAGTCATGAACACGGCTGGCGACAGAGGGGCTAGCGAAAGTAACGTCTACTATCGACCCGCCCCGCTGCCGCACGCACGTGTATACCGAACCCCGATTTAGGACGACCAAGCCGGTCGTCACCACCCACTCCGCTAGCACCTCGCCCCGAGGGTCAGTGACCGGAGATCCCCACGCCGATGACTTGGCGTTGAGATCCCCGAGCACCAGAACGGGACGATGGTGATAGCGGCCCACGACGGTGCCCAACTCGACAAGGAACCGCTCGAAGTCGGCGAGACTCTTGTTGGGGGAGAAATACGCCCCCACGATGACGATGCCGCCCGAGACCGCAGCAACCCAGCCGCGGCCCCGAGACGGGTCGATCAGAGTCCCGCCAATAATGGCCACCGAGCCGTCAATGCATCCCAGCCAGTCGTCACGGGCGGGGATGAAATACGGCTCGGCGACCACAGCCACTTGGATCGACCACTGCGCCATGCTCTGGAACAAAAGATCCTGAGCTCTGGCGCAGTGATTGATGTTGCCCTGGAGGAAACGGAGTTGTGCCATTATTGACACTCCATTCCCTCGGCAACAGTCCTGGGCCGGGAGTCGGCCGCGGAGCTGTTAGCCTGCGGGGGAGGCGAGATTTCCCCGGCAGGCTTAGAGCTCCTCTTCTTCTTCGCTGTGGCCTTCTTGCTGGCAGGCGCGCCACAGGCCCCTCCGCCCACTCTGTGTCCCGCTGGCTTCCCTGCAGCCGAACATAGGCTGCAGTTGAGCGCCGCGGAACACTGGGCCGCCTTGTGGCCGGGCTGACCGCAGCGATAGCAAAGATCGCTACGGTCGACTTCAGCGGTGCACTTGGCCCGGACGTGCCCCTTCTCCAGGCACCGGAAGCACCGCAAAGCCCGGGGCTGCAGGAGTTTAACTCTCGCTGCAACCCAGCCTACCAGCAATCTGCCACTTGCGGCGATTTTATTCGCCGACGCCACAGGGCACCGAACCCAGACTGCGCCGAGTCCGGTGGCGTCGGTGCGAATATCGCCGGCCCGCACCTTGTCCGGCGGACACTCTCCGCTTCGGGCAACGGCCGCCACCACCTCCTCGGAAGTCACGGACTCGTCCAGGCCGGCAATCCGCACCTCTGCGGTTTTAACCGGCCTGGAAATCCGGACGTCCTCGGGGTTGAGGACCTCCCTCAACTTGGCGGCCAGAGCGTCCGCCTTCTCGGCATTGCCGCTCGCAGCACCAGCTACCTCAAACAGCTTTGCACCCGTGGCAGCATGTCTGATGGTGACGGACTGGAGGCCAAGATCCGACAACTTGATCTTGGCCTTGGCCTCGGTAAGGACCGAGCCGTACGTTACGCCGCGCTCCGCAGCGCCACGCTGAAGCGTGAGCGTCACGGCCTCGGAACGCGGGGCTCGCACAGCCGGTCCCTTGCGACCGCTTTTGCGACCGCCTTTACCAGTCCGCCGCGCAGCCTCTGGAGCCACCTTTGCGGTTTGACCAGAGGCGCGCGCTGGTGCTGCTGAGGCCGCCTTGGCGGCCTTAGCGGCTTTGCGGGCCTTCTTGCGACCCACAACTGTCGCCCAGGTCTCACCCTTAGACCCGGCAGTCGTGGGCTGCTCACTCCCAACAGCTCGCTGAGGCGCAGTTCCCGGCGTCCCCTCGGCCCTACGCCGTTTGTCGGCCGCTAGGGGCGGGCGGAGGTTTTCCTCAGGGAGGAAGGTTAATAATCCTAATCCAACCAATACATAGTGTACCTACGTGTTCTGATACACGTACCCGCGCACAACACATCAGTCAACATCAGCCCAGAGTTAATATGAGCAGTTGTGCATCGTTGCGAAATAAATTGGTGTTTCACCCGTGCCAGTGTACAGGCTTTCTCAATTCAGCTCATACGTTATTTATCTGGCATCAGGCCGTGACGTCATCCATCACGTAAAAACGGCTCGACGTTGTGTTCTACGCCAGGCTATATAGTACCTGTCACACAGTTCTGTGTGCCCAATTCGAACGGGTTGAATTCCAAAATTAGAGTTCCCGATATCGATGATCATTATTCATCTATGATAAATGAAAAAGGTTACGCCTCGTGAAAGATAAAGAGAAAATATGTGCTGACATTTAGCTGTCGAAGAGCCTTCAAAAGGATGAAAATGATTTTGATTCAATACGATACGATAACCTAACGAGCCCCTATATTCAGAAGTACGTTTTTCTTTGGTATCAACTTCGAAATATTTTAAAAAGTAAAGAACTTTAAGATATTGTTACTCATACCCTAAATTCATTCTAAAATATACGTAAAATCCAAGGTTTAGTTACTGTTACAATAAATGAAATTTGACCTGAAGCTAGCCAACCGTAAATGAATATATCGAGGGACAGTGAGGAAGGACGCGAGAGGAAGAGTACAACGGACAAAGGAGAGAAGATTAATCCGGAAGGCGGCTGGCAAAAGCCGGGATTAATCACGCCAGGTAAAAGATAGCCAATATTTATCAACCATCTGAAGATCAAAATGGCAGCCTAAGTTCTACTATACATATAACTATATGGTTAAGCGATGCGACTAATGCGTATTTCATCGAAATAAACGTGCGATTGTTTACCGTTATTCTGGAAAGACTTTTTGTTTGAGTGTTTTCAAGGCTAGAGTGAATAGGCTCTTAATAAACTAGTGCACTTTACCATCAACGATTGCGTCACTGCTTACCATCAGGCGGGATTGCGGCCAAGCGCTAGTTTAGAATTTAATATAAAAAAAAAATGTGCAGTATCGACATTGCCACTTTCATCAGTTCATCGCTAATTATTTCCTCTGTTGATTATGATAGTGATTCGTAATAATACAGCAATTTGTTATTATGCGTCCAAATCGTCAGTACTTAACCACCTCGTCACGAAATAAGTTCATGAATGTCTCAGACTACATCCTACGCAAAAACATGCGAGCTACTTCAGCAATAATAATTAAAAAATAATTTTACTTTGGACCTGAGAATTATAAATGGTAAATAAACATTTTTGCACTTATAATAATATTGTTAGTTACTTTTTAACACCCTTGCACGTAAAGCTGGTGTAATTCCACCGGTTTTAAATATGTAAAGCGGGCCATAACAAACGCGTGTGTTATCAAAGCAAATAGTTAAGTTATAGTCCATACAAATTCCATAACAGCATTATTTGCCATTTCAAATTATTAACATGCTCGGCTCAATTACGCCCTCGCCTTCGGCTCGGGCTGAAATTCCGCCTCGCATGTTATAACCATCATTACGCACTAATATCGTAATGTACTATAAAACTAACGCCCAAGTTCATGCGAACACCAAAACTATGGAAACAAGTCTTCGCCCTCACGATGCTATGCTTTAAATACATATTTGTCAGCTGGAAATGAAAATCAAAATCAAAAAATCAAAGTCATTTATACAAATTAGGCTGAGAATCAGCACTTTTTGAACGTCAATATTACATAAGACAGTCCCCCAAAACGCCCAGCCATCGACAAATCCTAGTGCTTTCGTTGGGAAGAAGTGGCGGAACAAATTCCCCAGCAGCACAGCCGTCTGTTCATTTAAAACAACACGTGACTTTTTACAATACTATGTAGGTACAATAATGAACACAAGATGAAACAACAACAATGAATTTATTTATCATATGCCAGCTAGCCATAAGAATAGCTAGCTAGAATACCAGCAAAGCAAAAACAAAAAATAAAATATTATTAAAATGGTAATGTAAATAAGTAAAAACTTCACATATTTAAGCATTGTAAAAAGCAAATTATATGAACTCATATAATGTGTCAGTAACCTAATTCTGGAGAAGGAACACAAACAAAAATGGTGTTAGTGTCCCGTCCAGCTCCATTTTCTCGAATAATTGGGTCTGGCTGTTTGTGCGAGTTTAAATGTTTTTAAAGGCACCCACGATACAGGAGTAATTCCTAGTGTGAGACAACATTTTTTTAAATAGTTGTATTGTAAGTTCAAGAAACAATAAGTATAAATATGAAAACATGACATTAGGTATTTTTCATTACTATAATACTTAAGGCAATTTAGTATGCAAAATAATGTCAGACAAATGTCTAGATAACAGCATGTTTGTTCCTTTTTCATTGCGTTTTGCATGACATTTTCCCTATGTTATATCAGTGACTGTGTCTCGAATACCTTATTTTATACGTGGAAGGTTCATTCGACACTTCCCTGCAGGTAGCCCCACATAAAAGTCCGGAGTTTTTAAATCCGGGGATTTTGGGTTCCAATTAATGTCACCGTTTCTCGAAATGAATCGATCCACCATTTAACCACTAGGCCATCACGGTTTTTGAAGTGAAACTTCTTTAGGCACGCTTGACTTGGGGAGTAAACTGGCGAAAGCGTTACGAAAAATCATCGGGCAAGGCGAACGGAAGTTAAGTGGGGTCCTATTTCGTCTGTACTACAAACAAGGAGTTGGCTCATGTAAATATTGCATGACATGTCGAGTATGAAGTTGTGAGTTCGCATCTCGCCGAAGGCAATATATCTTTTTTGGATCTTTTTAAGATTTGTTAACAATTGATTACCTAAGAGCACAAATAATTTATAAATTTCGTTCTGTTCTGGCCTTTATATTGTTTTATATATTTTTGCTGAACATTTCTGATATAATTGAAAGTATAGAAGCTTGAAGATATCGTCACAATACGATAATTGGACACAAAGTACAAATTGCTTTCGAGCCTCATAAGCTCAATTATTAAGCTAAGTACCTTGATTGATTAAGAACTATGAATTTCTTCGAGAACATGACGTTGGCTCATGTAAATATTGCATGACATGTCGAGTCGACATGTCGAGACCTTCTGACAATTCAAAAGTGCCTGTAACTGGTTTATTTGAAATAAATGCTTTGATTGATTGATTGATTGAGTATGAAGTTGTGAGTTCGCATCTCGCCGAAGACAATATATATTTTTTGGATCTTTTTAAGATTTGTTAACAATTGATTACCTAAGAGCACAAATAATTTATAAACTTCGTTCTGTTCTGGCCTTTATATTGTTTTATATATTTTTTTGAAGTGAAACTTCTTTACGCACGCTTGACTTGGGGAGTAAGCTGGCGAAAGCGTTACGAAAAATGATCGGACAAGGCGAACGGAAGTTAAGTGGGGGATATAAGCACAGAGGCGCCTGTGGCGCGAGCTTGGTACTACAAGGTGTACAACGAGTTTTTTTTTTTCAATAAAAATAGAAGATCCATGCAAAAAATTTTTTTTTTTTTTTTTGACGTGACAACGTCTATTAAATTGGTACGGCGTGGAGTCATTCTCGAAAACACCGTAACGGCCGAATCTGACGCCACACGGAGTCCACGCCTACTTTACCCCCACCCCTAGAGCGCCCGATGTGTAAACATGTAATAGACGTTGTCACGTTCAAATATCGGCAGTAGATGGAGTTCTACAGACAACCATTTTTTTTTTTTTAATTTTGCGACACGGATACACTTATTACTTTTTTAGTTATTTATTTACACTTAACACTATACATTAAATTTTATGTTGACTGACAACCATTAAGGGGGTCAGTTAACATAAAATTTGGTACCGCCTACTTCACAGTCCCTCCTGTATCCCCCCCTCCCTTACCCCCCCCCCTCACCCCTTAATATCACCACGAAACTCCCCCTCCCCCCCGACCCCCCTCATTAATTACCTCACCCCCCCGTGGATTATCTCGGGAACCAGAGGTCGTGGACTACCCGAGTTTGGGGTCCCCTGATTCAGGAGGAAGAGCCCGACCTTTTGGCCCCGAAGGAATCCACTACAAGAAGTTTCACTTCAGTCGTGTGGTCATAAGCACACTCGTTTTTTTTTTTGGCTATTGCCGTATGATATGTAGCCCTGTAAGAGGTTTCCTAAGTTCAACTGATTCACTTAGTGTAATAAAAATACAATATCATGGCGGTAATATTTATTCACTAAACCAATTATTATAGCTACGAAGGAAGTGATTTCTACTAAAAATTAGAAGCAATTATCGTTTTTAAGAGTTTCCGCAATATATTTTGGGTAACGAAACACAATGTTCAGTCTTAAGTTCCTCTTTAGCAATTTTGTCATATCTAACAAAAGATTATTCACGAAACAACTGTCATATTTGTCATCAAAACAAAATGTCGGCAAAAAAAGTTGTATACCTAGAGTTACCCAACCTTTCAATATGTAATTACAAATAACAACTATGTTCAGTTACTTTCTGAAAGGTGTCCATTCTCCGTCTGGGATTGCTTATTTAATCAGGACAAAACATACCCAATGTTATTTACCTATAGATTAATCATATCAAAACTTTCAGTAAAAGAATTAAATATTTGTGCTCGAATTTTGTATAGCTGAAAATGTAACTCATTTCGGTATGCTAATGTAGGCATTTTCAATGTCTGAACATTTATTACAGTTCTATAGTTAGTTACTTCCTAAAATCCTACATAGTACTCCGATATATGATTGATCAAAACTAGTCAACATTACTAAAGCAGATATCTTTATCCATAAATACTCGTAAAGGCACATTCTTATTTCCGTCTATGAACTAAAAAGGGCTCAGATAAACAGCCAATATGTTACTGACATTTACAATTTGATAAATTAATCAAATACTTTCGTAAGATGTTCCAAATTGAAAAATTAAAGCGGGTAAGATAACAGTAAACCTTTGTAAATCTCAGATGAAATAAGTACCGTCAATACTTTGTTCGATCGGAGACAGAATTCCGAAGCAATTTTCTCAGTAAATGGAAAAACAAAGGGCATTAAAGGTCTCCAGTGAGTTCTAACGACTGAATGGCTTAGTAGCGAATGTTTTATACCGACCACTTACCACAATGAGCACAGTTACAATCGATAGAACCTTACGGGAACCTTTACAAGTATTTTACTCGTTCTATAGATATTCAACGTTTGAGGTAAAACAAATCCCATAAAAGTGTGCATGCTATTACTAGAGATGGCATGCAGGGAGTTTGGCTGAGGTAGGTTATGTTCGTATAAAAATAGCTAACTTCGTAGTGACGGCAATGACGTAAGTTTGTTCAAAGCCTTATTAATGACTAGTGAACGAATCGGGAGTGGTACAAAATACGGATAAATGTTCGCTATAGTATTTTGGACGTTATATATTTAGAACCTTAATCATCATCATCATTTCAGCGTTAATCCCAGTCGCATCCGAAGCCTTTTTTCAGCTTTGGAGTCTGGGGTTCGCTTTACCAGTCTAACTACGGATTTTGGCGAAACTTCGACATTTTCCGACTGCCGTCTGACCTCCACAAGCCGAAGGCGATATCGAAGCATTGCAGCTAGATCAATTGTTGGACTTTTGTGGGCTCCAACAACCCGTAACGACTGCCACTAGATGGTCGTACGGCAACCGGGACCAACGGCTTTACGTGTTTCCGAGGCGCGACCAGACCAGTGCAAATATTCATATTCATGCATACAAATATTTGCACTGCGCGTGGATTGAATCCTTCTCTGTATGAGAGGAGACCTCTGCCCAGCAGTGGGATGATAAAAGGTTGATAATGAATGAATGAAAAATGGGGATTTAACCCGCGCCTCCTTGCGCAGCGGCCGCTACCGCTACGCCACGGAGGCTGTCAAATATATAGAACCTTAATATCAATACTAAAATCCATAGTCGTAAATATGTATATTAGGATGGCATTTTGATAAGATTATTGTAATTAAGAAATATTACTACTATACTGTAGTATTCAGTAAGTATTCAGAATACTAATTGTCAATAATAAAAAAGCTATGTGGTTCAATGCACCTACAAAGCAATGCTACAATATTATTGTCGCTATTCACCGCAAATTACGAGGGAGTGATTAAATTAGGGTTATTTATATATTCATACGCAGTGTTACATCATAGGCTTTCAATACAAATAATAACCTCACCGTCGCGTCGTATCTCTCGTTGACGTTGTAGCAAATAAATAATAATTGATAAATCTCGAATAATTATTTAACTTACTATAACTATGATCATTACTAAAACCTACAATTATAATCTTCTCGTAATTTCATTTTCAGTCTCATTATCCTGTCATCAAAATTTTTAAAGGTTTCCCTTCCACCACGTGTGAATGCACACATGCTATTTTTTAAATTACTAGCAAAATCCGGAACAAAATTAATAAACCTCTGACGACGAGATGAAACCTAAAATCTAAACTCAAATAAAAATACTTATAACAATAGAGCAAGTTTTGTAATGTAATATACATACTGAAGTACGCTTATTTGCATTAATTCCCGCAGGTCAGAATAAGCATTCCATTACTGTTAGACGCTCTTCTGATTATCGTCCACCACACCAGGACTCATTACTCCTTCACAATCAGCTCACAGACTCAGCCCTCAACTTTAACGCTAAGTTTCTTTTTCACTAAGGTTTTATTATACAGTTTCAAGACAGTTTTTGCGATGAAACACCCAAACATTCGCAGCGGATGCTCTGAAACTTTTATCATTAATCACATTCTTTTAAAAGTCAACTACAACAAGATTTCTGTTATTTGTTTTAATTCATGTAATGCGAGACTTTCTGTAAAATAAAGGAGAGACGATAAGTTATGATTTTGTGTCTGTGCGGAATTGTTATTAGTTTGGAACTGAGTTAAATCTAAATGCAGTGCCATTTAGAAACAAGTACCCACGTATTCAAACAGCAGAACTGCATTAATGCAGTACACATTGTCTATAATTCAAACCCTACTACCATTAACCTCTTGTATGCCGCCCGTTTAAATAATTAAATGACATTTTAGATTCACACATTCATAATCTGAATGGTTGAATGCATTCAAACTGATTTAAGACTTGGTTCTAATCGGTAAGTTAATTTTCAAAATCACATATTTTTGCGCAGATATACACTTCGGCTGACTATGATAATTTATTATGAACGTAGATATACGTTCCGGCATACGACAGGTTAAAGTTATACTGTCCGTAGACGATGCTACGCCATTGCTACGGCGTAGCTCACAACTTCCACTTGCACATTCAATTGTATAAAAGGTACACATTGAAATCGTACAAGCTGTAATAACCTCTATATATCGGTAGTAATGTTTTGAATTGCATACATGTGCATCTTTGATACATGACTTCATATTCAGTACATCTGTAGCGTCGTAGGATAAGCCCGCCGTAGCACATAGACGTGGAGGCGAGCGACGTAGCGACGTAGCAACGTAGCGCCCGTGAAATGGAAAATGCAATCTGGCGGGAATTAGGATAGACATACAGTAACATGTATACACGTACCTAACTGCACAACGATATGGCAGGGTGAGTGTTCAAGTTAAGTGGATGGATACATAAGCGAATTAAGTCATTAGACGCGTATGAGCTTATTTCGGAATAATTAAAGATCAAATTGGGTTTACTTGCATATCATTTACTTTATAAAGGCTGACAAACTAGAAGGTATGGTAATTAGTTACTATGCTAGACGATGAGCTGTCATCAAAACCCTGTCGTGACATCAAATATTCACCAACACATTTATATGTATGAAACGAAGTTCGAGTTATTTCGGGGCCTGTAACTCATTAGAGAAATATCATTTACAAGGAGTAATTCACAGTTGAGTAAAGTTATAAGGCATACTCGCAACTGGAATAATATTTCAGCGGCAGTTGGCGTATTGTCACGTGGCGTCATTAAATATTAAGATGGCTGCTAGTTATTTAATGTCATCCCCATGCCTCCTACGCTCGCGTTGACTGATTAAACCGAATGTCATTAATCTTGTAGAAAGCGAACGATGTTTAGGTCGTGAAAGAATTTTTAGTTTCTTAAATACAAATCCTAACAAACGTGTTACAGCACCACATAATTGCCAAAATGGCTATCTCTTCCATAATACTGCTTGCCTAGTATCGTAGTAGGCTATCGCAGGCGATGTTCATTCTCATAACTTCCAAACACAAAGAGATAGCATTAAAAAGACCTTCCAATACCATTTGATATCATCCAAAAAAGATGTCTCTTTGGTATGTATACAATAATACCCTTATCGTTATATTATGTATAATGACATGAGTAAACATATCAAGTTATTATACAGGGTTTGTGAACTATTACAGTTTATTTTTACGTGAGGACTTTGTTGCTAATTACTACGTTGCTAGTTTACACGGCTTAACTTAATGTCCATTTAAGGGTTCCGTACCTCAAAGGTAAAACGGAACCATAATGATGAGACTTCGCTGTCCGTCCGTCTGTCACCAGGCTGTATCTCATGAACCGTAATAGCCAGATAGTTAAAATTATCAGATATTATGTATTTCTATTACCGCTATAACAACAAATACTAAAAATAAAATGTTTGACGCTTATACGTGATTTTTTGCTCTAAATTAATAACGGAAATATGCTTGAACAGCAATATTTGGCTATATATTAAAATTAGAAATAAATAATTATATTAAAATTAATAATCAAGGGGGCTTCCATACAACAAACGTGAATTTTTGCAATTTAATTTACGAAGTTACTGTGAAGGAGTGGGGAATATCAACGTTCGTTATTAAAAAATGTGTGGATAGTGTATATTTAATTTATTTATTTTTTTATTGGTTAATGTGGCGGTTCAGTGCTACACCGTCCATTTTTAGAAAAACATTTAGGACATATTTTAACCATTGCTCCGATTTTAGTGATGTTTTAACAGCATATTCAATTTGAGGATCGTAACTAAATGCAGATAGATAATTTACTATAAGCTTAACTTCTATTTTGCGTTCTAGTTGCGAGAATGTTTATGTCTCTGTGCCCTTCAGCAAGACGCTGCGTGCGCTCGGCGCTCGATTGTCGACTGTATGTCGTTAGTATAACTGGGCCTGTAGCCAATGTAACATCGCTTCGTAGCGAAGCGAAATCTAATACCAAACCAACCAATGGCGTAAACGATTGACCACGTGATTTATCGCGTCGCGTGGTCAATCGTTTTCGTTATTAATGTAATAACACATTTTTATTGTGAATACAAGTAGTATTGCACCTAAGAAAATGAATAAAGACCATTTGTAAAAGATTTAATATTTAATTAAATCATATAAAATCGTAATTTTTGCACTTTGTCGAAAACCTTAGGTATGCAAAAATTGTGTGCGTTCGTGCAGCCTGATGTTGTTGAATTTAAAGATTTTAATTATGCAGATATTAAGTGTATGACGTCGTATAATTGTGTATGGTAAAAAAGTGCACGCAGCCATTGTGGAGAAATTCACCAAAAACTGATTCCGCTTGGCGAACGTTGTCCTGGCGGAACTTTTTTTTAATCCATAGACTGTAGAAGAAAATAGATGTGTCCAAAAATTTGTGTGTAATTGTGTATGTATGAATGAAATTAGTGCGTGCCTTAGCTTCGGAGAAATTCAAGCTTCCGCTACGCGAATGTTTGGCCATTAGCTAGTTTTCATATAAAGCGCTTACATAGAGAGCTGTAGATTTTTACAAACTTTGTTTTGAATTTGTTTATATTTGTTTAAAAAACAGAATTACAAAAAATCGTAGGGCTTAAAAGATAAAAATATAAACGTAAAATACGCTTATTAGGTCTTAGTTCTTAAAGTATACACTTTGAGGTCTAGATTTTTACGTTTATACAAACCTTGTAAGTGTCTGCAACATATTGCCAAGTATCAATGATGTTCCTTTAGTAATTAAAGAGTTATAGGACATTTACCATGAATAGATCAGTGTTTACAAAGCAGTCAAATATCACGACGTTCTAAAGGAATTGCATGGTAAAATGTATGACAATAAATAGTGTATTCATTCAACTATTCACATGCAAAACTCATGTCACTAAATTCGATAATTAAAGAAAAATATAATTATAATACTGACGAAGCATCAAAAACCTACATAACCCGACCAAGTTCGGATAGCTATAAAAAGCGGCCTTACAATATATTTAGGTAACATCCCAAAATAGATATAACGATATAATTTATAGGTCATTTATTTTTGTACACCTCATTTTTTAAATGTATTTGACTATGACAGAAAGGCGGTACTGTTTATGTAGTTAATTTATTTAAGTATGCGCTTGAGACTTGAGATATAATCTAGATATATTATTTAAGACAAATAAAATTCATAAACCTAATTTCTATTCAAGATTTCACAGATTAGGATTGTAACTATAGACCTCGGGAAATTAAATAATTACCACATGTAAGTAGGTACTACCGTTTAGGTAAATATTTATCATATTTTAGTGTGTGTGTGTGTATTGAATTTCTCCACAATGGCTGCGTGCACAATTTTTTTTTACCATACACAATTTTACGACGTCATACACTAAATATCTGCATAATTAAGATCCTTAAATTCAACAATCCGTTGCGCGATCGCACACGCATAAATTCAAGCTTCTTTCTTGAAAAATAAAGAAGTTATAAATTTTTTAACGGAATTAGACCTCGATTTTCACCATTTCATCATCATAGTTACCATCAAGCATAGCATTTTGTGAAACTCGCATGTTGGACATTAACATTTTGTATTCTCTTGCGAGATAGTCATACTTGTAACATTGATAACGTTCCATACAGCCTGTTATTTTTTTATTTCCATATAATTTGTAGGTCTGCAAGGTCTAGCGACCCAGCCACGGTCATTTCTATGATGTCATGGCAGCGCGCGGCTAAAACTTGGCTAAAAGTTGGCGTTTTTAGCAAAGTCTCGGAAATTGATGCCTTTATTATGAGTTTGGGGTAACGAGATTCAAACACGCTGCCCGGTTTAAATTACACCGAAACTTCCCTTATTTGTGTGAAAACACTCGCCGCCTACACTTGTATTGATTTTCCACTAATTAAAAACGAGGTTGTGTCGATGCACCACTAATAAAAAACATCATACTCCGTGCAGTTTACTAGGGACGTGCCGATGGCTGCGTTCGCCTGTAAAGCATTCTACTATAGCTACAGTTCCTGAATGCCGTCAATGAACAATACGATGGCTATATAAGAGGGACACTCACTGTATGTTTTTATAGAGGTCGGAAGATAACACAGAATAATTACATACATATATTTTCTAAACTTACTGAGAGGTTTGGCGCTGCACACCGAGATACAGGTTTTACCTAGTTCGGTTGCAGATGCTCCTATTATGTAGCGTATGTATTACCTATACAGTATGTTACGAAAACCCTGTCCGACCCGTGAAGGTGTTGTTAGGTATCGATAACTGATTCTACTAATGCATACAAAATCGGGCTTTACTTAAAAAAAAAATCCCCCTAAAAAAAATAAATATTATTTCGCAAAAGGAGGTAACTTATTAAATGTGCGTTGACCACCCTTCGCCTGCCGACCGCGGGGGGCGGGCGGCAGGACACGCGGCACGTGGTCGCATCGCTATTCGCTCATAATAATACCGGTGTTGTCACTTTTTAAAAATTACCAAATTTCGAGGAAATTGGAATTAATTCGTTGGAAAAAAAGATTATTTCAAAATTCATTTGTATTGGTACTATGATGAATACGTAAAATTTTATATTATATTTGGTCATGTGTTTACCTAACCTCTATTATCCTTATGGGTCGGACAGGGTTTTCGTAACATACTGTATAGTTACTATGTTTTATGTTGTTTTGTAGTTCGTATATTTATTGGTGAATAAATTTATTATTATTATTTATTATTAAACTGTAGAACTAGTACTGGGGCGAAATAATACTACTGCTTACAGAAAGACAAATTATACATATTATTCGGACCAAAGGTTTAGTAACATAAAAGAGCACGGGAGCACACGCGATAACTGCTAAGCTAATCGTGTACTGAATGCAGAAATTATATGAATTAGTGAAATGAGGCAAAAATACACGAATAATCATGAGTGCATTCTTAGTGTATGATTACAGCGTACACAGACTTTTCAGCAGTACGAGACTGATTGTAGTTTTATTTGTAGGTACATTTACTTTTAGCTCACGAAAAGGGACACCGTTGGATAAAACTTTGCGTTACGCTAAATAAAGCTTTACTTGCAAAGTTCTTTGTACCTAAGTGAAGAGCTAATGCGTACATTAAAAGCGAGTGCCTACGCCCGCAATTTATTTTAGCAATTACCTAAACAAAGAAGTGTTCAGCACAGAACAATAGTGTCTGGCTAATAAGTTGATAGCATTTTTTTTTTTATTAGCACTTTTCTCACAAATTGTCACATTAGTGGCTTAGAGTTTACAATTAAAAGACTCCTGTCAAGTCAATGAGTGGTGACTATTTAATAAACTCATTAGAACTTATTTTCGTTTTAAAACTCAGTCAAGTGCATGTGAGACTAGCACTCAAAGGTCTCTTGCTAGGACCAGCACTCTTTACGGTTCATGAGATACATCCGCTAGTAGACAGACAAGCTGGCGGTCAGACAGCGGATGCATAGTAATAGGGTCCCATTGGCACTAAATGGGTAAAGGACCCCAGAAACACTCATACAAATACAACGGTTGGGTTTCGTCAGGTGCCATAATACATAGAATGCTGCTGGTTGTCAAGAGTGGAGACTAAAGATCATAATATTACTAAATACTAAGCATTAATACTAAGTTTCTGAAAGCGGATGGCAAACCAGTTCTTAAGCGATACATTTCGGTGATAAGGGTTTGTACAAAAACGCCACCGTGTCAGTCCGCCTCCAGGATCAGGACTCGACACCGATCCAAGTGTAGTGTGGAGTGTGAAAAGGAGATGTCATAATGATGTTGGAAGATGTCTTCATGGTCTTGGACTGGAAAGGACTTGGCATCAACATCAAAGGCGAGTACCTCACTAACCTCAGTTTTACAAATGATATCGTGGTAATAGCGGCGACCCTGGAAGACTTGGACAAAATGCTCAACGACCTCAGCAGAGCTTCTCAACAAGTGGATCTAAGATGAACATGGATAAGACGAAGATCATGTCGAACTCAAATGTCGCACCCACTCCAGTTCTAGTTGGTTGCACTGCACTCGAAGTTGTTAACGAGTATTTATACCTGGGACAAACAGTCCACCTAGGCTGGGCTAACTTCGAGAAAGAGGCGTCGTCGAATCCAGCTCGACTGGGTAGCGTTCGGGAAGCTATGCTACATCGTCTAGTCATTCAAGATACAAATAAATTATATAAATTAGTGAAATGAGGTCCGAAATACCGCAGTGTCTCAAGACAAAAGTCTTTGACCACTCTGTGTTACCAGTGATGACATATGGAACTAAAACCTGGTCGCTCATACTAAGCCGCAGATAAACCAAAGTCACGGATATAGCTCTTCGAGTAGCCAAAATTGAATGACAGTTGGCGGGCACATTGCTCGTAGAACCGATGACCGATGAGGCAGTAAGGTTCTGGAGTGGCGGCCACGTACCGAAAGACGCAGCGTAGGGAGGCCCCCAACAAGGTGTACCGATAACCTGGTGAAGGTCGCGGGATACCGATGGATGAGGGCAGCACAAGACCGGCCATCATGCAAAGTCTTGGGGGAGGCCGTTGTCAGGCAGTGGACCTCTATAGGCTAAAAAGAAGATGAAGCATAAATCTAATTTCGTGTGTTTACTATTTCTTATTAAATATATACGATGAAAACCGACCGCAGCATGTTTTCCAGATGCATGCAAACATAGAGTTAGGCAGTGTGTGAACAAGAGCGCGACTGAAATAAGTGTATTAAATGTATAAACAGAAGATGTCGCAGGACGGAAGGTGATGCAGTGTTTGACGTATATCTCATTTATGAGAGCCTGGTAGACACCATTCGTAATAAATGAGACAACGTACTTATAACGGAGAAATTTATGATTTTAGTAATTTTATTCAGTAATAAGTCCGTCTAAGAGCTAAATGACTTCTCCCATTTGATGTTTTCTCTCAAAAACGGTAAAAATGTTTTATTTTATTGATGCAAAAAAAAATACTTTTTACACCAATATTTTCAAAATACATACAAGAATAAACAACATTCAGTGATCAAAGTTTCAACAATTAAGTGTGTAAAACAGGTCCGAAACTTGAAAGCCCTGTCAGTAAATAATGCTGTGAAACTTTATAGCAGCTAGTTAAGTTGTGGACATAATTGAATAATATTGAGTGGACAGGCTTTGAGATATTTTCCTTCCCATCCTATTCCTCCATAATTGGGCAACACTAATCGCCTAATCTACGCACCGCCGGCGCCACCTAGCTCGCAACAATGAAGACACCAGTTTAAAACAAATGACGTCCGCCCGCCGGCATCCAGAACCGCGCGCGATGTAAAACTCATTCTCATCTCATCATAAGTACTCGTATATTTTGAAAATACGACTGCTTGTGGCCTGCTGCGGTGATCCCCTGCTTCCTGAATTCCGTAAGTACCTAACATCCTATTCTATTTCAAAGCTGGATACCTACATAAAATTTCATCATGTGAAACCTAATCAGAAACATTGAGTATCGATAAATCCTCGGGAGACGAATTTAAGGACTGGCCGAACGATTAACGAACAACCGACAGGTTCGAATAAAACTCTTCTGATGTATGGGAGCCTCACCTAAATATTTTCTTTTTCTTTTTTTTTTGTTTCGTAGCGGCATCAAAAAAAAGACGTGTGGCACTCGAGGACTGCCGCGGTAAAGCTATTGCATAGCATTTTGTATCAATTTATGCAATTATAATTATTTATTTATTTTATTTATGCAGTATTTTTTTTCTTTGATATTAATTCAAGTTACACTTTTTGAGCGTGGTGACCGGTAAGAAAACAATTTTTTCTTTTATTAAATAAATAAAAAGTTAATATTATTTAAAATATTTTTATTATTTTACAATACATGTGGGTTTTATTACCTTACAGTAGCTGTTGGTTATTCAGGAATATTTATCATTGAAACTATAGGTTTATGATAACTGAAATAAGAAACATAAGTTTGCGACTTAATATCCTCTAAATACCTAGAAAATACCGCGTCAATGGTGGTCCCATATTTTGTTCTGGACTTTTGTGGATCATTATTCATTTTCAAATTCAATGTTTTTGATACAAAAGTTGTCCACCGCTCTGATTTTTTATCAGCGAAGTTAATGTTGAAATCGCCAGCCAAGATAAGTGGAAATTTATTACCATTTGTTTCAAGTATTTTCGAGCCACTCGAGTTACTCCAGTAAAGTGCGATGAATAAAATGCTCTACCTCGTCCAATTTTGGATTCGGAGAAATGTAAATTGCTACCATAACTATTTGTAGGCCATTTCTAAGTTTGCATAAGCACGCACAAATATCTTCAACAACTGAGCGCCTAACATTAACATCGCTAACGTGTGCAATATTTATTTCAATATTCGGAGTCATAATATTAGTAATATCATTTTTATTTTGGTAAATAGCTACCCCACCTTTTGAAAGAGTATCTCGTTTGAACTGAACAATACAATTAAAATTAGGTATTTCAATTGGATTATCATGCGTCATGCAAGTTTCGGTAAGAAGTAACACATTTGTTTGTCTCGTAACTGAATCTTGTAAATCGTATTTATGACTATTTAGACTGGCAGTTGAAAGTCATTATTGAAATGCCATTTCTATTACTAATGAAATCTAATACACTTTGAGCAATCGTCTGAACACTATTTAAAGACAGTCTTTTGAATTTTTGCAACAATTGAAAAAACGGTCGCGTGAGCACTTTTTACTCTATAAAATCACGCGCTTTTATTTAGTAAACAACACTATAAATAATTTAAAAGTCCAATGAAAAATTAGCATGACATTCATCTTAGCTTTTCCGTTAAAAAAAAAAGCTATTTTATAAAAACACTACTAAATTAATTTGAATAAAAGTACTTAATAATTAATTATATGAAAAGCTTTTAAGGTAGCCATGACAACGTCGATGACGTCTATGACATATCTCTATAGAAGACCTATTTCAGAGAGAAAATTAATCGCAAGTTTAGCACATCGCGACTATCAGTAACATGGCAAGTGTGTAGGACTGAGTTCGCGCCCTGCAATATGCATGCTCTTTTTGAAAATCTATAAATTGTTTTCAAAAGATGTAGTCGCACGCACACAAACATACCGTGCCGAAGACTGCCGAACTGAAACGACGTTAGACGATGGGGAGCGTGAGGTTTTTTCGTTACGGAATTTCTGGATTCGGTCCCCGCGCTCAAGGCCCGCGATAGAAGCTATGCAATAGCTTAAAAATCACCACCTGTGAAAATTTAAACTGTCCAGCTGTCACGATACAGCCTGGTGACAGACAGATAGACGGATAGCGCAGTCTTAGTCAATTTCACCCACTGGGTGCGGAACCCTAAAAACAAAAATGGAATTTGTTACATTAAATAAATATTACTTTTCCTTCCAATAAGGAGAAAGTAATGAAAAATGGTAGGCGCCACTTCGACTAATCTAATTAAGACTAATTTCCTGTTCCTGAAACATTATAGAAAATATTTCAAATAAAATGTTACGAGATATTTTACGGCTACATTAATGTAAAATATTGCGGGTTATCATAAACTTGGCTCTGATTTCGACGTGGAACTGCTTGTAATAACATGTATTGTAATAATATAAGTAGGACAAAAATTTAACACAAAGATCTCGAGTGCTCTGCGATTATCTTGGAAAACCAAACCAAACCGCGACGCGGCTTATTGCTTTTTTTTTTTCTTTTTTGGGATGGGAAATCTTCAAACGGCTTTTTTTTAATAATAATAAACTAGTGCTTGACCGCAATCCCACCTGATGGTAAGCAGCGATGCAATATTTGATGATAAAGCGCGCTAGTTTATTTTATCCTATTCACTAAAAAAAAAACTTAGTGAATAGGAAGGGAGAAGGCAGTTGAGCGAGGTGATGCGATGTTAAATGAAGTAGGAGGCGACCTGACGCTGCCGGCAGTAGTGCGGAGGATGGTCGGCAGCTCAGAGTCGTGGGACGCGGTGGTGTCCTTCTGCGAGGACGTGATGTCGCAGAAGGAAGCTGCGGAACGGGAGAGGGAGATATCAACTCCCTTCCCGGGCCGCAGAAGACGCATCGGGCGCCGAGGAAGGGCGGATAACGCCCTCTTCCGCCCCCATGAATGGGTCCAGGGGCGAGGGACATGGAGAAGTCCCCGCCCCCCCTATTGATAGACTCCGAGGCGGAGGCGCGCGCGAGTGTCGGCGCGCGCCTTTGAGGCGATGCACGGGGTAGTTTAACACCCCACTACCCCGTGCAGGAGACGAGGCCCGGACAGACCGGGCCAGCACGAGGGTGGGGCCGTGGAAGAATTTAAACTCCCGCGGGCCCACGCGCGCTCGTGATAGAAGACACACCCGGTTGGTTTTAGTCAGTAAAAGTCTGACATACCCCGTCGCTCACCCCAGGGCGGCGGGCATGCAAAGGTGATGCAATGTTAAACTCAACAACACGACCAACGATGTTGCGCCAGAAGGAGATTGATGGAGGTCCTCCACGACCAAACTCCCGACACAACAACATTTGGTCCTCCGTACGACCTCACCAGACGATCATGCCGGAACACGACGAATCGCTTAGCGGTGATTACGAGAGTCATACTCCTATATGTTGTGAATAATTTACAAGACGGTTCTCTGGTTGCTCCGGAGTGAACTTACAATCACGGGCTTCACATTAGAGTTAGGTGGCGGTTAATTAAAATTACGGCTGGCGTAGCACGGTGCAGTTGGCAACAAACCAATACGATACGTGAGCACCGCTAACTACATATTCTATTCTACAGGTTGTTTTGCCAATTTCTCAGCTGCGTCGGTGAAGTGTAGATTCGAAGTCGGTTCGTAGATATTCGTCTGTGTTCGCTACCAGTCTCTTACTACGTAGATGATTTGTCGACCTTAAAAGCAATTAGGTCGTATGTATTTAATCACGACTACTTATACATACGACCTACTGCTTCTAACGTGGAGCTATAAAAAAATACCCAGAGCGCAAACTTTGTCAACTTATAGTTAAATAAGTTTTATAGATATATTATTATCTTGATATGTTATAGTACAAAAAAAATAGTTATTGATAACGAAAGATGTTTATTATGAAATCGATGTTATGGTCACCGCAACCGGTCCCATTCATGTTCGACGGAGTGCGGACGGCGCGGCGGGAACATCACAGTAATACTACGACATTGATATGAATAATATTGATGTATATAATTTGCTGATTGTAGAGCGGACAAAAACATGATTTATTTTTAAACTAATGATTTGTTCTGCTATTGATTCTGAGCCACCCATTTTTTTTGCGCACTAGAAAAAAAATTCCCTGTATATCTACAGGGAATTTTTTCTCGACCTAAAGTCCGACCTCGGCTTCTAAAGTCGAGAAAAAAATATCTAATTATTTTTGCGTAAAATATTAAGATCTTATAATAATTCCAATAGAGAATAGAATGCTCTTTATTATGTACAGAACATAAATAAAAAGATATTACAAAGGGTGACACAATGGGCGGTCTTATCGCTAAGAGCGATCTTTTACAGACAACCTTGGTTGGAATACTAAGGGGAAGAAGACAGAAATAATGTAGGTAGTCTACAGTGTACTATTTACATGGATTATACAATAAATATTATATTTGGTCTTTCCCAGCTGGTAGAGCAAGCGACTAGGGTGCCTGATGTAGTTGGTCATACTGCCAATTGTCTGGACCTTCTGCTAACCACTGATCCGGACAGGTGTGTTGTAACAGTTTCCTCACCGTTGGGAACTTCAGACCACTGTCTGGTGAAGTCTGTATCGTCCTTCTCCCCACCAGATCACGACTCTCGTGGTGAACGGCGAATGTGGCAATACAGGTCAGCAGACTGGGATGAGATGCGCCATTTCTTTGCGTCTTATCCTTGGCAGCAGGTCTGCTTCTCTTCTAACAATCCGTCGAGCTGTGCGGATGCTATAACCGATGTGGTGCGTCAAGCTATGGAATATTTTATCCCCTATAATGACGTGCCCGTCGGTGGCTCGGCTCGCCCATGGTTCAAAGCCAATTGTGCCCAAGCCGAACAGCGTAAGCACACGGCATTTCTCACCTGGATTGACGCTCGTGACCGCGGAGCTCCGGAGCTCCGGCTCTAAGCTCAAAGAAGAGAGCCTTTAACCGTGCTGCCAAGTCCTACAAAAAGGCGCTAAAGAAGGCTCGCTTCGACCGTATTACCCATATTGGCAATAAGTTATCTGCGCAGCCGTCAGTTAGCAGACCTTTTTGGTCCCTTACCAAACCGGTCGAGGCGAACTTCTGTCGGCCCCACACTGCCTCCGCTGGTTAGGCCTGATGGAACACTGGCTCATACGGCTAGAGAGAAAGCAGATCTCTTTGCATCTCTCTTTGCCCTTAATTCGCGTCTTGATACATACATACAAACGTACCAGAGCGAGAGGTCATTTGATAATTTCTCATCTTCAAAAAAACAGTCCGTCAAGAGCTTGTTGGAACACGCTCAGTGCAGGGTTCTTTAGTTTTCCGACCCCATCAACTCAAGAAAAATCTTAAGAACGCGAAGTAGCCCAAAGTACACCAGGATCTCTCAGGATATTGGATTACTTATGATACAAACTAGACGGGTTATGTATGTTAAATTATTTTCGGCGGTAATTTTGTTTGCTTAAATCGATTTTAATATTTTTAGGGTTCCGTAGCCAAATGGCAAAAAACGGAACCCTTGTAGATTCGTCATGTCTGTCTGTCTGTCCGTCCGTATGTCACAGCCATTTTTTTCCGAAACTATAAGAGCTACTATTACTATACTACTATACTATTGAAACTTGGTAGGTAGATGTATTCTGTGAATCGCAGTAAGATTTTGATGCAAAAATAAAAAAATAATAATAAATATTGGGGCCATATTTAGAACTGAAACTCATTTTTTTTTTCGTCGAACACCTACGTGTGGGGTATCTATGGATAGGTCTTCAAAAATGATAGAAAATAAGTTATCGTGACAGAAGCTTCCAAAGTGGAAAAAAGTTGCCCCCTTAAAATCTTATAAAGTGCTACTTTCGAAATTGTTTTCATATTTTTTAAGCCCATGGTTCAAAAGTTAGAAGGGGTTTGTGTACAGGGGATTAGAGGACCATTTTTTAAACTTTTAGAGCGATTATTACCGAAAATACTGACATTGTCAAAAAATCATCTCAGTAAACCGCTATATTGTTTCACATAATGTTAGGGTTGAAATGAAAAAAAAACACTCCCTACTTAACGTATAGTGGGGTACCTTAATGAAACATTTTTTATTACTTTGTCGGCGTGATTGATAATAGACATTGGTACCAAATTTCATCTTTCTAGTGTTAATGGTAACTGAGATTATCCTTATCCGCGAACGGCCTACAAACCGTACCGTACATTACGCAGATCTTTAGAGGCAATTCAGCAAGCAAAACATCGTTTGCTATTTAAAATATCTTGCATATGTTCCCTTACGTAGTTATGTTGTGATAAATCTTTTTCTTGGCTGAATGTTTCGAAAAAACGTTTGGTTGATTTATACTTTAACATGCCGACTACATTTTATTTTTGTTATAATTTTGAATCAATAGTAAACAATATAGATCAATATTTGTTTGGAACTGCACATGAAAGCTGCCTGTCTCACATGTCAGACTGAACGTACCTACATGTGTACTTTCTGATTTGTGCAAAACCCTCTACGTACTTCTGTTCATTAATGTACGATGCGATGCGATAATACGTAGACATGTTGGCAAACCATCGTGCACATCTGTATCGGTAATGTTAGAAGGATACTTTTATAACTGCAAGATGCACAGCTGTTATTCAGAATGGACAATACATTAACGGTTTAGTTGGGACTTCGAAACCACTTTTGACTACAACCGTTGTTCTGTCGTCTTAAAATGTATCCATTGCTACACATGTACTATTATTATTTCACAAAGTACTGTTCTTATTCCAAGTTATTACTCTACAGCAGTTCGGCAAAAGTTTTCTGTCCAGCGACAACAAATCGGTGTAAGAAGCAAAGATACTTGTACATTATTCCGAACTTGTAAAAAGTAAGCAATAAATCACCCGGCTGTTCAACGTCGGCTCGCACAGACCCTGACATGTTTATGGAGCCCTGGTATCTGTTTCACTGAGAATGTTTGAAGATAATTGAAATCTCATCTAGGGTTGAAGTTCATATGATTGAGAGAGGGTGTGATTAGCTGTCGTTTTAATAGGGTAACAAAAGTAAATCTGAGCGTATCATTATTATAGGATAAGCATGACAAAGAAAAACTTGTTCAAATTTGACATTTTAAATCCTTCCATTTGAAAACAACAAAAATGAATCCACATTAAAAATGTGGGAATTTCTACTATCAAACAACTGTAAATAATTTGATCCCTTGACCTTACAGCCAACAGTCCAATGAATCACTATAATACCTCAAATAAAGATTACTTAAGGGTATTTATCCCAAAGCTTACAATTTAAAAGTGACCGAACAAATCTGACAGCCCATTCATAAAAGTTCCACTTGTCATGACGAACCATATTTATTTATGTCTATTTTCATAATCAATCTCCTCACAGTCTTCAGGAGTCGCGACAGCTTGACATTTCGCTAATGACGCCTAAACACAAGCCGCTCTTGCTTAGCAAAAATTGACGTTATACGAAAGCTATAAAGTTGAGTTTTCTTTGTCGATTAGCAAGACTAAGGGTGCGTTGAAGCGGGTATAGGGTTGTCCCATCGTCAGGCTAACGGGTAGGTATTTAACAAGCTCGTCCGGCCTGAAATGAGTACGTCCGGTTGGAACAGATTTTGTTCAAGTTTTTTGGTTTAATATGCGTCCAGAACAGCTTTATTTATAAGTATTTATTCGACTTTTAGGGTATTGCTTTTGTGTGAATATTGATGGCGGCCTATGAGGTTGCTCTTTCAGTGCTTCAATGATTTAACGCTCGAATTTTATTTGACATGCATGAAATTAGGAGCAATGAATTCATTTCAAGCACGTCTTTTTCCTAGGACTCTGCCAACCCTAAGCGTGTCGAAGGCGAAAGTTGACTCGAGTCTATGAAGAAACGCGACAATCTGTGGACTCATCCTATTAACGAACGCCGCCACTGCAAATTGTTATTCTTACTAGTTCTAGCTACTTGCTGACGATATTGAATATTATTTTTAAAAATTAAAGGGGTGGTTTAATTAGATATTGTGTTAAGTTCGCAAGTCCGTATAAAACTAGTATACGACATTGGCAGAAACCACAGAACATCACTTGCTGCGATCCTTACTTCCCTTCTCTTCGTTTACGTCCACTGCGTACGTAAGACGTACGTCTTACTGCGCATTTGACCTTTCTGAAGACGAGTTACGTTTTATTCGTTATTTTCTGCCTTTTGTTGTCCCAGGTGGTAACGCTTTCTTTACCTCCATAGTTTTAATTTCCAAATGCCATACTCTCAACTTAAGTCAATACAGTATTGGCAATTTTAGACAACAAAAACAACTTACAATACCAACAAAAACAAAAATATCATTAACAAAACAACATAAAATAACATTACGTGAGCAACTTGTTGTGTAAGCCGAACATGAAAGCCAGAAGTTGGCAATACCTACTAAATATTTGAATAATTGAAGTCATTGTGAGAGGTCATTAAGGGAGGTTTAATGCTGGGGTATCGTATTCCGGGTAATATTTATTTGGAGACTTTGCGAAACTCTTCTTGAAACAATTTCATGTTGCTTCTGAGGAAACTTTGTTCAAGTGATTGGGTCGGATATGAATATAGGTGATCAGAACATACATGAATAAAATTACTTGCAGATCTTTCAACTTCTGTAAACGTATTCATGATCGAGAATGATCATCATAGAATAACGACAAGAATACGTAAAAGATCAGACAACGAAAAAAAATCTCTTACCTGATCAATACCCATTTCAATTTAAAACGAGATGGTGTAGACACATACACACAAACAAGACGATTAAAAGCGAATGATTTGCACATCACAAGTTCCCAGCGAAAACAGAGGAAAAGTTAAACAAAACGCCGGTACAAAGTCATACAAAACGATCACATTACAAAACATTCAATTTTTCCTGACAAAGTATACAAGACTTAGTTAGCTCCGGCTCTGATCCTCTCAACATAATGGCTTGTACACACTCATCTCGCGCGGTTCAATCGACAAATATTAGCTTTAATATTCACTGGGGTGTACAATAATAATTTGCAACCCTTTTGTGTCATGAACCGCCCATGGTGACTAAATGGTTACTGCACAAATGAATACGACTAGATAAAGTAACGACGGTTGAATAATGGCCGGTATGATAAGCAAGGGGCACATCATATCATCTATCATTGTACAAAAATCTAAGGTGGCCTTCCTATACTAGAAATAATGAAATAGTATAGAAGAGAAGTCTTCTTCAATACTACTTCATGTCCGAGTCCGGTTAAACTACAGAGGTCGGGTTTTAACGCTGTTTATTCGTTATTTTTTGTTTAACTGAAACCTGAATACATTTTGTTCAGAATAAGCAAATGAATCGATTCCAATAATTTTTACACCATGATATATTTTTTCACAAATACATTCAGAAACTGTTGCAGTATGGTTACTGATGGCGCACGGTAGATCATAGTACTGCGCACTCCCGCTCAACAGCTGACGCCAGAGGTCAACGCACCGCGCGCCCGCCCGCCCGGAACGTGGACCATATTTTTGTTGGGACAGCTAAGTAGGATAACGAGCTCATAACTTCGTGGTTTTACATGGTACCTTTTTGAAATTTTAAAAATTCTGGAAAAGTGTTTCAAGTTCATGTCAATGTTGTATATGCAATATGCAGCAAAAGGTCTACGCTCACATCAAACATTTGCTCTTTAAATTCGGTAAAGTAAGCAGTCCCGAGCAACTGACTGTCATCCGCGTGATTTGTTTTGTCTGTCTATTTTCAGCGGAAAACTAGTTTAGAATAGGATACCTATCTGAATCCTTTCTTTATCCTTTGTTTGTGAACACATAATATTCTGAACTAACAAAATAATTTAAAAAAAACTACAAATACACTGCTTGCATAATATTACACGACTCCTGGGTGAATAAGTAAATGTTTGTGGATGTGTTCAACGGATACGCCCTAACTGCTTATTAATTAAGGTAAGGTTTTTCTGCAGCCCACTCGGCTTAATCAAAAGACAATCCGGGCAAAATCTAGGCGCACAGTTCCCACGCCCTTACCTCCGCTGCGGCAGTCACGCGAACTGACCAATTCTCTTAATTAAAATACTTTAGCACACATACGTAGATAAATTATTTAAATATGAACCTTTATATCACTTGGTTTATTAAGCACGGAATCCCCCAACTGTGGCCGAACTCACCCGGATGCCAATTGACTAAATAAAACGGCATTCAATTTCTTCTGTACGACAAAGCTTTTATTTTGTATTGCATATCAGCTAAAATAAATAAAAAGCTAAAAAGAGGAAACTCGCTTTGGCGACATCCGATAAGAGCGGATCTTTGAAGATCTTAATTAAAACTTGGAATTAACCTCACGGAGCCTTTTAAACTGAAGAACTACGTGTTCTCGTACACAAGGCTGGAGGACTTATTTTAATAGTCCCTTACGTTTTGATAAACATTGGAGCTTTCACGATTAATAGACAGTTTTTAAAAAAGTTTTTAATACGGCCGTGCATCAACAGATGCTGAGATACCCACAAGAAGTAGGCATCGTAGTATTTATATCGTCAAATTCGAAATATTTAAAGTTAAAAGATTTATTACTAAATCAACATACAATTTGCGATTGAATTGGATCATTAAAGTAATATGGAAATTAATTTGTCATTTGAAATTATTTTTTTCAGATAGCTGTTAAACTGAAATTCCTTGAATTCACTGTTGAGTTGTCTTCTGACTTACCTGTAACAAAAAAGGAAAATGGATTAAATACGACTCGAAGTTAAATGGACCCTAATTGTTTTAAATGTCTAAATGACTCACGGAAATGTGTGATATCAAAGAAGCTTTCTCCATATATTCTTAAAATATTTCAATACCAAAACAACCAACCGCAAAAAAACTCAGAAAAGGTGCACTACAATTACATAAATATGTACATGATAATTCTTTCTTTTTCTTTTATAAAAAAAAAAAAGACGTGTGGCACTCGGGGACTGCCGCGGTAAAGCTATTGCATAGCATTTTGTATCAGTTTATGCAATTATAATTATTTATTTATTTTATTTATGCAGTATTTCTTTTTCTTTGATATTAATTCAAGTTACACTTTTTGAACGTGGTGACCGATAAGAAAACAAATTTTTCTTTTATTAAATAAATAAAAAGTTAATATTATTTAAAATATTTTTATTATTTTACAATACATGTGGGTTTTATTACCTTACAGCAGGGGCGTGCACAAAGATTTTATTGGGGGTATGCATAAATATACCTACTATCCAAATCTCTGTGCTTATATATGGTAAAACTTAAAAAACGTAACTTAGACGTAGTTTCAATTTAACATAGTCGCGTACCTACTTTTTCGCATGTCAACATTGAATTGATGTTTGTGCGTGGCTACAATGAACATCTAAGTATGTGATTGATGATAAGAACAAGTCAAATAAATGATATACGTGGGGTATTAGGTATTTTTTATTTGCCCAAATGAATACAATGAAATCATCATCATCTCAGGGTTAATACCAGTCGCATCCAAAGCTTTGGAATCTGGGGTCCGCTTTTCCAGTCTAATTGCTGATTTTGGCGAAATTTCGACAATTTCCGTGAAGCGACTGCCGTCTGACCTCCACAACGCGAAGGCAATATCGAAGCATTGAAGTTAGACCAATTGTTGGACTTTTGTGGGCTCCAACAACCCGTAACGACTGCCACTAGATGTTCGCATGGCAACCGAAACCAACGGCTTAACGTGCTTTCCGAGATACGACCAGACCAGTGCAAATATTCATATTCATGCATACAAATACTTACACTGCGCGAGGATCGAACCCGCGCCTCCTTACGCAACGGCCGCGTTCGCTACCGCTACGCCATGTAGGCTGTCAAAATACAATGAAATGGTATTACTAACTCAACTGTAAATAAGTAATAATTTATTTCTCAAAAAACTAAAAAAAAATATTTCACTATCTATAAATTAAATCAACGCGCCTATCTATTTTTAAATAACTCTGTAAAAATCAAATATATATAAGATCGTTTTGAAATCGCTAAAAGTTCTTTTAAAATGGACAGATAGACAAATCTATGAGTCTGCTTTGGCTTTTCATAAATATGCGTAATGCACTACTCATTGGAATCATAACTATTAAATTTTGCTAATTTGTAAACTTCAGGAAAATTATTACAACATAAAGTATAGTATTGAAATTCAAAAGCAAGTAGGTTGAAAAACTTAAGGTCTTTTAAGTTTTTATAACGTCGAACTGTCAAAGCCGTGTTTTAAAATAATATACCTATACGAGAAACAAAACAATTTATTTGTACACACTACACAACCTGCTAACCACATATAATTATCATAATACTTTTTATAAAGACAACCTTTCTTTTGTGTTAAACCAAAAACTCTAAAATAAATGAATATTCAATTCCGCTTAAAACAATCAATACATATTTAACCCAAAAACACCAATAATGAAACAACATAAGCTGCTAAAATAAAAAGGTATTTGAACGAACAACAATCATGCTATATTTCTGAACTTCTTAAATTCGTCGCATTATTAGAAGCTGTGCTTATCATGGGCTTTAAACCCAAAGAAATTTCACGCACACGTACACAACAGTTTAGGCACACAAGCAAATAATTTTATACACAGACAGATACGGAAGAGGCACATTTTGTTTATGCTTACGCCGTAAGAGGCGTGGGTGTCGCGCCTAAGGCAACTAATGTGTCTCGTTAGCACTAGCCACTAGGCCCAATAGATGGCAGTGTTATCAATAACTGATTAACAAAGTCTTTTAGTTTTAACTTTGTAGTATATAAATTATTTTACAGTATATTATAATTTTAGAAGACTATTAGGGTATGCAGAGCTTTTCTGCTTGTAAGGAGCGCACGCGCCTGCCTTACAGTAGCTGTTGGTTATTCAGGAATATTTATCATTGAAACTATAGGTTTATGATAACTGAAATAAGAAACATAAGTTTGCGACTTAATATCCTCTAAATACCTAGAAAATACCGCGTCAATGGTGGTCCCATATTTTGTTGTGGACTCTTGTGGATCATTATTCATTTTCAAATTCAATGTTTTTGATAGAAAAGTTGTCAACCGCTCTGATTTTTTATCAGCGAAGTTAATGTTGAAATCGCCAGCCAAGATAAGTGGAAATTTAGTACCAAGCAAAGAGATTTGTAAATATAATTTTAATGTCTTTGGTACCAAGTATTTTCGAGCCTTCTTCAGTGTACTCCAGTAAAGTGCGATAAATAAAATGCTCTACCTCGTCCAATTTTGGATTCGGAGAAATGTAAATTGCGACCATAACTATTTGTAAGCCATACTAAATTAATTTGAATAAAAGTACTTAATAATTAATTATATGAAAAGTTTTTAAGGTAGCCATGAATACGTCGATGACGTCTATGACATATCTCTATAGAAGACCTATTTCAGAGAGAAAATTAATCGCAAGTTTAGCACATCGCGACTATCAGTAACATGGCAAGTGTGTAGAACTGAGTTCGCGCCCTGCAATATGCATGCTCTTTTTGAAAATCTATAAATTGTTTTCAAAAGATGTAGTCGCACGCACACAAACATACCGTGCCGAAGACTGCCGAACTGAAACGACGTTAGACGATGTACGGCCTTCAAGCCACACCTCCGTGCCCGTCGGAGTGGGGAGCGTGAGGTTTTTTCGTTACGGAATTTCTGGATTCGGTCCCCGCGCTCAAGGCCCGCGATAGAAGCTATGCAATAGCTTAAAAATACTTCGATACCTATTTTTACACAGGCATACAAAACATTCATTTTTTGCCAACTGCTCTAAAATCTCATTTTGAGTATTTTTTTAAATGTGTTTTAATGATTTTTTTAATATTCATGTATTTTGAACGAAAGAAATTATTATTACTTAACCCAACAAACGTTTAGCATTCACATTATTTCTGCGAAATATTTGACTAATATCGCCATTAAAAACAGGGATGGACGTGGATCGTAGGCGTGTGAAAATTTAAAGTTGTATGTATTTTTCAATGTTTAATCATAATAATCCTTCTCTGTATCAGAGGAGACCTGTGCCCAGCAACGGGACGATAAAAAAGTTGATGATGATTCATAAAATTTTTAAAAAAGACAATAAAAATGTAAGGTTTGTACAATCCTTATCATTCAAGGATATGGAAAATAGATAGTAGCTAGTTCTCAGACCGTATATGGACATGTGTGTGGAAATAAAATTTCATAAGTCGGTCGAGCCATTTCGAAGGAGTATGGTA
Organism: Sesamia inferens; assembly: GCA_037179545.1. NCBI lineage: Eukaryota > Metazoa > Arthropoda > Insecta > Lepidoptera > Noctuidae > Sesamia > Sesamia inferens. The sequence goes on from CM073935.1 coordinate 31,780,162, forward strand.
ACTAACATTGTGACACGGAATTGTATACTATATAAATACATAAGGCGCAAGAACAAACATCGCAGGTGGTCTTCCGACCCGTAAACGTGCCTCATGTCATTGATCATGAGAAAAACATGGACATTCCAGAATCAAAACACAAAATTTCAAGAATTAGCCTTGTAATTTGTTAGTGGTCATTACGAATGCAAAGGTTAAGGTAAGAAGTCTGATATTTTCATCTATTTACTTACACACAGTTTAGTTGGTTTTTTCCTTCCTATTCGCTAAATCTGAGTGAATAGGTTCTTAATAAACTAGCGCGGTTTACCATCAACGATCGCATCACTGCTTACCATCAGGCGGGATTGCGGTCAAGCGGTAGTTTATAATTATTAAAAATAAAAAATAAATTAAAGCATGATCACTCGGGGAAAATAAATTAAAAAACATAAAAGTATACTACGTCAGTCTCCTGGTCTTAAGCTACAATCTCTCCACCAATTTTCTGCCATAGCGGTTCAGCCATTCATGAGCTATATACAACATGTAAAGTAGGTAGTTAACGCACACCCTCAAACACCACAATTAGAATATTAAGTATAATCATAATACATACACTGACTTGTTAAATTAACATGTGTATGCATTGTTATTTATTAAATTAGTTACAGTAGGACCCCGATTATCCGGACTGCCAACCGTGCCGAGTTTATTCTAACATGAATGTGTCGGAACTGGCATAACGCCACTCCACTCGTGCCGTCTATGCCCTTTGCCACCATTTATTTATTTATCAATTTATTACAGGCATCAAGGCCCATATAATCAAAATAAAAATCAATAGTAATTTATTCAAATTAGGCTGAGAACCAGCACTTTAAAAACGTCAATATTACATAAGACAGTCCCCCCAAAACGCCCACCCTTACATATACAATACTATATTAACATAAAAACTTAAAATACTATAAATGCATATAGCATAATATTAACTACACATAATGTACTCGAAGTGTCGGCGTCGTGTTTCGCTGACTGGTGCCACGAAACCGGAGGTACACAACACCATTCGGCCAGAACTCTTCTTTTATAAACTTTGATTTTCGCTGATATGTAGTTGTTCTTTTTAATAAACACCTGTAATAAATTACTAAAACTACTGTGTATATATATGGAACAAGCCCGCCTTTCTTCATACATTGCATTATCCGGACTTTCGATTATCCGGATGCTACCGACAACAATTAAGTAGTCCGAATAATCGGGGTCCTACTGTATATCAATTCTTGTAGAACAAAGACCTTAACGTTTTAGGAATAAGCTTTTTTTCTTAATTTTGTATTGAATGATTGGATTTGTATGAATACAAGTAAAACTGCGATTTTAAAAGTCTGTACAAACAACAGGGTTAATTAATAATTTCCGTTATTTAAATTGTTTTTGCGATAAAAAATTACGTATATTAAAAATGCTATAAACCGATTCAGTAAATGATTTTGAACAAACTATTTTTAGGAACTTCGTTAATTAATTTATATGTTGCATCTAATAGGTAGTGTAACTAACAGAGACGACTTAGAGACTGGCGTGATATTTGCGCGCCCCATGTAGCAGAATGTGAATGAGACCATTTATTAATTTAAGACCATGAAAAGTATTCAATATACAATATTCTGACATATAAAAACAATATAAAATTTGGCGGTTTAATTTAAGCAATATTACTCAGTCTGGAAATAAACTTAATGAGCTCCTGAACGACTAAACAACGTCCAGTAAACAACAAGCAGAACTTTATTGTTAACTATCGTCCCGCCCCGGCTTCGCACGGAATTTTACAGATTTAAAAATTGCGGAGCGTCGCGTTTGCGGCGGTACCGACCGGTCGGGGCGGCAGGCTGCTATGTTTTTTATACCACGTTAATAGTTTTTCTGTAGTGTATTTAGTATCAGCATTGCACCCATGCGAAGCCGGGGCGGGTCGCTAATCTGTAATATCTTCGAAAATATTAATTTAAACTTAAGAAGATTCTTCACCCTTTATGCTGTAAAGGGTGATATATATCTATATTAAATCAACAATGTATTAAAGGTATGAAATTGGATAAGGATTCATACCAGGCTGGCGCAACTTAGAACAAAAATATAGAAGTATGAAACGCATGGATATTTTAATGGTGGCGGAACCTATCAAAATAGAGAAGTAAATAAAAATTCAAATGGCTGCTATGACATCTCTGATTCTCTTGTTTTAGCCGTATAATACCGCGGCCATCTTTGCAAGCGATTCGTCGCCGTCAACGTCAAAGAGTAAAATTATGTCAATGTCAGTTAATTACGAGCTCTCTGTTGTTGTTTGAATCTGCTATTTTCAAATTAAGTTATTTATTTAATTTGCGTATTATATTTATTTATTTCTTTTTAATTTGTGTAGTTTTTATCTATAAACATGCCAATTGTAACGTGCGAGATATGTGGAGTGAGAACAAACAACGGGTGGAATACAAAAAACGAACATTTATGGCTCAATTTCTACTGGATGTAGATCGGTTAGTACATTTTACGAATTAACTATACTCTAAATCAACATATCTTATAATATATGGAATTTTAGAATATATTTCTGAAAATAAATCTGTAAATATGTTTTTCGTCGTAAACACTAATGTAGTGCATTTTTTTATCGACTATCGATAAATCCTTTTTTGTATCAGTGGTATTTATAAGTTAATAACATCATTAAATTTAGTTTTAATTAAAATCAGTTCAGCGATTGAGTTTTAACAAATAGAAATAGTTTTTGCAGTAATGGTATTCATCAATCATTTTACTTTGTAGGTGCAAACAATGGGAAAAAATAACTGGTAAAGAGTATCTTGGCCTTTGTGCTCATAGAAAAATTGCACCAATTGAAACATATTTGTGGAAAACACACAACACACATTTCCACAAATATGTTTCAATTGGTACAGAAACAACACACCCAGAGTCCAGATCAGTCGGTGGCAGCGGAAAGGCAGCGGAAAATGCGGAAGTAGTAAATTCATTAAATATTATTATTTATTTCAATAATAGTATTTAATGAATCTGTGAAATCGATTCAGCAGTTTAGAAGCCTATTCAATACAAACATACTCCATAAATTCCATATTTTTTACACAACTTCCAAAAACAACACACCCGGAGTCCAGATCATTCAGTAGCGGCGGAAAATGCGGCAGTATAATTCATTAAATATTATTTATTTTAATGTAATAAAAATAAAATAAACTAATTTTCAATATTATATTTTTATTTGAGAAAATAAAAAATTATTGCTAATGTTATCGATCCCATTTTATCGATAACGCTAGACATCCCTATTTTTTTTCTTCATGTTGGCGACATTAATTCGTGGAAATTGTTCTTACTAATACATGTGTTATCTGTGGTTTTAGTTAGGTTCGTTAGGTTGGTATTGAGCCAGTCCATGTGTTTCATATATTCGTAATGATATTTTTTTACTAGGGAGTCCCGTCTCTTAAAACGTAGTGATTACTTGCTCTGTGATTCATCCTGTATTGGTTAAAATCGCTTCGAAAATTAGCCGGTATTTGACGTAAAAAATAAATGACAAAAAATGTTATATAGACACATATCATCGCGGACATTTCTGTAGACCTTTTCATTGTGTACAATATTTAATACATTATTTTGATAAATCTCGTAGGGTTCAGCCTGAGTTTCACTGAAAACGCGAAAAAAAATTAATTATTTACGACATCATATTACAAACCTTAACAATATTAGTATTTCTCCACTATTTAATGGATGTTATTATACATATAAAGCTTCCTTCTTAATAACTCTATCTATTAAAAAAAACCGCATCAAAATTCGTTGAGAGGTTTTAAAGATTTAATCATACATAGGGAAAGAGAAAGCGACTTTTATACTGTGTAGTGATATATCGTAAAATGAAGAGCTCCGTGCACTTAAAAGAAATCTATGACGTGTGGAGTACTCGTGAGTGGAGTACAGTTGAAGTAAACGCCATCCCAGTTTTACGGTACTCATAAACACGGGTTACGATCCGGGAGGTTACATGCGCAGGTATCACTCAATTCAGAACGTCTTCTTCCCCGTAAACATGATAAGAAATCAAATAAATCTTGGGAGATCAGAAAATATATATAGATACCTTTGTAGAGGTTCTGTAATTCAGTCTTCTTGAAACTGGAGGAGAAGCAAAAGACAAGTATTTTAATCTATAAAATTTTAAAACGCGTTTAAAAAGAGTGAGGCGTCAATTTCTTGTGCCAAACTGTTCTATTTCCAGGTTCTGCGCTAGTCTTTCCGTTTCATTTCCTGAAGGTACACCAACGTATGCCATTTGTGTTAAATATTTTCGAAACCAACATTCACTACTCATTAAAAATGTACAATATTACGTATAATGATTTTAATTACTGTTCACATACACATGTGAACAGAATGAATGAATCATTATTAAAAGCCAACAAATCTGGCACAATTAGGCGTCAATATAAGAACCGCCACATTTTACGATATACACTGAAGCAGTGAATAGAGACAATAGATCAATCATTGTGTTGTGCCAGGTAGCCAGTGGACTTTCTTCATAACCACAAAGTTGGTTCTCAAGTATTGGAAAAGCAACAAGCCCTTTGATGGTACAGAAAACCAGTAATGCAGAAAGATCAGGCAGTAAGTTAGCAGAGCGCACTATATCCCTGAGTAGTAATTGTTTCCGATCGCAATCACTGTCGCACCAACAGGCGGGTCACCGCAATTAACTGCACTTTAATATTCATTGAGACACATTTTGGACCACTGTAATGAAATGCATTCAAATGAATACTCACACCAGTACAATTTTGAGCTACGATTCAGCACAATTCCAAATAAGGTTTTTGTCACGATGGGTACTCTAGAGAGATGTAGCATATTTTGAATATTCAATTTTTTTTTAATAAAATGGCAGAACGTTCAACGGAACTTCAAATTACGAAAACGCGAACATAAAACACATGCAAAAGGTAAATGCAACAGAGTCTAACCTAATTTCTTATCACTGAAACGAGATTTTCCAGGAGTGAATCTCATTTTCACAATGGTTTCAAGGTATAAAAATAATTTATTCAAGTGAACCCTGTCAAATATTACAAACGAATTAAGAATTGTCGACAGGCTGGGAATTAATGAAATTAGGCTGAAGCTGGCTTGTCAGACGTATGTTAACTGCGGCGGTGGAAACAGATCATCATATCATTTTCAGGAACAAGACTCTAAACTCTTATGTAGGAGTATCTAATCATTTGTAATGCTGCAAATCATGAAAAATGAGCATTGACAAGAATGCTTACCAATAAGTAGATATTCACATACTCAGCTAAAATATCAAATTGCCTCATAACAAGTAAAAAGTCCTGGTAGTCTAGTGGTTAAAACACCAGCTTCTCAAGTATGAGTGCGCGGGTTCGATTCCAGGTCAGGCAAGTACCAATGTAACTTTTCTAAAGTTATATGTACTTTCTAAGTATATCTTGGACACCAATGACTGAAGGTGAAGAAAACCTGGACTTTCAAGTCTGAAATCGCCAACCCGCATTGAGCGAGCGTGGTGATTACGCTCAATCCTTCTCCGAATGAGAGGAGACTCGTGCTAGGCAGTGGGACGATAAAAAGGTTGATAATGATGAAGTAAAAAACTGTTAAAATAACAAGTAACTAAATGGTGCTATAATATTTTTTGTTTCTTGTTAAGAGACGTCCGTGTCTCGGGGATGTGGGAACCGAGTTTCTTTTATTCTGTAATTTATTTATAGAGTTGTTAAGTTTATTTAGGTGTGCACCCTTGTGCCACCAACAAATCTAAAAGAACACAAGGGGTGAGGAAGTCCTGAAAGTTTTTAAAAGTATCTATCGTTTTATCTTAGTATTATTGCAGTTCTTCGAAAACTGCGATCTCAAATTCTTATCATGCTCCGTAAGTTAAAAGACATCGCTTTTATAGAATAGCCTTTTAGTATTAAGCTAAGGATTATGAATGAGTATTCCATACTCTAATGGTTTTTAAGCAGCTTCACAGAATGAAATACATAGAACAGATTCCGAAAGTATTGAATCATTTAATCTCATGCCAAGTGACGTCTGGGAGAGCTCTCAGCTGAAGCGCTAAAGTCAAGGTAATTCTCGCACGGACTGATAGAGCACACACACTCGTTTGCATGAGTGTGCTCGGAAGACTTTGTAGCTTTTCAACACGACGGTAACGAACGAACGATCACAAAATTTCATATTACCAAAGAAATAAAGTCCTGTGAAAAATGTTGTAAGTGATCTGTCTCAGTTGCGTAAACACCAGCCCTACTTGTTAGCCGTTGCTTAAATTCAGTCAGCCTACAACTCTCGTTAATATATTTTTGTCACGAACTCGCTAATTACTGCTATGGACCAACTCAACGAAACCAGAAACACAAATCTGGGGGCCAACTAGAATTCTCATTGAGATTCGCACAGCGAAAATATTAGGACGATATGATAAATGTGGACGTTAAATCCAACTTTGTGAGCTATGTAAAAAAATAAGTGGGCCAGTGTAGTTTATGTATGGAATCAAGCGGCCACGTCTGTCGTCTATGATGACCGGGTGTGCGTAATAGGCTGGGCGTGCCTTTCAATTCAATGCCTCGGAAGATCTGTACTTAAAATGTGAGTAAACTGGCTTTGTAATGCATGAAGCAAAATCCAGGCTTATCTAACGTGTACATCGGATTAAATCGCTTGATTATTCGAAATGCTAGTACCATCTTGTGGCGCTCGACAGTCTAGCCTGAGTTCATGGAAATGGAACCATGATACGTGCAACATGAACGAATAACATGTACTTAGAGACTGTACCTACAGTGTAATTCGCTAGTGTGACTGATTTGTTCATCTGTGTGTGTTTGTTGATCTGTGTTCTCCCACATTATATATTATTACTTATTACAAGACTATTCCATTTAAAAATCATGTCATTAAATATTATCAGTGTACAGATAACGTTGTATTTGCTATTAAATAAACACAATGTAATTGATACCCGATTGAAATCAATTTTGTACTATCTTTTGAAACATTATAGGGATTCAAAGGGCATGAAATTATATCCAGGAGATACAAAAAGTGGATCGAAATATCGTGTGAAACTGATAGCTATGTTTATCTCGCATCCTTTGGATCATGTATTTTATTTATCTCTACAAAATCGATATATTGAAGGAGACTGCAATACAAGGAGTTCCAAGGAAGTTATGCAAATAATTTGAAATCTTTAAATACCGCAAGTTTATTGGATAATGAGCAGCCCGATCTTGATAGAATTCAAGCGGTAATAACAAATCGACAAGTCAACAAGGACATGAAGATATTAATTATAACTCAGGAATGTAATACACTTCTGGACACATCTATTGGCCCACCTTAGAGTTTAAGTTTCGATGGCCCCTACCGAAATATGATTGCTAGATTGAATATTTGATGTAGGTACTTTTAAACCTGATACATTTTACCATCTTTTTCGATCGTATTGTTTTAAATTTGAATTCAGAATACCATACGACATGGAGCTACGCCTAACAAGTCGGATATGCGCCTTGTTAAAGGCAATTGATTTTTGAATAAAAAACATGTTTAATCAAATAAAGGTTTAATTTAATAACGCGTGTTGCCTCCATGGGCATCTACCACAGCTCTCATGCGATTAGGCATAAAGTTTATCAACCGCTCTACGAAATTTTGAGAGATCATCTCCCATTCCTCTTCTATGGCAATTTTCAACTCCTGCATCGTCTTGGCAACTGGCTGACGAGCCCTAGCACGTCTTTTTAGCTCGTCCCACATGTGCTCAATGGGATTCATGTCAGGGTTTCTGGCTGGTCAGTCCATAACTGTGATGTTCACATCCCGACGATATTCCCTGACGATGTTGGCAGTATGGGCTCTTGCATTATCATGCATAAAAAGGCAATTCGGGCCCACATAGTCCGCGTATGGTATCACGTGAGGTTCTAAGCACTCACGAATATACCCTTCAGCATTTAAAGTTGGCAGCCGTGGGCCTGTAACAAACAACCTCAAGTTCAGTTTTGCCGCTCGCGGATATACCGCCCCAGACAGTCCATGAGGCTCCGCCATAAGCAACCCTATCATCAAAGCAGCATTGTGCGAAACGCTCTCCCTTACGTCGGTAGACCTTCTTCCTTCCATCATTGCCATGTAACACAATTTTAGACTCATCAGAAAAGAGTACACGGCTCCAATCTTGCTGTGCACAATTTAAATGAGTGCGTGCGAAATGAAGGCACGCTGTTCGGTGGGCTCGCGTTAGTTTGGGCCCATTAGCTGGCTTGTGTGGTACCAAAACTCCTTTTTTTTTACTTTTTCCGAACAGTTCGAGCGCTCACAGATACTCCGTGGAAGTCGCGAAGTTGGTTTTGTAACTCAATGGAGGCAAGGTGACGATTTCTCAAGCTGGTCGTCACGATGAATCGATCCTGCCTTTCAGTTGTGACCCGAGATCGTGGCCTTCCTTGGCGACGAACAAAGCCGCCAGTCTCTAGGTACCTCCGATAAACATTTCGGACCGCAGATCGACTTAAATTAAGTTGAGCACTCACATTTCTTTGGCTGTGTCCGGCCTGAATAAGTGCCACAGCTTGGGCGGCGACTTCAGGTGAAGTATCCATAGATTATTGATAGAACCTCACCTTAATGTTAAGAATAAGTAATGTTTGTTGCAAAACCAAAGATTTCAATCACTTTTTCAAGAATTAGATCCAAGTAAACCAATAAAATCAAGTTTTCTTAGTATTCGATTGTTTGATATCAACAAACAGGCTCCGAATTGTCTTTTGTTTCTTTAAATTCTGTGTTCGAAAGAAGTGGGAAGAGGATAATTAGTGATCCAGATTTGGTTAACGACGATTCTTTATCAACCCCTCAAATGGCGAGTATCCACCCTTACGTTTTGACAACGTTGCGTCTTGTCGTTAATTATACCACGTCCCTACATCGAAAGATTTGAAGAATTTGTCTGCAGCGGTCAGCTTGTTTGATTATAATTTAAATGTCTTTAAGGCTAGGGTGGATGAGGCTCATAATATTAGTGCGCTTTGTCATAAACCATTGTCAAACACTAGTACATATTTAAAAAAACCTAAACTGGCAAACATGGCGGCAGTGAATCCTAGACACGACTGAGTGTTACCAACAGAGTAGTACAAAAACCACGCATATTCATGTGATGAGACGCAGAGAGACGTGTTTTATGTACGAGTACGCGAACGCTTGTTTATGAGCACAGAGGAGAGGCGCTCTGGAGTGATTGCGTCGTTTATGATCTTCTCATCATTTCATAATTCAAGTATGTTCGTGTGAATAGAATTTACAATGAACGCAAGCATACCTTTTCCGCGATATTTCAAATTTTGCATAAATCATTTATGTCTCCTGTGTGTATTATTAACAAAACATATATTCTAAGAACGGCTAGTCACTACCCATTTCTCGAGATATGTTTAACCATTGGAATCGTGAAAAAGTGAAAATGTCAATTCATGAACCGACCTAGTACCTACTTCAAACGAGCTGTTCGTGCAATTTATAAATTAAGTCCGAGACACTCTCTCAGAGAAAAATTTAAAGAGATTAATGTACTGACCGTGCCGTCTCAATATATTTATGAAAATCTTTTGTATGCTCAGAAAAATATAAAATGTTTAAAAAATACAGTGATGTCCATAATATAAATACTAGGAACAAGCACAAATTTATTGTACCTACAACAAGGCTCAAGAAAATAGGTGGCTCTTTTAGATGACAATGTATACATTTTTACAATAGACTTCCAGAGGTGGTTCAAAATCTGAGCCTGAATAAATTCAAATCCTTCATTAAACGTAAGTTGTGTCAGAAAGCATTTTATAGTGTTAAAGATTATATTGACGACAAAAAGGCTTGGGCTTGAGCTGCGTCCGATTTCTATGCTTACACTGATTGTTCTTTGATTTTTCCTCTTGTAGTTTAAATTTGTAATTGTTTGTTTTTTTTTTTTGTTTTAACTCAATGCCAGTACACACTATGTAGCCAGGCATATTATACGTTACGGAATTACATCGCTGACAGGGGTATTCGGCACTGGTGCAGCTACACAGGAGCTAAACTTAGCATTCGGGAACACCTTTGGAGCTGCTAAACCTTGGACAAAACTGTCTTTGCATTGTGTAGATTCAATTTCTTAGTATTGTATAATTGCAAGGAACACGTGTGAGCACGATCTACTTGCTGTAAAGCATCTATTTGTTGGGTTAGTCTTTTATTGACTTGATTGTGCTATGGCTGTTGAGAGTATGTCATGCTCACTCAAATGTCTCGCTGGTGGTGGCGTGTGTGTTGGGTCATTAGGTTCCCTTCAATATGGTTGAGCTGAATGATGCTGATCCACACGTCATGTTCGTGAACGGACGCCTTCAGAGGGGATTGGTCATCTCTTAGCTGCTACGGCGTATTTTAATTTCTGAATTGTTGTTTTTTTTTTTTCATAATGGACGCTCTCAGCGTACAATATCTTTCTGCATCGTTCTCACACGATTGATTTCAAAATGAATGATGTAATCAAATATTTGTATCAATAGCTTGATAATTTAAAAGAGTGTCCATGGAGTTTCTTGCCCGTTCTTCTCCATAGGTACCTACTCTTTGGAATGGGCGACTAGCTTCACCTTACTGACTGACCGACCTGACAATTCAAAAGTGCCTGTAACTGGTTTATTTGAAACAAATGCTTTGATTTTGATTTTGAAAGGGTAGAACTTCCGCGCTTGTCACGTTAGGTCGAAGTAACCTTATTGAAAATGTATACTTATCAAAGTTTCGTCAGGCAGACACAATGTTATAATCAACGAATTCATTACCAAGTATGAATTCAAAGATGAAAAGTTTATACCTGTGCACCGTACGTGTGTGAGTTTGAATTCCTCTTACACCAGAAATCCAAAAGCAAATTAACTTGTAGGTACGTGTACGAAGAAAAAGTTATGGCTAACGTAAATTCACCCATCGCAGTGCCACGAACATTACAGACGTTGTATTATGGAATCCTTGCAATGATTTCTCACTCATTTAAAAGTACTCAAACAAAAATGTATATTTAATTTGAGTCCTTTCTTCAAGTTTCCTTGGGTATTATTTATATTAGTTTCCGTTATCATAACTCGAGTCGTTTTCTCTTCCAATACCTAAAGCATATTACCATAAATTCAAAATAGACCTATTGCAGGGATAAAAATCAGCCGCAGCAGCAGCAAAATATGATAACGCGGAATTTTATCATTTATGGAAAATAGACATATCGCTGGGGTTGATTTCTCCATCGCCAGATATCTTTTATTCAAGGAATAAGATCAATATTTGATGACAATTTTTGTTTAAAATAACTGACATAATTTCAAAATTAATCCTTGAACAAAGTTATTAAATGATTTAAGAAATTGTCCTAATAATGCCAAATGGCAACAACAAAACAAAACCCATACATAAAAGTACAAATAATCCAGGTCACTCAGGTGAACGTAAATACCTATTACATTACTGCTGCACGGTCCAAGTAATAACGAAGTAAAATAACTTGAATCGAAATTCGAAGTTCTCTATCGACAGCGGATGTTCAACTAAAAGGCTTTGTTGACTATTAAAGTTACTAGTTCACAACTAAGCGAGTTCGATTGGCTCCCGTTTCCACTAGTTACTGCATTGTTACACTGAATTATTACAGGGCTGGACGACACGGCCGCAGACTAGACAGCTAAGGAATCATTTCTTTTTTCGAGTCAATAGCGTCTTATCTTTTAAATACTTTTCCACTAGAAAGTGACCAATTTTCCAACCATTATACACATTTCCCCAGAATCAATAAAAGATTTTAAAAAAATATGGTAGCGGAAGTTTCTCTTTTTATTAAATTCAGCTCCAAACCAAAAAGTGACCATTGGTTAGATATTCCCTTTGGTTTGCCCTATTCCCAATATATTTATGGGCATCATAGTAGTGTGTATATCATCATGTTTAAGTTAATTTCGTTAACACTGGAGCTAACCAGACTAAAGTAACGAGCGCCCCATTCTGTGTGCATCCGTCACACAAACAAGAGCGAGTGGCCACTCCGTCCCGCTTAGCGCCATCCGCCGAGACACGCAGCATTCACGGCGTTGCCGCCAGGGAAATTACCGCGTTGTAGACAAGGGACTTATAACACCACTTGTTTATTAACTTAAACCCTGGTGTTGACAGTTACTGCGCACTTTACGCGAAATAAGAATGTTATTATGATTAATGGTCGGCACAAAGGTACATGTTTTTGAGAGTGTAGCAACGCCTGTGTGGATTTACCTTGCAATCATAAAAACTACTCGATCATCTATCAGACACCATGATGGCATGCATTGCGTGCGTGTTAAGTATCTTATAACTGAAATCTATCTACATTTATTTATTTTAATAATCATCTAAGGATTTATTCCATTCTGTGCTTTCTTGTATTCTACTGTAAAACTTCGTTTTAAAATGTGTATGTTTGGCCAACTGTGCAAATCTATTGAAGTCTTCCTGAATTAAGACATTATCATCGCAAAGTAATTTCAAAGATAAAACGAACTCTATTCATAATACTTTTGCAAATAGTTTCTGTTTAAAGGGCACTAAAAGCTTCTGTCCAATCCACTCATTACTTACAGGGATCCCCACAGCCCCAGAGCTCCGGGCGGAACAGCTTAACTTTGTATCGGAACAACTTGTACAATACATGCTGATACGAAGTTATCTCGCTCTAAACACACTGCTATTGACTTCCGAACGAAATAACACTATTATAAAGGATGAAGTTTACTTGTACGTGCCATTTCATTTGGAGTTGGGTATATTATATGATATTGATGTTAAATGAAAGTCAGCGGTAAATCATGAAATTTCGATTGAACTCGCGTGCAAAGTATAGTATTTTAAACTATTTCGAATAGTTCATTCTCTTGCAAAAAATTAACTAAGGTATTTTCAAAGGTTGTAATCAAAAAAACTCACAGCTCCAGCGGATTATCGGCACTTCAGTAAAAAGAATTTCTGGTTGATACATTTAAGCTGTAGCGGTACCTACAAACGCCACAAAAATGAACGACGCGTCATACTGACGTCACACGAATTCTACATCTCGCAATCAGAGTTTACCGTGCAATTAGCATACATACAACTTGCCAATTTCAACCAGGGGGCAAGTGCCCGCCAGACATAACACCCGTCTGGTCGGAGGATCCTCCCTTTTCTATGGAGGATGAGTGAGCTTTACTCCCTGTTCCTCATGCCTCCACAATGGTGACCCCGACGTGATCACATCGGGGTTTGTAGGTACCGCTACAAAGCTAAACGAGCAAACTCTCTCCTAAAGAATCGCTAGAGAGCATTGGAACGTACATTTATTTAAACGAGCGTCCATTGAGAGAATCTTTTTGATAAATCTTGATCACAGCTGTTATCTGGCAGCACTGATTGCTCCTTTAAAGGCTCGCATGTACTGTACCCCTTTACACTACATACGAGCCTTTAAAGGAGCCCTTAAAATGTACACCACAAGCGCAGCTCAATGGGAAACATTTGATACAATGTTTACCAACAGACGGATTTAATAAAATTGTGTAATTGCGACGTTGTGCCTAAATATCAAACTGTAACCCACATTGACCACGTTACACCCTCAGATTTAAAACTTGTCAGGAGATGTCACTGATAATAAATCACCTCCAAACACCCGCAGATAGTAAAAACGATCCAAAACTTAGCTAGGGTGGTCTCTATCTTCACTCTCCCAGATCGGCCAAGCAGATTACGTAGAAGTCGATAAAAATACCAGTACCTAGTAACTTATAGTTTGTCGAACTAGTCACTTTAAGTAAAGTATTAAAATTCACGTGCATTCAAATTTAGAGCGCTGCTAAAAACTGAGTAGTTTATGTGCCTAGTTGACAATTCGATATGGCACCGCGCCGGCGCCGCCGCATCGCTGCAAAACTGGCGGAGTGCACTAATAACACGAGGCGACAATTTCCGTGCGCCGGGCGCAGATTACCTCCTTGGTAATTGGACTGGCTGCGTTGATAGGAAAGCGCTGGAAATGCTGTTAGTTACAATCACATGTGCACTTCGTTCATAATGTGTAGTCAGTCACGAGCACACAATATGTTATTACTTGGCTATTTTCAATTGCGTATTTTTCGTGAGTTAACGAGTACAATGTTAATTGGTTATCTACGTACGCTGTGAAGTTAATAAAATGCGAGATGACAAAACAAAATTACCCACGAAATTACCTAAGCCAATGTTTTCAATACAATTCACCAAATGTTTTTGTTTAGCTAAAGCAGCAAAAGGTTGAGGTAACTTCATCATGTGTAACTTATAAAAGAAACTTGTTTACCTATTCGAATATGCTGGAAATATTTAATGCGGGAGTTTCCCTGGCCTTGACTTTTCGGAGACAGAAAAAAAAATTACGTTAGCTTTCACTGCGCAATAAAATAAAGTAAATAGTCTCCCACGCCAGCGGCAAACAGTATACATAATGTGGTCCTATGTTGGTACTAAATGTGCCATTCGTTGGTCCTGATGCTGAAGCATTCAAGCTCTCAACTCTCAGAACCAGTCGACAACACATCTTTATAAATATACCTACACAAAGTTTTCAAAAATTTTCACGCTCACATTTAGAGTCAAGTATTTTTTTTAACATTAACAGCTGATCGAGAAATAGTAATTTTGCCAGATTTAAAAGAAAAATGAATAAGGGAAGAAGTTCACCGTGACAATATGCAGCGGAGTTTGCTACGGCACAGTTCTTCCCAGCTAAACCTGAGAAAGTGGTCAAGGGCAGCTGGGCGTTTCAGGGAACATTCTGGATTATAAAAAGCGCTTATTCTCAGCCTGATTTGAATAATATACTCAGATTTGATATGAATTCCGCAGATACCATAACTGAAAACGAGTCGAATTATATCGGCGGCGTACTTTCCTGAAAAATTGTTCGGATGATGCTTATGCGAAACTATAATCAGAGTATATGCAGTGTGATAATGCTAAGCGTGATGCAGGCTAATTGTTGATCATTGGAACGAATATCGCCGCGATTTACGCATTGTTGTAAACTTTAACACGGATATCGGCCGCATAGAGTGATAAGCAATTCATTGTTATTGCTAAGTGAGAACCTATGTTCTACCGATCAACATTTCGCATTAAATACGACGGATTTATCGAATCGTACGCCAACTACATCGCTGGATTTCTTTTTGAGATTCGTCTTGTTTAATTATGCTCTTGCGATATCAATTAATTATTGAGCAGTTTGTTACACTACGACAAATTGTCGCATTACATGGACATTTCATACCTAAATGACAATGACGCTACAGTTGAAGCAGTGCTTGCGCGATCGATTATTAAAGGAACCTATACGATGTTTTAACAAAAAAAAAAAAAAGAATAATACAATAATACCGAATTGACTTTAATAACACTGGTCAACAAATTTGTAATTCTTTTTTGTCACATGAAAATTTATATCAAATTTTGAATATACTAGGGCCTCCAAACAATAGGTAATATATCAATGAAAAAAAAATGTACACATCAGGTTTTCTTGTGACATCAAAACATACATTTTCGTAAAAAGTACAAAAATCAGCCAGACCTACAGTATTATTTCCTAATATCTATTACATACTTACGATTTTCTTGAATATTTGGCTTATGGTAGGTTCCTTTTAAGTCTCCAATAGTCTGCTAGCATTCATGGACTCCATTTCCCTTGATAAAGCTTCTCCATTAAGGAAATGTCCTGATGGAACCTTGTTCGTCACTCACAACACCCAAATTTGCCGGAAAGAAATCCAGATGAAAGGCTAGCATATGTATTTTCAAGAACATATTACACCCCAAAGCTTTAAAAGATGTCATAAGTTCAAATTCCAGACTAGAATTCACACTTTTTGATCGATTTGGAGGCATCGGCACAGGCAGTTTGGCACTATGTAGGAATGGGTCTTTTGGCCGAAGACAAGTTTGGATACTGGATAGTGTTTGGATTTGTAGTTGTGAATTTGTTTTTACATGATCCTTTGGTTCCGTCCAAATCATTCGCAAATGTCTAGGTTCTTGTTTGGCCATTTATCACAACATTTATGTGCAACACATGATATGTCTTGATTCCTCACAGGAAAACCAAAAAAGTTTAAATAGCACTGTTGTAACAATTGAGTAATGTGAAATTTCGACACTGTGATGTAAAAGTTAATTCTCCACACACATAACAAAAATTGTTCGGGTTGTTCAGACACATTCGTGGTATATTTAACGTAAATAAATTGTAATTTAGCAAATACAATAATTAAACAGTCGACTAAATGTAGTTATGTATATAAAGAAACGTATATGGGGTCAGAAATGAATATGTATCTGTTACTAGAAGACTGAATGTGATAGAAACAAAACTATTATATATTTTTAATGAGAGTTCACCAATATAAATAAAAATCATAACAAAGTTCATGGTCAACAGTGTCTACCAGTGTGATGTTAATTTCAATTATACAGTGAAAACTACGAACTTAAATTGCCATCCGACATTTCAAGTCAACATCCCACACTCACGGTAAAAATAAAGCCGCATATTGAATTAACAATTTAATTCAGGAACATAAAACCGTGCGATTTTTCGTGTTTTCGCCATTATTGGTGTAGTGACGTCATAATTGTACGTGTGACGAAAAAAGCCTCTCCCTGGTTTATAAAGCGTTATACTCGAGCCAACAACGCGACTAACCTTTGTGGGTAAATAGCTATAGCTATATTTAGGAGGGTGTGTAATGGCGACGCGTTACTTTAGTACTAAATGTTACACCCGTTTGAAGCGAGCTAATTCTATATTTCGAGCGGCAATAAGAAAGGAGGTCGCTGTTTAATTGCCCACAATCGCATGTTGCTGCTTTAATATTTTCATTTTAATAGCACTCTATATTATAGATTAGCCAGAATAGAATGCTGGAGGTGGGTGTTTTTTTTATATAATTATAAACTAGATTATTAAGAATTAATAAGCCAGGGGAACCGCAATTAGAATGGGCTTAATTACGGTATCCGTAGTATTTGGAAGCTCCCTTCGGTCCTGAATTTGCCAATCTGTATCGTTTTTCTGTTTACATACCTATTAACGTAGCTTAAAAGTGCCCACAGAAAGAGTCAGTTCAGAACTCTAATTTTCAAATGGGCGTGAATGACCAAATTCAAAACTATGAGTAATGAGCAATAAGCGAAAAGTAAACTAATTCTGCATTGGCGCCGATTTTCTTGTTTACACATTTAACAAATTTATTTTAAGTTAAGTGCATCTGTTTCTTTCCATTTCGTTAAGAAAAGGACAGAAGATAGCATTTTAGTTTAATCCTGTCAAATTAAGGAGTATCTTAATTTGACAGTATTAAACTAAAATGTTTATTCTGTCCGAAATAAAAAGAAAAAGATGCCTTAAATTTCATTTAGTTTGTGAATAAGGAAATCGGGGCCAGTATTGAACTTTTGAAAAATATATATTTCTAGACAGGAAGTATTAAATTCTTTGGTTTAAAAAAAAACACATTGTGTACTGTATACCTAATAGTATCGCAAAATAATGATAGCATTCTGACAAGTAATAGTAATACTTAATAAAGATCAAGACTTTAACAAAATACTTGTGTTCTCTTATTTTACCTACGGACTTGGTAAACCTTGAATTCAATAAACATGATGACCATTGTTTTCAATTTCAATAGACTGTTTTATGTCATCAATTCCGTTATAAGTGTTTTTGTAAATTTCGAGGACATAATGGAATGCAAATTGTTGACAAAATGTTTAAAATAATGTATTAATAGTACATTACGATATTAGTGTAATATTCAGCCCGAGCCGAAGGCGAGGGCGTGATTGAGCGGAGCATGTTATAACCAATACGCACGTATATCGTACGACGTTTTTTAACTCACTTGCGAGGAAACAGAAAAAAAAGTGCACTAGTTTATTAAGAAAAGTATTTTAAATTATTTAGTTTTTGTTATTGTAGCAGACCATTGTTCAAAAGCTAGATTATAATATGTACATTTTTTTAAACGCATAATATTTTATGGCATCCGATTTTGAAAATATTTGTTTTTTTTTCTCTCCATAAGAACCTTACATATTCCTCATTATGGATAAATATGAAAATATACATTTGCCTAATTGGTCAAGCCGTTCTCGAGTTTTGCTCTTAGCAATACATTTTTATTTAGGCATATACAACGCTATTTTTTGTTTACATTAAACCTGAATATAGTTTGTTCAGAATAAGCAACTGAATTGATTCTAATCATTACATAAATACAGTAAATATACATTTAGCGGTTACCAAGCGGTTACGACGGATCATAGTACTTGCGGGCGCGCCACAGCGGACGCCAGAGGTCAACTAACCGCGCTCGCCCGACCGGCCAGAGCTTTGACCATATTTTTGTTGGGACAACCAATTAGAATACCAAGCCCATAACTTTGTGGTTTTTCATGATATCTTATTGAAATTTTGTACATTGATTCTTTACTTAAATATATTGGACACGTGTTTCGGGTTTCGCATAAACAAAAAATAATGTTGTACATGACAGCGTCAGCGACAGCGGAGCGATAGGGTCGACAGTATCTTGGTGTGGCGGTAAGGGCCCATTTCGTAGGTGGCGTTTTGAATTAAAGCACGAAGTGTAAATAAGGGTATATTTACACATCGTGCTTTAATTCAAAACGCAACCCAATCTTGGCAATAACAATTTAAGTAGGCAAACCGACAGTTTCGCCCCGGAGAAGAGCCCTGGCTCGTGACTCAAAACGAAGTGGCCGTTCGTCAATCCCCACTTTCCAAAACGAATCGACCACGTACTGCCATTACAAAATAAGTGTGGGGCAAATGCTGTGACACAGCATTTGCCCCACGACTACATAAGGCAAATGAGCAATTTTTATTAAAATGATATCGATATTTATTTCCAGACACTTAAGCGCCTCCACGCAGTACGCGGGTGGGACTGACGCAGAGCGCGGGAGGGATCCACGGGTGTCGCTTGCATCCTTTGCACTCATGTGCACCGTACTTAGTGTGTTTCAACCCGAGAATGAGTCAGTCAGTGCAGTTTACGAAAATCCAACATTTTGTTTAACCTTTTGAACGCCAATCACTTCTATACAAGTTCGAGATTTTCGTGCCCTCAGCGCCACTACTTGATTAGAAGTAATCACAGTATCAAATAAATTTACGACTTTTACAAGACCTTTTATTTTGTTTTTATGGAAAATTGCCCTGTTATCAACCATATTTTTTTAACTTTTTCACGCATAATAAGTTCTTATTAGTTTTATTTTCAATAGAAACAAAAACGTCAGAAAATATTTTAATGCCCCCAGCGCCAATTACTTGATATCAAGTAAGCCAGTGATGGGACACGATGAAGACCTCGCTATATTTCATCTCGTCGAAATGATCATAAATACTATTATTGCAAGAAAATGGGGTGAATAAATAATATTTTATAAATATTGTAAACTATAAACTAGGTTTTATTCACCTTAATCAAGAATAAATAGGTTTTCTAATCATTGTCGATAGTGAAACACCGTTTGAAAAACCCATCCCTACAAAGTTAGTTATTTGTCACCCCCCATACGCCATCGACGTGTATAGAAGTAACTCTGTGACGTCATAAGCGGACAGGTTTCAAGGTCATAGTGACTTTGTGCATTTTAGTGTAGTGCAATGTTTACATCTTAAGTTGACGCACGTGTTTTTACAAAAAAAAAATGTGACGGTGAATATGACGAATTATTGCGATTTGTTCAAGTCTGAATCAGAATTTTGATATAGTTCGTCGTCTTGACATTCCGTTAAGACGTCAACTTTCGTTTCAGGAATTTTCTTCCATTTTCTATTAGTTTGTACAAACCAGAAAAATAATTGCGAGTATTTTGCGACAACATTAAAAATATGTCTGTAACATCTGTGTAAAACAGTAATTTTAATAAAAAGAAATCTGCCAAGTGCGTGTCGGACTCACGTACAAAGGGTTACGTAGGTACCATTGATTTATGAAATTAAAGGATTAAAGTTATTTGTATGAAAGATTACGCGGTAATAAGCGATTTTCGAAGTATTAAAAAAAACTACTTACTAGATCTCGTTTAAAACAATTTTCGTTATTTTGAGTTTTGAGAGTATAGGGAGCCCCCAATATTTATCATTATATTTCTATTTTTGCATCAATACCTTAATACGGTTCACAGAATACATCTACCTACCAAGTTTCAACAGTTATACCTCTTATAGTTTCGGAAAAAATGGCTGTGATATACGGACGGACAGACGGCCAGACAGACATGACGAATCTATAAGGGTTCCGTTTTTTGCCATTTGGCTACAGAACTCTAAAAAATGTAGAAAACCACGTATTTAGCTTCTATTAATTGTATTTGTTGTAACTAAATGAAACAAATTATGAGTTTATGCACGTGTAACTCGACCACAGTGAAAATAAAAATAAATACCATAGAAATATAGACATCCTTATATCAGTAAGGATTTTGACGTGCCTCGAGCGCCAACTACTTGATATGAAGTAAAAGGATTATATTTGGAGACAAATAGGGATGTGCCTTCTAGAACACACGTCTAATAAATTTATAATTCTTTTCTTTATTATGGGAAATATATCCAAGTTTTCATGTTGATTTTTTTATGAAATAAAATAAAATATGAAAATACGGTTACAGTTTTTATTTAGCTTCGTAAATTGGTGAATAAACATTAATTTAAATGTATTATATTATTTGTCGATAGGACATTAATCCCATCCCTACGTTTTACTATAGATACGTTATACATTTGTAGCGTGGCGCTGGAGGACACATCGCGTATTATATAGATGGGCGTTCAAAAGGTTAAATTTACAGTGCGTAGTATGAATTTCAGTTCTCATCAAAATCATAGTTATAGTCTCATAGTTTCGAATCCACTACCACTTGAAATATTCACTCTGTATACTTGTAGATCGGACTAAAAATTCCATGTTATTAAAATTCGTATGAGGCAATGATGACCACAGGATCAATGCGGTCTAAGTCTACGATGTCCGTGACATCCAGACCTTGAAGCAAATAACTGAAACTGATGGAATCGTTTGGCTACACCGCATGCAACTCACAAAATTATGATAGTCGTTTATGTCGTTAACGAGCGGTTACAGAAATAACAGTGTCGGCTCGGCCTTTGAACGTAGCAAGCGTGCCGCCGTGCGTGTCTGTAGGTATGACGTTGACCCCTGATGCGAACCCTATTAAATCAGCTGATAGGATGGTTTGTCTAGTATTGTTCACATTGTGCTTTGTTGTGTAATTAACGAATTAATTTATTTATACTTTAACATCTTATTGGGTCATAAAAGTATAGCAATTATGAACAGTCTAAAGTGAAAAAAAACTGCATATCATGTACTGGATCCATGGTACTCGTTTGTGCGTCGATGTCAGATACATCCTTTATGTATGTGCATCTGGTCAGCGTCAGACTAATCAGGCTTAGTTACGTCCACTTATATTTATGTAATTTATGTACGGTGGTTCGCTTTTGGTGATTCAACAGGAATATAGAAGATAGGAACTGCTACAGATCACCATAAAATAGAATTATTAAAATGCAGTAACCCAACCCAGCATACCATGGATCAAATACGGTTAACTACCTCTATTGTGTAATTACGATAGTGGCCGATCTCTCTCGGGAAATAGAATTACAAACATGACACAAAGCACCTGACGCGCTATGTTCGCCTAATCCACCAGACCGCTTGTATTATGACCGTAGTCCTGGATCTGAAATAACCAGGCAATATTAAAACGTTTCTCTTACACTTTGTGTGATTTGGTTCTGTTAGAGCAAGAACGTGTTATTGTGATTAGAATAAAGGCTAATTTATCTAACTACTATCTTACTAGCTTTATGATTGAACGAAATAATAGAAAACTAGCTACACTTCGCGGTTTCACCGGCGTAAGTTTTGGTCCCAAATATAGGGTAAAAAGTATCCTGTGGTATTCCTGGTAAAAATTATCTGTGTGTCAAATTTTATCCAAATTCGTTGAGGAGATTTTGCGTGAAAAAGTAACAACATCCATCCATACGCACAAACTTTAGCATTTATAATAGGGAAATTATAAGTCAAGCCACAAAATTATTTATTGGACACGTGATTAAACTTCTAATTTTATAACTAACCAATGGGAAAATGACGTAGCCTCTAATAAACTAATTCGTCTTTTTTACAACATCCACTAAATATTCTATAGAAAGCGTCAAGTATAGTGTTAGAGATTATATTAACGACAAAAAGGCTTGGGCTTGAGCTGCGTCCGATTTCTATGCTTACACTGATTGTTCTTTGATTTTTCCTCTTGTAGTTTAAATTTGTAATTGTTTGTTTTTTTTTAACTCAATTGCCAGTACACACTATGTAGCCAGGCATATTATACGTTACGGAATTGCATCGCTGACAGGGGTATTCGGCACTGGTGCAGCTACACAGGAGCTAAACTTAGCATTCGGGAACACCGTTGGAGCTGCTGAACCTTGGACAAAACTGTCTTTGCATTGTGTAGATTCAATTTCTTAGTATTGTATAATTGCATGGAACACGTGTGAGCACGATCTACTTGCTGTAAAGCATCTATTTGTTGGGTTAGTCTTTTATTGACTTGATTGTGCTATGGCTGTTGAGAGTATGTCATGCTCACTCAAATGTCTCGCTGGTGGTGGCGTGTGTGTTGGGTCATTAGGTTCCCTTCAATATGGTTGAGCTGAATGATGCTGATCCATACGTCATGTTCGTGAACGGACGCCGTCAGAGGGGACTGGTCATCTCTTAGCTGCTACGGCGTATTTTAAATTCTGAATTGTTGTTTTTTTTTTTTCATAATGGACGCTCTCAGCGTACAATATATTTCTGCATCGTTCTCACACGATTGATTTCAAAATGAATGATGTAATCAAATATTTGTATCAATAGCTTGATAATTTAAAAGAGTGTCCATGGAGTTTCTTGCCCGTTCTTCTCCATAGGTACCTACTCTTTGGAATGGGCGACTAGCTTCACCTTACTGACTGACCGACCTTCTGACAATTCAAAAGTGCCTGTAACTGGTTTATTTGAAATAAATGCTTTGATTTGGTTTTTTTTTTTTTTTTAGTAAAGATCTACAATTATTGTGACTTGTCCTTCTTATTCATACATTGCCACCAAATATACTAACTCGGCCACGGATTTTACAACTCTGCACCATTTTACGTTTTACAGCTTCAACGCAATGTCCTCAAAAAATATAATTCAAGCTTCCACAAAAAGCATTATTTATTATAACTTAGCATGTAAAATAATACATCATATTCTTTTATCGTGAAAATAGCCACTGCATTATTTGGCGTGAGCACGCGAGAAGACAGCGACCGGTCATTTGCACCAACCAGAGAGCACCATTCGATTCATGTGACGACGAGTTGAGTTGTTCACTTGGTGTCCATCCAGAACAACTATGAGGGCAGAAAGGTGGTTAGGTTCAAGTTCGTTATTTTTATAACCACCCAGAACGACTGTGAGGGCAGAAAGGTGGTTAGGTTAGATTAGTTTTTTTTTTTTGACCATCCAGAACGATTGTGAGGGCAGAAAGGTGGTTAGGTTAGTTTTTGACGTGACAACGTCTTAAATTAGGTTGCGGCTGGGAGTCACTTATGAAAAAGTGTAACGCTCGGTAACGTTACGATGAGTCACCGATGTTTTAGTAAACAAAATATATTTCTATAGTTAAAATTTGTGCAATTCTTATTTTCATTCAATTCCTTGTTCCTATTGTGCAATTTAATTATATTCATATCAATAAATATTCTACCGAGAAAAAGACGTTGTCACGTAAAATCTTCGCCCGTAAAACCGACTTTACAGGCAACCATTTTTTTATGATCACCAGAACGACTGTGAGGGCAGAAAGGTGGCAAGTACAAGTTCAATTATTCTGTCCTGATTTTTCAAAAATAAAATCTTTTATTTTGTCTCTCCTCAATAGCTTCTGATAATATTTAGTGGCCGATATACCGACAATTTGATGACATTTTTAAGCAAAATTATGACGATCAATTACTGGATTAAAGGATGCATATATTTTTTGATGTCATTTATTAGTATTTTAGAAGTTTACTGTTAGAATGCATGCTACAAATTTGGATGCTAAAAAATAATCATTATGCCGAGTTCTATTTAGAGTGGTTTACATAGAAGACTGTGTGTAGTGTAGTGGCTTAGATAGTATTATTTAGATGCTCGTTAATTGTGGCTGACTTAGTAATTTTGAAAGGAACTTACATTTTTGGGGGCGAATAATGATATTAAAAAGAAGCCTGTTTAAATAGCACCCCTTATAATATTTAGTAGGATTAAGTTATGACCATAATCATTGGGATTTAAAAGTAAAATACTAGTCTCTGTAATGGAATACGGCAGTGAATCAAGAGGATTTATTTGAAACCATTTATCAGACTCATCCCGACTTTTATGTGCAATGCAATGTTGAAATTGACATATTATTTAAACCAGTGCGTGTTTCACAACAAATTTAACAGGTGGAATTGTTATCAGAATGCTAATAAATGAGCAGGCATGAACACGAGATTCTAGGCGCAAGTCGTAGATAACCTAATACTTACTATGCTGTAAAAACCGTATCATCATAATCATAACAAATATTATATCTAAATGATAAAATGAGTTTGTTTGTTTGTTACACTTTCACGCTAAAAATGGCTCAACGGATTATATGTGACACACGTACCTACAGAGCTCAGATGACCTCTGTTAGTGCATAGGATTTTTATTACGGTAGTACGTTCCCGTGGGACAATTTAGGTTTTCAGATTGGTTAAAGCACGGCAAAAGCTACTAAGTCATAATCATAAGCTACGAGTCCAACTACCTGCTAGACATTTTTGGGACTAGTATCTCTCAGCATTGTCCTAGTTAACCTCTCGAAGCTGTGTCGATAGTAAAGGGCGGCACGTCCGACGGGACCGGCCCGTCCTCATAAAACTACACCCTCTATTCTAGTTGGTAGACACCAAGTACACCATGTTTTGTACATATCACGTAAGTGGTATCTATCAAATTGTTTAATTCCGCAGCAAAATCAAATAAAGAATTAATGAAATTACGGTGTGACTCGGTTTTAACGAAATGTTTCCTGCTCTTCTATAATTATCCATACTAATATTATAAATGCGAAAGTAACTCTCTGTCGCTGTCCCGCTTAAACCTCTCGACCGATTTTGATGAAATTTGGCACAGACAATCTTTAGCCTTTGAGAAAGAACATAAGGCTACCTTTTATTGAAAAAATAAAATATTATTCCCGAGGGAAATCTAAAAAGCGCGATATAACCGAATTCCACGCGGGCGAAGCCGCGGCCGGAAAGCTAGTTTATTTATATGTATGTATAAATATAATAATATAAATTGAAATTGTTGAAACTGCTGAAAACAACCGCACAAACGTATGATGCAGAAATGAGCAATGTCCTTAAAAGCATAAACGAAAACAACCGAGCCACGTAAAATTAATACCTACACGAACTTAATTTTCTACTGGCGCAAATATAAAGTTAAAATATATGGGATTCATATTTTCGCATCCACAAATCCTCGCAGTCCATGTACTAGGGTTACATAAGAATGAATCATGTCGTGCGTCAGAGATTCGCTACGAGGATTGTGTGCGAAAAATATTCAGAGTTCAGTGAACCTTCCTACATAATATATAGAGATTGAAGATTAGTGAAGTACTGATGTGGGAAAAACTGATACCTTCTGTGAACTGGCGTTTTTAATAACAAACGCAGAATCGATTGTGCCTTACAGCAAAAGATCAAATAAGCAAGTACTTTAGCTACTGAATAGTCATTGCAGTAAGGAAGAAGGATCATTAAGATCTTTCTCCATGACACCATACATGTGGGTCGAGTAGTTACTGAGGTTTTGTTATACCTTACTCATACATGCTGCACGAATAAAGAAACCTTGATCTTCATCTCTTCTTCAGCCTATAGATGTCCACTGCTGGACAAAGGCCTTCCCCAAGGCTTTCCACGATGACCGGTCTTGTGCTGCCCCCATCCATCGGCTTCCCGTGACCACCAGGTCATCCAGGTTCACCTTGTTGGGGCGTCTTCCGGTATGTGGCCGTCACTCCAGAACCTTACTGCCGCATCAGCCATCGGTTCTGCGAGCAATGTGCCGCACCCACTGCCACTTAATTTTAGCGACTCGAAGAACTATGTCAGTGACTTTGGTTCTTCTGCGAAGCTCCTCATTTCTGATTCGATCGCGCAGAGAAACTCCGAGCGTAGCTCTTTCCATCGCCCTTTGTGTGACTCTGAGCAAAAGTAACCGATCGTATTAAAATACACTGTTTCTAGTAATAACTTGTAGTTGTATCACAAATACAACCGGCGCCGGTACGATTAATAAGTATGTGTGCTGCAGGGCGGCAATTAGCGGTGAGCAGTAACAATCTCATTTACTTGCAATATCGATCATTTTGATAACTGCATTCATGTTATTGGGCATGATGGTTTGCTCGTTTCGTTCAATTGTTACAAAATAATGTGCTTTTATGCTATCGGTTTAAATGTTCGACAAATATTTTTTTTATTTACTCATCAATCACAACAACTAGGTCCAACAACTGGTCATCCACAACTAGGTAGTTGTTCGCCCTTTTAAATTAATTAGCATTAAATCGGTCAGAATTAAAATATTACTATTATAATGTGTTAACGCGTCAACTTTTGGTACATGAAATAGAACTTCATTTAAATACCGCTTAGGCAACTCGCAAGGACCGGCAACTTGTATAATGTTTGTCAAACTGTTTAGCTACAGGCAATATTGACCGACCTTCACACTCAAGCACCACATTTCCGAAAAGTAAATAGCTAAATACAACCAGTCAACTCGTCAAGATTGAGATCTAGGTAACGATAGAGCGTGACAGGACTTGATATTCAAATTAGCGCTGACGAACGAATCTACATAACATAAAGCTACGTTCAAAATCAAAACTCGTTTATTCAAATTAGGCTGAAAATTTCAGCACTTTTTGAACGTCAATATTACATAAGACAGTCTCCCAAAACGCTCGCCCTTCGTCACTTCCTAGTGGTTTCGCTGGGAAAAGTGGTGGAACAAACTCAAAATGCGAAAGTTTGTGAGAATGTATGGATGGATGTTTGTTACTCTTTCACGTGAAATCTATTGAACAGAAATGCATGGCCCACAGATAGCTTATAACCAGGAATAATACATCTCGGATACTTTAACCTCAATATTCCGACCAGATCGCAACTTACGCGGAAACCGCTGGAAATAATGTAATGGTGTAAAGTTTTAGGCTCTACAATGACGATCGTCACACTTCTTTCCACAGTCTGAATATTCTTAAATTGACAGTTAGTAGCTCGCTGAGCAGGATTAACGTAAAGACCGGCCGATCTTCGGAAGAGATTTACAGAATATAATTTAAAAGGATGAGATGCAGCCAGAATCTCAAATTATCTGAAGTGACATAACAATGTCTGACACAACAAACTGATTCGCCGCGTGATAAAGTGAGTGCTACAGGGACACTACCTAAAGCAAAGAAAAAATAGAAAAATAAAGTACTAAAAACGGGAACAACTTTCGAATAATCCCTTAAAGACCGAGAAGAGAAGGGTTTGTTTACCCTTCAGATCCTGCGTTTCAGCACACAAAAATTGGTCGTTTAAACCGCAACTCTATTTACACACAAATTTTTGTGAGACATATATAATGGTGCTGACAATACGACAATAAATTAAAGATCGTGTACCTTGACACATTATCAGTCTACCCATAAAAAATCATATAAATATATCCATTAGTTTAGTCACAGGAAATTATTTTTCATTTTTCACATTTTCTACATGATGTACATGTTGATAAGGAAGCGCTTACAGGTTAATGATCGCCGCATCCTGCGGTACCAAACTTTAATAATAATGGCGCGAAAAAAGCAAGTCGATACAGGATCGCGCTGTCGTCGATCGGAGGTCAGTGTACCAATATTTTTAAACGGTCTTCTATTCCGTTTGGAATTTTATGCGGTTTAGTTTGTTTAAAATATTCATTTTTTTATTTTTGATGCTAGGATTTTTGCTATGGTTTAGGATTATTCCTATGAACCAGCATTGTTCATGTTTTCATTTATTGTCGTATTGTCAGCACCACTCTGTATATCTGTTGTGTGACAAAAATACCTTAAAAAAAGAATCCCCATAGGAAAAAAGGCGACACTTTTATCTATAATTCAAAAGAATTGAATGAAAAAAAAAACACTAACGGTTGAAAAAGGGGTCGAATTTATTATAATAATAAAAGTTCGATGGTAATAAAATTTTAATTTATCATTTGCTAATGCAGTATGGAATCTATCCGAATCACTTAATTGAGTGTAAAAAAGCATAAAGTAAAAAATGATAAGGGCCTCAAACACATTGGCGCAAAACATCCCGTCACGTCGACTCTGAGAAATCAAGATTCATTTCTTTTTCACTTACGTTTCGCATGTTTGTAGATTCTTGGGCGACTTCATAGAAAATTTACTAGGGTTATAGACATCATAAAACGACGCATCTCGTCCAGGTCGTCTTAAAGTAGACGTTGATTTAATCTAAAAATTAAACACGAAATTCAGATTGCAGTTATTACAAAAGTTTAATGTGAACTGTTTTAAAACTGTAAGCACTAAGCCACGAACAAACTCCGGCTGAAGGTTATATCCGTCTTACCGAATGAAGATAAAGGCGGGCTGTCTGACGTCGCGAATCATTCAGGCTACAGATTACGGATTGCGTACAACACGTCATTACGCGCCGCCACAATGCCGGTACTTGGGTGCAACAATAGAGGGAGATTATACCGCTGAAAACTTTCAGGCCAGCTGTACTCAGGACAAGTGTTTCAACATCCCTTACGGATAGCAAAAAAAAAAAATCGGTCTTGGAACCGTATATGTGGGACATCTACTGGGTGCTGCGCTGGCCTCCCTATGAGCGTCAGTGTAGACTGTTACGATCCCAAACTGATGCGGTCCGGGGTCAATCTAGGGGATCGTGCGGTCTATGACCCTTTACGGGGTCCGTGAGGCGACGGTCAATCTCCGGTTCATCGTGTCCTAAAGGCTCATAGCCGTCCGGCTATCCAGCGTCCAGGGATAACGCACGGTCTCCGCTCCGTGAGTAGGCGCGGGCTTGTGGGCGACGGGCATCTCACCGTCCGGTAAGAACCAAACCCGGGTCGACAGCGCGTGGTGTTCCACTTGCGCCTCAAAGTAATGTCAGCACATAATGATGAGGTCGACAAGGACCGATGCTTGCCAAGGTCGTAGGTTGTGCGAAAGAGATACCATGACCTCTAGAGCACAGAACACGGAAGAAGAAACGGCAGAAGGAACACGGATGTGTTTTATTCAGTATACTAATAACAGTAGACCTGAAATGTATCTACCTTACAGCCCAGTAGAAACTGTGAAAAATATCCAGTGTATAAATTATATAGCTTGCCGCCCGCGTGGTATTCGGTTATATCGCGCTTTTATAATTTCCCTCGGGAATATAAATTTCTTCCGCGATAAAAAGTGCCCTATTATTTAATCCGGACTTCTAACTTTACGTCTGCAAAACTTCAAAGCAATCGGTTCAATAGTTACGGCGTGAAAGCGGAACAAACAAAAAAACAAACTCACTTTCCGATTTATAATATTACGAGTAGTAAGGATTATAGCACAAATAAGAAGTTAGATACAAACACATGGCAGCTCTATTGTTCAAGACCTAAAATTCCGCAAAATGTAGATAATCGATTAGTACGAAGCCGCAGCTGTGTTGTTGAAAGACAGCTATCATGAATATTTATTTATAACCTCCTTGAAATATGTTTAATAACTCCATTCACTATTTCCCTGAATTCAATTAAAATGTTTTACAGCGCTGCCTTTACAATCGAATTCCATTTCAGCGAGCTTCTATATTCTATTATGTGCTTTCGGTCTTTTCATCATCTGCCTAGCCTTTTCACAACTATGTATGTTGCGGTCGGCTACCTGTCTAACGGGATTCAGCTGAATATCCATCTTTTCATCATTTTTTTTGACAAGTCGTGGTGGCCTAGTGGTTAAAACACCAGCTTCTCAAGTATGAGTGCGCGGGTTCGATTCCACATCAGGCAAGTAACAATGTAACTTTTCTAAAGTTGTATGTACTTTCTATGTATATCTTGGACACCAATGACTGAAGGTGAAGGAAAACATCTTGAGCAAACCTGGACTTCAAGTCTGAAATCGCCAACCCGCATTGAGCAAGCATGGTGATTACGCTCAATCCTTCTCTGTATGAGAGGAGACCTATGCCCAGCAGTGGGACGATAAAAAAGGTTGATGATGATGATCCATCTTTTACATGGAGCGACTGCCTGTCTGACCCCGCAAAGCCAGTTACAGTGGTCATACGATATCCGAAGGTAAGACTTTCAGGCTTCTGATGATGCTTAACGACGGTCAAAAATCTACGAATGACAGTAAGAAACAAACAAAGATATGGAAGACGGTCACCTATTCTCAGACCAACCACAGCAAGCGTAGCCGTAACCTGATCGATCGACCTGTCCAGCTGTTTCTATTTAGCCACTAGCCCCTCCTTATCAAAACATTCTTTATAGGCTGAATTCCACAACAGCAATATCGTCAGTCCATACAAAATAAGTCACTATGTAACTTAACACAAATCCGTTTGAACAAGTATTTCCATAATCGTGACACAAATTGTCGCTGACTGGTCCGCGTTGCTGTTAGAACTCACGGCGCGGGTACGATGCGCCAAGTGTTGTAGTGTCGAGAGTTTGGTCGTGGAGGGTCTCCACATCAATCTCCCTCTGGCGCAGCATCATTGGTCGTATTGTTGGGTTTAACATTGTACCACCTCGCTCAATTGCAGTCTTCCTTCCTAATCACTAAGTTGTTTAAGTGAATGGGTTTAATAACCTAGTGCGCTTTACCATCAACGATTGCATCACTGCTTAACATCAGGCGGGATTGCAGTCAAGCGCTAGTTTATAATTATTAAAAAAAAAACCGCTTCGTCAGTCCTTAGCCTTAGCCTCACTCCGCTGCACCGCCTTAACATTAGTACTTAACGTGTCTCAAAATATTTAACTGAAGAGAGTATTCAGGTAAGTTTTCTTCTCATAAGCTAGTCGAAAACATAAAGACTACGAGAGTCAAATTCGAGTTATAAGTTAGTTCTAAGTTTTTAAATACCTAAGGATTTAATTTAAGAAGCTGATACATCGTCTTTGAAAAATATGGTTCAATTTTGAAGGTGAGGTTGAAACGATATTTCTAAAAACAATATTAATAATGTCTATCACGTCCTCAGCTCAAAACACATAATTTTATCGAGTTTCCTGATTTCGTGAAGTGAAAGGAAGTAAAGTTAAAGAATACCATCCCTTGAATTATAAAAAAGATAACCGTCAAAAAAAGAAGTCTTTAATACATATTATATCCTACAACAGGCGCGTGCGCTCCTTACAAGCAGAAAAGCTCTGCATACCCTAATAGTCTTCTAAAATTATAATATACTGTAAAATAATTTATATACTACAAAGTTAAAACTAAAAGACTTTGTTAATCAGTTATTGATAACACTGCCATCTATTGGGCCTAGTGCTAACGAGACACATTAGTTGCCTTAGGCGCGACACCCGCGCCTCTTACGGCGTAAGCATAAACAAAATGTGCCTCTTCCGTATCTGTCTGTGTATAAAATTATTTGCTTGTGTGCCTAAACTGTTGTGTACGTGTGCGTGAAATTTCTTTGGGTTTAAAGCCCATGATAAGCACAGCTTCTAATAATGCGACGAATTTAAGAAGTTCAGAAATATAGCATGATTGTTGTTCGTTCAAATACCTTTTTATTTTAGCAGCTTATGTTGTTTCATTATTGGTGTTTTTGGGTTAAATATGTATTGATTGTTTTAAGCGGAATTGAATATTCATTTATTTTAGAGTTTTTGGTTTAACACAAAAGAAAGGTTGCCTTTATAAAAAGTATTATGATAATTATATGTGGTTAGCAGGTTGTGTAGTGTGTACAAATAAATTGTTTTGTTTCTCGTATAGGTATATTATTTTAAAACACGGCTTTGACAGTTCGACGTTATAAAAACTTAAAAGACCTTAAGTTTTTCAACCTACTTGCTTTTGAATTTCAATACTATACTTTATGTTGTAATAATTTTCCTGAAGTTTACAAATTAGCAAAATTTAATAGTTATGATTCCAATGAGTAGTGCATTACGCATATTTATGAAAAGCCAAAGCAGACTCATAGATTTGTCTATCTGTCCATTTTAAAAGAACTTTTAGCGATTTCAAAACGATCTTATATATATTTGATTTTTACAGAGTTATTTAAAAATAGATAGGCGCGTTGATTTAATTTATAGATAGTGAAATATTTTTTTTTAGTTTTTTGAGAAATAAATTATTACTTATTTACAGTTGAGTTAGTAATACCATTTCATTGTATTTTGACAGCCTACATGGCGTAGCGGTAGCGAACGCGGCCGCTGCGTAAGGAGGCGCGGGTTCGATCCTCGCGCAGTGTAAGTATTTGTATGCATGAATATGAATATTTGCACTGGTCTGGTCGTATCTCGGAAAGCACGTTAAGCCGTTGGTTTCGGTTGCCATGCGAACATCTAGTGGCAGTCGTTACGGGTTGTTGGAGCCCACAAAAGTCCAACAATTGGTCTAACTTCAATGCTTCGATATTGCCTTCGCGTTGTGGAGGTCAGACGGCAGTCGCTTCACGGAAATTGTCGAAATTTCGCCAAAAATCAGCAATTAGACTGGAAAAGCGGACCCCAGATTCCAAAGCTTTGGATGCGACTGGTATTAACCCTGAGCTGATGATGATTTCATTGTATTCATTTGGGCAAATAAAAAATACCTAATACCCCACGTATATCATTTATTTGACTTGTTCTTATCATCCATCACATACTTAGATGTTCATTGTAGCCACGCACAAACATCAATTCAATGTTGACATGCGAAAAAGTACGCGACTATGTTAAATTGAAACTACGTTTAAGTTACGTTTTTTAAGTTTTACCATATATAAGCACAGAGATTTGGATAGTAGGTATATTTATGCATACCCCCAATAAAATCTTTGTGCACGCCCCTGTCCTACAATCTTATAAGTTAAGTTTAGAAAGACAGAGAAACAAATAGCTCCAGACCGAAAAGTATAAATCACATTAAACCAACGTAGCAGTTAGTCTGCTGCACAATTTATGACATCAAAATGTCAAGCACACAACAACATGAAAAAAATGTAAGCGATAAAATTACACTTTCGGAGCAAAATAAACCGTTTGGGGCTTGCATACGGAATCGTCAACAGAACCCAAACGTTCACCCTCTAACTGACTCCTGCAGCTTTGCCGCAAAAAATTGCGGTCCGCTTTTCACTGGGCCGCAAAAATAACAGGTCACTTAGAAAACCCGCAATATCTCCCAATCTTATGTACATAGATCCATAAATACATGTATAAATATTAAGTTATAGGCAGATAAGTGGCGCTAATTTTAAAAAAGGTTTCATTTGAACAAGCTATAGATAAAAAAAAGGAATTCTAAATTCTGAAAAATTGAAAAATATCAAATTTCGATTTCTTTTAGCTTTTGTGTCAAACCGAGCTGTCACAGTATCTTGTGCACCAACATGTCATTATCTCCGAAAAGAAGGAAGGAGTCAGCGGAGTACTGCTAGAACAGTAGGTGTATCTTGATCCATGGTTATGGGTAGCTTCCCGAAAGCAGCCCAGCCGAGTTGGATTCGACGATTGACCTCTTTCTCGAAGTTGGATCTTCCTAACCTGGATAGTTTAGTTGCCAGGTACACGTAACTGTCAACAACTTCGAAAACAGAGTCTCCAATCTTTATAGGAGTCGGTACAACATGGGCATTAGACATGACTTTCGTCAGTTATATTAGGTAAAATGTTTTTGATCGATGATTATGTTAAATGTTTTATATTTTATTGACATTTCTATTACATCCACTATAAATAACTGTCAAGATTATTTTCCAAAAGAGTATTATCATTAGTGTAACCAAGTATATCAATAGTATTTCACAAAATATCAGTTGACTAATTATATGACTCACATGTGTCACTTAAATTATAGTATTTTAGCGAATGATTGCAATAAAGGAATTGGTTAATTTGATAATTATGATGAATTTCTTATTCGGAACTTGCCCAAATACAAAAATAAGAAAAAAAAATAAAAAAGTTTAAATTCATGATAATGCTACGTTTTTGGCCCCAAATTTGAAAACGACCCTTTATGGATAAGTCAGTCATCTATAACATACTACAGTTTCACGGATTAGTGTTGTGTATTTATAGTGCAGTCATTGAAGCGAAAAATACGGTCTTAGCTCCGAATTTTTTAACTGTGAACCGATTTGCATGAAATTTTGGAATTAGGCTCATCTTACCCTTAACTTCAAAAGTGAAAATGATCTGAACTCTGCCTATTATTTTTAAGGGATGTAAACAACCCCTTAATGGAAAAATTTACATTGAGCCATTTTATCGCTAGAAAACATCTCTAATAGTAAGTGGTGAAATTGTAAAGTATTGTCTAACATAATTACCTCATATTAATTTAAATCATTTTCAACCCCTTGAAAATCTTACAACCTTGCAAACAACCCCTAAATTGAAAAAATCACAAAAAAAAATACTTTGGTATGACATAAAATGATGTAAGTATAGAGTAAGTATATCAATATCATTGACGTCCTCCGTGGCGCAGCGGTCAACACGCCTGCCTGCGACGTGGAGGCCCCGGGTTCGATCCCCGGCCAAGTCATGATGGAAAACGATTTTTTCCTGATTGACCTGGGTCTTGGATGTTTATCTATATATGTATCTATTATAAATATAGTATCGTTGAGTTAGTAAAAAAAAAAAAGTTATATTTTATATTCTCTATAATAAGTATCAAAATTTTAACCCCATTTCAACCCTTGAAAACTACCCGTTGATATAAAATTGTAATTTTTTTTTTATATGATGAAAAGGATTTAAATATTATTCCACACTCTCGAAAATGATTATCATATTCTTAAGCTTTTCTACCCTTAAAACTACCCCTAACACAGTGAATATACAGGGTGGCGCAATAGAACGTGCATATTGCATCATCTTTTTTTGCGGGGTAGAAGGGGCGTGGGCGAGGGGAGACCGATATCGTTGGGTAGCGCGGTTCATGAAGTTTTAGTCACTATGAGTCACTTCGACGGGAAGCGTCGCGCATTTTGCGTGCGCGCATTTTACGAAAACTCTCGTTCGTACGTAGTTGTCAGGCTACTATTTTGTTCTGAGTATGGTGTACGGCAAATTAGGGAGGCTCCGAGTGCTAATTTAATTAAAATCTGGATAAAGCGGTTTGAAGAGACTGGATCGACGTTTAAACCACACGCAAAAGGTCGTCCACGCACATCTAGGACCGAAGACAATATTGAGAGTGTTAAGCAGTCGGTACGAGAAGATCCACAAATGTCTACTCGCAAGAGATCGTCTGTCCTAAACATATCGCGACGAAGTTTGCAACGAATTTTAAACTTGGATCTTAAATTGCATCCATACAAGCTGCAATTAACTCAAGAATTGAAAGACTCTGACTTCATAGCACGGCTCACATTTGCTAATGAAATGCTCAATCGGTTTTCAAATTTTGAAAACATCCTTTTCTCTGATGAGGCACATTTTTATATGAATGGGTTCGTAAACCGCCAAAATTGTCGTTATTGGAATAGTGAGAATCCCAGACTCAAATATCAAAAACCGTTACATAGCCCTAAAGTGACAGTTTGGGCCGCAATCTCTGCCAAAGGAATAATTGGTCCTTATTTTTTTGAAAACGCACGGGGGCAAAACATCACTGTTAATACCGAACGCTATGTTGCGATGTTGGAAGGTTTTTTGGCCCCAGAACTTGAAAATTCAAGAATAAAGAACTCTAGGACTTGGTTCCAACAAGACGGAGCTACCAGTCACACATCAAATGACTCCATGGCGGTTGTGAAGCAGATGTTCCCTGGCAAACTGATTTCGAAAAGAGGTGATATCCCATGGCCTCCGCGCAGTCCAGACTTGACGCCTCCTGACTTTTTTTTGTGGGGATACCTCAAACACAAAGTCTACACCAATAATCCGAGAAACATCAGTCAGCTCAAGGAGAATATTCGTGGTGAAATGGCAGCAATTACACCAGCACTACTTAAGAAAGTTTTCGGTAATTTCCGTTTGCGGTTAGAGGAGTGCCAACGTAGAGAGGGTCATCATTTAGATGATGTTATTTTTTAAAAATAAACTTCAGTTATCACTTTTTTTTTGGGACAAAACCCGCCACACTTTTCCCAACCACTGCAACTCCTGAAAGCCAGAATCAACAGTGGCGACCGCCAGAAAAACGCCGAGCAATGAAGCTCGACGAGTCCCGGAGAAACGATTCAACTGTCTTGGGTCCCGCAACGAAATTAATCAGAAAAGAATAGCGGAGGAGTAAGAAAAAAGATATTTTTTCCACTTCCCTCCATAACAAGCAGGAGACAGAACAGAACTAGGCCAATCGGCACAAAGGGACATTATTGCATCTGGGAGAAGCCCAGATTGCCAAACACCACGGAATAAAATTTGATTAAGTTAATGGGTCCTAAGTAGGTATTAGCTGTTACAATTGATTCCAATAATAGGTATGGCAAAAGCGCCTGAACGCACGGAAATTGGTTCTAGTTTCTACAAAGTCCGTATAATAAACGACTCCGGATGTAACTTGTACACTATCCAACATAATATTGCGTTCATTCTGCCAAAGAACACACTCGCACAAGATGTGATGTGCGGACTGTTCAAATTCACAGTTCGATGTAGAACACTGACACAAAGGGGAAGGAACAAGTTTAAAAGAATACAGTTTACTTTTAAAGTTGCCATGACCTGTGAGAAATTGGGCAACGCAGTGGTCAACCTCCAGTCATGTCTTAGCCAGCCGATTGCCAACGGATGGAAAGAAATGGAGGTGCCGGCCCTTGATGGAATTATCCCACCTACTTTGCCATTCGGATAAGAGGTCCTCCCAGACTTCAGTCTGGGGTTTAAATAATCTAGAGATTTTATTAAAGTCGCGTTGTGTAACAAAATTAGTGTCCATGGCCTCCCCCCTCGCGGAGTAGTACATTGAAGCACGTCGCTGTACCTCAAGGTCGACTGGAAGTACACCTGCCAGTACCGGTAAGGCTTCAGTACTGACCGTTCTATACGCCTTGCATAAAAATATCAATGCCAAACGTTGGCTTTGAAGCAGTTTACGTCGCGCCGCCCCTATGCTGGCCCTATCGGCTCAAACAGGTGCACCGTAGCACATACATCCTAAGTAGGTAGCTCCATATATAGTTTTTAAAGTTAGGAATGATAGACCCCAAGTTGCTTTGGATATTCTAGTTAGAGCATAAAAGTTCCTTTTAGCTTTTTCACCAACTATTTTTATATGTTCGATAAATGAAAAATTCCTTTCTAAGATCATACCAAGGTAGCATACGGATTGCTGTTTTTTAATGGGAACGTTGTTAAATTTAATAGTAGGCAATGATTTAAGATTACCTTTTAGTAGAAGTTGATAGGTTTTATGTGGCGCAAACGCTAGGCGGTTACGATCACCCCACTGAGATATTAAATTTAGGCAAGTATTGGCCAAGTTCTCAAGTCCAGCTCGGGTACTTGACTGAATGAGCAGTAGGCCATTGTCCGCGTAGCCAGTAAGTGAACAGCCGCAAGGAAGCGGGATCGCGAGGAAGTCATCAAAACCCAAATTTCATAAATAAGGACCGACAACTGAACCCTGAGGACATCCCATGGTTAGTGTTTTAGTACTAGAAAAATGACCGAGCTTAAGTACCGCGGAACCGTTTATAAAGTAAGAGTAAACGAGATTATATATGTTTCTATAGCAACCGCGGGTTTTTAATTTTAACAACAGCATAGGCCACCAGGCGTTATCAGAAGCCCCAGAAATATCCAGGAAGATCCCAATTACGTACTTGTTTTCAGATTGGTTAACGGTTCTTCTGACACAAAGCGCCGCGTCGACTGTAGATTTACCTATGGTGAAGCCATATTGATTATTATGGAATTTTGGACCGTTCGGTAGTAAACGTGGAACGATGAGGCGCTCAAGAAGTTTACCCAAAGATGGTAGAAGTGTGATAGGACGATATGACTTCGGATCATCCGGTGGTTTGTCACCACACTTTGGTATTATTCGTATGAAACCGCGTCGCCATTTACGAGGAAAAACGCCTTCAGCAATGCATCGGTTGTATACAGTTAAGATGGCATCACCCTCTGTTTTACACGCTTCTTTAATCATCCTATTAGATATTTTATCTTCACCTGATGATTTGTTGACCGGTAGTTTTCTAACAATATTTATAAATTCGTCATTAGATGGTACGTCTGACATTGGTGATTCAGGTGGCACAGGAGCCTACGCTCGAATCTGTTGGTGGTAGTCGCTATCGTTAGCCGGTGAATCATCAGGGATAAGTGTATTAATTAGCACTTCTGTTGTTTCCTCTATGCATG
Organism: Sesamia inferens; assembly: GCA_037179545.1. NCBI lineage: Eukaryota > Metazoa > Arthropoda > Insecta > Lepidoptera > Noctuidae > Sesamia > Sesamia inferens. The sequence goes on from CM073935.1 coordinate 31,819,119, forward strand.
TGGTATGCTTATTGGTATGCTTATCATTGACTTTAATGTTTTGAACGTATGCAAGGTCGACCGATCTGTTAGCTTTAAATTCGTGATATAAGGGAGACCACGGACCCTCCCTGTCAAGTTTATCAACGATTTTTCGCAACAAGTTACCCTTAGATTTTTCCACCGATGCTTTGTAGCGTGACTTGGCAACTCTAAAAGCATTTAAAGCGAACGTAAGATCTCCAGTAATCTTTCGGCTCTTGAGTTTATTTAACTGTCTACGCGCTCTGCGATATCTTTTACGCTGTTCAACTAAGTTCAACTAAGTCAGTTATCACTTAATAATTGCTTAGTTTTATTTCAACTATACCTTTTGTATTTATTTTTTAATAATTATTTTAAAAATGCACGTTCTGCTGCGCCTGTACATGATTACATATTTAAAAATAATTTACGTGTGGTCTTGATTAGCGTAGTAACTATAGTTTTCATTACTATAACTAAAATTGCTATCAAGTAAATACTTAATTCTAGTAAGTTTGTTTTCTTGTATAAAGACTTCGGGGCATTATGGGCGGAGTAATATGGGCATGCCCATAGTGCCCCAGTTTCTGATTATGAACTAACGGTTATTTTTCTCTTTTTGCAGCATTGCACATGGTGTTAATCCAAGCTCTTTATTGGACATTCAGCGAACTGAGACTCCACCTCCAGGTCCGTCCTCTTCATTTCATGTTGTGTCACCAACAAATATAATGCCTATTCCCAAGGCTCAACAGCAAAAAAAACTAAAAGACAACGCGGAAGAACGGCAATAATTACAAATTTACCATATAAAAAGGAACTAGAGCAGAAAGTACAAAAGAAACCTGAAGTTAAAAAGGGAAAAAAAGGTCTTGAAGAAAATAAGTAAGAAAAATAAAGAAACTGAGTCTGAAGATGACGTCGAGTGCCTCTATTGCGGTGATTGGTACTCTCAATCTACAGAAGGTTGGGTATCATGTAGAGCCTGTAATAGGTGGGCTCATTGTTCTTGTGTGCAGGGAAGACGACAATGATGACGAATCCATACATATTTGCTCATTTTGTGCTTGATTTTAGAAGTTAGTTAGTATTATGCCCCAGCTGTGCCCAACGTGCCTCTGGTACGGGGCATTATGAGCAGAATCTCATTTTTATTTAAGTTCGCCAAATGCGTAAACTATAAGTCTGAGTTCATTATTGTTTAAGATGATTAAAGTTAACTAAAAAGTCTAATAAATGATTACTAATTGAGCCCGATATTTCACTTAAATCCTAAAATATCACATCCTGTCCATAAAGGGCCCATGCTGCACCGGGTTCCCCTAGTTAAAAAAAAAAAAAAAAAAAAAAAAAAAAAAAAAAACATATGACGTTTAAAAAAGATCAGTGATCCTACTTGCTTAATAAAGGATTTCATTTCAGTGTCTTGTTCAATTGTCGTAATTTTTAACAAAGTCTAATAATTGTGGAAATGGAAATTCCTCCAAAAAAGAAGTCGCTCAAAAGTATAGATCAGAATGGGAAAAACAAGAAGAGTTTAAAATGTTGATAATACCTGTTTTGGCTGATCCCACTAAAGCCTTTTGCTCGTTTTGTCACAGTGAAATATTCGCTAAATTAAATGATTTAAAGAAACACGCCGATACAAAAAAAAACACAAACAAAAATATGAAGCAATATCAAAAAATCGTTATATATGTTTTACTCCAGCTCCTAAAGTGAACAGGTGTACTCAAACAGCCGAAGGTAAGCTTGCCTTATATATAGCGGAACACATTGCAATTTGTCAAATAGACAATCTGTCAGAATTGTGCAAAGATGTATTCGCGGACTCAAAATGTGCTGACATAAAAATACACAGAACGAAGTGCACTCAGATTATCAATCAGGTTCTAGCACCACATTTCAGAGAAAACCTTGTTAAAGATATTGGTAGCCAAAAATACAGCCTTATTTTGGATGAATCTACAGACGTTAGTATTGCCAAATTCATGGGCGTAATTGTGAGATATTACAGCTTGACGCAAAATTCTGTTATATCTGCTTTTCTGTCACTGGAGCCTGTAGAGCGAGCTGACGCGAACGGCCTTGTCTCAACATTAGTAAATTGTTTACGATCACACGGTGTATCGCTCGAAAATTTAATTGGGATTGGGACTGATAACGCTGCTGTAATGACAGGGTGTCACAACAGCGTATACGAAATCCTTAAGTGGTAGCACAATCTACCGAATTTAATCCAAATAAGATGCATCTGCCATTCCCTGCAGTTAGCCGTCAGTCATGCGTCACAGCACTCTATTCCAACACAAATTGAATTTATCATTAGAGAAACATATAAATGGTACTCAATGTCTTCAAAGAGCCAGCATGGGTACAAGGAGCTGTACAGCCTCATTAACTGCGGTGAAGAAGTGTGATACTCGCTGGCTATCTATAGAGCCAACTGTTGTCCGAATTTTGGCACAGTGGGAAGAACTTAAATTACATTTTTCTATTACTGAAGATAAATGCCATACTGCTGATTTATTGAGTAGAATGTACAGCGACGAAACCAATCGTTTACATTTCATATACTTGAAAAGTATCCTAAATGACGTCCAAATGGGCCTCAAAATTTTCGAAGGCGAAAATACAGATTCGTTTAAATTATTAAGTTCTTTGATGAATTTATTACGACCAGTCTGCAATAGAATATTGATAAAGAACACTGCAATAACCGAAAAAGATTATTTGACCATTCAAATTGAGAATCACCTAAGCTCAGTACCTCATCTTGGATACATGTTTGAGTCCCGTGTCGCTAAAGCCAATTTACCATCCCAAACCGTTGCAACAGTTCGAAAAAGCTGTATTGATTTTACCGTACGCCTAGCAAAAGAAATTCAAAACAGATTACCCAGCAATTACATGGCCATACAAAAAATTACACAATTATCTGTATAGAATACTTTAAAACAGTTAGATAACTCAATCGCTGAACTCGCGGTAGAACTAGGCTTTGAGGAGAACAAAATTAAAAACGTTTTGACACAGTGAAATGGGACATCACGACTACGGATAATGTACAATTTTGGGCTCATGTATTAAAATAATTTTAATTTTAAAACGAAATTGCCATAACTATCTCTTGCCAGGTGATGTCCTTATCAAGATCACTAAAACTATTAAAAATACATCCATTGTGCAACCATCCATTCCAAGTACTTCTACTGTGCAACCATTGATTTCTACTACTTCAGCATCATTAGAAGTCGTCGTCGAAGACGAAAATGACGCAATAGATACCGAAATTATTGCTTGTTTAAACCTATAGATTTAATTATTATGATTGAAATTCTAACTTCATTTCAAGAGGTAACCAGAAATTATTTTTGTTGTGTTTGTATTATGCATACAGATTTGCTTTTATTTACACCATATTTTGTAACCATGAAATATATGGAAATATTTAGCGACTTCTAGCGGATTTTTTATTAGTTTTTTTTTCAACATCTAGGGACTTTTGTTTCGAGGTCTAGGGACTTTTTATTTTCCTAAACGGCAACACTGCATCCATCTGCGTTTAGTACCGCGTTAGCGCTTGTTGAGGTCGGACCCGTGTCAAAATGTTTCTCCCTCGTCTTAGTTTCTATTCTATCGTAGTAAGCGTACGCATTGCTATTGTGTGCATTTGTACTATGGACGCGGTTTTTTTATCTTTGTAACGATTTATTTCCGAACAATATATTATTTCAATTAGTATCGAGGTTTTCGGGGGTGCAGATCATGAAAATGACGTCATTTTTGAAAACCAAGATGGCCGACACCAATTTCATAATATTTTTACATAGGTGTCATGAAAGGGGTTTTCGGGTGTGCTGATCACGAAAATGACGTCATTTTTAAAAAAATATGTGTCCTGAAGCAGCCAAACTGATACTATCTATCAAACTCTTCATAATATAGTTAATTCTAGGCGGAATACGATTAATTTTAATATTGGTGGAAATGGCACTTATGAAAAACCCATTGATTTAAAAGAAAAAAACATTAGATGCGCCCCTTATTTACAATACAGCTCCCTTATTTTACGTGCAAAAGACTTTTTATAGTGCTTATATTAAAGCTTATTTCAAGCACTACAAAACCCTTTTGTATTAGAATGCATAAAATGCATCTGCGCGCCGCTAGATGGCATTGACCACATCGATTAAATTTCTTACAAAATAAAAAAGTCTTTGATCTTTAATATCTAGCTTAATATTGCACTTAGAATACTTTAAAGAAAATGTGGAAAAAATTGCTAATTTTCAATTGCCAATAACTTGAAAAGTATTGGATTTTATTAAAAACTCGATAGATGATTTTTGCTTAAAATTAGGCCTTCTATCGAAATGCAAGGATATTTTGAAAAAACAAAATTCACCCCCGAGAAGGGGTGGCAGGGTGGTTGCGGAGTTCAAATAATTTTCACTTTTGACGTTAAGGGTAAGATGAACCTAATTCCAAAATTTTATGCAATTTGGTTCACAGTAAAAAAAAATTCGGAGCAATAATGCTTCAATGACTGCACTATTAAGAAAGTATCACACTTTTTACAAGCAAACCGGAATTTTTGGGGCCCAATGTAAAAAAACTGATGTTATTAAATATATTCCATTCCAAACTACTATTAGTTGAGATAGTTACATGCCATTATCACGTACTAAAATTAGCAAAAACCAAAAATAAATTTAGGGTTGTTATGAAAAGCATGTCTCGCGACCCCTACAGATTATATGAGGGAAATATAATATTGTAATTCATAAGAGTCGACGAAGTGTGAAGAGAGGGCCCCACCCAGGGGGCAAAGGGGAAGTCTGCAGTCTCCGCGTGTGGAGAGGAAATAACTAACACTCATCATACACGCCATTATTGGCTAATGAGTGACTCGACTACTTCTGTAAGAGGATTACTAAGAAAATGGGTGTCAGAACCAGAAAATAAGTAAATTATAGTGTGGGGACGTAGCAGTAGGGAATAAATCACAAGGCGATTAATATGAAATGCCGAGCTGGGGTAGGTTGAAGTCGTTTTATAAATTATAATATCATTTTATGAGCACGGACCATCTTTCAATAAACAAAAACGCTACAATAAAACACTTTTAGCACAATAAAGCTTGCTCATAAAGAAATGCTTATTTAACATCAAAAGAAGATAAATTAAAAATCCCAGCATCCACTTTTTACACAATATAAAAACGTTTGTACGTTTTATATTGTGCAAATCTTCCTGAAAGCATCCCGCAGCACATTGAAACCGAGCGCTTATTAACAAAACGACTAGGAGCACAGAACGAAAGCGCCCCACTCAAGTGCAACCTGTAAAATATGGCTGAAATAAAAGCGCAGCGACGGCGACCTACAAAATTATTGGACATGTTTCACAATACAATACAATGAAATTTTGTGAGCCGGCTACTGTCTACGTCTGTTGACTGAACAAAATGTTTTGTATTCCGAATTGTGCGGTTGGAATTTCCTTTTCTATTCATTACACGACTGCTGGTGAAAAGAAAAACTGTTTGTAGCAAAAATATAGCGACAGTAATGAATGTACCGTCGTGTGTACGGTTTTATCAAAAGAGATTCATAAGAATTTCAAAGCTGTCATCCATTTCCTACCTTGCCAGCTCGCTACGAAGATACGTAGCACATAACGCCTACGCCGTAGTCGTATGTATGCGACGAAGCCGTAGCATTCAAAGCACCAACTTTTCGCCGTAAATGATTAAGTTTAGTTTTATGATCTTCCTGTACGAGTCACAATAAATATTTTTCTTTCTTTAATACCATTGCATTTCTGCCATCAAATTCTGAAGTGGCAATTTAGTAAATAGCGCTCCATTTTAATGAGCTTACAAAAACATGTCGAAATCAGTTCATTGAAGATTTTTCCTAGTTCCGCTGTTTTAAAAAAACGCGGCGAATAGCATTGTAAATATATTTCGGAAGGATGAGCTCGATAACCTTTATTTATGTTCTAATATATACCACTAAATATACTACATATCAAATGTTGTTTGTTTTTTTTTATAATTATAAACTAGAGCTTGACCGTAATCCCGTCTGATGGTTAGCAGTGATATAATAGTTGATGGTAAAGCGCGCTAGTTTATTAAGAGCCTATTCACTCTAGCCTTGAAGACACTTCAATTGTAGTCAGACGTTTCAGACAGTTTTCAACTTGTTCCAGTCCCTCGATGTACGCTATAAAAAAGACGAGGCGAAACGCTTCGTCCGGATCGAAGTGGTGTCAACAACGTAAGGGTGGACACTAGCCGTACGACGGATCAACCGATGATGGAACGGAGATGGGGGAATTAAGTCATGCAGTTCCCTGGCACACTCACCTGTGCTCTAGGCTATGTAGACCGTTTTGAACTAAATCTAAATTCCTTACTAGCCCGATCACATGGCAGGTATCTCTCTACAACTATGCTGTCATTTGCATACTAGTAGATACCGGGCATCACCAGATCGTTAATATGCTGCAGGAAAACGGTTGGAGAGAGAACAGAGCCCTGAGGAATACCGGTTAGTCGACATGGGCTTCGATGAGTATCCATCGACATCAACTCTGAGGGACCGTTCGAAAAAACATACCGTGTATTATATACAAACCACAACATTTGCTTACTCACTTACGTTACGTTACGAGCTCAAAGTGGGGATTATTTTCCTATTTTCTATTATAACAGACTACCCACATAACACCGTACATTTTTTCGTGATAACCACACCCAAAGACATCATAAATCTCTGCGTCGAGTTAAATGATCCAAGCATCTCGGGAGCGATTTCTTTCATTTACGGAGATCGTTACAATAAAGCCCAATTTTCTGTTTCTATTCTCTGCATCGTTTGTTTCTATCACAAATATTATTGGTGATATATTATTGCGTGACAAGTCGATTATAAGTCAATCACTACTAGGAAGGTATTTTTGTTTTTCCGGAGGCTTTTATTTAGCTGATAAGAATTTTTCCCTGGCAGGCGTGGCATCGGTATCCCTGGACCCCTTTACGATGTGCTGACATCTCTAAAGCGTGCGTAGAACACAACGCGCCGTCGCCCTGTGCCTGGTGAATACCGGGTGGCGAGTTGCCCGCTGTTCGTAGCCCGCAACCCCACGCCTACGATCAAAAATCAAAATCAAAATCAAAGCATTTATTTCAAATAAACCAGTTACAGGCACTTTTGAATTGTCAGAAGGTCGGTCAGTCAGTAAGGTGAAGCTAGTCGCCCATTCCAAAGAGTAGGTACCTATGGAGAAGAACGGGCAAAAAACTCCATGGACACTCTTTTAAATTATCAAGCTATTGATACAAATATTTGATTACATCATTCATTTTGAAATCAATCGTGTGAGAACGATGCAGAAATATATTGTACGCTGAGAGCGTCCATTATGGAAAAAAAAACAACAATTCAGAAATTAAAATACGCCATAGCAGCTAAGAGATGACCAGTCCCCTCTGACGGCGTCCGTTCACGAACATGACGTATGGATCAGCATCATTCAGCTCAACCATATTGAAGGGAACCTAATGACCCAACACACACGCCACCACCAGCGAGACATTTGAGTGAGCATGACATACTCTCAACAGCCATAGCACTATCAAGTCAATAAACGACTAACCCAACAAATAGATGCTTTACAGCAAGTAGATCGTGCTCATACGTGTTCCATGCAATTATACAATACTAAGAAATTGAATCTACATAATGCAAAGACAGTTTTGTCCAAGGTTCAGCAGCTCCAACGGTGTTCCCGAATGCTAAGTTTAGCTCCTGTGTAGCTGCACCAGTGCCGAATACCCCTGTCAGCGATGCAATTCCGTAACGTACAATATGCCTGGCTACATAGTGTGTACTGGCTTTGAGTTAAAAAAAAACAAACGATTGCAAATTTAAACTACAAGAGGAAAAATCAAAGAACAATCAGTGTAAGCATAGAAATCGGACGCAGCTCAAGCCCAAGCCTTTTTGTCGTCAATATAATCTTTAACACTATAAAATGCTTTCTGACACAACTTACGTTTAATGAAGGATTTGAATTTATTCAGGCTCAGATCTTGAACCACCTCTGGAAGTCTATTGTAAAAAATCACCGGGAGTTTGATGTCGTCTCCCGATTAGGGCGGCTCCTGCGGCGGCTAGAGGCGTGAAGGCGCCGGGATTCCTGCTCCCACATGCGCTCCGCCTCCTCTTTGCCATTGTAAACAGTCAGGTTCTAAATCAACAGATAGCTGGGCTGCTGGGAAGTTTGTTCCGACACGTCAAACTGCACCAGATAGTGGCGAACGGCGAGGTTTCTAGGGGATTGAAGATTTTGAAGTTCATATAGTGCTGACTCTCAGCCAAATTTAAATAAATGACTTCTGATTCTGATATTATATTGACGAATAGGGTGACTTTCGTGTTGGTACGAGTATTAATTTTCTACTGTTATGTACGATTAAAATAATTCTCACAGCTGATGTGCTAGGGGTTGATTGACGATGCGGGATAAATAACGTTATCGCGCTAAAATTCGCCAATCCTGTACTTTATCGAATCGGTATATATTTTAAAATTATGGTCCGTTTAGTAGCAGGAAACTATTGGGAATTTATTTTCTAAAAAAAAAAATATTGACTTTGATAATTATTATCTTTGGTGTCACGGTGTAACGCAACCGGGCCTATTTTCAAATTACAATGAATTATGAACCTAGCAAACATACATTAAAACGAATGAGTTGCAATCTGTTAAGAATGGTAAACGTCCGTCCCTACTCCCCGTAACAAACCCCATACTTTTTTTTTTACATTTTAAGAAAAATAAAGATGAACATTATACAAATAAAGCTAAACACTCATTATTTCAATTTAAATTCAGAATTGGAACGAAAAAATCCAGTTAGCCCATTTAAGGGTAATGTAGCTTCGGCACTCCCTGAAAATGAGATTCTTAAATCGCTATTGTTGGATCTTACCCGTCGGGTCGGCGATATCGTTTACGAATTATTAACAAACATAAAACAGCGTAAATATGTCTTTAAAGCCGCGTTACCTTGAGGCAACGGATATTAAACCCTCGGTAACTGAATAATCGACGTCAAAGCGTTAAATGAAACATTGCCTTTCGTCTTACAATTAATGTTTCTCTTGTGTCAATCACAGTCTCAATACCTATACCGTCATTTGTGTTGTAAAATTTAGTTCGTAATTCCTAGTGGAGAGGGCTGTGATAGCGCGAGTCAACACTCGAGGCGTGTAGTGCCGTGGCTCGGACGTGTAGTGGGTGACGCGCGACCCGTCGATATCCAGTTAATTGAAGGACCATCGCCACGGCATTATGGCAGCAATGACCGACACTCGCCGACTCAGTTACGCTACTCTCTCTCACGCTGATTGAGCTAGATAATATGTGTATTATCTAGCTCAATCCAAATAAATCAAACCCATTTTATAATAAATATGTAGATATGATTGAGAAGGTCCAGCGTAAGTTTCTTCGCGCCATGCACTATAGGTGCTATAAAAGAAGTTTGACGTACTCACAATTAATTAGCAAATATAATATCTTACCATTACAGTCTAGGCGGAAGTTTCTAGAGGCCAGCACACTGCATGGTATCATTCATAATTACTTCGATTGCATTGATCTCACAAGTAAATTGTGTTATGCGGTCCCTCGTACTGTAAATAAGCGTACCTACTGTCCGTGCAGGTACATTGTTTGCTGTAAATACCTGTCGGACTAATTCAGGATTGCGATGCCCTATTCGTCGTATGGTAGAATCATATAATAGCCCAGTCATATTAGGTAAAAAAAGGGGTCAACCTCGGAATGAAAGATAATAAGCTGCAAATTGGTATGAACCTTTGTTTTGTCATTCTAAATGTTGTCTCAAAAGTCACAACCGTTATCGTGTCCGCGTCTCAAGATATTCAAGGTCAAAGGTCACAAAAATCGGTTTTTCGCGAATATCTGGCTTCCTATCGGTTAAATGAGATTTGCATTTATTATAAAAGTTGTAGGCTATAAAATTCCCTACAACTTTTGTTTAAACTTTTTTTTCATACGACCAACCGTTTTGAAGGTAGAGCGCGAAGAGTGCACATCGTACAGTCATATACGGCCTAATGCAAGGTCAAGCGTGAGTTATGGTTATCAGTACGTTATAAAGTCAATTATTTACTTTTTAGGGTTAGGGAAGGACTTAGAACCTCAAGAATGGGGCTGGATGCTTGAAAATGAAATCCTGGAGCCCATACGAACGTTATTACCTCCAGCACCAGCCGAACTACTAAACGTAATATTTTGCAATTGCAAAAATGGTTGTGGTTCCCGCTGTGGATGCAGAAAATCAGGGCTACAATGTTCTTTAGCTTGCGGCCAGTGCAACGGACAAGCTTGCCTCAACGCTTCACTGTATCCAAGTAATCCCGATGAAGAAAATACATATGATCCCGATATTCTGGAAGGTTTGGAGATGAACATGACAGATAATGAGGATGATGACAATGAATCGAACATTTTTGAGCGACAAGAAGAAGAAGACGACGAAGAAGAAGATAATTAGCTTTAATTACAATTAAAATCAACAAAGATACTTTTGATATTTGAACTCACATTTTGATAAATGTATATTATGCCGTATTTAATAATAAATAAAAATATGTGTAAAATATATATACTCTTACTATCATTTTAACTTAAAATAAAACTAGAATATATAATCCAGAATTAGTAATATTTTATACTTAAATAGTTAAATATGAATAATTATATATAAATAATCAAGTTACTTACTATAATTAAATATAAATAATTAATAGTTAGTACATAAATAATGGGCATTGTTTAATAATTATAATTTCCAAGTAAATAATTGACTTTATAACGTACTGATAACCATAACTCACGCTTGACCTTGCATTAGGCCGTATATGACTGTACGATGTGCACTCTTCGCGCTCTACCTTCAAAACGGTTGGTCGTATGAAAAAAAAGTTTAAACAAAAGTTGTAGGGAATTTTATAGCCTACAACTTTTATAATAAATGTAAATCTCATTTAACCGATAGGAAGCCAGATATTCGCGAAAAACCGATTTTTGTGACCTTTGACCTTGAATATCTTGAGACGCGGACACGATAACGATTGTGACTTTTGAGACAACATTTAGAATGACAAAACAAAGGTTCATACCAATTTGCAGCTTATTATCTTTCATTCCGAGGTGAAAGCCCTAATATGACTGGGCTATAACCGCAACTTCATTGACATTGATATTTTTATATGTTCCAAATCCAAATTTAAATGTGATGTTTTGAAAATTTTGTCTAATGATGGTGAGAAATAGTGTGTTTTATCAAAAATTTAGTTAATTTCAACCTTTTTCATTAATTTCTTATTAAGAATTGTAGTAAGTCAATTATTTAATTTATGTAATTATTATTATTTTATTATTTTGGTACTATTTTTGTTTGTGATAATAAGGAATATATCCCAGTTACTTATTCATTATTGTTTAAAATTTAATATTGTTATTATTGTGTTCAAATGTTATTAATTAGTTAATTAAGCCATCTAGTGGCACTCTTTATAACGTATTCCTATATTGTTAAGATGCGGATAATGCAGTGGGCTGCAATATTGTTATAATAATGTTATATTACTGTTTGTAAATATTTTATATTGTAGCTGTTTATTGTCCCATAATTAATAAAATAAAATAAAATAAAATTATAAAATAGCAGAATTTAATTAATTTGAAATATAGTGCGCGTTTATTAGATCGGCGTTTTAATTTTAATGTCTAGCGGCAAAATTTCAATGCTGATGCCAAAGGATACCACGGCATCGTTGCCGATGAAATGCCAATTTTATTACCATACTTTTAAGTAATATTTTCCTATCGTCGCATAAAAATCCCCTGCTGTGTCGTGCTGCTAGTGGGCCGTGGAGTGTCTGGGCCTTGCTATGCTATTTTTGTGAAACAATATTTTATTATGTAAAGTAATAAAAGCAGAATAGTTTGTTTATTTAAATACTTGAAATCGCAAATCTCAAGAAGTATGGGTTCGAATTGAAACATAATTTATTGTTGTATCTGTGTTCGATAGTCCATTTACCGAGAAAGGATTTAGGCTATACAACATCACGCTGCGACCAATAAGAGAAGAGCATTAATGGAAAATGTAGCAAAAACGGGAAAATAATCCTTTTTGAAAACTACCATTGCGTACTGCTTTAACTTTAATAAAAGTACTTATATGTGGAGATATCCAAAATTTAAAATAACTCCGCAAAAAAATAGATAACGCGCAAGGCTGGCGAGGGCAGCGAAACTGCGCTAAAACCGCAAGCATTCATTCAACCGCGATAACCGAAATTCAGGCGGACGAAGTCGCGGGCAAAACATATGTAGTATTCAATAATTACACTGATACGTAGGTACCAACCTCACATGAATAAAACAATACCGTTCTCTGCATATCTATAACAACCAACTGGTCCATAATGAATCCAATCCTGCTAGAATCAAGAGCTTGCAATAAATTACCATGAGCATAAGTAATAATAATAATAATTAATAATCCTCAACGTTTACCTACATGCAAGCGGGACGAGCGGAAAAATAAAAGAAGGCTTAAAAAGGCCTAACGAGGCAAATTGACACCGCGTTTATTAACCGATGTCTCTCCGGCAGGGCTTTGTTCCCTCCTCCTCTAAAATAATACATAACATTTAGCTAATACAGTGCTTGTTCCGATTAAACGGCGGCGTCCGCTGGGCACAAGCCGAAATTGATAAATATTTAACTACAGTCAATTTCGTCAGTCAGGCGAAAAATAGCGGGCGCAAATTGGCTTAAAAGGTAATTAAATGACCGCCTAAGTATCATATTAAAATAAAAATTCCGAACTTTATTGCTTTACTAGCTAGAGTTTGGCCACGGTTTCGCCCCAGTGAGAATCCCACGTCGAAATTAATTTATGTTGTAATCAAATTTATAAAACTATGTTTGTGCCTTTTTTAATCCGAATCCGTCCAGCTATATTACGCCGATCCGAAACATATATCCAGTATAACAGACAAACGGACAAAAATATACATATTTCCGGTATCAGATCGGATCGCGTAAAACAAAAATATTCAGGGTACAGTTTTGACAGTAAATGCGATCGATAATAAGCTGTCCAGTTGTCGAATTTTCAGTAAGTATGCATTTCAGGGTAATTAATCAATCATTCACCAATTAATACAAATTATATTACTTAACGAGTCATTTCATTACTTATACTAATTCTACCATTTACAAATGCCCCAGCTCAATATTTCCTCGATGGCACGTTATTGGGCGAGCCGGCGGCACAAGTTAACAGCTTTATTTGCACGCCAAAGAGGATTAGTCATGAGCGCGGTAGAAACAGCCAAGTATTGTATTTACGACGGTTACATAAAATATTCATTTAACGCCGGGTTAGGGTTCGACGGGGATACAGTCAATAACCACAAATGCAATTAATACTTTATACCCGCGTTGAACCGGGCATGTTAATGTTGCAGCGACCGCTATTAGCGATATCTACATACATTACGTTGCATTTGTTTATTGTTAGGTCAAAGCAAGTTTAAAAAATAGATAATTATCTAATTGGCGGTAATTTAATTCATCAGATGAAATAGACCTACCTTCCGTGTCTGGCTTGAGGGCTTGGCTGACTGGTTTGAGGGTTATACTAAGCAATAAGCAGCAGTATCTATATGTGCCTACCTTGATAACTCCGCGGGGTTAGACTGGGTTGGTTAAACCGATGATATCATTTTGTTTTTTAAAAAAGTCATAGCGACAAGTGTTATAAAAATAAAGATATTATTGTAAAAAAAAGGTCAACATTTTAAATTTTATATATGTATACCTATCATTCTAATTAATGCGCCCTTCAGAAGTACAAAATGAACTAATATTCACAGTTGAATGCTGGGCAATTCTGTTAAGTTACAAACTTCAATTAAGTGGGTAACTTCGAGATAACTCCCGATTAATCCGGATTGTATCAAATGAAAATAAACATCCTGAAATGCTAGATCAGATATGAAACCATAAAACGTTTTCGCGAATTGACATTATTTAACAGAAAATGTGAAATCTTTAGCACTCCACACTATCCAGGTATACCTGAAAACACCTTGCGGTTGCCACCAGCTCACGTAGAATGATTCCTTATTTACTGTTTGCACATCGTGGCTTAGCAAATATTTTACAACTTCATACTAAATGATTTTGAAACTTTAGGTATCCTGTAAGCAAAACAGCGGAAAAAGCCCTAGTTCCTCTAGCTTCCAACTATCCAAACAAAATTGACACGTGACACAAGGTTCATAAAAGCAGAGATATTCTAATTACCGAGAAGAATCCAAACAATTTAAGAAATATCAAAATAAAAATAAATAAAAATAACTGAAAAACGATAATCGGCAAAAGACAAGTAACAAGTATCGACAATTGAATAACAGTCAAACACAACTGCATATTTTGGCGGAAGCCATTATAACCTCGAAAAATTCTGCCACAACGTATGGAGATTATTAGGAATCATTCAGAAGATAGGTAAAGTTTTTAATACTATATATAACAGTAGGTACATGTGTAAGATGTAAAATTATAACAAATTCAATAATTGTAACAAAGCTCAATATACTATATACAAATATTGTATTTTTAATGCAAAGTGTACCATAAAAACAAACTCTTTACCTTCTGTCTAATGCTACCGTGAATGTTGTAGCTACGGAGGATCTTTTGTTTTTTCGAATATAATCGATTACTGTGCTAAGATGTTTCATCCTTCCAAATACGATTTTTCTTGAAGTGGTTTTCTTTCGCAGTAAGTATAATTATTAGCGGCGTCAATATCTATCGATGTGACTGTTCAGGCGCCCACGATGCTCGTTCGGTATCGATCCAGTACATAAGTACGTAAGTACAAAGTATGTGTCAGTTCACACACAACATCACTGCTCTCATTTGCGTAGCTATATGAATTCACATTTTCAAATGTCACCCCGTTGTCAGACAACTATACTCTATTCGCGTTAGCTTAAGACAAAAAATGTTCATAGAAGCAGTGATGCACATCATTTAATTTTCTAGATAAATAAAATTTGTTTTTTTAAATCAAGTTTAAAAAATAAAATATTAATAACGATAACGAAATAAACACAAATAGCCAATGAACAGGTAAGATTTGTTTTAGGTTTTTAATATGGACAGCCCTTATAAAACATGGATTTTATTAGCCCTTATAGAACAGGTTTAAACCACATAAATGGTTATTGGAATTATGCACCTAAACATTATGTAAATACAGTTCTTATTATAAAAATAGCGGCTTATTCCGATTCGAAATTTTTACTTTTGTATAAAGTGACTTAACCTTAAGGTTAAATCTGGAACTAAAGTTAGATTTCGTTTTGTAATAAGAGGGTAGTAGTTTACGTATAAACTAAATAATTAATTGAATTGAAAGCCTTATAAATTCAGCAGTTAAACCGTACAAAGCACAATATACCCTAAAAACAACCTTTTTTTAACTTCTATTTAATGCTATCGTGAAAGTGTAGTCTCTGTCAGTTAATAAGAGACATTTTTCCTCTCATATTGTATAACATTTTAGCGTCGGGTAAAACAATAATGAAGCAAATATCAAATGACCTTTCCGAAAAACCGCCTTATTTCAAATCAAGGGGTTATTGTTAGGCCGGGGCCCCTAGCTACTCAATGGAAAGAACACGCGTGTCAGTAAAAGTCTGCCACTCCCTTCCGCTCCGCTCACAGCTGAACAAGCCCTATTATGATATCCCACAATAAAAAATGGATCTGTGTGTATACAAATTCAAAATTGGAAAGTAATATGAGGGTTTGATAATTCAATTTGTTGTGACTTTTTTGGAACAAGCTGGGGGTCAATTCATTCAAGTGCGAGCTTTGAACAAGATGAGGTCAATTGATTAAAGTGTAAGTTTTGTCAAGAATTTTAAACACGTTGACCGTAAGCGTACGTTAACAAACCAATTAACCCTCGCCGCTATGTTGGAAGCAAGTGTTTCACGAACCGATGGACTGTGACCACACCCGCCAGTGCCATATCAATCAATCGCTGACCACTGCTGTACAAACTACGATACGGCCGCCATAGTCACGCCATACGAGCGAAGGCCATATGGCAGATCGATTTCAACCTTTATGACGTCTAAAGACCATATTTCATTAAAAGATTCATATCGATATCTTACAAATAACAGCATTATTTTTAACCCTTCGAGTGAATTATTAATCTATGTGGACCGTTTTAAGGGTTCAATTAATATTTTATTTGTGACGTTCTTAGTAGCAATTCACTAAAAGAAACAATTACAGTCTGCAGTAGTTAGAGAAAAAAAATACTCCTCTTAGGAAAGCACTGAAAAACTAAAATGTAGGCTTGTGTGAAACGGGGTAACTCCTCTTTCATATTTTAATAACTATTCGCTAAATGGATCACTATAGACAACATTTTAAGGGTAACTTGTGAAACGCTAAGTAAGCAAGTTACCTTAGATTTAGCTCTAAAAAGTCAACGAGGAACTAATTTAATCTTTGTGGCGTTAATTGTGGAATAAACGTAGGTAATGAATATAATGAACACTCTCGACGACTTAATTAATGAGCCATTGCAGACGCCACATTATCAACCTAAATGCCCCGCCATCTATCACCAGCCTATGATCTAGAATTCTAGACAGAATGCTCGCAGCCAGTTATGGAGTTCCCTGAATGAATTGCCCTTTTTACTGTAACACTCAAATATATGTATAAAGTGCTTTGAACCAATGTGGGGAACTGTTTCTTGAAAATATTAAAGGACAAACCCATTTTGATGTCCAATTGGTCGTTTGTAAGGCTGTTTTAGGCCCTCCCAAAGAGCAAAATCCAGGAGTAGGAGCCAATTAAGAAACATTAAAAAAAATATATTTTCTACTTTTAAACCTGCATATAGATGATGCTGCAAAATAGTCACAGTTTAAATGTCACAGTGCTAGATTCTCGCCAACATTATTGTAAATACATAGACATATATCGCCTTCATAGAGCATTCACTATACGGACGACAGCAGGTCAAGCTGCCCGAAACTCTCAAATATTTCCAATCAACCTTGAGCCTTTATATTTTGGAGATAAAGTTGAAAATCTAATAAAGAAATCTGAAAGATTGTAATAGATTGATGTGCTCTCGTCTGTGCCAACTATTATATTACTTTAATTTATTGTAAATGTGAGGACTATATGGGTCATTGTTTTCGTTTTAATATGGATGTTTCCTGGATAAAAAAAAATAATTCTATTTAGTCCATCATTCAGATTATAGAAAAATATTGGATACGTATATTTTGTTTTATCAAATCAATAAAAATTGACAAATATAAAAGGCATCAAAGATCAGGAGCGGTGGTGGTTTTCAACGCACTGTGCTGTCTTCATTTTTTGATTATATGAAAAAAGAAAAAATACGGGTCTAGTATTTTTTGGAAATCTGACTAAAGGTCTACTTAATTAGTTTTTTTTAGTCAACTACCCTATTACGGCTTGGCAGCTTAAGTAGTTTATGCGGCCTAACCAAAAGTCCTGTCTTTGGTATTTTTCGACAAATTGTTGAACTCATTAAGTTCTGAGTTGAGCCGCACGGATGCTAACTGTATTTTTAATACCTAGCAACTTTGATTTGCGGGTTTTTTTTTATATAAGCAACTTTACATCAATAAAATCAGAAAATAAATAAACTTTAATGTGATATACTGTTTACATCTGGCTGCTCAGCGGTTGCGGCTAGCAGCAATAACTATAACTTTTCAGGTTCCTTACATATATTTTTGTGAAGGGATATAGATTTTATTTCCATAGAATAAAAACAAAATGATTCCACAACGTTCCTAGATAAATCTTTTACTGTTCAGGCCCCTCGTTTGTGGAATGCATTGCCAATTGAAATTAAACGCGCACAATCGTTACTGGAATTCAAGAGACTTGTGAGGGAACACTATTTGTCGTTATGATCTTGTTAAATAAACACTTTATGGCTATTTATACTATTAAAGTATCTATGTATTTATGTATGTATTTGTGTATCTATTTTAGTAAATTGTAACCATGATATTTGGCACCAACGACAGTCCCATATGTGGTTCAGGAGAATCTGTCCATTCTTTGGTTGCCTGGAAGAAATCGCATTAGCGATAAGGCCGCCCATTGTATGTTTTATGTTCCATGTATTTTGTTCGATGTTTGATTGGTGTACAATAAAGAATAAATAAATATTAATTAATAATCTTGGCGGCTAATTTTTAATTGGCACCCGATGAAAATTGACATACTCGTACATCGGCTCCACTTGCCATAAATAAAAATAGAAATAGAAAATTGACTAATCTTAGTTGTAAAAATACTTAAAAATTAAATCTTATTGATCTACATTATTGATGTAATTAATTTAGCAGCCGGATCTTAGACTAGTCGTATATGAAATTGGAATTGTTTACAAGCCCTAGAAAAGGGTAAGATGAAACCTTTTTCGAAACTACCAGAAGAGAGCCGGCAGAAGTTACCACCCACCAGACAAAGCCTTCCCGCCACGCGATTTGTCGTGTTCCGGCATGATATCTGATGTAGCCGTACGGAGGACGGGTCTGAGCAGTTGTGTTGCGATGTGTGCCGAGTACGATGCGCCTAATGTTGTTGTGTTTGGAGTTTGGTCGTGGAGGGTCTTCAGATCAATCTCCCTTTGGCGCAGCATCGTTGGTCGTGTTGTTGAGTTTAACATTGCATCACCTCGCTCAACTGCCGTCTTCCGTCCTATTCGCTCAGTTTTTCTGAGTGAATAGGCTCTTAATAAACTAGCGTGCTTTACCATCTACGATCGCATCACTGCTTACCATCAAGCGGGATTGCGGTCAACGACTTTACGACTAAAGCAGTGACAACACCGGTATTATTATAAGCGAATAGCGATGCGATCACGTGCCGCGTGCCCTGCCGCCCGCCGCCCGCGGAAGGGTGGTAACGCACATTTATTAAGTTACCTCTTTTTGCGAAATAATATTTATTTTTTAGGGGGATTTTTTTTTAAGTTTAGCCCGGTTTTGTATGCATTAGTAGAATCAGTTATCGATACCTAACAACACCTTCACGGGTCGGACAGGGTTTTCTTAACATACTGTATATTTGAAAAATAGGTAGTTGATTTTTATGATACGTTAAACTGACTTGATAATAGCGCCATTCTCTTGTTCACAAACTAAAAAATTCGCTACACCTTTTTTCTAGTTCATTATGAAAAGGACAATGGCGCCGATTCTGTTGTTTACAAACTAAATTAATTTTAAGTTATGTGCATCCTTTTCTTTCGATTTCGTTAAGAAAATGATAGAAAATAACATTTTAATTTAATCCTGTCAAATTAAGGTACTCCATAGACAGTTTAGACGCGTTTATAAACGTGGCGACTAAAAATACGCCAGTTTACGTCAAGAGCGAACTAATTTGACAGGTCTAAACTGACAATTTATCTTCTGTCCTTTTCTTAACGAAATGGAAAGAAAAAATGGTTGCCTGTAAAGTCGGTTTTACGGGCGAAGATTTTACGTGACAACGTCTTTTTCTCGGTAGAATATTTATTGATATGAATATAATTAAATTGCACAATAGGAACAAGGAATTGAATGAAAATAAGAATTGCACAAATTTTAACTATAGAAATATATTTTTTAGTTCGGTGACTCATCGTAACGTTACCGAGCGTTACACTTTTTCATAAGTGACTCCCAGCCGCAACCTAATTTAAGACGTTGTCACGTAATATTTTCAAGAAACAGTTCCCCACATTGGTTCAAAGCACTTTATACATATATTTGAGTGTTACAGTAAAAAGGGCAATTCATTCAGGGAACTCCATAACTGGCTGCGAGCATTCTGTCTAGAATTCTAGATCATAGGCTGGTGATAGATGGCGGGGCATTTAGGTTGATAATGTGGCGTCTGCAATGGCTCATTAATTAAGTCGTCGAGAGTGTTCATTATATTCATTACCTACGTTTATTCCACAATTAACGCCACAAAGATTAAATTAGTTCCTCGTTGACTTTTTAGAGCTAAATCTAAGGTAACTTGCTTACTTAGCGTTTCACAAGTTACCCTTAAAATGTTGTCTATAGTGATCCATTTAGCGAATAGTTATTAAAATATGAAAGAGGAGTTACCCCCGTTTCACACAAGCCTACATTTTAGTTTTTCAGTGCTTTCCTAAGAGGAGTATTTTTTTTCTCTAACTACTGCAGACTGTAATTGTTTCTTTCGTGGCGGGAAGGCTTTGTCACCAGACAAAGCCTTCCCGCCACGCGATTTGTCGTGTTCCGGCATGATATCTGATGTAGCCGTACGGAGGACGGGTCTGAGCAGTTGTGTTGCGATGTGTGCCGAGTACGATGCGCCTAATGTTGTTGTGTTTGGAGTTTGGTCGTGGAGGGTCTTCAGATCAATCTCCCTTTGGCGCAGCATCGTTGGTCGTGTTGTTGAGTTTAACATTGCATCACCTCGCTCAACTGCCGTCTTCCGTCCTATTCGCTCAGTTTTTCTGAGTGAATAGGCTCTTAATAAACTAGCGTGCTTTACCATCTACGATCGCATCACTGCTTACCATCAAGCGGGATTGCGGTCAAGCGCTAGTTTATAATTATTAAAAAAAAAAAAAAAAAAAAATTTGATATCGATCTTTTTTTTAAATTATAACAAACTAGTGCTTGTCTGCAATCCCGCCTGATGGTAAGTAGTGATGCAATCGTTGATGGTAAAGCGCGCTATTTTATTAGCCCTATTCACTTAGGTACATAAAAAAACCTAGTCAATATGAAGGAAGACGGCAAATGAGCGAGGTGATGCAATGTTAAACCCAACAACACAACCAACGATGCTGAACCAGAGGGAGATTGATTTGGAGACCCTCCACGACCAAAATCCCGACACAACATTTGGTGCATCGTACCCGGTACACATCGCAACACAACTGCTCAGACCCGTCCTCCGTACGGCTTCACCAGACATCTTGCCGGAACACGACGAATCGCTTGGCGGCAAGACTGTCTGGTGGGTCTGTCTCAGGTGGTAACTTCTGCCGGCCGGTGTCAATGCCGATGGCATTTTCATACATATTATTGTATCTGACCAGGATTAGATACTCGAGAATTTTAAGAGACTGACCTCTGAGTTTGTTTCGGCCTTTCTTGTCACTGGTCAGATAGGGACAAGCCAAACTCAACCAGTTTGAGATAATATGAATGCGGGTAAATGTTTGTAGAAACTTGCTTACAAAAAATATATTATTTATAATTTTTATAATCCATTTTCCAGTATACTTATTTGAGTGCAGCCCGCGAGCCCGCTCGACGCGTGTGGCGTGCGCACAGAATCCATTACACGTCCAGGCACTCCACTATCGGATATTGTTAATTAATGCATCGGAGAGAACACTTTTCGGATGTTTCTGTTTACATGATATCATTGAGTTTTTTATTACGGTGTTCATTAAACCTAGGAGGGCTTCGTTATATAACTTGGTTATGTTTGGTTTGTCAGGGATGTTGACTGCTTCTGTATTCAGCTTCGATACTGTATTTGGTGATTTTGAGAGATCAACGCATCAAACGCTTAAAGCCATTTATACTCTTCATAAAAGGGGTCTGTTTGTGCATTCATATCATAAAGTTAAGGAATTTCACTATATGACCAAAGGTTTGGAAATATATTGTGATTAAATTTTGAGCACTCATGTACCTACTTGGAAAGTAGTAGTAGACATTCACCCGCAATTGACTGTTCGTTCATTAACTCCATCTTCAAATCATTGAATCTTACTCAGAAATCTCAAGGCACTAAAAAAATTACTTTCGTAAAACAAATAAATGGAAATTCCATTTATTTGTTATGAATATTCAAAAAGTACATACTAGGTCGGAATCTAACTTCCTTAAAAGTCCTCACTGAGAAATGAAATCACGAAAGAACTGAATTATCAAAAGTTTTCTTAACAGTCTTATTTAAGGCCCCCATGACTGGTTATCTTGACATTTCTCGCGTTTTCAAATTATTATTTCCTGAAAATGTTTCTTCTCCGAAGTTATTAGAGTTATTTTTCTTGTCTCCAATCCTCTCGCTTGAGGGATCAGATTGTAGGCTAGTTACCAAGTCGCCTTTATATTCCTCTAGGACCGAAACTTACTATATTTTCTTTAATATGTAATAGGTACCATATTTTTATAATTATGCTTGCGGCGAGACTTTATTCAATGAAATGTGAGTGTCAAAATTTTTATTAAAATCATAAAATACGTTATTCCAAGACTAAATTTTACGCTAATAGAAGTTAAAATATGCTTGGAAATCAGTAATTAACTACTTAACATTGTTTGTTTTAAAGGCCATGTTTTGTGTTGAAGGCCACGCACGCGCTAATACTTTCATAAAACCAGTAACAATAACCCCGACGGACATAAACAATGCTGGATGCGTACATGCAATGCACCGGCTGCGCTGTCTGTCTCGAGACAGGTAGCGCCACCTGTGAATGAAATCGACAGGTGAAATTACACACCTACACATTACAGAGTTTAATGTCACGGGGCGCTAAGAGGCTGATGCTTAATTAGCTCGAATAATAATGTACAAAGTGTACTCATCAATAATCGATCCGTTCAGCGTATTGACTTTGAATTTATGATAAACGAAAATGGGTTACTTCTCAATAAAATATCATAATGGAATTAACGTGCAAGAATTCGAATACAAATTCCTTTACGGTTACCGAATCCAATGAATTACAAACAAAAATATTGTGATTCTTTTCATAACTGATACTCTAGCTAGAAGGTAATGAAAGTTGCGCGGCGTTTAAGCAGAACTTGCTGACATCAAGATCTTTTGCTTGCGTAAGCACCGATCTGGCACTGAGAAGGGTAGTTTCCATTGCCAAACTGCTTTTAAATGGGGGGAGAGGGGGGGCAGTCTAAATTATCATTAATTTTCGTCTGCTTAACGAATGATAGCAGCCTCCTCAACCTCAGCTCGAGGTCTAAGGTCACACTCTCTGCTAGAGCAGCCCTTATTGAGGTTTTAAGATGTATCCACAATTTTCTTCGTATTTGTTTATAATACAAATATATATATATATATATATATATATAATGGAAGCCATTTTATTCACCTTCGTCCTTCATAATCCAAACAAGTAACAACGTTTTGGTGATTCACAATCGTCTTCTCCTGAAACACATTTGCTTACCATTATGTAGAATTTTAATGAGACTATAGAACCTGTGTAAATTACGTAATTATTATACATTAATCCTTATAATGTCTCAGAATTCTAAACCACTTGGATTTTCATTTCCATTTGGTTACACGTATTCCAAAGTTCATTACAATACGAACCAGTTACCTACTTCTATACTCCCACTACTTACTAGACATTTTGTTTGCACGACACTAGGTGGATTGAACAAACAAAATTTTTCAATTTCCTGTCGTTCTAGGACGTACGAACGACAGCGTTATTCAAAAATTACATTATTTCCACGTTGCTGGTGTAATTCATTCAGTGTGGCAGCACATTTTGCGGCTTCCGTCACTTTGTGACATTTGCGTATTCTTCAGTCAGTGAGTTCTTTACTAATTTTGGTTTTGAAAGGTGTTTGTGTCAGTAACTTGGCAACCAGGTCCACTCATCCTTCATGGATACCAACTTTTACTTAGGACAAAGATGACAGATCGGCGAAGTTCTTAAAAGCGCGCTACCGACCTAACTGTTACTGAAAATCTGCATTATTTCTAGTCAGGATTTTTACTGTTATAATGTAATATGAGAACATATCTCCAAAGCCTAGAGCACAGGCGTAGAGTAGCTAGCCTTTCGGTGTTCTATAGAAACATTTTGGGAAGTGTGCGAGGGAATTGCACGATTTAATTCCCCCATCTCCGTTCCACCATCGGACGACCCGTCGTACGGCGAGTTTCCACCCTTATGTTGTTAACACCTCTACGATCCGGACGAAGCGTTTTGCCTCCTCTTTTATACCGCGTACATCGAGGGACTGGAACAATCTGCCGGCGGCGGTGTTTCCGTCGGACTACAATTTGAGTGTCTTCAAGGCTAGAGTGAATAGGCTCTTAATAAACTAGTGCGCTTTACCATCAACGATTGCGTCACTGCTTACCATCAGGCGGGATTGCGGTCAAGCGCTGGTTTATAAAATATTAAAAAAAAAAAAAAAAAAAAACATATAGCAGAACGGATTTTAAGTTAAAATTTGAAAAGCTTAAGTGAGCAGCGAAAATGCATAATTTTGGACGAGTTTTTTGTCGTGCTGTCAGCTAAATAATAAAAGGTCATCAATAATTTGAAAGAAGGTTACCATGGTGACGTAATAAACAGCGCTGTCAAAAACTGTCATAATATAATAAATAATTATAGTACAATGAAATCTTAAGTTATAATATTGCATTAAAACATGTTTAGGTAAATGTTGCGCGCTACAGTATTGCATTTAGGAAGAAATTGTAGCCAGGGCATAAATTCTGTTACATTTTTTTTATATAATATAATATAAACTAGTGCTTGACCGCTATCCTGTCTCATGGTAGGCAGTGACGCAATCGTTGGTGGTAAAGCGCGCTAATTAAGAGCCTATTCACTCAAAAAAAACTGAGTGAATAGGAAAGAACTAGAAGACGACAGTTGAGCGAGGTGATACAATGTTAAACCCAACAACACGACTAACGATGCTGCGCCAGAGGGAGACATAAATAAATAACAAAACATGGATTCTTATGATAATAAAGTTTATTCAAAATGGCCTCCACAATGTTGAATTCCTTCAATCTGCGGAGCCAGTCGTCTATCGCAGTACGGACGAGGTCCATGTATAATATCTGCGGCTGCCTTAAGCGACTCCAAATCAGGATAAGGCTATACGCAGATCTTTTCCTCCAAGTGTTGCCATATCTTGTAATCTAACAGACGGATGAAATCTGGATTGGAAGGGCCAGCCTTCGTGCCGGATGAAGTCGATTTCACGCGCCGCCAGCCAGTATTATATGCTCTTCGCTCTACGAGCTGACACCGAATCATGTTGGAATACCCAG
This sequence comes from Sesamia inferens, assembly GCA_037179545.1. Lineage (NCBI taxonomy): Eukaryota > Metazoa > Arthropoda > Insecta > Lepidoptera > Noctuidae > Sesamia > Sesamia inferens. The sequence continues at coordinate 31,844,372 of CM073935.1, forward strand.
TGCCGTTTGTTGTAGGTCTCTTATAGCTAAAATATTTTTCGAATATATTTTTTTTTTAGCTAAAAATTACTCGATATTTTTCCCGCGTACCGCTTCAAGAAGCGCGGCATCCCTTCAAGTCTCAGGTCCATTAAACGAGCGTTCAAACTATGTCCTGATGATATTAGTTGATGTCTTATGATGTTTTTTCTTTGATATGCCTGAAGCCTTAAGTCTTCATTTAATATCCGATCCTTTTCACCGCTTAACCCCTTCTGAAGAGCCAACAGTTTCTGCTTACATTTGGGATTTCTTTGAATTTGCGCCTTCCCATCATTTATCATTGCTACAGTCCTAACAGAGCGAGGGCGACCACTTCTTAACGTGTAATCTACATTAGTCTTCATTATATCGTTTGATGATAAACAAATCTATTGGTTATATTAAAATTTTTAAATACGTCAAAAATATCAATTGGCGCTAATCCGCAACGATGCAACGCAATGACTGTAACACGGTCTTTTTGAAGTGAAACTTCTTTAGGCACGCTTGACTTGGGGAGTAAACTGGCGAAAGCGTTACGAAAAATCATCGGGCAAGGCGAACGGAAGTTAAGTGGGGTCCTATTTCGTCTGTACTACAAACAAGGAGTTGGCTCATGTAAATATTGCATGACATGTCGAGTATGAAGTTGTGAGTTCGCATCTCGCCGAAGGCAATATATATTTTTTGGATCTTTTTAAGATTTGTTAACAATTGATTACCTACGAGCACAAATAATTTATAAATTTCGTTCTGTTCTGGCCTTTATATTGTTTTATATATTTTTGCTGAACATTTCTGATATAATTGAAAGTATAGAAGCTTGAAGATATCGTCACAATACGATAATTGGACACAAAGTACAAATTGCTTTCGAGCCTCATAAGCTCAATTATTAAGCTAAGTACCTTGATTGATTAAGAACTATGAATTTCTTTTTTTTTTTTTTCAATAAAAATAGAAGATCTATGCAATTTTTTTTTTTTTAATTTTCTGACACGGATACACTTATTTATTTATTTATTTACACTTAACACTATACATTAAATTTTATGTTGACTGACAACCATTAAGGGGGTCAGTTAACATAAAATTTGGTACCGCCTACTTCACAGTCCCTCCTGTATCCCCCCTCCCTTACTCCCCCCCTCACCCCTTAATATCCCCACGCAACTCCCCCCCCCCCCGACCCCCCTCATTGATTACCTCACCCCCCCGTGGATTATCTCGGGAACCAGAGGTCGTGGACTACCCGAGTTTGGGGTCCCCTGAATCAGGAGGAAGAGCCCGACCTTTTGGCCCCGAGTGAATCCACTTTCCCCCCCGTCTTGCCCTATCCCACTGACTCACCTGGTGCTGCGCACTCAATCGTTGGCGAGCAGGCCGTGTCTTATAGGTTACTTAGGTTAGGAATTGTGTGTGTTGTGCTGTTATCGTCCCCCTATTGGGACGCATAATTTTAATTCTAGTTGTAAGTCTTTTGACCGCCACCCCTATTGGTGGCGTAGATTTTAATTATTAGTAATTATTTATTCCTTTTACTCTTTAATTTAAGCAATTGTATTTTACTGTATTGACCGTCCCCCTATTGGGGAGTAAGCTGGCGAACGCGTGACGTAAGCGTTACGAAAAGTGATCGGGCAAGGCGAACGGTAGTTAATTGGGGGATATAAGCACAGAGTCGCCCGTGGCGCGAGCTTGGTACTACAAGGTCTACAACGAGTTTTTTTTTTTTTTCAATAAAAATAGAAGATCTATGCAAAAATATTAATTTACCAATGAAACCATGAAATAAATTTAAATATTTATAGAAAATTAATATATGTATATGTGTATACATGTATATATTGTACACACACATATATATGTATGTATACATACAGATGGAGCGAAAGAAGTTTCACTTCAGTCGTGTGGTCATAAGCACACTCGTTTTTTTTTTTTAAGCGTCCACTCCATATTTAAAAATGAGTAGCATTATAAAGTTTCCACTGTGTGACAATACTTATGACCTGACTAAATATGACCATCGAACGTGACAGGATCCCCAACGCTGAGATGTCACTAAAACTAAGTTGTCAAAACTTAGCGTTAAAATTAAGGACTGTGTCTGTAACTGATTCCGGATGAGTAACTGAGTCTTGGTGTCGTGGAAAATTATCAGGACAGCGCATAAAAGTAATTTAATGGAAAGCTTAATTCTGACCTGCAAGAATTAATGCAAATAAGTGTGTGTATGTACATGACATTACAACGGCAATAGTCGAGTGTCGTGTTATTAACCTGGGTGGTCATTACTTATATTGTGGGCTCGGGTCACATTTAATTGGTTCTAAGCGGCGCACGGCGCAATTCCGAGCGAATAATATCCGGAGCATGCTCCGTTCAGTTCAAATCTGTTCCTAACCACCATAGCATTGATTACTCGTGTTACCGAATTGTCATCTGTATTAAATGAGCCTTTGTTTAATTAGGTATTGATGAGATTGTTTCAATCGTATCAGTTTGAAGGGTAAGTACTAGAACAGTACCCAGATGCACATTGAACGGTATTTTAACATAGCGATTGTTATCTCATCTTCGAAACCCAAAAAGTTGAAATAGAAACGAGTAATCGAAACTAACTTTTAAACTGGTTTAACAGGATCATCAAATGTTATCTAATAAAACAATGAACGATGTAAAGGTGCCGGCAGTTATTCAATAAAGAAACTGTAATTTTTTGGCAGATCGACGTCGCCGAAGCCGCCAGACTGATGGAGGGAAAAAACATTGGTTCTTGGCTTTATAGAGCAAGGTCGCGGTCAAGTACGAATGCAAAAATTATGTCGCTTCAATTAGGTATAAGAAAAGATACAATTAAAAAGACTGATTGATGGTTCATGATGATTTGCTATACTGCTATATTTTTGATTATCAGTATTAATTGTAATAAGTATCAAAGCAAATATGTACCCACAGTAAACGTGCCGCAGCTTATAAAATATGTTGTAGGTAAGTAGTTCTTTCCACAGAAACCTTACAGGTCCTTTTCCTTTCCCCTTATTAAAGACTGACTGTGTGCTAACGCGAATGCTGCTCGCTCGTTTTTTATTAAAGATTCATTGATTGTTGTAACAAAAACTAGTTAATGCAAGATAATTTTAATCGATAAACTGAATTATGAAGCAGACAGGTAATAACTGGTTGGATGGTTCGTAGCTTACTTCGCCCCCCGGTAAGAACCGGCCCGGATCGACGACGCGTTGTGTTTTAAGTTTTACGCGCGCCTCAAAGAGATGTCAGGACATCGTGACGAGGCCAACGAAGGCCGATGCCTCAAAGAAACCGTTGCTCTAGCGCACCGGCAAGTGAAGGAACATGGGTGGGTTTTTGTCAGTTAAAGTCTGACACGCTCTTCTGCTCCACACAGAGCAGGAAAAGTCATTTAATGATTTCCCATCCAGAACAAAAAAAAAAAAAATGATAAAAGTGCAGATTAAGTATGAGTAGGTATGATATTAATGACTGGCCAGTTTTACCTCTACTACTAGCAAACAAAACAAATTTTCAACCATGATGTATTTACGTGTTGTTCTAGTAAGATGTTGCGTAAAAACCATGAGACTGTCGTCTTTGAGGAAAATCGTACGTTTTATGTAGGTTTTCGTGTCGATAAGGAGAGGTTCAAATCTTTCTGGATAATACGAATCACATTATCTCATCATTTATTGACTTTTCTCGTGATCCACTACACTGAACTAAATTAGGGAATATCATCCTAGATATTATCGCCAATCTACATAAAATACCAAGTGGATACAATAACGAATAGATAGGTTATTAAGGGTTTGAGTTCGGTACCACTTAAATGTTAAAGAATTGACGAGGCGTGACCGCGTGACCTTTGGAGATAAAACTCATCATGTGTTTACGACAAAACACCGCTAGTGCAGTTTTTTGCACAGAGTCGTCACAAAATTAGGAATTTGACCATCAAATTATACCTACCTAATAAAAATAATTTATGTCGACGTCACTTCGTTTATGTTCTACGATAGAATCAACTTATTAATACCTAATAGATAACATTTTAATAGATAGATAGTAAATTTAACCAACAGATAAGTGCCTACCTTACTAGGTACGATACTGGCCTTTATTATTGTCATTTGTATATGGATTGAATTAGTAAGTAGGCACCTATGTATAGGACATTGTTATGAACACTTCGTATGCATTTGTGTATGTGCCGTGAATGTTTTATAAGATTACCACAATTCATTGCAACATAGTATCAGAGTTCTAAAACTCTCATATTTGCAACTTCAGATTCAAAAATTGAAATGAGTAGGATTGTGGGTAGTGGTGTGACTTCGATTACTTGTCCGTATTTGCATACCGAAGATTGCTACTAAGTTTCAAGGTAAAACACGTAATTCTTATACTCATCATCATATATTACAGTAAGACATTAAACTTACAGTTACGTTAAATAATTATCAACAATAACGCTTATTACGTAAATGCTCGCACTAGCCTTTTGGAGCCTCGCCGTGAAAGTATGCTTGGCCGACAGTAAAATATCAAAACAAACAGATTGGGTCGCCGGCCGCTGCCGCGGAGCTGCCGCGCGATCCTGCGATTCACAACCAAACGCGATCGATAAAAACAATGAAAATAGACGCGGCTGTCGGTTGACTACACGCTACTGCATAATTGCCAAGGTAATAAAAAATCAGCTTCAATCACAAAATTTATAATTATTCGCTAATCCATCTAGGTACGAATTTAAACTTCTAAATACAGACTGTATAATCAAATAACCTTTCCAAGATGAATCTAATAAGATTTCTCATAGATTCACTTAGGCAATTTATGATGCAACCGTGAAGGAAAGTGCTGTGACGACTTACCAGATGCAGAACGGTGTTCACTACCTCCCGGTTGGTCACCTGTCCGACCTCAATCAGCCCGATAAGAACAGCGAATTTCAGGCTATCGTTCGTCGTCATCCTGACCACTTCTTCAGGTCGCTTGATATCACTAAACGGCGGCGATTTTAAGTCCGCCATGGTTTATTTTGTCACAATTCACTGATACACAATTTTAAAATCCACTCACGACCATTAAATTCAAGAAAACATTATTTCTTCGGCTCACATGATAACACACCAAAGTTGCATTCTGCCATTTTGGATTTTGAAGAAGTTGCCATGTTTCATTTTCCAGTTAGTACCCAATAAAATTCTACTAAAATTCCAGTCAGTTTTTAAATGGTAGAAACATTAATATTGCACATAATTATGTAGGTAATGAAGGCACGCAAAAAATATATCTCTACACATTATTAAGAAATTATACCATAAAAATATAAGTTATTTCAGAACAAAACTGATATTAAAAACATCGGCAACAATGCAAATAAAAACAGTCTACTCATTTTACTTGTTACTTGTTGTTTATTATATTCATGAAATGAGTTCTCAGAGGTTGGAGGATTATAATTTACAATATGGCAATAACTATCAATAAGACCAACTTTAATAATTGTGTCGCTTATATTACTAGATTTGTTATTTTAACAATTAACTTCATCAAAAAGATCCTGAATTTATTGCATAATTTATTCTATCGATGGCACACTTAAACAATCGTGATTATGATTATTGATTTTTATTTTGTCTGCTGTGAAATTAGCTACAAAAGCTAAAGCAAACAGAAGTAATGCTCACTTCATGTCACTTTATTGAAGTCAGTCAGTCAAAAAGTAAACATGGCGGCGATCGACGTTGACCCTCAAAAAGTGAGTGAAATAAAGTGCATTTCTCTTCAAAACTCAAAATTCAGTGTATATTGTAGTAAATTTTGTAAAAGAAAATATGAGTAACTAACTTAAAAATAGTAAGGGGCTGTATGTTCTCATTTTAATAAAGAAAATAGCTAAGGGCGTTGCTCTTCCGACAAAAAATTGGATAATGAATCCGTTGCTGTGTTTATTGTCGTTACAGAATAGTAAATAAAACATTCCTTTAAACCGGTGAACAAACAACAAACACTGCATTTACGATGGTCGATTTTGTCAATTACGGTTGTTATCCAAATGCTTCGGATCGAGTCACTTGGTTGTGTAAATTTGGTCAGTGTGCTGAGATAAGTAATAAATTTTAGATGGAGTCGCTGCTGCGCACCCTCAAGTTGTCGGGGCACGTCGGGTTCGACAGCCTGCCTGACCAGTTGGTGAACAAGAGCGTGCAGAACGGCTTCGTGTTCAACATCTTGTGCATAGGTAGGCACAATGACTAATTGTTGTAGTTTAGCTAATCACCGTCCCCCACCTACGCTATCGCTGAAAATTATCGTGCGACCTCGTTCATTTACTACTGTTAATATAGGTTCACTAATTAATGAGTTGTACAGGAGAATTAATGATATGGCATGGAATTTTACATAAGACCTAAATCTATGTTATTCACCATCCAGGTGAGACTGGGCTGGGTAAATCAACCCTGATGGACTCTCTGTTCAACACCAACTTTGAGTCAGTGCCAAGCCCACACAACCTACCCACGGTCAAGTTGAAGGCACACACTTATGAGCTGCAGGAGAGTAGTGTTAGACTAAAGGTATGTTCAAATAATTTGGTATTATTTTTACTCCTTTATTCGCTTTTATCATTTTGTTAACGGTTTATATCTTCTCAGACGTCTTAGGCCCTTTAGACGGACATTTATGGTTTAGTACAGTGCATTTAAAACATGAACCTTTTGAACAACAAGAAATGACAAATTATTGATATCATTAATTTTTGTAATAATTATTACTGATGTAAGTAAGTATGTAATATTTAATATCAATTCTTAATTTGGTAGTTAACAATCTGTGACACGGTTGGCTATGGTGACCAAGTGAACAAGGAGGACAGTTTCAAAGCAGTAGTGGACTATATTGATGCCCAGTTTGAGGCATACCTGCAAGAGGAGCTCAAAATCAAGAGATCATTGCCCACCTACCATGACAGTCGACTGCATGTCTGTCTGTACTTCATCTGTCCCACAGGTGAGTTATGTGTTCTTATGCTTGAAAAGACTCTCAATAATGTAATAATGCATTATAAAAATTACTGATATAAAGTAGTAATATATGCAGTATTCTCTAAAATTTTTAGGCTCTGCAACAATGAGTACACTAATAAAATATAGCAAACTTAATTCTAAGCAAAACAAAATAAACTTTGCTAAGGACAACAAACAGATCTTAAATATAATATCAAATATTGAACATTGAAAATGTGTTAAACTTTGTAATTGTTAGGATTAAAATCCATAAGTGTTCTGTAGTTCCTGTCTCAATACCTTAAAAACCCAAAGTTCAAAGTAACTTATTATCGCTTTTAAATAGAACCTAATTAGAACTAATTATTAGTCTACCTATTTAAAATCAAATTATAAAATATTATTAATATTTTAAGTATAAATATAGTTATCCTGTGTGATATTTGCATAGCATACATACAAAGACAATAACTCATAGAAAACTGATAAAATATAACCTACCCTCCAATATTTTCAACAGAAAAATAAGTTTAGTATGGATATAGGAGTAACTAAATTTTCTTAAACTTAGAAAGTTGTGGGAATTTTTTATCCTGGAAAAAAAAAATCGTGAAACCATGAATGCAAAAAGAATTGCCATGTTGCACATGGCCAGTAAGCGGAGACAACAGAGAGTTTTTTTATTCTGTTTAATAGAAGTTGTCAATAACTGTATCAATATAAACTTTCACTACATATGGGTGTAGTGCGGTCGGCAGATGGCCCACTCAGTGACATTTTTACGAGCTGTCCTTGACTCGCGGCCATTCACAAACGTACGATTTTATTCAGGGCGCGCACTGTCCTCGAATTCTCTATACCTACTCCCCATAGAGTAGGTAACGGCATTCCTGCCGCAAATATTGTAACTCTTTATTAAACTATGATTAAGGAAAATTAGGGTTTATTTGTGGTGTCCTCCTCATTTTTAGCTGTAGCTTACAGGTTTACGGGTGTGCGTATTTAAAAACAAAGTATGTATTTCCGAAGCAATGCCACTGTATCATCAATCTGTTAACAAATAATTGATAAAGAACGCGCTTGGAATGCCCCTCCACTGATTGTGTGCTACACAAACTGCTCAAATGTAAACTCAACAAGTGCAGCGTCGCAAGCGCATGCACCATCGCGTCGTACTCGTGACTCCACGCCTAATTGACGTCCACTTGTTTTACTTGATGTTAACTAAACAGTACTCGCTTGTTGACTAGATAATTATCTTTGATTCATTAGCGATGCACCTATGGCTTTATATGCTTTGTGTAAAAAATAAATCCCCAATCGTAGTTCGTCATAAATAAAATCACTGGAATATACACATACTTAATACAGAACTGAATAATTTACTTACTTGCACTATCTGGGTCATATTTGGCATCCGAGGTATTGAATGGTATAATTATGTCAGTTACTTTTTATTTCATAACACCCATTAATACTCATTAGCTGAAATGTTTCAGGATAAAATTACATACAGTTTCCGATCAAATTAGTCAAATTATTTATTAGTACAATATTTGGTGATTTAATAAGTGTTACAAATATTTAATAGAAACTACCTATTATTAAGTCTTGTTTTTGCCTTCGGAAAACCGGAGAGGCAAAAACAAGACCCTTTTCGATTACCATATTTAATGTTAATAAAGCCGGCGCCAGACACAGACAAATATTTGTACAAAACTTTGTAGAAATATTTGCGCCTGTGTAGCAGGCTACGCAAACATTTGAACACAGACACCTTTGAACGCTTTGATGTGCGCTCGAAACCGACAACGAATGGCAAAGTACAAATATTTTAACAAAGCTTTGAATAAATACTCAAATACCCGTGCTACATATGTGTTCAAATAAGTTATCAAATATTTGAACTATGTCTGGCGCCGGCTATAACACATGTTTAACCTTAGTTTCTTTATGACGCCTTTTGTAGTTTGGCATAGACAGATCAACTTGATCTGTCTATGCCGAACTTCCGAGCAATGACTGGGTAGCTGTCACCTTTATGTGACATTTCTATAATCCGCAATTTGTCTTTTAATGTCAATGTCGTATGTTTACTTGGCCGGCACCATTATGTTAGCAAGCGCGGTAAATTGATACTATACGTTAATACGTATAGTATCAATTTGGCGCATTGGTTCGTGCATGACAGCCCGCACCTACCCTCACCTGGTGGCCGGCGCGAATCCCATTTCCTGGCCGGATTGCAGCGATCACCGAACAAGCGGGACTCCGGATTACCGAGGTCCTACTGTATATAAAGCTGAAGAGTTGAACTGTTTGTTTGTTTGAACGCGCTAATCTCAGGAACTACTGGTCCGATTTGAAAAATTCTTTTTGCGTTGGATAGCCCATTAATCCAGGAAGGCTTTAGGCTATATAACACGCTGCTACCAATAGGAGCGGAACATATAAAAAAATATCGAGACCTACCCGGGTGAAACCGCGGCGCGCAGTAGCGTACGATATAATTTATTTAAATTAATCTTTAGTCATTAATATTACATGTTAGGTAAATGAAAAACACAAGAGCACAAGAAATATCAGCAAGAAATTCTAAAAGTAGCATTTGTCTTTTAAAAAATATTTAGAATTAAAAAAAAAAATCAGACCCATGCAAAGTATGTTTTATATAAGGGCAGTTTTTAATCTTAGGCTTAATTTATGTTGGTCTTATAGATGGCCAATAACTTTACTTTGAAGCTAAAATAAACTAACTTCCACTATAGTAAGGCGTCATGATGTACATATTTGGTAGAGAAATGGTTTACAAACGTCTCATAGGGAGCAACGATAACGGAAGTTAACGCGTGTGGCCCTACGCAGCGCTACGGCGCACCATTTGAGTTACGTGCGGAAATCATAACAATGCTTTTTACAAGTATAAAACAATTAAAGTTGATTAAAGGTCGAAACATAGTATCAAAACGCAACGCGATGTGTTGTGTCGACACCCGACGCTCGCCGTGCACATAGGCAACACGTCACACGATGCTACAACACGTATCGTGTAGTGTAGTCTCTTACGAAATGCTGAAGTGTATTGACGTGTCACGTGGCCATGGATTCGATTCTGCTTGAAGACGAGCTAGATGAGGATTTTGAAGAAGATTTATTGCAGATTTTGGGGATATATTTTGTACAGAAACAGTTAATAAAAAAGACGTAAGTACTCATATCATAAAACAATGAGTACCGTTTCCCCTAATTCTATTAATTCTTCATCCGACATTTTAAACTATATTATACCTTTAAAAATGTTCACGAAAGACTGACGCGTGGCGTCGGGTGTTAACTAGAAACACACTGCGCTGGTTCGTCGGGTGGCGTGTCCCCCCCTTCTCCCGGCAACACGCTGATCCAAATCGGTTGGATGTTGCGGCGTGTGGTCACGTAGCGTGTTGTCTATGCGCTTTTGACCATATTAAATATATGGAATTGATACGTACTCACATGCGTCGGGTGGCATGGCGTCGTGTCACGTTTTGATAGTATGTTTCGACCTTAATGCCCGGCCCATATCACCCACTTTATTTCATATCATCTATTTCATTAGAATCTGTTGTCCTTTATTTCTAGGCCATGGGCTCAAGTCCATTGACCTAGTGTGCATGAAGAAGCTGGACACGAAGGTGAATATCATCCCCATCATTGCGAAGGCAGATACCATCTCAAAGACAGAGCTGCAGAAATTTAAGGTATGCTATTCGGATAACCGTCAGCTTTAATTCGGTATATTTTGTTTTAGTCTAAACTTTAGAACATATCCGCGATAGGTTTTTACTCTTTAACTCTTCTCGAGTTATTTCACAGATCGTTATCACTATGTCAGATCTCTGGACTGCATCACATTTAACTTGCTCTGGTGTGAACCAGGGTAGCACCATGGGACTTACGCAATTTATTGTAATGGCTAATGACCTCCCGAAGGTTGTCAAAACGACGAGATGTCTCATGTTTTCGGATATTAGAATAGCGAGCATGACTTTGAGGCACTGCAGAGGGTCATCGATATGGTAGTAAAGTGGAGTGAAAATAATCACTTTGAATTTAATTCTGGAGTTCATAACTATTTCTTTTACACGTTCGCGTGCAACAATTCAACGTAACGAAATTAAAGATCAGTGGCATCGACCGCATCTTACAGGTTGTGGGTAGTAGGTTCGAAGCCCGCCAGGCGTTTTATTTTGTGTAAATTATTCCATCACCACTGCTTTTAAACATCGTGTGGAAAGAAGCTTGTCCTAGAATCAAATCTTTGAAGACGTCATGTCTTCGAAGATTTGATTCTACCGACACTGTCTGTATTGGGAATATTTATTGAGTATTATAATCTCACCATTGTTCATTATTTTCGTGTTTTCTGACAGTGTCAATATTCATTACATTATCAGATAACAACAGACACGCAGAAAGCATAATTTGTGTATATTTTTACAACTTTAACATTACTCTGTAATTCGTGTCCGAGTGATTCATGCAACTTTAAAATGTATGTATTATGACTTACTTATTGTACTATGACTCAGTACTATTCATGGTCATAAATTACTATTAAAATATTTTGGCCCTGTTAGGTGTTCATAACTTTCTCTGTCATATTTAAATACGTATAGCATGTACCAGTTTCGGGTGAAAATATTTTGTTATTAATTTATGAGTAGTTGTCAGGAGATGGTATCGCTGTTCAATTACTGTAGTATATTGCAAGTATAATCTATAGGTCTACTCTACTTGCTTTACTCAGATTTCACTGTATTAGTTGTTTCTGTTTGCAAGGAGCAAATAAACATGATTAGTGCCGAGTCTGTTAGTGGCATTATTTTAAACTCAATATATAATAATAGGTCATGAGATAAGAAGCCTGTCGAAATACAGACCATAAATTATCCCGAACCAAATATCCTGTTATTGCCCTGACCTTATCCAATTGTTTTGAGTCGGCGCAATGTCTTCTTTCACAGTTCTATTAGTCGTCATCCGTTTCTCTCTATATCATCTCTTATATTGTCTATTCCGAGTTACAGTAAATGTACCTTGCATGCCATTTGCCATAATAACTTCGGATTGATGAATACCATAATACAAGCTACTTGCATACATTTGTTTAAGTTACAGGCATATGTATTCCGGGCTCTAAAGAAATAAAAATGTTCACACTAAAGACCAAATGGTTAGTACTTAAATCTAGCCTAGAAACATCCCTTTCTCTAAAAATTATATTCTATCAGAAATATCTTTGCAATAGAAAAACACCATTACTTTCATCAACCAATATATGAGTGAATAGACTCTTCATAAACTAGCGCGCTTTACCATCAACGATTGCATCACTGCTTACCATCAGGCGGGATTGCGGCCAAGCACTATATTATAATATTAAAAAAAAGTTTATATACTAAGTATTTACCTCATTCAAGTAAAATTATAGGCTGTGATTGATATTAGATAACCTTTGATTTTCATAAATTGAACGTTCTAAACCTTCAATTCCAGTCTAAAATAATGCAAGAGCTTCAAGCAAACTCCGTGGAGATCTACCAGTTCCCTGTGGACGACGAGTCGGTGACGGAGGTGAATAGCGTAATGAACTCGCACATCCCCTTCGCGGTGGTGGGCTCCACCGACTTCGTCAAGATCGGCAACAAGACGGTGCGCGCGCGCCAGTACCCCTGGGGGACCGTGCAAGGTACGTGGACACTCTCGTCGTTTTTTCACCATCATATTAGTGTGGGATCCACTGCTGAACAATACCTCCCTACCAATGTTTTGTATGACTGGATATAAATTTGTTACTCTCACCCAAAAACTCCTGAATGGATTTGGATTAAGTTTGGCACGAAAATGATTTATGAGAAGGACTAACATGAAGAATAGTTTTATTCAGATTTTCTTGTGGCATCAAAACTTTATCTTGAGAACTTGCACACACATCACTAAGAAGCCAGAATTATTCAGCTTGTTTCCAAATACATATTTGTGGATTCTAAAGTTAATAACAAGAACAAATTACAAGTATATATGAGACCCATTCAAATCAAATCATTTATTTCAAATAAACCAGTTACAGGCACTTTTGAATTGTCAGAAGGTCGGTCAGTCAGTCAGGTGAAGCTAGTCGCCTATTCCATAGAGTAGGTACCTATGGAGAAGAACGGGCAAGAAACTCCATGGGCACTCTTTTAAATTATCAAGCTATTGATACAAATATTTGATTATATCATTCATGTTGAAATCAACCGTGTGAGAACAATGCATAAATATATTGTACATTAAGAGCGTCCATTATGGAAAACACATAAAAACAACAACAAAAAAGACTAACCCAACAAATAGATGCTTTACAGCAAGTACATTGTTCTCACACGTGTGCCATGCAATTATACAATACAAAATATTACATACATACATTTCTCGATGACATGTGACATTGTACTTGGATCTTTCTATCTATTATTGCCAACAAATTGATAGAGTGCTCATAAATCGATTCCAAATGATGGGAATTTCGTGAATGCTACGAAAGATAAAAACTTTTACAAAAAAAAAAAAAAAACAACAGACTTTCTTAAAAACACTACATAATGAAAAATAACTAATTTCGGATGTCGATGGCAAAAACGAATATACATGTCATGGTTATGGTGTCTTTGACTACTGTATGTTATTTTATGCCACCAGCTTCCGAAATTAGTTATTTTTCACTTTGCTTATTCAATCGTTAATCTTCAATTGTTGAGGGATTCCCTCTAGTGTCTATGGTCTTTATCATCAGATGTACTGCGGACCTTTCATTTTAACCCAATACAAATTAATCAAGCACAAACACAAGGTAACAAACCTTTGAGGAATTTCCTGAACTGACCTTTGTCTTCATCATCAGCCCCCTAATCCCTGAAACCCTGATGCCCTTATCATGGGACCACCATGGAAATATCTACTTTCGAACACAATTTTTTTTTTGCAGAAACAAACAAAAAAAAAATTGGTTGCCTGTAAAGTCGGTATACGGGCGAAAGTTTTACGTGACAACGACTTTGAGTGGTAAAATAATTTTAATGTGAATATTCATTCGTATAGAAAATAAACAACTAAAACGAAAAAATATAAAGATAATATAAACATATAATATATCATTAATATGTCTGTCTCTCTCGCTCTTAGGCGGCCTAACCATGCCCGAGTGGAAGGGACGCGTGGAGTTTTTTGGCGGGAAAGTCAAGCTGAGTGTCACGCTCGTTTTTCATTGGACTTTTAAAATTATTTATAGTGTTGTTTACTAAATAAAAGTGCGTGATTTATGTAGTAAAAAGTGCATTTAGTAAATAGTTTATAAAGAACAGTGAAATATCGCAGCATAGTGGCCACATCATGACTTAGCCCCAAACCTCACACATCAGACTGGTCACGCTGCAGTCTTTTTCTACATGAATAATTCATAATTACTTGACATTGGCTAAATGCACAGACCGTGCGAAGCCAAAAAATAAAGAAAGAAAGAAAGGGACGCGTGCCTCTCACTCGCTCTCATTGTGAGCGCATAACGTGAGCGGAGCGTAACGCAGTTTCTTGAAGTGTCACCCGGCAAACCAATTTATAAGACGTTGTCACGTCAAAAGAAAACAATTATTTATTAGGTTTATACTTGGTTACAAATACAAGAAATCAAAACAGTAGAAGAGCTGTTCATTTAGTTCGAATTAACAGTGGGTCACAAACAAACATAAAATACGGTCGAATTGAAGTCGGTTTAAACAAACAAGTATGTACATATAATTAAATGAATCACCATGTTCGTATTTCTCAGTTGAGAACGAGTCCCACTGCGACTTCGTGAAGCTGCGCGAGATGCTGATCCGCACCAACATGGAGGACTTGCGCGAGAAGACGCACGCGCGACACTACGAGCTGTACCGGCGACGTCGCCTGCAGCAGATGGGCTTCACCGACGTCGACGCGGACAACAAGCCCGTGTGTATCTTTATACTCACACTTTTGATCCATTCATTACGACAGCTCTGCTTCCCGCGGTTTTTACTATTACACAAAATTTTTGTGATTTCTTCGTTTTAGGTACGGATGACAGCAGGTCAAGCTACCCCAAACTGTCAGATTTTCCCAATCAATGCCTTAATGCTTTAGAGATAAAGTTGAAAATCTAATAAGGAAATCTGACAGATTGTAGTAGCTTGATGTGCAGTCGGCTGTACCTGTAGACATTTCGAAATAAATTCTATTATGGTGATATCCACATCAAAATTCGTTGCGTAGTTTAGAAGAACTAAGCGATCACTCAGGTGTACAGTCACGGACACCAATATATTAACACATTTTTTCGTGAACTGACGAATGAGACGTTAAAATACGACACATTAAGATCTAAGCATTGTGATTCATAAAAGCTATAGGGTGTTCGCAAAATCAGGCAGTAGTACGAGATACTGCTGATCGAAAATTAGTTGTAGATTTGTCAGTAACTATTAACTGTATAAATATTGTGATGGCGCGACAGGGACCAACATCATTGTACTGTTATCAAACTCTCTTTATGCTCTCGAACCACTTTAAGGATTTGTTGGATTTTAATATATTATGAGATGTATCTCGACTTGTCTCGTTGCGCAATAATAATTTTGTGATTTTATAACATTTTACTTGTTGCATTTTAGACTTTAATAATAGAGTCTTCCTTTACGTCCACGAAGTCCGTGTTGTACACACAAAACAACACTACAGAAGTTACTTGACGTAGTCCTCAAAGTTCTCGTTCCGGTTGTCACTGTAGATGTCCTTGGTTATCACTTGTTACTTGTCTCTTATTTCGATTTTATAGTCAAATGCAGACTGACTGCCGAGCTGAGATATGCCTCTTTTTATAGGCCAGCTAATCCAATCTT
Organism: Sesamia inferens; assembly: GCA_037179545.1. NCBI lineage: Eukaryota > Metazoa > Arthropoda > Insecta > Lepidoptera > Noctuidae > Sesamia > Sesamia inferens. The sequence continues at coordinate 31,860,363 of CM073935.1, forward strand.
CCAGATCCGTCTAGAAGTAGTAATAAGCTTAATTACGAGTACGTACAGCAAGTACCTACAGGTACTTCACAGGAGACTAGTTTCTAGTAATTTCGATGTCAAAACATTGTCAATATTGATGAAGTCTGTACCATTTGATAGGCCAACCTAGGTCTAGCAATGCGTTTTTATATCGTACCTCTACAATGCCTAGGACTCAATATAGGGCTTGACACTTACGTAAGACATGTCACGCAATATTGAACCTTATGCCATTAACGTAAGTTGCATTCGCAACAATATATCAAAGCAAAGGGTTGCAAATTAAAATAAAAGTGATGAAATTAGTAGCATTACAAAACTGGAAAAGAGAGCTACACAATATATGACAGGGTTGACTTTTTCTATGTTGTTTTCTTTTTATTTACTTAAAATGATTATCTCTGACAGGTATCATTCCAACAAACCTTCGAACAGAAACGCAGCGCTCACTTGGCTGAGCTGCAGCAGAAGGAGGACGAGATGCGGCAGATGTTCGTACAGAGGGTCAAGGAGAAGGAAGCCGAGCTAAAGGAGGCCGAGAAAGAGGTACACTTATTGTCATCATCCTTCAACCACACAACCAATACTGCTGCACATTAGGACACAAGCATAGCTTCAAAACAAATGGACCTGCGTTTTCTGTACATACGATGATAGGTCAAAAATTTTCAAAGTCATTCTGCAATATTACAAGAACAAAAAGAGTAAATACTTTAATATTCTGTTGATCATGTCAGGCTCACCCACCAGTATAGAGGTATGACGTACAGAATGTAAGGTGAGGGTGAGTAGAGGGTGAGTGACCCTCTATAGAAAAAGGAAGGCCCCTCCAACCAGACGGGTGTCGTTTCTGGTGGACTACTGCCGCGGTGTCGAGTTCTTGCATATTATATGATATTCGCACGGTAAACGTAAAGTAGATGTCGGTATGATGCGCAGTCAGCAAGTCGCGATGTAAATGCCGCCACAGCTTCTTTCGTCTAATGCTAACCTACTACGTTTTGAGCAGAACTTCTTAATGAAAAACAATGCCCTACACTATGACACGTACTACACTACATTTAAGTCATATAAATGTTAGTTCCGTGCGAGAATCGAACCCGCGACTTGCAGCGCAGCAGTCGAGAGCAACTGCGCTAACCGTCCAGTCTAAACCTAAATGGCCAGAACTTGAGTATAGTTTACCAATATTGTCAACTAGCGGCCTACCGCGACTTCGTTCGCGTGTAGTTAGTTATTATGCTCCGGCTCCTATTGATAGCAGCGTGATGTTATATAGCCTAAAGCCTTCGTGGGTTAATGGGCTATCAAGCTCAAAAAGAATTTTTCAAATCGGACCAGTGGTTCCTAAGATTAGCGCGTTCAAACAAACTCTTCAGCTATATATATTAGTATAGATTTTGAACGTCATTCGAGCGCTAAAGGATCCGGAAACAGTACCATAGCCATTATAGTTGTAAAATAATTTATACCATGCCTTAAAATATACTTACATTATCAAAATGCCCTTTCCAGTTACATGCGAAATTCGACAAACTAAAAAAAGACCATACTGACGAGAAAAAACGCCTTGAAGAGGTACGCAAGAAGATCGAAGACGACACCATCGAGTTCAACCGTCGCAAACAGCAGTCAGCGCAGGCGCATCACACGCTCACGCTCGGCAAGAGTAAGAAGAAGTAACGCCGACACACGCTGCCGCGACACCTGTAACGTGTGACGCGACATGCGACTGCTGTAGTAACACACGCGATAACACGATATGCAACATGATTCTACTATATACCTTGTCGGACGGACAGGATACTTGTTTGGTAGACTGAATATCATTGTAAATCGTCGGTTAATTCTTACAAGTTTTATTCTTTGATAGACGTAAGAAATGGCGATAACACGGCAAATCCATTATTAATCTGCTGCAATGATTAATTCTCGTAACTGTACATTCATATAACATTTGAATGAATGTAAGTTCAAAATAATCAGATTTTAATAGGCCTATCTATATCAGTAGTTTTAATGCATTATACTGTCTTTTTAAATAGCATTGCTCAGTAATAATTTCTTGTCGGTATGATGACAGTTTTTACATTTTCTCATATGAAATGTAGGTTTAAATATCCCAATAGCCGTAAGTTTCTACACTGTTCAAAGATTATATGTTTGATGTAGCTTTCAGGGTTTCTTTGCTAGCCTCGAAGTTGCATAACGTGTAACCGCTTGATGTTTTAATAATATTTAAAGTTACAATCGTACGGAAATCACTCAAAGGTCAATATGGCTTAGTTTTTATTTATGTGCACATGTTAATCTCATTTTATTTATATCTTTTATAATACTTTCTCCATGTAAAGTTATGATTAAGTTAAAACTCATGCCCAAATTGAGATACAATGTAGACATTTAATTTCTACCTGCTTTGATTCATATATGAATATTCACTTAATGTGTTGTTTTTAATACAGTTAGTACGATTCGTTTTGAACATAGATATCATAAGCATTAATTTGAAATGCCTAAATCATGTACTGTTACTATTAACACTCTGGTTTTAATCAAATCTCAATTGTCGCGTGGATTGTTGATGACTTGATCATCAAATGATTCTATAATAAGTAAGGTATATTTAAGTTTAATTGGCCAAATGATATAATCAACTACGCAGAGTGACTTTACCAAAATGTATTAAATGAGATACCTAATAATAGTTTTATTTACAAGTTGTAGGTGTAGTAGCAAGTAATACTCGAATATGATAGAACTTTCATTTATCTTCCTACCATTCCTAAGGACATACAATTCGTCAGTTTTAACTTTTGTGGTTGTCTTCATTTGGTGTGTTTTGTGACTATGTATGTACTAAACTTGAGTAATGAATTACCATTTTTATTCTTTCGTTGTGTGTTCAGCAACATATTCGAGTATTCTGATGCGCGTAGTTTTTAGTTTTTATATAATAATAATAAACATAGTTATGTTTATATAGTTTATTATGTACGAACGTAACAGCGCGTATAATAAATTGCCTATTTACCGTAGCATAAGGAAATAGCTAGAGACGTATTAAATTATATTGACTATTGCCTGCAAACGATTCGCACACACCTGCCCTTTGTTACTGGAGCTAACCTTGTCGTATACAATGCAGAAACACTTTAGAGCAAGTTACAGATAAGTTTAAATAAATATCGACTAAAACGCGAAATATATACTATACTATATGCAATACTTTTAAAAAGTATACTTAAAATCATACCTCTCTAGCTGTCATATTAGTTAATAATAAAATAGCGAGGTTCAGATAGGCGAATATATAAAATGAACTATTCTCATGGCATTTATTCAGTCATTCCTACTTTAAATTAATTTTATACTTCATTTTGAATTATTTTGTATTACCTGATTGGGGTATTTAATAAATAAATTTTAAAATCGTAACATTGTTTTTATTTTACAATTAAATACATAAATTAGGAATACAAAGGGTGACGGTCGTGTAATCACGTCAACTGGCTTCGTGCCTCACTTCTGAGTCAGAGGTGAAGGAGCCCGATGATGTCGAATGAGCCGACCTGACTGATCTAGTCATCATCATCATTCATCATTTCAGCCGAAAGACGTCCACTGCTGGACATAGGCCTCCCCCAAGGTTCTCCACGACGACCGGTCCTGCGCCTCCCGCATCCAGCGGTTTCCCGCGACCTTCACCAGGTCGTCGGTCCACCTTGTCGGGGGCCTACCCACGCTACGTCTTCCGGTGCGTGGTCGCCACTCGAGAACCCGTCGGCCCCATCGGGCATCGGTCCTACGGGCAATGTGTCCAGCCCATTGCCACTTCAGTGTTGCAATTCTTCGGGCTATGTCGGTTACTCTCGTTCTTCTGCGGATCTCCTCATTCCTGATTCGATCGCGCAGTGAAACCCCAAGCATAGCCCTCTCCATTGCCCTTTGAGCGACTTTGAGCCTTCTTATAAGGCCCATTGTTAGCGACCACGTCTCAATTCCATAAGTCATCACTGGCAACACACACTGGTCGAAGACTTTTGTCTTGAGACACTGCGGTATTTCGGACGAGAAGATTCTACGTAGCTTCCCGAAAGCAGCCCAGCCGAGTTGGATTCGACGATTGACCTCTTTCTCGAAGTTGGACCTTCCTAACTGGATAGTTTGTCCCAGGTACACGTAGCTGTCAACAACTTCGAGAACAGAGTCTCCAATCTTTATAGGAGTCGGTACAACATGGGCATTAGACATGACTTTCGTCTTGCCCATGTTCATTTTAAGACCGACTCGCTTGGAGGCCCTACTGAGGTCTTCGAGCATTGTACTCAGGTCCTCCGCGGTCTCAGCCATGACTACGATATCATCAGCAAACCGAAGGTGTGTCATGTACTCGCCATTGATGTTGATGCCCAGTCCTTTCCAGTCCAGAACCTTGAAGACATCCTCCAATGCAGCGGTGAACAGTTTCGGAGAGATAACATCTCCCTGTCTGACACCACGCTGCAGAGGTATTGGTTTCGAGGTCTGGTCCTGTATTCGGACTGACATGGTGGCGTTTTCGTACAAACCCTTCAGCGCTTCAATATATCGATAGTCTACTTGGCACCGCTGGAGAGACTGCAGTACAGCCCAGGTCTCGATCGAATCAAAGGCTTTTTCGTAGTCCACAAACGCCAAGCAAAGGGGTAGGTTATACTCCTCGGCCTTCTGTATAACCTGCCGCAGCGTATGTATGTGGTCAACTGTGCTGTAGCCTTTTCGGAAACTGGCTTGTTCGGGCGGCTGGAAGTCGTCAAACCTGCAGGCGAGACGATTTGTGAGGACTCTTGAAAACAACTTATAGACATGACTCAGAAGTGAGATGGGTCTGTAGTTTTTCAAAAGGGTGTTGTCACCCTTTTTGAAAAAGAGTACCACCACACTTCTGTGCCATGCCTGTGGCGTTTTTCCCTTATCTATGACGGAATTAAATAACTTCTGAAGGGCCCTAAGGATCGGTTCACCACCCGCCTTCAGTAGCTCTGCCGTTATTCCGTCATCGCCTGGCGCCTTGTTGTTTTTAAGCTGTTTCAGAGCCAATCGAATCTCCTGCAGGCTGACGTCCGGGATATCTTCAGTGTAGTGTCGGGTTAATCTTGCTCTAGGGTCTTCAGCAAGATTTAATGCGGGTCTTGTCGTTGAAGTGTAGAGCTGTCCATAGAAATTCTCGACTTCCCTCAAAAGCTCGGGCCCGGACGTTAAGATCTTGCCGTCGTCAGTCTTCAGCTTGCTTAGCCGGCTATGCCCAATAGTCAGATCTCTAGCGAAAACTTTAGAGCCTCTGTTTCGCTCTATAGCCTCCGTTATACGCTCGGTATTATACCGACGTAGGTCGCGCTTCAGAGACTTTGAGATCTGCTTATTGAGCTGCCGGTATCTGCAAGCATCATGACTGATCTAGTCGAATTGATAATATTTTAATCTTGCTGTGTTATAACTTACAAGTTATTGAGAATTTACTCCCAACAGAATGTAATGCAATCATAAAACCCAAATAATGACTAGTATCAAGTGGACAAACTTATTATTATTTTCCTTAATAGTTATTACTAGTGATATCACAGGGTCTAGCAGGATAAATATGACGAGTCTGCTCCCAAACGGAAACCTGTTTCGAAACTTAAGCGCTCTACACACCAAAGCCGGCCGCCTATATCGGCAAGTTCTGTAGTAAAACTGTCGGCGGCTCGACATCAGAAACTTATTTGGCAGTTAGTGACGTGCGTCGAAAGAGCTAGTGCCATTCTCAAGAATAATTCCATGTCGCAAAAACAAAAATACTAGCACGTCACTACAGCTCAAATGTCAGGCAACTGAGCACTTGCGTACGTTAGCCGCCGACGTGGTGGCGGGCAACACGCCACCACGTCGAAGGCGGGCGAAGTTTCCGACATGCTTCTTTCAACATAAGCCACTGGTTTGTGTCGGCGGGCTGTACCGCCGGGCCGGCTTTGGTGTGTAGAGCGCCTTATGTTTTAATATAGACTTTATAAGTAAACACTATTCGTGTAAGTTTTACGATTAGCTTTTGATTTGACCTAGAGATATGAGAAAAAATAACCGTAATCATGATTAATTATTCAAAGTATTTGTTATTTCAAAAACTAATTAAGCCAAAGGAATAAAACCAGGCTTTGGGGCGCATTTCAGAGCATATCATACACAACATTATTTTTTGTTCGTGCGAAACCCGGCACACGTGTATATGTACAAAATTTCAAAAGTCTGTTTCCATTTAAGCGGAAATTGCAGTTATTTTCGCAACAGTTAGGGTCATTTCAACACCTCTCCCAAATTTTTAGTTTTGTATGTATATATTATATGTATATATTTTGGTAATAGTATGTATGTGTATATAGCTTATTTAAGTATTTATTTAAATACCTAGTGTTAAGAGTATGTTTTCATTATAATGTTTTCAATTAAAGCACCTGCTACTAATCTCTTCACCACCTATGGTTGACTGGTAGAGAATGCCTGAGGCATTAAGTCTCTGTGCAATTTATGTGCGAAAGACTAAATAAATAAATAAAAACCACAAATTTATAAGCTTGTTACTTGGTTGTCCCAAAAAAAATATGGTCCACGCTCCGTTTAGACGAGCGAGCCGGGTGCATTGACCTGTGGCGTCAGCTGAGCGCGGGCATGAGCACGTGTGAGCTGCGCAGCGCGCAGTAACAATACTGTAATAATTTCTAAATGTATTTGTGGAAAAACATAACATGGTGTAAAAATGATTGGTATCGATTCAGTTGCTTATTCTGAACAAACTATATTCAGGTTTCGTATAAACAAAAAATAACATTGTATATATCTTTATCATTAATCATAAGTAACTCATAACTATTTTCTTGGTGTTCTCTGAAATTTACAATCACGAAAATAATATTTGCTCCTTTATATGCACTACACAACACTAGTTAATATTAAAACCCTCAACACTAAATAAATATTACTCCGCTTGCGACTTGCATTGCGGCCAGTACGTATACAAACCTTACGACAAGCGTTCGGTTATTAACTCATCTCAGTGTTTTTCCGGCTACGTTTACTTAATTCACCTGAGCTATATTTTCACCTAGGTAAATTAAACACACTTTAGTAAACTTTAAACACCTGGGTGCATTAAAATTACTTTAAAAAAACTAACTTTATTCATCTGGGTGCATTAAAATTATCCCTTCGTTTACTTAATCCACCTGATTTAATTTACCTAGGTGAACTAAACACACTTTTAGTAAATTTTAAACACCTGTATTGCTGGTCACAAAAACGTTTATTTAAAATAATAAGTTAACTTTATTCACCCCACCTTTCGGCCGCATTTTTTTAAAATGAATTATAAACTAGCGCTTAACCGCAATCCCGCCTGATGGTAAGCAGTGACGCAATCGTTGATGGCAAAGCGCACTAGTTTACTAAGAGCCTATTCACTCTAGCCTTGAAGACACTCAAATTGTAATCCGACGGAAACACCGCCGCTAGCAAATTGTTCCGCTGCGCAAGGAGACACGGGTTCGATCCCCGCGCATTGCAAATATTTGTATGCATGAACATGAATATTTGCACTGGTCTGGTCGTGCCTCGAAAAGCACGTTAAGCCGTTGGTACCGGTTGCCATACGAACACCTAATGGCAGTCGTTACAAGTTGTTAGAGCTCTCAAAAGTCCAACAATTGGTCTAACTGCAATACCTCGATATCGCCTTCGGGTTATGGAGATCAGTCGGCAGCTCCTTCACGGAAAATATCGAAGTTTAGCCAAAATCAGCAGTTAGACTGGACTCGACTTCACAACCAAAAAAAAAATAATTCTGGTGAAGCCGTACGGAGGAGGGATCTGAGCAGTTGTTTAGCGATGTCTGCCGGGTACGATGCGCCAAATGTTGTTGTGTCGGGAGTTTGGTCGTGGGGATCTTCAGATCTTTTTGGCGCACCATCGTTCATCGTGTTGTTGGGTGTAACATTGCACCACCTCGCTCAACTGCCGTCTCCTTTCCTATTCACTCACTTTTTTTAAGTGAATAGGCTCTTAAAAAACGAGCGCTTTACCATCAGCGATTGCATCACTGCTAACCACCAGGCAGAATTGCGGTCAAGCACTAGTTTATAGATAGTCGTGGTGGCCTAGTGGTTAAAACACCAGCCTCTCAAGTATGAGTGTGCGAATTCGATTCCAGGTCAGGCAAGTACCAATGTAACTTTACTAAGTTATATGTACTTTCTAAGTATATCTTGGAAACCAATGACTGATTTACAAGATGAAAGAAAATATCTTGAAGGAACCTGGACTTTAAGTCTGAAATCGCTAACCCGCATTGAGCAAGCGTGGTGATTCTGCTCAATCCTTCTCTGTGGATGATAAAAGGTTGATGATGATGATAATGACGAATGGTACGGAAGTTACGGAACCTTTGGTGCGATTCGCACCTGGCCATTTTGTATATACTTATCGTCTGAATTCACATTGTGGAATGCAATCTATTTACCATCCCTATCATATCTCAACATCAACTGTTAGCAATGTTCCAGCGACCGCTGTCTAATATGGTTACACAAGTGAGATGGTAAGTGGTCTGGGCAGCTCGTAGCAAATGGGCTTGTACATCTTGTTGTAGTAGGTGTAGCGGCGTCTGCGCGGTGTCACGAACGGGCGCGACGGCGCCGGCGCGCGGTCAGCTAGCTTGCGGCACTGGAGACAAGGGCGGGGAACCAGTGTCATGACTAGATGAATCTTACTTGTTAATGTGGCCTTTCAGCAGCCTGTTATTTAGTCGGGCTATGAATAAATGGTTTTACTGCATTATAATTCATAGCCTTTTTCTTTTACTTTATCCGCAGAATTAACTATTAATCCACCAGTTGAATGACGTCATTACAGAAACACTCAATAGCCATTGTGGATAATAATTTACGACCCTCCTCCTTTCATAATTGTCATCCGGGATTCGAACCCTGGCATATTTCTCACGGTCGGCTGCCAGCACTAACTTACTACTACAAGATAATAGCAACAATTTTATTTGTTTGTATTCGAAACAAAATGTATTTGTTAAAACCATGTGTACATCAACTATGTGCTGCACTAAGAACAACATTAGCGTGTACATTTTGATGTTACGTTGTGGCGGAGCAGTGCGTGGATGAAAGTGCATAAATAAAACAACTACAATACGAATATCAAAAGTTTATTATCAACCATATATAATCAAACGTTGGCACAGTGTTGGAGATAGGTAGGTCGGCAGTAACGTGTATATCACCTGTGTATGCTAAGCTCTGAATATAATTATCATTTAAAACTCTCACCAAGACTAATACTAATCTAGTGATGTCAATAGGACTAATAATCGCGATTTTAATTAAATTGTTCCAACAGGCCTACAGTTTGGTACCTAATTTTCACTTACATACTGTTTCCCTTTAGAAAATAACTGCTTGGACTCATTCAGGCTCATTATATACCATCAATTATTTATTGGTAGGTATGCTGTCCCATTTGCTCACATTCGTACGTTGTGTATAACCCATGTATGTGTATACAGCATAACTGGGAAGACTATTGACTTCCCAAAACATATCTAATGTTGTATTCCTGAAGCTCTCACGATGCGGCCCCATGAGGAATGAACACCGACCTAACATCTCTAACCCAATATAAGTAAGATTTGAAGCTTTCTTCCAAATGTCGTAAGATAGCTTTGATTTAGGATTAATTCTAGACTAATAAGGAAGAGCGAATTTTAAATAATTTAAGTCAGTATTCATATCCATTACTACTCCTACACTATTCTCGTAGAGCTATGATTATGAACACAGTATTCCATGTTTAGTGTCGGCGGACTCGAGTAGTGTCTATCTAGTGCTTGTATATCTATCGTCAGTGCAAAAATATGTTCTTTCGATTTGTATGAAAATATACCTTGTGTGGATAAACAACATTATTTGTACCGTGGTGGTCGCGTGAGCGTGAGGCCACAATTGTATCGCTACTCTAATTTCATGGACTAATATATAACATTGAATGTAAACAATTAAGTCCATTAAAAAATAGACAAAATTTAAAACCAAATTCTACAATAATCACTAAGTTTATTGTCAAACGAATGAAATGCTAAAATTCAACTTATATCACACACATCAAGTAAAATAAAAGAAAATAAAACTAAGTATTTTTCAGAAATTATAAAGATTCAAAACACAATTAGTAATAATATATCAAGATAAATCAGATAACACAATTATTGCAATTGGAAATTACTATAAAACTAAACCGTAGCGTATCATTATAATTACAATAACAAATTCATTATGACTAGGTCTCCCGTACAGATGGAGTGCATGAACGTGTGAATTAAAATAGAGCGACTACTTAATACTAGATGATAAACATGAGATTGCTCAGTTAAGAGATCTAAATAGTGCTTACGAGTTACCGAAACTAATTGAACTTTATAACGATGCCTTAGTTAGGTGTCAAACTTTAAAATTAATGGAATGAACATTATGCGCGTGCACTCATTATCTGGGAGGCACCTCCCGCGGCGGGGGACTTCTGTATTTGGCTTTGATGTGCAGGAAGGGCTTCTTGGAGGAATTGTCATCGGCGATGCTGGCGGCAAGCGACAGCCTGATGCTCTCCTCGATGGCGGCCTGTGTCATCGCTCCGTTCACGGAGATGCTTTTGTTCAGCGGTTTGAAGTCGACGGGAGTTGCCAGACTCATACTTCTGGTCTTTTTTGCAAAGCCATTGGTCCCGTTAAACGTCTTTTTGGGCTCATTGACGGGAGTGGAAGCGAGGCTCTGACTGCGCGTCTTCCTGACGGCGGCGGCGTCGGTGGGCGTGGTGACCGCGCTGCTCTTGTTCTTCTTCACCTGGTTGAGTCTGTCGGTACCACAGAACGTCCTCTTGTCGTCCTTCTGCACGTGAGCTAGACTCATGCTGCGAGACTTCTTAGGTGCATTAGCCAAAGTGGTGGATGTGAATGATTTCCTATGCTCTATAGGAGGCGTTCTAATAGATCTACCCGTCGGCGTGTTAGGGGTGCTGAAGCTAGAGGGTGCGGATTGCTTTCTGCTGCGTGGGGTGGCGGGGGACTTGGGGGAGCGCCCGTCCACTGAGTCTGCTCGCAAAGGAAGTGTTAAAGTCGACTTCAAGCTTCTGGCAGATGTCGGTTTGATAGGCGTGGAAGTGCGACGTGCGTCGGGGAGTGGTGAGCTCTTGCCGCTGCTGGCTTTACTGGAGGCGCGCGTGGAGCGGCCACTGCGGAGATCGACTGGAGAGGTCTTGCCGCTGATGGAGGAAGCTTTGCTATCAACAGGTGACACGGTGCCGGCTACTGAGGGTTCCTTGATAAGCGAGGCGCGGCTGCTGGTGGGTGAGAGCGGTGCTGGCGCGGGTGTTGCAGGAGGCGTGTCGGCGAGCGGCACGGGCAGCACGTCGCGCCGGCCCTGCGTCACCAGGCGCACCTGGCAGGGCTCGTGGCGCGACAGGAAGTGTTCCAGCGTGTCCCAGCCGCCGCCCACGCGTACCATCATGTGGCGACCCTTCAGCAACTGGAACAGAATTTCGAGAACATAGTAAGTCGAGGAGTTAAATCTATACATTATTTCATTTTTACGCTATAACTAGCTGCGCCACGCAATTTCGCTCGCATAAGGTTCGTTTCCGTGGGAACATCCGGATAAAAACTATTCTATATATTAATCCAGGTTTCTTACCATCCGTGTACCAAATTTCATCGAAATAATTTCGAAGCTTTTGCGTGAAATAGTAACAAACGTACTTCAATATATACAAACTTTAACGTTTATTTTTATTTTATATACTTCAATCATGATTCGAAAGACACGTGGAGCATCTTTTTCTTGGGATGAAAGCTTGCGTCCGTTTCTGTAAACCTGCTTGCCATCGGGATTGCGGTCAAGCAAAGGTTTATAATTATAAAAAAAATCCTGTCAATGACCTATCAACAATATATGATAAATTTCAATTTCAAAACAAATCCGGGATAATGTAGTACCTCCCCACCAATTTTCAGCCAAATCGGCTTAGCCGTTCATGAGTTGTGTGGCGTGTAATGGCACTTCAGATTGAGACGGGGGCCAAGGCACTTCTCCAAAACGACTCTGTCCTCTCGCCGCCATTACAAAAATAACGTCACGGTGTTTACCCCACTACTACACAAATCAAATGACCAACTTTCATTAAAATGCCACCACCACCCGCCAACCCACAACCCTAACCCATTGTGATTTCCCTTTGATTCTTATTTTTCTTATATTATGACTTAAGACTGCATTCTGAATGTTCTCAACATCGAATACTTACCCTTATGAAGACATTCCTGCCAGCGATGTTGTAGCGTCCTTCGCCAACCTTTTTGACCTTGAGCAGCTTGGAGCACTTGCCGGAGCTGCAGCTACAGCCGCGCTCCATTAAACGGGTCACCAACTGCACCTGATCATAATAAAGATATAGAATTAGCAACTTAAATGATTTGTCGTTGAATACGAACTGCTATGAACTAAGAGCTTTCATGAATTAAGAAGTTTCATTTCATCGACACCTCGTCCTCCAGTCCTTGCACGCCATTCAGTCACTGCTTCACAACGTTAAAGCCTTTAACCAGCCATCACTGCGTCTTGCCAAGTGTCCTGAATAAATTCAGTTTAGTTCTATGACGCGTTTTCCATCGTATTATGTCTTCAAATTTCGACGTTTGCAATTTTATTGAATCTACATATATCTACTATCACGACCAAAAGTCGAGTTACAATCTCACAAAACTATGGCCAAGCAATACTAGTTGTAGTTACGACCTTCTTCTATAATAAAGTTTGATACCTACATACTCATATACTTTGACAACTTGCTGCCCGCTTATGATTGTTAGGTATTACTAATTTCAACATTCACAATAAGTGTCTCTATGACTAAGCGGTTTTCGTCGTGATCAGCATTAAAGGTGGTCCGAGTTCAAATCTAATAACTTACAAATAAATTTTTAAATGTTTATTGGTGAGTTAAGCATGCTGACAACAAAAATTTGTAAAAATACCGATCCGCACACGGATATAAAATAATGCGTTAGTGTGCCGCGGTCGGTTTAGCGTAGGCGACAGTAGTCTTTAATGTGAAAGTGGAATTCTGTCGGTGATAGTCCATATATCAAGGGACAGTCAGCTTGAGATTCAAGTTAGGTGAAGTGATGTTTGAGTGAGCTGTTAATAGTGTTTATCCCTAGCATTAGATGGAATGACAGCTCCACGACACACGTCACCTAAGTGTTCACGGTGAAATGGTTACAGAATCGCACGACTGTAGGTACCGACCCAGGAGGGAGTGAGACAGGGCTACATCATGAAAAATTTAGATTAAGACTTACGATGTTAATATCAATGGTGCCTTCCTGTCCCACTTAAGTTTTGCAGATGACCTTGTGTTTTTTTTTCTGAAAAACTACGATAGCTTCAAATTCTTCATGGTGGCTATTTAGATGCCTGTATGATGTTTCTTTGCTTTTAGGTACGACTAAGGATGAATATACGGTTTATATTGAAATCCTTCTGTTAAAGTCGGATATGAAACGTTGAAAAATGTCTATCTTGGTCATTTCCATTTAGTAAAGAACAAACAGAGATATCGATAAGAATGCAGCTTGGGTGTTTAGTAATGTAGACGACACTTTTTTTTAGAAATTGCTTGAAATCTAAAGTCTAACAAATATTTATTTATTTACTTATGTTTGGAACTTATTCGTTCAGAGACAAAAATTGGAGGACTCTTCTATAGATCAAGATATGATTAAGGTAGGTATTTCACATAAGGAAACTTCATAGAAAAGATTAACAGACATTATTAACAAACGTTTGTCAGAAGAGTCTTTACCTATAAACACCAAAACCACTGCGGTCTGGAATCCACAAAAAACTTATATTACTGTTATAAAGTGAACATACCCTCTTATCAAGTTCATTGGTAGGTTTGAGCGGCACGTCGGAGTCGGTGCTGGCGACTGTTCCCTCTGACTTGGTGCTCTCCGCGTCAGCATTGTCCACCGCTAGTTGTGCTGCAAATGGTAATCAGAATTTTAACTTTGTGTACTTATATTATAATTCTTCAATAAACTACACTCTTTCTCACTATTTCGATAAACTTAAGTAGACATTTGTGTGCAGTATAATGTGTTAGGTAAATACTTACAGTCGTTAGCGTCTGGTGTCTTAGATGTTGCTTCTATGGTAGATCTGCTGAATAAACAAAGATTGCCATTATAGCCAAAACAAACATTTCACTTAGGATTTAGCGAATTTAAAGAAATAAGAACTTACTTTTCATCTCGTGGTGGCGGCGAGGCGTCTCTAAACTGCCACGCGGTCCCTGACATAGCGGAGTCAAGTCCTGAATCACGTTCCTCCAACGCGATCTCCTTCTCTAGTTGCACCAACCCTGGAGGTTCCACATTGAACTTGGTGGCAAGGCGGGCCACCTCCAGCAGGCACAGGATGACCTGCCGCGGCTGGTTGTGCAGCACTGTGGTACCAGGGAAGTATGTTACAAGAGTACTTTTTATACTGGACCAAGCTTCGTTGTGAGACGAGCCTCCTCCAGCAGGCACGTAATGTACCTAACCACAAACAAGATGGGCGGGCTCCGAAATTACACTTATATCCTTATATAAGTGTAATTTCGGAGCCCGCCGAAAGAAACTAAGTTCAAATGAAAATTTTATATGCCGCCATCTTGGATTTCATTTTTCCTCTCACAAGCCAGTAAATACACCTGCGAAGACTATGAATCTCTCCGTCTCTTTTATAAAATAGATAACATATATATAGGTACAACATTATTTAATGTTTATGCGAAACCCGAAACACGTGTCCAGTATTTTTAAGTAAAGAATCTACAAAGTTTCATAAAGATATCATGAAATACCACAAAGTTATGAGCTTGCTATTCTACTTGGTTAACACCACGTCAGTGAACCAATATTTTTAAGGGATGTTCTATTTCGTTTGCAATTTAATGTGATTTAGTTTGTTTGAAATTTATTTTTTAAGCTATTGCATAGCTTCTATCGCGGGCCTTGAGCGCAGGGACCGAATCCAGAAATTCCGTAACGAAAAAACCTCACGCTCCCCACTCCGACGGGCACGGAGGTGTGGCTTGAAGGCCGTACATCGTCTAACGTCGTTTCAGTTCGTCAGTCTTCGGCACGGTATGTTTGTGTGCGTGCGACTACATCTTTTGAAAACAATTTATAGATTTTCAAAAAGAGCATGCATATTGCAGGGCGCGAACTCAGTTCTACACACTTGCCATGTTACTGATAGTCGCGATGTGCTAAACTTGTGATTAATTTTCTCTCTGAAATAGGTCTTCTATAGAGATATGTCATAGACGTCATCGACGTTGTCATGGCTCCCTTAAAAACTTTTCATATAATTAATTATTAAGTACTTTTATTCAAATTAATTTAGTAGTGTTTTTATAAAATAGTTTTTTTTTTTTAACGGAAAAGCTAAGATGAATGTCATGCTAATTTTTCATTGGACTTTTAAATTATTTATAGTGTTGTTTACTAAATAAAAGCGCGTAATTTTATAGAGTAAAAAGTGCTCACGCGGCCGTTTTTTCAACTGTTATTGGCGATATCCGCCATTATTGTGAAATATTTTTTTAAAGAATTTCTATAATTTGTTACACGTGTTATTGGCAAAATTGTGGTATCTATCCACACCCACAGGGACCAGATCAAGAGTTGAAGTTTTTATTAAATAAAATATTACAGAAAGATGTCGGTGAACAATGTTAATACGAGTACAATTAAGTGTACGAGTTGTAATATTGTTATCTCCGAAACGAAACAACGAAAGTTTAATAAAAATATGCTCGTCGGCTTTTTCTGAGGAAGACATTGATGAGGCAAAAAGTTATTGTTTGTTTCTACGAAGACAAGACAAAAACATGTATCGAGGCGTAAGAACAAAAAGCAGAAAGACCTAAAATATACGATTACGGTGTTTAAAATCACGGATCCCGAACAATCCCAGTTTTTGTGGCATATGACCTTCACAAATTGCCACCAGTTTGCTTTGACTACGTAGAACGTACGTAAAGAAGTTGATGAAGGATTTATTAATTCTACGGTCAGATGTTAACGCAATCAGAAGTGATTATGTTACTAAAGATCAGCTCGAAAATATTAAATTGATAACAAATAATTCGACACCGACGCCGTTCATCATCAACAACCTTTTTATCGTCCCACTGCTGGGCACAGATCTCCTCTCATACAGAGAATGATTGAGCATAATCACCACGCTTGCTCAATGCGGGTTGGCGATTTCAGACTTATAAAGCCCAGGTTTCCTCAAGATGTCTTCCTTCGCCTTCAGTCATTGGTGTCCAAGATATACTTAGAAAGTACATATTCGTACATACGTCATTTTTAAGCTATTGCTTAGCTTCTTTCTATCTCTTTATCAAAGTCGAACAGAAAACATTGAATATAGTTTAGTCGCTTAATCGTCACCATTTTTCGCACTCTTTTGATGACGTTGCTGGTAAAAAATAAATAAATTACAAAAAAGAAAGAAAACTTGAGTTGATATCAAAGAAAAAAAAAACAAAGGAAAAATTACTGTATAAATAAAATAAATAAATAATTATAATTGCAAGTTATAGTTGATAAAAAAAGGCTATGCAATAGCTTTACCGCGGCAGTCTCCGAGTGCCACACGTCTTTTTTTTTTATTTTTGATGCCAGTTTTTTTTTATGGTTTAGGATTATTCCTATGAACCAGCATTGTTCGTGTTTTCATTTATTGTCGTATTGTCAGCACCACTCTGTATAACGAGTTGATATCTCACCCAGATCATCGCTTTCGAAAAGTAAGTTCTCGTGCACGCCGAGCTCTCTGCAGAAGGTGATGAAGTTCTCTGTGTTGTCCCGAGAGAAAAAGCTTCGACGCGCCGCGCGCTGCCAGCAGCGCCCGCGGATCTGAGGCACCGGCTAAGAATAACAAACCTTAATTATTATTATTTAAAGAGTTTTATTAATAAAAACCAAAATAACAGAATCAGCTAGAAATGTATATACAGTAGGACCTCGGTAATCCGGACTCCCGCTTGTTCTGTGATCGCTGTAATCCGGCCAGGCAATGGGAATCACGCCGGCCTCCCGGCGAGGGTAGGCGCGGGCTGTCATGCATACCGTCAGTGTTTTGTTTATCGCTTTTGGTATTACACCACACACTATAATATGTATTAACGTATAGTGTCAATTTAGCGCGCTTGCTAACATAATGGTGCCGCCACGTAAACATACGACATTGATATTAAAAGACAAATTGCGGATATGTTAGATAAAGGTGACAGCTACCCTGTCATAGCTCGGAAGTTTGGCATAGGCAGGTCAAGTGTAGGTGACATAAAGAAACTAAGGTTAAACATGTGTTTTATTAACATTAAATATGGCATACTATAATCCGACTCGATAATCCGAAAAGGGTCTTGTTTTTGCCTCTCTGGATTAAAGAGGCCTACTATACTACTGTACTTTAAAAATACTGTAGTAGCCACAGTGAATATTATAAGTTTAATTAGTGGCCGTTTCGACAAAATAGATCTAACTAGAAGTGTACCTCTACTAGACATAAGATATCCACATCAATGCGCAGGTGTAGCAAGCCGACATTACTGTTTTCAATTCGGTCGAAAGTGAGCAAAATAGTCACAGGACAACAATCCTGACATGGGTGTATTGCTTACAATTCGCATACTCACGCCTACTATAAGTCCCTGGTCTAGCGCCTCCCGCGCCCGGTCGTGTATGACGGCTGCCAGTTGACATAACTCCACGCCGTTGTCCAGCACATCCAGGAAGTTCTCACCGGACAGATACGTTATACCTGACAACAACAACAGCTGAGCGTTAGGCACTCTTCCTTTAGCTACATCATAATGGAAATGGTTACCCTTGATAGTGTCCGAACGAATGTTCGGTTTCGTTTCGGCAAAAAAGGAGTTTTGGTTTAGTTTCGTTTTCGGCAGCAAAGTTGCCGAAACTGTGGCCGACATCGAATGTGCGTTCGGGAGTTTTCGTGCTGTGATTAGTCATGTTCGGCGCGTTGAATTAATGAATGAATACCATCAGAGCTAACAATGATATGTAATGTCTTTGCAATTCGTTTTGTTTTGTTATGGTGGTGAGTTTTCTAGTGATTGAGAGTCTATCCACTCAAACTACCTATTGTGAGTATTTTTGAGGTGTATCTAATATTTTTTTCTTAAATGAAGGTTCCCCTGTTGAAAAATGAAAATATTGATGTTTATCTATTAAAGAGCAAATAATAAAGACTGACTGATTATAATAACGTCTTCTTTGTTTTCCTCAAAATATAAACCCTGTAAGGAATTACCTGTTTCGGCAGAAACAGACGGTTTCGGTCGGACACTGCCTCTCGACTATTACTGGGGCAATGCTCTACTTTGCAGCTTAGCAGAATGGTACGGAAAATCTTATCTTTTGGGTCTCCTTTGTAGGCTAATAATTAACACAGAGTCACAGATTGCATCCATCGTACCGGATCATTAATAAGCATATTAGATCACACATCGCCTTTTATGGAAAAGCGTACTGTTGTATAGTGATAGCTAAGTAACGAGAACAATAAAAGATAAGTGCAATCTTACTGCAATCTATCAATCGTTTCTTTTAGTAAAAAAACAACTTTATTCTTGCATAACTCATGTAATAAAACTTACTTGCTATGTAGACGATTGACACACTTCGATCAATGCGGCTGTCGATGATCCCGTCAAATATAGTCGTGGTGATGTCGAACGAGTCCGACCTACATACGTTTGTACTAGTAGGTACCTAAGACGTGTGCGCTTCTAGTGCGCTTTACCATCAATGATTGCATCACCACTTATCATAAGGCGCGATCGCGGTCAAGAACTAGTTTATAACTTTTAACAAAATACGATAGACCAATATATTCTGAACCTTCGTACCCATACGAAATGGAAGTACTTATCTTATATATTATTTCGTATAAATAAAACTTAGATTCGTTACTGATCTAGTACTAAATGTTCGTGAGTCAAACGCATAATAAATTGTCTGTCAATATTCAACAAACAGCATTTAAAAAATGAAGTGCTTGATAGATATTCAGACATTTCGTATCATTGTGAAATTCGTGAGGCTCTCAATTGCATGACTGCAGACATGCAGGAGTGTGGGTGCGCCCAATGAGCGACACAAATTTACGACAAAGAAAAACTAATGAAATGCGGGCAATGCTTTTATGGTATATTTTATTTTGAATGTTGTGATTTAGAGATTATTGGACGAAGGTCGGGTATCTATTTATAGATACCCGAACAACAATCTTTTGACGGACGGACTCAACGGACCAATTCAAGAGAAAGAAGGTTATAATTTGTGGAAATTGGAATATTGACATATTAAAACAAAATTCAACAACAAAAGAGAACTCTCTTACTTAAGTATAAGTAATATAATAAGAACTTCTATTTATATTACACTATATGAAGTTTACTTAAGTACTAAACTTAAGTGGACTTGAAAAATATTTGCATGCCTGTTTGCAGACAAAAAAGTGACATTTTGGGTTTGAACTTCAAACTTTTACCAAAACAATATATTTCTAGTAAATAAACGTTAGATTTGCTTTGATCGAATGAAAACGATGAAAGTAAATAATACTTTGGCTCCATAGAGTCATGTTTACACCTACCCAGAATTCTCAGTATTTTAAAGCGATTAATATTAACTCACAATAAGTGCTCAGGAAGTGGAGCGTCCCCTGTACAATCGTAAGTTCGTAACCAAAACTAGTAGTCGGTCTCCGTGGCGCAGCGGTCAACACGCCTGACTGCGACGTGGAGGCCCCGGGTTCGATCCCCGGCCAGGTCATGATGGGAAACGATCTTTTCCTGATTGGCCTGGGTCTTGGATGTTTATCTATATATGTATCTATTATAAAAATATAGTATCGTTGAGTTAGTATCCCATAACACAAGTCTAGAACTTACTTTGGGGCTAGCTCAATCTGTGTGATTTGTCCGTATATAAAAAAAAAAAGACGTGTGGCACTCGGGGACTGCCGCGGTAAAGCTATTGCATAGCATTTTGTATCAATTTATGCAATTATTATTATTTATTTATTTTATTTATGCAGTATTTTTTTTTCTTTGATATTAATTCAAGTTACACTTTTTGAGCGTGGTGACCGGTAAGAAAACAAATTTTTCTTTTATTAAATAAATAAAAAGTTAATATTATTTAAAATATTTTTATTATTTTACAATACATGTGGGTTTTATTACCTTACAGTAGCTGTTGGTTATTCAGGAATATTTATCATTGAAACTATACAGTATGTTAAGAAAACCCTGTCCGACCCGTGAAGGTGTTGTTAGGTATCGATAACTGATTCTACTAATGCTTACAAACCCAGGCAAAACTTAAAAAAAAAATCCCCCTAAAAAAAATTAATATTATTTCGCAAAAGGAGGTAACTTAATAAATGTGCGTTGACCACCCTTCGCCTGCCGGCCGCCGGGTACGGGTGGCAGGACACGCGGCACGTGGTCGCATCGCTATTCGCTCATAATAATACCGGTGTTGTCACTTTTTAAAAATTACCAAATTTCGGGGAAATTGGAATTAATTCGCGGGAAAAAAAGATTATTTCAAAATTCATTTGTATTGGTACTATGATGAATACGTAAAATTATATATTATATTTGGTCATGTGTTTACCTAACCTTTATTATCCTTATGGGTCGGACAGGGTTTTCGTAACATACTGTAGGTTTATGATAACTGAAATAAGAAACATAAGTTTGCGACTTAATATCCTCTAAATACCTAGAAAATACCGCGTCAATGGTGGTCCCATATTTTGTTGTGGACTTTTGTGGATCATTATTCATTTTCAAATTCAATGTTTTTGATAGAAAAGTTGTCCACTGCTCTGATTTTTTATCAGCGAAGTTAATGTTGAAATCGCCAGCCAAGATAAGTGGAAATTTATTACCATTTGTTTCAAGTATTTTCGAGCCACTCGAGTTACTCCAGTAAAGTGCGATGAATAAAATGCTCTACCTCGTCCAATTTTGGATTCGAAGAAATGTAAATTGCTACCATAACTATTTGTAGGCCATTTCTAAGTTTGCATAAGCACGCACAAATATCTCCAACAACTGAGCGCCTAACATTAACATCGCTAACGTGTGCAATATTTATTTCAATATTCGGAGTCATAATATTAGTAATATTGTTACGAATGCACCTTATGTCGAGGGCATAAGGTTCAATATCGCGTGACATGCAGTGCGTAACTTTTAAGCCCTTTAACTCTAGATCTAGACATCGTATAGATGCAATATAAAAACGCATTTCTAGATTTAAGGTGGCCTATCGAATGGTACAGGTTTCATCAATTTTGTCAACTAAGTGACGACATCGAAATTTCTAGAAGCCCGTTTCCGGGAATTACCGTAGGTACTTACCGAATGTACTCGAAGTTATGCGCTATTATTATTACGTCTAGACGACTCTGGAATGTTCGATCAGCTGGACTATATATAGCGCCGTGACGCCGGCGCCGAGTCAGTCTACACTTGACTACCGATACGAAAACAGCGACACTTAAGAAGCGATCTTTGAGAATACCTACTGCTACAACTGTAACGAGAACTGTGAGTACTACGTGAAGTAACATCTGTAGTGTTATTGTGTGTTTACGACACGGACTTCGTGGACATAAGGGAAGACTTCGGTGCAACATCAGCAACATTCTACTTGTCATTGCCTACAATCGACTGTATCTTCGTTGCCAATAAACATCGCAACCCTTAACCGGCGTTTTAGTACCCCTAGCCCGTAACAATTGGTGTCAGAAGCGGAATGCCGGTCACGCCAAGGGAAGACGAAAGAGTTCGCACGCGACGACAAGCAGCGATGGATCTGGCGCGTCAAGAGGAAGAATTGCTTAGTGTCCCTACACCCATAGAAGATGCGGCCGTCGTAACACCGACGAATGTGAGTGCGCCTAGTACCACCACTATTCCCGGAACCAGCGGATGCGATTTATCGGCATTAATGGCTCACTTGACGGCGCAAATAAGGCTGAGCATAGCAGAATCCCAGGCAGAAACCCAGGCGCAAATAAGGCTGAGCATAGCAGAATCCCAGGCAGAAACCCAGGCGCAAATAAGGCTGAGCATAGCAGAATCCCAGGCAGAAACCCAGGTGCAAATAAAAGGTATAGCAGAATCCCAGGCAGAAATAAAACAATCCCAGGCAGAAACCCAGGCACAAATCATTACAAGTATAGCAGAATCTCAGGTAAAATCCCAGCAATTAGTATTAGAACTTAATGAAAAGTGGAAAGAAACCAAAGAAGAGGTTAATGAGCTTAAAATAAAAACAGCGCAACAGGATGCCCGTATGGACCAGCAAGACATGCGTATAGACAAACAAGATGCACGGATGGGGAAACTAGACAGTACCATCATGGAGTGCGAGAAAGAAATACAGTTTCTCCATAAAACGGTGCAGAAAGGAGGTATTAAAGGTGTGATACCTGTACCCAGTGCTTCGCCGACGTTTAAAGTACCTCATTTTGACGGAACAACGTCATGGGTGGCCTTCCGTCTACAGTTTGAGAAGGTCGCCAAAGGCAACAACTGGGACGACGATCAAGCGGTAACCGCTCTTACGCTTGCTCTGCGTGGTGATGCGGTACAAATCCTCGAAAATATTTCCGGCGATTGCAATACCCTAGCCTGTTTGCTGGAAGCGTTAGAGTCTAGATACGGGGAGAAACACCTCGAACATGTCTTCAGGGCTCAACTCCGCGACCGGACACAAAAGAGCAGTGAAGGTTTGCAACAATGGGCTACGGAAATAGAACGCATTGTTCGAAGGGCGTATGCATCAACACCAGCATTAATTGACGCTACTACTGTGCAAGCCTTTACTGATGGGATTCGAGATGCAGAAGTCAGGGCTGCAGTTCGTCTGGGTCACCACCAGACTCTAAAGGCAGCCTTGACACACGCTTTAGAGGTGGAAGCTGTACGCCAAGATGGCCGACAACATCATCGTATCCGTGAGGTAACCGCACCAATAAAAACCCGACAAGGACCAACCTGCTATGAGTGCGGCGAAAAGGGGCATATTCGGATTAATTGTCCCAGGAAGTCTAAGGGAAGAAGTACTTCTGGGACACAGGTGGAAGCAGAGGATTTAAACTAGGAACAGCCAGGGCTGTGGGGCGAGTACTGGCTGGTCGACGTGAAGCCCCCATTATAACAGTATCACAAGTGGGTGACAGAAACAGTCTTATTATAGAAGGAGAATTGAATGGTAAGTCATGCAGTTTCACATTGGATACTGGTGCATCAAGAACTATTGCACGACCGGAGCTATTTCCTCGGACCATAGCATGGAAAAAAGGGTCTTCACAATGCCGATTACAAACCGCCACCGGCCAACCAGTGCTCGTCCTTGGTGAAACGAATGTGACCTTGAAAATGGGTGATAAGACATTCACGCACCCTATTTTAGTAGCGAATATTACAGATGATTGTATAATAGGACTGGACTTTTTGAAGAAACAGCAGTGCGTCCTGAATGTGGCAAAAGGAGTATTGAGTTTTCCAGAACAAGAAGTATTTCTTCAAGGTGGAAAACAAGGATCTGTGTACTGTTTAAGGAGAACGGTATTACCACCAAGATCAGAAACCTTAGTTGATATTAGACTATCACCAATAGGATGCCGCAAACGTTGCATTATAATAGAAGATTCTGGAGATCACCCAGACTGGATAACGGCGAGGACACTGATGATGATTTCCGATAAACCAAAAATACGCATAATCAACGTTAGTAACAAAGAAATAACTCTCGAAAAGAATCGTGTGGTGGGTGTGTGCGATAATGTAACATCTTTGAGAAAAACAGAGGTGCACGAAAAGGAACCTGATAAGAAGTGGCAGGAACATGTATCGACACTACTCGAAAATTGTAAGGGCAATTTAAACAAGTTCGAAAGTCACAAAGTTAAGGAACTGTTGCATAACTTCCATGACATCTTCTCGAAGACCGATGGTGACGTGGGAAGAACCGGGCTAGTCAAACACCATATAGATACGGGGGATACACAGCCGATAAGACAGAGACCACGTCGTATACCCTTTGCAAGAGAACAGGAAGTCACGGAAATGTTAAGAGATATGGAAAAAAACCGAATTATCGAAGCATCTACCAGCCCTTGGTCATCTCCAGTTGTCCTAGTCAAGAAAAAGGATGGCAGTACAAGGTTTTGCGTTGACTACAGGATGTTGAATGATGCCACGAAAAAGGACAGTTATCCTCTGCCACGTATAGATGACACTTTGGACTTGCTAAGTGGCATGAAATGGTTCTCCACAGTTGACCTCAAAAGTGGATACTGGCAGGTGGAAATCTGTCAGCAGGATAAAGAAAAGACCGCTTTCTCCACTGGTCCTGGGAACGGTCTCTGGCAATTCAATGTCATGCCTTTTGGACTGTGCAATGCTCCAGCCACATTCGAGCGCTTAATGGAGCGCATTTTGGTGGGGTTGCTTGGTGATGCATGCCTGGTCTATTTGGATGACATCATCATTATGGGACGAAGCTTCGAAGAGCACCTACGCAATTTGGAGAAAGTGTTCCAAAAACTGCGTGAAGCGAATTTAAAACTCAGTCCTAGTAAGTGTACACTATTCCAGAAAGAGGTTGGATACTTAGGACACATTATTTCGGCGCAAGGAATTCGAACAGACCCTGAAAAAATAAAAGCCGTGTCGAAGTGGCCTACCCCTCGTAACAAAACTGAGGTACGCTCTTTCTTGGGTCTGTGTGCATATTACCGTCGGTTTGTGAAGAACTTCTCCGAGTTAGCGAAACCGTTGCATCGTTTAACAGAGGAAAAGTGTCAATTTGAATGGAACTCTGACTGCGAACAGGCATTTGCGGTACTGAAAACTCACTTGTGTGAGGCTCCTGTATTAGGTTACCCTAGTAGGGAAGGCCGATTTTTGATAGACACAGATGCCAGCAATGTTGGTATTGGAGGAGTTCTCTCTCAAACACAAGGAGATAGGCATGTCGTTATCGCATATTTCAGCAAATGCCTTTCCAAGCCAGAAAGAAATTACTGTGTTACCCGCCGAGAACTTCTAGCCGTTGTTAAGACCTTACAACACTTCAAGAAATATTTGATTGGGAGACAGTTTACACTTCGCACCGATCACGCTGCCTTACAGTGGTTGCTTCAGTTCAAAGACCCAGAAGGACAAGTAGCAAGGTGGATAGAGCAGCTGCAAGAATTTAACTTTGTCACAGAACATCGAAAAGGCAAGTCACACAATAATGCTGATGCTTTATCTAGACGGCCTTGCGAAGAATCTTGCCGACATTGTGCCAAACAGGAAAAGAAAGAGAACGTAAGGATTATCCAGGTGAACGATTTGGATGAAGACTGGGATAATCGATCATTGGAAGACGCACAAAAGGAAGATAGTGACTTGAAGACAGTAATCGAATGGAAGAAAAGTGGCCAGCGGCCCCCTTGGAGTGAAATATCAGCGCTTAGCCCAACAGCAAAAAGTTACTGGGCTCAATGGGACAGCCTGATAATTGATAATGGAGTTCTGAAGAGGAAATGGGAATCACCTAGTGGACAGGAGGTCGCCTTACAGATAGTTGTCCCCTGTGAGAAGGTCGCGTCGGTGCTAAGACAGGTGCACGACGGAGTATCCGGAGGACATCTAGGAGTAAAGAAAACTCTGGAGAAGGTGAGAAAAAGGTTCTATTGGGTGCATTGCCGCGAAGACGTAGAGGACTGGTGTAGGAAATGTGTAGCCTGCTCCTCAGTAAAGGGACCGCAAACGAGGGCCAGAGGTCGGCTGAAAGTGTATAATGTTGGTGCACCATGGGAAAGAGTTGCTGTCGATATAGCTGGGCCGTTCCCTATTACTGAAGAAGGGAATAGGTATATCATCGTCATGCAAGACTATTTCAGCAAATGGCCAGAAGCTTTTGCAGTACCCAACCAAGAAGCTCATACCGTCGCCAAAAAGCTAGTTCACGAGGTGTTCTGTCGATTTGGCGTCCCCTTGGAGTTGCACTCTGACCAGGGTAGAAACTTCGAGTCTTCACTTTTTCAAGAGGTTTGCCAACTACTCGGGATACATAAGACTCGTACAACACCATATCACCCTCAGTCAGATGGAATGGTCGAAAGATTCAACCAGACGCTAGAGAATCATTTGGCCAAAGTAGTGGAAGAACATCAGAGGGATTGGGACCAATACATTCCACTCTTCTTAATGTCATACCGCTCTGCAACACATGATAGTACAAATTGTACACCGGCGAAAGTCAACTTCGGCCGAGAAATTAGATTACCCATAGATGCACTAACCGGAACACCCCCCGATACCCCTATCCTAGCCGTCGACTATGTGGCCGACCTACGACGTAAACTAGATGGAATACATGAGCTAGTGAGAGAGAATGGTCTGAAAACCAGCGAGAGAATGAAGATCCGATACGACCGCAAAGCTAACGTGCCTGGGTTTGAAGAGGGAACTTTGGTATGGTTACATAATCCCATTAGGAGAAAAGGAAAGAGTCCGAAGTTCCAACCCAAATGGGAGGGTCCGTACACGATAGTAACCAGGATAAACGATGTCACCTACCGCATAAAGAAAGGGTCTAGAGGGAAGCTGAAGATCGTACACGTAGACCGCCTAGCTCGCTATTACGGATCAAATCATGCTCGGGACGAGCACGACTAAGAAGGGGGCAATGTTACGAATGCACCTTATGTCGAGGGCATAAGGTTCAATATCGCGTGACATGCAGTGCGTAACTTTTAAGCCCTTTAACTCTAGATCTAGACATCGTATAGATGCAATATAAAAACGCATTTCTAGATTTAAGGTGGCCTATCGAATGGTACAGGTTTCATCAATTTTGTCAACTAAGTGACGACATCGAAATTTCTAGAAGCCCGTTTCCGGGAATTACCGTAGGTACTTACCGAATGTACTCGAAGTTATGCGCTATTATTATTACGTCTAGACGACTCTGGAATGTTCGATCAGCTGGACTATATATAGCGCCGTGACGCCGGCGCCGAGTCAGTCTACACTTGACTACCGATACGAAAACAGCGACACTTAAGAAGCGATCTTTGAGAATACCTACTGCTACAACTGTAACGAGAACTGTGAGTACTACGTGAAGTAACATCTGTAGTGTTATTGTGTGTTTACGACACGGACTTCGTGGACATAAGGGAAGACTTCGGTGCAACATCAGCAACATTCTACTTGTCATTGCCTACAATCGACTGTATCTTCGTTGCCAATAAACATCGCAACCCTTAACCGGCGTTTTAGTACCCCTAGCCCGTAACAATATCATTTTTACTTTGGTAAATAGCTACCCCACCTTTTGAAACAGTATCTCGTTTGAACTGAACAATACAATTAAAATTAGGTATTTCAATTGGATTATCATGCGTCATGCAAGTTTCGGTAAGAAGTAACACATTTGTTTGTCTCGTAACTGAATCTTGTAAATCGTATTTATGACTATTTAGACTGGCAGTTGAAAGTCATTATTGAAATGCCATTTCTATTACTAATGAAATCTAATACACTTTGAGCAATCGTCTGAACACTATTTAAAGACAGTCTTTTGAATTCTTGCAACAATTGAAAAAACGGTCGCGTGAGCACTTTTTACTCTATAAAATCACGCGCTTTTATTTAGTAAACAACACTATAAATAATTTAAAAGTCCAATGAAAAATTAGCATGACATTCATCTTAGCTTTTCCGTTAAAAAAAAGCTATTTTATAAAAACACTACTAAATTAATTTGAATAAAAGTACTTAATAATTAATTATATGAAAAGTTTTTAAGGTAGCCATGACAACGTCGATGACGTCTATGACATATCTCTATAGAAGACCTATTTCAGAGAGAAAATTAATCGCAAGTTTAGCACATCGCGACTATCAGTAACATGGCAAGTGTGTAGGACTGAGTTCGCGCCCTGCAATATGCATGCTCTTTTTGAAAATCTATAAATTGTTTTCAAAAGATGTAGTCGCACGCACACAAACATACCGTGCCGAAGACTGCCGAACTGAAACGACGTTAGACGATGGGGAGCGTGAGGTTTTTTCGTTACGGAATTTCTGGATTCGGTCCCCGCGCTCAAGGCCCGCGATAGAAGCTATGCAATAGCTTAAAAAAAAAAAAAAAACACTTATCAATAACAAATGCACTAACGGTTGCACCCGACGCGACGCCCTACTGATTGTATATTGCCTACGATCAAAACGTAATGATGAGTATAATAAAACAACGATTCTAGTTTAAATTTAAATTATTTTTCTACATTGTCGATACATTCAGTCCAAGGTTTCTCTAAACCTAAAATACCCTTTAAACAAAATCTTGATCTTGGCTATCCCAAAATGCCTCTACAGCAGCCATCACCTCGCTATCATACCCAAATTTCTTGCCGCTGAGGTGTTCCTTGAGTCGAGGAAACAAGTAAAAGTCGCTGGGGGATAAATCTGGAGAATACGGTGAGAAGTTCGACTAGTTCGAAGCCTGCTTCTCGAATGGCAGCCATCGTAACTTCGGCTTTGTGTGCTGGAGCGTTGTCGTGATGAAACAGAACTTTCGCTCGGAGTTTGCCCGGTCTTTTTTCCTTTATGGCTTCTCGTAGTCGTCTTATTTGATCAGCGTAGTAGGAACCCGTTATGGTAGTTCCCTTTTTCAGGTAATCAACCATTATTGTTCCCTCAACATCCCAGAAAACGGATCCCATAACTTTGTCCGCCGAGCTCAAGACTGAACTTCTTCGGCGTCGGTGAGGATACCCTTTTCCAAGCCAAGCCATTGTTTTTTGGTCTCAGGATCAAAATGATGGATCCATGTTTCGTTCATGGTCACAAACCGAGTCAAAAATTTTTCTTGGTCAGCCTGGAACTTTGCAAGATTAGTTCTTGAAATGTCAACTCTCTTTTTTTTTTGTTCGTTCGTTAACATTCTCGGTACCCAACGCGCGGAGACCTTCTTCATATTAATTTTGAGGGTAAAAATGCTATGGATGCTCCCATATGAGATCCCTGTGAACTCAGCTAAATGTCTGATGGTTACTCTTCGGTTTGCTAACACGATATCTACGATTTTTTTCACGTTTTCCTCAGTGAGGGAAGAGGTTGGGCGTCCCTCGAGATGTTTATGTTCTGTGGATATTCTACCCAGCTTAAATTCTTTGCACGACCGTATCACCATAATATGGAGGAGCAGAGTCCCCCAGTGTCTCTAGCAAATGAGCGTGTATCTCTTTGGTAGACATTTCTTTGGTAGACATTTCTTTCAAACAGAGGTACTTAATGACGCATTTCACTTTCTCCATTTTCGTGTTGTCGCTCCGACTGCTGATATGCAAATGAATGTATGTAGCTTCTCCAAAATAATGACGTCCTAATTATATTTTTTTTAGCTGGAAAGTAGTGAAGGACCGAAGAAACGAAATTATTTTTTGGGATTTTTATCTTTTTTAGTTTATCATTACTTTTTGATCATCCCTAGTACTTTTTGTATTAGGCGTGAGTTTAAGCATCTATGACGACTTTTTATGGCATTTTCATGTTGTAGGAAGTCTGCAGACCGCGGAGCGTGCCCGGCAGCCGTTACGCACGTAATCAATCTGATTTAGTTCTGGGAATACGTGAAACGGCAAATAATGAGAAATTATTAGGCGATAAGCAATTAAACATTGAATGACGTGCGCAGTCCAAGAAATAGCGATGTAGCAGAATAGTGTGAGATTGTATTATTATTGTCAGACTAACTACCTTAATTTCTTTTAGTAAATAATTAAATAACAAGATATAATAAATAATAACATAATAACTGGTTTCCTCTGTTTTGGGGCATCTTGGTTTACGTTATTTTCGCAAACCAAGATTGTTGTATTCTACGCGCGCTTTTGATAACCACTATTGATAAAACTTTAGTTGTTTTGTTTGCGAAATGTACTTTATTATTTTTTAATCTCAAGATATGTCAGCAAGTTAATAAGCGTTGGGGTCCGCCAGGACTGAAGCCTGCCACCACGCGGGTTGTTCGACAGGGACACTGGCCGTGGCAACAGGCACATGAAGAGAATACGATAATATTTTAGTGAGCAAATCTGACTCGTCATCCCTCTCCGCCCAGAACACGAGAAATCATTTGGTGGTTTTCCTCTAAAAAAATAATCTTACAATGCTTATTTATTTCTACCGAAGTTTTACACAAATCTGATATCAATTCTCGAGGCCACATTTGCAAATACTTTTACTTATTTATAATGAATGTGCAATTCCAATAATAAATACGAACCACCTAACCAGGACAGTGCAGCGCTGAACTTTCACGACGGACATAAGGCAGGGTTCGAAACTGATCGCATTCTCATGACCCTATCGTAGCCGATCTTGCCGACCGCTGCGGTTCTATGCAACCATGGTACCATGGGGGCTTATTAATCGACGACCTTTAGTTCTATGGCACTGCTTGCAGATTTATTTCATTAACGGGACCGATATTACCGACTTATTGCATGGAGGTGGATAAATACGGGTGGGTACAGTCGGGCTTCAATGTATCATTGGTGACTGAAGAACATTGCGAAATATCTCAAATCGAATGATGAATACGTTTCGCCAAATAAGTTAAATAAGTTTACTTATGGTATCGGCTTGGGGCAAACGTCGGCTCTTCGTGAATCTATACTAATATAATAAAGCTGAAGAGTTTGTTTGTTTGTTTGTTTGAACGCGCTAATCTCCGAAACTACTGGTGCGATTTGAATAATTCTTTTTTTGTTGGATAGTCCATTTATCGAGGAAGGCTATAGGCTAAATAACATTACGCTATGACCAATAGGAGCAAAGACAGAGCGGTAAATGTGTAAAAAACGGGGAAAATTATTCATTTTTGAAGGCTTTCTTTGCGTGCGCTGCGAAAACGGTTCAAGATACACAAAAAATATGTATGAAAGAATTATTCCTCTATACATGATCTAAAAAAAAGTCCGCGACGGCATATGTCTATCTTTTAAGGTTTAGTCACAATGACCGTTTTTATGGTACCAAATTTGGTCGAAATAATTTGTTTAAGTTGTATCAACATAATAATATTAATCTTTATTCAAATATAAATATAAATATGTTGTTGGTTAAGAGTACTTCATTGTGAATAAAATTGTCTTTGACATAGCTTAATTTCAACAAAAAACTTTAAAGATTACAATGATAAATAACTCCGAAACAAAACCAACTCGCTCTCTGCGCTCACTGCGCTGGCCGGCGCGGCGGGAGAGAGGCTGTGCTTGCGGGCAAGCCGGGAGGGGGGTGCAGCTCTACGAGATACCATGCCACGCGGCTCACTCGCGCGGTCGGCTCCCTACTGAACGGTTGAATACAGCGCTAATTTGTTTATGCGATATAATTATCATCGTAATATTACTTTTTAAACACAGTTTCATTTTGAGGTTGTTTTCTATATAGTAGGTACTTTATTTGTTTTAGGATAGTATTTAGTGACACAATAATAACACTTTTTTGTTTTCATGTAGATTATTAATTAATAAGTATGTGTTTTTTAAAAGTATAGTATCGTTTGTTTTAAAAATAGTATTCAGTTTCTAATATTTTTTTGTGGTACATAATACCTGTAGGTACCTAAATAGGTATCGCATTCTTAATTATTCTTATTAGATTAGGGTTTAGTTTAACGTATTTAGTTTCTATTTTTTTTTCGCTTTAGGTAAAACCTGTAAATAGGTGTGGTCTACCTATTTATTCTCATTAGATTAGGGTTAAGTTTAAGTATAAAGTTTGTTAACTTATTTTCATTTTACGGATTTTCTTTTGACATAATCGGTAAAAATAAAAACAATTAGGTTCCTAATTATTAATCTTACGTTTCTTTTTTTTTTACGAGTTACGCTTTAGTTAAGTTTTCATTTTCTACGTTCTTTCTTCATCACTATAATGCCGAGAAAAAGAACTCAGCTTTCTCGGCAGACTGCTACTGCAAAGCGGCTGCGAGTTTTGCGCAGCAATGAAACTGAGGATGAAAATATGCACAGGTTGGCTACACAATGAGCAATTACTGAACAAAACCGTGCAAGGGAATCAAGCGTTGAACGTTCGCAGCGTTTAGCGTCACAAAATTTCCGAACTTTGGCGAACCGGCAACGGGAATCGAGTGCTGATCGTTCTCAACGTTTGGCCTCACAGAATGCCCGAACTTTGGCTAACCGCGATCGGGAATCCAGTGCTGAACGTTCTCAACGTTTGGCCTCACAGAATTCCCGAACTTTGGCTAACCGTGATCGGGAATCAAGCGCTGAACGAACCCAACGATTAACACAGCAAAATGCCCGATCAACTAGGAATAGAACTCGCAGACAACATAATTTATTAAATGCTGCTTTTGCTTATGATTGTACCGTTGACTATTCTGAGCTAAATGATATTGATATTGGCAGAATGGATAAAATATGCAACTTATGCCAAGCAAAAAAATGGGCAGCTGAAACTCCTGGATTGTGTTGTAGTGGTGGCAAAGTAAATATACCTATAATTCCGGAACCAACATCCGTTTTAAAGGAACTGATATCAGGCTCACATCCATCATCTAAGCATTTCTTAAATCACTCAAGACAATCATCATCATCATCATCATCATTTCAGCCGAAAGACGTCCACTGCTGGACATAGGCCTCCCCCAAGGTTCTCCACGACGACCGGTTCTGCGCCTCCCGCATCCAGCGGTTTCCCGCGACCTTCACCAGGTCGTCGGTCCACCTTGTCGGGGGCCTACCCACGCTACGTCTTCCGGTGCGTGGTCGCCACT
The DNA here is from genome assembly GCA_037179545.1 of Sesamia inferens. Taxonomy (NCBI): domain Eukaryota; kingdom Metazoa; phylum Arthropoda; class Insecta; order Lepidoptera; family Noctuidae; genus Sesamia; species Sesamia inferens. The sequence goes on from CM073935.1 coordinate 31,893,442, forward strand.
AGAGAACCCGTCGGCCCCATCGGGCATCGGTCCTACGGGCAATGTGTCCAGCCCACTGCCACTTTAGTGTTGCAATTCTTCGGGCTATGTCGGTTACTCTCGTTCTTCTGCGGATCTCCTCATTCCTGATTCGATCGCGCAGTGAAATCCCAAGCATAGCCCTCAAGACAATATAATACATTATTTCAGATGACTTCATTTGGTGCCAAAGAAATTCGTGAGGGAAACTTTATGCCCACTTTTAAAGTCCAAGGGCAAGTTTATCATTTAATCGGTGACTTACTTCCAGCTGTAGGGGCACAACCCGAATTCCTACAAATATATTTTGTTTCCCATGCAGATCAGGTATCCTTGCGCTCAAATTTAAACCCAAGCTTGCAAATCGATCTTATCGACGTTCTCCAAACATATCTTCATGATCATAATACGTATATTCAAAGTTTTAAGTACAATCTAGAAAATAGACCACCGAATGATTTAAAACTTATCATTCATGCTGATGTAATACCTCCTAATGAGCATAGAGGTCGGTATAATGCGCCGGTAGTAGATGAAGTAGCTGTTCTTATGATAGATGAAGACAAAGGTCCCCGTGATATTGTATTGACTGCGAGAGATGGTCGACTTCAACGAGTTTCTGAAATTCATAGATCTTATGACCCGCTTCAATATCCCTTACTGTTTCCCTTTGGAAACGACGGATACTGTATTAATATTCCACAGCAGAATACTACGGCTACATCTAAAACTGTTTCATGTATGCAGTTTTATGCATTTAGATTCATGGTGAGAATAAATGACTTTAACAGTATACATTATTTTAAAGGATTATTCAACCAATATTGTGTTGATATGGCGGCAAAAATGATTTCTGAGAGGCTGAACTTCATCAAAAGAAATAAAATAAAATTGAGAGCAGAAGATTACATTCATTTAAGAGATGCCGTCGTAAATGATGGACATTTAAACGCTTCTAATATTGGCCAGCACGTTATATTGCCGTCGTCATTTACAGGATCCCCCAGATTCATGAATGAAAAAAGTCAAGATGCCATGACATATGTCAGGAAATTTGGAAGACCTGACCTCTTCATTACATTTACATGTAACCCCGAATGGCCAGAAATAAAAAGTGAGTTATTGCCCAATCAACATTCTTATGATAGACACGATTTAATTTCTAGGGTATTTCATTTAAAACTCAAAAAAATGATAGACCTATTAACGAAGAAACATATTTTTGGCCCATCGAAAGCCTTTGTTTACAGTGTAGAATGGCAAAAAAGAGGTTTACCTCACGCCCATATTTTATTGTGGCTGGCTAACAAAGTTCAACCAGATTCTATAGATGCAATAATATCGGCTGAAATACCTGACATACAACAAGATCCGATTCTTCATAATATTGTCATAAAAAATATGATACATGGTCCTTGCGGATTTCATAATCCTGCATCACCATGTATGAAAGAAAACGTTTGTTCTAAAAAGTACCCGAGGCATTTTATTTCGGAAACACAAACCGGGGATGACGGTTATCCAACCTACAGACGCAGGTCTCCAGATAATGGTGGATTCACAGCTATAATTCGTGTAAAAGGTACAGAAATGAGCGTGGATAATCGTTGGGTGGTTCCCTATAATCCACTGCTGTCACGCATTTTCAATGCACACATTAACGTAGAGTTTTGTCAATCGGTCAAAGCTATTAAATACATCTGTAAGTATATTCATAAAGGTTCTGATCAAGCCACATTTTCGTTACAAAGTAATAACGACGAAGTAGAAAAATATCTAAATGGTCGCTATATAAGTTCCTCGGAGGCGTTTTGGAGAATTTTTCAATTTTCGATTCATGAACGTTTTCCGGCAGTAGTTCATTTAGCCGTTCATTTGGAAAATGGACAAAGAGTATATTTTTATAATAATGAAAATCTCCAAGATCGTGTGAACAATCCTTCATCAACGACACTTACAGCGTTCTTTGATCTCTGCAAAAGCGACGATTTTGCAAAAACCCTTTTATATCACGAAGCTCCCCAGTATTACGTTTGGCAAAGAAATTCATTTTCTAGAAGAAGACGCGGGCAAGATGTTGAGGGATATCCCGGTGTAAAAAAAGACACAACTTTAGGCCGTGTTTATAACATTCATCCAACTCAAACTGAATGTTTTTTTTAAGAATGTTACTGCAATATGTTCGCGGTCCAATGTCATTTCAACATCTACGAACCGTGAATGGTGTTATTTTCCAAACGTACCAAGGCGCTTGCAAGGAATTAGGTTTACTGGAGGGAGATGAACATTGGCAAAATACCATGTCCGATGCAATTATATCCGAGCCAGCTACAAAATTAAGAGAATTATTTACCACTATCCTTATATTTTGCCAACCATCTGACCCCTTAGAGTTATGGAATAAATTTCGTGATGCTCTATGTGAAGATATATTAAACAGAATGCGCAATGAGAATCAGGATATGACATTAGCATATAATGATGATATATACAATGATGGACTAATCATAATTGAAGATAAAATTCATGAGATTTCAGATAAATCCCTAACCGACTTTGGGCTTCCTGCAGCAAAAAGAAATAATTCGCTTCTGGACCCGTTAGAAGTAGCGTTGCGAAAACCATATAATTTAAATGATTTAAATGAATATATCACAGAAAATGAACCAAGATTAGTAAATGACCAGGTGACAACGTATAATTGTGTCATGAAAAGTGTTAGTTTTAATGAAGGAAAAATTTTCTTTTTGGATGCTCCCGGTGGGACCGGCAAGACGTTTATTACTAATCTTATATTGGCAAAAGTAAGGTCTCTAGGAAAGCTAGCCTTAGCAGTAGCGTCGTCAGGTATTGCTGCAACTTTATTAGCAGGTGGACGCACAGCTCATTCCACTTTTAAACTGCCCCTAACTGTGTCTTTAGAGAAAGATAGCGTGTGCTCTATACGCAAAAATGGACCTTTGGGAAAAGTTTTACAAGACGTCAGTCTAATAATCTGGGACGAATGTACCATGATACATAGAGCTCACGTAGAAGCTCTAGACAGAACTCTCCGAGATATTAGAAACTGTGATAAAATCATGGGTGGGATTACGGTTATGTTTGCTGGAGACTTTCGCCAAACCTTACCGGTAATAGTAAGGGGAACCAGAGCAGACATTGTGAAGGCTTGCCTTAAAATTTCTCCATTATGGAAATTTGTAAATATTTTAAAATTATCTACAAATATGAGAGCACATTTGGGGGGAGGTAGTATAACTTTCCCGTCAAAATTACTTTCTGTAGGAGAGATTTATCACTTCGCTAGCTGCACGCTTGCTTCTCTAAATTAATTAATTAATGAGGAAAAGAAACTACCGTGTCTTATTGAAGATAGCAACTTCGGGCGGATGGCTTATCCTGTCAATTAAAAATGATGGAAAGAAAACAAAAACAAAAGTTTTAAAACAAAGTTCTTTGAGTATGCCTAATGATGCTGTTAAACGCGGTACCTAAATGTTACACGATGCCAAATAAAATACGAGATAGCAACTATTTTTTTTAGCAAAGTTTAATAATTTCAAGTATTTTTTACATAAAAATACAAACAGTAAATGTATTGCAGCAGTAGAAGCAATGAAGTAGGTATTCACTATGTGCGGCGTGCAATCTGTTGTTGAAAGAATGCAAGCCGTCTCAGGGAACCGGCTTCTGGATGGCCAGATACATGTTATATAACGTGAGAAAGATAAATAATATCGGTGCGATTGTGCAGGGACCACCCAGGCCCTAGAAGCATAGATTTGCATTGGATATTACTAGCGTCGCATAGCGCTGAAATAGTCTCTTGATAAAAACAAAAATCCGCTGCATCCTTGTAAACTTTATCATTTTTATTTTTATCTTTCGAATCTCGAAAGAAAAAATAACTGAACCGTTATAGGATCACTATATTGTTCGTCCAACCTGTCCGACCACACGTCCGTCCGTCAAATCATATCAAGTATAATTTACGAGTAATTTTTACTGCTCACTGCATTACAGCTCACCCGAAGTTCACTTTTCGGAAGTTTTGTCGGTGAGATTTTAACAGAATCGATCCGCTGACATAGTCTTTTTCTCTTTTGAGGAAAGAACCACACAGATTGAGAAGACTGGTCCAGTTAGAGTATGCATTTGTCAGAATTCGTGCCGCTCAACTCCAAACTTAAGAAACTCAAAAATTCGACGAATCAAATATTACGTAATAATCTCAATGTCAATGTTAATTTTATACTTGGTATAAATTTATCTCAACTTTGGACTTTTTACGTGTGTCGTTCGACACGTACTTCGCCGGGGTTTTTTTGTTGTACATCTGCAATGCAGTTTTGACACTTGACAAGAGGCAAGTCAAATCAAGATAGGATAATCAGCTCACAAAAGTTAAGACGTGCTGCAATAAATCAGCAGCTCTTAGAGCACAAGTATAGCTCGAGTGTAGCCCGAGGGACTGCTATGGTCTATTCAACTTCAACAGTAATCAGTTACGGTGACTTTGAACAATATTTATAGTTCATACGACAACAATAGAGTTCTTTGTACTGTAGCGAAGATCAAGATTACGCTCACATCACGTCCGCGATGTTCTATGGAGTCATTGAAATGATTTAATTGAAAATCGATTCGAATATAATCGCCATTGATCCAGTATGCGAAGCGACCACCGAGAGACCGAGGTAATCCAGTGTTGCATACTCTGAGCATATGATTGCCTACTATCTTATTTAATTATGCATCAAGTAAGGTTGCCATTTCTTTCGCGGCTCGCTCTAGAGCAAGGACGAACATTAAACGAGTACCTATTGATCGCTATGGACGTGAAGGAAGAAAAAGACCACATGTATGACGTAAGGTTTGAGTTGTGAAACGTTTGCGGATGATAAACAGTAGTCACTTAGTCACTTCGAAACACAAATAAACTTACTACTATCAACTTGTTGCCCTGTGCAAAATGATAACAATAAAAATGTGTTTTTCAGTTATCATAAATATAGTTAGAGCGTATATAGCGTAGAATAGCCTAGAAAACTAAAAAGTGACAACCGTCCCTCTCACGAGATTACATGACAATAAAATTTCAAATATACCAAAACTACGCCAAGCGATTCGTCGTGTTCCGGCATGATGTCTGGTGAAGCCGTACGGAGGACGGGTGTGAGCAGTTGTGTTGCGATGTGTGCCGGGTACGATGCGCCTAATGTTGTTGTGTTGGGAGTTTGATCGTGGAGGGTCTTCAGATCAATCGCCCTCTTTCGTAGCATCGTTGGGTCGTGTTGTTGGGTTTAACATTGCATCACCTCGCTCAACTGCCGTCTACCTTCCTATTCGCTCAGTTTTTCAGAGTGAATAGGCTTTTAATAAACTAGCGCGCTTTACCATCTACGATTGCATCACTGCTTACCATCAGGTGGGATAACAGTTAAGCACTAGTTTATAATAAATAAAAAAAAGTCAAATTACTGCAAAAATATAATCGTCATTTTTTGCATACTATTGTACAATGTATTTTTTTTTTAATTTTTAATTCTGGTATACCAGGTATAATTTGTCTATAAAGTCGTGAAAATAAATGAGGGCGCTGCGGTCGTGCATATATGTGATTGAAATCATTTTGATACTAGCACATTATTTTGTACTAGAAGCAAAACTGGTTTTAATGAAAACACAAATCTATGGTCTCTGGCGTTTAAATAAGTAAAACAAAAAATAAAATCATATATATTTATTATTATGTTTTAACGTGATTTTACCAATGAAAAGTATTCCAAAACATAATAATTGCTTTCATCATCCGATTCCAAATATTTTTCGTTAAAAAGTATTTTTATTGTCAGCTGCGTCACTAACAACGTCTCCGCTACTGCTGTCATCAGCCTGCTATCTTCATTTAAGCGAATAACTCACTTACATCATTATCATCGCCATCAACCTTTTATCGTCCCACTGCTGGGCACAGGTCTCCTCTTATATAAAGAAGTGGCTCAGAATCAATAACAGAACAAATCAGCATCATTAGTTGAAAAAAAAAATCATGTTTTTGTCCGCCCAATTATTCTTCTTAATATCGTAGTATTAGCATATGCTCGGACTATAGCTTATTGCGACACCGCACGACTCACGCACGCGCTGACCTGACGGTGTGTTTCAATATTTCGCGCGCAAACTTCGCTGCCACAGTTTACGAATTGTGAATCTCTTAAGGTGATAGATACCCGTGAGCGTCCAAAATCGCTCAACTTTGGAAGTTTATTCCTCAAGAATGCCTTGTTCAAAAATTTTGAAAAAAATATGTTATGATCATAGATTCAAGCACAACATATTTATTGTTTATTATTTTCTATACGGCCTATATTTACGTCAAAAAAAAAAAAACATTTCTACACGACGTTTTTAACCTTAAAATCGATATTTCTCTTAAAGCGCTTAGACTTTTGTAAATATTCTTACTCGCAGTATCGTGTACCTGTAAGAACTATAGAATCATAGTTTTATTTTAAAATTAATGAAATATTTAATAAGAATAGTAATAAAAATGAGGTTCCGCACGAGTTTCCGCCTTACGAAGTTCAGAGGGGCTCTATGCGGGACGCGGGCGCGGGTGGCCGGCAGTCGCGCGCCAGCGCTCGTGAGAGGAGACTGTGTCACTTTTTGCTCCGCGCACCCTTGGATACCGACTTCGAGTGCTATTGAATTTTTGCATTTATTGTTGCGCTTGGACGCTTTACGTGATTTTATATGATGTTTTATTTCGATATTCTGATCAGTGTAAATAGTTTTGTTACTGCGGGTGTATAACTAGATGTGCCGTTGACTGTACCTATATTTTTGCCTGTAGTCTCATCCGCTTAATTTTCCCGTTTCGTTTCGTTTACTTATAACACGATTATTTTAACTAGGCGCATGATGCTGTCAAAAAAATCAACCGCGCGCGTAACCGGTCGATTTCAAGGCGGGTTGTTGGAGTTGGGGTATACGCTCCTTTTATGAAACGTAAAGAAAAAGAATAAAACAATTTTTGATAACAAAATTTTTTTTGAGTTTTTAAATTTTCGAAAAAAAATAATTGCATCATGTAGAGGGCGTCAAGAGGGTAACTTTTTATTCGGGTTATTTTATATTTTCGGGTCATTTTTATCGGGTGGTTAAAAACCAGACTCGAAATTTCTCCAATTTTTTTTGGCGGCATGAATAGGGGAAGGTCTAAGAAAGAATTTTGTACCCTAGCACTTTTTCGCTGCGACGTACCGTTTTTGAGATGAAACGGGCCACGACGTGGGGGTCGGACCCCCCACACCCTATTCATTTCGCCAATAAAAATATACCCTTATCGTGGCAAGATTCTTTGTTCGAAGAAAAGCAAAAAAATATATAATAGCTTTTGTGGGCTATAAGGAACGTATAAAAATAAGGGAAAGAAATCATAATATGAAAATTTAAAAAAAAAAAAAACAAGACGTAGGTATATTAATCTATACATTGCTACACGTACAGTGAATATTGCAATTTTAGTCATGTATATTATGCTATACATTGCTATGTTTAGGGAAAAATCAAAATCAAAATTGTTTATTTCAAATTAACCACCCGTTGGTGCTTTTGAATAGTCAATGTCGGTCAGTCCAAGAAAAGTGAAGCTAAATTGCACGTTCCAAAGAGTAGATCTCTATGGAGAAGAACGTGCAAGAAACTCCATGGACTCCATGGAAAGTTTGAATGTTACTGGTAGTTTTGAACATTTACTAAAATATCATTGTAAATAACATGATTTTAAACAAAAATAACTGTCTTAGTGGAAGAAAATTGATTTAATAAAATAAATCTCTCTTAAACAATTTTTTTTTTTATAAATATATATAACATAATAATTCAGATATCCTATTGCTTGCGGTGGTACTCCAAAAATGGTTTCTATTCTTCACATAACAAAGATGAACCTTCCATTTGTGCACATCGTACTTCGTATCCAGTTATTTGTGGCCAATGATCAATACTACAAGCTACTAAAAGCATTCTCTTCTGCTACGAATAAACACTGTGTTGGAATACGATCAATTACAGGACGTAGTTGCTAATACCTATCTGATGTATCGGCTTCAGAATTGTTGGTAAAATGTAAAAATCGCCTGATTATATCAAATCTCTTTAGGAGCATTATGTATGCTAATGCTTTGCATAACGAAAATACTTTTACCAGTAATATTTGTAGGATGGTATAACTACATTACCCATGATGACATTTATTGCCAAAAAATCTAGTATTTCTTCCCTTGAAACTATTCTGGATCTTCCTGTTCTATGTACGCTGTATAAATGTGTGTGACTGGTGATAATATTTACTAAGCCTTCAGTGAAAAATCTATAAAAATAATCTAATCATGACCAATCGGAAGGCACATTTTCCAAAAATGTAGTTATTGCTATTTCAGCCTTGTGTTGAAATTGTGCTTTTTGCTAACGAAAAGATACGTTTAGTCTTCTGTTACATTGTCTTTTTATTTTTCGTGCAACGATGGCAGAAGCTTTGGGTTTCATTTTTTGAGCGCGCGACAAAGTTGTGCCGACAGGCGTGGATGGAAGTGGTTGATTAGAAGGCAAAGATGAAATTTAAGGTAGAACGCCATAATTACTTTCTGATATATTAGGAAATACCTAAGTAAGAATAGGTATAAGAGGCACTTCGGTTGTATCAGCATAAATATCATCTGCACGCGTTCCTATTTCATGATCAATTTGTGGGAGGTTTAACACTTGAGACTGGAATTTATCGATGGTGCTGGAAAACTTTCTGCAAATCCAAAGATTATACTACATCACCGCTACTAGCTCCGTTTTGTGTCAGAGTCTGCATCCTTCATCAGGCACCAAGGCTTAAATGCGCCTAGCTCATAGCAGTCTAAAGCCAAGGCAAAAGAAACATGCAAAAAACCATCACCATAGCAAAACCAAACCATATTGTAATATAGCTAGGTAGATAATGTGTGTAACGTTATTTGTCTATTACCTTTATTAGGTAGTCATGCAGTAATAATAATATTATTTAGTATTTATTGTGGGAATCAAACCCACAACTTTGTGTCACTTTCTACAACCACTATTTCAACGAGGCAGTCAAATTTTATTACAATTTATTTAATTTAATTTACATGGTTTAGTATACGGTATGTTATAAAAACCCTGTCCGACCCGTGAAGGTGTTGTTAGGTATCGATAACTGATTCTACTAATGGATACAAAACCGGGCTAAATATAAAAAAAATCCCCTTAAAAAAATAAATATTTTTTCGCAAAAAGAGATAACTTAATAAATGTGCGTAAGCACCCTTCCGCGGGCGGCGGGCGGCAGGGCACGCGGCACGTGGTTGCATCGCTATTCGCTCATAATAATACCAGTGTTATCACTTTTTTAAAAATTACCAAATTTCGGGGAAGTTGGAATTAATTCGCGGGAAAAAAAGATTATTTCAAAATTCATTTGTATTGGTACTATGATGATTACGTAAAATTTTATATTATATTTGGTCATGTGTTTACCTAACTTTTATTATCCTTATGGGTCGGACAGAGTTTTCTTAACATACTGTATAAGACAACACACATGCAATTAAAATTTTATACTATAAATATAACGGAAGGTAAATTACTGCAACTCTGGTGATGTCTAGTATAATTCTCACAGCAACAACAGCAAATATATCAAAATGTGTAGGAACAAACATTCAGGCATACGTATTAGTTAATAAACATACACATACACATATAAAAGTCGTGGTGGCCTAGTGGTTAAAACACCTCTCAAGTCTCTCAAGTATGAGTGCGCGGGTTCGATTCCAGGTCAGGCAAGTACCAATACAACTTTTCTAAAGTCATATGTACTATGCCCAGCAGTGGGACGATAAAAAGGTTGATGATGATACACATTTAGGGGTATAAACAAAAATAAAATAAAACTTACCTTAGATAAAACTGAGAGTCGCATCTAGACAGTTAGGTACTTTTCACAGCTAATTTAAAACTATGACAGATAACCCACTATTTTTATTTTTGACGAGAAATGTCATGTGTTTAATAAAGGTGAAAAATTATTTTTAGCTGATCGTATATTTTTATAAAGTTGTATGTATGATATACTATACAAAATGAAGATAAAGGACATCTCAAAAAAAAAAAAAAAAATTCGGCAAATTTTTGCTAAGTCCAAAACATTTTTTTCCTTCCTTTAAAAATATATATAAATGGTACTTGTAATTTTTTTTTTTTTAGTAAACCAAAACATTCTTTTTTTTTTTCATTCTATAAGTTCATAAGTCTCAGGTGTTCATTACCTAAAATTTGGTCAGCTACATTTTTAAACAATAATAATATATACAGTATGTTACGAAAACCCTGTCCGACCCATAAGGATAATAGAGGTTAGGTAAACACATGACCAAATATAATATAAAATTTTACGTATTCATCATAGTACCAATACAAATGAATTTTGAAATAATCTTTTTTCCAACGAATTAATTCCAATTTCCCCGAAATTTGGTAATTTTTAAAAAGTGACAACACCGGTATCATTATGAGCGAATAGCGATGCGGCCACGTGCCGCGTGTCCTGCCGCCCGCCCCCCGCGGTCGGCAGGCGAAGGGTGGTCAACGCACATTTAATAAGTTACCTCCTTTTGCGAAATAATATTTATTTTTTTTAGGGGGATTTTTTTTTTAAGTAAAGCCCGGTTTTGTATGCATTAGTAGAATCAGTTATCGATACCTAACAACACCTTCACGGGTCGGACAGGGTTTTCGTAACATACTGTATAAGTTTCCAATGTTTCAATGGGAATTATACCAAAAACGCTAAATGCTAAATAATAACTTTAAATAAAAGAATAAACCGGTTCCCGATTTGCATTAATCATTTTTATAAATAAATATTTGTTTTCCCTTTTTTAAATAAAAAATCCCTGCAATGCGGTATCGAAAACAACATAATAAAAGTAATTACATAATATGTTTCACTTTAGGGCATGAGTTTAGATACCACGTAATTTTATATTAGGTACTTTTTAGACAGAATACTATGAATTATACGTTTGTTGCGAGACTACTGCGCGTGCAGATGAGAATACTTTTTAGACATGTTATGGCATTATAGGTACGTTTGTTGCGAGACGTCCGCGCTCGAAGCAAGGGAGTAGGAAATGTGCACGTAAATATGTTGCGGGGTGCGCGGGGGTTTCTGCCTAGCCCCGCCCAGATGCGCAAGGTTATCGTCGTAACTAATCGCCGTAAAAGCTTGTAATTTTTATTTGTGGGGTGTATGTGGAAGTGGCTCAAAGCCTAGGTGACCTAAAATCTAGGATTATAAACGCTTTTGACGAAGTGAAAAATGACACTAGTGTTTTAAATATACTAAATGACAATTTATTTAAACGTGCACGTTTATGCCTACAAAGTGGTGGACTACATTTTGAACAATTATTAAAATACAGTGACTGATTTAAGATTGATTGACATTATTTAGGGGTAAGAATTTTTTTACTGTTTTTGATTGAACATTATTAGTACATAAGTAGTTGATTCCAATTTTTTAAATACGCCTTAATGCAGAAGTATGGACGCCAGCAGGTCAACCTACCCGAAACTGTCAAACTATCCCAATCAAACTTGAACCATGATGCTTTAGCGATAAAGTTGAAAATCTATTAAAAATATCTGACAGATTGTAGTGAAATTAAATGTACATAGTAGCTTGATATGCGGCGACTGTACCTAAGCGTTGACGTGATGCCAATAATTTGAATTCATTACATTTTATTAAAAGTGCACTAACTTATTTTGATAAACGCCAATCCTTAACGCGTTGTTCATAAGACATCATTTTTAAAATACATTGTAATCTCTTATTTTGTATTCATAAAATTGTGCCTTATGAGCTACACTTTAAGGAAAAAAATTAGATTAGAATTGCCTAAATTGAGCTCTGAGTTGCTCAGCCGTTTTTTATCTGTTTTGTTTATTGTTAATCGAAGTTTTATTTTCTGTATTCGGTGGTCCTAAACCCATAAAAGTATGAAGGAAAAATTGGAATTACTCTGCAAATAACAGCTAATTCGAACCTGATAAAATAGCAATCTCTTGAATGAAAAATAAAGGGCGTTGACCTAAGGTAATAGAAAAAAAAGGTCGCGTAATGAATATGCGGGGCCCGCATGGAGGGGTTTATAGGCCGCGTAGTAAACAGGCGGGCGGCGCGGGCGTGCGGGGGCTGCCTGTAATGTTCCGCCATCCGCACTCCGCCAAACATGAATGGCGTGCGGTGACCATAACGTCGATTTCAAAATAAACATCTTTCATTATCAATAACTATTTAATAAACACCTTTCATTATCAATAACTATTTTTTTTTGTACTAAAATATATCAAAGAAATAATATTTTTATCTATAAAACTTATTTAACTATAAGTTGACAATGTTTGCGCACTGGATAAAAAAGTCCTGTATATCTTGAAAATAATAATATGTAATTTCTATTAGAAGATGGATAGCCTAATTTTAATTTCCAACATGATATAATTCATTTTTTAAATCAGCGATAAATTAAATAACCTAAAATATCAGAACGCACTAGAATATGGTCTACTTATAATAATAATAATAATAATAATAATAATAATAATAATTTATTTCAGGTAAGATACCCATAATTTGACATAGTAAATACAAATACACAGCAGACATGAAATACAAACAAAAGAAAAATAAAATAAAATAAATATGAATATACTAGAAACACTCATTAAATCATTCTAATTACATAATCAATTATAGTTGACATCGCATTAAATAAATAAATCATAAAAAAAAACATATAAATCTATGGTCGAAAATGTCAAATAAAAATAAATTAAAATTCAGATAAATTAATAATGCATTAAACAATTTACTAATAGACTAGGTACTATATTAATATTAATCAGAATAAATTTTAAAATATATTGCTAAGTTTATGATTACAATTAGTTAATTAGATGTCAGCTACATTAAATTTACATGCATCATACACAGCCTGGATAACGACATTGTTCGTGTTACGAATTCTGTCCATAAAGGAAGCGGCCCGCTTTCTCATTACTGCATAGAAGTCATCTACCCTATTCTCGGCGAACATGCCAGAAGCACTACACCGCCACGGCAGATTGAGTATTGCTCTGAACGCATTATTGTACTGCACGCGAAGAGCGTGGTACGTTCGCCGGGTGTATTTGCCCCACAGGTAGCAAGTATAGAACGACTGACAATACGCCGCGAATAGGGTGATTTTAACAGTTTTACTGCACCGCGCAAAACGACGCGCCAACATATTGCTTTTAGCGGCAATGGACCTCCTCTGTCTCTCCATATCAAGATCGTCCCCAAGATTATCCAGTATTACATGCCCAAGATATTTAAAACTGGCCACGATTTTTAACTGTTTACCACCCAAGGTGATTACTGGGTTATAGCAATTCGTTTTGTCGTGTCTAAATATCATAACTTACGTCTTACCTACATTATACTTAAGTCCGTGGGCAGTAGCATATTTTTCACAAATTGATAGCAGTGTACGTAAACCGTGCACGGAGGGGCTTAACAAAACCATGTCGTCGGCGTAGCTCAAGTTATACTTGCAATCTAACCTATAAATGCGCAATGTAAACAATACTTATTTTAGTCTTCAAATCGTTTACTTAGTAAATGTGAAACTTCTTGTGGATAAAAACAAATAGTAACATGATTACATACCTGCCCCCTAATCGGCGAACACATTTCTGTCAAATGATTGCGACTGAGTTGGTATCAGTTGGGATCGTTCGAGCCGCCCATTGGTCCATTCGGTCCAAACGATCCCAACTAGTCGCAATCATTTGACAAAAATGTGTTCGCCGATTAGGGGGCTGTTTTAGCAACTGTTCAAGAATAATAAATATCATCCATATTTGATAAAATTTGTCCAGCTTGGTGTACTAACAAATATTGATGATAAACTATAAAATAATTTCGCGAGCTCCACTCCGGTTTGTTTTTCTCATATTTAACACATTTCTTCGATATTTTGTTTAAATAGAATTGAAAATTAATACAAATTTCAATAAATAACAAGTCACAAAACAAATAGATGACTGCCGATGGCATTCGATGTTCTTGTACTTACTAAGATTTAGTGTTGCCCTACTTTTAAAATTTTTAGTTTCAGTAACAGCAATTTTCACGACTTTATAGACAAGCTATATTTGTGTAAACGACTAGTCAGATTGTTATCGGTACAATTGGATAATAATTAATTGCGATAAAGTTGTACTTCAATAATTCAGTTCGGCGAGCGAACCGTACCAGGGACCTCGTGTAACCGGTCTTCATGAACGCATAGGTTTTTCGACCGTAATTAGCGTGATAATAATCGAAGCGGACAGCGTCTTTCAAAATAAATGAATTAGTGATAAATAACAACGTTGCCGCAGACGCAGCAAGGACGTAGATACTTGTAAGTGGTAGCTACAGAAGTAAATGCCATTCAGGCCAGATAATGAGTATGAGTGCGCGGGTTCGATTCCAGGTCAGGCAAGTACCAATGTAACTTTTCTAAAGTTATATGTACTTTCTAAGTATATCTTGGACACCAATGACTGAAGGTGAAGGAAAACATCTTGAGGAAACCTGGACTTTAAGTCTGAAATCGCCAACCCGCATTGAGCAAGCGTGGTGATTACGCTCAATCCTTCTCCGAATGAGAGGAGACTTGTGCCCAGCAGTGGGACGATAAAAATGTTGATAATGTTGATGATGAATGACAGGACACACAGCGAGATGGTGATATAGGCAATTAGAATTTATTTAAATCGAAGGCTGTTTCCCACTCGTCAGCTTAGTCCCAGCATGTCGTTGTGTTCCGGGTCTGGCTGTTTGTGTATGTCAGATTTATATGTTTGTAAACGCACCCACGATACAGGAGAAATTCATAGTGTGGGGAAGAGTGTTTTTTTTTTAATGAAATTAGATATCTTCTTTCCATTTATTAATGAAATACTACTTCTTAAATCGTTGTGTAGTGTAACCTTAATTATTAATTTTCGCATTCCAACGGTATCGTAATGATGTCAATGCTGGTGCCAATCGGGCCGGTGATGCACTGCGCCCGCGCCGGTTAACGGGCTACCAACGGAACTTCAATATTGCAATAATAACAACTCCATAATTTATAAGCTATTACTTTGCATGCCGTATCATTTAAGGCAGGGGATTACGCATGACATTGATCTTGTGTGAAGTTTAATATTGAAACCTCGGCGAGGGATGTAACACAAGTAACATTTAAAGCCTAACTGAGACCCTATTTTTCTGTTATATCTACATACACATGTGTACATAAATAGGTAAATAAATAACAATATAATAATAATAGAGTTTTATTGACATAAAAAGGAACAAAACAACAACAACCAACACTTAATTTAAAGCCCTGACTCCCGTGCTAGGTGGTACATGTGTTGCAGGAGTCAGGGTCTTCAATACAATATAAAAATATGCACTATAGTAAATAAATCAATTCATTTTCAGTCACTATTTTGAACACAAGTGACTGAAAACGAAAGAAGAACCTTTTTAAATTATTAGATATAGCGACAAAAAAAAAGTCAGTATGCAGGCAGTGCAAGCAACAAAGATTTGACCTGTTATATTTATTGTGCTTAGTTTAATTGTTTTCTGCAATGGATTAAGCGCTTAAGTATTTATAGAAACGCTTAATCCATTGGCATGCACCAAACGTAAAGCGGTATTTAAATATTCTTATCAACGCGTCTAGGCAGCGGCAGTTTATACTGTAGACAATAATTATGAGTGGACACCCTAAACAGCCTAATATTACGTTAGCATTTTATGCACGCCTAGTACCTACTCTGTATACATTTACTGTAATATTAATACTATATATTTTTTTGATAATAATTTGTATTTATTTATACGAAGTTTGTAAATCTTGTCTTTAGTAAACTTATATAAATATAAATTTTGTACTTTTGTATATTTATCGAACATCTCATACGTAATACGGGATTGTTACTAATAGTAGATTAGTAGCCGAGGGCTGTAAGGCATCAATTGCACCCCGAGATATTTATATATATACTAGCTGACCGGCAAACGTTGTTTTGCCATATAAATAATAAAAAAAATTTAGAGGTAGACTATCCCTAACATTTAGGGGGATGAAAAATAGATGTTGGCCGATTCTCATAGATACCGGATAAGCACAAAAAAATTCATCAAAATCGGTCGAGCCGTTTCAGAGGAGTTTAAGTTCGAACACCGTGACACGAGAATTTTATATATTAGATATAAATAATAATAAAGTGCAATATTGACGCTTACACTCGAGCTAACTACTCTGCTTTAGGTACATCTCGATCGAGTTCAGTAGAAAAATACCGGCATTACAATCAGAATCAGAATCTTTATTTGTAAACATAGGTTAAAGTGTGGTGACCAAACTTTTCCTTATTGGTTTTCACGAATGTAGCGACCTCATAGATGTAAAGAGCAGGAAGCGTTAAAATTTTCAGCTTTTTAAAATATGGTACGCAGCTATCCAGGGCATGTATGCCACAGACAACCCTAAGACATTTCTTTTGAGCTCTAAATGCGAGTTCTCTGTCTGTAGCATTCCCCCAAAAAATTAGTCCATATCTGAGCGTAGACGTTACAAGAATAAAACATTTTAGAACTTTCAGGCAAAATATTGTTAATTGCTTCATCAACTTTCATTTTGATTGAATCGGGAGTGCAGCTTATATCTTCATCACTTTCAGAACTCATGTTTTTTCCTACTTAGCACGTAATTATATATAAAAAAAAACAAAAAGCAAATAATATCTAAAGTAAAAGATTTCTAGGTTTTTGGCGGGAAAGGAAAGCTGAGTGTTACGCTCGTTTTTCATTGGACTTTTAAAATTATCTATAGTGTTGTTTACTAAATAAAAGTGCATGATTTATGTAGTAAAAAGTGCATTTAGTAAATAATTCATAAAGAACTGTGAAATATCGCAGCATAGTGGCCACATCATGACTTTGCCCCAAACCTCACTCGTAAGACGGGTCACGCGGCCATCTTTTTCGACATGAATAATTCATAATTACGTGACATTGGCTAAATGCACATACCATGCGAAGCCAAAAAAATAAAGAAAGAAAGAAGATTTCTATTCCCGCCTTTTTTTCTTCTTTTTTTTTTATTATTTTTTCAAGAACTAAATTGAGCTTCGCCGTTCGATACGTATTTAAAATTGATGACAATTATACTCATAAGAAGAAAAGGCTAATTTGCGAAGCGACCTCTTTTATCACTAGGTTGAATACATGATGTCTATTGGCAGTAAGATGCTTACATTAGATGTACTCGAAATTTCTGAAAGATTTTTTTTTTAATTACTTACCGCCCTAGGGCTTTTGTAACTACATTAATACCCTATGGTCACTTACCAGCCCCATTTGGGGGTAATAAGGACCTACTTACCGAATATGAGAGATGTAAAGTGATTTTATTGAACGCGGTAAATGGCTGCCTGCGTAATTAAACTAAATGTACATATATGTGTCAAAGAAATCCAACTCCACTACGCAATAACTTATATTAAGTGAAATTTCATTACTTAAGACCTACCTACATTAATTATGACGCCCTTTATGTATAGGTCATTTTACTAAGTATATTTATTAGTTAACCGATTTAGGTCATTCGTATTTAATAAAATAGGAACAACATTCTTATGCAGAAACAAAACGCTACTGTTATGATAACAGAGATTTGACAGAAGAAAAGTTACATACATACATACATTATTGTTTCAAATTCCAACACTCTCACAAGATCTAGCTTTCGGTTTTTTAACCTGCAGATCAATGTCCCAATCTGAACCGATTTAATACTTTCTTATTAGGGTGGTGTTAAGATGGAGTTCAACCCTGGGGTCAGCAACGAAAACAATAAATTACAACACCATCACCCATCAGGTGTGGTTGACATTAATTATGTTACGAGTACAACACAGTTATGTGCCGCCAGACATTATTACATAGACCCTCGACGTCACTCACCCGAGACGTGGGCGATCATGTGTTGCACTAATTACTATTTACTAATCACTTGACTTACTTATGTTACGGTATCGCTCATTCATGTCCTACATTCGTGACGCTTTTTATTTAAAACCATCCGTCACCGCTTGCATGGACAATGCATGAGTTGCATGACTCCAATGAAGCATAAAAACAAACAATGTGCGAATCGATATATTTTTGCTTTCGGGTTAATATAGAAATTATCTCTGAGTAATAAGGATAGACACATTACTTAGATTGGGAACGTAATAATGATGATATTCTGACAGAAAAGTAATTGAGAAGACCTGTATGTGGACGTAATGGCTGTGTCATGCGTGGCATGTTGAAGACACAATAATCAACCACAATACCACGATTACGAACATTATCATCAATTATATGGGTAAGAGTTAGTGGAAGGATTATCGGAAAGTCGTAGACGGTACGCTACGGTATTTATTTTTGTAAAAGTCGCGGTCAAATCAGAATTTAGGATAGGCAGTGGGCGGGGCACATTGCTCGTAGAACTGATGGCCGATGGGGCAGTAAGGTTCTGGAGTGGCGGCTACGTACCGGAAGACGCAGCGTAGGGAGGCACCCAACAAGATGGATCGATAACCAGGTGAAGGTCGCGGGAAGCCGATGATGCGGACTGCACAAGACCGGTCATTGTGGACAGCCTTGGGAAGGCCTTTGTCCAGCCGTTGCCCTCTATAGGCTGAAGAACCCTGACAGTAGTGGCGGCCGATTGACGAACCACATTTAACATCGATCAATAATGAAAAGTAGTGTTGCAAATGAAGTTTTTATGACGACTAGCCCTTCATAGCCGTCATGGTGATAACAATCAAGGAAAATCTGCAGGAAATAATAAATTACAAACGAACACAGACTTAATTGCTTAAATGCATTAGCCCGCCTCGTCTTACTATAAAATGCACAGGATTTCAGCAGTTAACCAACCAATTGCAATTGAAAATGTCTGCTTTGAATAACGGCTACAATAATTAGCAAGCAGACTTAAATCAAACAATGCACCAAACTTACAATAATTTTAATAAGAGATCTCTTTTGAATCATATTTGTATTTCTCGTTTTAAAACCGCACAGCGGTTCTATATGATATATGCATTCATAGTAAGAAACTGGATTGCGCCATCTAAGAGTGAGTGTCGTCGTAAATCTGAACATATGTCTTTGTACGTGCAGACTTGCCTGCCATGTAGGCGGCGTGAAGTGTCCCCCTATCGCGCAATACTCTTTCGAGGCTTGAGACCTTTGCGGGTTGGCAAAAAAAAAAAGAAATCGTGGCCCTAGCGCACAGGCAAGTGAAGAAACACGGGTAGGCACACGACCTTCCGCTCCGCCCAGACCGGGAGAGGTCATTTGATGATATCCCATCCAGAACAAAGAAAAGGCTTGATAGATCTACGCATTATACGTGCGGTACCAGTAGAACTGAAACATTCACTAGGCTCTATATAAATCGATGAAAAAGCAGAATACTTACAGTAATAAACCGAGGAAAACATGAGAATTACCTAAAAAGAACTAAGAAGTATCTAATAAGATTTCATGAAGGTAAACGGCTCAAAGACACTCAAAGGGCATTGGAGAGGGCTATGCTTGGGGTTTCACTGCGCGATCAAATCAGGAATGAGGAGATCCGCAGAAGAACGAGAGTAACCGACATAGCCCGAAGAATTGCAACACTAAAGTGGCAGTGGGCTGGACACATTGCCCGTAGGACCGATACCCGATGGGGCCGACGGGTTCTCGAGTGGCGACCACGCACCGGAAGACGTAGCGTGAGTAGGCCCCCGACAAGGTGGACCGACGACCTGGTGAAGGTCGCGGGAAACCGCTGCATGCGGGAGCAGGACCGGTCGTCGTGGAAAATCTTGGGGGAGGCCTATGTCCAGCAGTGGACGTCTTTCAGCTGAAATGATGATGATGATGATGATGAAAGGTAAACGGATTACATCGCTCAAAAATGCAGAAAGGGATTTATGTTCCATCTAACTTGCACTGCAACGTGCGGTCAATGTAAACATACTTAAATAAATAATAAGTATTTTATTACTTCTGTCTTGGTAGACGAGGAGTTCTAAACTGAAATATATTTTAACATATTAACGAAAACGGTTATTAAAAATATTCACAAATATTTTAGCTGTTAATCTGTTACGGCAGTAAACAATGTAGAAACTGCACCCGAATAATTGCGAAACACACTATTGCTATCAGTTGGAATAATTTAGAAGCTTATTGCTAAGACATTGCTTCCTATGTTCGAAAAATGCGTCTACTCAACAACGTAAACGACGCAATGAATGTTGTTGAACTGTCAAATTGAAACCCATTGCTACTGATAGTGTGGTACATAATTGGCTCTGATTCCCTACTTCACAAACTACTAAATTAAAAGTTCACTGCATCTTTTTCTTTATGAAACCTGGACTTTAAGTTTGTAATCGCCAACCCACATTGAGCAAGCGTGGTGATTACGCTCAATCCTTCTCTGTATGAGAGGAGACCTGTGCCCAGCAGTGGGACGATAAAAACGTTGATGATGATGATGACGTGTAGCGGCTATGTATTTGACACGTGAAAGGCGTAAGTAAATTGATGTATTTTTGGTCGCCATGTTTTATAATATAGGTACCTAATATTATTACACAATTTTATTTTTTACAATGCATAAAATTAAATATATAAGTAGGTACGTAAGCAGGAAGCAAGTTATAGGCGCTAGCGGTTCATAAACAGCATGTTTATTTACGTTGATACCTTATCCACCTACTTCGAAGAATTTGTCATGGAAGTAGTAAAGTTAAGCGCTAATAATAATCATCACATGTTATAACGTTGTCCGGTGAGTGCCCACGCGGCGCGGCGGCGCGGGCGCAGGCCGGCTCTCGTCGGCATCAACACAAAAACCGCGCGCATATATGGAAGCGATGATACAATCACTTGTCGTACAAATTGTGCTTTATTAAATACGTTTCCTTGGCCCTGTGTACTATAAATATATTTTAAGAATTTGAAGTAGACTTAATCGCATTCTGATTTGTATTTAGTGAAATATTTTATATTATTTTCCAAAAAAATTATTGTAAATTCATAAAGTCATAACTTGATGGCTTGATCTTTGTTTAGAATAACGTATGGCAAGATTATATAACTACAATCTACCCTCGATTTAACTCTCGTTGGTTAACCCTGAATCGCGCGACATGAGTTCATGTAATCACGAGGTACCTACCTAGTTGGTAAGGCAACATCCGCTGAAGCCTGAACCTCCAATCATCATTTATTAATCCATCCTTATATTCATTCTCACTTTTAGAAAATTATCTTTGGCCAATTTTGATTTGCAACGTTCCTTTTGGGAACTCACATGGCATTAGTCAAGTCAGAGAAACTCGTAACATTGCAATTGTCACGGTGCTCGACAATGTTATTGTTCATTGCAAACCAACGAACCGCAGATTAGGTAGACACTGTACTATATGTCGGCCAAATTCAATAAAGAATAGAGGTAAACAAACCGTTGCTAGGCAACGAGTAGTTTACGCCTAAAAGACAGATGTAATAATTCTACTTCCTACTAATTCAAACAGTTTATTTGTTTAGATATTTAAGATTTTCATAGAACGCTTAACCGGTTTGAATGAAATATGACACATATGTAAGCTAATTTCCTAATACGTTAAATTTTTTGATACATATATTCCTCCTTATTCATAAACGCTGCTTAAAGTTAATTAGTGATTAGAGATTCTTTAACCATTCAATTTTGACCTTTTAACGTCACTTAACTTAAATCATCCTTTATGAATATACACCACAGGGTTTAAGGGGTTTATTCATAAACGAAGATTAAAGTTAAGTGACGTGCAAACATCTAAAATGTATGGTTAAAGAATCGCTAATCACTAGTTAACTTTAGACATCTTTTATGAATAAGGGCTATAATACTTAGTCCATTGAAAGTATTACAATGCATGTGTTATGTAGTTGATTTGAAAGTAATTAAAATACCCAAAATCGTATTAACAAATGCCTCAACTTCACCTGAATTTTATCCATCTTTCTTATTTGTAGGGCTATCACGTAAAATTAATGTCGACTTTTTAATGGTTTTTCGAAATACCAAGTTATTGTGTATGTTATTCTAGTGATTTTATTGAAATATGCTGCAATAGGAATTGTTAATAAATAGTTAACATGTAAAAGCCGATAATCGGTGGTAAGCCATAACATCGGCCGCCAGCAGAAGTTACCACCAACCAGACAAAGTCTTTCCGCCAAGCGGTTTGTCGTGTTCCGGCATGATGTCTGGTGAAGCCGTACGGAGGACGGGTCTGAGCTGTTGTGTTGCGATGTGTACGCTACGCCAAATGTTGGGAGTTTGGTCGTGGAGGGTCTTCAGATCAATCTCCCTTTGGCGCAGCATCGTTGGTCGTGTTGTTGGGTTTAACATTGTATCACCTCGCTCAACTGCGGTCTTCCTTCCTATTCACTCAGTTTTTCTGAGTGAATAGGCTCTTAATAAACTAGCGCGTATTACCATAAACGATCGCATCATTGCTTACCATCAGCCGGGATTGCGGTCAAGCGCTAGTTTATAATTATTAAAAAACAAAAAAAAAACAGGAGAAACACTAAATAACAGGAGATTTGTAAAACGTGAGTAGTGATAACCCTAAATTGGTTTGTTTATCTCTAATTTTTATGGAGCTTGGCGAGTATATAGGTAAACACTGTATCTTTTCATCAAGTTTCCTACTTATGTACCTGTCTTCCTTTCTAGTAACTACAACTACTGTCAAGTTATCTGAATGGTGATAGTGTCATCGGTATGATTCGCGTCAGTTTCTCTACCACAATGTAGTGTAACTTACCTATTGTTTTGTTGATCCAGTCGGCCAGATCCTCCTGCAGTGGGAACAGCTGTCTCGCCTGCGAGTACAGTATCTTCTCTCTGTAGAAGTCCTCGTCTTCAGAGCACGGGGTTTGCGCCGCCAGCGCACAATCCGCGCGCTCAAAGCTGCTGCTCATCTTTCTATTCACTACAATGTCTCCATGACCGATATGGCGTTCTTCTTCTTCCTTGCCCCCTTCAAACGAGCTCCGTATGTACTCGAAAGCATTGGTCCTTTCAAAGGCATTAAAAATTCTATCGAAGTTGCCACTTAACGGCCTATCGAAACTCTTGGGCTCCACAGAAGTCGGCGAGGTGACCGGCCCCCACGATGTTCGGCTTCCGATGGCAGTTGGACCACACCGGTAATATGCCATTGTCAAGGCTTCCCTGCAAGAAAAATAGTAACATCATTGAACATGGATTCAATTTCGGAGAAAACGCAGCTAATGCTAATTTTGAACTGAACAAAAAACAATGTCAAATGTAATGGCGTAATGAATGGCAAGAAAACATGAGTATTCATGTTTTCTTACCATTCATTACTAATAAAATAAAGAATAATATCCGTCGTAACTCAATGTACTTATATTCAGATTTAGCGACGGATATTATTCTTAACGAGCGTTTTGATGAGTGTCATTCCGCCGCATAAACGACCTTTTCAACAAATATGAACTAGATAATAAATTTAAAGAGAACATTTGGCAACCAATTATTTGCACGAGACCAATTTGCATGTCTGACAAGAGCTGTATTCGGTAAAAACTAAGTAATGATGAGGCGAAGGTCGCCGGTGCTCTGACAGACTGTAATTATGACACAAAGTGATCGCTGACATAGAGATATGAACACTGACAGCTGGTAATTTACCGACAGGTTTAGGTGATTCGCTAAAAATTAACAATGATGATTGTGTTTTGATTGGATGCGCCCACTTCATCCGGAAATTCGTATTAATCTTTAAAATCAGCTACGCACGAGATGGTACTTAGTACTGTTTCTTAAAGACGAGGTATTTGATTTAGGGGGGAAAATGATTTCCAGTCAGTTTTGATTTATGCAAATTTCAACACAAGAGTGAAACAACGGCACTGTTATGTTTAATGTTTGTTTACGTAGTTGCGCTGAATCATATTATTCAAAAGTGAACCTTCTTCATGGGAATTCTAATTTTAAGACTTAGTCCTCACGACCGCAGTGATGAGGCCGAAGTTTAGTAGATCGTCGGCAAAAAGACAAAGGTTTGAGTGGCGGGTAGATCACACGGTATCCCCATATATGTGCCGGTCGTGCTGCGGGTACCAAGGTACGTGACGCGAGTTTCAGTTTGGGTCATGATTCCGGCGCTACTTACATAGAGGGCGATTAAATAATTTAGTACTATTTGGTCACTATTTTAGCGACATCTAACACAGAAATCACTAATCACGGAATGCGTCTATAGTTTTTCTCAATAACTAATAAATTATTCGTTGCGTTTCTATTCGCATGGCCGATACGTATTAAGCTACGTTTATACTTCAATAAGTGTCAAAGACAGAAACTTACATTACTCATGAAAGGAAGTCACGGACGGCAAAATGAACATAAAAATAACACACAAACACAAAATCTGTAAAAATGACTTCGTGTAGTTAACCGAGTTAGAGGTTCGTGTTGCTCGTGTGCACCGAATCGTGGTGCCCGGCTTCTACAACAAAGTATTGTGAGCGGTGGTGCTTGTAAACGCGTGATCACGTCATGGGAGCGCGGATTGGACATATACCTACTCACTCCACGCGCTATTGTCCAAAATTTATACAAAATTCAGCAGTATTGAATCGAGATAGAGAAGCTGATTTTGAACATTAATAATAATGGTAGATTAAAAGGCATTTTATCCTTGTGAAATGCAGAAACTAAGTCGTGCATTTATGTGGAGCAGGCAGTTAAACTGATCAAACGATTTCCCAGCACTAACACGCAAAAATAAAATGACATTGCCAATAATAGTTTAAACTTATTCGAATGATGTTACCCATGAAATTATAATATTTTCCCCATGACAATTAATTTATGAGAATGGGAGCAATTGGGACGAGCCGGTACCGCGCCGGCACCGCGCCCGTCCGGGCCGTCCCAACGGCGATGCGACACGAAAACCCCGAGAAAATCGATTCCGACGAATTGGGACAATATTTTGCATGGCATTACTTTATTTCTATTTCAAATTCTTCCCTTTTCCAAAAACTTGCAACAAAATTTTCTTTGTTTCCTCGTTTGGTGGATAGCAAGATAGATAGATGATGCGATCTGATGATGATGATCTAGATAGCATGCGAGACCGGGTACACTGACTCGTATCGACACATGCCTATGACTGGCTTATCTTCAGGAAAACCGCGGTTTCATAACGAAATGTTTTGTCGGAGTACTTTTATAAAATATAAGTGCGAACTTTTTAATTTTATTATTCTAAAAATGGATGAATAAATTGATGGTGTACGGACGACAGCAGGTCAATCTACCCGAAACTGTCGAATATTCCTAATCAATCTTGAACCTGCTATGTATAATGTAATGCTATGTATTACACTTTGAGTGACCTTAAGCCTTCTTATAAGGCCCTTTGTTAGAGACCACGTCTCAATTCCATACGTGATCTCTGGCAACACACACTGGTCGAAGACTTTTGTCTTGAGACACGGCGGTATTTCGCATGAGAAGATTCTACGTAGCTTCCCAAAAGCAGCCCAGCCGAGTTGGATTCGACGATTGACCTCTTTCTCGAAGTTTGATCTTCCTAACTGGATAGTTTGTCCCAGGTATACGTAGCTGTCAACAACTTCGAGAACAGAGCCTTCAATCTTTATAGGAGTCGGTACAACATGGGCCTTAGACATGACTTTCATCTCGTCCATGTTCATTTTAAGATCGACTCGCTCGGAGGTTTTCATCCCTTTTTAATTTTTTTTTTATATTTTCATTGTTCAAAAATTTATTTAAAAACAATTAGGTACTCATTATTTTAATAACAATTTTTATATTCTTTTTTGTAACTTTGTGGACAACTGATCTGTATTAACAAAGATAGCATTTCCGTTATTTTATTAATCTGAATACAAACAGTATCCAGATTAATACAATTCAGATATAGAAGAATATCTGACTAATTTCCAGATATTCTTTCCAAAAATATTTTCCAATTGGAAAGCAAGACTCTTCAGACAATGATAGTTGCTGAAGTGTGTGTGTCTGAAGAGGTGTCATGAAACGCTTGTAACCAAACCATAGCGCGATTCAGAAAACCGTACAACGTTATCTATCGAGCAAGGAGGTAAACTTTTACGCTTTTTGTATGATGTGGTTCGAATTTCCTATTTCTTTTTTAAGATAGCATCTAGGAAATTCCACGGAATTCGTCTTTGTAAGTAACATTATGTCTTTTTTTATTTATTTTTTCTGTACTAAACTTAAAATAAGACAAGTACGCAGTGGCGGAGACGGTAGACACAAATTAACTCTTAAAAATTATTAAATGTTTTGATAGTCACTGAAACAAAATGGAGACAGTGGGAGAAAAGGAGATGGGAAGCATTATGCAGTATTTCTTTTTTAGCAGAATTTAGGGCCCACTAAATAATAATAAAAAAAAAATTATTTATGTACGGACGACTGCATGTGAATCTAACCGAAACTATCAAATATTACCAATCAACCTTGATTCTTAATGCTTTAGAAATTAGGTTGAAAATTCTATTCAGATTCGTATCGAGATGTAGGCCATTTTTCTCACATAAATATAAAATTGAAAACTGAATACAATGTGAAACTGCTGTGCCTTGTTACATGAATACAGACGAAAACATTATAAAAAGTATATTAGTTTTACGACTTTACCCTTTTGAAGAAACAAATTTAATGCAAAGGTCTGCTCAAACTAAGTTGTCAGTAGATGACGAAATGAACACGAGCCTTGCTACGCAGTCGCAGCCCTGAGCCTAGAATCAATCAACATAAAGTGGTCGGACCTATGTTGGTTTGCCCACGCGCACCGAACCACCATGTAGGGCTTTTAGGGCTGCCCGATCTGAAGAATTTAATTTTACAAATCAATCACATTCATTCACCTGTTATTAATATGAGCTTGTTATGAACTCCAACTCCTAACTTGAAATGGTCTCCAAGATCTACGTTTTCAGCTAAAGCATAAAGTGAAGAAGAATAAACTATCATGAATTTCTGATTGAGTCTGTGCACAATATTTATATCTACAACTATGCAGCTGTCAGCCCTGTATCGTATAGGTCAAGTTGACCGGGCCGGTCGCGGCATTCAAGAAAATCGTCCATTTACGCAAATTACACGCAGACTCGAAGGTCTCCACTCCCGGCAGCT
Source organism: Sesamia inferens (assembly GCA_037179545.1). Taxonomy (NCBI): domain Eukaryota; kingdom Metazoa; phylum Arthropoda; class Insecta; order Lepidoptera; family Noctuidae; genus Sesamia; species Sesamia inferens. The sequence goes on from CM073935.1 coordinate 31,920,912, forward strand.
TTTTCATTACGACGTTCTTGAGCCCGTTTACATGGTTCGTTTGTGTGAAAAATGAACACACATTCTCTTGAAGATGGGAGAGACGAACGAGCAAACTTACATTGACAAGTTATAGCAATTTGTTAATATCTTATTAATGAATCAAGTTCTGAGACAAGATAGTTATTGTGTTGAACCGAGAATAAAGAGGTCGACATAAAGTGCACATTATTAGTCTCACAAACAGCTCAGATACTTAACGACCAATTCAACTTTGAAAAGGAAGAATCAATCTGACAGAATAAGGCGAAGAAACTTATCCCTAAGTGAATAGGGCTACAGGAATATTGGAGATATCTCTCAGTGAGTGGTCTGTCGTCGAGCGGCAGTACGTTGACTCCTGTGCGCTCCTTAATTGGATAATCATATTCACTCCCGCTCAAAGCCGTGTTACCAATGCAACTCGCACATTGTCTGCATTGCATACATTCTTGCAGATCTAAGATTTCAGGGCGACAGCGTCTCTCTCGACGTTCAGGTATTATAATTAGCGTGCATTATTAGATAAGCCTCTTGTGTAAATATACGTTTATTGATTTTTACCTGCGTTTACGAAAACTATAAAATGCAAAATACAGACACAAACGCAATGTACTTTGCGTTGTGTGTGTAGTTTGCATTAAGTTTTGATAATTCCAGATTTTCTACAAGTAGGTGCATTCGTTTATATTCGAGTGACTTTCCAGTTTAAACAATTCCTGTATCGACTTAGTGCATTATCGGTAATGCAACGCGGTCGCAAGCCGACGGTATCGTGTTACCGCTCTATTGTGCGTATCTACACATAAGGATTCAGTAACCGCACGGCACTCCCTGGTGGAATCGATAGTTTTCTGAGATTATGATTGCCTGGTCTTAATATGGACATAATGGCAATATAGCATGGATTTTTGGGGCCTACCTGATGCTAGCCCGCATTTACAAAAGGAATAATAAAATAATTAAAAATTGTGGCGGACAGTAGTAGCTGGCACCTGGCTTTCATATCCCTTTCTACAACGATTTGAAAATGTAAAACACGTATACTGTACTAAAGCAATAAGCCGCTTCTATATGCCTGAAGACTGGTCGTCTGCGATAGCCGCTCATGAGCTATCTGCCGCGAGTCGTCGACCCGGGAAGGGACTGCAATGACGCGAACTCATGTCAAGAGATCGCAGATACTTCAATTGATACTGTCGTACTTAGAAAATATTGCCAAGGAAAACTATACTTATGGTTAATTGTACTGGATATTGCTTTGACTTGGCCCGTTGGTCAACTTTTGTATCGCTTTAGTGCGTTTTTACCACAGAATTTGCCTCAAAAGACCATCGGCTGGCGCGAGCATTTTAGTATCAAGAAATGTTACCACAGCGGGTTAGCTTTTGAAGAAAAGATTTCTTTACGGTTGTTAAAAAATACTGTTAATGCAAAAAAAAAAAAAAGAAAAAACAACTGACTGCCAAAAAACATTAAAAAGTGAAAAATAACTAATTTCTAAAGTCGGTGTCTTCAGTTTTTATATTTTCGTCTTTTTTGCTACCGACTTCCCAAATTAGTTATTTTTCACTTACATTGTAGTGTTTTATTGAAAGACGGTTTTCTTTTGTATAAATACATGTTGCATTATTTATTTGTGAAAAGTACTTTTTACATGACTTAAAAGTACCTAATTATGGTTGCTATTGTTAGAGCCAATGTGAAATGGGACCAAACGGACAGCACCACCTTTCAAATAAAAAAAACATCAAACGTTCAACTAGTCGAGTAACGAGTTTTTGAAGTCTGTTAAAAACAAAATGTTTTTAAGGAAGTCGTGTCGGGACATTGATAGAAGTCAGTCCTAAAAGGTCAACTGTAAGGCAAAGTAAATTCATGATTGCTGAGTGATGGAGTAATGTAATCAGTCATCTCTCAACTACATATTCACGAAACTACAGTTTAGCAATTCAGTGTAGTAATCAGCAGTCAGTAAGTAAATTATTCGCTAACAAACCGAAATAATACTGAAGAGTTCAGAATATTTTTCGAATTGAAACTAAACACCAACACAAAAACAACAGCCGTTGTAAAACAGTTACTTTTATTTATTTTATTTTCATTTAACTTAATTTTAGTTCATGAATCATGACCCAAATGAAACTGTCATCGCCTGTCTTATTTTTTATGGTTATAATCATAGAAGAGGAGAGCTTTAGGAATATGATAATTCTTTTTTTTATTTGAAAGCTGGTCCTTCTCGTGTAGTCCATTTTGTCCAATCGTGATAATGGCATCCATAAGAAAAACCGCAAGTCTTATATTTGCATTAAGTATGTACGACAAGAACGAGAGTAACCGAAATAGCCCAAAGAATTGCAACACTAAAGTGGCATTGGGCCGGGCACATTGTCCTTAAGACCGATGCCCGATGGGGCCGACGGGTTCTCGAGTGGCGACCACGCACCGGAAGACGTAGCGTGGGTAGCCCCCCGACAAGGTGGACCGACGACCTGGTGAAGGTCGCGGGAAACCGCTGGATGCGGGAGGCGCAAGACCGGTTGTCGTGGAGAACCTTGGGGGAGGCCTATGTCCAGCAGTGGACGTCTTTCGGATTTCGGTGATTATTTCCTTACGTGAAAGTATATACTTTCAGTTGGTGTCATAGAAATTTTATCAAAATCGGTTCTGTGGGTTGGTTTTTAAATCAAAATTAGATGTAAAAAATAATTAAACATTATTGCCATGTGTGCTTGTCAACCTTTTCCCAACTACTGTCAGCGCCCAGTTGGACCGGATGCAGCCAGGTGCCAGTACCTTTCACACCAAAAAAGTATAAAATACCAGGACACTGTGATCTGCTGGCATTTTAATGAAAAACGTGCGGAAATCAAATCAATTTCACAATGTTCAGGTATCGGTGTCAGAGTTACCGCATCTTAGCGGTATGCGCGCAGTACCGCACTCGGTTTCTAGGCGCCTCTACCGCAAGACACATATACTCGCTTTTGACTGGCGAAGTTGGTTAACTCTTAGATCTCCAGTTTGGACTATAAAGTGTTATGATGAAATGAAATACAATACGTTCTACGTAACGTTTACATTTCTATATTTCTAACATACTAATTTAATCTCAAGTTTCAGAAGTCAATAGCTAGAGGAAGCAATAACCAGCCTTTTTTCATTAGTATCAAAATATACTTGGCAAACTAATTTCACCACATCACAGGATGTTCAAATCATTCACGCGTGTCAGCGTGACTAGAGTCGGGCATCATTTTCACCCAATCCGAGTGGCTCTCTCTTGAACGCTCAAATTCCGCACAATTGCACTCGGTGCGGCGCATCGAACAATCTGTTACGTTCGTCCACTCGACGTTAATACGCTGGCACAGCTCCGGGCACGTCACTGGATGTCAACACTTAAAACTCACTGTAAGCCGATGGCAACGTTGTTTGTTTTTATGGCTGATAGTGGGAGATAGTGGATGCAATCAGAACGTCTTTCTGCGTGTGTTCCGTCACGGGTGTGCTTGGTCTACTACTACTACGGTCACGGCCCCACCGCATAGGCATTAAATATTAGAACATGACATGTACCTACAGCATTTAGTGAAAAATCTCGATAATGTTCATTATTGGACATAAACCAATAGGTAAAAGTATCGAGGTTTTTATGATCACAGTGCGTTTGTCTGCGCAGGAGGATTGAGACTCCAAGCATAGAAACTCTCAGACAACTCACTTATAATTATAATAATCATTAATCAAGGTATTATTTGTCGATAACTACATTCACTGACACCTATGAGTGCGCCCAGTTACTCAACACTGCATCACACTCCTTATTTCGACCTCACTAAAATAGAAGCAAAAAAGACAGTTTCTGGTTGCCGTCGCTCAACACACTTCCACGTAAAAATATAAGTTGCAGTCACTAACAAACCGTGTGTAAATAATTCACTGTAGGTTTTAACACGGCGGAATAGAGTTCTTTTTGTTTGCTTACTTTTTATATTTTCAATAGGACAGCGAAGTGGTAAAGGAAACGTGGTATAAGTTAAACGTTACGAGAGTTCTTGAATTAATATTTTTAATTCTAAATCCGATTATCAAGAATGATATAATGCGAAGGCTAATCGATCATTCATAAATCAATAAATCAAAGTATTCGCCACGAGTCCGCAGAAGGTCAACCATTCAATATTAGAATGACACTTTTATCTCATCTATTTAATAACAATGCGATACAATATATCGTAACAATGCAGAACCAGTATACATTTTAATAAACTGTGCTGACAAATAAAAAATAGTGCACACGGTACGACGAGTTCATTTCATACATAATACTTATAATTTTCGAAATCAGTTGACCAATAATATCAATTTACAAAAATTTGGTTCGTAATTGTACGTACAGTTAGAGAAAATAATTGATAATCTAATTGACCCTCAACATCAATTTAACTTGTGTCCACTTCACACAACTTGAAAGAACGACGACGATTTGAATAGATATAGAAAATTTAAGTTTAAGCTTAAATTTAAGTTTAATTTGCCAGCTTCGGTGTTTCCGTCACAATACAATTTGAGTGTCTTCAAGGCTAGAGTGAATAGGCTCTTAATAAACTAGCGCACTTTACCATCAACGATCGCATCACTGCTTACCATCAGACGGGATTGCGGTCAAGTGCTGGTTTATAATTTATAAAAAAAAAAAAAGGTTGTCATGGTGACGTAAAAAACAATGAGAAACAAAACCGTGGCGTCGAAAATAATCTTCGTGTGTGTTTGAAGTTGTTTAGTTGTTCACCGCCATCTCCTATAAACTTATGCACCGACAGAAGGGCGTCGCAGCGGAAGCCTCCGCACCCGGCACCCCGCACCTCACCCCGCGCTGCTGTCCTTTATGTGTTCATTGATGAATCGAGTGCACTCGATCAATGGCGCAACGCCGACGTCCCACACTCACTGTAGATACGTATGAGCTGTAGTAGAGCCACTTCACACAATGGAGTTAATAGCAGTTGGGCAAAGAATGACAGGAGACATGTATGAAGAATAGCCAAAAGGATCTCCGATAATTCTTTGATTGAAATCTAGTTATTAAGCAATCAACAATTCAGTTGAACTGTTATTTTCACCAAAAGGACATATACATTGTGGTCCATCTGTACATCGCGCCTGTATACGCCAGTGTGTACGCACCTTTGCGCTGGCGTGTGCGCTTCAATGCATCGCTAGCAGATATCTGTGTAAAGCGATCGACGCATCAAGAGTACTTGAAGAAAGATTGCTCTATATTCACGGATGATTTATTTATATTCACACTAGCGAGCGGTTTCTACTTCATGTCGACCAAGTATTAGACAGTTAGCCCTTCTAATTTTAGAACCATACGTTTGAAGAAAAATCTGAAAAAAATCTTAATAAAGTTAGAGGGGGAGGGACCAACTTTTTTCCACTTTGGGAGCGTCTGTCACGCAAACTATTCGGTTTAGAAAAAAAAATATGGTAGAAACCTCTATATCATTTTTGAAGACATATCCATAGATACAAACACGTACGAGTTTGATGAAAAAAAAATTTTTGAGTTTCAGTTCTAAGTATGGTTAGCCAATGTTTATTATTATTTTATTTTTGCATCAAAATCTTAATGCGGTTCACAGAATACATCTACGTACCAAGTTTCAACAGTATAGCTCTTATAGTTTCGGAAAAAAATGGCTGTGACATACGAACGGACAGACGGACAGACAGACATTACGAATCTATAAGGGTTCCGTTTCTTGCCATTTGGCTGCGGAACCCTAAAAATGAGCACATGACAGTGGAAATTTTCAGAGATTATGTTTTTCTGTTGCCGCTATAACAACAAATCTATAATAAAAGTCAATGCCACTTTCTTTGTAATTTTATAATCCACCAAAAGCTGGTATGTCGTTTGAGTTCAAATGTTCACTTTTGTGGTCTGAATTTGGAGGAATCATGTTTTTCAAAAGGCCAACTTTATGTTGCCTGTTCGAGAGTCGCGCCGGTACCCCCCGTCGTTTGTTTAATAATCTAATTGTTGTCTAAATGTAGATTAAGTTTTAAAAATATTTCATGTCTGAATAAATAATTTTGTTGATCCAATAAATTTGTTTTTATTATTTCACTTTATACGTAGCGAAGCATGTATCGGGCCGCTAGTACTACATACAACAAACGTGATTTTTTTGCCGTTTTTAAAGATAATGGTACGGAAGCCTTCGTGCGCGAGTGCGATTCGCACTTGGGGATTTTTTAATGCCTACGCGAACACAGCTTCTGTCGAATGGGCAGCATTCTGCGTCGTGGAGTGCATGGCAATGTGTACGAACTGACACGAGCTTTTGAACCCAATGTTCAATTGTTCACGCACACTGTAATGACCTGGACTTGGACCGGTATGTTCTATGTTACGAGTTTGGTTTCCGCACTCAGTCCCTCCAGTGGACCATTGTGCATGGGTCATGGGGGCCTTTGGCGGTTATTCCAACGTTCCTGGAACGGTAATAATCGCTAATGACTACTTAATATAAATCAAAGTAATTTTCTCTTTCCCTATGTCCCTTTGCATGATTAAATCTTTAAAACTACGCAACGGATTTTGATGCTGTCTTTTTTAATAGATAGAGTGATTAAATAGGAAGGTTTATAAGTATAATAAATAACATCAATTAAATTGTGTAGAAATACTATTATTTTTTACCCTACGAGATTTATAAAAATAATAAATAAATATTGTACACATTGAAAATCTCTTATGGATATTCCACAATAACATTTTTTTGTCATTTACTTTTTACGACAAATACCGGCTAATTTTAGAAGCAATTTTAACCAATACAGCATTAATCCTTCTCCAATTTAATAACTTAAATACATTGTTAATTTAAAATAGATCCACATCGCCCTTTACAGCATATGATTTTTAAATGAATATTTTCGAGGAATTTACAGATTTATAAGTTGCGGGCGGGGCGGGTCGGAAGCAGCGGGCCGCTATGTTTTTCATACAACGTTTACAGTTTTTCTGTAGTGTGTTTAGTTTCAGCATTGCACCCGTCTAAAGCCGGGACGAGTGGCTAGTACTAGAATATATAAGAACAGCCTAATACTTGTTTGCATGCACGATAATTATTGTCATCTTTTTCGATTTCGTCCACTTAACCGACGTGCCACTCGTGTTGAATGTGAACCGTATGTGCTTGTATGACAGATTAGGTCGACGGTAATTAGTGTGTAGGACACGTTTGCTAATAATTGTTACGACAAATTAAGTAGAATTGTTGTTGTGCGATCATTGCATGTTTTGTGGCAGTTGGCAAATTGTATTATGGATTCATTCAATTTCCAAGTGCACATTATATAAAATCGTGTTTGAGTCATAGTAAGGTGCTGATTGGTGAATGACAAGGGTTTTTTTTTTTAAACAATAATTAGTCTTATCCTTAACCGTAACATTTTCCTCTCCAACACTTGTTGGGCAGCTAATATCTACCAACTAAACGGCTGGGCTTATGTAAACAAATTAATATGCCCGTCACTGCCACACAATGTGCTTACTAAGTGTTGCTAACGAGGGAAATGGTCCGCCGATAGACATTACCATACGAACTACGCTTCAAACACCGTGATGGTGTGTAGTTTGGATAGTTATTAATTCTGTCAGAAAATTATTCCTAACGTTATTACTGACAATGAATGAGAAGCATGTACTTTGTTATGCAAATATGAACGCTCCTCAATTAAATGGCTTTCAATGCGGATATACCGACCATAGATAGTGGTAAAGTAAAAGTTACCATAGATTTATAATTTAACGATTTACATAAGTCTTTGTAATCCCAAAGAGGTAAGCAGTCGCCGTTAGTTCTTTATTTCTCTCATTCATATGTTTGGCTCTATTAAACCCCATTAAAACAACCGGATTTAAATTACCACTTTTCTTTCCTTGGGTTCTAAAATATGGAACCTGTTTCATGCAGGACCATTAACAGCTGATCTTTTGACAAGCAGCCATTATTTTTAACCAATTCATAAAATTGTGCCAGCCGTGTACATTTCTACTCGAGTGCGCTTACAATGGAGGGTAACATTAGTTCACAGATCATGGAGCACCGCTGGTTTTGTACGGTCAGTAACTGATCGAGTAATTTTGGTGTTGAAAGTGAATGCAAAGCTCGTATCGTACCTGGTCTTCTGGGATGTGTTCCTGATGAAATACCAGTTTTTTTTTCTTTTACAATATTTGCATTTAAGTTTGATTAAGTAAACTTACACTTATATAAACGCCCAAATGAATGTCATTCCCTCGCTTGTGCCCACATTTTCATGAGATCAGTTAGACCACACAGATCGTCCTTATTAGTTATATCTGAGGCACACAACTGAATGTGATACCTTTGGTCTTATACGCCTGATGCCTGCTACCTGCATATTAAACCGATAACCTATTGGCCTCGCCGTTTAGTACCCGACGCGGCTATTGTTTTGCACGTTAATGCTATTAAAATGGAGATTCTGTGCTGCAAACCTACTCTTGATAGAAACTATGGTTTGCGGCAACGTAACATTACATACTCATGCGCAGCATTTGGGGCAAATTAAACGATGTACATGTCCGTAACAAAAGGTCCTCTTGAATTCAGATTCATAGTATTTTTATTCGTGAACCTACTGGGAGATGTGTGTGAGGCCAGATGTCCGACGCAAGACTATATTTAGAATCAATTGGTTTATTAATTGTTTAAATACATGCGTTTTGTTCTTCCAGGTATGCAGCATATCGTAAGACACTCCAGTCCCCAACACGTGTTTTTTTTCTTATTCTCTCCATTTATTGTATTTTTTTTTTTTTTAATTATTATTGGTCGAGGAATTAGTAAGCTGTTTTTCGACCTTGTAAGCAAGACTACGTAGGTGTACGAACCATGACCACATACTAGGTAGCTAGACTTGTTAAATATTAATCCTCTTATACATGCATGGACGTGACAGTGATTTTAAATTGCAATGTAATGCAATCACCTAACTTATAAACCTGTAATCGTAATTTCATGATTATGCCTGATGTCAATAATTTTTCTTCTTAATTCAAGCCAAATACGCTTTGGCATCCGTACCCCCAAAAGCGTTCTGAAACAAAGGCTGAGTGCCAATATACCAGCCACAGCATAAAAAAGTACTGGTTGCAATTAGGTAGGTAGTCAAATATGTAGCCATAGCAAGGGTGTTCCTCCTGCATAATGATGCCATAGTCCTATATTATATTGTGGAACTGCAAAATAGTGCAGCAAACTCTAACAGAGACATATGACTGTTTTATTAGCCATTCATATGATCATCGCGAAACTGGAGCGCTACATGGTGATAATTAGAACATATTGTTCATCAATTGATGTGGGAGCATCCTGTGCTACTACTCGTTTGATGAAAACAATATCAATCACAGCTCAGAACACTACCTACTTGGCTTTGTCAATTCAAATGTGAAAATGGGTGTCATTCAAACAGAACGATCTTGTGTGTTCAGTTGATAGAATAATTTTCTAGCCTTTTATGATAATTGAACAAGAGCAAGAATCGCTTATAAAGATATGCCCACTTGTCCAGCAGTATTTATTGCGATGAAATTAGCTAATTGAATTTAATAGTTACAAACGGTATCGCTCTTGAACTATAAAATAGTGTCATAAATATTTGCCGTACAAGGTAGCGACGCGCGCGCATTCATCCATATCGCCTCGTTTCGATGTATCGCAGATGAAATGCATTCGTAGTAAGCTCGACCTTCTTCACGGCCACGTTCAAATTACATAGTCTTGGATATATTGCCAAATTAATCGGTTTATATTCTAAGATCTAAATCCCTTGTCCAAATTTAAATTAACTCTCGCCTTGTAACATAAATGGTAATCAGCGGATTGTAATGCTATTAGCAATGAATAAATTGACATCAATATTGTATGTTTACTGCAGTGCAGTCATATAGTCGGTGGCTCAGGGAGATTAAGTTTAAGATATAACTGGGTATTCTGGGTAATAACTGTTGGCTGAATCTAATCAGTTATTCGAGTAATTTGGCATACTTATGTATTTATCATGGGACAGGGGTCACATGAGTCACAGATGTATCTAGGTACATTGCTTCCTAATTACCTTCTACGCCAGTTTCGGTCTCTTTCAATGCAACGTTTGTTTTCGTCTGTTTGGCTTCCCCTGATCTAGAAAACTTATTTAGAACGAGAAATGTTAGCTTTTAGCTGATTTTCATTCGTAGAATATTCTTTGGATACTGATTATTATAAAATATAATCATTTTGCATTACAAACAGTGCAATTATTCTAATTAATCATCACGTCATAAAAAATGTCCCCACATTTATTTGCAACAGAGACCATCAATCAGTCTTGTCCAGCTCGTGCTGCGGATGTTTTCAACACTTTTTCATGGCTCTAATAGTGAAGAAAGCACGTAACGTGTGGCATTATCTACAATAATTACTGTCCACTGTCCATCCACGTCTACTCTCTACTGCTGAGAAAAGATGTTTTCTCATACTATGTGTGAAACGAGATAGATTTCCCTCTAAAAATCGCAAATAGGCACAGTGGCTATTTATTTCCTTCAAAATAGCTAGTCCGGTCTGCTTGCATGTGCTCTTGCTGCTTCTAACAGCTTCACTTTTCTCGTACCTACCCGTACATTCCTACATACCTACATTAGGCTTCTCAATGTTACTTTACTGCCGCGGATGACGTTTAGATTTCGTATATGAATCGTTGGAATAGAGCTTATTATCGTAGGACAGAATCGAAACGTAATAAAGGTAAGAAATACTCTACTATTACAGGGATTCCCTCAAAGAAAGGCGGAAAGTGTTGGTCGTTACAAAAATCTATTAAAATTCCGCTAGAGAAAAAATAGTTCAATAACAGTCGTTTTAAAAGCACCTTGCAGATGAGCGGCACGCAGTATGATGCGTGTGCGCCGAGAAAGTACAGCAGTTATTAAATTGGGCGGCGCGTCGCAGCCGCAGCACAATTAGCACGAAAAGCGGATCTGATGATTGCGTCACACGCTACAACATGTGCTCACATCGAGCAGGGATGTACAATATTGTTTAGGATATGTTTTTCAATATCGCACTAGACTAGGTCACCAGGCAAGTAGACTATGGTTATGTAATACTGATAGTCCTACTAATGTTATGAATGCGAAAGTTCGTGAATATGCATATCTTTCAAGCCATAGATATAATATCTAGATCATTATAATTTCTCTGTTAAATATTAGAAACACAACTAACAAAAAATCCTCACAGATTGATTGAACTATAAATCACTTTTGGACGATCGTAATTAGTGAATCGTAAGTAGACGTACAGCGTCGGCCCCACAATCGAGCCAATGAGCAGCTTGGAAATAATTAAAATATTTAGGTGAGTATCCAGCAAATATGTCTACAGGCGATGCACACTTGCACCCTAACTTTAAATGAGAGCCTGCCATAAGGCTCCTTCAATTGTGAGGTTTTAGTCTCCAAGCAAACTAGCAGATGGAAAAACATTATGTTTTAGTCTCCAAGGAAAGTAGCAGATTGAAAGACATTATGAATTATCATATATTATTATTATCACATTACATTATCTTGACCCTTCATTACCTGTGATCCTTCCTTAATGGAGAGATCCAGATCTTTAAGAAATAATGTGAGTCACGAATGTGGTTTGCTCCTGTGCAAATAGATCAAGAAAACACTAAGAGAATTTCGTCAATCCGCGTTAGTCAGCTGGTCACGTCACAATCGGGCACTATGACCTGATGACATAATATTCGTCTACCCGTCTCCCAGTGACATAACTCCTGCCACCGGTGCCGGCGCCGCTGACACATTGATCCCGCTGATAGCCGTGAAGCGGCTTTCAATCAAAACGTGAGTAATCAACCAGAGACATGAGGTGACTGACCGACTCCCTTCTATCAACAAAATGAATTCAAGAATTCATTGGGCTAGTGGCAAGTAATGAAATGTAGGGCAATTGTGAATTGGTTTACGTTGAGTATGACTTTAAAAATACGAATACAAGCAAGAAGCAGCACGTGGAGGTAAAGGAAATCAAACGAGCGAATAGATTGAAAGCGATACAATTCAAAATAAAACTGAGACAACGAAGACGAAATCACAGAAGCAAATGTGTAAGTTATGAATATTGAACTTTATTAGCAATGTGTAGTAATGACGGCTATCCAACAGTTACGTTAGGAAATTATTGAACCGGAACAAAGCTATCAACTGAAGACGTTGGTAGCTGCTATCGCGACGATTCCCAATCTATAACGAAGACAAGAATAGAGGTAACCTAATCATAAAGAGAAACACGCGCGCGCGCTTGATGTGGCGATATGACAATCAGTGGGAGCGATACTGGACTATGCGAGTACGATAGATAGATTCAGGTGAACGAAAAGCCTATATTATACTGACCATCACGTTCCACCACTATTTCTGAATTGACTGGCTGCATTGACAGAATCTTATTCTCTCACCTGGACTTTTTTTTTGTAGAAACCACTTTACAAATCATACAATCATTAAACGGCCTTCAACGGTTCTTTTTCTGTTTTTTTCTTAAAGTTGCCCTACACTAGGAATTTCTCCTGTGTCGTGGGTACAAACATACAAACTCCAACAGCCAGATCTATAATAACTACCTGTAGGCCATACAAATATTTATTCCAATCGTCACTGCGTCAATTATTTGTATAAATAAGAATGAATTTACGTCGTTCTCTGTAAATTTAAAGCAGTTAATAAAGGGAGCAGGGACGCAGAATGCAAATTTGAATGTTAAAAAAATCACTGTTATACCTTTTTTGTATGTTATGTGACAGTAAATTCGTCAGTCGGAGTCGGTCGGCGCGTCGCTCGCTCGGGCACCCAAAATGGTGCGGCCGTCCATTGAGGCAGCGATAAGCGGATAAACTCAGCATTACCGTATTCAGGGCGCGTGTAGAAAGCTGCCCAATACTCTGTGCCATTAGAATAGGACTCTCGACTCTAAAGACAAAGGTTTAGAGTACCGGCAAACTATTCGCGTTCAGTTCCGTAATAAGATCCAATTCCGCTCCCAATGGGCGCAGTTTGGACTGCGCTATGTTAGTTACGTAAGCATCCTTTTAAAGTTTAATTGCAGTAAATGCAGCCATTTGTTGCAAAGAGTGGAAATTGTCACAGTGTGCACTGTCCCCGTTCCCACCGTGTGGAGCAGCAGTCAACCAGGCTGTAGTTTTGTTGGAGTCGCCATAAAAGAATGGTTTATGACTTTATAAGTTTATAACAGTATGTATTTAGGTTAGATAAAGCCGTTTGTACCATATTTATTTGAAAATATTGATGATTGAGTCGAAATAAATTAGTGCTTTAAAGTTAAATTAAAGAAATAATCGTAATGAAAATGTATGGAATGGATTTCATTAGGACCATTCTTATTTTGTTCTTAATTATAAATTCCAAATAACTTCACTAAATATGAGTCACGAGATCACAACTAATCTCCAGATCTACGCTATTATTGTTTTCTTGCCAGGTAAATAGGCAGCAGAATTATCTAACATTATCTTAACAGTGGCGAGGTCGCATTCCGAGAAGGGCTCTGCTGGCCTCGGTCGGTTGACCATAGACAGTTAGTACCTAATAGTAAGCGTGGTAGCGGCTAATGTACGCGACGTTCATTAGGTAATTGATTATGATTACTCTACTTTGTATGGAGTGCTTCCAGTTAAATGACCTTTAATCTAATTGTCTCATTGTTTCTATGATAATAAGGGCTTAAAGTGGCCCTCTACTTGCAAGGTTGTTGAGGTTTAAGAAAAGTAGAACAATCTCTTCACAAAATAATTGATCTGGATGGCAGCCATCACGACTTTCTAGTTCTAAAAGATGACATAGCATCGTTGTCTAAGTTTGAGAATACATTAAATACGGTGAATATTATAATAATTTATGAATTCTGTTCTCCAATGTACAATATCTATTTTGTCACAATCACCCTTGATCGAGTGTCGAGAGTGAGCGATCAACATTCACACTGCGTGTCCGTTAACGACTATTAACAAGATGCTGTGGTTGTTGCCTTCCTTGGCTATAAATACAACTTGTAAGTATTTGACTCCTCTCTCGATTGCCCCATATTACCCACTTTGTTGTTTTCTCCTAAAGTGAGGCAATATAGCTTGGAACCATACTTGGAACCCACTTTCCTGAAGACACTGTCTCTGATGCCTACAGGCTACACAAAACCTTGCGTTAGGAAATGGAAAATTTTCTATTAACTGAAATTATTATTGTCTCAATAAATAGTGGAGTAAGTTGTCAATCAATTTAATACGTATACTTTTATTAACATAACAACATAAAGGGAGTGGGCCGTTTTCTCGGTGGTAGGCCATAACACCGGCCGCCGGCAGAAATTACCACCCACCAGACAAAGCCTTGCCGCCAAGCTGTTTGTCGTGTTCCGGCATGATGTCTGGTGAAGCCGTACGGAGGACGGGTCTGAGCAGTTGTGTTGCGATGTGTGCCGGGTACGATGCGCCTAATGTTGTTGTGTTGGGAGTTTGGTCGTGGAGGGTCTTCAGATCAATCTCCCTTTGGCGTAGCATCGTTGGTCGTGTTGTTGGGTTTAACATTGCATCACCTCGCTCAACTGCCGCCTTCCTTCCTATTCGCTCAATTTTTCTGAGTGAATAGGCCCTTAATAAACTAGCGCGCTTTACCATCAACGATCGCATCTCTGCTTACCATCAGGCGGGATTGCGGTCAAGCGCTAGTTTATAATTATTAAAAAAAAAAGAACTACCATGAGGGCCCAGTTCGGGTTGGTACATGTGATATGTCTTCGAAATTTTTCCCCAAGGACATGCTGGATTCCTCACGATGTTTTCCTTCACCGTTATGAGAGCAGTGGTGATGAAATAATTTACACAAAGTAAAGCGCTTGACGGGGTTCGAACCTACGACCTACATCTTGTAAGTGGCTACCGCTGCCACTAGGCCGCCGCTGATCTTCTTTTATTTAATTAATTAGAAACATTGATTGTTACACAAAAAACAATGGTCACAATATATTTACATAATTTAAAAATTGTACAGACTTCTTTAAAATAGTAATAGGACTAGTGTATAAAAGGAAGAGCAATAAATAAGGGCATTAAAATAGGTATTGGATACTGTCTTACCTACGACCTACAACATCTGTCCCAAGTACATTCAACGGTGAACTGTAACAAAAAGAAAATATCTCTTAGTTTGTTTATTTTACATATATTAAGTGCGACATAAAACAAGGAGACTAACTAACTAGTTCAACACATGTAATTCAAATGCTTATAGTCCTGGTTTATTATTCTAAAATCAACGCAAACCACCAGGTGTCTACCAGGGATCTATGACTTTTTAGAAACACCTCGGATATTGTATAATCTATTTTGAATCAGATCAACCCATGTTCCGGGGCGGGTGACCCGGCCGGTCCGGGCGCGGTACCGCAACGTAAGTCAAACCGGAGCCGCGGCTTTCTCCGGTCAATGCCTGCTGGCTGCAGATATTATTCACGATACACATCGTTTACACTGATAACAATCATAACCGAACTGCATTGCAAGCAGATCTACAAAGTTGTTTCAAAATAATGTTAAGTGACATATTGAACGAATTCTACTGGATTGAGAACATTGACAGTCACGGCGGCGGCGTCTTGGTACCCACTGCCATCTGTTAACATCATAATAAAATAAATGCTTCTGAATACGAAGTACGGAGGACGGGTCTAAGTAGTTGTGTTGCGATGGTGCCGGGTACGATGCACCAAATATTGTTGTGTCTGGAGTTTGGTCGTGGAGGGTCACTAGATCAATCTCTCGTTGTTGGGTTTAACATTCCATCACCTCGCTCAACTGCCGTCTTCCTTCCCATTCACTCTGTTTTTTTGAGTGAATAGGCTCTTAATAAACTAGCGCGCTTTATCGTCAACGATTGCATCACTGCTTACCATCAGGCGGGATTGTAGTCCACCTATAGTTTATAAGTATAAAAAAAATGCATCGATATAGTAGTTGCAAACAATGTATCGATTAACTAATCAATTTATTTATTCTAATTTTATTTTTTATCTAGTTTTGGAATACATAATATGTAGGTACAGTTTTACTGTGTAATTGAACTTAATTGTTATGATTGTATGACTTTGTGTAATAACTAAAAGTGAATGATAACTTCTCTGTGTGGGGCAATTGGTCATTAACAAATAAATATGTACCTAAGTTTCTTCTAAATTTCTGACGTCAAATAGCGAAGTCAATTTAATAGTTGTTCATTTGTTCCATTAAAACCAGTGTCACATCATATTTAAGAGGAAAAGTATAAGCTTAGAATTATTATGCATGTATGTATGTAAGGGATGCCTCAATAAGAGTGCACTTTTTAATATAGGATTTTTTTTTATGCACGTGGCAACTCTGAAATTTAACAGCTCACATCTCTGTTTATTCCGATTATAAAAAATGGAGCGCTTTTTGAAAGAACAACACGTTATAATTCTGAAAACTCATTACTAAAATGGGGAAAGTTACGCTGAAACCGCTTAGGTATGCGTAGACTTTTTGTGACCTCAGCTGGACGGCATGAATCTGGACAACATGTGGTTTCAGCTGGACGGTGCAACCATGGGTGTAACCTTCCAGACCGCGCATGAAACGATCGACTAATTACAGCAACGATTTCCATAACTTTCACTAAATTCAGATGTCAACTGGCCACCAAGATCGTGCTATTTAACACCGTGTGATTATTTTCTTTGGGGTTTTGTGAAATCTCGGGCTTATGCGAATACACCCGAAACAATTCCCGAGCTCAAATCGGAAATCCAACGCATCATCGGAGAGATACAGCAACATTTCTGTACAAGTCATGGAAAATTTCATGAAAAGAGTGATGGCCTGTCTTCAGAGCCGTGGGGGTCATTTGCCGGATATTTTATTCCATACTGAATTGGAACAGCCTTCTTTACAATATAATAAAAATATCAGAACTCTGTCATAAAATACTTACTTTAATTTTAAAATCATAAAGTGCATTCCTGCTGAGACCCCCTTTACATATGATTAAGACCCTTTTTTTCCACAGATATCCGTTCTCTACAGTCGGGTAAAACATATTATTATGAAAGTTTGCAAATTGTTGCATAACTATCCTGCTACATGAGCAACTAACTTCCTCGCACGGCGACCAGACTGGCCCGATCAGGAAACACACCTACGAGATTATGGAAATGTTTATGAAATGGAAAACTCGATAACTGTTAGATAACGACTCGACAACGATCGGATGCTATTACCACTGTAACAAATGCTTCCGATCTTATTGACTAAAGTATTTATAAATTCAGGGTCTTGAGGGGGTTGCCGCGGTGAATACTACAGCAGACAGGAGGCTCAGCCCAATACTGAGGAGACATTGAATACGCCGTCATATCCCTGTAGCGTACAATTCACTACAATCCACGTAATACTTTTTTTTTTTTATGGTTTGGTAGTTGTATTAGCTTGTATTTTTTTTTGTGAACGAACCGAATGCATTATGGCTCAGTAATAAAAGGTTTTTTAGTCTCATGACATCACCTTGTGTGTATTATTTTATTTAGCAATGTTTTAATGTATTAAACTATGTATTATGCAATTTCTGAAAGGAACTTTATTAAAGTCGCAATCTGAAATGGTGTTACTAATTTGATGTTTTGACAGGATATTTATCTGGTTGTTGAAGATTTTTAGTTTAAACTGAATTAATCAATTTCTTATAATAAATTATGTTATGTAATGTTTGCAGTGAGCGGAAGCTTTCCGCTTGAACATAAGTTTGTTTGCCCCCGTCCTCTTTGCAATCAACTGTGTATTATATAAATTATTATTAGATTAGTATTCGTGTGAACGGCTTTACGTATTCTATATTAGATAATATTCTAAAAGTCAAGTCAATATTTATTGGTGGAATTGTTTATTGCATGTAGGTAGTTTACAATCGGAGTTAAAAGTGGCACAACATCTTTTTTAATATTTGAGTAAAACCGAAATTCAAATATTATTTTTAAACAACGAAATGATACAAAACCGTTAATTATGGACATGGAACTGCAGAATTGTAATAGTAAACAACAGAAGGTAATAAAAGGGTACTTTCACGCAGTTTTACAAAATTATAATAATGTTGACACTAATATGCTTACTTGATATTTTAAGAGAGAAAAAGAAAATGCCGGAATTCCCATTATAGCAAAGAGCCAATTTTTCAGTCAAAATTCTTTAGTTCAGCTTTCTAACATTTAAACTTTCTTCTCAACACCTGTGCATTACGTTCACTTAGTTATAACACTGATGGCATTGAAGTTATCAGCGACCCCATAAATGTTGTGTCAAATAAATAAAATAAACGTTAATATACCATGTTTATAAAATAATTTGCATAGTGATCGGTCGGAAGCTGTGATAAATGTCAAGTGATCCAGCGCGCGCGCCGCTTACAGACAAATAACTAAACAAACATGCGTGTCCACTGCCGCACACGATACCATTTGTATTTTGCTTTGATAAGCTACTCTTTATGTGCGCCGTGGCCGAGTGTATCAATCACATTCATTAATGTCAGTTGAATAAATAACTGCAGCAGATTAACCGTACATGAATTATGGCATTGATTGGTATGGAAGGAATCACGATTTTGATGGAAATCCACCCACGTGTCATAATAGAAATAGTTTTCCTAAAGTGATATTATATTGGGAAGCGGTCAAACAGTAAAGGGGCAAGAGGACAACAACGTAAGTAAAATCGATCAGCCAAGCATGAAATACAAAGGTTTCTAAACTGAACACAGAACCGCCCCCCGCGCCATGCTGATGCACCTTCAGTACGGAACACGAAACAACACGAGTCTACGTTATTTTTTTTACCTATAGTTAAATATATGCCCGAAAACAACAATTCTGTCATAATTTTATTGTAATCCATCGTACAAGAGGTACAGTTACCTCAATCGGTTGTAATATGGACACAGATACAGGCGCCGACAGCGGTGCTCGCCTTGACCGTGACGGCGCGTGTCGAGAGTGAAACCGTTGCACAGTCGCGGCCGCCGCTGACACGCACAATTCTGTACCGTTTCACCGGAGACGATTGACTTTGTTGTGCTCTACCCATTAAGATAGTGCTGAAGCTATCGTGCAGAACTCAAGCAGTTTCGCACAAATAGGGAGAGGAGTTGTAGGATAGAGTGAAGTCCCACTGCATATTACAGATCGTAAGAAACAAGAGATTCTTTTAACTACCCGTACAGCACTACCGATAACGTTCGTTGTATTATTATATCTATTAATATGTACACATGAAGGACCATCAAAATACCTGATTCTAGCCATGAACCAATGCTATTTTCTTAAAGTTGTATAATAAGATCTTGCATCACAATAGGGTACATCCCTATTATGATGCAAGATCTTATTCCAAGGTATGAAAATCAAACAAATAATTAGTCCGTCTTATAGATAATAAAAAAAAATTAAGATTATTTTTAAGCTATTGCATAGCTTCTATCGCGGGCCTTGAGCGCGGGGACCGAATCCAGAAATTCCGTAACGAAAAAACCTCACGCTCCCCTCTCCGACGGGCACGGAGATGTGGCTTGAAGGCCGTACATCGTCTAACGTCGTTTCAGTTCGGCAGTCTTCGGCACGGTATGTTTGCGTGCGACTACATCTTTTGAAAACAATTTATAGATTTTCAAAAAGAGCATCCATATTGCAGGGCGCGAACTCAGTTCTACACACTTGCCATGTTACTGATAGTCGCGATGTGCTAAACTTGCGATTAATTTTCTCTCTGAAATAGGTCTTCTATAGAGATATGTCATAGACGTCATCGACGTTGTCATGGCTACCTTAAAAACTTTTCATATAATTAATTATTAAGTACTTTTATTCAAATGAATTTAGTAGTGTTTTTATAAAATAGCTTTTTTTTAACGGAAAAGCTAAGATGAATGTCACGTTAATTTTTCATTGGACTTTTAAATTATTTATAGTGTTGTTTACTAAATAAAAGCGCGTGATTTTATAGAGTAAAAAGTGCTCACGCGGCCGTTTTTTCAACTGTGATTGGCGATATCCGCCATTATTGTGAAATATTTTTTTAAAGAATTTCTATAATTTGTTACACGTGTTATTGGCAAAATTGTGGTATCTATCCACAGGGACCAGATCAAGAGTTGAAGTTGAAGTTTTTATTAAATAAAATATTACGGAAAGATGTCGGTGAACAATGTTAATACGAGTACATTTAAGTGTACGAGTTGTAATATTGTTATCTCCGAAACGAAACAACGAAAGTTTAATAATAATATGCTCGTCGGCTTTTTCTGAGGAAGACATTGATGATGAAAAAAAGTTATTGTTTGTTTCTACGAAGACAAGACGAAAACATGTATCGAGGCGTAAGAACAAAAAGCAGAAAGACCTAAAATATACGATCACGGTGTTTAAAATCACGGATCCCGAACAATCCCAGTTTTTGTGGCATATGACCTTCACAAATTGCCACCAGTTTGCTTTGACTACGTAGAACGTATGTAAAGAAGTTGATGAAGGATTTATTAATCCTACGGTCAGATGTTAACGCAATCAGAAGTGATTATGTTACTAAAGATCAGCTCGAAAATATTAAATTGATAACAAATAATTCGGCACCGACGCCGTTCATCATCAACAACCTTTTTATCATCCCACTGCTGGGCACAGGTCTCCTCTCATACAGAGAAGGATTGAGCGTAATCACCACGCTTGCTCAATGCGGGTTGGCGATTTCAGACTTATAAAGCCCAGGTTTCCTCAAGATGTTTTCCTTCGCCTTCAGTCATTGGTGTCCAAGATATACTTAGAAAGTACATATAACTTTAGAAAAGTTACATTGGTACTTGCCTGACCTGGAATCGAACCCGCGCACTCATACTTTATTTAATAAAAGAAAAAATTGTTTTCTTATCGGTCACCACGCTCAAAAAGTGTAACTTGAATTAATATCAAAGAAAAAGAAATACTGCATAAATAAAATAAATAAATAATTATAATTCCATAAATTGACACAAAATGCTATGCAATAGCTTTACCGCGGCAGTCCCCGAGTGCCACACGTCTTTTTTTTTATTTTGTCGATTTACCAAAAACTACTGAGATATAGCGTATTAAAGTTTCGGAGTGGGGCTAATTACGTCACGCCGTGGTATATTTTGTAGCACGGCATGACGTCATGCGAAATTTCAAATCATTACATCTTCCTAAGTATTAGAATGAAAGTGACCTGAATTGGTGACCTTGATTTAACTCGAGTTGGTCTCCAAAGCCTAGAGCACAGGCGTAGAGTAGCCAGCCTTTCGGTGTTCTATAGGATACATTTTGGGGAGTGTGCGAGGGAATTGCACGATTTAATTCCCCCATCTCCGTTCCACCATCGGACGACCCGTCGTACGGCGAGTTCCCATCCTTATGTTGTTAACACCTCTACGATCCGGACGAAGCGTTTCGCCTCCTCCTTTATACCGCGTACATCGATGGACTGGAACAATCTGCCGGCGGCGGTGTATTCGTCGGACTATAATTTGAGTGTCTTCAAGGCTAGAGTCAATAGGCTCTTAATATACTAGTGCGCTTTACCATCAACGATTGCGTCACTGCTTACCATCAGGCGAGATTGCGGTCAAGCGCTGGTTTATAAATTAATGAAAAAAAAAGAAATAAAAAATACTTGTTCAATATTTTTTATAAATCTATCTGATGGACATTAAATTATTTTTTAGGATACAACCCAATTGATAATTAGTTAAAGCAGGATTAAAATACTATGTAATAACATATGTATATATCACAAGAAGAAATATAGCCCTTGCACACCCATAAACCTCAGTCGTAGGTTTTAATGACGCCCGTGCTAAGATCATGACCAGCAGATAGATGTAGATGTAGATGAGGCGCTAATTGCACACAACTCCAATTAACATGAATCACGCAGTCGTTGAGGTAACATCGATAGATTAAAATACACACATCAAAAGTGTCTAGGGATCAAGCATTTTTATGCGGATTTCTTGAGATTGAGATGTGGCTTTGTAATAAATTTATGATTTTATAAATTTATATGGATCCTTTTTGGTGCATTTCATAATTTGAATCAGGAACTGTGAATCAAATTCGAGTAAAAGATGAAAATCAGCTGTCAATATTTTACCTATAAAAACATACAACGCATTGAAGACATTATTAGTGCTACTGTTTCCCTACTACTGATTAAAACCAACGTTATTATGGAGCGGCGACGTCATTTAAGCAGGGAAGAAATGCTCAGAGCCGTGGGAATGATAGAAGCTGGTTCCCGGCAACGTACTGTGGCTTTAGCTCTGAATACAAGTCAGAGTGTTATCAGTCGACTTTGGACACGTTACCGAAGCACTGGTACCGTGGCTGAGCGCCATGGAGGACGGTATCGCTGCACCACACGGAGACAAAACCGATACATTCAAATCTTAACTCGAAGAGCTCCAACAATAACCGCCATGATGTTAGCCTTGAGGCTTCATCACTCTTCAGGGAACTTAATTAGCGACCAAACAGTCAGAAACCGCTTGTATGAAGTGAACCTTCATTCCCAAAGACCGCTACGGGTACCACCTATAGTAATGCACAATCGTAGGATTCGATATCAATGGGCTCTTGAACACAGAAATTGGGCAGAAGAACAATGGCGTTTCGTGTGCTTTTCTGATGAGTCTCGTTTTGGTATGAGACCGGATACAAGACGTATACGACACTGGAGAACCCCTGGACGCCAACAGCGATTAAAATCCTGCCAGGAAGTCCATCCTTATAGTGGTGGAACCATCATGGTATGGGCGGGTATTTGGATCGGCGGAAGAACTGAGTTGATTTGGATCAGAGGCAACCTCAACGCTCAAATTTATGCTGAGACGATTGTATCAGACGTCATCGTTCCTCTACAAGTGCAAATCGGTCCCTTATTTCAGTTAATGCATGATAATGCACGACCGCACACCGCAAGAGTTGTAAGACAGACTCTCGCCGCAGCTAACATCAATGTCCTGCCCTGGCCTGCTCAGTCGCCAGACTTGAACCCGGTTGAGCATGCATGGGATATGCTACAGAGAAGAGCTCTGCCGAATATGGAGGGTATCCAGTCGCAAGAAGACCTTTTTTTGTTGTTGCAACGAACATGGGCGGCCATTCCACAGCGTGATTTGGATGAACTCATTTTGAGTATGCCAAACCGATGTTCTTGTGTTGTTAGTGTTCGCGGTAGAAACACGGATTATTAATTGTTTAAGTTACCCAATAAAATTTTAGAGAAAACTGTTATTTCAGTCTTTTTATCGAACTTTTGTGTTAGTGGTTCAAATGTCAAATATCCCTTTATTAGGAAAATGGCAAATTTCTTTATTAATGCAAAGGTGACTTGGTTTATCGTTACTGTGACAAACGAAAACACTTTATTTGATGAATCCTTAAAGAAAATTTTAATTAATATCAATCAGGAGAAAAGTTATTGAAAAAATATATATGTTGATCCCTAGACACTTTTGATGTGTGTACAATAAAAGTTTGGAAGATAAGAAAATGAGTATTTAGCATAAAAACAAAAGACACGTCTAACGAGCTATGTAATATAATAGTTAAAGAAAAGTGCGACGCAGTGTGAAACGAGTTCCTCATACTCATTAGCTCTTGTTAGGATTCTTCTCCTATTGAGGCCTATTGAGGTCCACTGCTGGACAAAGGCCTACCCCAAGGCATGATGACTGGTCTTGTGCTGTATCCATCGGCTTCCCACGACCTTCACCAGGTCTTCGGTCCACCTTGTTGGGGGCCTCCCTACGCTGCGTCTTCCGGTACGTGGCCGCCACTCCAGAACCTTACTGTTCCATCCGCCATCGGTTCTATGAGCTATGTGCCCTGCCCACTGTCACTTAATTTTAGCGACTCGAAGAGCCATGTCGGTGAGTTTGGTTGTTCTGAACTCTGAGCAGGGGTGGTGTGTATCAATTGTGTGTAGGTTTGTATTGATTAGGTATTAGGTACTAACATAGGTTATGATTATTGTTACTAACACAGGAGACCTCAATTATCTTAAAAAATAAATGATATAATACTTTCCATCGCCCTATGTGTGACTTTGAGCCTTCGTATGAGGCTCATTGTGAGCGACAACGTCTCAGTTTCGTAAGCCATAACTGGTAACACACACTAGTCAAAGACTTTAGTCTTGACTCTTGAGACACTCTAGTATCTTAGACGACAAAAAAATGTAGAATAGCATCCCGACCGCTTCCCAGCCGAGCTGGATTCGATGAGACACCTCTTTCTCGAAATTGGACCTATCTAGTTGGGACTGTTTGTCCCAGGTATATATACCTACTCGTCAACAACTTCGAGTGCAGAGCAACCAACTAGAATTGGAGTAGGTGCGACATAGAAGTTCGACTTGATCTTCGTCTTATCCATGCTCATTTTAGCTGCCGTCATTGAGCATTTTGCCCAAGTCTTCCAGGGTCTCCGCCATGACCACAATATCATTTGCAATACGGAGGTTAGTGATTTACTCGCCGTTGATGTTGATGCTAAGTCATTTCAGTCCATGAGCTTGAACACATCTTCCAACACAGCAGTGAACAATTTGGGAGATATGACATCTCCTTGTCTCACTCCACGCTGTAATGGAATCGGTTTCGAGTCCTGATCCTGGAGGAGGACTGACATGGTGGCTTATTAGAATTAATTCCAGACAAAGTTACACTATACACTGCGAAACGTCTTCCATTCGGTAAGTCACATAATGCGTGTCACGCTTTGTATTCGTGGCCATTGAACGCGAAATGACCATACGATTACCATACGAAGCGCATTGATGGCGCGTGGTGAATACAATGCATTTACTACTCACTAGAAGGTACAATACTATATTGTTGTTCTGTAGTGACGTCCTCATTTAACACTAGCATGCAAACAAACATAAAGTTAAACAGTTCTGTCTACGATAGTACGTTTACGTTTAAGCAATATGATTTGTCATATTGTTGCGTGTCTAGCGAATTGTAAAAACAATTCGCTGTTTGTTATATAATGCTTGCTTGATTGATTTATGATGATTAATTCCTGCAAACAAAATTAAATTTCGCATTTCATAATATTTTGACATGTTTCAAGAAAACAAATTTTATTTAAAAACACTTTACGGGCCATTATAACCATATTAATCATAATGTTAAACTTTCATTTCATTACTACTTACAGGTAACATACTTGTCTAAGCTGAATGTTGGACCCGCGTCGGCAGACTATCACCGCATAACTATACAAGTTGCCCTCTTGATTGAACTTCCTATATTTTTATGATAGCATGAATCAACTAACAAAAGTGCTAACTTACATAACCGCCCGTAACCTGCTATAGAATCCACATTATTAGTACCTCAAGGTCCACCGGATGTACAAGTGCAAGCTCTTGGAAGTTTTACTTGCCACGTGTTGATGACTTGAATATTATAGGTATACAATTACCACCATTGATAGAACGATCTCAATGTACTACATGTAACATATAGGCTGGAGCTTACTGTCTCGACTCACGTTCTCTTGACAATCAAAGTTATATACAGATAGTTATTAGATAGTTATTGTAACTTTAGTAAAGTATTTTATCTAAATAAAACTAATCATATATATAATGGTTGGTTTTGATTATTATAATAAAATAATGATAGAAATAAGCCATTGTTTCTAATAATGTTACTCACACGCGTCTTTATCTGGTAATGATACATTACATGTGATTGTTGTGGAAGCTTGTAATTGAACATCGGTAGGTTTTCATTTTAAGTAAAAAAAAAAAACATAACTGTAAGCTTTCATAAAATTAATTTCCACTAAAATAACAATAATTCTTATCCACTAAGATACTAAAACAATATTCCTTAATTTGATATACATGATAGATTTTTCTTGGAAAATCAATTACGTATATCAAATTAGCATTTCGTATGAAAAAAGGACATTAAGTAAAAACACAAGGAAAGTGACTTTCTAGAGACTTACTTTCCGTCATGGCTTAGCTTTCATTGTAGCACTATTGCTCGTAAATAAAAGATGTTAAATTTGTCATACCTCTCACGTGACTAGAGTTAATGAAGTAGTGTTCATCGCCGTCTATGGTTGTCTCATCGTTTGTCGTACAATCTATGAAACCATGTGATAGTAGCTACCAGTAACCAGTAGGAGTGGTTACTATTTTGACAGTTCAGCAACATTCATTGCGTTATTAGGCTCACGTTTTTTCAAACACGTGAGACGATGGATTCAGATTATGATCGACAGTGTGCAACCAGTACGCCTAGTATGAGTTTTCATTACGAAACTCGATCGTCGATATCGAGCGCGTTTGACTCAGTGATTGGCCCGCTTCAAGGATGTAAGAACTCTCAACCAATGAGAGCGCCAAACGCGCTCGATATCGACGATCGAGTTTCGTATTGAAAACTCATACTAGGCCTACAGTAGGGTTAGTATGAGTTTTTAATACGAAACTCGATCGTCGATATCGAGCGCGTTCGGCGCTCTCATTGGTTGAGAGTTTTTACGACCTTGAAGCGGGCCAATCGCTGAATCAAACGCGCTCGATATCGACGATCGAGTTTCGTAATGAAAACTCATACTCGGCCTACAGGACGCCGATGATTACTCGTGACCCAATCGTTACATCCCTGTAGCTAGTCAGATTAAGCGGCTTGCATGCACTGCTACTTAATAACTAATCTTTCTATTCAATCTCTTACTGTTATCCAGTTTACGCTGCGAGCGCTTGTTAATGTCACTAGCGTAGCAAGGGCGTCCTCCCTCGCACTAATAAGGTTAATTAATATCTTAAATGTTTGGTGTAGCGCCATATTAAAGCTGTTGCGAAAATATTGGAAACAAAAATGCGCTAAATGTACAGTTGTTTTCTGTAGTCATGTCGCTATTCGAGATATTGACGAAATACTTTATGGAGAATAAGAAATACTAACTGAAGTTGAAACAATTTTTTCGAGTTATTCTTAGCAAGTCCTTTTATTTAATACCCATATTGTAGGAGTGCATTACAATAGAAATATTTGGCCCACCATATTATATTATACACAATTAACGCATTCACAATTTTTCACATTTCAGCTCACTTGGTTTAAGATATCCAAATTGATTTACAAGATACTACCCGTAGGTACAAACCTACTTTCATTGCAAGCTAATAAAAAGCATGAAAAAAATACTTACAATGCCGTTCATTTTGTAAAAAATGCTAGTTTCACGCACGTCGTACATAATTAATTATGTTTATTTATGTAATTTACGTAATCGCTCAGAAAGTGAAAAGTAGCGACAGCGACTGATACCTCTTGTCACAGTTCGGAGACGTTCGTCCAAGATTCAATAAATTTTAAATACTTTGTATTAAGTATACTAAGTACAAAATACAATAAGACGGACCATATGCACGTATCAGATCATACACAATGATAAAATGAAGAATGCACTATTTATCCCAACGTGTTCTTCTTCAATAGACCTGCTTTGGAACGGGCAACTAGCTCATATTTCTGACTAACGGACTCCTTAACAGGTTAAAAGTGCTAAAATAAATGAGCTTAATGTATCGTCTGTTCCTGAAAGGTGTTCCTTCTTACTAGTACACAATAAAACATCATCATTGCACTGTAGATGATAGGAGTATACATCAAAGGCATTTTGAGTTTAGTCGAAAACAAATGAAAGTGCAAGCATTACCGGTAAGTACGAACCATCGGCGATGAGGAAAACCTAACATTTCACGTTTCACTACAACTGCTTGCAATTAAAGTTAACCTAAAAAAGTCAGGAAGCACCGAAATAACGCGTCGAAAGTATAACGCGGTGAAAACCGCTGAAATATTTACATAACTAAATATGTATACGTTCACAGGTTTGTTCTTCTTCTGCATCAACACCTCGGCCGCATCAGGTGTCGTCGGTAGGATGGTTATACATACATATATTTATTTCAGCGAAACGTATGGAAGTGTTCCTTTACCGATACGTTTACTGTCGAAGATACCAAAATGGAACTTTTGGTCGATCTCTGTCAGTAATCATCAACGAGTTGTATGGAACATTATCACAATGATGAGGGTAGCAAGCTGAATAGTAGAAGCAGTCGTTAGTTGTTGCGTTCCAAGGAGCATTTCCCTATAAAAAAAATCAGATAAACGGGTGGAAATATGTTGCAATTTTCTTGAGGCACTATTCTAAACTCAAATGAAGCTTGAATCGTAGGATGATCGACGAGGGTCCTTTTGGTACGACTACCTAAAGGGCCTAGTTTATGACTAAACTACATACAGAGTGTATCTGACATCGTAACGCAATCTTCGCGAAAAGGCTACACCGCATGCCACTAATATAATTATGATAGTCATTTATGTCGTTAATGAGCGGTTACAGAAATTACAGTGTTTAAAAAAAAGTGTTGGCTCGGTCTTTGAACGTTGCAAGCGTGCCGCCACGCATGTCTGTAGGTACCCCTGATGTGAACTCTATTAAATTAGCCGATAGGATCGTTTTTCGAGTTTTCTTCACATTGCGCTTTTTTATGTAATTAGCGAAATAATTAATTTTTACTTTAAAATCTTCTTGGGTTATAATAGTACAGTATGTTACGAAAACCCTGTCCGACCCACAAGGATAATAAGGGTTAGGTAAACAAATGACCAAATAAAATATAAAATTTTGCATAATCATCATAGTAACAATACTAATTAATTTTGAAATAATCTTTTTTACCAGCGAATTTACTGTAACTTCCCCAAAATTCGGGAAATTTAAAAAAGTGTAAACACCATTTTAGACCTTATAACTGTCGGCGGCGTCAGTGTGTCTAGCCGCCGACGCGCAAAGGAATAATTAGAGCTGTACTAGTTTTTGCGTAATAACGTTTAGTTTTGTCGCTACTATTCGAAACTTTACCTGCTCGAATGATTTGTTGTAAAAACGCAGATTACCTAATGGTAAAAGTACTTTTTTTGATTATCGATTAATTATTCATAACAATATTGTAACACAAGTACCTATTATTAGTAAATAGGAACTAGAAAGGTCTTATGAAATACGATTTTAGGAGAATATTATAAACAATGTAAAGCAATTAAGTTCACCTGATTTAAGTTATGTGAAAGTTCTAAAATCTAAAGAATGCCATGCGATGTTGAATCGATGCGTGAAATTCTGAAATACAAAATTGATACCAAAAATCGATACGAGAAATATTTTGAATACTTTCACACCTCTAGTCAAAGGGCACCGCCGTGCAGTTAGAGTACCTATTTTTATGAAATAAAAATCATTTTTATTTTAAATTTATTAGTTTCGCGTAGACATTGCGTGCGTGTAGACGTATCGTTTATTGTGTGATCATATAGTTTTCTAGCGTAATGTAACCTGCTGATGGAAGGTACCTAGTAAAACTGCAATTGTGTTGTGTTGTGATCAGGTGTTGAACGATTCGGATGTGACTACTTCTTGGTCAATGTGGTTCCAGCATGACGGTGCCCCACCATATTTTTGCCGACCTGTACGTGAGTACCTCCACTATCAATTCGGCGAGCAGTGGATTGGTAGGAGTGGACTAACGTTGTGAAACACCGTGCTAATCTCGTGGGACGGTGCCAGGCCGGTATCGTTCTTAGTGAACGAAATATGAAACAACATCTCCGCCACAGCCATTGTGCTCATCGAATGAAATTCGAAGATACATTCGGAGGGTCAGACGACCTTCCTACTTAAAAAAAAGTTCTTTTCACGAGCTGCCTAAGTAGGTATCATTGTTTCTTTCTAGAGTCGATAAACGTGGTTAGACTACCTGTGCCTGTGTTGCCATGAAATTACCTATTTATTTTATTTAAGTTATTTATTTTTAAGGGGGTATTTTTTTTTTAGTTTAGCCAGGTTATGTACGCATTAGTAGAATCAGCTAACGATACCTAACAACACCTTCACGGGTCGGACAGGGTTTTTGTAACATACTGTATAGCAATTATGAACGGTCTAAATTGAAAAAAAACTACACATTATTTTTTTTAAATCATGAAAAGCCGACGAAAAATTCCACCACTAGGGGGTTCAGAATCATGTACTGGATCCATGGTACTTGTTTGTGCGTTGATGTCAGATACACCCCTTATACATTTAGTTACGTATACGTTATTGTTATTCACGTAACTTACTACACGAGAGCAAACAGTGACGTGAATTATGTTTAGCTCGATGTTCTAGTTTGAAGCAATATAATTATGGTAATTTTACTAATTTATTAAGTTGAGTGCTGGAAACAGTACTCTGGCTTTAACAGTTTGTACTTTTACTACGGAATTAGACACAAAATACTTATGAAGTTAGTCAATATTGGTCAGAGACAACAGAAAATACAATGCTATTACACTGTTGGAACTTGTAATTGAAATTGAGACTTTTTGATGTCCAAGCCGTGCAAATCTCTACAAACAAAAAGTGATTTCCAAAATTTTTACTGAATTGAACTGAAGTTTTATTACCTAAATTTATATTAAATAAAACTAACAAGTATTTCTTATAAATAGTATTCGCTTATATAACAAGTTGCCAATACCGCCGGATACAGAAGTTAGCCAAGCAAACTTCAAAATCCACATCAATAAATTGTGCCCTTGTCAAAAAGCATATTATAAGAATAAAGCTAGACTACATTGAAGGCAAGGTAGTCTGCCAATGATTCCTTCTTCACGTGTAGCTTCCCCCCATCACATTCACATCATAACTATGCAAATGTTTTTTAACTGTTACACATTTATTAACATAATCTTTCTATTGTTTGACATTATATTATACTGACAATTGAAATTTTAACTCTTTATTTGTGCTTATAATGACATTTTAAATTGTGTCTTTTTTTCTTTTTTTTTTTTTTGGGACAAAACCCGCCACACTTTTCCCAACCACTGCAACTCCTGAAAGCCAGAATCGACAGTGGCGACCGCCAGAAAAACGCCGAGCAATGAAGCTCGACGAGTCCGACGAGAAAAAACGATTCAACTGTCTTGGGTCCCGCAACGAAATTAATCAGAAAAGAATAGCGGAGGAGTAAGAAAAAAGATATTTTTTCCACTTCCCTCCATAACAAGCAGGAGACAGAACAGAACTAGGCCAATCGGCACAAAGGGACATTATTGCAACTGGGAGAAAAAATTGTGTAAAAATTGTGTTTAAATTGTGTCTATCTTTAGATCTTGCCTTGTAGACTTTAGATGTGTAGACAATTTCTTATTTAAGTACCTGGTACTTGTTAACATACCAATGCTGTCCCCCCATACAGTGATTTGAAAACAATGTAAAAGCCACTTATTTTTAAAAGAGTCACCCTGGTTTTTTTCCGAAGGTGGAATAATCCGTCACCTGCCTTTCCGGGGTACCGGGTCCTCTCAATTCGGAACCGTGCACGTAGCTGTTCTGTTCAGTAGGCCTAGTATGAGTTTTCATTACGAAACTCGTTCGATCGTATCGAGCGCGTTTGACTCAGCGATTGGCCCGCTTCAAGGTCGTAAGAACTCTCAACCAATGAGAGCGCCAAACGCGCTCGATACGATCGAACGAGTTTCGTATTGAAAACTCATACTAGGCCTACTGTGCTAATCTAACGTTTCATAAGCTTAATTAATGACAAAAAATGAAGTCTATAAGCAAATTGGAAAATATAAAAAAATCTATTTTCCATAAAAAAAACAATAGAAAAATATTTTTTTTATAAATAAAGTATTTTTTTTTTTATTTTGATTGGCCTAAGACACCAAATATAATATATGTTTTCTTAATGAAATAATTGACACTTTCATTGTATTTTCATATTTGTTTATAGACTTCGTTTTTCGCAATTAATTTTGCAAAGAGTCGTATCATATGGCTGACGCGCGTCAGTACACTGAATTAACTCTATTGCAAATTAATGATTCAATAATTAGTTGATTACTTTTTTTACATAATAAATAGTTTAGTAATCAATAAGCCATTACTTAACTGTTTAATTGATTAAGTAGTTGTCAATGTTAATTTATTACTAAATCGAAATAGATGATTAGTTACTGCCAGTTCTAACTTTGATGTAACACTTAGTCAGTTAACCGAAGTAAATTATACTTCAAAACTTGTTTAATAGTCATCAGATAAGACATCAAGTGTGCGCTTGCGGTTCATATCGATACGCTAAGCGCTCACCTTAACTTGATAAACAGTAATAATAAAAAAAGACTCAGAAACAATCGACCAAACTTTATCTAAAGAACGATCCAATTAAAACGTCGCAGTAACATTAATGTGGTGGTTACTCAACGCGAGTGCCGCGTCATGATCGGCTGCTTTCTTCTCGTTATTCTTCCGAATTTCATGCTCTATGCTCGCAATTTCTACGTTTGCGCCTGCGCATTCTAATTTTTTGTTTAATGTTTATAAACAAAAGGTGGTTGACGGTGAAATTTTAGCTGAAATTGTCTCATTATTTAGGTAGGTACCTAGCGCAAATAGACCATGGAAATTATATTGACGTTTATAGAGTTCATTCATGATGAATGAATGATACAATGTACCAGGACTTCGTAATGGTCTAAAAATAAATCTTTGTTACCTATAAAATATCTATTAAAATGTAGAGGGTCTGAGAACTCTCATATTGTATAAAGGTAGCAAGATAAGTAAGCATATGTATACTATAACTAAATAATGCAGAAAAAGAATACTGTTGCGACCGGCCACAGGGAAGAGATAATACAATTTGACTTCAAATATGAGGGGAGGTACCCATTTTCAAATTTTAAACCATATTTCAAAGGAATAATGAAAATGATGACAGGGATGTGGTGGGAATATTCAAAGTTACAATAAAATAATATCGTTAACCACACGAACATGTTGACCAGCCAGTACAACGAGTCCAGGTCATCGAAATAGTCTAACGATATGATATTACTCGTGGCGAATCATACTGCTATGAGAAACAGAATGATATTACCGACGTATGGATGATATGTCGTGACGAAATATTATTGCAACGTTTTTCCATCCTTCACACTCGTTTAAATATTTATATGAAAGCAATGGATGAGGGCGCAGGGTTTATAAAATCATATTGACTTCTCACTTTTGTTTTCGTAACATTCAGCACATAATTCAAGACACTATTACTATTAATTTCAATAATTTTGTAGCATATAGCTAATCCATTGCCCCATGTTTGAAAAAAGTGTCTGCTTATCAATGTAATTAACGCAATGAATGTTGTTGAATTTACAAATGGAAACCCATTGCTACTGATAGTGTGAGGATTAGGTAGATACGATTTCGTCTTGATGCAATAAAAAATAATAAAATAAAAAGTTTACATACATATGTACATACATCTCATCTCCTGGTAGCCCTACTGGCCACGTTTAGTTGCAGGGATACCTTCTCGATTGTCTGACTATCACACAATCGATTCAATTCGATCCCTCTCGCTTGGCGAGTATTCTCTTCGATATTGTTATGAAACGTTAATTAACCTAACTGTGCGTGCCTTGTGGGTGTTGCATGTGTACAAAATATTAGTGATACCTGTTGCTTTAAAGCAACATTAGGCACGAGGTTTTGAAATGGATTGCTATTTATTTAAATCATACCAGTGCGCGGGCGCCCGGTGCGTTTTGTGTAGTGCTTAGACATTGCCGAATTTTGAAATTAATTAAGGTCCATTCAAAATCGATTAATGCTGCACGTTTGTCTCTTCAATAAATGCGGAGAACGTCATAGACTTTTGCAATGATCTAGAGCAGAGATAGTGCAGAGTATTTGCGTCTCCTACATTTAGTATTACCATCGTATGTATTTATTTATTAACAAAGGTTATCTTTGTATTTGTATTCGGAAGATGTGTACTTAAAGATACACGAAACAAAACTTGTTTCATTTGGACGCGGTAGAAGAAACGATACCTGTTTATTAATATTAAAGGAAATGAGGCGGTGCCGCGGTGCACTGAAAAAATATTCAAATAACAATGTGGAGGTGCTGAGATGTAAGTCCATAACGACAGCATTGTTCTTTTTCAATACATAACTGTGACTTGAACCGTTTGTGATAAATACAACGCGGTGGGCATTGTTTTAATTATTTCTTGAAGAACACACTTCACGCTCGCTCCCAATCCGGTTCGGCTACTCTTACAAGTCGCAACTCGCAAGCAACTTTATTGGAGTCTATAGGCATGTCTGTACTTTTGCTTGCATTGATTTTTTAATAGAGCTATTGTTGCGAAATTATTTTCCAAGTTTACTTTTACATTTAACGGTACGGTTGGCGTAGTGGTTAAATGTTTGACTGCTGCGCTGCATGTCGCGGGATCGATTCCCGCACGGAACAAATATTTTTATGACCTACAAGTGGCTGTTCCGGGTCTGGCTGTTTGTGTATGTCACTTTATATGTTTGTAAACGCACTCACGATACAGGAGAAATTCCTAGTGCGGTACAAAGTATTTTTTTCTTTTTAAAAATCGATACAAAATCAAACATTTGCAACATTTACGTATAAAAACAAAGCGTTCTAAATCAAGGGCTCAATACGTCGACTGTAAACTATTTGGTCGTGAGTTGTAATCCTGGGAGGGTCGCCATGTATTGAAGTGACGTAGGTAAAATAAAAGAAAACTGTCCAAGTCAACAATTCGTGTAATAATGATATAATTTATTGTGTGCCGTTACAAATATAAGGTTAGGCGAGCTGCACGCTACAATATGCATATGGAACACAAATACACAATATAATTTGAAAGCAGCCCATGACAAGAGATCACAAAGCGAGCAGAAACTGTCTCTATCAAATGCACAGATGCATTATCTCATTCTCTTCTCATTATGTCCAACCACTTATACTCTCCTATAAGACAGTTCATAAATAGGTGTTAATTTATGTGATTCTTCCATTATTGAAATTCTTTATATCGTATCAATTCAGCACAGGTGTCAAAGTTATTGCTGTTTTCATATTCAGCAGTACTCATTGCTGCGAGATAGCTGAGGTGGCAGCTTTGACGGACTTGTCGATGTTGTAAATATGTGTAACGTATGAAGTAATGACTAATGGTACAGTTTACAACTGGGAGTTTTGTGTGAATAACACAAGAGCAACGGTATTACTCTTCTCGTGTAGGACATTTGAAACTGCGTCGTTAATCGTTAATACACAACCGTGCATTGTTACTCAATGCGTGTAGCACGAATGCTGCTTGTTTAATACATTTCGACAGTAAATCTATCAGTTTTATCGGCGGCCATTGTTTCCATATATTATTTACTGTCGCGACTTGAGCTACGAGCACGCTCAGCGTCGACCTTCAAAGCATTACATACAATACAATCAACATTTCTCCCAGAGCGCCTTGGTTTAGCATAAGCTCCCTTATTTTATAAGCAGTTGCTTATATAGCCAAGGTAAATCCTTTAACAAGGCAAGCAATATTGATTTTGTTTATGTTTTATTTAGCTGAAATAAATTAATTTTAACTGAATTAGAACCAATTACGAGTCATTAATACGCTGTTATCTTATCGATAAAATCTCGCTACATTATGTTAACTCGCGCTCAACGGAGAGGAGGTTTATTGTTATGAACTCTGCATATCTACGAGTTATATACTGTTTACTAGCAAACGATTCCGTCAAAGTCAAGACTACCAAGATATTAGGTGTACAACAAATAAGTTTCCGCCGTTTAACTAAAGATGTCGTTACTAAGAGATTCCATTGAAATTGTCAGATGTAAAATGTGCAATCTTAAGTTCGGACATCTGGTAATAACAAACTCTTAGAGTATTAGGGATTCTGTATCATATTATATATATATATATATATATATATATGTGCAAAAATGACAACTTTGTGCCGAATGAGCGTTATTAGCGGGAACTTATGTTACTTCTTTAATTTGAAGAAATCTGCAGCTGAGCCCCATCGATTGCTTGTAGAAGCTTATGGTAAATCTGCTTTAAGAGAGAGAAGTTCTCGTGCGTGGTTTCAAAAGTTCAGAAACTGTGAAGACAAAGGACGTAGTGAAAGACAGAAATCGTACTAAGACACGAAATTGGAATCATTATTGGAGGAAGATAGAAGGAAGAGAAAAAACGCGCCCATTACTACTCCAGACATGACAAAATTATTCTCCTACGTGATAATGTTCGTCCGCATGTTCAAAAAATGGCGGTAACTTATTTGTACACCTATTATTAAGAAGATAATGGCGCCGATTCTGTTGTTCACAAACTAAACTAATTTTAAGTTATTATGCATCTTTTTCTTTCCATTTCGTTAAGAAAAGGACAGAAGATAAAATGTCAGTTTAGACCTGTCAAATTAGTGCGTTCTTGACGTAAACTGGCATATTTTTTGTTGCCATGTTTATAATCGCGTCTAAACTCTCTATGGAGTATCTTAATTTGACAGGATTAAATTAAAATGTTATCGCCTATCCGTTATGTGTGATTCACCGAACAAATAAACAAAAAAACAAATCGAAATCAATGAGGGGCCTATAAATCTAAAGTGTGAAAATGAATGCCAATTAGAATAAAGACTAATATTGAGCACTGTATCATCCGAAGAAAGACAGACACAACAACATCAGGGATTTACAACACCAACTTGAAAACAAATAGTGTAAAAGAAATGAAAATGACGTCGGCGACACTTCGTCTACTAACGCAGCAGCTGATGCACAGCTGTTAGTGTTGTCTGTGCCACTTGTGGGAACCAATGCAGTGGAACACCCGCAGGGTACCTACACATACATCTACAGTAGCTGAGTCTAGTTGTAAATCCAATATCTGCAACTAGCAGCAACATAAGAGGGAGGTAATTATATCAGACAAAATATTTTAACTACGAAAGAAATATCGGTGATTGTGATTAAGGAAATTAACTGCTTACAAAACAGTTTATGATGAAACATTATTTTTTTGTAATATAATCTAGAGCTTGACTGCAATCCCGCCTGATGGTAAGCAGTGATGCGTTCGTTGATGGTAAAGCGAAGAGTTTATTAAAAGCCATTCAATAAAAAAAAACTGAGTGAATAGGACGTCAGACGGCAGTTGAGCTAGGTGATGCAATGTAATACCCAACAACGACCTACGATGCTGCGCCAAAGGAAAATTGATCTGGAGACCTTCCACGACCAAACTCCCGACACAAAAACATTTGGTGCATCGTACCACATCGCAACACAACTCCTCAGCCCCGTCCTCCGGACGGCTTAACCAGACATCTTGCCGGAATACGACGAATCGCTTGGCGGCAAGACTTTGGTGTTTGGTAACTTCTGTAGGCTGCCGACGTTATGGCCTACCACTGAGTAATTGGGCATATGAAGAAAGGTGAACTCTAGAAATAGACAAAACTGACCGTATTACATAAGAAAAGAGACGTAAATGCTAATCATATGATTTGTACACATAAGTGTTTACTCGCGATGTACATGGTTAGGAGCTCTCGCGCGTCGCGACGTTATCGGCGTGTGCGTCACTCTCCGTCACAACTGACTGAAAATTAACCATGATAACAGCGCTCTTATCAACTGGACTCTTAATCTGCTTTCTTATATTGTTTACTGGAACTTCTTTACATTCACAGAAAATATTTGAATAAAATATGACGTTATTTTTCTCACTTAATTGCGGGTTTTTGCTTCAGTAGAACCAGCAAATACATGTTTCCAAATCCTACAAGCAGAAATCATGGCAAACTAATATCAATAAAACCGTCCAAGTGCGTGTCGGACTCACGCACAAAGGGTTCCGTACCATTGATTTATGAAATTAAAGGATTTAAGTTATTTGTATGATAGATTATGCGGTAATAAGCGGTTTACGATTTACGAGGTATTAAAAAAAATATTTAGTAACCTCGATATCATTTTTGAAGCCATCCACAGATACCCCACACGTTCTTACGTGTTAGAGGAAAAAAAAATTTGAGTTTCAGTTCTAAGTATGGGGAGCACCCAATATTTATTATTATTATTTTATTTTTGCATCAAAATCTTAATGCGGTTCACAGAATACAGCTACTTACCAAGTTTCAACAATATAGTTCTTATAGTTTCGGAAAAAAATGGCTGTGACATACAGACTCCCTCCCCCTCTCCCTTTGGCGCAGCATCGTTGGTCGTGTTGTTGGGTTTAACATTGCATCACCTCGCTCAACTGTCGTCTTCTTTCCTATTCGATCAGTTTTTCTGAGTGAATAGGCTCTTAATAAACTAGCGCGTTTTACCATCAACGATCGCATCACTGCTTACCATCAGGCGGGATTGCGGTCAAGCGCTACTTTATAATTATTAAAAAAAAAAAAAAAGACGGACAAACAGACATGAGGAATCTATAAGGGTTCCGTTTTTTGCCATTAGGCTACGGAACCCTAAAAAACAAGCTAAAGTTTAGCATGATAAGGTAAAATAAGATAAGTTAATATTATTATAATCCTAAAACCCATTTGAGGAGGAGTTACGACTATATTGATAACAGTCAACATTAGACTTTTATTTATTTGTATAAATATATGCTAGTAAATATTACATTCAATTAGCTTAAAAATAGTAATATGTACAAGTATAAAGTACGAAGGGACAGGACAGACGACTGCACATCAAGCTACTACAATCTGTCAGATTTCCTTATTAGATTTTCCACTTTATCTTTAAAGCATTAAGGTTCAAGGTTGATTGGGAATACCTGACAGTTTGGGGTAGCTTGACCTGCTGTCGTCCGTACACAGCAGACAAGTTTGTCTCGTCTCCTACTCTTCATCTTCATTATCCGGTTCGCAGTTGCTATTTGAAAACCTGTCTTCCTCCAACATAGGATGCAAACGACTTAGAACATTGTTATAAGAGAATATGTAACAGACATTGTTATTTTGAACCCTGGAGAAGGCAAAAGTTGAACAGTACATCGTCAAGATAATAACAGTGAAAACATGGAAGTTCATTCTGTTAACCTCTACTACATGTAGGCCTTCTTATCGTTACCTAAAGTGACACTTGAAATAAAAAATCACAGTGGACTACCAAAAACATTACTTGAACAGTAAAGAATCCCGGGACATTTATTGAAAACTGTCATGCGATAAATGTACTATCAGTGGAGTGCATCATGTTGTTGCATATATAATTATTAATATTGATATTAAAATATAATAATACCACAAAATAAATCGGTATTAATCTATCAACATACAGTAGGTAAGTAATTATACATTTTTGTTGGACGTATCCTCATGGACCCGCTAGTCTTCACCGTGAAAAACTGAATTGAAAGTACTTCAGTAGTGTTCTACCGTTCGTAGACCTATTCGAATCTGATTTTCTAGTAAAAGTTGTGAAAACAGGTCAGAAGGGTTAAGTTTCTTCTTGAATTATGTTTGTTTCACCTACTCTGACCAACTTATCCTGAGCTCGATTCTAGTCGAGCTTTTAACTTTAATCAGCAATAGACACCTAATAACATCGATGTAGTGTCTATTAATATATCACCCAACAGACAAAGTCTTGCCGCCAAGCGGTTCGTAGTGTTCCGGCATGATGTCTGGTGAAGCCGTATGGAGGACGGGTCTGAGCAGTTGTGTTGCGATGTGTGCCGGGTACGATGCGCCTAATGTTGTTGTGTTGGGAGTTTGGTCGTGGAGGGTCTTAGATCAATCTCCCTTTGGCGCAGCATCGTTGGTCGTGTTGTTGGGTTTAACATTGCATCACCTCACTCAACTGCCGTCTTCCTTGATATTCACTCAGTTTTTTTTTCGAGTAAATAGGCTCAAAATCAAAATTGTTTGTTTTAATTTTACCATCCGTTGGTGCTTTTGAATAGTCAATGTCGGTCAGTCCAAGAAAAGTGAAGCTAAGTTGCACGTTCCAATGCGTAGATCTCTATGGAGCAGAACGTGCAAGAAACTCCATGGACCATAAACCATGAAACATAAATCCTTTGAGTGTCTTAAGTTATATAAGAAAACGTGCACCAAATGTCTTAAGTTAATAGGGAGAGAGAGTAGGGTGTTAGTCGTCCAGGGATATTTGTCGACCAATCCTAACCAAGCCCTTAAGTGTAACTGTCCGACTTAAGACATTTGGAGCATTTTTTTATGTCGAACTGTGTAACTTAGACAATCGAAGGGTTAATAAACTAGCACGCCTTACCATCAACAATTGTATCACTGCTTACCATCAGGCGAGATTGCGATCAGGCATTGTACCTACTGTTGTTTACTACGTGCTCGACGATATTGGACAACAATAAACACGATTTGATATCAATCATGATAAAATTTTCAAAAAAAGTAGAACATAAGACACATGTGCTCGTGTTATCTGCTTAGAATTTTCCTACGATTATATTGTTCTTAGCGGATTATTGACCGATACCTGTCTAATTAGGTATACTGTAGGTCTACCTAATTAGACAGGCACTATCCTGCTGTAGACATTTAGGTCTCTAATACCCAGAACCCGGTAACATTAATTTTGTATCTACATACAACAAGGATT
This sequence comes from Sesamia inferens, assembly GCA_037179545.1. Taxonomy (NCBI): domain Eukaryota; kingdom Metazoa; phylum Arthropoda; class Insecta; order Lepidoptera; family Noctuidae; genus Sesamia; species Sesamia inferens. The sequence continues at coordinate 31,961,708 of CM073935.1, forward strand.
TCCTTCGTCTCCTTCGTGTCTGTTGAGTTCGTTGGACTCCTTGACTTGGTTATTGTTAAAACAATAGGAATAAACTATAGTTTTAGTTAAGACGTGTTTAAAATTTTATATTGTCTTAGTCAAATCATAGTTGTTTACGAAAATACTCACCGTTGATAAATTACGATGTAAGCTTACAGGTGCTAGTCTACGATAAAATTCGTTGTACTAAATAAATCTTAGGACACATCACTAACCACATAACAGCCGCGTTAATTTAAGGCGAGTTACACTAACATTCTATTTATGATCATCCCCCGACAGGATATAAATATTGCGGAGGCGGGCGCGGTACGGAGCCGGCGACGGTGGCGCGCGCACTGTGCGGCGCGGCGCTGTGCCGTACCGGTGCCACGAGCGACACATCTGGGAAAGTGGCCGCCGGTATGCAGGACCTAACCAGCGGAAGGTCAAGTTCAGATACAATTTTAAGGCCAGACATTCAGGTTACGACGCAGGATGCATATCAATTGCGGCGCCCTTTATGCTGCCCTGGTCATTTAATTACATTATACAACTTTGTTTATGGATCTTTTAAATTGCCTTCATTAGTTTTGACAACTAACTACATTGGCCTGCTTTTCGCCTTTTAAAGTCGTCACGATATCGTGATGACTTTAAAGTTATAGGTGCACAGTGGATACAAGAAACACCTACCACGAACACTTATATTATCTGGATCATACTAAATTGGAGTGTCTAGCTCTAACTACCTACTTAATATTTCATTTTAGTGAGTTATCTCGTACCTACGTGTATCCGCCGCAAAAACAAATTAGACATAAATGAATATTGAATACATTATTGGTTAATTACAATTCCAATGACTTTTTTTCTTAATCTGTATAAATTAATCGAATAAGAAGAAAACGTAAATTAGCTAACCCTAGCAACCACTATTAAAAAACTTCACCTTTTTAAACTGCACCAAAATTGGTTCCGTTCAATATTCGTCAACCGCAGCATCTGCAGCATGTGAATCAATCTCGCTATTTGTCCTCTCACTCGCACCTTTCCCTTTTCACTGAAAGTAAGAGAGAGACAAAACATCCGCAGCGCGCAAGTCTTCACCCCTAGAGTTGGCAGACGAATTATTGCCAGGTTTGGACAATCAATATGGAGTAATCGCGGGATGAATGGAGTCATGGCGGATGGGAGTTACCGCGCCATAAACATTTAAAATGATGTGCATTTCATATGGCGGCATTTCGCAGTGACTGAATTTTATGATGTTTTATTAGATTAGTTTTTATGTCTTGCTATTGTTTTATTCTCGCGTCAAGTCGTGTCTGTGCGTCATAAAAACGCCATAAGAGTGTTTCTATTCGTCTATAACCATGTACAAATTGATTACCTAGCAGTTGCATGATCTCTTGCTATGTTCAAGTAACGTCCTAGGAAATTAATTGAAATTGCATCAAGTTTATTTCTATATTTACTTTCTTATAAATCTTTCAACAAACCATTCCTTTGTGCGGTCGCCCCAGCCACTCCATGTCATCAAGCTCGACCCTCGCTCCCACGAAACAAAATACCTATTTAATGAGACAAACGCGGGCTACACCCAACTACAATCTTATTAGAGTCATCCCTTAGGAAGTATAAATAGTTGTAAGTTGATAACGAATGAACCCCGGGCACGTTCGAGTGGGTTTCCCACGAAACTTTGAAGGGCGTTAGACAAAGTTATTGTTCAAGTGGTTAGTATTAGTCATTGAAGCGATAATTTCAAGCTGTTAATAACGTTATCTGATAGCCGTCAATGACAATTCCAGTCAGTTCTATAACCATTTACACAAGAATCTCCTACGTGGTACGTGTTCCTTTGCGAATCATTAGGTCATTTGAATAAACGTATTATGATGACAATGTTAACATGAAATTTTTTGAGTGCAAAATCTAAAAAGTAAGTGCAAATTCAGTGTCCTCTCAGTTCACCAAAAATTTCATTTCAACAAACAAGCAATAATAAGGTATTTGACTAAAAAAAAACTAATTAGTCCGTCATTCAGACTATAGAAAAATATTGAATACGTATATTTTGTTTTATCAAATCAATAAAGATTGACAAATACTAATCTCTTCACCACCTATGGTTGACTGGTAGAGAATGCCTAAGGCATTCAGTCCGCCATTGTACAATTTTTGTGCGAAAGAATAAATAAATAAATAATAAATATAAAAGGCATCAACATCCCACGATTTTTCAACGCACTGTGTCGTCTTCATTTTTGTTTATATGAAAAAAGAAAAAAGAAAAAATACGTGTCTAGTATTTTTTGGAAATCTGACTGACGGACTAATTAGTTTGTTTAGTCAAATACCCTATTGGCAAACATATTATGATTTGTCATTTCATAATTATACGTATAAATAACAAGTTTTCCAAACAAGTTCCATTTCACAGGTGGTAGAAGTGAAACCTTCAAAAGCTTTGGTTTCAAAATTTTTTTGATTGCGTGTCGGTTTATATACAATTTTCTTCGCTATTTAAATTTCAAAAACAATGCTCAGTAGTTTACTCGTAATAACAGAGTGCTCAAAACATCAAGTATTCCCGTGTAAAATTTAAACTTGACACCAACCTTCCATGTATTCTTTTTGGAATTGTTTAAATGATGCTACAGGTTTCGTGTTTCTACTGCGAAATAGCCCTAAGTAATTGTCAAAATGTTCTATAGATGGTATTTATTGTGTTCAAGTATAATGTTTCCTATCTCATTTTCTTCTACGTTAAAATTTTTGTGTCTCTTTCTATGTCGCTGTTTTATTTCATCAAATCACAAAGATGTTTAACAAGTTTTCACTTCAATTTTTGTTAGTTCCTTACTAGCTCCAACACGCGGCAGGCATCTCTCTACAACTGTGCTGTCATCTGCATTTCCACAGATACCATGCAATAGCAGATCGTTGATATATACATACATATAATATACGAAACGTTGATAGTAAACTAAAAATTCTCAATGGTGTTTTGTAAACATTTTTTTTTTTTTATAAAATTATAAACTAGCGCTTGACCGCAATCCCGCCTGATGGTAAGCAGTGACGCAATAGTTGATGATAAAGCGCACTAGTTAATTAAGAGCCTATTAACTCCAGACTTGAAGACACTTAAATTGTAGTCCTACGGACACACCGCCGCTGGCAAATTGTTCCAGTCCCTCGATGTACGCTGTATAAAGGAAGAGACGAAACGCTTCGTCCGGATCGCAGTGGTGTTAACAACGTAAGAGTGGAAACTCGCCGTACGACGGGTTGTCCGATGAGGGAATTAAATCATGCGATTCCCTCGCACACTCCCCAATATGAATCCTATGGAACACCGAAAGGCTGACTACTCTACGCCTGTGCTCTAGGTTTTGGAGACAGTCTCGAGTTAAAACAGGGTCACCAATCAGACTCTTCGCCCGCCTCTCTACTGAATCCAAAGTGGCGAGGTGACACTTAGGTCACTTAGGTGAACCGTGCAACATTCAATCGAATATAAAGGAGTATTTTCTATTTATACCTAGCTCGTATAAAACATACGTCGTGAATTCTATTTAAGTTTGTGCAAAGATACTCTAACTGTTATGAGAATGATAGAACAATGCTGTAGGTAACATTCGAATTGTCTCAGATTATCTTAATTAAGAACGGACGACGAGAGAATTAGTAGATCGACATAGTAGTGTGAACGCAAACAGATATGATCATATTTCAAGAAATAACAATTATTTTTAGAGAAATATTTAAATATCTCATATATGTATATATAATGCTTAATTTGCACATTTCATCCCAAATGTACAGCCATATCAATCAATTTAAGAGTCGCAGTGTGAGTTTAATTATGATCAATTGGTAACCTGGTACCAGTCGTAAATAGTTATCAGTTGTTTAGTCGTCAGAACACTGTAAGTCTGATAACTATTCTTACAAGGGGTATCGAATTACCCAGTAACTGGTTTATGGAGGTCAAATATGCAGTCGCTCCATGAAAAATACAGTTGTTTTGTTGAATCCAGTAAGGCTGGAAGACGACCCATCGTGATCCAAATTCCGAGAGACTCATCAGAGACCCGATCATGGTTGGGAATAAGCGGATTGTGATGTTGACGATGATCAGTTGGTAACCACAATAACATAATATCTGTAATACAATAAGTCAAAACTATCGACGACATTGCACTAACAATTGAACACACAGAAAACAATCAAACAAGTACGTATACTTGAGCTATAGAAATAAATTGAATCGTGTGGCGAGCGCACATGTGTTACAGCACAACGCCGCCCCTGACGCACGCGCTTTGTAAATAACATCTATCACTTAATTGTGCAAGATTCTACTACTTTCTGAATACAAAACATACTGATTTCTGTTTAATAAAGAAAATTAACACATATTAGGCCTTTAAATAGAAATTGTGTATAATTTTGTCAATATTTGACAAAAAAATTTAATGTGTGTAAAGACCTAACCTCACATACATAGTGTTTACAAAACATGTAGTAACACTGGCAACGAACATGGGCTTTCCTGGATTTCCTGGGTGACCTCGAAACGTCTGTATCCGAAACTAATACGATAAGTTGACTGTCCTGTAAAGGTTACCAGATTAGACTGAATCCAGGTGGCAAAGGATCGGGATTCAATATAAAATAATAGTATGTCCAAGTATGGATTCAAACTTTTAATATTTAACAAAAAATAAACACCGAAGCATACTCAGACTGCTCACCACAAACAATAAAGCTCATCAAGGACTTTTGTACAATTAAGGCATTAGACCTGTGGTAATAACAATTGCTGATCATGTGCGACCGTTTAATCAGTCGCCACAAGTCGCACATGATATCACTGATATTTCCATAACTCCCATATTTACTGAGACCACACATGTTCCGTGATAACTGCGCCGTGGTTCATTCGTCAAAAGAAACAATACGGTGGCAACGATATCAAATTGTTGACGAAATAAAATGACTAATATACTTTTGTCATTTAAACGAGGTGATTAGCATAATAATTGATGCTTTGAAAATGGTGGAAATAATTTTCATTATATTTAACATATTTTGTGACAATAATAATACTGGAAAAAATATTCGTAAAAATATTTGCGTACCCACATATTTTGTGTAAATATTTTGTTTTTCCATCTTTACTTTATTTTCGAACCATGCAAAACGTTCGTTTTTGGTAAAATAACGACACTAAAACAATATTTGTATTGTTTTAGTGTCGTTATTTTACCAAAAACGTTTAGCTTTTAAGCAACCCCTAACAAAATATCAAAAACGCCGCACCTCATCAGAGTTTAGAATAAAAGCTTAGAACAGGACACGGCGAGCGCGAAGCAGACACGACTATATGAGGGTGGCTAGCTCGAGAGCTCCTCGACACAGGTGCGACAACTTGGCACGCCGCCAGATACAAACAGGAAATATTGCTTCGGAGAATACCTAGACAGCCTCAGTATTCGACTTTCTACATTGTGATTTATGGATTCATAATAACTTTTGAGTTTGTTCAGTGCACCTGCGGCAAGTAGTTCCAGCGTCAGTTACAAGATGTTTAAATTCAAAATAATAAATTGAATTAACTAAACACAACATTAGCACTGAATTGGAATGCTCTGTAATAGTGCTATAATTGTTCGTTTCTAAATAAATAAATAAATAAATTATGGTGTTTTTATATGTATTGTGAAAGGTTTACGCCAGAGTATAATCAAAATCAAAAGTCATTTATTCAAATTAGGCTGAGAATCAGCACTTTTTGAACGTCAATATTACATAAGACAGTCCCCCAAAACGCCCACCTATCGACACTTCCTAGTGCTATTGCTGGGAAGAAACTCCCCAGCAAATTATTAATATTAGCTCCTATTTCATACTGAGTCACCATTTTGTGCAACTCATGGCCACATAATAAATGTGCATAGGTATTGGGCTTGGTCTGGGATCCCTCTTGCAGATACTGCTAAATAGCAATATTTACAAAGATTCTAATTACTTACTTATTTTAATGATTAGACAACTTAAATGATGTTGTTGATTGATAATGTTATCATGTCTTAATAGACTATTCGGAAATCAATATAATTTTAACGTATTTGTCAGAAATACAGTTTTGAAATACTTACATATTAAAGTCTGTGTCTTACTCAATGTTTCAATAAGTTATTAATAGCTTTAGTAACTCTAAAAAAATATTAAATTATTTTTAATTCTGGGTAGTGGCAAAACAAATGATTGCGATTATTATGGTGAAAGCTATCGACGAGTCGGTCTCTCTCTAAATACTCAAATATTTGTCACACACAACATAGTGCAATAGAACACACTCTCCTTCAGAACAAGTGATTTAGCAGATACGTACAAATATCCGCATGTAGGTAGGTAAATTTCAAATTAATGATAGCTAGCAGACAGGTTTACTATTCAAACAACAAGGAGAAACTTTTAGTTGGGAAAGACAGATCGAGTCATCGAATGAACCTCACTGTATCGGAACCTATTAGTTTCCTGGGTGGTTAAAATTCACATTTTCGTTTCCACGAAAAACCAAACGGCACAGCGACCAATTCCGCGAAAGGTCATACCAGTACCATGCTTCCAGCCCGTGGTGGAGATGCACTCAAGAGCTAATAAAATGCAGAAAGTAATTAAATCCACACTGCGCAGCTGCACTGTACATAGTTGCATAGACTATAGTCTGTCTAGACATGCGTGAATAGTAGAGAACCCCGCGCTACCGTCGCACTTCCCCGGTATTCGGTAAAGTGCAAGTTTACCTAAACGAGCGTACGTTTCGCGGTACCCTTCTCATTATTCATTATCATTAGTTACTAGCTTTACGCCCGCGGCTGCTCCCGCATGAAATTCAGTTATATCGCGCTTTTTAGATTTTAGATAAAAAGTACCCTATTATTTAATCCGGACTTCTAACTTTACGTCTGCAAAATTTCAAAGCAATCGGTTCAATACTTACGACATGAAAGCGAAACAAACAAGCAAAAAACAAGCGATTTGTCGTGTTCCGGCATGATGTCTGGTGAAGCCGTACGGAGGACGGTTCTGAGCAGTTGTGTTGCGATGTGTGCCGGGTACGATGCGCCAAATGTTGTTTTGTTGGGAGTTTGGTCGTGGAGGGTCTTCAGATCAATCTCCCTTTGGCGCAGCATCGTTGGTCGTGTTGTTGGGTTTAACATTGCATCACCTCGCTCAACTGCCGTCTTCCTTCCTATTCGCTCAATCTGGGTGAATAGGTTCTTAATAAACTAGCGCGCTTTACCATCAACGATCGCATCACTGCTTACCATCAGGCGGGATTGCGGTCAAGCGCTAGTTTATAATTATTAAAAAAAACTCACTTTCCCATTTATAATATTAGGATAAGTAAGGATAAGGATCTATCATAAGAAATTGAGCATTTTAGGTGGTGAGGATTTTTGTCTTTCTAAGAATTTTCTAGGTAATATTGAACATCTACTTTAGTTAGCAATGTGTTTAAAACAACTGTTTCCCATAGAAACAAATTCTCCCTTATGGAAAAATCAGGAAATTTGTTTAATCAAAACCAAATTAGCCATAACAGTAAAAACGTCTGTAGTCAAACTATTCGGAAACCATATCCCGACGTCCTACCATCTTTGATCTCACTGATGCATTGGACGTGTTGACTGATGTCTGTTGGTGTAAACTCCGGTTCACATCGTACGCCTTATAAATCCGTTGCTAGTACGTAGTTCTATTTCTGTTGTTATGTTTATCAATTTTTTAACGCTATATACGATGCATTCGCTTTCATGTTACGCACTTGAAAGTAAGTACTGACTTTTGTGTTTTGTGTACGCTTGGAGAGCAGAACCCTCTCGCCGACAAAGTGGATCGTGAGGACGATAAACAGAAGCCAGTTTTAATATCACTCTTTGTAGAGAAGCCGCCTGATTACCACAGGTTTTAGAAGATGCGAGTGTTGAATATTATGAGCCTTATTGCATTAAACAAGGGATTAGCAGTGTATTATCGAGTAAGAAACGCCTCTGTATGTTAAAAAAAAAAAAGACGTGTGGCACTCGGGGACTGCCGCGGTAAAGCTATTGCATAGCATTTTGTATCAATTTATGCAATTATAATTATTTATTTATTTTATTTATGCAGTATTTCTTTTTCTTTGATATTAATTCAAGTTACACTTTTTGAGCGTGGTGACCGATAAGAAAACAAATTTTTCTTTTATTAAATAAATAAAAAGTTAATATTATTTAAAATATTTTTATTATTTTACAATACATGTGGGTTTTATTACCTTACAGTAGTTGTTGGTTATTCAGGAATATTTATCATTGAAACTATAGGTTTATGATAACTGAAATAAGAAACATAAGTTTGCGACTTAATATCCTCTAAATACCTAGAAAATACCGCGTCAATGGTGGTCCCATATTTTGTTGTGGATTCTTGTGGATCATTATTCATTTTCAAATTCAATGTTTTTGATAGAAAAGTTGTCAACCGCTCTGATTTTTTATCAGCGAAGTTAATGTTGAAATCGCCAGCCAAGATAAGTGGAAATTTATTACCATTTGTACCAAGTATTTTCGAGCCTGCTTCAGTGTACTCCAGTAAAGTGCGATGAATAAAATGCTCTACCTCGTCCAATTTTGGATTCAGAGAAATGTAAATTGCTACCATAACTATTTGTAGGCCATTTCTAAGTTTGCATAAGCACGCACAAATATCTCCAACAACTGAGCGCCTAACATTAACATCGCTAACGTGTGCAATATTTATTTCAATATTCGGAGTCATAATATTAGTAATATCATTTTTATTTTGGTAAATAGCTACCCCACCTTTTGAAACAGTATCTCGTTTGAACTGAACAATACAATTAAAATTATGTATTTCAATTGGATTATCATGCGTCATGCAAGTTTCGGTAAGAAGTAACACATTTGTTTGTCTCGTAACTGAATCTTGTAAATCGTATTTATGACTATTCAGACTTTGGCAGTTGAAAGTCATTATTGAAATGCAATTTCTATTACTAATGAAATCTAATACACTTTGAGCAATCGTCTGAACACTATTTAAAGACAGTCTTTTGAATTCTTGCAACAATTGAAAAAACGGCCGCGTGAGCACTTTTTACTCTATAAAATCACTCGCTTTTATTTAGTAAACAACACTATAAATAATTTAAAAGTCCAATGAAAAATTAGCGTGACATTCATCTTAGCTTTTCCGTTAAAAAAAAAGCTATTTTATAAAAACACTACTAAATTAATTTGAATAAAAGTACTTAATAATTAATTATATGAAACGTTTTTAAGGTAGCCATGACAACGTCGATGACGTCTATGACATATCTCTATAGAAGACCTATTTCAGAGAGAAAATTAATCGCAAGTTTAGCACATCGCGACTATTAGTAACATGGCAAGTGTGTAGAACTGAGTTCGCGCCTTGCAATATGCATGCTCTTTTTGAAAATCTATAAATTGTTTTCAAAAGATGTAGTCGCACGCACACAAACATACCGTGCCGAAGACTGCCGAACTGAAACGACGTTAGACGATGGGGAGCGTGAGGTTTTTTCGTTACGGAATTTCTGGATTCGGTCCCCGCGCTCAAGGCCCGCGATAGAAGCTATGCAATAGCTTAAAAAAACCTATAAAAATATGCAAGAATTTCTTGACCTTACTCTTTGGTGTCGGTCGGAAATCCTGATGACATTCTATGCTAACAACTGATGCTTGTGAAGAAAGAATAAACATTTGTTGAAAACGCTTAGTGGAAAACGTTCAATTTGCGTGCACTGTGTGTCTGCTTCGGAATAACTACGCAAGTACACTTTGACTTCGCTTGCACAGCCGTGGCTGCGACGGCTCTGTTTTTCAGCCTTCATGAGTTCAGGTGTACGCTTGTCATTATGAAAATTTGTAATTCTTTCGCTGTACACCATTGTGTGGTTAATAAGCGATATTTTTTGTGTCAAGAGCGATCGTAACACTTGATTAAATACATACATTTACTTTATACACGTGTGTACGGTACGGCAGAGGATGATACGAGAAACAAAAGAATTGTCGAAAAATATTGAATAATTCTAGCGATAATACGAGTGTCATGAGTAGGTAGATACATATAGTGGGATTTTTAATTCGAGTCAGAAAAATGACAAGGGCAACTGTCACTGATACGAAAAAGGGTGACCAGCTGCAATACTCCTAGCGATGTTCGGCAATCAATAGACTAAGACATTTAGTCATGCATTATTTTATTAGGTATCAAAGCGTTTTTTAAGCTATTGCATAGCTTCTATCGCGGGCCTTGAGCGCGGGGACCGAATCCAGAAATTCCGTAACGAAAAAACCTCACGCTCCCCACTCCGACGGGCACGGAGGTGTGGCTTGAAGGCCGTACATCGTCTAACGTCGTTTCAGTTCGGCAGTCTTCGGCACGGTATGTTTGTGTGCGAGCGACTACATCTTTTGAAAACAATTTATAGATTTTCAAAAAGAGCATGCTTATTGCAGGGCGCGAACTCAGTTCTACACACTTGCCATGTTACTGATAGTCGCGATGTGCTAAACTTGCGATTAATTTTCTCTCTGAAATAGGTCTTCTATTGAGATATGTCATAGACGTCATCGACGTTGTCATGGCTACCTTAAAAACTTTTAATATAATTAATTATTAAGTACTTTTATTCAAATTAATTTAGTAGTGTTTTTATAAAATAGCTTTTTTTTTAACGGAAAAGCTAAGATGAATGTCACGCTAATTTTTCATTGGATTTTAAATTATTTATAGTGTTGTTTACTAAATAAAAGCGCGTGATTTTATAGAGTAAAAAGTGCTCACGCGGCCGTTTTTTCAACTGTTATTGGCGATATCCGCCATTATTGTGAAATATTTTTTTTAAAGAATTTCTATAATTTCTTACACGTGTTATTGGCAAAATTGTGGTATCTATCCACAGGGACCAGATCAAGAGTTGAAGTTGAAGTTTTTATTAAATAAAATATTACAGAAAGATGTTGATGAACAATGTTAATACGAGTACATTTAAGTGTACGAGTTGTAATATTGTTATCTCTAAAACGAAACAACGAAAGTTTAATAAAAATATGCTCGTCGGCTTTTTCTGAGGAAGACATTGATGAGGCAAAAAAGTTATTGTTTGTTTCTACGAAGACAAGACAAAAACATGTATCGAGGCGTAAGAACAAAAAGCAGAAAGACCTAAAATATACGATTACGGTGTTTAAAATCACGGATCCCGAACAATCCCAGTTTTTGTGGCATATGACCTTCACAAATTGCCACCAGTTTGCTTTGATTACGTAGAACGTACGTAAAGAAGTTGATGAAGGATTTATTAATTCTACGGTCAGATGTTAACGCAATCAGAAGTGACTATGTTACTAAAGATCAGCTCGAAAATATTAAATTGATAACAAATAATTCGACACCGACACCGTTCATCATCAACAACCTCTTTATCGTCCCACTGCTGGGCACAGATCTCCTCTCATACAGAGAAGGATTGAGCGTAATCACCACGCTTGCTCAATGCGGGTTGGCGATTTCAGACTTATAAAGCCCAGGTTTCCTCGAGATGTTTTCCTTCGCCTTCAGTCATTGGTGTCCAAGATATACTTAGAAAGTACATATAACTTTAGAAAAGTTACATTGGTACTTGCCTGACCTGGAATCGAACCCGCGCACTCATACTTGAGAGGTTGGTGTTTTAACCACTAGGCCACCACGACAAAACAGTGGGGTATATTGAAAACGAACCTCGGAGTCTTTGAGTATATTTCGTGGTGCTCCCTGTGCGCCGTTTCCGAGTCAACGAAATACCAGTTGGTGGAGTCATAAGGATACTATACCTCTCTTGCCTGCCCCTCAATGCCCGGCCGGTCTTGCGATTGCACCGAAACAGCACACAATGACAGAGATTATAAGTAATAGCATAGACAGACCTTACGGAGGAATTGCCCTATTGTAGAGGAAGTCCGCTTTCTCAAAGGTATCAGTGTTGTTGTGTAATAGTGATCGTTTAGTTCTCACACGGATCGTTCTATGTTAGTTTTCTCATTTTACATGCTTACTGACTCGAGTGATAATATAATAGATTTCATGGGTTTTTTCTTTATTTCTTTATTTTTTGGCTTCGCACGGTTTGTGCATTTAGCCAATGCCACGTAATTATGAATTATTCATGTCGAAAAAGACGGCCGCGTGACCCGTCTTACGAGTGAGGTTTGGGACAAAGTCATGATGTGGCCACTATGCAGCGATATTTCACTGTTCTTTATGAACTATTTACTAAATGCACTTTTTACTACATAAATCACGCACTTTTATTTAGTAAACAACACTATAAATAATTTTAAAAGTCCAATGAAAAACGAGCGTGACACTCAGCTTGACTTTCCCGCTAAAACTCAGGGTGCTGATCACGAAAATGATTTCATTTTTGAAATCCAAGATGGCCGACATCATATTTCATGACATTCTGACATGGGTGTGATAACGAACATGACGTCATTTTTAAGCTATTGCTTAGCTTCTTTCTATCTCTTTATCAAAGTCGAACAGAAAACATTGAATATAGTTTAGTCGCTTAATCGTCACTATTTTCCGCACTCTTTTGATGACGTTGCTGGTAAAAAATAAATAAATTACAAAACTTCAATTGATATCAAAGAAAAAAAAAAAACAAAGGAAAAATTACTGTATAAATATAATAAATAAATAATTATAATTGCAAGTTATAGTTGATAAAAAAAAGGCTATGCAATAGCTTTACCGCGGCAGTCTCCGAGTGCCACATGCCTTTTTTTTTTATTTTAATAATGTTATTACAAGAGCTGTAAAAATTTTTTTTAAAGAGATTCAGAGGAATTATGTAACAATACAAATCATTTTATACGTTTTTATTCTTTACTTTTTTATTTATTACGACTCGAATCGAAATCAGTTACATTTTTAGGGTTCCGTAGCCAAATGGCAAAAAACGGAACCCTTATAGATTCGTCATGTCTGTCTGTCCGCCTGTCCGTCCGCATGTCACAACCATTTTTTTCGAAACTATAAGAGCTATACTGTTGAAACTTGGTAGGTAAATGTATTCTGTGAACCGCATTAAGCTGTGCAAATGGCCGCCATCGCCGCCCATGGGGAAGGCTAAAAATGCAATAGAACTAATTAATCAAAGATATTTGTACCTAATAGAAAATCACACTACACTATACACAATATTTATACATATTTTTCAATATAATATTTACATACTATCCTCACCTAGTCTATCACTTATTAATCCTGTGAAAAAATTGCACTTACCCGCTAAATTGTCTCACAAGCTGGGACGTCATTACGTCATCCGAGAGGTTGATGCTGAAAATCAGCGCTGTTGACAATAGGTTCGTCTGAAGTCACAGCATTTTGCTGAGCAACGACCTTTTCTTGCACAGATGCGACGCACAGTTAAACTGTTATTTGTTTTGTAATACACTTAATTATTTAGTCCTTTCTGCAATTATCTTTTTGTATTTTTAAGTTGTTGTTTGGTTTGTTGACATGAGCCGGTGCCGCGCGGGCGCATTACGGATGACAATTGACAGGCAGATGTCAGAATTGTCAAATAATGTGTGCTGTCTAATGCCTATGGCATGGAGGTGGTAAGTACTATGTTGTACGTAGTGCTTATTACTTCCATCGTCTATGGTCTATGACTCCGGCTTAGACAACAAATCAACTTTGTACTGTATATAGTTTGGCAGTTTTGCATGTTTAGAGTGATATTATTATTATTATATTTTTTTTTCCTGTATTATCATTGTAATATTTAATTTTTATGGTATTTAGTTGTCAAGTGCGTTTTGTTTGTGCGGAATAAAAACGATTTCTTTCTTTCTTTCTTTCTTTATTTTAATGCAAAAATAAAAAAAAATATAGTAAATATTGGGGGCTCACCATACTTAGAACTAAAACACATTTTTTTTTTATCAAACACACTCGTGGGGTATCTATGGATAGGTCTTCAAAAATGATGTCGAGGTTTCTAAAATATTTTTTTCTAAACCAAATAGTTTGCGTGACAGACGCTTCCAAAGTGGAAAAAAGTTGGTACCTCTAACTTCTAAAAAAAAAATATGACGTACATTACTATAAAAACTACCAAGGAAAATTGTTTTCAACAATATCTAGTACGTAGATTTTTTTGAATACCTCGTAAATCGTCAACCGCTTGTTACCGCGTAATCATTCATACAAATAACTTAAATCCTTTAATTTCATAAATCAATGGTACGGAACCCTTTGTGCGTGAGGCCGGCACGCACTTGGCCGGTTTTTAATTAATGAATCCACACATTCAATCATGATGTGGCCGAGTTGACACATTTCGTCTTCAACTTTTATGATATAATTGTTGCACTTTTCCCAATTTTCCGGTGTCATTTCCTTCAGGCCTTCTTCAAATATTTTTTTACGTCTTTTATTTTAAAAGTTTTGTTGTTCCTGGCGACGTACCCCTTTGCTTGAGCCCAAACTAACTCTATTGGGTTAAACTCACAGTGATAGGGAGCAGACGCAGGATTATGACACCGTATTCAGCGGCCAATTCTTCCACAGTATAGCGTTCGTAATTCGTTTTTTATCTTTACTAGTTTCATTAATTGAGCCTATATCATTGCAGTTTGATAATAAATTGGTTTGTCATCCAACCACAGACTAATATCAGCCTTCGATACGCTCGATTTTTCTATAATGGTATGGTGCGTTATCTAATACCAGCATTGCATGCGCATTTGGCTTTAAATTTGGCAAAATGCTTTTAAGCCATTTTTCAAAACACGCCGAATCCATTTCTTCATGACAGTCCATACGATTTTTATTCGATTCAAAAATAAATTTAAATTAACGAGAGTTGACTGTATATAAGTATACATGAATGAATCGTCAAGGGCACCTTAAGACTTTTTTTGGCCCGAAAGTGATACAGAAAAAAGGGGGCATTAACTAGCCGCCTCGTAGCACGGATCTATCCCCAATGGGTTTTTTCTTTGGGGATATCTTAAGGCTAAACGACACCAACCCAGGTGACGAATTAAAGGATCGTATTCGCACAGAAATTCAAAACAACACAACAGAAACATGTAAAGCTTTTATCGAAAATTTTCGCTCTAGATTGCAGTAATGCCAGAATAATGAAATGATGATGAGATTGAAATTGATTGCATATGGATGATATGATTTTTAAGAAATAAATTCCCCTTTTGTATTCTATCGAAAACAATAAACAGTTTTAATCTACCTACTGTAATTATGTTTTTTATCATTATTGAAATGAAACGAAATCGTTTATTAAGCAAGTAGGATCACTGATTACTTTTACACGTCATGTTTTTTTTTTATCTAGATTAAGCCGGCATTTCCTCACTGAATACCTCTGAGAAGAAATAGCCAAAACAAACCCAGAGTTCATCGTCTTTTTTCAAGTCCAGACAATAAAAATGAAAATCTTTACAATAATTACGTTATAATTACGCATATTGCTTAGTAACAATGCTTAGCAGAGCGAGCAGCTCAGTCTCAAGCTTTTTTGTCATCTAAATAATCTGTGATTTTATAATACCCCTTTTCGCAAAGTTTGGCCTTAAAGTATATAGTTTTTAAATCATTTAATGGGTAAGTTTCGAATGACCGATATATTAATATTTCGAATATAAACGGACTTTTGGTCCGCCCTGTATTTTTATTTACATACATATGCGCAATTTGAATTTGAATAAAAAAAAATGCAATCTCGACTATCTTGTAATTGTAAATATAACTTTAGAAAAGCTACATTGGTACTTACCTGACCTGGAATCGAACCCGCGCACTTATACTTGAGAGGCTGATGTTTTAACCACTAGGCCACCACGACATAAAATGGTTATATTTTTAAAAATATCGAAGTTTGGCCAAAATCAGCAGTTAGACTGATAAAGCGGACCCCAGACTCCCAAGCCGCAAAAGCGGATGCAACGGGATTAACGCTGAGATTATGATGATGATTATAAAATGGTTATATTTTTAAATAAAATTCTGTCCGAATTAAATACGTTTAGATCCGTACTTAAACTCATTGATCAATTGTTATTGTATGTACGTATTGCTTATTTTTTAAACTATTACGTTATTATTTGACCATTAGCAATGACATCATAATCATTAAAGAAACTAAAAATTGATTTTGTAATAATTTACCCATTAGGTACTATGTTTAACAAATGGTTGAGTTTAACTACTCATCAAAAAACCGGTCATTAGTCTGCTTTACAAAAACACTTTGGGTATTCCGAGCTAGATGTCTTGACAAAAACCACTGCGCCACAACAAAGATTAACACGCCTTCCTACATAGTCCTGAGGATTACGCGTCCCGCATACAAAGGGCTGAACTGAGCGATAGCAGTGTGATTGCTATGCGGCGTGGGCGCGCGGGCGGCCACGAGTGCGTGCTCGTCCAGACCAAGTGGCCACACGTTCGAGCACACACTGTCACGAATATAAGAGCTATGGAGTTTAATGGATGCTTCCACCGATTATGTGAAGGATGTTAACCATTATGAGTAAATAGATCTCTTAATAATGCTGATGTTCTAGTGTTATCTTCTTCATCATCTGCAATAGGTACTACAATGACCTACTTATTTAAATAGAAAAATATCTTATGAAAATGTCGTTGTACCAATGTACCTATCATCCCTTATTTGGAATTGCGAGCTATGTATAATCAGCCCGATACAGAGCAATATATCAAGTAGGTAGGTATAAGTGTAACAAGCAGCTGCGGTCCAGCGTGAGATGTATGTACGAAGTATGGTAAGCAGTGACGCCGTCTCATCATATACAATCAGAATAAATCAAACAGGCCGTGGCAAGCAAAAAAGTGTGTGTGATTACTACAGATATACGCGCTAATTTAGAGCACATTGTAACCAACAATTTAGTGAAGACGCTCGGGACAAATACATTTTAGTTTACGAAGCGTCCGGGATACTTTCATGTCGTCGGCAAGACAAGATGCTTTTTAGTAGTCAGAGAAACCTCCCGTCCCGCTTATTCCGCTCACCGCATGTTGCTTTAAGGATTAATGGAGAGCCATTTGAGCCACGGAATTATAAATATTATTTATCAACTTAATCTTCATCAAAAGATGAATACTTGGCGATTGCAAATGCTTTTCTTTGATACGATAACGGCAGTTGAGTTTATCGAGTCGGTATAAATGTACAGTCGACTGCACATCAAGCTACTACAATCTGTCAGATTTCCTTATTAGATTTTCAACATTATCTATAAAGTATTAAGGCTTAAGGTTGATTGGGAATATCTGACAGTTTGGGATAGTAGGACCTGCTGTCGTCCGTACAAGATGCAGTTTGTGTAGACGCAGGCCACAGCTCCCGGTGAGGCGGGCTAGGCGGCCACACGCGATCTTTTATAGCCTAGCTATAAATATGCGTAAGGGTTCAACCTGTAGGTACAACATACCATGCTTCATTGCTCACTGTATACTGCCTCGGAATACTAAGTTAAATGAAAGTCATAAAGTCAGTGTGGGTGAAATGGTACACAAGGTTACCATCGCAAATTATTTAAGAAGGTACACGACGTATTAATATAACTTGTGTAAGTACATTTTCAAGAAAGCAGTAGCTGTGACTATCAAAGTGCACGTATGTCATACGACCTTTTACTTCTGCGAGGAAACAAATAAAAACAATTCAACGAAAAGATATAGCGCGCAATATGTTATACTTATTCAAAAAAAAGCAGTCTGAATTATTATAGGTAGGTACTACTTTCGCGTTAGCATTAAAGGTTGTATTTAAGGAACACTTTCTAATAAAAGTACAATACAATGTACATATCTATGTATATTGTGTTTCATTACAATTAAGGTTGATGCTGAATTTAATTGTAATTGCTTAGTTTTTATGTAAAACTTGGGTATCCATGTTAATAACGTAAAAGAATCAGGGGTGGGCAGTGCAAACCGTGGCCCTGGCGCGTAGTCAATAAAAGTGACACACCCTACCGCTCTAAAACCATTCATACATTGTGGTAGCCGGTTTTTAGGGTTCCGTAGCCAAATGACAAAAACGGAACCCTTATAGATTCGTCATATCTGTCTGTCCGTCTGTCCATCCGTATGTCACGGCTATTTTTTTCCGAAATTATAAGAGCTGTTGAAACTTGGTAGGTAGATGTATTTTGTGAACCGCATTAAGATTTTGATGCAAAAATAAAAAAAAAATAATAATAAATATTTAGAACTGAAACTCAAAATTTATTTTTTCACAAACTCATTCTTGTGGGGTACCTATCTACGAGTAGATAGGTCTTCAAAAATGATATCGAGGTGTCTAAAATATTTTTTTCTAAACCGTAAAGTTTGCGTGACAGACGCTTCCAAAGTGGAAAAAAGTTGGTCCTCCCCCCTTCTAACTTCTAAAATAAGAAAATGAAAAATCTTAAAAAAGAAACATGATGTACATTACTATAATAACTACCAACGAAAATTGTTTTGAACGAGAGCTAGTAAGTAGTTTTTTTTTAATACCTCGTAAATCGTAAACCGCTTAATACCGCGTAATCTTTCATACAAATAAATCCTTTAATTTCATAAATCAATGGTACAGAACCCTTTGTGCGTGAATCCGACACACACTTGGCCGGTTTTTTAAAATTTGTCCTGTTAAAATGGCTTCTACCAAAATATGTATTTATTTAGTTATCGTTTATTTAACAAAATAAATTATCTGGAACATTTAATGTTGTGCATGAGAAATAAGAAAAACAATTGTATAATGAAAAATAATCAAAACAATAGCTTGAGAGCTTTTCCTATTTCAAAGGACCTCTTCATTGAATGCAGTCTCGATTACCGGGAGCGTATAGACGTGGCGGTAACAATGAAATAAAAACGCTGAGTGGTGTGGATGACGAGGTAATTGAAGCAGGATACGGGCGAGCCCCGAGGGTGCTCTGCCGTCTGCGTACCGTCTAGTCCGCAACAGTCCTTCGCCCGCCGGAGGTGGCCACTTCATCGCTCAACACTTGAAACTTTTGTTTATATTTTGAGTATTTTCAAACAGACAATGTAACTTAAATGTATGCTTACCGTCTTCTAATGATTTAGAAACTCGTTTATTTACTCACCCCGTCTGTTCACGGAATAATGTTCTGAGAACTTAATAAACTGTTGAAAATTAAACTTCCTTGTGTGGACTTTAGAAAATGTTGTAAGTGCTTAGTGCAGTTTCGACTCTTAGGGAAAAGTTATATAAATAAACCAACACCCACTCCTGTAGCCAAGGATTTATAGAATATTATTTTATCATTGCAAACGGGTATCGTGTCGAATTTAATGATCGAAATTCATAAAGAACCATGGTAGGTAATTGACGAATCATTTCAACTAATCCATTAATCGTGGGCGGCTATCTTCGTGGCCGTGGCTTTATACCTCCTACCAGTAACATCATTATAAAGATCTGTTTGATTTGTTTGTGCGGGTAATGTTCATCGTGTGAACATAATTAAATCGTATATTTAGTGGCATTACTAGAAATATCGCTAATAGAAAAGACATGGAATGAAACGAAATCGTATATTAAGCAAGTAGGATCACTGATCACTTTTACACGTCATTTTTTTTTAACTAGGTGGAGCCGGCATTTCCTAACTGACTACCTCTGAGAAGAAATAGCCGAAACTCAGGGATCATCGTCTTTTTTCAAGTCCTGAGATTAAAAATGAAAAAGTTTACAATCATTTACGTGACAACAGTTTTTAAAATGTCATAATTACGCATATTGCTTAATAACAATGCTTAACAGAGCGAGCAGCTCAGTCCCAAGCTTTATTGTCCTCTAAGTAAATAATCTGTGATTTTATAATACCGATTTTTGCAAAGTTTGGCTTTTATATAACTTTTAAATCGTTTAATGGGTAAGTGCCTAATGTCCATGGGAAGCTAGTTGTAAAAGTGTAGGTATAGGTACATTGACCCATGAACGAGCTGCCTACTCTGTGGAGACGAGTGTGATATACAGCAAGATTGTGTTTGTTCCTGGTAGGTAGGTATTTATATTATGAACATCGCGTATTTTCCTAAAATTCGATATATTTCTATGTACATATACAAGATTTTCAAATATATATTGTGAAGCTACAGTCAGAATGTTCACCTCTTTGATTTTTTCTCTAAGAGAATCTCTAGGACCAAGGTTGTAAATGGCTCGAACAGCCCTTTTCTGTAAAACAAAGATAGTATTGATGTCCGCACAAGTTACCCAGAGAAGAATCCCATAATTCATAAGACTGTGAAAATAATTAAAATAAACAATTTTGGCTGTATCTACATCAGTTATCAGAAGGCGGCAGAACTGAGTCTACCCGAGAGCTTCTCAACGTGAGGACCCCATTGTAAGTAGTACATTAACAAATTCCAGCAGTTTACAAGGTGTACTGCACACTGCCTTCATGGTGTTATAGGACTGTTTTATATATTGTAGTCACCATCATAGTGTACACGTGACTAACATCATAGTGCACAGATTACCATCATAGGTAAGTAGATCATTATTCAATGATCTAACAAAAGGCAGAATAGGCTAATCTGCCTTTTGTCAAGTCTTAATCCTGGCGGGTAAAGAATAAATAAAATAACAACAGCATTCCAAAATTCATAAAGATTTTTTAATTGAAATAGGATGGGTCGAAAATATTAGACTTTATCCCCCTTATTCATAAACGCTACTTAAAGTTAACTAGTGATTAGCGATTTTTTAAACATACATTTTAGACGCTTGCATGTAAGTTTTTATGAATAAGGGGGTTAATTCTATAATTTATATGAACTACTCTCATAACTAACGAATGGGTGACAGAAATCGTTCAATTGATACAATCAATGATTAGTGTTGCGTTGGCGCGCAAAATATCCGTTCATACATACACGATGTTCTTGTCTACATTGGCGGGCGAAGATTCGGAAAGCGGCCTACGGAGGATGGAGGAAGACTGCTTCCTCCATCGACAACATATAATGCAAAGCCAATGAAAAAAATATGCAAAAAGTACGTCAGTCCCGCCTCAGTCTGGACGACACTGAAGTAGGTGTCTGGTGTGGCTACTCCAGCGATTGTTGTCGCTACAAGTCCTTTGAAGCGCGCCACTTTACCGACAGTGCCCCGATGCTACATCTGCGCACGAATACATTGCTTTGCAACGATGTACCCGGCCACATACATCGCCGTAGCCTGATAATGTAACCCCGGCATTAAGCTCTAAAGTCTAAGGTAAAGGCAAAGTATACATATGATAAGTATGACTGAGACCATATCAAAGAGTCAACTGGCATAATATGAATTATTTATCAATTAGGTATCATTATTTTTGCTTCCGCTTTTCATACATAAATAAGTGCATGAAACCACTAGAAATATGTCAATTTTGCATTTTATCAACTTCAAGTATGTACGTACGACAGCAGGTCAAGCTACCCCAAACTGTCAAATATTCCCATCAACCTTGAACCTTAATGCTTTAGAGATAAAATTGAAAACCTAATAAAAAAATTCTGTCCTGTCCCTTCGTACTTTATACTTGTACATATTACTATTTTTAAGCTAATTGAATGTAATATTTACTAGCACATATTTATACAAATAAATAAAAGTCTACTGTTGACTGTCATCAATATAGTCGTAACTCCTCCTCAAATGGGTTTTAGGATTATAATAATTTCAACTTATCTTATTTTACCTTATCATGCTAAACTTTAGCTTTTTTTTCAGAGTTCCGTAGCCAAATGGCAAAAAACGGAACATATCGAAGGACCAAATTGTGTGTGTATCCGGATGCGTTCTTCACTTATTTTCCACTTATCCGGCTATCGAAGGACCATTAAATGTGCTCTTCACTTATTTTCCACTAATCCAGCTCGAAGGACCAAATTGTGCTAAGGGTTCCGTTTTTTGCCATTTGGCTACGGAACTCGTTTGGAGATTCGTCATGTCTGTCTGTCTGTCTGTCCGCTATCAATGAAGCTAAGATCTACACATATATGTTCCAAACTACTTATGCATTTTGGACCACATACTCTTGGAATTATTGTGTAATTTTTACTTATAGAATACAACCCTAGAATTATAGGATACCAAAAAAACACGTACAAAAAAAAAAAACAACAACAGCTCAATGTGTTTTGTTGCTTGTGACGAGTGATATAGTCGGAACCCCGTCGTTTCATAACTCTGCTGACACCACATTTGACTGCAACGTAATGTTTCCGAGGTGCCAAACATTTTGTGTTGCGTTTTTTTTTTCACAAAATTAAAAAATAACTATTGCTGAACTTACGTGGTATTTGGTCCGCGCAGTGCATTCATTCCACTCTCTAGGTTTGCGGTGATAATATGCGAATAAATTTGCGGGTGACATAATGAATACCAAACGGAGATCGCCGTAACTGATAAGGAGTGCTAAAAACTGGTTTTGCTTCATAAGCTCCTAATAAGATTTCAATTTAAAGAAGAGTGATAGGATTATACATATACATATAATGAGATTTCAATCTGATTAGTATTTAAATTAATTTGAAGCACCACTACTGAGAATTGCTTTGAACTCCTTTTAAAATAATACAATATGTATAATAAACTTAAAACTGAGTTAAGGTAGAGACATGAGTAGGTAATCCCAGCTCCGGTGACATAAAAGAAAATAAACCATCAAGTCGTTCTATTTGTGTTGTGGTGCGACTAATTCACGGTCCGCCTGCGTCAGGGAGGAAGTCCATGTCGGCCGTATAGGTACTTGCCCCGACAAAAATATCAATATTCGAGCTCCTTTGGTTGCTGCACGGTAGCGCAGTGGTTAAGCTATACTACTACTGCGCTGCGTGTCGCGGGTTCAATATTTGTATGACCTACAAGTAGTTGTTCCGGGTTTGGCTGTGTATGTAAGTTTATATGTTTGTAAACACACCCACGATACAGGAGAAATTCCTAGTATGGGTCAACTTTAAAAAAAATCCTAAGCATTACAAAATACCGGTAGCAGCTACGGCTAAACATGTCGCAGTAAAAACATTTATTATGTTACCAAAACTGTGGTTAAGTCTATTCCAGTTCCAGTATCGTTGGAGGATCTTCTCATAGAGGGGCACGAACCAACCTATCTGCTGCGACTTCTTTTAGTCGCAAGTTGCAGTCGTCATGGCTACAGCACCAGCCCGCCACCGTATACACATGAATACCACAGATATTTTAAGGTGTACACGATATATTATTCAGTACACTGGTCTTTTATTCATCATCATCATCATCATCATTTCAGCCGAAAGACGTCCACTGCTGGACATAGGCCTCCCCCAAGGCCTCTTTATTCGGTTATCTGCTATTGTTCCATTGTGTTACGTGCACTTATGTTGTTGTGTTGGATTCTAAAATGCATCAGAAATTAATAATTGCCCACTGTGCACTGTTTTAGGCAAACTGCAGAGTGCTCTGTTCTCTACAATTAATATACAACACATTAGCACTGCATTACACCAGAATTAATGATTGCGCAACGAGAAAGCCTAATTAATTAGTCATATGTTCACTTAAAAAGTTAAAGCAGCGGTCGGTGGCGTATCGCAGAACAGAAAGTGAACAAATACGAACACATTAGTGATGGCACGTAATGAGCGAAATAATATTAAATTATAGCCGTTAGCCAGCTTAATGTTTTGGAAAACTTTCTTTCACAAGAAACGATAAAACGATCTGGGGATACTGTCGTGATCAAGTACCGAGGTTCATGGACCGAGAGAGTATTTAACTAGTTTATGATTTATCTATTGCAGGTTTAATATAATAAACCTGCAATAGACTCATCTTAATATAGTTCAATGAAACTTTTCCCATAAACCACTCAAGAACAAAAACTGCAATAAAGGTAAAAGTGAGCACATTGGTTTTATTGTAGCACTAACTTCTCTAATCCACTTGCCACGTGAGGTGTGAACCATTCCATGTTTGAATTTATGAATACATTACAAGAACAAGAGCAACTGTTCTTATTATATCATTTGCATGATATACATTATATGATTGCAGTTTGTTCTGCTACGAGATGTACCTTGTGGACTCCATACTCCATAGGGTTCGGGTACAGTCAGCATGAGGCTTTTGAAATTTCTAACTACTAAATATACGCCAGGAACATCATAATCAGGTATTTTTAACACTAGTGTTATGTGATTACGTATTACTAAAAATACCCGGCCGCGTAATACTAGACTGTATATTACCACAGACATCCATAGGCTGTACTGGAGCGCTTTGTCCTCATAAGTGTTAGTTCAAGTTAGACTTGGGGCTCCCCTACTCGGAGAGATTTGAAAGAGTTGACGGAAGCTCATGTCAGTGAGCGAATTATTCCCCGTCTTCTTTGTGTTAGGTTCCTTTAAACCCTGTAGACAAAATAGGGGCTGCGAATGAGGCTCCGTCGCAGAAAAACAGTTGTTAACCGAACCACTCTAGTTATTAATATCGCACTCCAAAATACTGAACCGATGAGCAAACTTGGGTTTTAAGTTGCTGAACACAAAAGTGAAATGGTGCTTGTATATTTTATTGAAGAGTCAGTCTGCTTTTGTTTTGATTTTGACGTGACGGCACGATGCGTGTGCATTGCGTGGGCGGTGAAGACATGACGTGGTGTTACGGGAGCATAGGCAACAGTTCTTAGGATTGATGATCACAGCAGTTAAGCTGACTATTATAAGTCACCTTGGTTTATAGTAATTGTGATAATATATCATAAAGAAAGTATTGTTACGAATGCACCTTATGTCGAGGGCATAAGGTTCAATATCGCTTGACATGACGTGTGTAACTTTTTAAGCTCTGTAATTCGAGATCTAGACATTGTCTAGGTGTAATATAAAAACGCATTCCTAGACTTAAGGTGGCCTATTGAATGGTACAGGTTTTATCAATTTTGTCAACAAAGTGACGACATCGAAATTTCTAGAAACCCGTTTCCGGGAATTACCGTAGGTACCTACTGAATGTACTCGAAGTTATGCGCTATTATTATTACGTCTAGACGATTCTGGAATGTTCGATCAGCTGGCCTATATATAGCGCCGTGACGCCGACGCCGAGTCAGTCTGCATTAGACTACCGAGACGAAAACAGCGACAATTAAGAAGCCATCTTTGAGAATACCTACTGCGACAACTGTAACGAGAACTGTGAGTACTACGTGAAGTAACATCTGTAGTGTTATTGCGTGTTTACAATACGGACTTCGTGGACGTAAGTGAAGACTTCGGTGCAACGTCAGCAACATTCTACTTGTCATTGCCTACAATCGACTGTACCTTCGTTGCCAATAAACTTCGTAACCCTTAACCGGCGTTTTAGTACCCCTAGCCCGTAACAGTATCTACTACCAATTTTATGTCTTATTTAACGGTTGTGTTAATTGTTCTAATACCCAAATACCTAAAGGTCAATTCTCGAATATGCGAATAGAGATTTTTAAATTAAACAATAATTTAAATGGCAAACTGCTGACAATAATCTCACCGTGGGAAGTGAGCCGAAGTGAATTTAGAATAAGTGAAAAATTGCGCTACACAATTTTGGATTGTGCAGTCAAATGCAGCACAGTCACTAACAGTACAGTAGATTGTATTGGGAAGGAAGAGTACATAATTAGAGAACAGATTTATTAGATATTAATAACATAAGCCTCATAGAATTAGAAACTCTAATGCTACATTCACGGATGAAGGAGCCAGCGGTATGAGTCTATTATGCTGTGCTAATCGATGCAACAACTTTACAGTAAGAATCTACTAATTCTGACTACGTTTCATCATGTATACGATGCAACGATTGATTGCTTGTTGCACCGTGCACGTAACTATACTGCAATAACGATACCAAACAAGTATTGTCTCTGCTAATCTGTGGATCATTGAGTCACAGGTGTCAAAACTGACGATATTTAAGGTATTGCTAAAACAGCGGGTGTTATGGAAACTGTATCGATGAACCGAAATCGCTTCCAACAACACGACTACGAAGAACGACTGTCGAAGTAACTGACAGAGATATAAACTGCCGCTGATATATCAGCTTACCTTTGTTACTCATTACCACATTCTAACTCTTGGTTACAGTAGCACAATTTACTGTCATTGCCAATCGATACAGTAAGCGACTACCGTAAAGTTTTAAGTTAATGAGTCATCAAATCTTAGTAGGCGCTATCTAATCTAGGATACCAAAGCTTTTAAATTTAAAAACTGAAATAATCGAGTTTGCAAAAACGTCTTCCCCGTACCTATTTAATTAAGAAATTCTAAATAGGTATAACGTAATTTGTGTTTAATATTTAGTTATCTTGAGACTATTTGACAGCCTCCGTGGCGTAGCGGTAGCGAACGCGGCCGCTGCGCAAAGAGGCGCGGCTTCGATCTCCGCACAGTGCAAATATTTGTATCCATGAATATGAATATTAGCACTGATCTGGTCGTGCCTTGGAAAGTACGTTAAGCTGTTGGTCCCAGTTGCCATACGGACATCTAATGATAGTCGTTACGGGTTGTTGGAGCCATCAAAATTTCAACAATTGGTCTAACTGCAATGTTTCGATATCGCCTTTGGGCTGTGAAGGTCAGACGACAGTCGCTTCACGGAAAATATCGAAGTTTAGCCAAAATCAGCAGTTGGACTGGTAAAGCGGACCCCAGACTCCAATCCAAAGCTGTAAAAAGCTTCAGATGCGACTGGGATTAACGCTGAGATGATGATGATGATGATTTGGTTATCTTGAGAACAGAATGCAGCGCACAAATATTATTATTTTAAAACCGATTGTACACAAGGTACCTGTATTGTGACAGATAAAAAGATTTGATTTGGTTTGATTGGTAAAACGACGTCACAATAATAGGGTACCACCTATTACTGTGATGTCTGTCAGTCACCAATCTGTATTTCATGAACCGTGATTATAAGACAGTTGTAATTTTCATAGCTATAACAGCGAATACTAAAATCAGAATAAAATAAATATTTAAAAGGAGCTCCCGTACAACAAACGTCATTTTATAGACAACTAGCTGCGCCGCGCGGTTTCACCCGCGTAGGTTTCGATATGTTTTTTTTTTTATATGCTCCGCTCCTGTTGGTCGCAGCGTGATGTTATATAGCCTAAAGCCTTCCTGGATTAATGGGATATCCAACGCAAAAATATTTTTTTCAAATAGGACCAGTAGTTCCTGAGATTAGCGCGTTCAACCAAACAAACAAACATACAAACAAACTCTTCAGCTTAGTATAGAGTATAGATATGGAACCCTTCATACTATATCATCACTTGGTAATGAAACATATTACCATAAAACAAGGGGATACGGTTGAATTCCTCTTTATTATGGGTTTATAAGCTACTGGTTCAATGTTATGAAATCATTTCATCATCGCTGACCCCTCGACCACCGGCCGCTTGTTTTGCTCCAGTTGTAAGCTCATGACGGTCTTGATTAACGAGTCAACAAGTTTCACGACGCACGATCCACTTCTTGCGACAGTTATCCACTTTAAAAGATTGTAGTCGTTGTCTAATCTGCTAGGCAGTTGAGATAACCGGCGCGCCGGTCAGACCTGTCCCTTTATTGTTCCTCCCACGCCAACGTTGCGGCCTCCTCCTAGTCGCGACCACACGAAGGATATGTTTATAGGACTTAAAGAGCTAAATGAGGCATGTTTGTCGCATCAGTTACAACATATTTTGTCGGAAATTTGTTTTTCTTATGGCACAGCCTAGGGGCTAGGACATTTTAATTTATAATGCATAGAACAAAAGTACGTACACACATAAGTAAAAACATAAGTGCGGATTATAAACATTTACCAACTCATCAAAATGGAGTCAAGCAGAAATCATTCTATATCAAAGAAATCCTGACTTTAGAGACTGCTTCTGTGTGAGTACACATCGGCACACTGTGGTTACTGTGTGTGCTGAGCATTGGAAATTGAGCATCAATCGTGCTAAAATGAAGGATAAAAGTCGCACTAGCCCTTCAGGGATTTCCTTTATCTTAGTTATTAATCTTACCGCCACGCTAGTTTCACAAAACGTGAAGATGACAGACGACAAATGCGTGT
Source organism: Sesamia inferens (assembly GCA_037179545.1). Classification (NCBI taxonomy): domain Eukaryota; kingdom Metazoa; phylum Arthropoda; class Insecta; order Lepidoptera; family Noctuidae; genus Sesamia; species Sesamia inferens. Next base: position 31,989,996 of record CM073935.1, read on the forward strand.
CACCTACACACCACACTGACCCAAATTTGCTAATATACACGTACTTGTGGGACACGTCTCGGGCGATGAACCCCTTGTTCTTAGATAATAATCAGCGCTCCCTTTCACACAACACAAAGCTCCGTCATCATCCTTTTCTCTTCTAAATATTTAAATAGAGGGCACTGTTACAGTTACGCATGTTATCTTGCGGAAAAACAACAGGCATGAAACTATACAAATGCAGAGGAACGGCCAACACAAACATCGTTGTCTCTGGCGCGCTATATGAGACTTGTCGTGACGGACACATTTATTATTAATACATATATCGATAGTTCGTTTTTTTTTAATAATTATAAACTAGTTCTTGACCACAATCCCGCCTGATGGTAAGCAGACATGCAATTGTTGATGGTAAAACGCGTTAGTTTATTAAGCCTATTCACTCAAAAAAATTGAGTAACTAGGAAGACGGTTGAGCGAGGCGATGTAATGTTAAACCTAACAACACGACCAACGATGTTGCGCCAGAGGGAGATTGATCTGGAGACCCTCCGCGACCAAATTCCCGACACAACAACTATTGGTGCATCGTACCCGGCACAAATCGCAACACAACTGCTCAGACCCGTCCTCCGTACGGTTTCACCAGACATCATGCCGGGATACTACAATTCGCTTGGCGGCAAGACTTTGTCTGGTGAGTGGTAACTTCTGCCGGCAGCCAATGTTATATATAGCATTTAATTTGATTTACTCTCTTTGCGCTTAATTTAATTTGTATTGATTTTATTTCATTTGAATTTTCTGTTATTTGTTTGATAGGAGTCAGTGGGTCGATAGTATCAAAAAATAGGTTGATCGATCAGGTTAACCTACGCTTGCCGCGGTTTATCCGTGGATGGGTGACCATCTTTATACACTAAGACTCCACTGTGCCACGGAGAGCACGTTAAGCCATTGGTGCCGGGTGTTATTCTTACATCTATGACAGTAGTTACGACTAGTTAGGAGCCGAAAGTCTGACTATCAATGACCCAGTAACTAGGCTGTGGAAGTTAGATAGGCATTCGTTCCATGTGAAATATACCGATATTCAACTGAATCTGGTTAGACTGGAAGCTGACCTCAATATAGTTGGGAAGAGGGAAGGCAGATGATGATCTGTTTGAATTTGTTTTATGTGTGACGTTTTTATAGCATTATATACCTGAATAAGTTTTTCTAATATGTTTCTTTGATGTTATTTTTATAGCATTATATACCTGAATAAGTTTTTCTAAGATGTTTCTTTGATGTTATTTTTATGCTAATATTGACATCAGAAATATTTGCGCGGATTTAATGAATTTCTAATCGCTGTTCTGTTCGTAACGAGGCCTTAGTACTAATTTGTTTGTTCTTTATCTGAATGTCTTTCTATAACCTGGTTAAATGTTTATTTTCATATTATTGTAATGTGCGTTTTGTTCGTGCGGAATAAACATTCATTCTTATTTATTTATCAAAACACATTTCGTCAAAGAAGGGTGTTTGGTTAAATCAAATGCGAGGAACACCCGACGTTGGTCGACTCAGTCCAATGCGTAACGACTTCCGCTCCTCGTTCGTAGGGAGGCACGTGTCTCAGATATTTTACACAGCCTTTTTAACATCTTATATTTGTTTAACATTAACTTAATATTATAGTCGGGTCAGGCTTTAGGCGCTACCGTCATCCAACATAGGCATATGATTTGCTGGGTGACGCCACCTTCCGGCTACTTGTCTTCTTCTGAGCGCCCTTTGTGTGGTTCCGCATCGCTGCCAATACGGTGAATTTGTCGACTGCCTCGGATATCATGGCTTATCCTGCAGTAAAAATGCGGGCCGGATAGCACGATACACTTGCATCAATGATATTATCCGTCGCGTTATTGTAACCGCTGGGGTCCCAGCTGTTTTAGAACCCAATGCTTGGCGCATGCGACGATGGGAAAAGACCAGACGAAATTACCAGAATTCCTTAGATTAGAAGGTACTTAGGTAGCCCTTTATATATACATATACAGAGTGGTGCTGACAATACGACAATAAATGAAAACACGAACAATGCTGGTTCATAGGAATAATCCTAAACCATAGAAAAAACTTAGCATCAAAAATAAAATAATGAAAATTTCAAACAAACTAAATTGCGAAAAAATTGCACACGGAATAGAACATCCTTTAAAAATATTCAGGTTCACTGACCTCCGATCGGCGACAGCGCGATCCTGTATCGACTTGCTTTTTTCGCGCCATTATTATTAAAGTTTGGTACCGCAGGATGCGGCGGTCATTAACATGTAAGCGCTTCCTTACCAACATTTACATCATGTAGAAAATGTGAAAAATGAATAATAATTTCCTGTGACTAAACTAATGGACATTTTTATATTAATTTTTATGGGTAGATTGAGAATGTGTTGAGGTACACGATGTTTAATTTACTGTCGTATAGTCAGCACCACTCTGTATATAAATATAGTATAGTTGAAATAGTATCCCATAACAAAGTCTCGAACTTACTTTGGGGCTAGTTCTATCTGTGTGATTTGTCTTCATATATATATTTATTTATTTTATTCCATCTTCCAAGCACGGTGAGGTGTGCTGAGGCGGCTCCTCAAGATGCAGAAAACCTTGATGTTGATTGATTGTTGTAAAATTCCCTAACAGTAAATAATTTAACCTACAAAGAAAATGGCTTAATTTTAAAGAATATCAATTTCCTCACACAAGAATTTGATTCACACAAAGAAGATTTACCGAACTCGAACATCATTGAAATTAGCAAAAAATATTGTTACGAATGCACCTTATGTCGAGGGCATAAGGTTCAATATCGCGTGACATGCAGTGCGTAACTTTTAAGCCCTTTAACTCTAGATTTAGACATCGTATAGGTGCAATATAAAAACGCATTTCTAGATTTAAGGTGGCCTATCGAATGGTACAGGTTTCATCAATTTTGTCAACTAAGTGACGACATCGAAATTTCTAGAAGCCCGTTTCCGGGAATTACCGTAGGTACTTACCGAATGTACTCGAAGTTATGCGCTATTATTATTACGTCTAGACGACTCTGGAATGTTCGATCAGCTGGACTATATATAGCGCCGTGACGCCGGCGCCGAGTCAGTCTGCATTCGACTACCGATACGAAAACAGCGACAATTAAGAAGCGATCTTTGAGAATACCTACTGCGACAACTGTAACGAGAACATTGAGTAATACGTGAAGAAACATTTGTAGTGTTATTGTGTGTTTATAACACGGACTTCGTGGACGTAAGTGAAGACTTCGGTGCAACGTCAGCAACATTCTACTTGGCATTGCCTACAATCGACTGTACCTTCGTTGCCAATAAACTTCGTAACCCTTAACCGGTATTTTAGTACCCCTAGCCCGTAACAATTGGTGTCAGAAGCGGAATGCCGGTCACGCCAAGGGAAGACGAAAGAGTTCGCACGCGACGACAAGCAGCGATGGATTTGGCGCGTCAAGAGGAAGCATCGCTTGGTGTCCCTATACCCGTAGAAGATGCGGCCGTCGTACCACCGACAAATGTAAGTGCGCCCACTACCACCACTATTCCCGGCAGTAGCGGATTCGATATATCGGCGTTACTAGCACAAATAAAAAACATAGTAGCAGAATCCCAGGCCGAACTAAAACAATCCCAGGCAGAAACCCAGGCAAAAATAGACAAATCCCAGGCAGAAACTCAGGCACAAATAAAACAATCCCAGCAACTAGTATTAGAACTAAATGAAAAGTGGAAAGAAACCAAAGAAGAGGTTAACGAGCTTAAAATAAAAACAGCGCAACAGGATGCCCGTATCGACCAGCAAGACATGCGCATAGACAAACAAGATGCGCGTATGGAGAAACTAGACAGTACCATCATGGAGTTCTGAAGAGGAAATGGGAATCACCTAGTGGACAGGAGGTCGCCTTACAGATAGTTGTCCCCTGTCATAAGGTCGCGTCGGTGCTAAGGCAGGTGCACGACGGAGTATCCGGAGGACATCTAGGAGTGAAGAAAACCCTGGAAAAGGTGAGAAAAAGATTCTATTGGATGCATTGCCGCGAAGACGTAGAGGACTGGTGTAGAAAATGTGTAGCCTGCTCCTCAGTAAAGGGACCGCAAACGAGGGCCAGAGGTCGGCTGAAAGTGTACAATGTTGGTGCACCATGGGAAAGAGTTGCTGTCGATATAGCTGGGCCATTCCCTATTACTGAAGAAGGGAATAGGTATATCATCGTCATGCAAGACTATTTCAGCAAATGGCCAGAAGCTTTTGCAGTACCCAACCAAGAAGCTCATACTGTCGCCAAAAAGCTAGTTCACGAGGTGTTCTGTCGATTTGGCGTCCCCTTGGAGTTACACTCTGATCAGGGTAGAAATTTCGAGTCTTCACTGTTCCGAGAGGTTTGCCAACTACTCGGGATACATAAGACTCGTACAACACCATATCACCCTCAGTCAGATGGAATGGTCGAAAGATTCAACCAGACGCTAGAGAATCATTTGGCCAAAGTAGTGGAAGAACACCAGAGGGATTGGGACCAATACATCCCACTCTTCTTAATGTCATACCGCTCTGCAACACATGATAGCACAAATTGTACACCGGCGAAAGTCAACTTCGGCCGAGAAATTAGACTACCCATAGATGCACTAACCGGAACACCACCCGATACCCCTATCCTAGCCGTCGACTATGTGGCCGACCTACGACGTAAACTAGATGGAATACATGAGCTAGTGAGAGAGAATGGTCTGAAAACCAGCGAGAAAATGAAGATCCGATACGACCGCAAAGCTAACGTGCCCGGACTTGAAGAGGGAACTTTGGTATGGTTACATAATCCCATAAGGAGAAAAGGAAAGAGTCCGAAATTCCAAGCCAAATGGGAGGGTCCGTACACGATAGTTACGAGGATAAACGATGTCACCTACCGGATAAAGAAAGGACCTAGAGGGAAGCTGAAGATCGTACACGTAGACCGCCTAGCTCGCTATTATGGATCAAATCATGCTCGGGACGAGCACGACTAAGAAGGGGGCAATGTTACGAATGCACCTTATGTCGAGGGCATAAGGTTCAATATCGCGTGACATGCAGTGCGTAACTTTTAAGCCCTTTAACTCTAGATTTAGACATCGTATAGGTGCAATATAAAAACGCATTTCTAGATTTAAGGTGGCCTATCGAATGGTACAGGTTTCATCAATTTTGTCAACTAAGTGACGACATCGAAATTTCTAGAAGCCCGTTTCCGGGAATTACCGTAGGTACTTACCGAATGTACTCGAAGTTATGCGCTATTATTATTACGTCTAGACGACTCTGGAATGTTCGATCAGCTGGACTATATATAGCGCCGTGACGCCGGCGCCGAGTCAGTCTGCATTCGACTACCGATACGAAAACAGCGACAATTAAGAAGCGATCTTTGAGAATACCTACTGCGACAACTGTAACGAGAACATTGAGTAATACGTGAAGAAACATTTGTAGTGTTATTGTGTGTTTATAACACGGACTTCGTGGACGTAAGTGAAGACTTCGGTGCAACGTCAGCAACATTCTACTTGGCATTGCCTACAATCGACTGTACCTTCGTTGCCAATAAACTTCGTAACCCTTAACCGGTATTTTAGTACCCCTAGCCCGTAACAATATTATAAATTATAACGTAAAGTTATTAGTGTTATTTCATGAAATTTCCGTAAAAATCTCATCAAAAGTACGTGATCATCGCGCTTATTTTTAATTAATAATAAATTCCAGTCGAAACAAAGAAGCAACCAAAAAAATTCGCATGCACATCCGCCATGACAGTTAACAGTACACAGATAATGAATGTATTTTTATAATCGTTTATTTTTGTATAATAATGTCTGCAAAAGATTGTGTCCCACGGTACGCTGAAGGTCGTGATGCCCAATGCCACATGACAGTCAGCTCGTTGTGACAGAAATTGTCCAGTGTTGCTTCCGAAAATTATTAATGTCCGGAAGTGCGCGGACGCTGATCGCGTTGGATAATATGCGCATTAGTCTCTTGGCCTGTGCAGGAAGGAGCATTATTAACAATATTTTGATTAAAAAAAAACAATATTATAGTACCCGGACTATTCCAAAGTTATCTTTAAAACGGATATTAGGTGTTAAATGTGCTTGAAATAACTTTTCCAAAGACCATACATAGTTATTTAAAAATTCTTACCGTATACATTCTGCATAATTTAATATTTAATATATTTGACTCATCACCAGGGATTAAAGATTTTAGTCACGAATCAGAGATCACCAGTCATCTCCATAAACATTAAACATTTGAACTTGAACGATCAGTTTCATAAATAATCTAAAATTCTAAGTAGCTGTGTTTTACAAATTCTATGTTATAAACACTGAAGTAATTGGCCACGACGTGGCAAGCATACACAATCACACATGACGGATTCTATACCATTCTATTGAATTAAAAAACTACAGGAAACATGGAGTATTCCATGTTTGAAATTACTAATCGTTTTGTTACAGTGTGGGGGGACACCAGTCACCAGGTGGTATCGACAACATGGCCGAATGATATCATAAGCTTGTTGTGTTCCTAATGATATATGATAAAAACTACTCCATTGATGTGTTCATAAAAGCTTGTTTATAATGTGTGTATGTTGCGGTATCATTGATAAACTTGACGTTGGGTAAACCGCCTGCCAGAAACAAGACTGTACCTACGCCATATTTGCTACAGTTCTTGAGTTTTCATTTTGTCATTTGTGGCTATAATTGTTGTACAAACTTGAAGACTCTGCCTAACTGCATGAGAGAAAGCATGATTTTTAAAAGAGCCAAAAAAAATTTTTTTTTTTTTTTCAAAATTCCTTAGATACATTTTGTTGAGATAAATATTAAAAATATTTACATAACATTATGTAAAAGTGCATAAAGTAGGAATGGAAATAATTAGAAGGCATCAAAAAATTCATCTGCATCGCTGTCAACAGGAAATTTGCATAAAAAGGCTGGCAGCATTGCGACGTTGTAAGGCGATGCTAAAATTAAAATTAATTTATAAAACGTATGACACATTTGTTGTGGCTAGTTTCGCAAATTAATTACATTAGTGCAAATTGCTTTGTAAAACTTAAGCCCATTTCTTCATCGCCTATCAAAACGAAAAATCCGGCAAAGTGCGTGTCGCACTCACTCACAAAGGGTTCCGTACCATTGATTTATGTGTATGAAATAATGTTATTTTTATGAAAGATTACGCGGTAATAAGCGGTTTACGATTTACGAAGTATTAAAAAAAACTACTTCCTAGATCTCGTTCAAAACAATTTTCGTTGGTAGTTTTTATAGTAAATCATATGTTTTTTTTAGATTTTTCATTTTCTTATTTTAGAAGTTAGAGGGGGCGGGGACCAACTTTTTTCCACTTTGGAAGCGTCTGTTACGCAAAATATTCGGTTTAGAAAAAAAAATATTTTAGAAACCTCGATATCATTTTCAAAGATCTATCCATAGATACCCCACACGTATGGGTTTGATGAAAAAAAAATTGAGTTTCAGGTTTAAGTATGGGGACCCCCAATATTTCCTATTATTTTTTTATTTATGCATAAAAATCTTAATGCGGTTTACAAAATAGATCTACCTACCAAGTTTCAACAGTAAAGCTCTGTTTCGGAAAAAAATATCTGTGACATACGGACGGACAGACGGACAGACAGACATGACGAATCTATAAGGGTTCCGTTTTTTGCCATTTGGCTACGGAACCCTAAAAACGAGTTACTAAATTGGCAATAATTAAATAATCAAGAGGCCTAAAAAGGCCACTTTAAGCAATACCTCCAAAAGCGATTTTTTGAAGTCTCAGCAAGTTATTATTGCGACCATAATAGATGAATCACTTTCAATTAAATTCATATCATATTTAATGTTAATAATTATTACCGCATTAAAAAAATAGACCGTATTTACCGATAAGAATCCACATGTACAGTATGTTAAGAAAACCCTGTCCGACCCATAAGGATAATAAAGGTTAGGTAAACACATGACCAAATATAATATAACATTTTACGTAATCATCATAATACTAATACAAATGAATTTTGAAATAATCTTTTTTTTCCCGCGAATTAATTCCAATTTCCCCGAAATTTGGTAATTTTGAAGTGACAAAGTGAAAAGTGACAACACCGGTATTATTATGAGCGAATAGCAATGCGACCACGTGCCGCGTGCCCTGCCGCCCGCCCCCCGCGGGCGGCAGGCGAAGGGTAGTTAACGCACGTTTATTAAGTTACCTCTTTTTGCGAAATAATATTTATTTTTTTAGGGGGATTTTTTTTTTTAAGTTTAGCCCGGTTTTGTATGCATTAGTAGAATCAGTTATCGATACCTAACAACACCTTCACGGATCGGACAGGGTATTCTTAACATACTGTATATGTTGCACAGAAATAGTTTGTTAACATTTAACGATTTAGAATATTATTAAATTAATTATTTTCTGTAAGTAGGTTTGTTCGGATACTATTACATTTTTCTAAGTGTTCATAATGTTATCCTATTATGATTATACCAAACTGTCCTCTGTAGACCCCAGCACTAAAGGATCCTTTCAGTAATATTCCCATTTTCCTTGGTTCGTTAGTAGCAGCTCGCGACCTAGCTGCAACATGTATCACTATCAGTGTGGGAGTGCGTGGGAGTGGGTGAGGTGTTACGTATTCATGAGCGAGCGCCACGTGCTGCTGGTGTTGGCTGGTGGATGAGCTATGGACGACGGTGTGTACACACGGCCATGAGACCCTTCACCGATATGGACAAAGAGTTTTATATTAGTATTGGTTGATTGCTCCGACTCTATGCTACTTGTATGTAACATGCGAAAATGTGTGCACAACCAATCACTTCAGACAAACTTCGCATGCATAAAGAAGTTCCGTAAAAAATATATTATTAATCACTTACTTAAGTATAAAACCGGCCAAGTGCGTGTCGGACTCACGCACAAAGGGTTCCGTATGATTGATTTATGAAATTAAAGGATTTAAGTTATTTGTATCAAAGATTACGCGGTAATAAGCGGTTTACGATTTACGAGGTATTCAAAAAAACTACTTACTAGATCTCGTTCAAAACAATTTTCGTTGGTAGTTTTTACAGTAATGTACATCATATGCATTTTTTTTGATATTTTCATTTTCTTATTTTAGAAGTTAGAGGGGGGGGGGGGCAGCTTTTTTCCACTTTGGAAGCGTCTGTCACGAAAACTTTTCGGTTTAGAAAAAAACATACTTTAGAAACCTCGATATCATTTTATTTGTTGCAAATATTTATTTACATAAAGAAAAAGATGTATCATGATAACATTCATAACGCGTTATCTCAGTTACACAAACAAAGAGTACTCTTAAGGCGCTGTAAATAGCAAAGTTACTTAATTGATAAAAAAAAATACTATTTCATTACATAACTACCACCATTTCATAAAATATAACAGGTTTGACGAATAAATTTTGAAAATAATTATAATGAGAGGAATAAGACTGTCATTGTAGAGTACTAGATCGAGAAAAAAGCGTTTCTTCCTATAGGGGAAAATATTTTTTTAAACTTATGCTTCTACAAAAAGTCAAAAGTTTCTATTCACAGGTAGAATAATTATGGATGAAAACTTATTACTGTTTCATAAAAGAGAAAAATATCGTCTATAGAAAAACTGAGGAATAAAACAACCTTACCGTATGTATTGAGGCATTTTAGCCTCCTCTTTAACAATCTATAATTTTAGCTCTGATTTCCAATTGTTTTATCATTATGGTCAGTAGATCATAAGAACAAAATATTAATTTCATTCTTATGAAATTGTCTTGAATGGGTCTTCTTTTTGCAAATTTGAGAATACACTCATTTTGTTCTGCCTTATAACGAAACCCAAATGTGCGAAGAAAAACACTGAACGGTGTCCTCCGTTTGGGCAGTGCCTTAAGAAGACTTTTTTATTGATTTTAATTAGCGGTTATGTATTTTTTTAAGCAACCCATATATTGTTAGTACGAGTACGGTAGGTACATAAAAACAACTCCATTTTAAACAGTGCGTGACGTCAGCCCATCGCAAGAAATTGTAACTACTGGTAATGTAGAATAAGTATAAATCAATGATATCCCTCTAGTTATTGTCACGATCGATCTAAGGAGCGCTTATGGACAAAAACTTAATTTCAAGGACCTAGAATTAAGTCATAAGTCATAACATAACATATATTTTATAAATAGACTAATGTCTTAACATAACGCGACCATCAAGCCTGTTTTCCCGAAAGTGGAACTATTTGTAAGCAACCAAGCAGAGTGTTCTACTAAACAAGTAAATGAGGCGAGCCTGCACTGATCCAGATCTCGGGCGTCTGACTTTGAACAATTTAATTCTCTAAACCTTTCAGAACATCGACGCAATCTCAATTTTAAGTGCAGCCAAACCTGGTATTATATATACCATGTAATGAGTTTTCCAAGATTTCTATTAAGTATCACGTATTTATTAAAGTGTTGATAGTACTGGGAAAGAACGTAAATCTAAAATTCAATTTATAGTTATTACGACTTGTGTTTACCGCTGAAGGCACTCGCGGCTAAACAATGAGTCGTTTTAGATACAATACCAGTTTTTGCGAGGAATGTGATACCAGGCTCTAAAAGATAATGAGGAGGTGGTATCCGCTTGTCCAGCAGAATAGGAGACCCAACAATGATGAATGGCATAAAAACGCCGAGGTCGACTACCACCTGTTGTCAACATTTAAATTAAAATAATTCTTCACACTACCTGTTGCCATAGTATTTATCAATTAATTTTTAGGAAATTAAAACCTTGCTTGCTTAATTGAGCCCACAAATGACTATTACATGAATTAAGTGGTTTTTAATTAAGCTTTTGTAAGGAGTAAAACATTCCTAATTGCAGTTAGAATACAGTCATGCAGATTTAATTAAAAGTGTACGTAATGATTTATTTCTGAATTGGTGTTTTTTTTTAATTAATTTATAAACCAGCGCTTGACCGCAGTCCCGCCTGATGGTAAGCAGTGACGCAATCGTTGATGGTAAAGCGCACTAGTTTATTAAGAGCCTAATTCACTCTAGCCTTGAAGACACTCAAATTGTAGTCCGACGGAAACACCGCAAACTGTTCCAGTCCCTCGTTGTACGCGGTATAAAGGAGGAGGCGAAACGCTTCGTCCGAATCGTAGAGGTGTTAACAACAGAATTGTGGAAACTCGCCCTACGACGGGTCGTCCGATGGTGGAACTGAGATGGGGGAATTAAATCATTCAATTCCCTCGCACACTCACCAAAATGTATCCTATAGAACACCGAAAGGCTGGCTACTCTACGCCTGTGCTGCAATACTGCATTGTGGAATTCAAAATTGTGTTAGATGTGGAACATGCACAATGTGAGCAAACGTGCCAACCTGTGCAGGAGCAGGAATTTGCCGCGTGATGGATGGCCGTGTGGGAAGCGCAGGGATCTTTAACGCCAAGCAAAGGCACCACTAATTTGTATCTTAAAATTAGTTTTTTTTTGCAGTGTTTAAAATTTCAATACTAGAACTGTCAAGCTTTAATTTTATTTTACGAATATAATTATCTGATGTTGACAAAATCAATCAAAAAACAAATGTAAATACCACTATACCTACTTTATTTTAAAGTTCAGCAATGTTTATAAACAGCTTTTAAATAGGCTATTCTTCTCTTTCCATTTGAATATCACTGAAGTTTTACATAGGCAGATCGAAGATTGTGTTCCCTTTAGATATTAATAGAAATTTCTTAAAGTTAAAAAGTTATCAGCGAGTGTTTGAGCATACATTTTTTTCATTTAAACATCACCCTCAATCTTAATCATCGTTTATAAATAAAGCCCTAAAAATTGTCTGTATAATACAATAAGATTCTTCCCTGCATGTAAATGTTAACTGTCTACTACTGATAACATAACCGTGCCTACCTACCTAACCTACCTCTTGAGGGGAAAATAAAACAAAGCATTACACTATCGTCATTAATTACCTACTTATTTTTGTGACTGCATTCAACATATCAATACTAAAGGATTGGATATACTTGTTAGCATAAGTCCACAAAGACCATACGCCTTGTAACTTGCTTATTACAATTACTTACAAACAGAAGCCTTGAAAATTATACGAGTGTATTTGGTTCATTAATCCCTAAGTTAGAGAGTTATGTGAGCTCTGAAAATGATAACGTTCGTAAGAGGTTGCTCATGGGCATCTAGCAGAACATCAAACAAAGTATAAACGAGGACTTATCTCTAAATTTTAAATAATCCACGCAGTACACAAAATATACGGCGTGATTGCCAAAAAACCGCGTGCGTCTATAGCACACAAAGATTACTCACTCTAAAAATTTTACTTGCCCCCTTAAGCCAGAAGCTGGGTATGATCATGAGGTTGCTCGTAGTCGCAAACACTATCGTTAAGTTCACAGTGGCACATAGTGACTTAATAACACACACAATACCGTGTAATTATACATAGTTACTATAAAAACCTTGCTTGAAGCGATGGCTCACTAAAAAGTGGTCTTTTGTCGTCTAAACTTTCAAACGGCCACTAATGATGACTTAGATGTTAGACATCGCTCGTTCATTACTACATTACTAATTATTTGTAATTATTATTACATTATTTGCCGCGATTAAGTTGCAGTAATCAATCAAGCAATATTGTCAAAGTAAGACTCTACACTAAACAATTGCTAACATTGCCATTGACCTAGGGTCTGTGGAGGCATCCCCCATGCCTCCACAGACCCTAGGTCAATGGTGGTCAACTGAGAGTAAAGTTCACTCATCCTCCGTAGAAAAGGGAGGATCCTCCAACCAGACGGGTGTAATGTCTGGCGGGCACTTGCCCGATGGTTGAAATTGGCAAGTTGTATGTATGCGAATTGCACGGTAAACTCTGATTGCGAAATGTAGAATTCGTGTGACGTCAATATGATGCTTTGTTCATTTTTGTGGTGTTTATTGGTACTGCTACAGGTCTAAAAGGCCACTTCGGTGTAATCAGAATAGGATAACATTATGAATAATATTCTAAATGTAAAATGGTCGCAATCTGACAATTCATATTATTTTCCGTGTGCAATTTAGACAAAAATTTTCATTCCCGGAAAGACCCGGAACAACTACTTGTAGGAAATACAAGTAGTTGTTCTGTTTCTGGCTCTTTGTGTATGCGAGTTTAATGTTTGTAAATGCCCCCACGATATTGTTTTCCCCACACTAGGGGAAAACAAATGCACCCACGTTGTATAGCCAAGGAAAGGGAAAACAAATTTATTATTAAAAAAAAATTCCATCACGACATTCATCTATTTGACAGTTTTATTTATCGATAAAATTACGATTTTTTTATGCGGTAATATTACACCAAATATGATATGAATTGAATTGAAAATTATTAAGTTTTTATGTGTCATTCTACGAAAATTAGAGGAATTACTAATGTTTTCTTGGGAATTCCGAAAATTAATCGCTTTTAGAGGTATTGAAATGAATATAAAATTATTCGACCTTTTTAGGCCGCCTGGGACCCTAGTCTGCTGTTACAATAGTGCCAGAATGGTTGATCAATGATCTCATAAGTCATAATGATCAATTTTGACAAATTTCGTAATCTACTAACAAAATGCCATCATTATAACTTTCCGGTGGTCAAACATTAATATTCCACTCCATATTAATGAATGTTCAAATTGAGTAGTAGTTTTTAAAAAATAATTTCGTCTAATGGGTTTCATAATAATGCCAATACGGCAATATTAATCTATTACTATTTCATTACAAGACGACTGAGATAGTAGATCGATTATTATGAATTTAGTAGATTACGAATTATCAAGCACAATTTCAATGGAATCGTGTTGGAATGACATAGCAGACTATGGCGCCTGTGCCTCTACCATGAGTTTAAAGCTATAGTATTTCACGAGACTCGCTAGCGACTACGGTAAATATTTTGTATGACAAATTGGACAGCGCCTCTGGCGGTCACTTACGGAACTAAATCGGTAGTATGAGTTTACAAGCAAATACCTATCGAATAAAAACTCGCTAGCGACTGTAGTTTTAAGCAACTTCACTATGAAAATCGGTACCATGAGTTACATATTTGACAGATGCTATCGAAATAAACTGTTACTACAGCAGTAAAGTAACTCACTAGCATATTGAACGGTGAAAGTGTTGTGAAGAGTTTAAATAAAACAATATTTATTGATTTGTGTTTAAATACAGTGCATAAATATGTCCGGCAGAGCATATTTAGTGTGGGATATGTTAGCTACGGCTGCGTATGAAGACGAACGACGCGATCAAGGACGTTTTCAAGCTTCTATACGAAAGTGTCTTGGAGATCCACTTGAACATATAAGTGATAATAATTTCATTAAGGAATATAGGCTCAATAAAGAGGCTTGTGTGGTCTCCTAAGAGTTCACACAAATTTGAAGTCTTCACAAAGGGTGTCCCTTGAATCGAAGGTATGTTACATTGGTTCTAAAAATCATTGTTAAAACTTACTTTTGTACATACAATTCATAGTAAATATAAATACTACCTTTTTCAGGTTTTATGTGCATTGTTATTTTATGCACATGGGAGCTATCAGCGAGTAACTGGTAAAGCTCTCCATTTTTCTCAAGAAGCAATGAGTGTATATAATCAAGAAGTCACAGAGGCATTGAACAATCCTTTTATTTTTAAAAACTTTATAAAATTTCCAACCACAAGACAAGAAAGGAATACCGTAGAACAAAGGTATATAACTTATCTAATAAACTTGTCCACAAAACTCAATTAACTTTTCCATGTTAAGTAAATATATTTTATTTACAGTTTCTACAACAAATATGGCTTCCCAGGAGTTATAGGGTGTATTGATGGAAGCCACTTTAAAATATTTACACCAAACAAAGAAGAGGAGCATCTATATTTCTGCAGAAAACATTATCATTCTCTTAATGTGCAAATGGTTGGTATTTTGAATGACATATCTTGTTAATAGGTGTTTTTGCTTAATTTTTTAAAGATTTATGTTTTTTATAGTTAAACTGGAAATTCAAAGAAATGTAAGCAGTATCACTTCGCATAAAATACATAGAACTAAATTATTTAGCTATTTGTTTGTTGTGTATTACATAACATTGCACTAAAATTCAATGTTCCAGATCCTGAAGATGATATTGCTGAAGAACAACAAGGTATTTTAGAAAAATAAAATATAGGTACAGATAAGTATTTAAATTAAAATGTATAAGATAACAACAGTTGTGTTTAATACTTGCAGAATCATTTGAACGACATGAGGTTGTGTTGGAACATGAAAGTACCAGTGATATATTACTCAGGGGACGCACATTACGGGATCAAGTGGCTAGAAGATTTTCCGAAAGGCCATGATTTCATACAATTACATTTATTAGAGTTATTCTTTTACACAATCTATGTAGATTAAACTGATTATGTAGATTGTAGATTATTAGACTAAGGAGGCTTTATAAGTTGTTTTATTTATTTTAATATACTTCATTAAGATCAAGTTGCACCTATTTATTTATCAACCCTAATAGTGTTCTAACACTATTACTAGCATAATATATGTGGACAACCCCTTCCAAAAACATTATACATATAGACGCCGGAAAGCGATTTTGTCGTATCTCGAAAAAAGGCAATTTGTTTTTATTGCATAATTGAATTCAGAAAAAAATAAGTTTAGAAAAAGTTGTCGCGTCGTATCATAAAAAGAAACATCGTAGGAATATGTTGATCAGACCGTCCGACGCAGATTTTTTTCTTTCAATCAATTATGCAATAAAAAATACCCTCTTTCGAGATACGACAAAATGGCTTTCCAGTGTTGATATATCCCCTTATTCATAAAAACTGCTTAAAGTTAACTAGTGATTAGCGATTCTTTAATCATACATTTTTGACCTTGTAACGTCACTTAACTTAAATCATCCTTTATTAATAAACACCACAGTGTTTAAGGGGTTTATTCATAATGGATTATTAAAATTAAGTGACGTGCAAGCGTCTAAAATGTATGTTTAAAAAATCGCTAATCACTAGTTAACTTTAAGCAGCGTTTATGAATAAGGGGGATAGTCTTACACTCTACTAAAGCATCATGGACAGATAACCATGAAGCTTAAGTAGTACTAACACTAGTACTTAGTGCATGGAGCATAGTGACGAGATGAGTAATTTTACATTAATATTGTCGCCATAATAAACAGCCCTTTCATTAAATAAATATATATGGATAAATCACACAGATTGAGCTAGTCCCAAAGTAAGTTCGAGACTTGTGTTATGGGATACTAACTCAACAATACTATATTTATAATAGATACATATATAGATAAACATCCAAGACCCAGGCCAATCAGGAAAAGATCGTTTTACCATCATGACCTGACCGGGGATCGAACCCGGGGCATCGTCACGTCGCAGGCAGGCGTGTTGACCGCTGCTTCACGGAGGACGACTAGAAGACGGAGGAAGACTAGGGGGATGCCTATGACGCTAAAATGTTAATTAAAAGAGCTTTTGTGTATATTTAAAGATAGTTCTTTATTTATTTATACAGTAAAAATATTTAGGTACATAATAAAAATGTCAGTAAAATTATAACAACATAGATACTAAAAAGCTAAGAAAAATAAACCTTAGAATTAATTCTATGATTATCATATCAGTATCTTAAACAAAAAAAAAATACTAGGAAAATCAGAATTTAAATTTTAACAAAATGTGATAGTAAAACTAATCATAAGAAAAGTAAAAAAAAAAAATGCTTTGACTCCTACCTGTTTCCTAAATTATTACCAATATTTCTAAAAACTTCTAAAAATTTATCAAATAAATCTAACCACCTTTCTTGCATGCTTAATGCTAATTCCCTAACCCTTTCTTTCCCTTTCTGCTTCCTGCTGGAAGACTCGCCATTCGGATCTAACAAACGCTTATCTAGCTAGATCTAATTGGGTCGGTGTGCGAGTCCTTCTGTGAATCGGAGAATTCAAATTTTGAAGTCGACCTCTTCGTTGACGACGAGGGGTGGAGGGCAAAGGTGTGGGGTTTTGTATTGTGCGATTTTCTTGAGGCACACCAATGCTCGTCGTGCTCATCTCTCTCCTATTCCCATGTAGGTCTGTAATAAGAAATAAAATTTTAATATAATATACATGTTAAAATGTTATTTTTTAATAAGTTTTAAAGTTACTTATGTTGTTATGTAAATGTAAAAAAAACGATTGAGAACTAATAGTATAAAAAAGAGACTGGTGATAATAATTTATGAAAATAATTGAACCTGTCCCATACCATATATGTCAATGAAACAACTTTAGTCTTTACCTGTGCCTATATGTGCTTCTTCTGGAGGTACACTACCCACCAACCTTGGCTCTTCAATTGAGGCACCATGTGCAGATGGAAGTCCCGTGGAAGAACCAGGTTGGTTCCAATCTTCATGTGCTGTTTTAAAAATATAACAATTAATTATTACTTATTTACTGTAGACACATATACATATAAACTCACATATACATACAACCAGAACCAGAACATCTACTTGTAGGTCATATAAATATTATTTCCGTGCAGGAATCGAACTCGCGACACGCCGTGCAGCAGTCAAACAGTTAACCATTACGCCAAGCGTGCCATCATTACTTGCACACTTATAATTTAAGGAAAAACATTAAGCAGCAGTAGTTAGCACACTTCAAGCCCAACCTCATCAATAGTCAAAATGCCTGTAGCAGCCTGTGTGCGTAGCTACTATACGAAGAACTCTTTCTTCTATATCAGACAGTTTAAGCCTACAAGCTGGACCACTACCAGTTCTCTGTGCAGATCTATGTATGCGACTAGCTTCTCTTTTTGTGTTATTTTTTAAATCACTCCAAACCTATAGTTCATGCACAAACAAAAGAAAATCAGTAAAAGCTACATATAGATGAATAAAAATCAAAAATAATTGTTATGCAAATTATACAATAATGAAATAATGTAACCAACAACATAATTAGTATATAAATAGTGTGTGTAGGTATATTTATACATACTTTTCTCCATTTCTCTGCCGTCTTAGTGTCACCATTATCATCTGCATTTAAAAGGTCCCTTAATTCATTCCATCTTAGGATATTATTTAACCTTCATTGTGGACCGTCACAGGGTTTGCTGAAATCACCATATCTAAAAATAAACATTCAGATAAAAAAGGCCACTTGAAGCGACGTTGCATTCCTGCAAAGCACTTTAAAACAAATATTTTGTTTTAAGTATAGCAAACTGCTGTAATACGGACTCGATATATTATAACAAACTTTTGAGACTTATTAATTAAGCCGTGGGACACTAATAACGTCAATAACTGATTTAAAATATTGGCAATAAGGTCCTGAGTAAATAATTATAGACATGCACAACGCACATTATTAACATTAAATTAAAATTAAAAATTAAACAATATGATAAATACATACTTTTCCATGTATTCCACCAGTAATTGGAATCATGTTGTAATAATAGCTCAATGGTTGCACTGGTACGCATTTTGTATCCACTTCTTGAATTATTTTTTTTCTTCTAAATAAACTTTTTACGTTTCACAACGTAGCTTTTCAAAGTTCACTTTCGCAGCCACCGCGGTTATGGTGACTTTGACGAATGACGTATAAAAACATGGCGTCCGACCACACTATAATACATATAAGTTTAGGAACACATTTACTTGTTACGTCTACAAATAAAAAATCGGCGTTTCAAATTGGTAGGGTTTTTAGGGCCATCTGCCTTCTCTACCTTTCACTCAAGCTAGAAAGAGATAGCAAATTAAAGTGTGAAGTTAGTTATATTGCGGTTTTTGTACCAACATAAGCACTCGAGAACTACATAAACAATCGAAGTGTCGCTAGCGAGTCCGTATGACTCATGGTACGGGTTTAAATGAAAACTATTCGAAGGCATGTTTACTCGATACCCACTACGGTAAGATGGTGTAGTTTTTCGATAGTAACTCATGGTAAGGGTACTGATCATTTAATTAGTAAGATGCGAATCTTTGAAAAATATTGTGTAAAATGCCAACATTATCACAGTTTAATATCTATAGCGATACATCGTCACAGCTAGCGACGGCTAGCTAGCATGCAGATTGCAGGCTACAAAGAGGAATGCCAACGTTAACGTCTTCATTCATTGTGCTCCTATCGCTTGCAGCCGATTTAGGGCTCAGCAAGTTGGCACGTGACGATACCAGCGATGAGAAGGGAGAACACCAGGCATGTTTACTGCCAAGACTTTTGTAGTTCAAAGGGTTGGTAAAACTAAATAACTGGTCATTACTTGCGTGAAGATGCTGGGCTGCAGTATGTTTCCCTAACCATCTCATCTTGTAAACTTATGAAGTGTGCGTGGAGAATGCTGTCATTTCCACTAATTCTAGGGTTGGACACTATTGTTAGCTCATTTGCCCAAAATTTCACGGTGACATTTTTACGGAGTCCATCGAATGGCTGTTTCTGGAAAACAACGAAGAATTTATTCAATTCAATTCAACACCACTGATGTAACGGACAGATTCTAGACAAACCGCAAATTGCGTGAAAGTTATCAGTTAAAGAAAATAAGATTGTTTTGAATTAAAACAGTTAGATTAGAAATGAAGTTATTTCTTACAATACCTACCTACTTTTATTAAGTTATGTGCAATAACTTACTCTTATCCTTACTAATAATTATTATAAATTGGAAAGTGAGTTTGTTTGTTTGTTTGTTCCGCTTTCACGACATAACTACTGAACCGATTGCTTTGAAATTTTGCACACGTTGTTAGTCTTTTTATCCCGGAAAAATTTGATATTCCCGAGTGGAATCTAAAAAGCGCGCCGCGGGCGGAAAGGTAGTAGAAAATAAGTGCTGCGTTTTTGTATTGTCTTTTTAGCACTTCTGACAAAATATGGCTAATGGTGCTGATTGTGATATTTACATACTATTACTAAACTAATATATGTTTAGTCCGTTTCATTCTTTCTATTCCATTAAGAAAAGGCCTGAAGATAAAATATTAGTTTAGTACAGATTAGACGCGATTAAAAACTTGGCTACAAATGAAGTCGGTTAAAAATAGCTCAATTTACGTCAGATACGGACTAATATAAGCGGACTAAACTGATAATACTTATCTTCTGTCCTAAAACGTGCACTGAAGTTAATTTTAGTTTAGTGTGTGAACAAGATATTCGGGACTATGCAAAATAAATTGGGCGTTTAGTATAGTTGTACACGGTGAGTGCCGTATTTTGTCTGAGTACACATTACGACTGCAAACATATCGACAATATTCCATAAACTGATTAACGAATTACTAGAAGTTCGAGTACCTGTAGCCGGTAGTTTACCTGACACGGACAACAGACAGTAGATAATCATTGCAGTACCTTGTTACCGACAAATGGTGCGTTCAGCGGTACCAATGTGGAACATCATGGTATCGCCATCGCAGGTATTACCTTGTGCTAATGTAGTTAAAGACGCCGAGATAGCTTAGCGGATTAGTTCTCTGAAGTGGCAGTGGACGGGGCACATAGCTCGTAGAGCCGATAGCCGATGGGGCAGAATGGCTCTTAGCGTACCGGCAAGCGCAGCGTCGGGCGCCCACTGACTGGATGATCTGACTAAAATTGCAGGGAAGCGCTGGATGCAGGACGCGTTCTGCGTATGTCCAGCAGTGGACTTCATGTGGCTGACATAATGATGATGATGATGATGATGAATGTGGTTATCGTACTTAAGTAAAATGTTATAATGTTGTGTAATTTAAACATTTATGATGGATGGTTAGCCCATTTTCGAATGCAATATGCTGAATATGCGGTCGTTCTCCAAAACACATTTTGAAATCTTTACTTACTTACTTTTTAACTACTATTCAATCGCAGTCTGTTAATGAGTTAGGTAGGTAACTATGTACTTACATTCTGTTTGTTAATATCACTTGTCAGAACAGTTTCAAGTAGCTCACTTTCAATTAGAATCGCGTGGTATTCACGCTGGACTTACGAAACGTTTGCCTTCCAAGTAGAAGTTACAACTATTTTGACAATTTTTGTACATTGTTTACAGCATTGCATAAAGAATGCGTACCGAATTAATTCTATTCGTTGGATATCACTTGAAATCGTGAATTAATTCTGACTTTGACTTAGGCAAGGCAAGTGTCAAATCTTCCAACAGCACATTAGGGTAATGTTATGAAAAGCAATAAAGCCTAATATCGCAGCCTAATTATCATCTTATCGTTCTGTCATTAACTAAGTAGGTATATTCTTAGTCACGTGGAGAGACGCCGGCGCCGCGCGACGTGACATAATGAACTACATATTATCATAATAAAATAATGAAAATAAGTTCTTCTTACACACATTAATATTTTGTTAGCTGACGACGGAAATCCACCATAAATTTAATATTAATTAATAGCATTTCATTATGTTCAAATTAAATCCGCCTTTATTTTAATTACTTAATTTATATTTAATAATGGAAATGAGCGAATGGAATACCTAGTGTTACGCAATTCATGAAATTATCTACCTAGAACTAACGTTTGCCGTGTTAACAAAACTATTTAATTGTAAAGCCTATTTTACCTTACTAATTAAAAAGTAGTGGATTTTTTTACGAGTAGGTAATAGTTACAACTTGATAACTTTACTGCGATGAACTTATTAATTCAGAAATAAAAATTAACATCATCGACAATGCAAAATGTGGTAAAATTCCAAACATGACATCAAACACTACTATTGACATGTAACTCTCAAATCTACCCCCAAAAATTATAAATGAACTTACCGAAATGCTAGTGTTCCGGACTCTCGGTCAGCACATAACTGCAGTTCCACAACAATGCACACGGTAAACTATCACTCACTAATTAGTTCATTCATTCAAATCAAAATAATGTAACGTTTCTAAAGTCCGCGTGAAATATTTCGATGCCGGGCGTCACCGGTCACGATGTCGCGTATGCGCCTGACAAACGAACGTGCACACTCCACGGCGGCCGCGTGCGATATGACACTAGCGGATTGGTTGTGGTTCGGTTGGTCGTCACTCGTCACTCGTCGACAACCGGCAATCGCACTTCACTCGCGGATTTCCGATACGCGCCGGGCATATCCGCGCGACGGGGTATTGCTTCTCGTAGCCTAGTGTTACACCTTCGAGACGCATATCAGCTATAAATAATTTTAATGTCTTTGGCTATAAATTTATAGCTGATATGCGTCAGTACGAGCAACATCACCCCATAGTTAGGCTTTTAAATATTGCCGCTATGGCTGACAGGCTGAGTGGCCAAGTAAGGCCGAAGAAAGGACTGTTTACTGTGAAAAGGATCTCGAAGGTGAAAAATGGAAAAATGTTAGTTAACAAAACATTGTTCGCACAGACAAATAAATCTGTCTGTGCGGATAATTTTTTGTCAACAAACATATTTCGAAGTTAAATCTTCTTTAGAATCATTGTGATTTTAAAATGAGATAGGAAGTATTATACCTATAGTTATCGACTCTCTAGTTATTTTTTTCTGAACAAATCTGTCAAATATTATACCTACTAATAAAATAATTATCTAACCTTGTTTCACTATCATCAGTTTGGATTCGTAATTTGGTATGTACGGACAACAGCAGGTCAAGCTATGCGAAACTGTCAAGTATTCGCAAGCAACCTTGAGCCTTAATGTTTTGGAAATATGATAAAAATCATATTTGCCACAATAGCGGCGGTAAGTGCCACCCTCTTTGAGGAGTGGTGCCACGGCGCCCTCACCTTCCGCCGGACGCAGCTCCTCACCGGACACGGGTATAAGGTGGGAGGAAACGCCAGGGTGTTACCATTGTGTGGATTGCCCTGAGGATACGGTGGGGCATACGGTGGAGGTCTGCCCGGCTTGGGTAGAGCACCGCCGTGTCCTCGTAGCGGCGATCGACGGCGATTTCTCGCGCCCCACGGATCCAATCTCCATGGAGGAGTCTTTGTTCCTCACCTCTTGCTTGCCTTTGTTGGCCGATCGAAGTGGGGATAACAAATAACACAAACACAATGGTGTTCAATATTTCTTCAAAAATCCTTCCGTATATCTCCTCTTCTTATACTTCAAAAATCCTTCCGCTTGCCTTTCGTTTAGTAGTCCACTTCACATTACTTGCATAATATCGCCCCAGCAAGCCTTGATGATTAAAAATTCCGTGCGTTTATCAACACATCTGAATACAACA
Organism: Sesamia inferens; assembly: GCA_037179545.1. Classification (NCBI taxonomy): domain Eukaryota; kingdom Metazoa; phylum Arthropoda; class Insecta; order Lepidoptera; family Noctuidae; genus Sesamia; species Sesamia inferens. Next base: position 32,013,444 of record CM073935.1, read on the forward strand.
TGTCGGCGGGGCGGAGCGCCAGAGCCCGAGATTGCAGGGTGAAACGCCGCACAAAGGTGCCGCCGCCGGCGCGTCAAATCACCTACGTTTCGCTACAATCTTTATGAACTTGTTCTATGAGCCTCGAGGAGCCGACGACACTCTTGTTTTGTTGCTCTTCGCGACATTAACTATAGTATATATATACCGTCGTACGGCGAGTTTCCACCCTTACGTTGTTAACACCATTACGATCCGGACGAAGCGTTTCGCTTCCTCGAGGGACTGGAACAGTTTGCCAGCGGCGGTGTTTCCGTCGGACTACAATTTGAGTGTCTTCAAGGCTAGAGTGAATAGGCTCTTCATAAACTAGTGCGCTTTACCATCAACAACTGCGTCACTGCTTACCAACAGGCGGGATTGCGGTCAAGCGCTAGTTTATAATTTTATAAAAAAAAAGTATCTACAGATGAGGATCTACTCCACAGAAATCAGTTTGAAAATTTGAACTCGTGAAAATCCCAAGGTCCTTCTTCTACAAAGTCCCTTTTATTAACCGACTTCAAAAAAGGAGGAGTTTCTCAATTCTTCGGAATCTTCTTTATTTTTTCAATAACACTGTCGCATCGTTTAATTTGTTTTTTGTTTCTTATGTTCTATTGAATTATATTATGTCTTGTATTATAATTGATGGTTAGATCTATAATAAGTATGTATCACGTATTCACGTACAACTATCACCTGTTTGCGTTCGTTAAATCGTTACCAACAAAAAAAAAAAACTTCTAACTCGGCTGGTCACTTAGAACAGGTTTGCGCAGATTGCACACTCTTTCAGTATTATACTTGCTACGTTTAGTATACACTTGCATTTATACATATGGTACCAATGTATGTATGTGTGTAAATACTGTAAATAGTATGACACGTGTTAAGGATATGAACCCCGTGGCGGCAACAGGTGCGGCGAGGAGCGCACAGGCATAGGGTGCGCCGCTGTGCTATCGACCTTGCTGCTAAATAGCTGATGCAGAATGTTAACTAGACATACCCCTTCTTTCTTATATCTATGACTTATCCCTATATGTTACTCCATGTTATAAAATATATTCTTTCAGGCGTTCTTGTATCCATCAGGATCATTATGTATGTTCCGGATAGGTGCTAAAAACAAACACAACATCTAATAACTACGTAAGTAGTTATAAATTAATTATGTATTGAATTTTCGAGATTTATTTAACATACACTGATTTATTAAAATTTTTATTAGCTTAAATATATATGTTTACTCGCATGTAACTAATACCAACTCGTTACTTAATTTCAAAAATATAAATTAATGTATAAAGTAATTTTCACTACGTGATCTACTATTTTATCAATCGCATCTAATAAATTCTACAGTGCAACAGCTACACTGTTTTAACTCCATCGTTGTGTATTGAACTTTTTTATACATAGAAGACACTAGGAAATGGTAAAAGCATGCCAATTTTAGTTTACGGGGAAGTAATTTATGTTGCTTTGACAGTTCATAAAGTTCTGATTCTCAGCTCATGTCAAAAAACCTATTTTGGTTTTGAAAAAAGGCAACTTGTGTGTATTAGACCTTCTGCACCATTTTATTTCAAGGTACAATTACACACCCATCAGCTGTAGAGGGGAAGGTGTCTGCACTTACACCATCGGTTCTACATAATGATATTACTTGTGTCCATTACATGTGGCCAATTCACCAGGGTGCGGCCGCGCGGCTGTCTGGATGAAATATTGCACGTCGTTCTTCAGTTTCATACTCACGTTGAATGCTGTTACAATGTTACTGAAATATGCTATCGTTGTATTACTCACACTTGTCCTTGTAAATGTAGAATATTTTACTCATTCAATACTTTTTACATAAAAGTCTATCTGACATCGTAACGCAAACTTCGCGAAAAGGCTAGACCGCATGCCACTAATAAAATTATGATAGTCATTTATGTCGATAATGAACCGTTACAGAAATAACAATGTTTAAATAAAAAGTGTCGGCTCGGCCTTTGAACGTTGCAAGCGTGCCGCCGTGCGGGTTTGTAGGTATGACGTTGATCCCTGATGAGAACTCTATTAATTCAGCTGATAAGATAGTTTTTCGTGTTTTGTTTTCATTGCGCTTTTTTGTGTAATTAGTTAATTAATTAATTTTTACTTTAAAATCTTATTGGGTTATAAACGGTTGTAATCTTGTTGGGTTATTATGAACTATCTAAAGTGAAAAAAACTACATATATATTTTTTTTTAATCATGTAAAAGGCGACGAAAAATACCACCACTGGGTGGTTCAGAATCATGTACTGGATCCATGGTACTCGTTTGTGCGTCGATGTCAGATACACCCTTTACAATGATTTCAGAGTTACCTCGCTAGGTGCATAAATATTAATGTAAGTATAACAAACACCTACCTACGGCTTCGACTGGTAATAAATATACAAATCGCGTGTGGGCATCAGCACTTTTAATAAGTACCTAAGTACCTAATGAACGATAAATATGATGAATTGCTCCTTGACACTAGATTGTCATAGCATCTTAGCAGTAATATTTACACTATTCATATTCATGCGTATCAGTGAGGCTATTAGCGAGGTTCTGTAGTAAACAGGCGCCCACGCCACCCCCGCGTGGTGCTGTCCTCCTGGTATTCGCAGCAGGAATTGCACCTAATGACACAATAATACCAATTACAAGTAATAATGTTCACTTACCACCCACAGCCAGAATCAGCGGCCGCGTTCGCTACGGAGGCTGTCCTTTCAGATCTATCTGAAATAATGCACATTATTGGATTACCTACTAAGGAATTCTGACTAGACTAGAAGTTTTGGATAGATACTCGAAGCTGATATCCTGACTATGACACGCATCACACAATACTTCGTGGTCGTGAGATGCCGATGTAATAGATTGTTTGAAGAAAATGGAATGTTAAACACCGCCTGATGAAATGAAAGTTGTTGACTTGAAATCTTCAGTGTTATGAAATATAAGTTAGTAACACGAACCTGTGTTATTAAATCATCCATGATAACTATGCTAGAATGCAACTGACTACTCAGTCATCGTAATGCACAGAACACTACTATAAATAAAATAAAATAAAATAAAATAAAATAAATGATAACAACCCAAACCTTCGAACTTTTCACGAAAATCTTAATAGGTATCACTGTAAACTTCAAAAAAATTGCTTTCTTATAAAAGCTTCTTTTGAAAGACCTCTCAGGGGGAAATCTTGCATTTCAGCTAAAGCGAGGGCCGAAAGAAGTCGGTCAAGTGAGTGAGGTTGGAGCCCGGAGGCACGAGCTGCCAGTTGTTGAGAAACTGGATCGCGCCACACGCCGCACCAGCTGAACGGGGATAAACGCAAACACAGCTGTTTGTGTTAGTATTCAAAACAAAACTTCTATATAACTTTTGAAACAGAATGTAGGTTGAGAGTTTTTTTAAAACAGGCCTGCCAGATGTGGAAAAAGTTTCAGGAGTACGTACCACCGAGATTTAAACTATCCTAAATGAACAATTCCGTAGTAAATTGTTTTCATACTCTGTTTACGTAACAAACGCTACGCTACTCGCTAGAGGGAGTGTGTTAAGTGTTACATAATTATGTAACACTTTAATACTATCAATTGGAATCATTCTGAAGCCCATTGCTAATCCACTGCTCCATATATTCGGAAAGTGTGTCTGCTCAACAAAGTAAACAACGAAATGAATGAAAACACGGGTGAAAACCGTATGAAAGTCCGTTTGGTAGTTTTTGAGTTCATCGTGTTCAGACAAACAGACAGATGCGGCAGAACTTATTTAATAATTTGTTCTTGTTTTCGCGACAATGAAGGTGAGCTACTCAGTTAGCAAAGACAAAGCCGTCGGACTTTGATATCAGTCGATGGCAAGTTAGGTACCTAAGTTTCAGAGAAGCTGTACCAGCAACCGATTGATGCCAGCGGCAGTTATTGTCAAACCACTAAAAGTTCTGAAAGTAAGAAAAGAAAGCATTGTGGATTCAACACGAAAACAATCATACGATAAGTGGTACTGTTGCCTGGAGTGCAGCGACATCCGAGTGGCAGTGACTAGTCTGCAATGCGGGATCCGGAACACGAGAGCGGGGAATTTGTACACCACTACAAGTTTTTAATGACTTTGGATTCTCGCCAACCAATTAGCAGATGATACAGCACTCGGATGTGGTAGTTACAAAGTCTTTTTATAATAAAAACAGACTAAATTAAGATGAAAACCTTCCGCTTTCAGTCATACTGAGCCAAAAAAATTTCATATCACTTTAGAGTTATTATTTCTGAACTGTTTATGATTTGTTATTGTGTAGTTCTGAAAACACTTTAAATGCCCGTCTTTTGCCAATTACCATGCCACGTATGTTAGACTCAGCATTCATGTACCTACTAACCGGAATCACTCAAATACCAGAATGCAACATGGAGCGACTGCAAATGATTATTGTAATAATAATTATGCCTAGTAATTATCTGTGTAATATTAATTGTGTTGTGATGATCTGACCATCACAACACAATTACTAGCAAATATATACCCCTTACTTGTACATGCTACTGGTAGTCAGACTCCCGGCCTACTGATGACCAGGGACCCTAGTCTGCTATTACAATATCAGATCAGCCATCTCGTAATGATCGATCATGACAAGTTTCGTAATATACTAACAAAATCGCGTCATTATGACTTAGCAGTGGTCAATCACTGATACTACACTCTATGTCTATATAATAATAATGTTCAATTTGAGTAGGTACTAGTTTTTAGAAAATCATTTCTACTAACGAGTTTTATAATAATGGCGATAAGGCAATATCAATCTATTACCATTATATTACGAGACGACTGACCGATAATTGATCGATCATTGTGAATTTAGCAGATTACGAACTTATAACAATAGAATCGTGTTGGAATGACAAATTTATAAAAATAGCAGATTACCCCCTCACTCCCTGTAACTACTGTCAAAGACACTACGAATGATAGCCGGGATCAACGAGACACGGAGGAGATTCAAGATGGTCACTCATCCACAGAGCAAGCATAATACTATATTAACATCGCTTTTACAAAATAAAGCAGGTATGTAGTTATTGATCAAATTATGTGCATTTAGTCACGGAAACTCATTAAAGCTAAAGTAATTTCGTGAGTTTACATTTCAAATCAATAACATACCTATATTTGTGCCTGTCTCGGTAGAGAATAGAGGTACATAAACCAATTTAGGGCTATCACAACTTAAGTTTTACAAATCTCCTGTTATTTACATAATTATCGACTGTTACATGCTAACTATATGTCGTGGTGGCCTAGTGGTTAAAACACCAGCCTCTCAAGTATAACTGTGCGGGTTCGATTCCAGGTCAGGCAAGTACCAACGTAACTTTTCTAAAGTTATATGTACTTTCTAAATATATCTTGGACACCAATGACTGAAGGTGAAGGAAAACATCTTGAGGAAACCTGGATATTTAGTCTGAAATCGCCAACCCGCATTGAGCAAGCGTGATGATTACGCTCAATCCTTCTCTGTATGAGAGGAGACCTGTGCCCAGCAGTGGGACGATAAAAAGGTTGATGATGATGATGATGATGACATGCTAACTATTAATTAACAATTCATAATTTCAAGAGAATCACTAAAATAACATGCATATTAACTTGCTATTTCGACAGCCTCCGTGGCGTAGCGGTAGCGAACGCGGCCGTTGCGCAAGGAGGCGCGGGTTCGATCCCCACACAGTGCAAATATTTCTATGCATGAATATGAATATTTGCACTGATCTGGTCGTACCTCGGAAAGAACGTTAAGCCGTTGGCCCCGGTTGCCATACGAACATCTAATGGAGTCGTTACGGGTTGTTGGATTGGAGCCCTCAAAAGTCTAACAATTGGTCTAACTGCCATGCTTAGATATCGCCTTCGGGTTGTGGAGGTCAGACGGCAGTCGCTTCACGGAAAATATCGAAGTTTAGCCAAAATCAGCAGTTGGACTGTAAAGCGGACCCCAGACTCCAAAGCTGAAAAAACTTCGGATGCGACTGGGATCACCGCTGAGATGATGATGATGATGATTAACTTGCTATTTCGAAAAACTATTAAAAAGTCGACATAAATTTTACGTGATAGCCCTACAAAAAAAGAAAAATGGATGAAATCCAGCCCCCTAATCGGTGAGCACATTGGAGTGAGGATCGTTTGGACCGAACGGACCAATGGGCGGTCCAAACGAACCCAACTGATACCAACTAGTCGCAATCATTTGACAAAAATGTGTTCGCCGATTAGGGGGCAGTAGTCTTAGTATGAGTTTTCAATACGAAACTCGATCGTTGGTATCGCTGTAATCGCTGAGTCAAACGCGCTCGATATCGACGATCGAGTTTTGTAATGAAAACTCATACTAGGCCTACAGGTATTAAACACATTTTGTGGAATTCAGACTATGAATAAATTTGAGATACTTGTCAATACAATTTTGCGTATTTAACTACTTATCAAATCAACTGCATAACACTTACATTACAATACTTTCAAGTATTGACTATGTATAATCTATGTATGTACCTCTGTATCAAAAACTTAGCCTATTAGGAAATTAGCTTAGTCATGTGTGTCATATATCATGTTTACATTTAGAAAGTATGAAAATCATCTATCCAGAAAATGTTGTTAACATCTCCATTTTAGGTATAAACAAGTCGTTGCCTAGCAATGTTTTGTTTACCTCTATTCTTTATCGAATTTGGCCGATATATAGTTACCATATCATTGACCAACCTAGTCAGTCCAAGCTATTTTCGGTACCTACCTAACAGAAACGAATGAAAAAATAAATTGGAAATTGTCTGTAGTCGATAGACGACGTCGGCTACAACCAATTGGGGCTGCAGTGTGCCAGTGTGTGGTGTGCGGGCGCGACCTCCACGCCTTGCACCGCCTGCCTCCGGCTCACGTGACGGTTTGTCTGCCACACGTAAATAAAGATTGATGTAACCGTAACTAGCTCGCTGAAAACGCACGAGTATTAGCAGGCTTCGTGCACGTAACTGTACTTTTATTACTTTTATTCGCCCTCTCGACAATATCGTGTGCGTTGGCTCCCCCCTTCAGCATTCCTGAAAAATTTCAGACAACGCCCTTCTATGGGTAGGTATATACATATGTATGTATGACTGCGTATGAAGTAAATGATTTGCTACCTCCACCACAATTAACTATACAAGGGGGTAATTACTTCTCATGGATGGAGGGAGAGTGTTACAAGTACATAAAGGGTGTATCTGACATCGACGCACAAACGAATACCATGGTTCCAGTACATGATTCTGAAGTTGTCTGACTTTTTTGCTAAACTGGGCCTTTTAGGCGCAGCCGGGAGGCACACATTCCTGCTAGTTTTCTACATTAATTTGTTTTATCACAATTTACTTTATTTTATTATTACTATTTTTTTTACTTTTTAATGTATGTCTTTATCTGATGTATTGTGTGTCTCTTAATCTGTGCTAAATAAATGTATTTTCTTTCTTTCTTTCTTTAGATACAACCTGTATATTGGTATTATTAGAAAATAAATATGTACCTACTTGTAAATTTATGAAGTAGTTATACCTGGGTAGTTCAAATAAAAAAAAAAACATTTCAGTTTATTTATCCATATAATGTTAGTAAAACTAAAGCTTAGCGGCTGTTAGCAATAATTTAAGAGAGAGAGAGAGAGAGAGAATGAGAATAAGAATGAGAAGATAAGATTTTTTTTGCTTAAACATGTTTGTGTACGGACGACAGCATACCGAAACTACCCGAAACTGTCAGATATTCCCAATCAACCTTGAGCCTTAATTCTTTAAACATAAGTTTGACAGATTGTAGTAGCTTGATGAGCTGTCGTATGTACTATCGAGGAGAAAAGTCGAGTTACAATCTCACAAAACTATGGCCAAGCAATACTACGAGTAGTTGTAGTTACGACCTTCTTCTATAATAAAGTTTGATACACACTAATACACTTTGACAACTTGCTGCCCGCTTACGATTATTAGGTGCTACTAATTTCACCACTTGCAATAAGTGGTTTACCGCCGTGATAGGCATTCAAGAGAGTTCGAGTTCAAATATAATGTCTAACAAAACTTTTTTAAATGTTTATTGGTGAGTTATGAATGCTGACAACAAAATTATGTAAAAATACCGATCCGCAACTTAACGATGATCATTTCTTTTAAGACTTTTTCTATATTAGTTATTATAAAAAGATGAGGGTAGATTTGAAACAAAGTGAATCACTAGTTCACATAAAATATTCTACTACTAGGAGGTAGTGGAATATTTTTTTTAAATCATTAGCTACAATAACTCAAATAGTCAAATAATGTTACTTAGCTGTTATTGATTGGTAAATTATAGTTACGAGGTTGTGTTATTAGTTTTACTTTTTTAATCAATATGCAGGCTATCACATTACTAATTTACTCAATATATCTCAAACATCATATGAAACCGGCTTTTGTGTAAATTGTTTTTATTATTATTTGGGTAAGGTGCAAATCAATCGCTTGTTGCAAGTGTGAAATAAAATTGTTATTGTTTTAGAGAAATACTGTAAGCCGTTGGGTCAAGAGATTGGAGGACGAAGGTAGCTTAAAGTGTCGGGACAAGTGGAACGAAACTACAATATTTACCGTTGAATAAACCTTTAAATCGTGCGAAGAAGGGAGGTTGCATTTGTGGTTTCAAAATAAACTGGTGAGACTGGTGGAGACTTAACGAGCTAAAAAAAAACAATTTATAACAATCACAGTACAGAAGTGTCCTAACGAGTGTTTTAAATATATACTGTTATATATCTTAATAACGGACTCTAAACAAACAAAAAATAATATTGCTACTACTCATCAACAAATTTAGCTAAGTGACAGTAATATGTTCGATTGGCATAATGGCTAACAGATGTCACCTTTTGCAATACCAATACAAATTACTTTGGGTAAATTATAAAAACAATAATTTCGGAATTCGGTAAGAAATAATTTCGTTAACTATTAAACTAAGAAAGCGCTTGAACATTATGATCTCATGCTATCAATCTCCGAAAAAGTCACTGCAAGATGGCAGCACTAGTAACATGGTATACACGCAAAAAAAATTGTAAATGTAAAAACCGGCCAAATGCGTGTCGGACTCAGGCACAAAGGGTTCCGTACCATTGATTTATGAAATTAAAGGATTTAAGTTATTTGTATTAAAGATTACGCAGTAATAAGCGGTTTACGATTTACGAGGTATTAAAAAAACTACGTACTAGATCTCGTTCAAAACAATTTTCGTTGGTAGTTTTTATGGTAATGTGCATACGTTTTTTTTTTTTTAGAATTTTCATTTTCTTATTTTAGAAGTTAGAGGAGGGGGGACCAACTTTTTTCCACTTTGGAAGCGTCTGTTACGCAAACTATTCGGTTTAGAAAAAAAATATTTTAGAAACCTCAATATCATTTTCGAAGACCTATCCATAGGTACCCCACACGTATGTATTTGATTCAACAAAAATTTTTGAGTTTTAGTTCTAAGTATGGGGAGCCCCCAAATTTTTTTGTTATTATTTTTTTTATTTTTGCATCAAAATCTTAATGCGGTTCATGGAATACATCTACCTACCAAGTTTCAACAGTATAGCTCTTATAGTTTCTGAAAAAATGGTTGTGACATACGGACGGACCGACGGACAGGCGGACAGACAGACATGACGAATCTATAAGGGTTCCGTTTTTTACCATTTGGCTACGGAGCCCTAAAAAGCACTGTTTTGTGTTCTAAGTATAGATTATTTTATGATTGTAATAATATTCAGGTTAAGCTTCAATCCTTTTTTCTTTAAGAAAATGAACAATTAAGCTATAATCAATAAAAATCGTCGCAGACACATTAGAACGCCTAGATAAAAGTTCATAGCAATTTTGGAAATTTTTGTACCTTTGTCGTAAGAGTTACGCGATATTATTTTCAAAATTGTGCAGATATGAAAAGTTCCTAAAAGCCTTATTAATTACAAAATACTAATTTTCAGCTATCAGCTTGAGGCAGCCAGGGACAGCCTCCGTGGCATAGCGGTAGCGAACGCGGCCGCTGCGCAAAGAGGCGTGGGTTCGATCCCCACGCAGTGCAAATATCTGCATGCATGAATATGAATATTAGCACTGGTCTGGTCGTGCCTCGGCAGCACGTTAAGCTGTTGGTCCCAGTTGCCATACGAACATCTAGTGGCAGTCATTACGGGTTGTTCGAGCCCTCAAAAGTTCAACAATTGGTCTGACTGCAATGCTTCGATATCACCTTTGGGTTGTGAAGGTCAGACGGCAGTCGCTTCACGGAAAATATCGAAGTTTAGCCAAAATCAGCAGTTGTACTGGTAAAGCCCCCCAGACTCCAAAGCTGTAAAAAGCTTCGGATGCGACTGGGATTAACGCTGAGATGATGATGACTGATTTTCAGCTATTCAGCATTATACATTCCTATGAATCATGTTTATACATGCGTTTTCATTGCGGGGTCTCTTCGATACTTCAGTTTAGTCATGTCCTTTATCACCATATTAAAAGTTCATACTTATTTAATATATTGTAAATATTATAAATAAAAACAAATGTATTTTCATTAAGGAACTCGTTAACACTATATGGCAAAGCAAGGAACTTCACGGACGATTTCATCAGGCTCTTCATGAGCCCAAGGTGAACTTCTTAGTTTCCATATCCTGGTTATATTTTGAAGACCCCTATCCTGACGCCCACTTTTTTGTGGAGGGCGTCAGGAGGGAGGGCCCAGATGAAATATCTGGGCCTCATGTTGGACAGCAGGTGGCGCTTCGGTCCGAACTTTAGCGGGCGGTCGACACGCCTGCTGAAGGCTGCGGGCGCCCTCTCATGGCTCATGCCGAACATGGAAGGGCCGAGCACATGGTGCCGGCGTCTATACGCCGGCACCATGTGCTCGGCATACTGGGGAGCATGGCCATTTATGGGGCCCCCATTTGGGCGGAACTTCATCGCCCTTCGGGCGCTTAAAGGCCCATCGCTCAGCGGGAAGCGCGGCCCTACCGCACGGTATGCTTAGCAGCGGCGTGCGCTCTGGCGGGTACCCCGCCTTGGGAACTCAAGGCGTGGGCGCTCTCCAGAGTGTACGAGGAAGGACTGGCTCGACAGGCGTCACGACTTCCTCTCCTTCCGTTTGGTGCAGGTACTCTCCGATCACGTCTGCTTCGGCAGGTACCTGCACCGGATAGGACGAGAGGAGACACCGTCGTGCCACGGTTGCACCCTCGCGGTGCGCCTGTCGTGGGCCCAGCCGCGTTGTGACCTTGTCACGACGGTAGGGCGGGACCTCTCGCTGCCCGTTATCGTCAGAGCGATGGTGGGGAGCGAGGAGGCCTGGGCGGCGGTGGCCTCCTTCTGCGAAGGCGTCATGTCGTAGAAGGAGGCCGCGGAGCGCGAGTGAGAGGTGGATCCCCTCGCTCCGGTGCTCTGCAGGCGGCGTAGCGGCAGGAGAAGGCGGGATTTCACCCGCTTTCTCCCTCCCTGAGGTGAGCGGCTCCGCTACTTTCCCATTCCCCCGCCACTAAGGCGATGCCGAGCACTGCTGCGGTTTTTAGTGGGTATATCGGGAGGCTACCTCCCGGGGAGTCCCATATACCCCTCCCGTCCCCCGACGGTCCCCCGACGGGTGGAGATGCGTAATTGTCATTATCCCCAGCGACAACAAAACTTTTTATGTAGTAAAAAGTGCATTCAGTGAATAATTTATATAGAACATTGAAATATTGTAGCATAGTGGCCACATCATGACTTTACCCCAAACCCTTCTAGTCGGCCTCACGCGGGAAACGAAAGTAGATAGGTTAGTTTAAGCTAGGATAAGTTAGGATATAAACTTATTAAAAAAAAAAACTTAGAAGTCCAGGCTGTATGGTGTACTATACCTTTGCCTTTTCCGTTCAGAAGTACGGAAAGAAGTGAACCAAAAAATAAAGGTCTTCAGAAACCAAAGAAGTTTCTTTATTTGTTAATTTTTTTTTTTTGGCTTCACACGGTTTGTGCATTTAGCTAATGTCAAGTAATTATGAATTATTCATGTCGAAAAAGACGGCCACGTGATCCGTCTTACAAGTGAGGTTTGAGGCAAAGTCATGATGTGGCCACTATGCAGCGATATTTCACTGTTCTATATGAACTATTTACTAAATGTACTTTTTACTACATAAATCACGCACTTTTATTTAATAAACAACACTATAAATAATTTTAAAAGTACAATGAAAAACAAGCGTGACACTCAGCTTGACTTTCCCGCCAAAAACTCCTCCCAAAGAAGTTACACGGAAACCAATTATTGAACGTCTCAAATTCAAATGACAATCATTTGAAGTTTTGACGTTAAAGATGTCACAATTGTCACATTGAACACCGTGCAGGCAAAGTTGAAAAATTTTATAGTTATTTTTCATTAAATCCCATATAAAACTTTCCATTAACCGTTTATAAAAATCATCCACCATGTTTGCTAAACCATATAAATTAAAATCTAATAATACTCTAAAGAATACTGAGAAGTAAGACCAGGTTTTAGTGAGATATTTTACGGACTGTATGCCAGTATGTTTTTCTTAAAAATTACATCTTAATTACAGGAAAAACCTAGCTCAACGTATAAATGAAGAATTCCCTTCTTTGACCGAGGAGAAAGTTAAGGATATAGTATCTGTGAAATCCAGTTGTATCTGTATGAAGTTGGTACTGCACTCCGGCGATATGGTGAACGTTTACTCAGTGGACGGCATTCCCATGATGATAGAGACGGGCGAGAGACTCATACCAACCGTCTGCGCCCTGTGGAAAGTGCCTGATCTGGTACCTGTGCTGGTTATCCATACCCCAGTACTGCCTAAGGTTAGCATACCAAAGTATGTCTTATGATGTATATCCAGAATATTATTTAGTGTTATGAGTTCTTTTATCACCATTGTATCAAGATCAACAACATAATCATAAATAAATACATCACTAACAATTAATTAGAAAATATTATTTTCATCTTCAGGTGCAAGGTGGTGCCCCTGTGTATTTGCCAGGCGTGTCTATACCAACCGGTGGCTCTGGATTCCCAATGTTCCAGCGCGGTCATCTCATAGCTTTATGCACACAGGAAAATGCAGCCGTCTGCATCATTGGGTGTGCCACCATGTCTAGTGCTGACATGCTGCTCAGAGCTGGGTTAGTTTTTTTTTTTTTTTTTATTAATCATATCTGCAAACAGCATTTATATAGTAGGTCTTATTATATTATTAAATACATTTTTTTGCATATCCTCTCCTCTTCTTTGCTTCCAATAATATCTATTATAAATTTTATACTTGTGTGTCCTAGCTATAAATTTCCATTAGTAATTTCCTTTGTCCCTCCTCATACCCTTAACTTATTATATATAGGGATGAGCATATTAATTAATGGGAATTTGTTTCTTATAACGGTGGGAGGATGTCCAAGTCTGGTGACGAGTTCCTATTAGCAATTATTGAGCTGACACTAATTCAATGGATCCAAAATAGCAGAAGTTATAATAAAATTAAGATTATTCATTTGTCATGTCTTATTTATTCAATATATATATTTCTGGACAGAACTACGGTTAAAGCCTGTACAAGTTATATAAAATAAAATATTTTATCTCATCAGACACAGCCAGTACATCCCCAACATAACTTAGTGCTGCTTGCTACATAAAGTAGTGATGATTACTTATTAAATTTCCAGTGGAGTGTGTTTAGAAACAATCCAGGTGTTTGGAGACCATTTGTGTAAAGACAACAAGTTCAGTAGGATGGAGCGGCCCAAACGTGGCCCTGCAGCATATAGCCAAGGAGACATCACCATAGACTTGACATCACATATCAGTCAGGTAACACAATTTATTATTCTATTTAATTGTTTATTTGCTTACACAATACATATACTCAGCATTTATGGAGTGGCACAACATTGTCACCTTAATTGAATCCATGTATTCATTACATTTAGTTTAAATATACAAAATTAAAGTATGTAATTAAGTTACTCCTAATTAAGTAATCACAAATTATAGAAAAAAACATGTTCAACAATAATGATCACTATTTTTTTTTTGTTTGTTAAATTATTTCTATTTTAACAAATATTTTTTTAAGTTTTAATTTCATTTATCATGAGAGCATGTTATTTAGTTTTTCGTTAACTATTTTTTTCGTCAAAACCGTAATCTTCAGGATGGTCTTCTAACACCATTGCTCAGCAGCAACAAGTGTCTTTCCAGAAAAAAGTGTTGTCTGCTTTGGTAAAACTCATTATCATCATCTCAACATTAATCCCAGTCGCATCGGAAGCTATTTTCAGCTTTGGAGTCTGGGGTCCGCTTTACCAGTCTAACTGCTGATTTTGGCTAAACTTCGATATTTTCCCTGAAGCCATCTGACCTCCACAACCCGAAGGCGATATTGAAGCATTGCAGTTAGACCAATTGTTGTAATTTTGAGGGCTCCAACAACCCGTAACGACTGCCATTAGATATTCGTATGGCAAGCGGGACCAATGGCTTAACATGCTTTCCGAGGCACAACCAGACCAGTGCAAATATTCATCATACATATATTTGCACTGCGCGGGGATCGAACTCGCGCTTCCTTGCGCAGCGGCCGCGTTCGTAAAACTATGACGCTTGGTGAAACTATTTATACATATTGTTACGAATGCACCTTATGTCGATGGCATAAGGTTCAATATCGCATGACATGCAGTGCGTACTTCTAAGCCCTATTACTCGAGACCTAGCCATTGTATAGGTCCAATATAAAAACGCATTGCTAGACCTACGGTGACCTATCGAATGGTACAGGTTTCATCAATTTTGTTAACGAAGTGACGACATCGAAATTTCTAGAAACCCGTTTCCGGAAATTACCGTAGGTACCTACTGAATGTATTCGAAGTTATGCGCTATTATTATTATCTACGTCTAGACAAATCTGGAATGTTCGATCAGCTGACCTATATATAGCGCCGTGACGCCAGTAGGAGTCGGTCTGCATTCGACTAGCGAGACGAAAACAGCGACAGTTAAGAAGCTATCTTTGAAAATACCTACTGCGACAACTGTAACGAGAGCTTTGAGTACTACGTAAAGTAACATCTGTAGTGTTATTGTGTGTTTACGACACGGACTTTGTGGACCTAAGGGAAGACTTCGATGTAACGTCAGCTACGTTCTACTTGTCATTACCTACGATCGACTGTACCTTCGTTGCCAATAAATTTCGAAACCCTTAACCGGCGTTTTAGTACCCCTAGCCCGTAACAATATGATATAATCATGTAGTTATTTGGCTACTGTGTTGTATAACATCATAGACCTGTATTGTATAAGCTTATTTTAAGCTACTTAACAAACTAGTAGGTAAATGATTACAGATTGCCATCCAACCGCCGTCAAGAGAAGAGTGGCCCAGTCTGGGCACGCGACCAACTCCGGCGCAGGCGCCACTGCCGCCGCAGAACGAACCTAAAGTAATAGCCGAGGAAGTACCAGTGGAGAAGCAAGACGAGGGAGAGGCTGATGTGGACGATAGTATACTTACAGGTTACACATATGTGTACATCAAGCCAGCTAGCAATCAAATATATCACTAATTTTTCGGTTCTTTCCTAGACACATAAACAAGTATTCATGATTTTTTTAAATTACTGCTTATAGACAGTCAAAACTAGACAACAATGTGTCATGAAATTTTACACCATGTTCACCTATCTGAACCATGACCTGCCCTGGTTATAGTAGGGCGCAAGAGCATCCAAATAATGAACTTTTACCCATACAAATATTAGTTTAGTTCAGGAATCGCACATCAAAACTATTGAACTTATTTGGATATTCCCAAGTTATGGAATGTTATGCGGGTAAAGCTACAGCGTGCAACTGGGTTGACTAGAACTCAATTTAAATATACTTTATGTTCTAGAGGACTCCCAAATAGAAGACGATGACATCCCGACGGACATGGACGGTCTCCTGCGATGGTGCTTACTCTCATTCCTCAAGCTAGATGCTAAGAACGTGGAACTGCCGCTCAAAACGAATCTCTTGTACAGGTCCATATCTACCTTGTAATGTATAGTCGTTTCGATTTGAATATAACCAAGTATTCTTGAGTTAATGTGCTTCATCTTCACAGTAACCTCTCAAGCTCTACCTGGAGCATATTCTAGAGTTTGATATTATGTTGCAGAAATCATATGATAGCCGTGTGTCCACCTAACCGGACTTTAGAAGTAAAGAAATCCTCCTACAAGAAACTTGGGAAATTCCTGGAAGCAATGCAACAGGTAAAAATGTTAATATGTTGACTTAATTTAGAAAACGTATGCATATGCGCAATTCATAACAAACTGTGTCAAATTAGACACGTAATCGACGTTAAAGAGCTAATAATTATGGAGGTTCTGTATTCGACATGTATATTATGTACTTAATTACAAATGTATGTATGTCCACTAATTAAAAAAAAAATACTGATCCTATTTTGATGATTTTGTTTATAGATAGCTGCAACTGACAAAATATAATCACCATCATCAACCTTTATATCGTCCCACTGCTGGGCACAGGTCTCCTCTCATACAGAGAAGGATTGAGCGTAATCACCACGCTTGCTCAAAGCGGGTTGGCGATTTCAGACTTAAAAGTCCAGATTTTCTCTCATTTTAACTAGAAAAGTTAAGTACCAATGTAACTTAGAAAAGTTACATTGGTACTTGCTTGACCTGGAATCGAACCTGCATACTCATACTTGAGAGGCTGGTGTTTTGACCACTAGGCCACCACGACTTTCACTTAATTATCACTCACTTTTTAACCTTCCGTAAACCACTTGGATAAAACTTACGTCCTGCACTATTATGTGAGGTTTCTCGTACCCCAATATTGTTCCAATAATATCATTTTTTAAATATAATAAACATTTTTAATATCTGTAGGCATTATAACAAAAATAGTACTTCTATTACTAACTAAGAGGAGACAATCTTCTTTGGCTTAGCCTTATAAAAAAAAAAACTTATCTACTAACTTCTAATTGCCCTTTATTTCAGAGCCCAATGAGATAAAAATTAAATAAAAATAACTAAATATAATTAGTCTTCTTGGGAGCTTAGACGGTTCAAATCTGAACAATTACTACAAAAAAAAATGTGCGTGCTCTAAGCATATAGGTACTTCGCACCGCTCACATCCGTACTTAATCTTTCGATCTTTCCTCCTATCGCATTCCGAACATCTTGTTACACGTCTTAGATTTTTATTTCGCGGTTCCACACTTGTTTCACCAAGTAAAACATGTATGCGCTTACGAGAATCCCTTGGAACTCGTGGATTATCTTTACAGTTTCTCAGGTGCTCTTCAATCAAACTCATTCCTAAATCACGAAGAAACTGTCCCCCTATTGTTAGTTTTTTTTTTTTGCTTCAATACCATTATTGAACATATGTAAAATCATAGCGTTGATTCCTGCGTGATTGAGCATAGAGAAAAGTAAAGTAAGAGGCCAACGTTTGGAGTTGCGAGAAACATCGTATGTTCTGGCGAGCTTATCTAACACATGTACTCCATTTTTTGTTTCATTGAAAGAGAATTGATTTTTGGACATCGTACATCGAAATATTTCGATCCCAGTACCATCTGGAGCCCAGAGGTCATTGAGGTTTTGTCTCCCAGAACGGACAATCCTGCTAAAAATAAAAATTCAAACGATGCTAGTACATTTTCATTTAGAGATGTACGTCGAGCCATTATGAGTCCTAGAAAATAAATGAACATACAGTTATAATAAGTAATAAAAAAAAACCTAATTAAATAAATATTTATGTGGAAATACATATATATTCTATGTCCATACTGCTTACCTTTTAGACGACGTCCCGAACTACGTGGGGTTTGTGACACTTTGCGGGCGACCGTCCTCTGCGCCTGCGACCCAACTACTAAATTAATGTTATGATGCGATTTGGCAACGTCACAATTCCAGCTACACGAGGTTTCGTGGAATTCGCGCGGTAGTTGAAAAAGATACGACAATTTTTGTTTCGCTGGGGTTTATGAAACCCCACGTGGTTTACGGAAGGTTAATCACTATAATTGTAATAAATTAATTTGTGCTGCTAACATTCGGTTGTCTTACCAAGTGTACTTGTTCAAGGAAGGCTTGCTCGAAGTGCGTGAGATAGAGAAGGGAGTGGACGCCGTGGTGGGGGTGAGTACGTCGCACCCGCTGGTGCGCGCGCACGCCCCCCGCCCCTCTCCGCGCCCCGCCCCGCCGCCGCCCTCCCACCACTACGAGCCGCCCCGAGTGCGCGAGATGTACTGCGTCACTGCTAACGTGGCCGACTTGTTCGCGCCGCTCAAGTGAGTGCACAACTTTCTTTCTATCACCTAGGAGTAAATGTAAACCGACAGTAAATGGTTCTAAGCGGTCATTAAGCCTCTAGACGCCTAATAACAGAGAGACTGTACTGTCTACCACCACATAAGTTTCATACAAGTCACAACTCAACAATCCCAAATCAGTATCGACATGGTTCATTTCTGTGAACCACAAACTCTTCCGCGTTACCGAATAAAAAACTCAAAAAAATAAATACTACATTAAGATGGCCCTTTCCGACAGAATATGGTGACAGTACACTTCTAAAGACTCAAAACCAAACTTGAAAGTAATGAATGCTTTTTTTCCAGGAAGGGCACCGCGCTCACCGCGAGTGAGGCGCGCGCCACGCTCACGGAGTACGTGAGAACACGAGGCCTCAGTCAGGCCTCGGCCAGGGGGGGAGTCACCCTGGACACGACGCTAGCCAACATCACCGGGAAGCCTGTACAGGTACTTGTGAACAAATTGTGAGCCAAGCAAAAACTTTCAGCTGACAATATGTTGGCTCCTATGTTTATGCCAAAACATCCAGCCACCGGCTTTTACACAACAGACACACACTGGCGCAGAGTGTCTTGTTCACAACAGACACACACTGGCGCAGAGTGTCTTGTTCACAACAGACACACACTGGCGCAGAGTGTCTTGTTCACAACAGACACACACTGGCGCAGAGTGTCTTGTTCACAACAGACACACACTGGCGCAGAGTGTCTTGTTCACAACAGACACACACTGGCGCAGTGTGTCTTGTTCACAACAGACACACACTGGCGCAGAGTGTCTTGTTCACAACAGACACACACTGGCGCAGTGTGTCTTGTTCACAACAGACACACACTGGCGCAGAGTGTCTTGTTCACAACAGACACACACTGGCGCAGAGTGTCTTGTTCACAACAGACACACACTGGCGCAGTGTGTCTTGTTCACAACAGACACACACTGGCGCAGAGTGTCTTGTTCACAACAGACACACACTGGCGCAGTGTGTCTTGTTCACAACAGACACACACTGGCGCAGAGTGTCTTGTTCACAACAGACACACACTGGCGCAGAGTGTCTTGTTCACTAACTAAACTAATTCTAAGTTCAGTGCATCTTTTTCTTTATATTTCATTAAGAAAAGTACAGTATAGTGCGTTTCATCTAATAGTTCCTTTGCCGTCATGTTGGCACTAATACAACTAAGTGTGTGTGAGAGAGGCGCAGAGTGCGTCTACCTTGTTTACGATAGTGACAAAAAATGAATGCCAACATGACGCCAAAGAAACTATTAGATGAAACGCACTATAGATATGTTAGTTCAGCAATCTGTGAAATTAGACCGCGCCTGACGTAAATTGATGTATTTTTGATCGCCATGTTTAAAATCGCGTCTAAACTGTCTATGGAGTATCTTAATTTGACAGGATTAAACTAAAATGTTATCTTCCATCCTTTTCTTAATTAAATAGAAAGAAAAAGATGCACATACGTTTAGTTTGTGAAGAAGGGAATCGGGGCCATTATCTATATAATATTATTATCTAATTGATTAGATAAGTGAGAATTAATTAAAAGTGTAAGTAACTGGTAGGAGGCGGTGAAGTGGGACGTGCTGATGTCGGCGGTGCTGAACAAGATGACGCCGAGCACTGAGATGCGGTTCGCCGACGGCTCCGTGCGGCTCAACAAGACTCGCCTCGAGCCCGTCCGCATGCTCGTCGCCTCGCGCAGCGGGAACAAGAAGGTACTCACTGGGGCCACCTGATCTACCTGAGGCGCTATTACCATCATGTCTACTTAGTCACACACGAACGAGTCAGTCAATGAATATGGTGCCATTTTATTCACCATAACTTCATCATCGGCCCCGTCACAACTGGACGGAAGACGCGTACGCTCGCGGTTTTGTCCAAAAGAGGGACGACAGTGCAATTTAGGAATAAGTTAGCTGAATCAGTAATACAGTTTGTTGTTACTAAAGAAATTACAGCTTAGGAGACACTACTTCGGAGGAGTTACATAATAATAACAAGTTGCTCCGCGCGGCTTCACCCGCGCAGGTGTCGATGTCGGTGGAAATAACGGGATACAAATACTTGGTACTTGACCAAATCTGTTGTATAGTTTTTGCCTGAAAAAGTAACAAATATCCATCCATAGAGTTAGAAATAGACAAAAAGTAGCTTATACAGTATGTTAAGAAAACCCTGTCCGACCCATAAGGATAATAAATGAATTTTGAAATAATCTTTTTTCCCGCGAATTAATTCCAGCTTCGCCGAAATTTGGTAATTTTTAAAAAGTGACAACACCGGTTTTATTATGAGCGAATAGCGATGCGACCACGTTCCGCGTGCCCTGCCGCCCGCCGCCCGCGGAAGGGTGCATAACGCACATTTATTAAGTTACCTCTTTTTGCGATATAATATTTATTTTTTTAGGGGGATTTTTTTTTAAGTTTAGCCCGGTTCTGTATGCATTAGTAGAATCAGTTATCGATACCTAACAACACCTTCACGGGTCGGACAGGGTTTTCTTAACATAC
The DNA here is from genome assembly GCA_037179545.1 of Sesamia inferens. NCBI lineage: Eukaryota > Metazoa > Arthropoda > Insecta > Lepidoptera > Noctuidae > Sesamia > Sesamia inferens. Next base: position 32,034,536 of record CM073935.1, read on the forward strand.
TGTATAAAGGCTGTATCTGACATCGACGCACAAACGAGTGCCATGAATCTAGTACATGATTCTGAACCCCCCAGTGGTGGAATTTTTCGCCGGCTTTTTCATGATTTAAAAAAATATATATGTAGTTTTTTTCACTTTAGACCGTTCATAATTGCTATAGTTTTATAACCCAATAAGATTTTAAAGTAAACATTAATTAATTCGCTAATTACACAAAAAAGCGCAATGAAAACAAAACTCGAAAAACTATCTTATCAGCTGATTTAATAGAGTTCACATTAGGGATCAACGTCATACCTACAAATCCGCACGGCGGGACGTTTGCAACTTTCAAATGCCGAGCCGACACTTTTTTTAAACACTGTGAATTCTGTAACCGTTCATCATGTCAGTCTCCATCCCTTCACCTATCGCCGCTTAAAAACCAAGTTAATTCGCTCCACACTTACCCATATTATGTAACATTAATATGGATTACTAAACACAATTTTCTGGTCACCAGGTGACGCTAGTGTCGAACCTGGAGCAATTCGGCTTTAGCCTGCCAGAACTCAGCCACGTGTGCCAGACGGGCGTTGCGGCATCATGCGGCGTGACACGCTCGCCTGGCGCCAAGGCTGATCAGCTCATGCTGCAGGGAGACCAGGTAACGTGGCGGCAAGACACGTCTGCCTCCTACTGGTCGGTAGGGATGACTGCTGAAGAGTCTTGTTCTCAAATCGGGCCTATCTGTAATATAAAAAAACTCTCTCAGTAACAGCCTGGATAATGAGGAACTGGATTTGTGACAGCAAGGTACAACAAGCACGGTGAACAGCGCCTTTGGGGTGCACCTCTGCCTACCTCTCAATAAATAAATATAAATATATACGGACAAATCACACAGATTGAGCTAGCCCCAAAGTAAGCTCGAGACTTGTGTTATGGGATACTAACTCAACGATACTATATTTTATAATAGATACATATATAGATAAACATCCAAGACCCAGGCCAATCAGGAAAAGATCGTTTTCCATCACGACCTGGCCGGGGATCGAACCCGGGGCCTCCACGTCGCAGGCAGGCGTGTTGACCGCTGCGCCACGGAGACCGACAAAATATATGCACGCATGAATTTTACCCGTGACCCTGTTGCTACATGCAACAGGGTCAACTAAGAAGTGAAAGGTCATAGACCCGGTGATCAATGCCCCCTGTGAATCAGCTAATCCCCTCTTAGGGTTAATAAAAGGCTTTCTTAACTTTACCTGTGACGAATTAACACACGGATTGTGCCTTATTTAAAAGCTATAAACAAAGTTATTTTATGTAAATATATAAAACATCTTTGTAAATAATTTGGATGCATGTCAAGTACTTCTTTTTTTTCCCACAGACACATTTCATTGCCAAGCTCCTCATAGAGAAATATGGCTTGCCCAAAAAGTTTGTGGAAGGAGCAGACAAGGCACTCAACAAGAAAAAATGATGGAACACTATCTCTAAGGAATTTATTGTGGCAACAAGAGATGCAGATGACAATGAATGCAGTTATAACAAATGTGATCACAAAATAAAAGACTACTATGAGTTTCTTATGTTTATTTATACCTACTATTTCTTATATTTACCCTAAACTATTATCTAGTGTACACACCTCAATGACGAGTTGCATTTATTTTAAACAAATTATGGCAACCAAATTGCTTAAAAGTGCACAAACATCTACAAACTTATTACTAAAAATTGTAACACAATACTTATCACAATTTATTTACTATACTGTTACAAATTGGAAGACAAGAGACTAAACTTTATTCAGTAATCACTGACAGTTGATCATCAACTGTTAGTTATATTTTAGTTGTGATAAGTGTAAATAAACCACTTTATGACCATAAAATTCCATTTTGTATAAAGCATTTTATATAAATAACATCTTTAGTATATTATGGCAAAACTATATGTATATAACCAATTCAATCATATTTACAAACACAGAATAAAAGTGTATAATCAAAACATACACCAATATAAACTATACATTTTGATATAATATGTTCATATAAAAATATTCTTTCATATAATTTTACTATGCTAAGGTTAGGGTGGGTTGATGTCCGTATTTCATTTCAATTTGTACAATTACAATGTCAAACAGAAATATCTGATTCTTACAATATAAAGAGTATTTCTAAGAGATACTACAGTTAAATGAAAGATTAACACTTACTCATATGCTAATATTTTTATAGATAAAACCACAACCAATACTAAAATCAATATGTTTGATACCATCATGTAACCAATAGAATTTAATAATATTTTCCAAAATACATTTTTAGAGATCAATACCAAAATCATAACTATATACAAGTTAATCAAAAGCCTTATATGCTAGATCTTACTTGCTGCTGTCATAAACTTGAAGGGGGTTTTGAAGTTCAACAGAGACTTGCGACTCTTAGACTTTTTGCCATCAGGAGGAGCCACAGGGGTCTGTGGCAGCCCTTGCCTCATGGAGGATCGAGTCCTCTCAGAAATGCTACCCTCACTCACCTTGGTGCTGCTAGACTCCGTGCTCCAGTGACTCCTACATGAGAACATGGACTGACGAGATGTGTTGGAGCCTCTTGATGTTAGGCTTGTTTTGGAAGGAGTCTTCCTCATACTGCTGTGATTTGAATTTGTGAGGTCACCAAATATATTTTTGGTAGTCTTAGCTTGCTTAGAGGGAGAGGAGTGACACCATTGCATGGAGGATCTCTTTTCGGAGGGGGACTTTTTCAAGTCTAAGTATTTGAACTTGTTGATGTCTTTAGCCAGAGCTTCCTGCTTTGGCACCTGATACCCTTCAGTAACCACATTGTCGAGCTCATAGAATGTCAGAGTGACACTGTCATCACTCTCTGTGAATGGGTTACTTGCTGTGAAGTGTACCTTCTTGGTGGAAACGTCTGATAAGATGTTCCGGCGCGGCATGTTGTCAGCAGTGAACTTGGTGGCAGTGATGATCATGCTGCCATCGCCCGCATCCGCCGATAGTGAGCTGTCAAGATCCTCGTACGCGTAGCTCTTCCTGCGGCCGCGCGGGCGCACGGAACCGGTGCGCGGGCGCCGTCGCCGTACCATCCACTCGCGTCTGTCGTCCTTAGCCTGTGTCATCATAGGAGGCAGTGTTATGCCATTACTTTCACCCTCACATGCTGGCTCCACACAGGTGTTGAGTGGTATGATTTTAGTACATGGGCTGTTTACTATTTCCTTGGCTATGAGGTCCCTCTCCCTCTTGTTGAGAGACTCCTCGCGATGACGCAGTGCCACAAGACGCGACATCCACTGCTGGCTCAAAGTCTCCTCTGACACTCGCTGAGGACAGTTAAAGTTGTCTACTGTGTCAGTGTAAGGCTTCCTACTTCGAGGCACAAAGCCAGGTAGTTCCAGAGCAAGTGCAGCCAGTGTAGGTGACAGGTGCCCCTGTGGCGAACTTGACTGTTCAATTTCTGGCTTTACTTTCCTCTTCGGAGTAATGTTGTAGTAAATAGGGCTGTCTCCAATGTTAAAAAGTGTCCTAGGAAGAGGCTCAACTGATCTGCACAGCTCCACAGCCTTCTCTGAGTCACATTTGTTCACTTCTGATGTTAAGGACAATGAGTGTCCAACCGAGATGAGTATGTCATTCAAACATTTTGGTCCCGTTTTAGTTTCCAAGTTCATAAGTACTGTGGGATGATACAGGATGACGTCTGGGCGCATGTTAGCGTTTTTGACATCCATCAGGAAGCTGGTAATGTCTCTGAGATCATCACTGTATTGAAACTCTTTGATCTTGTCATCGGAGGTGCCGGGGCGGTAGCACAGCGTGTGAATCACGTGCCCGATCTGTCGCATCACGTCTCCGGAGCCTGGTGCCGTAGTCAGTTCGAAACAGTTGATACGCAACTCGCCACTTTCGCCCACAAAGATTGACCCTGGAGTTATACATTTTTGTAAAACGACAACATGCACATCTTCCACAGCTTTGCAGACTCGCGCCAGCTCGTGCAGCAGGTGCCAGATGAAGTTCTCGTCGATGAATTTGTCAGTGGCCTTGCACACTTGGAGTAACTCCTGCACGCTTCGCCACGAATTGTATTCAAGGACAAAGTACAATGTTTTTGACGGAGTGTGAAAAATGGTGTCGTAGTATCGCAACAAGCTGTTCGATGTCACTTTGCTTATTGTTTTCACTTCGTTGACGACGTTTTGTACATGTTCGTTACTGAACGCGGAGCAATCGTACGCCTTCCACGCAAATATGTTGTTGGTGACCTTGTGTCTCACTTTGTAGAACGTACCGCCGCAGAAAACGTCTATAACTTGATATTGCTTTAATTTTTCCGCCATTTGAATAGATATTTATTAAAATTTTACTGAATTTCACATTTTGCAATCTAAACAAAGCCACTAAACGTTTGAATTTATTCGACGGTTATGAAATTAGTGTTGTTCCGAGGTCAAGTTTCAAAAGTCGATACTCTTGAATGACCGTTGAGGATTCGGCTCCACATTAATGATTTTGGCATTAAATAAAATCTCAATAAAGATGTTGATTTTTATTAATTGCTATATTATAAACAGTTCGAGTCCTACTACAAAAACTGAAGAACTTGTTCAACGTATATCTAACGCCACTGTTACGTCAAAGTCCACTTAAATATGTAGTGTTTAAAAGATATATATAAACAACTGATACGCACAACTTTGTGGTAGTAAAGTATGTTTCTTAATAATAATGGGATTACACAGGTATGTAAGCACAAAAAATAGAATTTGGCTTGCCTAGTTTATGTAATGCTTAAGAACGTTGACTACGCACAACTGGCAACTTTGCGTGGTTTTCAAATTTTATTATTAAACTGGAGCTATTTAAATTTTAAAAATGTGATCTACTATTTAGAACTAGATGAAAAGATTAGCTTAGCTTTATAACGTCATATATTTATATATATTAATAATTGTCACTGTAAATACCTGTAGAACATTTTTTTTTCTTCAGGATTGCTTTGCCCTGTTTGCCAAATGATGAAATCTTATAATTGTAGATGATATTGATATTTTTGTATGTTCCAAATTGGAATTTAAGTCTAATTCTTTTTTTATATTTTAATGATAGTAGAAACCTTGTGAGTACCTACTTTATTCCAAATTTAATTTGTTTCAACGGTTTTAATTATGATTATGAATATATAGTAAACTGTAAATCCCTTTTTTACAATCTTAATTTTTATTTGTCATGAAATACAACAATTCCTTTCTAATCATATTTCAAAAAAATATATATTTTTTATTATATTGTTATTAAATATTCAGTGGCACTATCTAATTTATTTAAATTTAATATTGTTTACATACTTGCGGATAATGGTGAGCTGTAATATTGCCACATTGTTTTTATTTCTAAATATGTTGTATTGTTGCTGTTTGTTTTGCCATTTCTTTCAAGATTTCCCATAAAAAAACAAAAGTTGGTACTGGGCATAATATACTGTTACTTCTCGCTATTGAGAAAATTTTATTTTTAAAATACATAATTCATCGTATGCGCACATCACTAGTAGTTCGTTCAGAAACGATTACATTTTTTATTTCGTTCAGAATTGACAACTTTTAATTTTTCAAAACCCCGTAAAATAAAAATACTATTTCTTTTGTTTCTTATCCTGGATCCGAAAATATTTTTTTATTTTTTTTTGTTGCGTAAATTCCAAGAAAAAAAAAATACAAAAATTGTGTGATGACGTCATTTATAGCACGTATAAAATGGAAGTGTTTGCCTAAATAAAACAAAAAAGAATCTGTTTGCCTTATGTCAATGTCAAACGAGAATGTAGAGTTTTGGCGGGAAAGTCCAGCTGAGTGTCACGCTCGTTTTTCATTGGACTTTTATAATTATTTACAGTGTTGTTTACTAAATAAAAGTGCGTGATTTATGTAGTAAAAAGTGCATTTAGTAAATAGTTCATAAAGAACAGTGAAATATCGCTGCATAGTGGCCACATCATGACTTTGCCCTAAATCTCACTCGTAAGACGGAACACGCGGCCGTCTTTTTCGACGTGGATAATTCACAATTACGTGACATTGGCTAAATGCACAAACCGTGCGAAGCCAAAAAATAAAGAAAAAAAGACGTGTGGCACTCGGGGACTGCCGCGGTAAAGCTATTGCATAGCATTTTGTATCAATTTATGCAATTATAATTATTTATTTATTTTATTTATGCAGTATTTCTTTTTCTTTGATATTAATTCAAGTTACACTTTTTGAGCGTGGTGACCGATAAGAAAACAATTTTTTCTTTTATTGAATAAATAAAAAGTTAATATTATTTAAAATATTTTTATTATTTTACAATACATGTGGGTTTTATTACCTTACAGTAGCTGTTGGTTATTCAGGAATATTTATCATTGAAACTATAGGTTTATGATAACTGAAATAAGAAACATAAGTTTGCGACTTAATATCCTCTAAATACCTAGAAAATACCGCGTCAACGGTGGTCCCATATTTTGTTGTGGACTCTTGTGGATCATTATTCATTTTCAAATTCAATGTTTTTGATAGAAAAGTTGTCAACCGCTCTGATTTTTTATCAGCGAAGTTAATGTTGAAATCGCCAGCCAAGATAAGTGGAAATTTATTACCATTTGTACCAAGTATTTTCGAGCCTTCTTCAGTGTACTCCAGTAAAGTGCGATGAATAAAATGCTCTACCTCGTCCAATTTTGGATTCAGAGAAATGTAAATTGCTACCATAACTATTTGTAGGCCATTTCTAAGTTTGCATAAGCACGCACAAATATCTCCAACAACTGAGCGCCTAACATTAACATCGCTAACGTGTGCAATATTTATTTCAATATTCGGAGTCATAATATTAGTAATATCATTTTTATTTTGGTAAATAGCTACCCCACCTTTTGAAACAGTATCTCGTTTGAACTGAACAATACAATTAAAATTAGGTATTTCAATTGGATTATCATGCGTCATGCAAGTTTCGGTAAGAAGTAACACATTTGTTTGTCTCGTAACTGAATCTTGTAAATCGTATTTATGACTATTTAGACTTTGGCAGTTGAAAGTCATTATTGAAATGCCATTTCTATTACTAATGAAATCTAATACACTTTGAGCAATCGTCTGAACACTATTTAAAGACAGTCTTTTGAATTCTTGCAACAATTGAAAAAACGGCCGCGTGAGCACTTTTTATTCTATAAAATCACGCGCTTTTATTTAGTAAACAACACTATAAATAATTTAAAAGTCCAATGAAAAATTAGCGTGACATTCATCTTAGCTTTTCCGTTAAAAAAAAAGCTATTTTATAAAAACACTACTAAATTAATTTGAATAAAAGTACTTAATTATATGAAAAGTTTTTAAGGTAGCCATGACAACGTCGATGACGTCATGACATATCTCTATAGAAGACCTATTTCAGAGAGAAAATTAATCGCAAGTTTAGCACATCGCGACTATCAGTAACATGGCAAGTGTGTAGAACTGAGTTCGCGCCCTGAAATATGCATGCTCTTTTTGAAAATCTATAAATTGTTTTCAAAAGATGTAGTCGCACGCACACAAACATACCGTGCCGAAGACTGCCGAACTGAAACGACGTTAGACGATGGGGAGCGTGAGGTTTTTTCGTTACGGAATTTCTGGATTCGGTCCCCGCGCTCAAGGCCCGCGATAGAAGCTATGCAATAGCTTAATAATAATAAATAACGTGAATGTATCAATCATAACCTCATTGTTTGTTTTTACCAGAAAGCTTTAAAACTAAAAGTGAATTGAAAAAGCTCCAGATTTCTTCGTAAAATGAATCCGAGTAAAGAATATAACTCCATGCCGGTTCCTAGATATTGTTACTTGCCAACATGTATGAACACTTCAATAAAAAATCCCAAGAAAATATTTTTTGCAGTAGGTACCTAACATGAATGGTGTACAGCGGTGGGTATTGAGTGCCCCAAACGCCCGTTACACTTATGTGAAGATCATCTAAATGTAAGTGTTAACATGTTAATAACTTTCCTATGTTAGGGTCAGTCCACTCATACTCTCACTCATAAGGACGTGTTAGGGATGGGTAAATCCGTGCTACGTGTAGAACAAATAAAATAATAATAATATGGAAACACAGTGTAGCACGGGCGCCACACAAAGGACTATAACTCACACCGAGGAACGCGGAAGTCATGGCGCGCGTCCCAGGGACGCAGACCCCCGCAGCGAGGGTTCCGACCCTCACTCCGGGAGGATTCTCATAATTCTTCACCCCGGAACACATCTGCCGGTCCAACGGTCAACGTCCGTGGGAAACTATAGCGAGTCATCTAGCACGTGACGGAATTGGCGCGCGTTATACGTTAACCAATCATACGCCGTGGCCTGCCTCGATCAACGAATCAGCATCAAGAACGCACGCAACACCGCGCGGGCATCGCAGGACGGAAGCTGATTCGTTATTGGTTACCCCACTATCATTTAGAGATAGTTAGTATAGAGATAGTTAGTATTTAAGTGAGTGCATAGCTTGTAAGACATTATTATTGTCATATTCTACATCATTGTACAACATCATTATACAACGTCATTATTATATCCATTCCTGAATCACACTCTTGTATCGCGTCATTTCACACGTCAAATACATTGTACTCTTTTACATTCGTGCAATACATAAAGTTCGATTTATCTGAGTTTCAATTACGCTACACGACCTACGCGCTACAGTGGTGACCCCGACGTGAATCAAGACAAACGTGACGGTACTCGTGATTAGCACATTCTAGTGGCTTCCCACAAGCGGGTCTCACCACTAGGATTTCAAGAGGCTATATTCACGGTATTGCTGCGTGATACACCAGAAGAGTAATCAGGATGGCGACCAACAACGCAACACAGGTAAGCAACGCAACACAGGTAGGAGGGCAAGTCGACACGCTCACACTACAAGCACGGCTGTCTGACTTTTGGCCGGCGTATCCCAGACTATGGTTTACACACTTCGAAGCAGTAATGGCGCCACAGAGGCAAGGTGATGACGCGCGCTATCAAGCAGCTATCGCCCGACTAGGCCTGGACGCACTTCAGCAAGTAAGTGATATTATAATCAACCCGCCCATTGAAAACAAGTACGAAGCCCTGAAGTCCCGACTCATCAGTGTCTACGAGGAATCCGAGAGCCGGAAGCTGCAGAAGCTGATGGATGAGATGGAACTCGGAGATCAGAAACCCTCACAGCTGTTGCGAAAAATGCGGGAACTAGCCGGACAGAAAATACCAGACGGTACACTGCGCATCATGTGGACCCGGCTACTTCCACCCTCAGTACGCGCTGTCCTCACCGTGAGCAACACTACGGACTTGGAAAAGTTATCGCAAGTAGCAGACAGTGTAATGGACAGTATCGCGCAACCTAACCAGGTCGCGCAGATTTCACGCACGAGCGATGTGGCTGCCCTACACGACCAAATAAGGCAGTTATCTCTGGAGCTGGCAGAACTCAAGGACAGGCAGGAATCCAGACCACGATCACACAGATCATTCGACAGACGGCGTTCAAGATCGCGTTCAACAAGCAACGATAATAGCAACCGCAAGTATTCAGAACAATCACTTATCTTTTATTATTGTAGGATATCTAGGTTCTAACACTTGAATAAAACGAGTTATAGGCCTTTTATAACTGTGTATATTATCAGCCAATTTGAAAATCACTAGGAAGGTTATACGTCCGTCTATACAGAAGCGCAAACGACCAAGAGAGAGACTGATGTTGTGGGTAGTAGGGGTTTACTTATTTATTAAATAAGTACCCACAATATATCGATTATTACAGAATCGACTAAAGATTGATTTTTGTAAATAGATAAATCAAATAAATCAACACGCCCCCTCAAAAATTAATCTGTCAATTGTAATAAAACAATCAAAGTAAATAAAAACCTGAATGACCGGAACATATTATCTTCCTAGTGTTTGCTGGGAAATACATCTCATGGTCCAACATTTGTTGCAAGGATTAAGGAAAACCCAGAAAACCTTAATCAGACCATTACATTAAATCATTCTAATACATATCATTAAACTAATAACAAAAAAATCGAACAGAATCTTATTCTAAGCCCATTTTACTTCTCATCTCTTAAAAAGTGATTGCAGGCAATGGTTTGGTCAGAACATCTGCCAGCTGCTGACCTGTAGGAATGTAATTTAATTTTATTACATTTTTCTCAATCTGTTCTCTAGAAAAATGATATTTTTTATCAATATGTTTAGTACGCTTGTGATTGGTTGGATTGTTTGCAATGCTTATACAGCCATTGTTATCCTCATAGATTATGATAGGTTTATCGATATCTATCTTAATACTAACTGCTAGTGATTTAAGCCATAATGCCGCCCTAACAGCTTCAAACAATGCCATATACTCCGCCTCAGTTGAAGAGGCAGCAACTGACATTTGTTTCTTTGTACTCCAGGTTACAGAGCAATGCTCAAAGACCTTAAATAAATACCCAGTTGTACTTTTCCTGTCGTTTGGATCACTGCCACCCCAATCTGAGTCTACGTAGCCACATAGAATATTATTGTAGACAGATCTTTTATAACTTAATTTTAAATCAACAGTACCTTTCAAGTACCTTAGCACTCTCTTGAGACATTGCCAGAGTTCTTTATTATTTTTGTTCGTATACCTACTCAGTATATTAACACTTGCACTTAAATCTGGACGAGTGCATAACATGATATACATTAAACATCCTATAACGTTTCGACATGGGGCATTATATTTTTCCTCAGAGTTTAGTGCTACATAATTAAGTTTATTTTCAATGGGTGTTTTGACAGGTTTACAATCGTACATATTAAATTTATTTAATACCGTTTTTATGCATGCACTTTGATCTAATGTAATTTCATTTGCATGCCTTGTAATTTTTATACCAAGAAATAATTTTATCTCTTTTAAATCAGTCATTTTAAATTTACTCATTAAATACCTTTTAAAATTATTCATTTTATCAATATCAGCGCATGCTATAACTAAATCATCTACATATAAAATGACATAAATATTTTTATGTACATCTCCATTGTCTAACACATATATACATCTATCCACTGAAGAATTTTGAAAACCTTTTTCTTTAAGAGATCGTTCGAAAACTTCAAACCAACACCTAGCTGCCTGTTTCAGCCCATAAAGTGCTTTGTTCAATTTACACACATAATTATTTGGACAAGGGATACTCTCAGGGACTTTCATGTAAATATCTTCCTTTAATTCCCCATTTAAAAAGGCGGTTTTCACATCCATATGATGAACGAGCAAGTTATATTGATTGGCAAAACTAAGTATAAATCTGAAACTAGCTATTCTTGTAACTGGTGCGAAAGTTTCATTATAGCCCGTGAGGTATTCTTGACTGAAACCTCTTGCAACTAGTCGTGCTTTGTATCTTAAAGGTTTTCCAAATTCATCATATTTTATAGTATATATCCATTTACAATCGACGATGTTTTTATTTTCAGGTCTTGGTACGAAAGTCCAAGTATTATTTAACTTTAGAGAATTTAATTCATCTCTAATTGCGCTTTCCCACTGAGATCTGTCCTCTCGCGTTTTGATCTCTTCTAATGAATTTGGTATCTTACATAGAATAGAATGAGCACATAACATGTAATCATCAACATCATCTTCATTATATGAAACAGATGGTAGATTTTTGAGCCTACTGCTTCTTCTAACTTCAGGGTTATTGTTAGTTATTTCTTTTGCTGAAGACGGGTTATTAGAAAATGTGTCAACGATTTGTTCCGATTCAATTAAATTATCATGGTTTAATTTGCGAATTTTACTAGGACATTGCTGCCCATCAGATTTGGATGTATCTGATTTGTCAGAGTTATGAGACTTTACCGGCACTGACTTAGATATTACATCATCAGTTTTGCCGTGAGAATTTTTAATATTCCCTTCAGACTTGAGGTCTGGCCTAGATTGAAGAAAACCAGTTTCATCAACAATAACATCTCTGACTATTACGTATTTTTCGCATTCTGGGTTCCAAACTTTATATCCGTTTGGTTCATTACCCACTAGTATCCCTTTCCATGATTTTTCATCAAACTTGGTCTTACTGATTTTATTATGCACGTAAATAGTTGAACCAAATACCTTCAAATATTTAATTTGAGGTTTCTTACTATGCCACATTTCGAATGGTGTTTTTGAAAGTTTCAAAGCTTTAGTTGGGGTCAAATTAATTAAATAAACAGCAGTCAGTACTGCGTCGCTCCAAAACACTTTGTCTAACTGAGCACCGCTTATCATGGAACGAGCTTTTTCAGTAATGGTTCTGACCATACGTTCAGAAACTCCATTCAGCTGTGGTGTTCTCGGAATTGTTAAATGATACGATATCCCTCTTTCTACACAATAACTTTTCATTTCAGTCGATAGATATTCGCCACCATTATCGCAGTATAAGTTGACTAATTTTAAATTAAAATTAGCTTCGCTTTTAGCCACGAAATCTTTAAAAGCAGCGCATACATCAGATTTATATGTTAATAGGTACGTAACACAATAATGCGTATACTCATCAACAAAAAGTACAAAGTAGTTTTTGTTGTCATTAGTTGGGGGAGTAATAGGTCCACAAACATCTGAGTGTACAATAAATAATGGCCGGTTAACATGACTTTTATCTTTGACTTTATTGAATGGAATTCGACTTTGTTTTCCATTTATACAGGCCTCGCCTCGCACAACTCATCATCTGGCATTACACTTTCGATTTGGCTAGTGTCATCAATCATTTTATTATTTTTAATTTCGATGAATTTATTTTTACTAATATGACCAAAGCGTTGATACTATAATTTGTACATACTTATATTTTTATTACTGCATACTTGAGAAATAGATTGACACTTATTTACAGATGCCATTAAGTCTACAGCAATTAAATTATTTTTCAACATACCTTGTATAATGGTTTTATTATCCTTACGTATTTGGGCTCCATGCTGGTCGAAAATGACTGTCAACCCAGCACGTTGCATTTTGGATAGAGACAGCAAGTTGTATGGTACCTCAGCACAGAAGAGCACATCCTCCAAGACTCCTTGAACGCCTGTGTGGCTTGTCACATAGATCGTTCCTTTTTTTTTTGTAGCTGAAATAAATGCATGATTTTTAGCAATAGAAATTCTTAATGGCGGTTGCAAGATGGTGTAGCTACTGAAAAGATCTTCCCTGTTTATAATATGGTCCGATGCTCCAGAATCCAACAGGAAAGTAACTTTGCTTGCATCATCATCCGCTTGATAGTCTCCCATCATAAAAGCAAATCCAGAAAAATTGTTCGACGTGGATGGCTCAGTGGTCTCAATTGCATGGACTGTCCTTGTTCTCTCCATATTTTTCTGCTGCTGCTGTTGAGCCTTTTTGAAGTAGAAACAATCTGTTTTCACATGACCCTTGCGGCCACAGTGATAACACTTAAAAACTTTTTCTTTTGCTTATTATTCTTCTGGTTGTAGCTATTATTTGTTTTATTATAATGTGAATTATCAAATTTTCTTTTTTGAAATTCGTGTCCATTTCTCCTTTCAACTTGCAGTACTTTCACGTTGGTGTCACTGGACTCACTCATTAACTTAACTTCATGATCTAAAAGTCTTGTTTTAACGAATGCTAACGTTAAATTATCTTCCGATAAAGTTTCGATCGCAGTTATCACGCCGTCATAAGTTGCGGGTAGGGTGAGCAACAAATGAGCTACCTTATCGGTTTCTTCCAACTTCGCTCCGGCGGTTGTGAACACTTTTATTGCAGTAAAAACGTATCCTGGGCCGATAACCTGTAGGATATCTAGGTTCTAACACTTGAATAAAACGAGTTATAGGCCTTTTATAACTGTGTATATTATCAGCCAATTTGAAAATCACTAGGAAGGTTATACGTCCGTCTATACAGAAGCGCAAACGACCAAGAGAGAGACTGATGTTGTGGGTAGTAGGGGTTTACTTATTTATTAAATAAGTACCCACAATATATCGATTATTACAGAATCGACTAAAGATTGATTTTTGTAAATAGATAAATCAAATAAATCAACAATTATCATCGCAAGTACGGCGCAAACGCGCGTAAGTGTACACGCCCGTGCAACTTCAACAACAACTTCAACAACAACAGTGCCCAGTCGGAAAACTAATGCCTGCGTCGGTTGAGGCGGCAACTGACGCGAACAACACGTATCACCGCCTATTCATAACTGATAGGAATTCGCGTCTGTCATTTCTAATTGATACGGGCGCAAACGTTTCCGTGATACCGAGGACAAAAGGCGGGAAAGCAAAGCAAACCGATTTCTGTTTGTACGCAGCAAACAACACGATCATTCCGACGTACGGAGAAAAAACCCTACAACTGGATCTCAACCTACGACGGCCGTACACCTGGAAATTTATCGTCGCTGCAGTCAGCAAACCCATCATCGGTGCAGACTTTCTGAAGCGTCATCAACTGCTTGTCGACATAGCCGGCCGACGCCTCGTCGACAAAGTTACCAACATGACCGTCAGAGCATCAGTCATTCGTTCCGCCGAACCTACAGTTCGAAGTATCGACATGGAACAGCCGTATCACCAGCTCCTCAGTAAGTTTCCTGATATCCTGCGACCATCAAGCATGAAGGATACTCCCAAACACAAGGTAGAACACCACATCGAAACTACTGGCCCACCAGTGTTCAACAAGTGCAGACCTCTTCCTCCACATCGCTACCTGCCCGTGAAGAAAGAATTCGAGCTCATGATGCAGCAAGGAATTTGCCGACCAAGCAAAAGCCCTTGGTCCAGTCCGCTACACGTCGTTCCTAAGAAAAACGGCGACTTACGCATCTGTGGTGACTACAGAAGACTCAATGACGTCACCAAACCCGACCGCTATCCAGTCCCACGCCTCAAAGATTTTACCTACCTACTTCACGGCAAGAAAATCTTCAGTACTCTCGATTTAAACCGAGCTTATTCGCAATTAAAAATCTTCGAACCTGATATCGAGAAGACAGCGATCACTACACCATTCGGTTTATTCGAATTTCCACGAATGTGCCCAGGTCTCAAGAACGCCGGACAGACATTCCAACGATTCATAAACGAAGTGCTCAACGGAATAGACTACGCGTTCCCATTCATCGACGATGTTATCGTTGCATCTGAAAGTGAAGCAAGCCACATCGGAGATCTGCAGGAAGTTTTACGCCGATTAGACACGTATGGTGTCACTATAAATCCCTCTAAGTGTGTTTTCGGCAGCGAAACCGTCAAGTTCCTAGGTTATGAAGTATCAAGCAAGGGGATCAAACCACTTCAAGACAAAGTCAAAGCAATCACAGAATACCCAAAACCCAAAACCATTCAAGACTTACGGAGATTTATGGGGATGATAAATTTTTACCGAGACAATGTCCCAAACGCCGCAAGCATTCAGGCACCGCTGAATGCATTCCTTCATAATTCAAAAAAACGAGACAAGACTGAAGTAAAGTGGGACAATCAATCGACAAAAGCTTTTGAGTTGTGCAAACAAAGCATAATAAACGCTGCTTTATTGTCTTACCCATCCAGTTCGCCAGAGGACCAAATCGCTATTTTTTCGGACGCCTCAGCTACCTGCGCCGGGGCATCTCTACAACAAAGGCGAAGCAACGGACAATGGCTGCCACTCGGATATTTTTCAAAGAAATTTTCAGAAAGACAAAAAAAGTACTCGACTTTCGATCGGGAGCTCCAGTCAATAAATATGGCAATAAAACATTTCAGAAAGATGTTTGAAGGCAAAGAACTCGTGGTTTACACTGACCATAAACCGCTGACCTACGCAATCCGCAAGCCTCCTTCCGATAACGACACACCACGGCGAATCAGGCAGCTACTGTTTATCAGCGAGTTCACTACTGACATTCGACACGTGAGCGGAGCTCAAAACGTTGTAGCAGATGCATTATCACGCATCGAAACTATTGACGTGCCATCACCTATCAACTACGACGAGTTATCTCAAGCTCAAGAAAACGACAGTTGTATCCCTACATTGTCTCAACAGACCAACATACAACTCAAGAAAATCATTTTACCGGGTACGAACAAGCCAATATTCTGCGAAACATCAACGTCACACGTTCGTCCATATTTAACAGCTGATTTTCGTCGCATAGCTTTCAATGCCGTGCACAGCCCAAGCCACCCAGGAGTACGATCCACACGGAAGCTGATGCAAGAGCGATTCTTTTGGCCTTCAATGAATACCGACATCGGCCAGTGGACTAAGACATGCAATTCGTGTCAGCTCTCCAAAGTACAGCGACACAATCATAGTGACATCGCAACATTCCCACCGAGCGAACGATTTCAACATATTCACGTTGATATCGTTGGACCGCTACCGACGTCAGCATGCGGACACAAATACTTGCTCACGATGATCGACCGGTGCACACGATGGCCCGAAGCTGTACCACTTCAAGAGACAACCGCTGAAAACGTCGCAAGAAAACTTTACGAAGTATGGATATCTCGTTTCGGTTGTCCAATAAGAATCACTACCGATCAAGGACGACAGTTTGAAAGTCGACTATTCCGAGACCTCGCTCAATTACTCGGTGTAGAAAAAACCCTTACTACTGCATACCACCCGCAGAGTAACGGAATCGTCGAACGCTGGCACAGGACATTAAAAGCCGCACTCATGGCTAGACTAGAAAACAGCAACAAATGGATCGACGAATTGCCTGCTGTTCTAATGGGTCTCAGAGCCGCTATCCGCTCCGACTCTAACACAAGCGCAGCGCAACTCACCTACGGTCAAGCAATACGACTACCAGGCGATTTCATATCACCGACACCAGCTACACCGAAAATGGACCACGACTACGTCAATCACCTGCAAGAAGTTATCACGAAGCTCACACCTACATACAAATCGCATGCAAACAAGCGATGTATGTTCGTGCACAACGACCTACAAACATGTAGCCACGTGTTTGTACGCGATGACACCGTCCGCAAACCTCTGCAGCATCCATACCAAGGTCCATACAAGATCATCGAACGTAAAGAAAAGTATTTTTCATTTCTCATATTCGGAAAGCAGTATTTTCTTGATCTGATTACTGGGTAGAAAGTGCTATTTCCCTCCCTAGAGCGGGAAAAACTCATACAAATTACTTTCCACCTAAGGGTCGGAATGAACTTTAAAAATAGAACTGCTGTCAGCTGTGAAGAAATTTGTGTAAAAAAAAAAACTAATAAAAAAAATGCAGCGGCAATGTGAGTATCTAAACAGCCAGTGTGAACTTAGTGCAAACTTCATTGAGCGAAATAGGTCGCAACCATAGAATTAAGAAGTACGATAGTACCTACTTATTAATTCTATGGTCGCAACAATAACGTGGTGAGTTCCATATTTAAAATTTAAAAATTCGACATAAATTTGCGGGATACTAATCTGTTATGTATCTGTGACGGAATTAAAAAACTAGTTACTTTAATATCTAATATTTTATGCTAAGATTTTAATTAAAAAATGAGTTCAAGTGATTCTGAAATATTGACACCAGATTCAATTAAAGACGAGGCTTAAATTGTGTTATTAACAATCTTTTACCAGAAATCTCAAAAGAAAGATATATAAACACATACAATGATTTTATGAAGTGGCGAGCAGAGAAGAACATAAAATCATTTTCCGAAAGTGTATTTCTTACATATTTTAAAGGACTGTCTAGCAAACTACAACCTTCTACGCTATGGAGCCGATATTCAATGCTGAAAAGTACACTTAGTGTAAAACACAATGTAAATTTGAAAAAAATCCATAATTTAATATCATTTTTGAAAAGACAGTCTCAGGGGTTCAAGAGTAGAAAATCTAAGGTTTTTACCTCTCATGAAGTGGAAACATTTTTAAATGATGCTCTTGACGAGATATATTTGGCAGTGAAGGTAAGTTTACCTAAGTATTATTAGATTTATTCTAAATAAGAATGTATTTATTACACAAATTTAAAAATGTTATGTTTTCACAGGTGGTATTGATACTCGGTACAAGCGGCGCTTGCAGAAGCAGTGAACTCACAAATTTGACAATTAAGGACATTGAAAGTCAAGGCCAATTATTACTAGTAAAAGTGACTAAAACAAAAACAAATATTGAGCGCTCGTTTGTAGTACAAGAAGAGTTTACACAAATAGTAAAGAAATATCAAAAAATGAGACCCAGCGATCTAAAAACGGACCGTTTTTTTCTCAACTACCAGAATGGGAAATGCTACAAACAAGTGATCGGGAAAAATAAAGTCTCAGGTATGCCGAAGCAGATAGCAACATATTTGAATTTATCAAATTCTGAGCAGTATACCGGACATTGTTATAGAGGTACGTCAGCAACTCTTTTAGCCGATTCTGGGACAAACATGATGACGTTAAAAAGACACGGAGGCTGGAAACCCAGCACAGTCGCCGAAGGCTACATTGAGGATTCAATCCAAAATAAAATAAAAACTTCGAACAAATTAATTGAAACTATAAAAATACACCACAATTCGCCTCAGCCGTCAACCGCCAGGGAGTATCCGCCTGATGAAATACTAGAGTCTCCTACTTTTACAGATATCCAGAACACCCAAATTTGTCATAATATATCAAATAGCATGAAGATTCCAAATAAAAATGTTCAGATAAACAACTAGTTTTATTTTCCTCATATTCGAAATGAAAAGTAGAGTGTTTAACACGGGTAAAAGAATCAATTCCTACTCGGACTATAGCCGCCCTCGCTACGCTCGGGCGTCTAAATACCTCGGGAATTGATTCTTTCCACCCTCGGTTAACAATCTACTATTACAATCCAGCTACCAGGACGAATTAGCAATATATCGATAGATCGCCTCAAACCTGCGTATACAATCAACACAGAAGATGATCCCAGGCATATGAACAGCGAGACCAATCAAGCACCTGCAGCTACCACAGATGAGCAATCCAGCCTGCATCCAGACCCGCATACGAGGGAACAACGTACCAGATCAGGCAGGATCATCAGGACGCCTGCACGCTACGTACGCTTTGCTAAAAAGGGGGGAATAGTGTAGCACGGGCGCCACACAAAGGACTATAACTCACACCGAGGAACGCGGAAGTCATGGCGCGCGTCCCAGCGACGCAGACCCCCGCAGCGAGGGTTCCGACCCTCACTCCGGGAGGATTCTCATAATTCTTCACCCCGGAACACATCTGCCGGTCCAACGGTCAACGTCCGTGGGAAACTATAGCGAGTCATCTAGCACGTGACTGAATTGGCGCGCGTTATACGTTAACCAATCATACGCCGTGGCCTGCCTCGATCAACGAATCAGCATCAAGAACGCACGCAACACCGCGCGGGCATCGCAGGACGGAAGCTGATTCGTTATTGGTTACCCCACTATCATTTAGAGATAGTTAGTATAGAGATAGTTAGTATTTAAGTGAGTGCATAGCTTGTAAGACATTATTATTGTCATATTCTACATCATTGTACAACATCATTATACAACGTCATTATTATATCCATTCCTGAATCACACTCTTGTATCGCGTCATTTCACACGTCAAATACATTGTACTCTTTTACATTCGTGCAATACATAAAGTTCGATTTATCTGAGTTTCAATTACGCGACACGACCTACGCGCTACAACAGCAAACGTCAAAATCATATTTTCATCAATATCAAATATATTATTTTCAATCAGTTTTTCTTTTCCATATTGTGAAATCTTTAACAGGAAACCCAAGCCCTTATCTAAAATAATTTAAAATTTACGTAAAAAAGTCTATACACAATGGCGAAGTTTTCTAGTCGAACCAAACCGAACCGTTGGAGCTGACACTGTCATGTCACCGTGGACAATACAAAACCGAGAAAAGAAAAATATTTAATATGAATATGCAATGTTGACAAGATCTGCCGCTCAACGTGCACGCCCACCATCTCTGGACTTGTTGCTCAGCTCCGCCTCGCCGCCGCCGGTCTCCAGCGCCACTGTAAGCACTGTGACGACACCAGCCGCGGCAGTTACGTCGAGCTCGAGCGACGAGTATTTCTCTCCGCCGACGACGCCACCACCTGTTCGCCGACCGCCGGCCGCCGGACTGCTTAGGACCTCGAGGCCCATCGGCTTCTGACAGGGTCCCAGCTCCCGGCGGAAGTGTGCAGCGCATGAGATGGACACAATCTATCAAAGAAAACATCATGCGCTCATACTATGGAGCTACAGAGGGAGGAAATAACCTGACCGCGTACCGTGTTCGAATGAGCATTCGAACACGGTACGCGGTCAGGTTGAAACGTTGACAGCCGGTTCAAGTATGTTGAAGAGTTTCAGGTACTTGAACCGGCTGTCAATGTTTCGGCACAACGTCTATCGGATCAGGTACGGGTTATCCAGCGTAATCATATGTTGGATGATACTGTGCTTGATCGCCTGCGAAATGAAATGCTGCGTAGCCGTGTCATCGCTCACCAGTCGGAGACTGCTGATATACCACCGCAGGGCTACATATGATAGGGCTACAAATGTAAGTACCCAGTGCAATGAGGAATTAACGAATGCTTTGGAGGCTGCGATTCGGTAGTATCGTTTTATGCCGGCAGAACTAAGACCACGCCTGCCACGTTTGCCCATGCATAACAGAAATAGGGCACTGATGGCTGCTCTGGCTGCGCAGTTATCAAATTATTTTGATACCTGCGAGAACCTCACCGATACTTATTCAATTCTGTATTGCGCAGCTGTAGCAGCTTGTCGTGTAGCACATGTAAAATTTTTCAGTGACTCTAGAGCTACACGACCAAAACCAGTCGGACCAGCTTGGCAGCACAGGATTGAACGTCATATTGGTGGGGCCAGAGCACTCATCGGTAAACTAATCTGCTTCAGGGAGGTTATTTTTTTTTTTATATTTATAAACTAGCGCTTGACCGCAATCCCGCCTGATGGTAAGCAGTGATGCGATCGTTGATGGTAAAGCGCGCTAGTTTATTAAGAGCCTATTCACTCAGAAAAACTGAGTGATTAGGAAGGAAGACGGCAGTTGAGCGAGGTGATGCAATGTTAAGCAGCAAAATATTTGAAAAAGTAATACTTAAGCAGTTGCTAAAACATTTTAATTCGAATAATCTCCTACATAGTGAACAATATGGTTTCACAAAGGGTCGTTCGACTATGGATGCGGGTGTTGCTCTACTGAAATACATATTTAAATTCCAATAGCATTTTGCGACCTCTCCCATGAGGTCGCAAAAGGCTATTGGAATTTTTTGTGATCTCTCCAAAGCCTTTGATTGCGTGCACCATGACATACTTTTGCGTAAACTCCGCCATTACGGTGTCGAAAATGAGGCTCTCAATGTGATAGGTTCTTATTTACATAATAGATTACAGTGTGTAGATATTAACGGTGTGAAATCTTCCGGGCTACCAGTTCAGTTAGGTGTACTGCAAGGCTCAATACTGGGTCCATTCTTGCTTTTAGTATACATTAATGATTTACCATTCTATTTAAAGGGCATCTGTGATGTTGTGTTGTTTGCAGATGATACCTCTCTAATTTTTAAAGTAGACAGGAATAGACATAATTTTGACGAAGTAAACAGTGCACTCTCAACAGTTACGGATTGGTTTACGTCAAATAACCTAGCTCTTAACCCCAAGAAAACAAAATGTGTAAAGTTCGCCTTGCCTAACGTTAGAAATCTAGGACCTAACATCGTTTTAGATAAAGAGATGCTTGAAACTGTGGGCTCGGCAGTTTTTCTGGGAATAACAGTAGATGCCAAACTTCAGTGGGGACCACACATATCAACCCTAGCAGGAAGGCTCAGTTCGGCCGCCTACGCCGTCAGGAAAGTAAGACAATATACTGACGTTGATACAGCTCGTTTAGTTTACTTTAGTTATTTCCACAGCGTTATGTCCTACGGTATTCTACTGTGGGGCAAAGCCGCTGACATACAAAATATATTTGTACTTCAAAAACGAGCTGTCCGAGCAATTTACCAGCTCGGTGTCAGATTTTCTCTGAGAAATTTGTTTAAAGACATTGGTATTCTCACGGTTGCTTCACAGTTCATCTTAGCCAACATCTTATATGTTAGGCAAAATATTCACGTGTACACCAAAAACTGTGATATTCATAATATTAACACCAGAAATAAGGACAAACTGCGAGCCCCTTTTCACCGACTTCAAAAGGTTCATAACTCTTTTATTGGGCTTGGTATAGCTTTTTATAACAAGATACCCTCTGCTTTGCTAGCCTTGCCCTACAATGCATTTAAAGCACAAATCAAATCCAGGCTTTGTTCAAAGGCATATTATTCCCTGAATGATTATTTAAATGATAAGAATAGCTGGTCGCTCTGATTAACTCAGGACAATGTTTGTGTTCTTTCTCAGTAATTAGCTTATTGATACGTTATATGAGTTCATATAATTTACTTTTTTACATTACATAAATATGTAAGCTGTCACGCCCTTTATGCCTGGGGCTTCTTAATTAAGTAATAAGTTTTTAGTTAATTACATTTTCATTTAAATATAAATATATTGTTTTGCTTTGCTGGTATTTTGGCGTGGTAGCTGGCATATGGTAAATAATTTCATTGTTGTTGTATTTTATCGTGTTCATCACTATACATAGTATTGTATAAAGACATGTGTTTTTTTTTAAAATGAACAGACAGCTGTGCTGCTGGGGAGTTTGTTCCGCCACTTCTTCTTCCCAGCGAAAGCACTAGGAAGTGTCGATGGGTGGGCGTTTTGGGGGACTGGCTTATGTAATATTGACGTTCAAAAAGTGCTGATTCTCAGCCTAATTTGAATAAATGACTTTTGATTTGATTTGATTTAAGCCCAACAACACGACCAACGATGCTGCGCCAAAGGGAGATTGCTCTGGAGACCCTCCACGACCAAATTTCCAACACAACAACATTTGGCGCATCGTACCAGGCACACATCGCAGCACAACTGCTCAGACCCGTCCTCCGTACGGCTTCACCAGATATCATGACGGAATACGACGAATCGCTTGGCGGCAAGGCTTTGTCTGGTGGGTGGTAACTTCTGCCGGCGGCCGATGTTATGGCGTACCACCGAGAAAAATATTCGCCCTAGAGTGATGCGCTTTGTGAGGCCGGCATTCTCAGGTACAAATACCAGCCCTCAGAACTATATGGCCCGTGTCACGGAGCGCATCGACTTCCTGAAGCAAAAAGTGTATGCATTGGCGAACCGTATTCGTCGATATAAATGACGAGTAGAACGGTACACCCAGAATCGCACCTTCCAGAGCAATCAAAGGTGGGTATAGGAACTGGGAACGACCTGAACAAGATGTGGCTGACACGTGCCTACCAGATGATGATGCCATGTGTTTATTCTGGCGCAGTATCTGGTCGGTGCCTGTCAGTCACGCTGAAGGTGACTTAGCTCGGGATGTAGAGCGAACCTGCGATCCGATATCTGAATTGGGGGTTATTACCATCTGCCCCCAAGATGTAGCTCGTGCAGTCCGTCCGTTTCCTAACTGGAAGTTAAAATGGTTTCCAAGGCCGCACGCTAGCGTGGCATCTCAATTCCAGACTGCTTTAGTGTCGGGTTTGTTACCTCAGTTCCTTACTACTGGAATAACCTATCTGCTCCATAAATCAGGTAGCACCGCGGAACCCAAAAATTATACGCCAATCACCTGTTTACCGACGGTCTATATAGTTCTTACATCCATTTTGAAAGCCGAAATTAACAATCACATAGACAACAACTCTATCATGTCTGTCTCTCAAAATGGATGTAGAAGTGGGTCCCGCGGTACTAAGGAGCTACTCCTCATTGATATGGCCATTAGCCAACAAGTTCGTCGTTCCCGAAAGGATCTTTCGACATGTTGGATAGATTATAAGAAGGCCTATGACTCAGTCCCACATACTTGGCTCATGCGGCTACTGGAATTGTATAAAGTTGATACAACTCTACGCACCTTCCTGATGACATGTATGGGGCAATGGAGGACAGTCCTTCGCTATCCAGGATGCCGAAATATTCAGAGGAATAGTGAACCGATAAGGATCGAGCGAGGTATATTTCAGAGCGACAGTTTGAATTCACTTTGGTTTTGCTTAGCATTGAATCCTCTAAGCACGCTGTTGGCAGGATTCAGATCTAGGCTATCGGTTGTAGAGAGGTGGTCAGCTTATATCGTACCTCGTTTACATGGATGACCTGAAACTTTTTGCTCCCAACAATTCACAACTGAAGGAGGAAAATTACTGAAACTTTCAGTAGCTCCATCAGGATGGAATTTGGTGTGGACAAATGTGCGGTCATGCATGTAAAGTGAGGAGAGATTATAGAATCCGTGGGAACCCAACTCATGAGTTCCATAAACCTTAGAGCCCTCTCCGCATCCTAAACCTATAAG
Organism: Sesamia inferens; assembly: GCA_037179545.1. Lineage (NCBI taxonomy): Eukaryota > Metazoa > Arthropoda > Insecta > Lepidoptera > Noctuidae > Sesamia > Sesamia inferens. The sequence goes on from CM073935.1 coordinate 32,059,119, forward strand.
TATTTGGGCGTTGGGCATCAATGTTACTGACATGAAGCAATCGTTGAAGGAACGCTTATTTGGCCGCCTGAAAAAAGTACTTAATAGTCTTCTATCAGGCGGAAACGAGGTGCGGGCTTTTAACGGTTGGGTCATGCTATTGATGCACTCTTTCGGCATACTCAAATGGACTCAAGCCGAACTTGACGCCCTGGATCAGAGGGTTCGTACTGTTATATCCTTACAATGTTAGTAGAATGGCTTAGCAACGCTCAGATGTGCCACGTCAGCATTATGGGTTACAGTACGTCATTCACGTCTTCGAAGAAAACTAAAGTGCCAGTGAAATCAAATGTTCATAAATATTCTAAATCTATTTCGAAAGTGCTAAAAGTTAAAGCAAGTTCCAAAACCAGTATAATAAAATAAGTGTCGTGTCAGTGCAAGAAATCGAAGTGCTCAACCGACACCCTGTCTTGAGTGTTGCATCCCGCAACCGAGATCGGCTTTCACCCTCTGCTGGTCCAGAGGTCTACTACAACTGCTGTTCAGCTGTTTACCGCTGGAGAAGCGGTCACGATGTTCCTGAATATCCTCACATTGATGGCGTCCCTCGCCTCGGTCAATGCGCATCAAGACCTTATCAAGCATCTTCCTTCTAGTTCCGGTATATACTTCGATAACCTAGGAAAACTTAAGGCGATTAAGGGAAAGTTAAATATAATTAGTCATGTAAACATTTCTCTTATAAATCCTCACCTTTCTAACCTCGATGATATAATGAGCATACTTGAGAAAACATGTCAAAAATCAAGCAACGATCAATGCGATGATATACTATCTCCACTCACATTTTGGTACAACGAAATTAAACGCGAGTTTGACTCTATCTCACATCTAATGTCAAACGGTAATAAACGTTCAGCATGGTTCGCCGGAATAGGCACCGTTTTCAAACATGTTTTCGGCACTCTAGATGAAGATGACGCATCAAAATACGATTCCGCTATTGAATCATTTCAAAACCACGAGAAAAAGCTCGCGGAACTAATGAAAGAAAATATCTTAATTACTACTACTTCTCTAGAATCTCACAAAGAAACGATTAATAAATTAAAATATAACGAAGTTTCTCTTAAAAATACTCTAAGCCAATTCATACTACAATTAAATAATATCACAGAAACTTCTAAAATCCAGATAACCGAAATTAAATTCCATTCCATACTTGCTAATCTCGAAAGTTCTCTACTAGCATTGTCGTTTCAGCTTGAAGACATAACAAACGCTATCCTGTTGTGTAGTCAAAACATCCTGCATCCAAACATAATAAGTCCTACGCAATTATACTACGAACTCGTTGATAACGACAGGCACCTACTTAAAGACACTGGAATTCCTGCAACGCTAAGTCTAGATAATATCCATATAATATTAAGCATATCTGAAGTCGCTTGTTATTATTATAAGTGTAGCATTGTACAAATGCCACACGTGTTCGCTATTGTGGCGATGTACAAAGGCTACACATGTCCTCTTACAAATTATACCAAAAAGGTCGACTATTAATCACACGAGGATCGCGGAAGTCATGGCGCGCGTCCCACTCCCGCAGCGAGGGTTCTCATAAATCTCACGTCCCGGAACACATCTGCAGGGCCAACGGTCAACGTCCGTGGGAACCATAACGAGTCATCTAGCACGTGACGGAATTGGCGCGCGTTCTACGTTAACCAGTCATACGCAGTGGCCTGCCTCGATCAACGAATCAGCATCAAGAACGCACGCAACACCGCGTGGACATCGCAGGACGGAAGCTGATTCGTTATTGGTTACCCCACTATCATTTAGAGATAGTTAGTATAGAGATAGTTAGTATTTAAGTGAGTGCATAGCTTGTAAGACACATTATTATCATATTCTACCGCGTCATTTTACACGTCGAATACATTGTACTCTTTTACATTCGTGCAATACATAAAGTTCGATTTATCTGAGTTTTAATTACGCGATACAAGAGTGTGATCAAGGAATGGATATAATAATGATGTTGTACAATGATGTAGAATATGATAATAATGTGTCTTACAAGCTATGCACTCACTTAAATACTAACTATCTCTATACTAACTATCTCTAAATGATAGTGGGGTAACCAATAACGAATCAGCTTCCGTCCTGCGATGTCCACGCGGTGTTGCGTGCGTTCTTGATGCTGATTTTTTGGCAGGCCACTGCGTATGACTGGTTAACGTAGAACGCGCGCCGATTCCGTCACGTGCTAGATGACTCATTATGGTTCCCACGGACGTTGACCGTTGGCCCTGCAGATGTGTTCCGGGACGTGAGATTTATGAGAACCCTCGCTGCGGGAGTGGGACGCGCGCCATGACTTCCGCGATCCTCGTGTGATTAATAGTCGACCTTTTTGGTATAATTTGTAAGAGGACATGTGTAGCCTTTGTACATCGCCACAATAGCGAACACGTGTGGCATTTGTACAATGCTACAACTGGTTAACGTAGAACGCGCGCCAATTCCGTCACGTGCTAGATGACTCGTTATGGTTCCCACGGACGTTGACCGTTGGCCCTGCAGATGTGTTCCGGGACGTGAGATTTATGAGAACCCTCGCTGCGGGAGTGGGACGCGTGCCATGACTTCCGCGATCCTCGTGTGATTAATAGTCGACCTTTTTGGTATAATTTGTAAGAGGACATGTGTAGCCTTTGTACATCGCCACAATAGCGAACACGTGTGGCATTTGTACAATGCTACAGTACTCCCCCCTTTTTAGCAAAGCGTACGTAGCGTGCAGGCGTCTTGACGATCCTGCCTGATCTGGTACGTTGTTCCCTCGTATGCGGGTCTGGATGTAGGCTGGGTTGCTCATCTGTGGTAGCTGCAGGTGCTTGATTGGTCTCGCTGTTCGTATGCCTGGGATCATCTTCTATGTTGATTGTGTACGCAGGTTTGAGGCGATCAATCGATATATTGCTAATTCGTCCTGGTAATTGGATTGTAAAATACTTTTCTTTACGTTCGATGATCTTGTATGGACCTTGGTATGGATGCTGCAGAGGTTTGCGGACGGTGTCATCGCGTACAAACACGTGGCTACATGTTTGTAGGTCGTTGTGCACGAACATACATCGCTTATTTGCATGCAATTTGTATGTAGGTGTGAGCTTGGTGATAACTCCTTGCAGGTGATTGACGTAGTCGTGGTCCATTTTCGGTGTAGCTGGTGTTGGTGATATGAAATCGCCTGGTAGTCGTATTGCTTGACCGTAGGTGAGTTGCGCTGCGCTTGTGTTAGAGTCGGAGCGGATAGCGGCTCTGAGACCCATTAGAACAGCAGGCAATTCGTCGATCCATTTGTTGCTGTTTTCTAGCCTAGACATGAGTGCGGCTTTTAATGTCCTGTGCCAGCGTTCGACGATTCCGTTACTCTGCGGGTGGTATGCAGTAGTACGGGTTTTTTCTACACCGAGTAATTGAGCGAGGTCTCGGAATAGTCGACTTTCAAACTGTCGTCCTTGATCGGTAGTGATTCTTATTGGACAACCGAAACGAGATATCCATACTTCGTAAAGTTTTCTTGCGACGATTTCAGCGGTTGTCTCTTGAAGTGGTACAGCTTCAGGCCATCGTGTGCACCGGTCGATCATCGTGAGCAAGTATTTGTGTCCACATGCTGACGCCGGTAGCGGTCCAACGATATCAACGTGAATATGTTGAAATCGTTCGCTCGGTGGGAATGTTGCGATGTCACTATGATTGTGTCGCTGTACTTTGGAGAGCTGACACGAATTGTATGTCTTAGTCCACTGGCCGATGTCGGTATTCATTGAAGGCCAAAAGAATCGCTCTTGCATCAGCTTCCGTGTGGATCGTACTCCTGGGTGGCTTGGGCTGTGCACGGCATTGAAAGCTATGCGACGAAAATCAGCTGTTAAGTAGGGACGAACATGTGGCGTTGATGTTTCGCAGAATATTGGCTTGTTAGTACCCGGTAAAATGATTTTCCTGAGTTGTATGTTGGTCTGTTGAGACAATGTAGGGATACAACTGTCGTTTTCTTGAGCTTGAGATAACTCGTCGTAGTTGATGGGTGAGGGCACGTCGATAGTTTCGACGCGTAATAATGCATCTGCTACAACGTTTTGAGCTCCGCTCACGTGTCGAATATCAGTAGTGAACTCGCTGATAAACAGTAGCTGCCTGATTCGCCGTGGTGTGTCGTTATCGGAAGGCGGCTTACGAATTGCGTAGGTCAGCGGTTTATGGTCAGTGTAAATCACGAGTTCTTTGCCTTCAAACATCTTTCTGAAATGTTTTATTGCCATATGTATTGACTGGAGCTCCCGATCGAAAGTCGAGTACTTCTCTTGTCTTTCCGAAAATTTCTTTGAAAAATATCCGAGTGGCAGCCATTGTCCTTTGTTTCGCCTTTGTTGTAGAGATGCCCCGGCGCAGGTAGCTGAGGCGTCCGAAAAAATAGCGATTTGGTCCTCTGGCGAACTGGATGGGTAAGACAATAAAGCAGCGTTTATTATGCTCTGTTTGCACAACTCAAAAGCTTTTGTCGATTGATTGTCCCACTTTACTTCAGTCTTGTCTCGTTTTTTTGAATTATGAAGGAATGCATTCAGCGGTGCCTGAATGCTTGCGGCGTTTGGGACATTGTCTCGGTAAAAATTTATCATCCCCATAAATCTCCGTAAGTCTTGAATGGTTTTGGGTTTTGGGTATTCTGTGATTGCTTTGACTTTGTCTTGAAGTGGTTTGATCCCCTTGCTTGATACTTCATAACCTAGGAACTTGACGGTTTCGCTGCCGAAAACACACTTAGAGGGATTTATAGTGACACCATACGTGTCTAATCGGCGTAAAACTTCCTGCAGATCTCCGATGTGGCTTGCTTCACTTTCAGATGCAACGATAACATCGTCGATGAATGGGAACGCGTAGTCTATTCCGTTGAGCACTTCGTTTATGAATCGTTGGAATGTCTGTCCGGCGTTCTTGAGACCTGGGCACATTCGTGGAAATTCGAATAAACCGAATGGTGTAGTGATCGCTGTCTTCTCGATATCAGGTTCGAAGATTTTTAATTGCGAATAAGCTCGGTTTAAATCGAGAGTACTGAAGATTTTCTTGCCGTGAAGTAGGTAGGTAAAATCTTTGAGGCGTGGGACTGGATAGCGGTCGGGTTTGGTGACGTCATTGAGTCTTCTGTAGTCACCACAGATGCGTAAGTCGCCGTTTTTCTTAGGAATGACGTGTAGCGGACTGGACCAAGGGCTTTTGCTTGGTCGGCAAATTCCTTGCTGCATCATGAGCTCGAATTCTTTCTTCACGGGCAGGTAGCGATGTGGAGGAAGAGGTCTGCACTTGTTGAACACTGGTGGGCCAGTAGTTTCGATGTGGTGTTCTACCTTGTGTTTGGGAGTATCCTTCATGCTTGATGGTCGCAGGATATCAGGAAACTTACTGAGGAGCTGGTGATACGGCTGTTCCATGTCGATACTTCGAACTGTAGGTTCGGCGGAACGAATGACTGATGCTCTGACGGTCATGTTGGTAACTTTGTCGACGAGGCGTCGGCCGGCTATGTCGACAAGCAGTTGATGACGCTTCAGAAAGTCTGCACCGATGATGGGTTTGCTGACTGCAGCGACGATAAATTTCCAGGTGTACGGCCGTCGTAGGTTGAGATCCAGTTGTAGGGTTTTTTCTCCGTACGTCGGAATGATCGTGTTGTTTGCTGCGTACAAACAGAAATCGGTTTGCTTTGCTTTCCCGCCTTTTGTCCTCGGTATCACGGAAACGTTTGCGCCCGTATCAATTAGAAATGACAGACGCGAATTCCTATCAGTTATGAATAGGCGGTGATCAGTGTTGTTCGCGTCAGTTGCCGCCTCAACCGACGCAGGCATTAGTTTTCCGACTGGGCACTGTTGTTGTTGAAATTGCACGGACGTGTACACTTGCGCGCCTCCGTGCCGTACTTGCGATGATAATAACAGATAAGTGATTGTTCTGAATACTTGCGGTTGCTATTATCGTTGCTTGTTGAACGCGATCTCGAACGCCGTCTGTCGAATGATCTGTGTGATCGTGGTCTGGATTCCTGCCTGTTCTTGAGTTCTGCCAGTTCCAGAGATAACTGCCTTATTTGATCGTGTAGGGCAGCCACATCGCTCGTGCGTGAAATTTGCGCGACCTGGTTAGGTTGCGCGATACTGTCCATTACACTGTCTGCTACTTGCGATAACTTTTCCAAGTCCGTAGTGTTGCTCACGGTGAGGACAGCGCGTAATGAGGGTGGAAGTAGCCGGGTCCACATGATGCGCAGTGTACCGTCTGGTATTTTCTGTCCGGCTAGTTCCCGCATTTTTCGCAACAGCTGTGAGGGTTTCTGATCTCCGAGTTCCATCTCATCCATCAGCTTCTGCAGCTTCCGGCTTTCGGATTCCTCGTAGACGCTGATGAGTCGGGACTTCAGGGCTTCGTATTTGTTTTCAATGGGCGGGTTGGTTATAATATCACTTACTTGTTGAAGTGCGTCCAGGCCTAGTCGGGCGATAGCTGCTTGATAGCGCGCGTCATCACCTTGTCTCTGTGGCGCCATTACTGCTTCGAAGTGTGTAAACCATAGTCTGGGATACGCCGGCCAAAAGTCAGACAGCCGTGCTTGTAGTGTGAGCGTGTCGACTTGCCCTCCTACCTGTGTTGCGTTGCTTACCTGTGTTGCGTTGCTGGTCGCCATCCTGATTACTCTTCTGGTGTATCACGCAGCAATACCGTGAATATAGCCTCTTGAAATCCTAGTGGTGAGACCCGCTTGTGGGAAGCCACTAGAATGTGCTAATCACGAGTATCGTCACGTTTGTCTTGATTCACGTCGCTTAGGTCACCACTGTAGCGCGTAGGTTGTGTCGCGTAATTAAAACTCAGATAAATCGAACTTTATGTATTGCACGAATGTATTCGACGTGTAAAATGACGCGATACAAGAGCGTGATCAAGGAATGGATATAATAATGATGTTGTATAATGATGTTGTACAATGATGTAGAATATGATAATAATGTGTCTTACAAGCTATGCACTCACTTAAATACTAACTATCTCTATACTAACTATCTCTAAATGATAGTGGGGTAACCAATAACGAATCAGCTTCCGTCCTGCGATGTCCACGCGGTGTTGCGTGCGTTCTTGATGCTGATTCGTTGATCGAGGCAGGCCACTGCGTATGACTGGTTAACGTAGAACGCGCGCCAATTCCGTCATGTGCTAGATGACTCGTTATGGTTCCCACGGACGTTGACCGTTGGCCCTGCAGATGTGTTCCGGGACGTGAGATTTATGAGAACCCTCGCTGCGGGAGTGGGACGCGCGCCATGACTTCCGCGATCCTCGTGTGATTAATAGTCGACCTTTTTGGTATAATTTGTAAGAGGACATGTGTAGCCTTTGTACATCGCCACAATAGCGAACACGTGTGGCATTTGTACAATGCTACATAAGAATAAACTTGTATTCGTTTTACAAATTCCTTTAGTTACTAATGATGAATTTATTTTGTACCATAATTTAGCATTACCGACCCCTCATGGGTCAGATAATTCTAATACTTTTAGTCTAATTTTACCTTCTAGTTCGTATATTGCTATTTCTAAAGATAAGCTAAGTTTCTGTAATCTAGATACCCTAGATAAATGTAAAACAATGTACTCTGACTTCTTTCTATGTGAGATACCTACGGTATTAATGACAAACCTCAGTCCTACATGTGAAAGTGAACTATTAACTAAAACAATTAGTGCTATTCCTACTCAGTGTGAAACCAAAACAATTGTTGGCGAATTGGACATTTGGAAATCGCTTATAAACAATCAATGGATTTTCGTGCAGTCTCCTTCAAGCAAAGTTTCAATGGACTGTAATAATTCCGAATTACGTGAAATCATAGTATCCGGAACTGGTATACTACCGATTCCAAATCAGTGTACAGTCTACACAAAAAGTGCAAGACTTATATCGTCAAAAGACTCAATCAATGTAGAAATTCCTTTTCCTAGATTAGACTTTAGCATTATAAATGATTCATGTTGTAAATTAGATACTAAGTCTACTACTAATAATAAATAATAATAATAATAATTTATTTCCAAAAACTTAGTATCTACTAGTATACAGAAACATGACATTTGGCAACAATTTCAATTAAAATATAGAGTTTAGCGTCTGTAGCCGAACTAGGCATAGCCTGTATTTCGGCTATCAGCACCATTCCCCTCGTGAATTATACCAAGAAAGTGCCAATCAAAAGGCATGTATATAAATAAATTAGTACTACAGAAATACTGAATAATAATATTGAAGAGTAAATTAGAGACTAATTTGCAAATAATAATAATAATGAAATGAATATATGATTTAAATTGATTGCAATAATACATAATTAATATGATTTAAATTGATTACATGCATGTGCGTGTGATTCCATGACTATATGAGGGTCTTATGTATATGATAATGTATATATGGATGTGTGTGTGTGTGTGTGTGTGTGTGTGTGTGTGTGTGTGTGTGTGTGTGTGTGTGCGTGTTTGTGTGAGTGTGTGTGTGTGCTCTTTGTTTTCTGAGCTCTTCTCTGAACAGCATTCTTAAAAAGGTAAGCATATTAGTTTTTCAGTCTCCTCGTAGTTTAAACTCTGTAAGTATTGGCATAAGTTAATTTTGCACTGCTTTATAGTTAAGGGGTGTATATTTATTAATTTGTTAAGCTTATTATAAAGGTAAGGGCCTAGAAAACGCGTAAATCTCTTACCAAAGGTTGTCTTAAAAGTATTTAAATAGTCACATACATGATGTTTGCGCCGTTTCTGTAGTAACATTGGGTTGTAGGGCTGTTTTTTATGTTCATGTAGGACAATTTTAAGAATGAACAATTGTCTTACAGTCAAAACCCCGCACAACTGGAACAGTGTGTAAGTAGAAAAGCGCATTGGTTTGAACGTGCTAACCTTTAGTATAGCTCGCTGGGCGACCTCAACTGACTTCAAGGTGGATTTGCAGATACCTCCCCAGGAGGAGAGACAGTAGGTGAGGAGTGACTGACAAAGGGCCTGATATATTCGCTTCAGCAGTTCAAGGTCTGCGACATGACGTAAATTTTTAAATACATATATTAATTTTCGCACTCTATTGCAAAGAAGTTTGACATGTTCCTTGAAGTTTAGATTATTGTCTAACGTGATACCAAGGTACTTAAGAGTCTGGACGCGTTCCAAAGGTGGACATGAGCAACTTCCCACAGAATCGCACTCATGAGAAACAATTCTGAGGTCATCGCGAATACCCATCGCCTGTCTAATGCTGAAACAAATATACTTGGTTTTGTCCACGTTCAGAGTAAGTATGTTATTCTGCAGCCATCGCTTAGTCATATCAAAGCCATTTTGTGCGATAGTAAAAACCTCCTCCCAACTATCACCCGCAAACACCAGAGCGGTGTCATCCGCGTAAGAGATATTACCTTTGGTGAGTTTAAGAGAGGTAAGCGCATTTATATACACAAGAAAAAGGGTGGGAACTACTAGTTTAAATTATTACAAAATATTGACTTAGATGATTTAACTTTAAAGAAACAAAACAACAAGTTATATTCAGATTTAAATAAACTTATTGATGAAGAACCTATTCTAGTATTGAAACTATTACGTGAAATAGTTTAAATTCCGGCATTTCGGCTTTTATCCCCGAATTTCAGTCTTATTGCTGTTATATCCTTACAATGTTTTTGTAGAATGGCTTAGCAACGCTCAGATGTGCCACGTCAGCATTATGGGTTACAGTACGTCATTCATGAGCCCAGCGGGGCAGTTGGTTCTAAATCTCGGTACGGGTCGGAGGTCCTAACTCTTACTATTTCTACTATTTCTGTATTCTAAATCCTACTTACTAATTAAATCCTATTTTAGCTTAAATAATAGTTTTTTTTAAAAACAAGATTCCTAAGTCTCGTATAATAAATAGTACGCTGCTGACTGCAAATCGATTGCATCACCCACGGTCATCGGTTATGAGGCTGTATATCCCGCGAAAATGTGGAGGTCGTGGCTTTTTAAACGCTAAGACCCTCCACAATCGCGAGATATGCAGTCTCAGGGAATATTTTCTAGAAACCGACGTGGGGATGCATCGAGATGTGGTCGCGGTTGATAAGGGCCTCACTCCGCTCTCCTTGGCTAAAGAGAACAGGCGCAAACCAGTAGTGCTTGACACAAATGATCGCATGGAGTTATGGAAGAGTTTCACGGACGACCCGACATGGGCTTTTTCCGAGCCCTACATGGGCCCGATGTAGATTTTCAAGCGTCCGTAGCCTGGCTACGTTTCGGTGACCTTTTTGGGGAAACCGAAGGTTTTGTATGTGCAATTATAGATGAAGTTATGATGACGAACAATTACAGGAGATTTATTATGTAAGACGGCACAGTTGACATCTGTCGGGCATGTCACCGGCCGGGGGAATCAATAAGGCATATTATCTCCGGGTGTTCTCGTCTAGCTAACGGAGAGTACTTGCATATACACAACCTTGTAGCCAGGATAATTCAACAACAACTTGCTCTCAAATACAACCTTGTGGAATCGGAGGTGCCGTACTACAGGTATATGCCCGACCCAGTTCTCGAAAATGGCCATATCACATTGTACTGAGATCGATCCATCTTCGCTGACAGGACTATTGTTGCCAATAAGCTGGATATAGTGATGGTGGATCGATCAGAGCGGCGTACAATGATTATTGACATAACCATCCCGCATGATGAGAACCTCGTGAAAGCCGAGAAAGATAAACAAATCAAGTATCTTGACTTGGCTCCCGAGATTGTCGACATGTGGAAGGTGGATTCAGCAATTATTGTACCGATAGTCGTGACAGCCAATGGCTTAATAGCCAAGAGCCTCGACTAACACCTCAGGAGGCTCTCGTTAGGCAGCTGGATCAAAGGCTTGATTCAGAAAGTTCCTCTCTCTGGAGCCCTGACCGCCGGTAGCTTGGACCCTGTTCCCGATGCCGGTGGGCTACTATTTTTTATATTTTTAAATGTTTTTTATGTATTGTTTATGTAGAAATATTTAAAAATGTTTAAAAATTTATATGTGTATACAAAGAAATAAAAGAATAATAATTATGTTTTTATTACCAGTAAAAAATGTTACATACGTTACAGTATGGTACAACAAAAGGTGCATTGGTTATATCTCCTGGCTCCCAAACTAGGTTTATAGCCTGTGACTTGGGAACCAGGAAAATATCAGCGCACGTATCAATTCATTCACATATGTTAAGTGTCTGGGCTGAGACCAGAGTTTTAAGGGTCTATCTACACCTGTCTGTGCCTGACCCGGGACAAGGTTGCCCAAACCTGGACGAGTGTGAACAATGTTATCATAAGAAATCATGCAACAACACTGTCTATGTGCCCCATAAATGTGTGGATAGCCTCTGATAACGCTTTAGTGTTGAACATGACTCTGAGTTATGAATGAAACATTTTGTTTCAGCTTGAGGAAGATGTAGAAAACTACCAGTATTGGCGTATGATGAAAGGGCGAGCTAGGTTAAAGTCTCGACTATCACGATCTCTTATACACATGTCTTCAAGAGACATTAATCAAGATCTGAATGAACCGACACCCAGCACATCTTCAGCATCACAAATGACTGTTGACAGGGGGGCAAATTATGAAAATCCAATCAGATGTAACAAAGCTGTGCAAGTTAAGACACAGACAGCAGACCAAGCTACTTATTGTTCAATTAAGATGCTTATAAAAGACAAGAAAAAAAGAGAAACAAGAATTAGATATCTTTATGGTTGAAAGTGCCTGTCATGAAATGCTACTACTACCACGCTGGCCAGACGGGTTGGTAGAGGGTTTTGTTTCGAGTTTTCCTTCTCTCGCACAGATGTTAGGTGCATAAGTGCCTCTTAGTCGCCTCCTATGACATCCCGGGCAAGTATTGGAGTGGTGACAAAATGTATTCTAAGGCGCCATCATGCGTGTGAGAGCCCTGGCGGAGGATACGGTGTCCCGGGGTGGGGTGGTGTTGGCGGTGTCTTTAGACATTTCCAACGCCTTCAACACCCTACCCTGGAGCTGTATTAGGGAGGCTCTGAAATACCCTCGGGTGCCTCCCTACCTCCGCCGTATAGTAGGGGCTTATCTGGAGGATAGATGCGTCATCTATCGGGGACGTGACGGTGCCGGTCGGCACCAAATGTCGTGCGGTGTTCCACAGGGATCGGTCTTGGGACCGCTCCTGTGGAACATCGGCTACGACTGGGTGCTGAGAGGCGAGCTCCCGTCGGGCGCCGACTTGACGTGTTATGCGGACGACACGCTTGTCACTGCCCGGGGGAGCTCGTACAGGGAAACGACGCTAATAGCCACGGCTGCGGTGTCACAGGTGGTGAACCGCATCCGGCGCCTGGGCCTGGAGGTGGCCCTTGACAAGTCGGAGGCCATGGTTTTCCATGGCCCCCGGCGTGCGCCGGCGCCGGGATCACATCGTGGTCAGTGGGGCCCGGATAGCTGTCGAGTTCACCATGAAGTACCTGGGATTGGTGCTCGACAGCCGTTGGGAATTCGGACCCCACTTCCGGCGGCTGGCGCCCAAGCTGATGGGTGCAGCAGGCGCACTATCAACGTTGCTTCCTAACATGGGGGGCCCGAGCGCCGCCTGTAGGCGGTTGTACGTGGGAATCGTGCGGTCCATGGCCCTGTATGGGGCCCCTGTGTGGGCGATGGACCTGACGGCCGGAACACTCGCCATTCTGCGCAAACCGCAGAGGGCGATGGCCGTCAGGGTCGTCCGCGAGTATCGCACGATATCCTACGAGGCGGTTTGCGTCCTGGCCGGATCCCCGCCCTGGGACCTAGAGGCGAAAGTACTCGCATCATTGTACCGACGGCGCGAGGAAGAGCGGACACGGGGCTCCAGTCCGGTGTAGCGGCAGATCGAGCTGCGCCGAGAGGAGCTCCGTCAGGTCCTGGTGGCGGACTGGCGGTAGAGGCTTATGCGCCCTACCGCCGGCCTCGCTACCGTCGAGGCGATCCGGCCAGTACTCGACGACTGGCTCGGGAGGAGGCACGGCTCCCTGTCGTTCAGGGTGACGCAGGTACTGTCGGGGCACGGCTGCTTCGGCAAGTACCTGCGTCGCTTAGGCAGGGAGTCGGACGCTCGGTGCCACCACTGCGTCCAATGCGGGGAGGACACGGCGCAGCACACGCTCTCCGAGTGTGTAGCTTGGGAGGAGCAGCGCCGTGTCCTCACAAATGAAGCAGGAGGCGACCTGACGCTGTCGGCAGTAGTGCGGAGGATGGTCGGCAGCTCAGAGTCGTGGGACGCGGTGGTGTCCTTCTGCGAGGACGTGATGTCGCAGAAGGAAGCTGCGGAACGGGAGAGGGAGATATCAACTCCCTTCCCGGGCCGCAGAAGACGCGCCGGGCGCTGAGGAAGGGCGGATAACGCCCTCTTCCGCCCCCCATGAATGGGTCCAGGGGCGAGGGACATGGGGAAGTCTCCGCCCCCCATTGATGGACCCCGAGGCGGAGGCGCGCGCGAGTGTCGGCGCGCGCCTTTCGAGGCGATGCCCGGGGTAGTTTAACACCCCACTACCCCGTGCAGGAGACGAGGCCCGGACAGACCGGGACAGCACGAGGGTGTGGGGCCGTGGAAGAATTTAGACTCCCGCGGCCCCACGCGCGCTCGTGATAGAAGACACACCGGGGTGGTTTTAGTCAGTAAGTCTGACATGCCCCTGTTGGAAAGATTATTACTGGTTTGTAAACACAACCTAAACCTTGAAGGAATAATATGTCACTGTTCAAAAATAGAAACGTCAACGCCTCTTTTCGTTTGTTCATGGCTCTTACGCTTTAGTATGTGATCGCGGTTAGACTATAATAAATCTGCTGAAATATCCGTTATATTTTTCATTTACCACGATAATTTCCAACATGGTAGCAGAGCGTGGTTGGTAAAAGTGAAAAATACTCATAGTTTGGCAAAATTCATCATACTTGGAATAATTACCGGCACGACGCGGCGTGACCCGGCATTCAAGAAAGATGGCTTCACCGGCGATCGGGCAAATCGGTGTTGAGAAACTGAAAGGTGCAGAGAACTACTCAACGTGGAAATTCACAATGCGCATGTTGCTTATCCACGAGGAATTATGGAATTGCGTGGAAGCAGAACCCAAAAATGATTGTGACAGGAAAAAGGTTGACAAAGCTTTGGCTCGCATTGCGCTTTCCGTGACACCGGCGGTAATCCCGTACATTCGTGCAGCGAAGAGTACATATGAAGCGTGGAAAATACTGCAAAAAGCCTATGAGGGACGTGGCCTGAGCAGAAGACTAGGTTTGTTGCGTAGTCTCTTCAGTACTAAGCTGTCGGAGAATAGCTCAATGGAAGTCTATTTGAACAAAATAAAAGAGATTTCACATCAACTCAATGAGATTAAATCGCCACTAGACGACGAATTCATTGCAGTTATCATGCTGAGTGGACTACGACCCATTAATCATGGCGATTGAGCATTCAACTACCAAACTGTCTACGGATATCATCTCAGAAAAATTGCTGCAGGAAACCCAAAGACGGGAACAAAAAACTGAAGAAACAGCACTCATCACACAGAAGCAACCTAAGTGTTTTGGTTGTGGTACCAGAGGACATATGATAAGGTACTGTCCGAAGAAAAAGGGAACAGCCAAAGTACAAAACAAAGGAAATGACCCACCGACCCAGAAAAAAACCAGCGAAGAAGTCAGCGCGGAACAAGGCCCTTCTGACAGCTCTCTTGGTGAAAATTAATAGTGACGTGTGGTACATAGACTCTGGAGCGACGAATCATATGTGCAATAATGAAAAAGTGATGGTGAAGTGCAACCGTAGTAAATCCGTAGATGTCAGCTTAGCAAACGGTGAAAAGTTATCAACCGCGGGCTTAGGGGAAGTGCAGATTAATTTGAAAGACTGCGTAAGGACAATGAGTGATACTTATTATGTGCCTAATTTAAGTACTAACCTATTGTCTGTCAGTGCTATGACTAAAAAGGGATATGTTGTCACTTTCAATAGTAATTCATGTACTATTTATGACAACGATGAAATTTTAGCTACAGGTACTCAAGTTAATGGTATCTATCAGCTTGATACTGTGTCAAACAACGGCTGTGCTGTGGAACAGGAGTGTACTATGGTGGCATCAGCAGCAGTCGACTCATCATCCCAGGAGTTGTGGCACAGACGTCTAGGCCACCTAAATTCCAGAAGTATGCAACTACTACATAAAGGTATGGCAAATGGCATTTCTTTTAGAACTTCTAATTTTCAGCAGTGTGTTTCATGTGTAGAAGGGAACCAGAGTAGACTTCCTTTTCCCAAAAGGTCGTGTAGTAGAGCTACAGAGGTACTTGGTCTGGTTCATACAGACCTTTGTGGTCCCATGCAACAGCCGTCTCTAGGTGGTGCTAAATATTTTCTCAGTTTTATTGACGATTACACAAGGAAGCAGTTTATATATTTTTTGAAATCGAAAGATGAGACTTTTCAACATGTCAAGCAATTTAAAGCCCTTGTTGAAAATGAAACAGGAAAGAAATTAAAAGTACTTCGAAGTGATAGAGGCGGAGAATATATGAGTTCTAAGTTTCAGCAACATCTCAAGACATGTGGAATCAAGCATCAGAAAACGATACCAGACTGTCCACAACAAAATGGTGTTGCAGAACGCGCCAACAGGACCGTTATGGAGAAGGTCAGATGTCTGCTGCGAGATGCTGGACTTGGAATGAAGTTCTGGGCCGAGGCGGTCAACACAGCAGTTTACCAAAAGAACAGAAGTCCTACGAAAGCTGTTACTGGAGTAACCCCTGAAGAAAAATGGACTAGTAAAAAGGTAAATCTAAACCATTTAAGAATTTTGAAGTGAAACTTCTTTACGCACGCTTGACTTGGTGAGTAAGCTGGCGAACGCGTGACGTAAACGTTACGAAAAGTGATCGGGCAAGGCGAACGGAAGTTAAGTGGGGGATATAACACAGAGGCGCCCGTGGCGTGAGCTTGGTACTACAAGGTCTACAACGAGTTTTTTTTTTCAATAAAAATAGAAGATTATGCAAAAATATTAATTTACCAATGAAACCATGAAATAAATTTAAATATTTATAGAAAATTAATATATGTATATGTGTATACATGTATATATTGTACACACATATATGTCGGAGATCGTCGATATAATTTTAATAGACGTTGCTGATTTCATTTACGTAGTAGAGGGGCAAACGCTTGTGACGTTATTTTGTGATGGCGGCACATGGACAGAGTCGCTTTGGAAAGTGGGGTTCGTCGAACGGTCACTTTGCATCGAGACGCGGACCAAGGCACTTCTCCGAACCGAAACTGTCGGTTTGCCTATTCAAATTGTTATTATGAAGATTGGAGGGCATATCTACACGTCGTGCTTCAATTCAAAACTCACCTATGAAATGGAACCTGTACCACCACATCAAGATGCTGTCGAACCTACCGCTCTGCCGTCGCTGTCTCCGACATCAGAAGTTGGATAAAGAACTACACTGCTCACAATGTCATTATAAATCCAGGAACAGAATAACAGTCACTTTCTGCCAATATTTTTATAGTACTTGTGTGATTACTTGTGTGGTAGTTGTTCATTGCCTTTGTATGAGCTTCTGTAAATGCTGGATGTACTGGCAGTGAGGCTGGAAGCGAACGTCACGTTACGAGGTGCTCAATTGCTGACGCAGAAGAGATCGCTCCGCGTGATAGTGCGCTGCAGGAGTCCGCTGCAGGCGTGCAAGTGTGGCTGGACGCGGCGCTATCGCGACAGTGCTGGCTGTTGCTTGGCGCGCGATAGTGCTGGCTGTTGCTTTGCGCGCGACAGTGCTGGCTGTTGCTTTGCGCGCGACAGTGCTGGCTGATGTTTGGTGCGCGACAGTGCTGGCTGTTGCTTGGCGTGCGACAGTGCTGGCTGTTGCTTGGCGCGCGACAGTGCTGGCTGTTGCTTGGCGCGCGACAGTGCTGGCTGTTGCTTGGCGAGCGAGATGCGCTTGCGGAACATGCAAGGTGTGCTTGCGAAGCGCGCAAGGTGTGCTTGCGAAGCGCGCAAGGTGCGCTTGCGAAGCGCGCAAGGTGCGCTTGCGGAGCGCGCAAGGTGCGCTTGCGGAGCGCGCAAGGTGCGCTTGCGGAGCGCGCTTCTATCTGCTTGGTGAATCGCATCAATGGCGTATGGCGCTGCTGGAGCTGCGTGCGGCGCAGCCGGAGCTGCGTGCGTTTTGCTGAACGCCCAAGGTTTCAAGACTTGAGCCTCTACTCTGCAGGCGATGAGAAGATGTCAAAATACCCAAAACTTTTGTGGTAACGTAATGGAGTTTTATGAGAGCTCCGAGATGTCTGGTGTGCAACGGTTGACAACTGCCAAGTGACAGGTGTTTGTGGGAAATTGCCATAATCCGGTGAGTCGTACTATTTTATTTTGATTTCGGTGCTGAATGTTCTCTTGTCAAGCTATCTGTAATTTCATTAGTATACGTACACACGCGATAGTACGTATACAGGGTATGGGTAGTACCAGCATTGTGTACTGAACCATTTCTTTGCGACATGATAATAAGAGTTATTTGCAAATTTTATTTCTTTTACTACCCGTATTCTTTATTATAATGGGCTGAGAAATTTTAAATCAGTGTTTTAAAATTATGATGTCTGGTTTGTCTTTATTTCGAAACTAAAGTTGACTGTGGCCTATAGTTACGAGCTCACTTGAGCTTATGATAGTATGTGTGGCTAGACTATTAAATCTTCTCAAGAGAACAAGCGGTAACGAACATAGAAATGAGTGCTATTTACGAAAAATCTAAATTTGATAGAAGTGAGCTAAAGTAATGAAATTTAATATTGGCGAGTTGTTTGATGGCGATAATGGCGATCGTTACCTATTGAAATCGTTGATTGGAAACAGAACTTATAAGTACCCCACGATCGCATAAGTACGAAAGATTTTTCCAAGTAATGTCTGCTGAGTTAGATTTTCATAATGTAGAAGATGGTGAGGAGGGTGCCTCCGCCAGCAAATGGAACACGTATCATGGCTATGTGGTCGCGCTGCACGCACTAGTCTGTAGTCGTAACTGCAACCCAGTGAGGGGTTGTTCAGAGCGCGATGGGCAGCTAGTGGTGTGGCGGGGACACTAGTAGGTATGGTCGCACTGCATGCACTAGTCTGTAGTCGTAACTGCAACTCAGTGAGGAGTTGTTCAGGGGGCGATGGGCAGCTAGTGATGTGGCGGGGACACTAGTAGGTATGGTCGCACTGCATGCACTAGTCTGTAGTCGTAACTGCAACTCAGTGAGGAGTTGTTCAGGGGGCGATGGGCAGCTAGTGATGTGGCGGGGACTTTGGTAGATATGGTCGCACTGCATGCACTAGTCTGTAGTCGTAACTGCAACTCAGTGAGGAGTTGTTCAGGGGGCGATGGGCAGCTAGTGATGTGGCGGGGACCTGGGTCTCGGAGGAGACTATTAGTTGTACGGTCATGTGTTGACCTGGGAGTCGTGGACTCTAGAGTTGGTCGTATCACATGAGGTGATGACGATATGGGTGTCAACTATGAGTTGTCACTAGCTACTGTGTTAGCGAACCATGGTGTGTTTTCTTTTTGATGATTATGATTTTGATTTGATAATTATGAGACTTGGAGGAACCTTTTGTATTTTCTTTTTGAATTTTGATAATTATGAGGCTTGAAGGAAGCTCTTGCGTTTAAGTTGTTAAAATGATTATGTTTGGTTTTCTAATAGTCGATGTAACTAAATGTGACGTGTGACGGTCAGGTTGGCCGAGTTCTCAAAAATGCTTCAAAGTCGGTTTTCTGTGTTTTTTTTTTAATTTGTTACAGACATGCACGAGGATGTGCAACGGGAAATATCGAAGTTTGACCTTAATCGGCGGTTTGCCGGTGAACCGGATCCCGGACTCCGGGGCTGAGGGAGCTTCGGATGCGACTTGGATTGGCGCTGGGATGATGTTGATGATGATGCACGAGGACGTGCAACTCGTCAGGCTGGCCGTGTCGGAGATCGTCGATATAATTTTAATAGACGTTGCTGATTTGATTTACGTAGTAGAAAGGCAAACGCTTGTGACGTTATTTTGTGATGGCTGCACATGGACAGAGTCGCTTTGGAAAGTGGGGTTCGTCGAACGGTCACTTTGCATCGAGACGCGGACCAAGGCACTTCTCCGAACCGAAACTGTCGGTTTGCCTATTCAAATTGTTATTATGAAGATTGGAGGGTATATCTACACGTCGTGCTTCAATTCAAAACTCACCTACGAAATGGAACCTGTACCACCACATCAAGATGCTGTCGAACCTACCGCTCTGCCGTCGCTGTCTCCGACATATATATATATATGTGTACATACAGATGGAGCGAAAGAAGTTTCACTTCAGTCGTGTGGTCATAAGCACACTCGTTTTTTGGTTGTGTTGCATATTCTATTGTGAAGAATAGAAGAAAACTTGATTCTAAAAGCAAACCATACATATTTGTAGGTTACAATGAAGAGTCCAAGGGATACCGACTAATTGATCCTGATAATCCCACAAAATGTGTCAATTCTCGTAATGTTATATTTTTAGAAAATAAATTCTCTAACAAAAACATGTCACATGATGAAAATGTTGGTCAGGATATAATTGTTGACTTAAACAATCTGAATCCAGATGAAATTCAGCAATCAGAGTTATCCACTGTGAGTTCTGATGTTTCTGATGACATGAAATTATCACTGAACGAGCAAAGAATCAGCACATACACAATAGATGACTCTGAGAGCGATGACCTAAGTGTTGAAACAGAAAATTGTTCGGATGAAACATATATTCCAGGTGAAGACTCAATAGCTGAGGCATAGCAGTCAGATACCTCTGATGAAGAAGCTCCTGAGTCTCCCCTGCAGGCCAATTTTGTGGGACCGGACGACAGTAACCCTGATGATCCTCAGACTGCAACCGAGGCGCTGAATGGACCAGATTCAGACAGCTGGAGAATGGCAATGACTGATGAGTATAATTCATTTATTAAAAATAAATGTTGGACTCTGACACAACGTGACCCAAGCCATAAGCCCGTTCAATGTAAATGGATTTTTAAAAGGAAGTATGGTGCTGATGGTGAGCTATTGAAGTTTAAAGCTCATTTGGTTGCAAAAGGGTATACACAAAAATATGGAATAGATTACCAAGATACCTTTTCACCGGTAGTGCGGTACTCAACAATCAGGATGCTGCTTGTAATGGCAGCTGAGTATAACTTAGACATTGAACACCTGGATGTGAAAACTGCGTTCCTAAATGGAAACCTGGAAGAAACAGTATACATGGAGCAGCCAGAATGTTTCAAGGTCAAAGGGAGTGAAGAAATGGTATATAAGCTCAATAAGGCTGTTTATGGACTAAAACAGGCATCTAAATCTTGGTATGACAAGATTACCAAGGTTCTATGTAATAAGTTGAAGTTTAACCGCTTGATTTCCGAGCCCTGTGTTTACTTTAAGAGTGAAAATGGATTGATGATGATCATAGCATTATATGTAGACGATCTGATTGTATTTTCTTCTCCAAATTTCCCAGGGAAAGATAATATGAAGAAAAAATTACAGGATGAGTTTGACATCACTGATCTTGGGCCAGCTCGACATATAATTGGAATGAAGTTGATGAGAAAAGATGATAAAATTTACCTCAATCAATCGAACTACATACAGAAGATATTGAAGAAGTTTCGAATGGAGGATTGTAATGCCATTGCAACACCCATGGAGACAGGACTGAAACTTGCCAAAGAACCTAAGCAAGAAGGAACATACGACTACAGAGGTTTGATAGGTTCGCTAATGTATGTAGCAGTTTGTACAAGGCCAGATATAAGTCATGCAGTCAGCTATCTCAGTCAATTCAAAGATTTCTTTGGCGAAAGCCACTGGAAGGCTGCCAAAAGAGTCCTACGTTATTTGAAAGGTACAATTAACTTAAATCTTGTTTTTTCTAAAACAGGTATGAATATTTCAGCTTATGCCGATGCGGACTGGGCGTCAGATAACATAGACCGTAAGTCATACACAGGCTTTGTTTTTACTGTTGGTGAGTCTGTCGTCGCTTGGGAGAGTCGTAAGCAACGCACTGTTGCTTTGTCCAGTACTGAGGCGGAGTATATGGCGTTGTCTGACACATGTAAGCAGGCTCTTTTCATTAGGCAGTTCATTTTTTAAATATTTGTTACCAAGCCTAAAATCACGATTTATAATGATAATCAGTCGGCTATAAAACTGTGTAAAAACTTTATGTTTCATTCTAGAACAAAGCACATTGACATACGTCATCACTTTATTAAGGAGATTGTAACTAAAGGTATTGTTGAAATTAAATACTTGTCAACTGTAGTTATGTTAGCGGATGTACTAACCAAAGCACTTTGTAAAGAAAAACATAGTCAGTTTGTAAGCCAGATGCTAACTGTGATTTAATCTTTGTTTTGTTGGTTTTATAACTAAACATATTTTATTGAGTTTGTTTTAGTTATTAAAACTAACATCTGATAATGTATCTTAGTTCGAGTCTTATGTTTTATGCAAGTTTGTTTTGATAGACTTAACTGTGTAACTTATATGTAATACTGATGTATGTTAATTAGTGAGATATGAGCCATAGGTAGGAAATATACCTTTGTTGTTTTTCTTTTATATTGTGAAATATAGTTCAGCTTGTGTTTAAGGGCTAGTGTTGGAAAAATTATTACTGGTTTGTAAACACAACCTAAACCTTGAAGGAATAATATGTCACTGTTCAAAAATAGAAACGTCAACGCCTCTTTTCGTTTGTTCATGGCTCGTACGCTTTAGTATGTGATCGCGGTTAGACTATACTAAATCTGCTGAAATATCCGTTATATTTTTCATTTACCACGATAATTTCCAACAACCCCGTCGCCCACCCCAGGGCGGCGGACATCCTATGAGGATTTCCAACCCGGAAAAAAAAAAAAAAAAAAAAGTCCTTGGCAACGTTTAACGGACGAACGCTGCTGCTCGATGTCCACCTCGATCAGTTAGAGGAGGAACTGTACTTAAGATGGCATATCCTGGGTTTTTTTTTTTTTTTTGTTTTCGGGCGAACCCTCCATAAGGCACCCGACCCCCGAGGAATGAGGTCGGGTAGTGTGGGATTTTTACCTCACTAAAACCACCCCGGTGATCACCATCTGCGCCTAGGGGCGGTCCCGGTTCCTCTTAAAAGACCAATTCCGGAACCCTCCCTGTGCAATGCCTGTAAGGCGCATGCCAGGAGAGACTCTAAGAGGGCCTCTCCTAAACGTCCTATGCACGGCAGCACGTGACCACTATGCCACCGTCTTCCCTGGGGTTACTTAGTGGGCAGGTAGAGTCCCCGCTTTGTGTGCCCGCGACCACAAAGGTCCACCTACCTCAATAAGTAGGTGGGTTTCGGCGTATTAATCGCCAATGCGGTTGCTTCCCCGACGCCTCCTTCTCCGAGCAGGATCAGCCCTCTCTCGATCCCGTTCGGCGGCTTCCTTCTTGGCCATCACGGTCTCACAGAAGGAAGCTACTTCTGTCCAATTCTGTCTTTACCACTACTTCTGTCACTTCTACACGCTACTTCTGTCTTTACCAGCATAGCCATTACTACAGCCGGCAGAGACAGGTCTTGCCCGATCCTAGCAACTAGGACCCGAAACGTATACCCTGAAGGTAATATAAGTGTACGCACCAACGTCGACACACTCAGATGAGGAAGTAAAAGATATGTATGAGGACATATCCAAGGCCTTGCACAACACCACAAAGACCCACTTCAACGTTTTCATGGGAGATTTCAACGCTAAAGTGGGAGTACAGACTTGCGGCGGTTCGGTAGTAAGAAAGAAAGAAAGAAAGAAATCGTTTTTATTCCGCACAAACAAAACGCACTTGACAACTAAATACCATAAAAATTAAATATTACAATGATAATACAGGAAAAAAAAAATATAATAATAATAATATCACTCTAAACATGCAAAACTGCCAAACTATATACAGTACAAAGTTGATTTGTTGTCTAAGCCGGAGTCATAGACCATAGACGATGGAAGTAATAAGCACTACGTACAACATAGTACTTACCACCTCCATGCCATAGGCATTAGACAGCACACATTATTTGACAATTCTGACATCTGCCTGTCAATTGTCATCCGTAATGCGCCCGCGCGGCACCGGCTCATGTCAACAAACCAAACAACAACTTAAAAATACAAAAAGATAATAGGGATGTATCCAAGGTATGAAAATCAAAAAAATAATTAGTCCGTCTTACAGATAATAAAAAAAATTAAGACCCGTATTTTTTATTTTGTCGTAATTACCAAAAATTACTGAGATATAGCGTATTTAAGTTGCAGAGTGGGGGCTAATTACGTCACGCCGTTCTATATTTTGCACCATGGCGTGACGTCATGCGACATTTCAAATCAATATATCTTCCTAAGTATTTGAATAAAAGAAAAAATAAAAAATACGTGTTCAATATTTTTTATAAAGCTATCTGACGGACATTAAATTATTTTTTAGGATACAAGCCAATTGCAGAAAGGACTAAATAATTAAGTGTATTACAAAACAAATAACAGTTTAACTGTGCGTCGCATCTGTGCAAGAAAAGGTCGTTGCTCAGCAAAATGCTGTGACTTCAGACGAACCTATTGACAACAGCGCTGATTTTCAGCATCAACCTCTCGGATGACGTAATGACGTCCCAGCTTGTGAGACAATTTAGCGGGTAAGTGCAATTTTTTCACAGGATTAATAAGTGATAGACTAGGTGAGGATAGTATGTAAATATTATATTGAAAAATATGTATAAATATTGTGTATAGTGTAGTGTGATTTTCTATTAGGTACAAATATCTTTGATTAATTAGTTCTATTGCATTTTTAGCCTTCCCCATGGGCGGCGATGGCGGCCATTTGCACAACAGCTTGGCGCTGGCAGACTATAACCATTCTTCTTGAAGACACCCACCCAAGGAACTGAAACACATGACAAATTGGGCTTAAGCAGGGAGGATCCAATGCCACTCGCACTGACGGAAAGCCATATCCATTGCCCAGAGGCCATTACCTTTGAGGTGAGCATAGAAGGAGCAACAAAAATAAAAAACAAAAAAAATCAATAAAATAAAAATAATAATATTTTAAGCTAAGTTGTCTGCTGTATCTGCAAGAAGTATTTCTTTAATATATTTAAAAAGTGTTTCTTTGTTCTAAGGTCTCTTACTGGTGGAGGAAGGTTATTCCAACAGTGGGTGGCAGCATACCGGAAACTCCCCCTGAAAGCCGCGGTCCTATGTGCCACTGTACAAAGGGGTTTGGTAGAAAAACGTGGTAAATATTTGCTCTGTCTCCAACTTAACTTCTCAAACAGATAGTGAGGTTTTTGTGTAGTGACTATTCCAAAAAGTAGACCAGCCATATGTAATCTTCTCCTAGCAGCCATTTTCAATATATTATTTTCGTTTATAAATGGTGTTACATGACTTCTACGAGGTATCTTTACACAGAACCGTGTACAAGCATTCTGTATCCGTTGAATCAGATTCTCTGTTCTTGTTAACAGGCACGGGCCATACACAGTATCACAATAATTAAGTCTAGATAAAATTAGGCTATCCACTAACTGTTTGCGCAAATCAACAGTCAGGTAGTCTCTAATTGAATAAAGGAGTTTTAGTCTATAAAAACAACTCCTCATGCAATTACTGATGTGCTTTTCAAAGCGCAGTTCCGGATCCATGGTTAACCCAAGGTTGCATGCCACCTCTACCCTATCTATACTTTCTCCCTTGATAAATACCTCTGGCTTGGCTGACAGTATAGTGCCTATCATTTTCCTACTGCCCAAAACCATAAATTTAGATTTTACTGGGTTTAACACTAGTGAGTTATCATCAGACCATAGCACTACTCTCTCAAGATCGTCATTAACCTTTCTTATAGCTTCCAATGTATCAGCTGGCTTAAAAGATTTGTACAATTGGATATCATCTGCGTACATGTGATACATGCAATGCTGGAATGACCCAACAATGTCTGCGCTGTATAGAATATATAAAAGGGGCCCCAAAATAGATCCCTGAGGCACACCACGTGGCACCTGGCGAAGGGGGGATGAAAGCCTTGATCCATCCTCCTTCTGGATTTCAACCAGCTGTGATCTATTTTGCAAGTAGCTAGCGAACCACTCTATTGTTTTCGTTGTAAACCCATAATATGCTAGCTTTGAAAGCAATAGAGAAGTGTTTATTGAATCGAAAGCCCGTGAGAAATCAAGAAGTACAAGGATCGTTCCCTCCCCCCTGTCCCGTGCCTCTAGGATATTCCCCACCACATCAGAGAGAGCTGTGGCAGTCCCACGTCCCTTCCTAAAGCCAGACTGAAGGTCCGGTAGCATATTGTTCCCTTCCAAATATTGTAGCATTTGATTATTGACCACCCTCTCTAATATCTTTGATAAACAGGGCAAAATGCTAACCGGACGGAGATCTTTGAAGGCACTCGGGTTGCTAACTTTAGGCAGAGGACGCACAATAGCACACTTCCATAAGTCAGGGTAGGTGTGTGTCTCTCCCCGAGGCGGAGGCGCGCGCGAGTGTCGGCGCGCGCCTTTGAGGTGATGCACGGGGTAGTTTAACACCCCACTACCCCGTGCAGGAGAGGAGGCCCGGACAGACCGGGCCAGCACGAGGGTGGGGCCGTGGAAGAATTTAGACTCCCGCGGCCCCACGCGCGCTCGTGATAGAAGACACACCGGGGTGGTTTTAGTCAGTAAAAGTCTGACATACCCCGTCGCCCTCCCCAGGGCGGCGGGCATCCTATGAGGATTTCCACCCCGGCAAAAAAAAAAAAAAAAAAAAGGTGTGTGTCTCTATAGACTTATTTACCAATTTGGTGATAGCCTGAAGGGTGGTTGGTAGAGTCAGCATTATCATATCCAGGCTGATTCCATCAATCCCCTTCGCATTCGACCCTAAGGTGTTTATAACCCTTAGAATTTCTTCCTCACTGACGCTTCGCAACTCAAATTGTGTTTCACCAAACCTGTTGCTACTAAAATATGCAAGCTGCGATGTGGGTGCTGCACACTGTCCCGGTACTTTCAAAAATGCCTTGTTGATCTCATCTGGATCATTAAACTGTAAGGGAAGCATAGTTTCACCATGTTCAGCAAAAACATCCTTCTTAAGACTGTTCCAAAGCATTTTGGGGTTTTTCAGCTGGCTATTAATGTGCCCGTCAAAGTATGCCTTCTTTTCCTGAGTCAATGCTGCACTAGCTTGTTTTTTTAAATCCAAGTAGTATCTCTTTGCTGTATCTAGCTTGTTCTTTAGATAGTTTCGTTTTGCCTCATCTCTCAACCTAAACATTAATTTTATATTTTCTGTAATCCATGGTGTGGGTCGGTCTCTAAAAATCTTACTTTTTATTGGGGCATGTAAGTCAAACAGCTGAGTCATACAGACATTAAAATGTTGAGTCATGCTGTTAACATCCGACAGTGAGCTTATATCACACCATGGCATTAATTTTAAATCCACTATGAAGTAATCATTTAATATGTCTCTTAAAGGCCGATACACAAGTAACCGAGGCTTACTGTTTACCTTCTTGATGACTGTATCGCACACAATAAATGAATGGTGACCCAACTCACTGGTATGACTCACCAGGACATTACGAACCCCCACATCGGTACATATAACGTCTATAAGAGTGCTACTGTCCCCCACAAAATGAGTGGGTGATTGCACCACTTGATTTAGGTTAGTATAATTAAAAAATTCCAACATACATTTAGTTTTTGCGCTACCCACATCCAGTAAATTAACATTGAAATCTCCCAGCAATACTAAATGATCATAAGGTGCCAACTCGCTTATGCTGTCAGTCATACCACCCAGAAACGATGATAATTCTAACCAGGGTGGCCTGTATGCCGTGCCAATCAACAACTTTCTTCCATTGATAGTTAAGTTTAACCACATCTGTTCTACATCAGAATGCTCTGAGTGCGGCCGTACACGTATCCTTAGGCCTGACTTGATGTAAAACGCCACTCCTCCGCCACGACCTCCACGTATAGTGGTAGGGCGGGGGACATGCTTTAGCCTATATCCCGGAACTTTAGGTGCGCGCCCCTCCTCCCCAAATCTCAGCCACGTTTCGTTAATTGCCATTATATCCACCGAGTGTTGCGCTATAGCAATCAGAAACTCGTCCTGGTTAGTAGCTAGAGAGCCGGCATTGAACAAACCAAACCTTAATAATTTTGACTTAGTCATGATACGGTAGGAGTAATGATTGTATAAATGTGTATATAAAGTAACAATAGTATTTTATAACTTAATAGTGATATAGTAATAGTTTGTATGTGCAATATAATATATGTGGTAATATAATTCTTTTCATGATTTATGAATATGTAATTCTTGTATATAGGTTTTAATTCTGATAGTTTTATATATGTATTGAATGATGATGATGAAATATTTGTAAACATTGTTGGTAGTGTGTTTATGATAACATGTGTAAATATGTATATATATATATTCCTCGTGTTATTGCAGTACTCACTCTTGTATCCCCACGTCCTCGGATCACAACAGATACGACGCACAGACGTCATGCATGTATTGTCAAGTAACAAACGCTTATCACCTAAAAGACTAACTAGAGAAAGAGAACATGTAGCATAATACAGGAGCTTATATGTTATTGTATGGACCAATATACTGCTGTATATCTTCCTCAGATGCGATTCTTTGTGTGGAGTCGCCAGGCCTCCGACGAACCAAGATACGACCACGCCTCGTCCACACGAATCGCCAGCCATGCATACTCGCTGCCGTCCTGGTTTGCCGAAACAACTGTTGGTTCAGTTTCGTCAGTCTCTCATTGACGTAAAAGCGTACAGGCTTCCCAGAGATTCCGAGACCCTCTGTTGTAGCTTCACGACGCACACGGGCTCCACTCAATACGGCATCACACTGATCACGCCGAGCAAGGCGCACTATGATAGCGCGAGGGCGAGGCTCTGTTGACGCCGTAGGGCTCGTAGCCTTTATATGTCTGCCCCCAACTCGCTCAGCGCTCACAATGTCGCGGTCCTCTAGTGGAACTCCCAGCTTGGTGGCAATTAACTGTACCAGGTGTACTGGGTTTTCTGACTGCGACTCAGGTACGTTGGCCAACAACAGGTCATTCGCCATGAGCTCTTGATCCCTGTCATTGAGGTCCCTCTTGAGCTGTTGGACCACACTCTCCACCGCACTTAAATTTGTTGGCGGACCGGCATCGCGGCCCAATTCTAGTGCCTGCAGTCTGGACTCGATTCCCTCCATACGGCTGTGACACGAGTCGTTACAGGACTTTAGTAGGATCACATGGTTTCGGTATCAGAAATCATAGGGGGCTCTTGAAAAAAAGGGTCTTTTCTTAATGAATTCGTTCTTCAAGAAACGGCCCCAGCGAAAGTGGACGTGGCAGAGACCCGATGCTATGACGAAAAATGAGATCGATTTCATCATGACGGACAAAAGGCGGATATTCAGAGATGTCTCCGTGATCAACAGGTTTAAAACCGGAAGCGGTCACCGATTGATTCGAGGCACGAGATTGATTGAATATCAACTACAAGCTTGAATGTCTTCGTCTGATGAAGTCCACGTTCCGATCTAACCTGAACCGAACCATTGCTCGATCTGAGGCGTTCCAGCTAAAACTGGAAAACCGATTCGCAGCCTTGGAAACCACAGTCGACGTTGACATTGGCCAGGACCTCGATCGGGTAGTTGGAATCTTGCGAGAAGAAGGCGACGATTTCAACGGGATGAAACGAACTGGCAGAAGGTCTAAACTTCCGCAGGAGACTCTTTGGCTTATGAAGGATCGACAAGAAAACCCACCATCAACCTCGTCAGAACTCAGGGCCCCCAATAAGAACATCTCAAAAGCGGTAAGGCGAGACCTCCGGAGCTTCAACACACTGTTATATCCTTACAAAGTTAGTAGAATGGCTTAGCAACGCTCAGATGTGCCACGTCAGCTTTATGGGTTACAGTACGTCATTTATGAGCCCAGCGGGGCAGTTGGTTCTAAATCTCGGTACGGGTCGGAGGTCCTAACTCTTACTATTTCTACTATTTCTGTATTCTAAATCCTACTAATTAATTAAATCCTATTTTAGCTTAAATAATAGTTTTTTTTTAAAAACAAGTTTCTTAAGTCTAGTATAATATCGCTCCATATAGGAAGGGCTAGAGCTAAACCGGGGGTAGGAAGTCTTCGTACAAAAGCTTGGGAGGAGCTATCTGACGAAGCTGACGACATCGGATGAGAGAGTCGTTACTTTGAGGCCGGAGGTACTTGCGGAAGTTGAAAACTTCTATAGTCAGCTGTATACCTCTCAAACGCCTAAACCAGTTTCCCGCACCGAAGAAGATTCCAGAGCCACTCTCACACGGCATTACACCGAAGACCCCCTGAGATCAGCCTAGCCGAGGTCGTGGTGGCTCTTGGATAGCTTAAAAATGGGAAGGCCCCCGGAGAAGACAGGATTACCTCGGAGCTCTTGAAAGATGCAGGTACGCCTGTGCTAAAAGAGCTTCAGCCTATATTTAGTACTGCTCTTTTTTCGGGGAGAACTCCTAAGGTATGGAACAGAAGCGTAGTGGTTCTGTTTTTTAAGAAAGGTGATAAAACCTTATTGAAGAACTATAGGCCCATTTCGCTTTTGAGCCATGTCTACAAGCTGTTTTCAAGAGTGATCACGAACCGACCACGATTCCGTCCATCCAAGTCCTGAACCAGCAGCCTAAACATATCCCTCTTAAGCGAGGAGTGAGACAAGGGGACGTTATTTCCCCCAAATTGTTCACCAATACCCTCGAGGATATGTTTAAGATGCTGGATTGGCAGGGTCGGGGTATTAACATCAATGGCGAGTAAATCTCACACTTGCGATTTGCGGACGATATCGTCATCTTGGCGGAAACGCAGCAAGAGCTGGAACAAATGCTGACCAACTTAGCTGAATCCTCCCAACGCATCTGTCTTCGGATGAACTTAGACAAGACCAAAATTATGTTCAATGAACGGGTCACTCGGGACCGGTTGCCGTAAACGGAATGCCGCTCGAAGTTGTTTCAGAATATTTATACCTCGGGCAAACGTTGCAATTAGGGAAAAACAACTTCGAGAAGGAGGCAAGTAGAAGGATCCATCTGCTGCCAGCTGGGATGGGCAGCATTTGGTAAACTTCGTCGGGTATTTTCGTCGCCCATACCCCAATGTTTGAAGACAAAAATCTTCAACCGGTGCGTCCTACCCGTCATGACTTACGGAGCCGAGACGTGGACACTAACGGTCAGACTAGTCCATAAGTTTAAAGCCGCTCAGCGAGCTATGGAGCGGGCAATGTTGGGCGTCTCTCTGAAGGACTGCATCAGAAATGAGGTGATCCTACAGAGGACCAAAGTCACCGACATAGCTGAGAGGATTAGCAAGCTGAAGTGGCAAAGGGCTGGTCACATATGCCGTCGGGCCGACAACCGTTGGGTTAAATGAGTCCTCGAGTGGGGACTGCGTCTCGGCAAACGTAGCGTGGGACGCCCTTGGGCGAGATGGAGCGACGACATCAAAAAGGTGGCTGGTAGCGGCTGGCGGAGAACTGCTCAGGATCGAGCTTGTTGGCGTGCCATAAAAAAGGCCTATGTCCAGCAGTGGATGAGTAGAGGCTGATGATGATGATGATGGTTGAAATTATATCTACAGAAGAAACAATGCCTTCAAAACAAGGAAGTACATCTTCACCTGATTTTTCTGAAGTTTCGTCTGTAGTTGGTGTCGAAAGAAGAATCAAAGGCAGAAGCTTTATGCTTAATTTGATTGAGAGAAAACCTTATGCATACTTAGGTTTGCCAAAACATTATTACTGGTTGATCAGTTTTATAAAAACTGAACTTAATGTGAAATCTTTTAATACTATCAATACATTCTATGAAATTAAAAATAATACTCCCTTTTTCAAATAGCCGATATGTTTGAGGTTTCATTAACCACATTATGAAGAATATTTTTCAAGACTGTGCATTTTATTACAATTTTTCAAACAATTTATATTGTCTCCTTCCAGACTAGATGTTAAAAGAAATTTGCCAGCTAAGAAATTGCCATTTCACAATAAAAAAAGAATATTCAAATGTGTATTGTATAATAGATTGTTTTGAGATAGAAATAGAGAAACCATCTGATCCTATTTATCAGTCTCTCACATGGTCGCAGTATAAAAATGCTAACACTTTAAAGTATTTGCTGGCTACAACTCCAGATAATCTTATTAATTTTGTGTCTAAAGGCTTTGGTGGTCGTGTATCAGACTCGAAAATAGTAGAAATCAGTGGGTTTTTAGAGTGCTTGCCATTTAACTGTACCATATTAGCAGACAGAGGATTTAAACATATTGATACTATACTCAATCAAAAACAAATTAAATTGCTTCGACCACGAAGCGTATCGAAAGATGTTAAAATGAGCAAACAGGAGGCGATCAAAAGTAAAGTCATAGCTAGCCTCCGTATTCTTATTATATTGTAATATAATATATTATTATTATAAGAAGAATAAGGATGTTCAAATTTTTGAAACCACATTCTGTTACAAATAATAAATTAGTTCAATACACATAACGAAGCAGTGATTATTGCACGTGGCTTGATAAGTCTACAGGCTTCAATTATAAAAAATCAATAAAAGAGATTAACATATTTTACATTTGTTTTATTTCGCACTATCTACAACCTTTTTAAAAAGAAATTGTTTCCAGAAATTTTCAGCTGATTTTAATAAATTTTGTACATATGCACTGTCATACTCCATCCAATATTTGTGAATGGTTTTCGACTGCTCAAAAGTAGGATCAGCCACACAAAACAATCCTCTTAATTTCTTTGCAGCATGCATTTGTATCATTATTTGTGCTTTAAATTTTTCTTGAAGTTCACCATCTTTTATGTAGTTTTTCATTGTCTTTTCACTAATGAATGGGACATTTGATTTCCACAACGAAGTTATCACATAATCCATCAGGAGATACTCCAATTACTGGTGATATTAAAATTAGTCCTGTTTTTTATTTTAGTATTACTATCCTTCTCTAGTATTTGATAATACTAGAGAGTACAATAGTAGAATACTTTTTTTTTCTAGTACCTTTCCTCTTTTAATAGCTTTACTCTCAGACACTTTATATCTACCAAGAATGCTTTGTACCAGAGCACTATCTTGAGTTTTGCAATGAATTGCTTCGTAGATTCTAGAGCCTGTCACTCTTCCTTTACGCAAAGAATGCCACAGTTTTGAGTCAGATTGAGTTTTTGCTGCTTTAGCAATGCTGTTGATCACATCATTTGACAATTTATGTTCACTAAATGTTCGGAAATTTTCATAGCTATAATAATAACCTCACCTAGGAACTCAAGCATCAAGTTATGTATTCTGCAATCATTTAGTATATGTTGGTGGTCACCGCAATACTTTAGGATTGTTCCTGTACTTATTTTACGTTTCTTGCATTCCTCGGTAAACTTAGATAATGGAATGTTTGTGTTTATATTATCAGGAATTCTTCTCTTTTTAACAATGTCCTTTGCGGTAATAAATTTTTGGTTCCCTTTAGCTCCTGCAAGTTTGGGTTTAATCCAATAATATGTGGTAGAAGTAACTGATGGTTTATCAGACCTTTTGATAAGCCACATAGCAAAACATATAGCATGCTTGCATCCACCTGTAGACGCTGCACAGTCATTACATTGCACATGAATTGTGTTTTCTTCAGTTTCATCAATAATTGCGGTTACATGGTACAATTTACCTTTGACTTTGTGCTCTGGTGTCACCCTGCATTTACACGTGCACATACTTCCTTCTCTATCATATCTAAATATTCAATTGAAAAAGGGAGAAAACGTCGAGGAATACATTAAGCAGTTAAGTAGATGCACCCATTAAATAACTTTATAGACAAGCCGAACCCTCAACTCAGTTGAAATATAAGAAAACAAGAAATATCTACATAATTGGAGATGAAAAAGTAAGAGGTTTAGCTGCGACGATTAATTCGCATTAAGACTGGTAAATGGAATGACAATTATAAAATACAAGGGAGAGTTCAACCTTATGTTTCATCAAATGAGATTCTGCGCAATCCAGATAGTTTATTAAGCGACCTAGCCGACGACGACATCGTAATACTTTCAGTTGGCAAGTATGACACTAATCCATACTTGTTGTTTACTAATATATATAGTACTTTGTGTAGAATAAGTAATTGTAAGATAATGATGTTGGATGTTTCTGAAAATAGATTCCTAAATAATAATAATAATAATAATTTATTTATTTTCTCACCACAATACATGTTTACAGCTACCAATTATAAATTTAAGGTATACAATTTTCGTATTGTGGGAGACTGGTGCCTAAGCTAAGCTATATGCTTGTATTTCAGGACACCAGGTCTCCACCCCTAATTACATATAATGAGTCATAGATAGATATTAACAATCAGAAAAGTAATTCAAAATTATTGTGGTATTACAAAAATAAAATGGTCAAAAAAGAATAAAATAACAAATAAAAAAAAATTATTATTAAAAAAACAAAATACCCGACTGCACACTAAAAAAAGAGTAAAACAAGCCCCACAATAATATTGATCAATCAAATGCTAAAAACTAATTATGTAATACCGTTTAAACAATACCTATATTAAAATACACTACAATATGTGTTCGTAATCGATAGTTAAATAAACAGAAACTTATTTTGAATACAAATTTACTGAATATAATTTATAAATGTTGATGGAAAGCATCGCAGGCGGGGACCAACAGAGGCTTACTTATAGTCATTTCGGTTGTGCACCATTTAGCAGAATTTTCGTTGGTGGCGGTCAAGGTGGTCCCCGCCTGCGATGCTTTCCATCAACATTTATAAATTATATTCAGTAAATTTGTATTCAAAATAAGTTTCTGTTTATTTAACTATCGATTACGAACACATATTGTAGTGTATTTTAATATAGGTATTGTTTAAACGGTATTACATAATTAGTTTTTAGCATTTGATTGATCAATATTATTGTGGGGCTTGTTTTACTCTTTTTTTAGTGTGCAGTCGGGTATTTTGTTTTTTTAATAATAATTTTTTTTTATTTATAACTTTTTTTATTTCTTAAAATGGTCTGATACCTATTGCCGAAAAAATCAGTACTAATGGAGAAGTACTTAATAATAATAAAAAAAAAACAGTTGAACTATAACTAAAAAAAAAATACAAAAGGAATAAGTGAGGATTGTTTAAAAGAATGTTACTTAAACTAACCAAAAATATCTACCTACCTAGTTATTTTATTAATAATTATTATTATATTATTAATTAATATGAAGAATTTAAGAAAGAACCAAAAAAAAGAACGGAAGAACGAGTTAATTAATTAGAAAGAACGAATAAATTTAAAGAGAGAAACACGAAAGAAAAAGAACGAGTTATTTATACTTTATAAGTTTCGCGTCAGACGACGAAGTATCGAAAAAATCGCTATTTAGAGACGACCGTCAACGACGTGTGCCCTTATGCGTGTGCCCGCATTCGGGCTGTATACTCGAGCATATCCCCCTCCGCACCGCGCCGCGCGCCGCATGCCAGGCCACGCCCTATCTTTTTGCTTGCTAACGCATGAGTTGCTTTGCGTTGACGCAGAATTAACATGTTCCCGTGGGAATTTTGAGAAAAAACGTATCCTATATTAATTACTCCCGTGATTGAAATGAATCTAATGATACCGCATACATATTTTTTTAAAGGGAAATTTAGAAAAAATATTATTATGTCTTTATCCCGTGGGACTTTTAGGATAAAATGTATCCTATGACACTC
This sequence comes from Sesamia inferens, assembly GCA_037179545.1. Taxonomy (NCBI): domain Eukaryota; kingdom Metazoa; phylum Arthropoda; class Insecta; order Lepidoptera; family Noctuidae; genus Sesamia; species Sesamia inferens. Next base: position 32,094,281 of record CM073935.1, read on the forward strand.
CCGTAATCAAGACAAATCTAACGATACCTCATACATCAAAATCCATCAAGCCGTTTAGGCTACAGGAGGTCACAAAGGAAAAGACATACATACATACTTACATACACTCGAAAAACATTACCCTCCTTCTTTGGCAGTCGGGTAAAAATAAATGCAATAAAGGTAAGTGAGCAGCACGTAGGTGCATGTGTGAGTGAGTGAGTGGGTGAGTGAGTGAGTGAGTGAGTGAGTGAGTGAGTGGGTGAGTGAGTGAGTGTGTGTGCGTGTGTGTGTGCATGTGTGTGTGTGAATGTGATTGGGTAGAAGTGCGTGCGTATTGATATATACGAGTGCGTAAGCTATGTGTCATACTGGGCTGATGAGTAGTTTTTCCGTGTCGTCATAATTAAGGTCTTGTAGCCAGATCGATAATTTCTTCTTGCAAGCAGATTTGGTCAAATTATATATTTCATGAGAGCTGTTGACCCTGTTATACAAGAAACCACCAAGATGACAAAAGAAATGCTTGGAAAACATTTTCGATAAGCGGGGACGATGTCCTACAGGGTTATAGCGTCGTTTTTGAAGAGTTAACGAAGGACAATACGTTAACAACGAATGCTGCTTTAAAACTGTATTTAGAATAAATAGTTGGCGGACCGTTAAGACTTTCGATTCTTTGTACAACTGTGACGAGGGATAGCGATAAGACTTGAAATAAGACACTTTAAGAACAGCTCGCTGAGCCCTCTCAAGTTCAATCACGACAGTTTTTGAGGCCCCACCCCAAGACGTGATGCAGTAAGTTAACAGAGACTGGACTAGTGCAAAGTAAACAGTTTTTAGTAGGTTATCGTCCGCCACATGTCTAAGCGTCTTAAATATGTAAATTAACTTGCGCAATCTGCTGCTCAGCGTATGAATGTGTTCTTGGAACCGAAGATTGCTGTCAATGATGACTCCCAAGTATTTTATTTTTTCAGCATTTGCAAGCGATGCGCAAGTGCAGAAGTCAGCAGATGTTGTTGTACAATAGTGAGCAACGATAGAGTGTGGTATTGGGAATCGGTTTTTGTCTTCATTTTTTAGCCTAAAATTAACGTACTTTGTTTTATCAGAGTTCAAAGTAAGGATATTAGTTTTCAGCCAATTTGATACCATATTAAAACCCGATTGAGCATACGTGTAAGCTTCCCTCCACGTTCCTGCACTGAATAAGAGAGCAGTGTCATCCGCAAATGCTATAATTTTACCCCTTGGGAGGCTAAGCATACACAGGTCATTAATATAGATGAGGAAGAGCGTTGGACCCAAAACACTGCCCTGGGGCGTGCCGTAGGTCAGCGTGCACTCATCACTTAATAATTCCCCAACCTTAACTCTCTGTGTACGCTCAGTCAAGTAGTCTTCAAAGATTTTGAGTTGCAAGCCTCTTATTCCCATATGTTCCATCTTTTTAATCAGAGTGGGGATAGAAATCGTGTCAAACGCTTTAGCTAGATCTAGGAATATACCTAAGACTTTCTGTCCAGCATCCAGGTTGATAACCACATGATTGGTTAGATCGTGAACTGCATCTGATGTTGACTTGCCAGAGCGAAATGCATACTGTGACGGTGACAAGAGTTGGTTTTCTTCTAAATATTTAGTTAATCTTTTGTTCAAGATTCGTTCCAGTATTTTTGACATTGCAGAAAGTACAGCTATAGGTCTGTAATTAGAGACGCGACTTCTATCCCCCGCTTTATATATTGGATTAATAATTGCCTTTTTAAACGTATTAGGAAATTTACCGGTGGCAAGCGCGAGGTTACAGATATAAGTCAGAGGAGGCGCAACTATGGCTCTGTGTTTTTTGAGGAGATTGCTGGAAATCCCATCATAACCTACCGCACAATTAGCGCGTAAGGAGGTCAATAATTGGGTAATTTCTTCTTCATCAGTAGGAAGCATACCCATTGATTGTGAACAGTTGCTTTGGGTGGTAGTGGGCTCTTTGGTTTCAATGACTGTGGTAATTTTCTCGGCTAGTCCTTTGCCTACTCCCGCGAAATATTCATTGATTTTGTTTACTGAAGACTCTGGCGTAAATAATTAGAAAAGGTTAGGAGATTTGATATGTAATCTTCTTTTTTGGTTCTATTAGTGATATCATTTATGATTGTCCATATTTGTTTAATGTTCTTGCCTGCGTTAAATAATTGTGATTTTTCATAGTCCGATTTTATTTTTCTGAGTAACCTGTTGCAGTTGTTACGATATCTAGTAAAAGTTAATTTAAGTATCTCGTTAGTAGGTGTCTTTTTAAGTTGTTTGTGCAAATTGTCTCTATGCCGAATGCATCTAAGTAGACCAGGTGTAATCCATGGCTTAATGATAAATTTGCGATTTGGAACCCTTACTTTTTTAGAGTTGGACTCTAGTGCATTTATGATCAGGTTAGTCATTATCTCGGCCGCTTCATTTACATCCTGAGTATTGTATATTGGACTAAAGTCGAGTCCTTCAAGATCAGCATCCAACTGCTCATAATCAATCTTAACTACAGTTTTACGTAAGACTTTTCCAGTGGCACGTTTTGCTAAGAAGAGTAAAACTGTCTCATGATCAGTTAGTGCTGAGTGCGCTATGTGCGTTACTGCAGGAAACGGGGTTTTTAATATTACATGATCGAGACAGGCCTTAGCCGCGTGGGTAGGGTGTGAGCAGTCAGCAGACCGTGTGAAGCTAGAAGATTAAGGTAAGTGTGTTTGTTAGTGTCGTGCGATTGCTCATGAATATTTATGTTAATGTCTCCTGTGATGATGATGTTAGTGTAAGATGATACATTTGCCAATAAAGTGTCTAGTGAATTTATGAAGTTTGTAATATCTTTGTAGCCTGGTGGTCGATATATGGATATTAGGACCGTCTTATAGTCAATTTTTGTAAGTATACAGTTTGCATCCGAGAAGGTTGGTTCCTCTACTGTGGCTTTAAGTTCTTTGCGGACGAAAACAACTACCCCTTCGTTTTGAGTGTGATTTTTCGAGGTCGTGAAGCAATCATAGCCTGTAAGTTCAGGGATTTTAGGCGAGTTACGCAGCCAACATTCTGTTAGAGTAATTATGTCCCAGTTTACTTTAGTTCTTGCTAAAATAGTATGTAGGCCTGGCATATTCTTTGAAATACTCCTAATATTTATTAAATGTTAATAAACTAAATTATGAATTGAAAAGGTTTCCTAAAAACTTTAAAAATTGTAAGTACATTGAAGTAAACGAGCTAAATGTCAGCTATACTAAGAAATTATCATTTTTAGATCTAATCGCTTATAAACTTAACATAGAAATTGATTTTATTGAATACAAAAATAGTTTTTAAATAAAATAATTATTCCACGAAATCCACTGCATGACCACAATAAAAATAATGATAATTTGTTTCGTTCCTAACTCCATCAGAAATAAAACTACACTAAATTACTACCAATCTAAACAGGTTGGTAGATACAAAAAAAAACTGAGAATTCTACACCAGAACATAGCTGGTATTTGTAACAATTTGGATTTGTTAGAATTAACTTTATTAGAATTAAAGGACGATAACAAGGAGGTTGATATACTATATTTTAGTGAGACATTTGCTAAAAAAGGTATGGAATCGAACATTAAATTAAACAGTTTTAATCAGGCTGCAATATTTACTCGAGACAAGTGTAGAGGTGGCACGTGTATTTTAACTAGTAAAATACTTAAGACTAAAAGCATTAAATATTCCGTCAAATTTACCAACAAAATTTTATTTTGAATGCTGTGGCATAGAAATTATTGGTCTAGGCGTAATAGTTGTCAATATATACAGAATACCCGATCAGAGAAAAGCTCAAACAGGCATATTTCTTCATAAATTGATAACTTATTAAATTACATAACGGACCAATATAAGAGAAAGAAAGTTATTGTATGCGGTGACCGGAACTTTGACTTAATAAAGAGCACTAAAACAACAAAAGAACTTGTAGGAACATACATACAGCACACATAGAATTACCCGTACCTCCAAACAGTTACCAGTTACCTCCAAACAGTTACCAGTTACCAAGGAATACCAACAACACCTTATTACCAATACGTTTTGACAACATCCATTCAGGAATAATCGAACAACGCCGTCTCGAGAGAGACGCTATACGTTTGACACATCTGTTGAAAGGAACAAGAGGCCACCTTGAAAAAGGCGTTTACTGTCAAAGGAATAAGATACGTGATGCGTTGCGTGGGTTCAACGACATCACTCGTAAGTACGTTTTTGACACACGGAGTTGGTATATCGCAGCGGAGATCTGTACGCGAAGACTGCACACGAAGGTTACATCGCAGCGGAGATATCTACACGAAGACTGCACACGAAGGATGCATCGCAGCGGAATCTTGGCGCGAAGACTACACACGAAGTTGGCGCATCGCAGCGGAGATCTTGACACGGCGGGCGGCCCTCGGCGAAAAGGAACGACTCAGCGCGTCGACCTATATTTATAGATTCACAGCGCGGGCCAGCGGCGCCCCGCGCCCCTCTCCGAGACGCGGCGCGTGTTAAAGATCGTAGTAATAATATTGTATTTTATAATTGTAAATAATTAGTCATACCGCAACTTGTGCCATAAAAAATGTAGATATAAGCAGGGGTTTTGAAGTCGAATTACACAGATCATATCAGACACGCAGTTTTATTCTACCTAAGAAGATTCCTCCTCCAAATTGGTGACCCTGAAGAAAAGAAAGAAAAGAAGAAATATCAAGACTGAATCCCTGCAGAAATTATATAAAAAAAAATGTCGAAGAGCGAAGAATTCAGCGATGCATTAGGCATCACAACTATGAAGAACGACGTAGCTACAATATCGCTGCCTGCACGACTACCACCATTTTGGCGCCAAAACCCTCGACTTTGGTTCGCGCAGTTTGAAGCCGCCGTCGCCGCCAGCAAGATAGGTGACGAGCAAAAATTTAACCTTGTCGTCCCACTACTCGGCTGCAGCGACCTGGAACAAATCGCCGACATCATACTGGAACCGCCAGCCACCGGTAAATACAGCGCACTGAAAGGGAGACTGATTTCCACTTATCAAGAATCAGACCATCGCCAGCTTCAGAAACTCCTCAGCGGTCTCGAACTCGGTGATCAGAAACCGAGCCAGCTGCTACGTAAAATGCGCGACCTAAGTGGCAAACTTCTGTCCGACGAAGCGCTCAAGGTCATGTGGCTGAATCACCTGCCCGCCCATGTTCGCGCAGTATTATCCGTGAACACAGAATCTACACTCGAAGTTCTAGCTGCGATGGCCGACAAAATGATGGAACACTTCGAACCAACAGTTGCCGCAGTCTCCGTAGTTCCCCCGCCAGCATCGGTCAACGAAGTACAACAGAACTCCGTCACAAATCTGCAAATCAGCATGCTGTGCAAACAAATCGAAAAGTTATCTCTCGAAGTCGCCGAAATACGAAGTAATCAGCAAAATGCATCACATCGCCGTTCCCGCTCGCACTTTGCTAGCCGTCAACAGAGCCGCTCACGCACACATTCAAGGTCAAGGCCGCGCGCTAGTAACGCACGTACACCGAGGGACGCCGACTGGCTATGCCGTTATCACTATCGATACGGCGACGACGCGCGTAATTGCAAATCGCCGTGTTCCAAGAGCAAGCAGGAAAACTAAAAAGTACATCGACTGTGGCGGGTGTCGATGTAAACCACACATCTCGCCGCCTATGCGTGATCGACATCAACAACAGAGAGAGATTTCTCGTCGACACAGGAGCCGACATATCGGTATTAGCCGTCCGAAATAAGAAAAATAAACCGACCAAGAATACCTACAAATTGTTCGCGGCAAACGGAACAGAGATTCGTACCTACGGAGAGCGCACGCTTGAACTCAACTTAGGTTTACGAAGAAGCTTCAAATGGACATTCGTAGTCGCCGATGTAAAAACCTCAATACTGGGTGCAGACTTCCTAGTATACCACAAACTGCTAGTCGACCTGCACCAGAGGAAACTTATCGACCGCGTTACCGATCTCAGCGTGAACGCCATCAAAATAAATAACAACGAAGAAACTATACACATGGTCAACCGAGACCACGTATATCACGACATATTGAAGAAATACCCTGATGTTCTGCGGCCGATGTCACTCAAGACTCCAGTGAAGCATGACGTCACACATCATATTGAGACTACAGGACCGCCGATATACTCACGGCCGCGCCCTCTACCGCCGGACAAGTACAAAGCGGCAAAACTGGAATTCGAGCGCATGATAGAGATGGGTATATGCAAGCCGTCAAAAAGTCCGTGGGCAAGCCCTCTCCACGTCGTCAAGAAAAAGGATGGGTCACTTCGTGTATGTGGAGACTACCGGAGACTAAACGCAGTCACCGTACCTGACAGATATCCCATTCCACGTATTCAGGATTTTACGTACCAATTACACGGCAAGAAAATATTTTCAAAATTGGACCTGAAAATGGCATACTTTTGGATTCCTATAGCTGCACAAGATGCACAGAAGACCGCAATCATAACACCTTTCGGCCTATTCGAATTCAACTGCATGACGTTTGGATTACGCAACTCAGGCCAAACATTTCAACGTTTCATGCATGAAGTTTTACGAGGACTGGACAACATCGTATTCTGTTTCGTCGACGATCTACTTGTCTATTCAAATAACCAGGAAGAACATCGCCAGCACTTACAAATAGTACTCGAACGCCTAAATACCTACGGCGTCAGTCTTAACATCGACAAGTGCGAGTTTGATAAAGAAAACATAGAGTTCCTCGGTTATCAAGTATCAGCAAATGGTATCAATCCCACGCAAGAACGTATACAAGCAATAGTCAATTACCCGAAACCACAGACAGTACAAGAACTAAGAAGATTTTTAGGCATGATTAACTTTTATCGCAGCTGTTTACCACATCAAGCCGAACATCAGCATGAATTAAACAAATACCTACACAACAGCAAGAAAAATGATAAAACTCCGATACAATGGACACCAGAAAGCGAGCAAGCTTTTGAGAAATGCCGACAAAGCATTCTCAAGGCCACAACACTTACGCACCCGATTCCCAACGCAATGTTACGTTTATACACAGACGCATCTAACACTAGTATCGGCGCTGTATTACAACAAAAGGTCGATGGCGTATGGAAACCACTGGCATTCTATTCAAAAACATTGAGTGACACGCAAAGAAAATATAGCGTATATGATCGCGAATTATTGGCAATGTTCACCTCAATTAAGCACCTACGTCGGCTGATAGAAGGCAACGACGTAACAATATTCACCGACCATAAGCCATTAACGTATGCATTAACAAGAACGCCAAGTACCACCGATACACCGAGAAGAGAGCGTCAACTACATTACATAAGTCAGTTTTGCTCGAAAATTCAATACGTTCACGGTAATAATAACGAAGCGGCCGACGCCCTATCTCGTATAGAAGAAATCGACTTGTCGCAATCTACGATCGACTACAATCAACTCGCTAAAGACCAAGAGAACGACGACGAACTCAAGATCAGCATGACCAACCCGAAACTGAAGTTTGCAGAAATCACATTGCCCGGAGGTCAACGACCTATCATATGCGAAACATCAACAGGCAACTTACGCCCGTACCTACCAGCGTCTTATCGTTTTGTAGCGTTCAAAGCACAACACGAACTTAGCCACCCAGGTGTCCGTACGACAAGAAAGATAATGGTCACTAAATTCTTTTGGCCGAATATGAATAAAGAAGTCGGTATGTGGACAAGGTCATGCATCGGATGCCAGCGCGGGAAAATCCAGCGACATGTTATCAGCCCGCTCGGCGAGTTTCAAAAATCAGCGCGTTTCGAACATATTCACGTAGACATTGTCGGACCACTTCCGCCGTCTAATGACTATAGATACCTAGTAACTATGGTCGACCGTTGCACTAAATGGCCCGAAGCAATACCTACTCGTGACATCACCGCCGACACTGTTGCTAAGGCAATTTACGAGGGATGGATAGCGCGATTTGGCTGCCCCTTACGTGTGACAACGGATCAAGGCAGACAGTTCGAGTCGTCATTATTCAACGCACTGATGAAGAAATTTGGCATAACACGGATTCGAACCACCGCTTTTCACCCTCAAGCAAACGGTCAAGTCGAACGATGGCATCGAACCTTGAAATCCGCACTTATGGCGCGAAACGCCGGCGTACACTGGAGCGAGGAACTAGCGACCGTACTCCTTGGTTTAAGAACAGCTTTACGTGAAGATACGCAAGTCAGCCCAGCTCTCATGACATACGGGTCAACATTAAGAATACCGTCAGATTTTTTCATGCCTACACAGCCAAAAAACGATGACGCAGAATTCGCCCGTCAGCTGACCGAAACAATGTCGACACTATCTCCAAACAGCAAGTCACATAGCAACAACAGAAAGATTTTCGTGTACAAAGACTTGGCTACGTGTACTCATGTCTTCGTGCGTAATGATACCGTACGAAGCCCACTGACTCCACCTTACGAAGGCCCATTCAAAGTTCTACATCGCGGCAACAAACAGTTTACCATTCAGATGCCCCTACGAACATCTGTCATCACAATCGACAGACTCAAACCAGCACACTTACTCAAGCAAGAAGAATCTACTACTAGAGGAACAACAGACGCACGTGACACTCGTCGCACACATACATCGAGCGCGAATAACGAGCCGCGGCCGCTGACCCCGCCGACCTCGAGTACAACCCGCGAATCCTACGTCACTCGCACCGGACGCACCGTTAAAAAAAATGTACGATTCGCTTAAGAGGGGGATGATGTAGGAACATACATACAGCACACATAGAATTACCCGTACCTCCAAACAGTTACCTCCAAACAGTTACCAGTTACCAAGGAATACCAACAACAGCTTATTACCAATACGTTTTGACAACATCCATTCAGGAATAATCGAACAACGCCGTCTCGAGAGAGACGCTATACGTTTGACACATCTGTTGAAAGGAACAAGAGGCCGCCTTGAAAAAGGCGTTTACTGTCAAAGGAATAAGATACGTGATGCGTTGTGTGGGTTCAACGACATCACTCGTAAGTACGTTTTTGACACACGGAGTTGGTATATCGCAGCGGAGATCTGTACGCGAAGACTGCACACGAAGGTTACATCGCAGCGGAGATATCTACACGAAGACTGCACACGAAGGATGCATCGCAGCGGAATCTTGGCGCGAAGACTACACACGAAGTTGGCGCATCGCAGCGGAGATCTTGACACGGCGGGCGGCCCTCGGCGAAAAGGAACGACTCATTTTTTTTTTATTTTTTTTTTGATATGGCATCTCGTAGTTGACCTTGAGAGGTCGTGACTACTTAACCGGGCTATCCTGTGGCTGCCTTAAGTGAATTTAAAGCCTCCAGCCAGGGCTACTAAAAGCTAAGCGACTACACGCTAAGGGCACCCCCTGTGGGGTACGAACCTTGGCTTAGGGTGTCGCTGGAGAAAACAGCAAGGGACGGCTGGATCGAATTATGGAACGACTCAGCGCGTCGACCTATATTTATAGATTCACAGCGCGGGCCAGCGGCGCCCCGCGCCCCTCTCCGAGACGCGGCGCGTGTTAAAGATCGTAGTAATAATATTGTATTTTATAATTGTAAATAATTAGTCATACCGCAACTTGTGCCATAAAAAATGTAGATATAAGCAGGGGTTTTGAAGTCGAATTACACAGATCATATCGGACACGCAGTTTTATTCTACCTAAGAATATTCCTCCTCCAAAAACTCATAAGTTTACTTCATAACTATAATTTTGTAGCTCATATAAAAGTGCCCACTTGGGATAATTCTTGTATTGACCAGGGGCCTTACCATGAGCTCTTATAGCAGGGCAGAAACAGTCCTAAATAAGTTTTCTGTACCATGACGTCTTATTAGCAGGCCTGCAATAGTCCTGTTGCGTTGACGTTTACAAAAACTGTTCACCTTTTTTTTTGTATAGAATTTCATACCATGACCTGCTATTTGACAGCAACAAAACTAATTTTGAACGGCTGTAATGTCATCTTGAATAAGTTACTATTATAGAAGCTTAATCAACATTGTTTTGACCATGTTTTGATAATATAGGTACAGTGTCCATAGAAAACTTATTTTTATGTTTTTTTTTTTTTTTTTTTTTTTTTTTTGACGTGATAACGTCTATTAAATCGGTATGCTGGGAGTCATTCGCGAAAACTGCGTAACGGCCGACTCTGACGCTACACGGAGTCCACGCCTACTAAAACTAACCTTAGCCTTGTAGCTTTAGAGTGCAATATTATTTACCTAAAAGCACGGTTGTAAACAATTAGTAGCAGTTTTTCGCATGTCATGATTAAAGCATTGATAGCCGAGTGGTAAAACGCTCGGATTAATATCGACTCACTCAAGATGTGCCGCGGATCGATTCCTGACGGCAACGGACGTTTTTTATCCTTTTTAATTTTTAAATTTTTCCTTTTTAATTTTTCTTTTTCTTTTTGCTTTTTTTTTTATTTTTTAGAAAATTTAAACAAACTATTAAATAAAAATATAAATGTTATACATTACTTTATTTTAAATAATTTCATTGCACCCAGAAAAAATTACCATGTAATAGACGTTATCACGTTCAAATATCGGCAGTAGACGGAGTTCTACAGACAGCCAATTTTTTTTTTTTTATAAATTATAAACCAGCGCTTGACCGCAATACCGCCTGATGGTAAGCAGTGACGCGATCGTTGATGGTAAAGCGCGCTAGTTTATTAAGAGCCTATTCACTCTAGCCTTGAAGACACTCAAATCGTAATGTGACGGAAACACCGACGCCGGCAAATTGTTCCAGTCCCTCGATATACGCGGTATAAAAGAAGAAGCAAAACGCTTCGTCCGGATCGCAGTGGTGTCAACAACGTAAGGGTGGAAACTCGCCGTACGACGGGTCGTCCGATGATGGAACGGAGATGGGGGAATTAAATCATGCAATTCCCTTGCACACTCACCAGAATGCATCCTATAGAAGACCGAAAGGCTGGCCACTCTACGCCTGTGCTCCAGGCTTTGGAGACCGTTTCGAGTTAAGTCTGGGTCGCCAATCAGCCTCTTCGCACGCCTCTCCACCGAATCCAAAGTGGCAAGGTGACATTTCGCAGCACCAGCCCAAATATGGCTGCAGTACTCCACACACGAACGGACCTGTGCTTTGTATAAAATTAGAAGCTGCCCAGGTGTGAAGTACCGCCGGACCTTCGCGATGACGCCTAGTTTTCTGGCAGCCACCCTGGCCTTGGACTCAATGAACCGCCCAAAGTTAAGGCTCGAGGAAATCTCAACTCCCAAAAGCTGAAGGCGGTCGGTACACTCCAAGGATACATTCTGAAAAGTAGGAGCCAGGGTGAACGGGCTCCTTTTGGCGGTGAAAAGACACGCCTGTGTTTTGGCGGCATTGAATGCTACAAGATTGGCATTGCCCCATTCGGAGACTGCCTGCAGTGCAGCACTCACACGCTCTACCATGGCCTCTCTTTCGGACCGGATTGTTTCCTTACTAGCCCGAGCTTCCGGCAGGTATCTCTCCACAACTGTGCTGTCATCTGCATACCCATAGATACCGGGCATCAGCAGATCATTAATATGCAGCAGGAACAGAGTTGCAGAGAGAACAGACCCCTGAGGAACACCGGCATTGGTCGACATGGGCTCAGATGAACATCCGTCGACAACAACTCGGAGGGACCGTTCAGTCAGGAAGTCTTTTACCCAGCCAGTCAGGCCAGCGGAAATGCCGTACGCTGGAAGCTTACTCAAAAGGCCAGCGTGCCATACCCGGTCGAAGGCCTTCGAGACATCAAGGGAGACGGCAATCGCTTCCCCATTTTTCTCGAGGGCCTCGCCCCACAAGTGAGTGGCATACACTAGTAGGTCCCCAGTTGACCGATTGCGTCGAAAACCGTACTGTCGGTCACTGAGGAGATCGTTACCTTCCAGGTATGCCAAGAGGCGCGAGTTCAATACACGCTCCATAATCTTGCAGAGTATGGAGGTTACTGAAATCGGCCGATAGTTGGTAGGATCGGCACGACTACCCTTTTTGGGCACGGGCTGCACGTTGGCAAGCTTCCAGGACTTGGGCACTATACCAGTCCTAAATGAGAGGCGATACAGGCGCGTCAATACAGGAGACAACTCGGGCGCACAAGCCTTAAGAACAATCGCTGGTATACCATCTGGACCACTAGCCTTATTCACGTCCAGACGACACAATACTCTCAGAACCTCCTTGTTTCTAATGCGAACCTCCGGCATTGAAGTTCCGCAATGAGGTAAATTAGGTGGAGTAGCATTGCCAGTGTCAAGACGCGAACTATGGGCAAAGAGAGATGCAAAGAGACCTGCTTTCTCTCTCGCCGTATGGGCCAGTGCTCCATCAGGCCTAACCAGCGGAGGCAGTGTGGGCCGACAGAAGTTCGCCTCGACCGATTTGGCTAGGGACCAGAAAGATCTGCTTCCGGAAGGGTGCGCAGAGAGCTTGTTACCAATGTTAGTAATGCGGTCGAAGCGAGCCTTCTTAAGCGCCTTTTTGTAGGACTTGGCAGCACGGTTAAAGGCTCTCTTCTTTGAGCTTAGATCCAGAGCTCCGCGGTCACGAGCGTCAACCCAGGTGAGGAATGCCGTGTGCTTACGCTGTTCAGCTTGAACACAGTCGGCGTTAAACCATGGGCGAGCCGAGCCACCGACGGGCACGTCACTGAAGGGGATAAAATACTCCATAGCTTGACGCACCACGTCGGTTATAGCGTCCGCACAACTCGATGGATTGCTAGAAGAGAAGCAGATCTGCTGCCAAGGATAAGATGCAAAGAAGTGGCGCATCTCATCCCAATCTGCTAACTTGTAACGCCATATTCGCCGCTCACCACGCGAGTCGCAATCAGGTGGGGAGAAGGACGTCACAGACTTCACCAGACAGTGGTCTGAAGTTCCTAACGGTGAGGAAACTGTAACAACACATCTGTCCGGATCAGTGGTCAGCAGAAGGTCCAGACAATTGGCGATATGACCAGCCACATCAGGCACCCTAGTCGCTTCTTCCACCAGCTGGGAAAGGTCCATTGATAGCGCAAAGTTTCGCGCTTCTCTCCCAGCGTGGTCGGTCCTCTGGTATGGGAAAAGCCAGTCTTGATGGCAGGCATTAAAGTCCCCCAGAGCGACGAACTGTGCGTCAGGGTACCAATGCAGTGCATTGTCAGCAGCCACACTGAGGTGGTCAAATAGTCGAGTTGTCTCCTGGTCACCGCTGTGCGATCGGTAGACACAAGTGTAGACAATTTTGTCCACACCAGTGTCAACCAACAGCCATAAGGACGATAGATGAGAGTCTTCGAGGTGACGGAGACGCCGGCAACAGATGTCATTGCGGACATACACACAGACCCCGGCACGCTGCAGGAAATGATGCTCCAAAGAGTATCCCGGGTAGTTGAGGTATGCCGCATCAGACGGACATCTGATCTGGGTCTCCGTCAAGAAAAGTAGGTGGGGCTTTTCAGTCTCAAGGTGGTGATGGACTGCATCGATATTGGAGTGCAGACCTCGAATGTTTGAGAGGTGCACTTTAAATGAGAGGACGTGCGCCCGCTGTGCACACCTACTTTTCTTTTTAAAACTTTTCATTTTGATAAACTGAGTGAATAGGAAGGAAGACGGCAGTTGAGCGAGGTGATGCAATGATTCGTAAATAAGGATAATGATGATGTTTTGTCTTGCGATCCGGCTGACGCCCTGCGTTCGCAGGTGTCCGGGCCTGCGAATGTAAAATTAGCTTCCGAAGAACGCGCAGGGGTAGGCGACCAGGCCCCTGCTGTCGTTAATATTACTGGCAGCGATGATGGCAGAGTGGATGTGGACAGAGGGCCGCGTGTACCGTCATCCGTTAGGAAGCGTCCACGCGACCCTGATCAGAAGGAAGGTGGATCGGCAGAGCTGACCTCTGAAGAAGAAGGCCTGCTGGCCCCGAAGGTGCCGACTGCGAGGAGAGGTCGGCAGAATTTGAGAGGGCTTCTGCTTCGCGGCTGCGGAGGAACGGACAGGGTAGGTTCGTGCGTACTCCGGCGGCCAGCGAAGCAGAAAGTGACATGGGGGTCACTTCGGAGGACCCTGGTGGCGAGAGTTGCGCCTCGTTAGGGAGCTCGAAGGCGGAGCTCAACGCTGCCAGGAGGGAGCAGCGCAAAGCCGTCGCGGCCGACGAAGTGTCTGAAATGGCCCGACGCGCTCGAGAGCGACGCGCTGCTCTATCGGCGGAAGGGGGGCAACCGTCGGCGGTGGCCCTTAGTCAGCTGGCCTTGGACGGGGTGGACCTGGTCCTTAAGGTTGCCACAAAATCTGGCAACCTCAAGAGCACCTTCATCCGCGGTCTCAAGGAGGCTGCCGCGGACATCAGGGAGGCGGTTGGCACCCTCCTCAAAACGACGGCCTCAGATGAGGTCGTGAAGTTGCAGGAGGAGAACAGCCGCCTCCGTGATGATCTGGAGGACCTCCGGCGACAAGTCGCTGCGCTGAGCGAGCAGCAGCAGCGACACACGCCCACCGATGCCGCTTCCGAAGTGGCCCCGGCTCCCGCACCGAGACCAGCACTTGCGGATGATGAGCTGAGCGATTCGTGCCTCGAACGCATCGTCCGTATGTGCATGCTCCGGTGCGGGAGCATGGTCAAAGCCCAACTTGAGGCGCATTCCCGACGCGTCCCTGAGGAAAACCTCCGCCCGCCCCTAGCGGCCGACAAACGACGTAGGGCTGAGGGGACGCCGGGAACTGCGCCTCAGCGAGCTCCAGAGGGCGAGCAGCCCACGACTGCCGGGTCTAAGGGTGAGACCTGGGCGACAGTCGTGGGTCGTAAGAAGGCCCGCAAAGCCGCTAAGGCCGCCAAGGCGGCCTCAGCAGCACCAGCGCGCGCCTCCGATAAAACCGCAAAGACGGCTCTGGAGGCTGCGCGGCGGACTGGCAAAGGCGGTCGCAAAAGCCGTCGCAAAGGACCGGCTGTGCGCGCCCCGCGTTCCGAGGCGGTGACGCTCACGCTTCAGCGTGGCGCTGCGGAGCGCGGCGTGACGTACGGCACGGTCCTTACCGAGGCCAAGGCCAAGATCAAGTTGTCAGATCTTGGCCTCCAGTCCGTCACCATAAGACATGCTGCCACGGGTGCGCAGCTGTTTGAGGTAGCTGGTGCTGCGAGCGGCAATGCCGAGAAGGCGGACGCTCTGGCCGCCAAGTTGCGGGAGGTCCTCAACCCCGAGGACGTCCGGATATCCAGGCCGGTTAAAACCGCAGAGGTGCGGATTGCCGGCCTGGACGAGTCCGTGACTTCTGAGGAGGTGGTGGCGGCCGTTGCCCGAGGCGGAGAGTGTCCGCCGGACAAGGTGCGGGCCGGCGATATTCGCACCGACGCCACCGGACTCGGCGCGGTCTGGGTTCGGTGCCCTGTAGCGTCGGCGAATAAAATCGCCGCAAGTGGCAGAGTGCTGGTAGGCTGGGTTGCAGCGAGAGTTAAACTCCTGCAGCCCCGGGCTTTGCGGTGCTTCCGGTGCCTGGAGAAGGGGCACGTCCGGGCCAAGTGCACCGCCGAGGTCGACCGTAGCGATCTTTGCTATCGCTGCGGTCAGCCCGGCCACAAGGCGGCCCAGTGTTCCGCGGCGCTCAACTGCAGCCTATGTTCGGCTGCAGGGAAGCCAGCGGGACACAGAGTGGGCGGAGGGGCCTGTGGCGTGCCTGCCAGCAAGAAGGCCACAACGAAGAAGAAGAGGAGCTCTAAGCCTGCCGGGGAAATCTCGCCTCCCCCGCAGGCTAACAGCTCCGCGGTCGACTCCCGGCCCAGGACTGTTGCCGAGGGAATGGAGTGTCAATAATGGCACAACTCCGTTTCCTCCAGGGCAACATCAATCACTGCGCCAGAGCTCAGGATCTTTTGTTCCAGAGCATGGCGCAGTGGTCGATCCAAGTGGCTGTGGTCGCCGAGCCGTATTTCATCCCTGCCCGTGACGACTGGCTGGGGTGCATTGACGGCTCGGTGGCCATTATTGGCGGGACTCTGATCGACCCGTCTCGGGGCCGCGGCTGGGTTGCTGCGGTCACGGGCGGCATCGTCATCGTGGGGGCGTATTTCTCCCCCAACAAGAGTCTCGCCGACTTCGAGGGGTTCCTTGTCGAGTTCGGCACCGTCGTAGGCCGCTATCACCCTCGTCCCGTTCTGGTGCTCGGGGATCTCAACGCCAAGTCATCGGCGTGGGGATCTCCGGTCACTGACCCTCGGGGTGAGGTGCTAGCGGAGTGGGTGGTGACGACCGGCTTGGTCGTCCTGAATCGGGGTTCGGTATACACGTGCGTGCGGCAGCGGGGCGGGTCGATAGTAGACGTTACTTTCGCTAGCCCCTCTGTCGCCAGCCGTGTTCATGACTGGCGTGTCGCCGTGGAGGTGGAGACGCTGTCGGACCATCGGTATATCCGGTTCGACGTCTCCGCCCAGACCGCGAGCGGCCGCCATCCAAGAGCCCCGATTAACGACGGCCCACGCTGGGCGCTTAAGCGCCTCGACAGAGAACTACTCGAGGAAGCTGCCATAGTCCAGTCCTGGATTTGGGAGTCGGCGACGGACGGGCCCGTCGACGTCGAAGCGGAGGCGCTGCGGTTTCGCGGGGCGATGACGCAGATCTGCGACGCGTCCATGCCCCGCGTCCGCCAACAGTCCGCAAGGCGCAACGTGTACTGGTGGAACGACGACATTGCGCGGTTGCGCGTCGAGTGCGTCGCGGCTCGCCGCCAGTACACGCGCTACCGGAGACGACGTCGACGGGATCCCGTCGAGGAGGCCGCGCGGTATGGGGTGTGACCTCGCCGTCCGCGTATCGGCCCATAGTGCTGCTCGACGAGGCGGGCAAACTTTTTGAGCGCATAATCGCAGATCGCCTCGTCGGCCACTTGTGCGGAGATGGGCCGAACCTGGACGAGAAACAGTTCGGTTTTCGTCGGGGGCGCTCCACCATAGACGCCATCATG
The DNA here is from genome assembly GCA_037179545.1 of Sesamia inferens. NCBI lineage: Eukaryota > Metazoa > Arthropoda > Insecta > Lepidoptera > Noctuidae > Sesamia > Sesamia inferens. The sequence goes on from CM073935.1 coordinate 32,111,378, forward strand.
CGCGTGAGAGCCCTGACGGAGGATACGGTGTCCCGGGGTGGGGTGGTGTTGGCGGTGTCTTTAGACATTTCCAACGCCTTCAACACCCTACCCTGGAGCTGTATTAGGGAGGCCCTGAAATACCATCGGGTGCCTCCCTACCTCCGCCGCATAGTAGGGGCTTATCTAGAGGACAGATGCGTCATCTATCGGGGACGTGACGGTGCCAGTCGGCACCAAATGTCGTGCGGTGTTCCACAGGGATCGGTCTTGGGACCGCTCCTGTGGAACATCGGCTACGACTGGGTGCTGAGAGGCGAGCTCCCGTCGGGCGCAGACTTGACGTGTTATGCGGACGACACGCTTGTCACTGCCCGGGGGAGCTCGTACAGGGAAGCGACGTTGATAGCCACGGCTGCGGTGTCACAGGTGGTGAACCGCATCCGGCGCCTGGGCCTAGAGGTGGCCCTTGACAAGTCGGAGGCCATGGTCTTCCATGGCCCCCGGCGTGCGCCGGCGCCGGGATCACATATCGTGGTCAGTGGGGCCCGGATAGCTGTCGAGTTCACCATGAAGTACCTGGGATTGGTGCTCGACAGCCGGTGGGAATTCGGGCCACACTTCCGGCGGCTGGCGCCCAAGCTGATGGGTGCAGCAGGCGCGCTATCAACGCTGCTTCCCAACATAGGGGGCCCGAGCGCCGCCTGTAGGCGGTTATACGTAGGAATCGTGCGGTCCATGGCCCTATATGGGGCCCCTGTGTGGGCGATGGACCTGACGGCCGGAACACTCGCCATTCTGCGCAAGCCGCAGAGGGCGATGGCCGTCAGGGTCGTCCGCGGGTATCGCACGATATCCTACGAGGCGGCTTGCGTCCTGGCCGGATCCCCGCCCTGGGACCTAGAGGCGAAAGTACTCGCGTCATTGTACCGATGGCGCGAGGAAGAGCGGACACGGGGCTCCAGTCCGGTGCAGCGGCAGATAGAGCTGCGCCGAGAGGAGCTCCGTCAGGTCCTGGTGGCGGACTGGCGGCAGAGGCTTATGCGCCCTACCGCCTTGCTACCGTCGAGGCGATCCGGCCAGTACTCGACGACTGGCTCGGGAAGAGGCACGGCTCCCTGTCGTTCAGGGTGACGCAGGTACTGTCGGGGCACGGTTGCTTCGGCAAGTACCTGCGTCGCTTAGGCAGGGAGCCAGACGCTCGGTGCCACCACTGCGTCCAATGCGGGGAGGACACGGCGCAGCACACGCTCTCCGAGTGTGTAGCTTGGGAGGAGCAGCGCCGTGTCCTCACAAATGAAGTAGGAGGCGACCTGACGCTGCCGGCAGTAGTGCGGAGGATGGTCGGCAGCTCAGAGTCGTGGGACGCGGTGGTGTCCTTCTGCGAGGACGTGATGTCGCAGAAGGAAGCTGCGGAACGGGAGAGGGAGATATCAACTCCCTTCCCGGGCCGCAGAAGACGCACCGGGCGCCGGGCGGATAACGCCCTCTTCCGCCCCCCATGAATGGGTCCAGGGGCGAGGGACATGGGGAAGCCCCCGCCCCCCTATTGATGGACCCCGAGGCGGAGGCGCGCGCGAGTGTCGGCGTGCGCCTTTGAGGTGATGCACGGGGTAGTTTAACACCCCACTACCCCGTGCAGGAGAGGAGGCCCGGACAGACCGGGCCAGCACGAGGGTGGGGCCGTGGAAGAATTTAGACTCCCGCGGCCCCACGCGCGCTCGTGATAGAAGACACACCGGGGTGGTTTTAGTCAGTAAAAGTCTGACATACCCCGTCGCCCACCCCAGGGCGGCGGGCATCCTATGAGGATTTCCACCCCGGCAAAAAAAAAAAAAAAAAAAAAAGAGGTGATGCAATGATAAACCCAACAACACTACCAACGATGCTGCGCCAGTGGGAGATTGATCTGGAGACTGCGGGGACGCCCGAACCCCCCCAGGGATCGCCATCGGGTCCTCTCGTCCGGTCGCCAACCGGCACGATGGGGCCACCCTGGGATTTTTCGCAGTTGGCGGGGCAGCCTTTCGTGTGTGGCTGGCACACTACTTGGGCCCCCAACTACCTGCGGTCGGCCAGCGGAGCACCGTGCTTCGGATCCCGCTACCCTCCACGACCAAACTCCCGACACAACAACATTTGCCGCATCGAGCTCGGCACACATCGCAACACAACTGCTCAGACCCGTCCTCCGTACGGCTTCACCAGACATCATGCCGGAACACGACGAATCGCTTGGCGGCATGACTTTGTCTGGTGGGTGGTAACTAAGCCGGCGGCCGATGTTGTGGCCTACCACCGAGAAAGTTTATGTGTAATAAAAAAGTTTAAAGTTTATGTGTAATAAAACTCAAAATTATAAATTACTCATGCTGCACATCAATGTGCAAGGATTATATGAAATAAAAACTTTATTCGTTCGTTTTAAACCACATATAATCGTAGTTAACGAGTGCCGGGAGGATTTTTCAAGAATGTCAAGAAATACCCGCGTTATTGCAAACAATAAAGATATCAGACAACAATTCCTACAAATCCTATCTAGGATAATATCACGCACTTACCAAAGGAAATCACAACAGACGCAGAATACGAGAAATGCCTATACAAAACCTAGAAAAAGCCATCCCAGAAATCTTGGATGTGTATGCGGAACTGCATTATGAAAACAACAGTATATATAAATGAATTAAACCTTAGTACTCTGGGATATCCTCGATTGGGATACATAACGCAAGACATAATGAAGACTTGCTGTTGCTGCACCTCCATAATTTTACAACCACTGAAAAGAATGAAAATTAACCTGGGAAATAAAACATCTATTCTGTTATACCTATAAGAAAGTAAATAAGCCTCTTGAAATGAATATTTTTCTTATTTTAACCTTAATATTTACACATACTCATGTTAAATAAGTACCTTATTTCTATAGCAATCTAATATACTCAAACAAGGATTCAATGGGAAATATTTTAGAAATCAAACCCATAAGTTGCTTCTAGCCTTTTATGTAATAATAATAATACTTTGGCAACACCAAAGTCGACATCAATCATTTTCGTCAAGCTCATAATTATATTTTATTTTAAATACATTTTTACAAGCAGTTTTATCAACATTTACAGAAAATGTACACAGAAATTCAATAATTCAATAGTATATACATTTTTAAAAAAATAAATAAGCAATAATGTGGATCAAAGCCTATAAAAAACTACTGAACCGGAGGTGACATGACAGCTGTCACCTCAGATAAAACTAGAAAATTTGGACGAGAAAAATGTTGACGAGATTAGCCGCACGAAGAGCACGCCCACCATCTCCGGACTCGTTGCTCAGCTCCGCCTCGCCGCCGCCGGTCTCCAGCCCCACTGTAAGCGCTGTGACGACCCCGGCCGCGGCAGTTGCGTCGAGCTCGAGCGACGAGTACTTCTCTCCGCCGACGACGCCACCACCTGTTCGCCGACGGGGAGGACGCCGGCCGCCGGACGGCTTAGGACCTCGAGGCCCATCGGCTTCTGACAGGGTCCCAGCTCCCGGCGGAAGTGTGCAGCGCATGAGATGGACACAATCCATCAATGAAAACGTCATGCGCTCATACTATGGGGCTACAGAGGGAGGAAACAACCTGACCGCGTACCGTGTTCGAATGCTCTCTCTGTTTCAGGTGCTTGAGCCAGCTGTCAACGTATCGGCGCAACGACTGTCGGATCAGGTGCGGGTCATCCAGCGTAACCATATGCTGGATGATGCGGTGCTTGATCGCCTACGCCTCGAGTCACGGAATAGTCAGGTTACACCTGCTTCGTCATTGGTCGCGGTACAATTTAACAGTGTTTCACCGCGACTCAACCACGTTGATGAAGAGGATGATGATAGGGCTATATCCGTGAGTCCCCAGTGCAATGAAAAATTGAGGAGCGCTTTGGAGGATGCTTTCCGTGAGTACCGCTCTACTCCACCTGAACTTAAACCACGTTTACCTCGATTGCCCATGCATAAAAAAAACAAGGCGCTGGTGTGTGCTCTAAACTCTCAGCTGTCTAATTATTTAAAAGACAGCAAAGATCTGACTGATACACATTCAATCTTGTACTGTGGAGCTGTTGCGATATGTCGTGTGGCTCATATCAAATTCCCAGACAGTGACAGAGCCACACGACCAAAATTAGCTGTAGGTACCAGCTTGGCAGTGCAGGATTGAACGTCGTATCGGAGAGACTAGAGCACTCATTGGCAAGGTAATTAGTTTTAGGGAGGGCAATACACGCCATAGAGTGATGCGCTTTGTGAGGCGGGCGTTCTCGGGGACTGATATTAGTACCCGAGACTATTTGTTCCGCGTCACAGAGCGCATCGACTTTCTTAAACAGAAGATATATGCATGGGCAAACCATATTCGTCGGTACAAGCGAAGAGTGGAGCGGTATTTTCAGAATCGCATATTCCAAAGCGATGAAAGGCGGGTCTATAGAGCTTGGGAGCGATCAGACCAAGGTGTCACTGACACGTGCCTACCGGATGATGATGCCACGTCTTCATTCTGGCGCAATATCTGGTCGTTACCTGTCAGTCACACCGAAGGTGATTGGACTCGGGATGTTGAGCGAGCCTGCGATCCAATACCAGAAATGGGGGCTATTACCATCTGCCCCCAAGATGTAGCTCGTGCAGTCCGTCCGTTGCCTAATTGGAAGTCTCCAGGGCCGGATGGGCTGCATAACTTTTGGATTAAATGGTTTTCCAGGTCGCACGCTCGCTTGGCATCTCAGTTCCAGACTGCTTTAGAGTCTGGTTCGCTACCCGAGTTCCTAACAACAGGAATAACCCACCTGCTCCATAAATCAGGTAGCACCGCGGAACCCAAAAATTACAGGCCGATCACGTGTTTACCGACGGTCTATAAAGTTCTTACATCCATTTTGAAAGCTAAAATTAACACGCATGTTGACAGCAACTCCATCATGTCTGCCTCTCAAAATGGATGTGGGAACGGGTCCCGCGGTACTAAGGAGCTACTCCTTATTGATATGGCCATTAGCCAACAGGTTCGTCGTTCCCGAAAGGATCTGTCGACATGTTGGATAGATTATAAGAAGGCCTTTGACTCGGTGCCACATACATGGCTCATACGGGTGCTAGAGTTGTATAAAGTAGATGAAACTCTGCGCACCTTCCTGATGACATGTATGGCTCAATGGAGAACTATCCTTCACTATCCAGGATGTCGAAATATTCAGAGGAATAGCGAACCGATAAGGATCGAGTGAGGTGTATTTCAGGGCGATAGTTTGAGTCCACTTTGGTTTTGCTTAGCCTTGAATCCTCTAAGCACATTGCTGGAGGATTCAGGTCTCGGCTATAGGCTGAGGAGAGGTGGTCAGGTTATATCGCACCTCCTCTACATGGATGACCTAAAACTATTTGGTCCCAACGATTTGCAACTGAGGGAGCTACTGAAAATTACTGATACTTTCAGTAGCGCCGTCAGGATGGAATTCGGTGTGGACAAATGTGCGGTCATGCATGTACAGCGAGGAGAGATTATGGAATCCGTGGGAACCCAACTCACTGGTTCCATAAACCTTAGAGCCCTCTCCGCATCCGAAACCTATAAGTATTTGGGTATGTCGGAAGCGTTGGGTATCAATGTTACTGACATGAAGCAATCGTTGAAGGAGCGCTTCTTTGGCCGCCTGAAAAAAGTACTTAATAGTCTTCTATCAGGCGGAAACAAGGTGCGCGCTTTCAACGGTTGGGTCATGCCGGTATTGATGTACTCTTTCGGCATACTCAAATGGACTCAAACCGAACTTGACGCCCTGGATCAGAGGGTCCGTACGCTGCTGACTGCAAATCGATTGCATCACCCACGATCATCGGTTATGAGGCTGTATACCCCGCGAAAATGTGGAGGTCGTGGCTTTTTAAACGCTAAGACCCTCCACAATCGCGAGATATGCAGTCTCAGGGAATATTTTCTAGAAACCGACGTGGGGATGCATCGAGATGTGGTCGCGGTTGACAAGGGCCTCACTCCGCTCTCCTTGGCTAAAGAGAACTAGCGTAAACCAGTAGTGCTTGACACCAATGACCGCATGGAGGTATGGAAGAGCAAAGAGCTTCACGGACGCTTTTTCAGAGCCCTACACGGGCCTGATGTAGATTTGCAAGCGTCCGTAGCCTGGCTACGATTCGGTGACCTTTTTGGGGAAACCGAAGGTTTTGTATGTGCAATTATGGACGAAGTTATGATGACGAACAATTACCGGAGATTTATTGTGAAAGACGGCACAGTTGACATCTGTCAGGCATGTCACCGGCCGGGGGAATCAATAAGACATATTATCTCCGGGTGTTCTCGTCTAGCTAACGGAGAGTACTTGCATAGACACAACCTTGTAGCCAGGATAATTCATCAGCAACTTGCTCTCAAATACAACCTTGTGGAATCAGAGATGCCGTACTACAGGTATATGCCCGACCCAGTTCTCGAAAATGGCCATATCACATTGTACTGGGATCGATCCATCATCACTGACAGGACTATTGTTGCCAATAAGCCTGATATAGTGATGGTGGATCGATCAGAGCGGCGTGCAATGATTGTTGACATAACCATCCCGCATGATGAGAACCTCGTGAAAGCCGAGAAAGATAAACAAATCAAATATCTTGACTTGGCTCACGTGGTTGTCGACATGTGGGAGGTGGATTCAGCAATCATTGTGCCGATAGTCGTGACAGCCAATGGCTTAATAGCCAAGAGCCTCGACCAACACCTCAAGAGGCTCTCGTTAGGCAGCTGGATCAAAAGCTTGATTCAGAAAGCTGTACTTCTGGACACGGCTCGCATTGTCAGGAAGTTCCTCTCTCTGGAGCCCTGACCGCCGGTAGCTTGGACCCTGTTCCCGATGCCGGTGGGCTACTATTTTTTATATTTTTAAATGTTTTTTTTTTATGTATTATTTATAAAGAAATATTTAAAAATGTAATTTATATGTATATACAATCAAATAAAGGAATAATAATAATAATAAACTTTATTTCAGAATTGCTTCCATAATTTGTTAGTAACAATATTCTTAGCCTATGTTAGTAACAGCATAATAATAATAAAAAAAAATTGGCTGTCTGTAGAACTCCGTCTACTGCCGATATTTGAACGTGATAACGTCTATTACATGGTAATTTTTTCTGGGTGCAATGAAATTATTTAAAATAAAGTAATGTATAACATTTATATTTTTATTTAATAGTTTGTTTAAATTTTCTAAAAAATAAAAAAAAAGCAAAAAGAAAGAAAAAGAAAAAAGAAAAAGAAAAATTAAAAAGGAAAAATTTAAAAATTAAAAAGGATAAAAAACGTCCGTTGCCGTCAGGAATCGATCCGCGGCACTTCTTGAGTGAGTCGATATTAATCCGAGCGTTTCACCACTCGGCTATCAATGCTTTAATCATGTATGCGAAAAACTGCTACTAATTGTTTACAACCGTGCTTTTAGGTAAATAATATTGCACTCTAAAGCTACAAGGCTAAGGTTAGTTTTAGTAGGCGTGGACTCCGTGTAGCGTCAGATTCGGCCGTTACGCAGTTTTCGCGAATGACTCCCAGCATACCGATTTAATAGACGTTATCACGTCAAAAAAACAATAAAAATATTTTAGGCACTCGCTTTTGCGTGTAGGCCTATACAGTGCGCTATTAGAACTGAGTCCCATCGGCCTGCGCACGCGGCCAGGATGGCGTTAGGGCTGCCGCGCACCCGCACCATTAAAGATGCACTTCGCTTGCGTATGACGGCGTGAAAGCCGTCCACGCGCGCCTCTGCGAACATACCACTGGCGCTACAGTATCGCGGCAGCCCCATCAGCACCCTGAACGAATTATTGTATTGATTGTATATCGCAGAGCATTGTATGTCCTCTGCGTGCATTTGACCCACAAACTGCACGTGTAGAAGGTCTGACAGAAAGCTCTGAACAGAGTGACCTTCACTTGCTCAGTACACCGTGCGAATCTGCGAGCCAACATGTTACAGCAAACTATACTTTAAGAACATTGTAGTGTAAGGTAAAAATACTTCCTTTGGGTGCACCCACTGACTTAACAGCTTTGTCAGCAGAATTTAAGAGGTTTTTTTGTATGGAGCTCTCTCACAATCCTCCAAAAATTGTGATACCTATCATATTGTTATACTCTTTCTATAACATCTATCTATTAATTAAACACATGTTTATTTGTTCCATGTCAAGATTGTGGTATATTTAACCTACGTCTAACAGGAATATTGAGAAATATGATAATAAGGAACCTAAAAAATCCTGAGCAGTGTGTAGTTTGGACCCCCTTTTAGAATTTACTACAATAGTTCACTGTTCAGAAACAAATAGTAGAAATATAGGCTGTTTCTAACGGTTGAAGAAATTAAAAATCAGATTTTAGCAAAATATTTTATTACTATGAGTACCTACTACTTCAATTTTGGTGTCAGATAAAAACATAAATAACGCATGCTCAATATTAGGTACAGTACATGAGCACAAGAGCTAACAATGTCTTCGCACATTGCATTGAACTCTTACAAAAACAATTAACACAGCATCCTTCTGGAGTAAATGCTGAAAAGAATGAATATGAACCTGGGAAATAAAACATCTATTCTCCTATACCTATAAAAAGTAAATAAGCCTCTTGAAATGAATATTTTTCTTATTTTAACCTTGTAGGAACATACATACAGCACACATAGAATTACCGTACCTCCAAACAGTTACCTCCAAACAGTTACCAGTTACCTCCAAACAGTTACCAGTTACCAAGCAATACCAACAACACCTTATTACCAATACGTTTTGACATCATCCATTCAGGAATAATCGAACAACGCCGTCTCGAGAGAGACGCTATACGTTTGAGACATCTGTCGAAAGGAACAAGAGGCCGCCTTGAAAAAGGCGTTTACTGTCAAAGGAATAAGATACGTGATGCGTTGCGTAGGTTCAACGACATCACTCGTAAGTACGTTTTTGACACACGGAGTTGGTATATCGCAGCGGAGATCTGTACACGACGACAGCACACGAAGGTTACATCGCAGCGGAGATCTGTACACGAAGACTGCACACGAAGGATACATCGCAGCGGAATCTTGGCGCGAAGACGACACACGAAGCTGGCGCATCGCAGCGGAGATCTGTACACGAAGACAGCACACGAAGGTTACATCGCAGCGGAGATCTGTACACGAAGACTGCACACGAAGAACACATCGCAGCGGAATCTTGGCGCGAAGACGACACACGAAGCTGGCGCATCGCAGCGGAGATCTTGACACGGCGGGCGGCCCACGGCGAAAAGGAACGACTCAGTGCGTCGACCTATATTTATAGACTCACAGCGCGGGCCTGCGGCGCCCCGCGCCCCTCACCGAGACGCGGCGCGTGTTAAAGATCGTCGTAATAATATTGTATTTTATAATTGTAAATAATTAGTCATACCACAACTTGTGCCATAAAAAATGTAGATATAAGCAGGGGTTTTGAAGTCGAATTACACAGATCATATCGGACACGCAGTTTTATTTTACCTAAGAAGATTCCTCCCCCAAATTGGTGACCCCGAAGAAAAGAAAGAAATGAAGAAATATCAAGACTGAATCCCTGCAGAAATTACATAAAAAAAAAATGTCGAAGAGCGAAGAATTCAGCGATGCATTAGGCGTCACAACAATGAAGAACGACGTAGCTACAATATCGCTGCCTGCACGACTACCACCATTTTGGCACCAAAATCCTCGTCTTTGGTTCGCGCAGTTTGAAGCCGCCGTCGCCGCCAGCAAGATAGGTGACGAGCAAAAATTTAACCTTGTCGTCTCACTACTCGGCTGCAGCGACCCGGAACAAATCGCCGACATCATACTGGAACCGCCAGCCACCGGTAAATACAGCGCACTGAAAGAGAGACTGATAATATTATTAATATTATCAGTCTCTTAATATTATTAGTCCTTAATATTTACACATACTCATGTTAAATAAGTACCTTATTTCTACAGCAATCTAATATACTCAAACAAGGATTCAATGGGAAATATTTTAGAAATCAAAGCCATAAGTTACTTCTAGCCTTTTATGTACCTAATGCATTGCACTGGGAATTTATAATTGCAGAATAACTATACTATAAGAACATTGTAGTGTAAGGTAAAAAATACTTCCTTTGGGTGCACCCACTGACTTAACAACTTTGCCAGAAGAATTTAAGAGGTTTTTTTTTGTATGGTGCTCTCTCACAATCCTCCAAAAATTGTAATACCTATCATATTGTTATACTCTTTGTATAACATCTATCTATTAATTAAAAGCATGTTTAATTGTTCCATGTCTAGATTGTGGTATATTTAACCTGCGTCTAACAGGAATATTGAGAAATATGATAATAAGGAACCTAAAAAATCTCGAGCAGTGTGTAGTTTGGACCCCCTTTTAGAATTTAGTACAATAGTTCACTGTTCAGAAACAAATAGTAGAAATAAAGGCTGTTTATAACGGTTAAAGAAATTAAAAATCAGATTTTAACAAAATATTTTATTACTATGAGTACTACTTCAATTTTGGTGTCAGATCAAAACATAAATAACACACACTCAATATTAGGTACAGTACATGAGCACAACAGCTAACAATGTCTTCCCACATTGCATTGAACTCTTACAAAAACAATTAACACACCATCCTTCTGGAGTAAATGCTGTACCATCTTGAAAATACCATATTCAGAAAAACCAAAATATCAGTCCTATGCAATAAAAAAAATGAGAATTTATTTATTTATCTATTGAAACTATCTTTACAGGCATTACCTTAATGTGACAGTTCAAACATTTTAACATATTGTATACCTTAATACTATTTAACGAAATATAAATATAAACATACACAAACACTTATATTATAATCTTACTAAATCTATAATATATATAATTAGTAACAAAAACTTTTATTATGTGTAAAACATAGAATAAACAGCAGTGCTTTGGTCAATTAACTCCTGCCACATGTATCTCATTGATGGTGTGCGCAGCTCTGGTTAGGGGTGGCTTTGCTAGCAGATTAGTTCTGGCTATAGGCACCAGTTACAGCGGCGGACGAAGTCTCCTCCACGCGTAGTGGTGCAGCACAAACAGACTCATGCGCTGCAATAGTTTGTCTCCATTCCACGAAGCACCTTCACCAAGTAGACAACCAGAGTAAACTCGCGTCTGATGACTTGTGGTCTATTCTACACGTAGGCAAATGATGAACTGACAGAACTAAATTTTTCATTAAAATCGTTTTCCTAACGTCATTGATTTTATCAGATGGACAGTGGAATGTAAGTGGGAGAATACGATCTTTACAAAGACGAATAAATTGAATGTCACTGAGTATGGATCTTGTTATTAATAATTGAGATAATCGACTGCCGGTATAGTCTAAGTAACAACACTAATGTCGAACTAACGAGAAAACAAAAACTGTAATCCGTTTCACGCTGATTTTTACCTACCCATTTCACACGAGAGTAAATCAACTAAAAATGGGTATAAACACACTACACCGTCAGCGATAAATTATTTTATTTTTAAAAGTAGATTTACTTACCACCTTTAACTGTAATTAGGTAAAGAATTAGTTTTTTTTTTAAATACAAAATCGTTTATAACGTTTCAATACAATTATTTATTACATTGACAATACGACGACGACGATATTGGGAATTGAATAATTATCAACACACTTCACACTTCTTTTTATTCTCAATCTTGATCATGATTAGACTTTATGTAAAAAAAACGACCAATAAGTACACACTATAATACAAGCGGCTCAAAAATACTATATTTTCTCTGCAACCCTTTTATACATTTATAAAATTTCCTATATAAAATTGATAAACTGCAATTATTGGGTTATACTAACACAAAGACTTGTACAGACGACAGCACAGTCAGATTTCTTTATCCGATTTTCAACTTTATCTCTAAAGCGTTAAGGCTCAAGGTTGATTGGGAATATCTGACAGTTCCGGGTAGCTTGACCTGCTGTCGTCCGTACATGTATCAAAAAAATTCATTATATACATACATGTCTCAGAAATTCAGCACAATAATCATAATTACTCTCCTCAGCGACATTCCAACTAAAATTCTTAGCAAACAAACTTAAGACATTGTACAGAGTTTATATTGAATAAAAAATACAAATATTGGCGCGCTGCAATACTTTTTTTATTGTTGCATGACATGTGTAAACACGTTCAAAATCACGTTGAATCTTTCAAAGTTATAAAGTTGTTTTTAAAGGTAAATTGACCTTTGTAGTGCTTTTAGATAATGAATCTAGGTAAATAGTCCCACATAATCATAGTTAAAATATGTATATACCCAAGAATCTAATGTTTCTATTATTTAAAAAAAAACCGGTAAAGTGAAAATATAAGTTTTTGAACGATGCGTATTAAAGAGCCAGTGGCATTACAGCAGGCCACAGACAAGCATGACGATTCAACATTGGTGAACTTCGTTCAATAATCGTTCAATTTTAATACTCTCATGGTACGATTTATTAGCAGCGCTAAATTAGGCCTAAATCAGAACTGACTGGAAACTGAACGTTTTGTTAAAAGGTCATGGTAAGCCCCCAGATAGCTAGTAACGTAAAAAATGTTCAAGCGGAAATATGTCATCTAGGTCTCTCAGATCATGAAACAGCACAGATAGTGACCATAACAGTTAATAATCAAAAACAATATCTAGCTGGTCTGAATTAAAACGTGACTACCGTCGAAATAATCTTCAGACTTTTTGCAGTTGTATGGTGGTAAAACCACAAGAATAAATGTAAAGCCACTTGGAATGTAATCTCATCAACCATATCCAACAACAGTCTTAACAGAGATAATAAAGAAAAAATAAATCTTAATAATCTGATATATAATAATCCAATAGATATTTGCAACACTTTCAATAACTATTTCATTAATTCAACGTCTAAACAGCCCTTAAATTTCAATAGCAATATAACACTTGATCTAAAAAACAGAAACTGTAATACTATTTTCCTTAATCCTACAGATGCAATGGAGGTTCACAAAATCATAATGTCTCTAAACAACAGCAAAACATATGGATATGACGATATTACTATACGGGTTTTAAAAGAATGTGCTATTTGTATATGTAATCCATTAGCGCACGTTAACAACTTATCATTTCGGGAAGGTAGATTTCCTGAACAGTTAAAAAAGTTCATTGTAAAACCAATTTTTAAAAAGGGAGATAAATCAAACCCTAGCAACTATCTGCCTATATCTATAGTTCCTATTATATCGAAAATTCTGGAAAAGTCAATGCTCTGTAGGTTAAATAAATTTCTCTCAACACATAATGTACTAAGTGAAGAGCAATTTGGATTTCGCAAGGGAAGTTCAACTGGCTTAGCAATCTTTAACTTGATAAAACTTGTGTCACAGAGCATAAACGATGGTAATCCAGCGGTATTCCTTTTTCTTGACATGAGCAAGGCTTTTGATTTTGTAAATCATGCAAAAGTTTTACACAAGTTAGATTTTTATGGCATAAGGGGAAAAGCGCACGATTGGATATCCAGCTATTTACAAAACAGGAAACAGTACACAGAAATATCCAAAGTTATAATGGAAAATAGTACAAAATATTCTATATATTTTTTTAAATCAGTTGAGATATTCAATAAAAATGCCGTTCCGCAAGGTAGCATTCTCGGCCCTCTGGTTTTTTTTTTTTATATATATATCAATGATCTTCCAGAAAGCACCTTGCATAATTGCATCCTTTTCGCGGATGACACTACTATTGTTATAGAAAGCCAAGATAAAAATGCATTCAAATCCGTTATGGAAAAAGCTTTTTTAAGTGTAGATAACTAATAATAATAATAACATAATAATAATATTTTTATTCAAAAAACTTTTCAAGATAAATTACATACAGTCTTAAATATAAGCTTAAATCCAAGTCTTACGTGCCTGAACTAGGATATCCTGTGTTTCAGGCGAAAAGAGCTAAAACAATTTAAAATTAACAAATAATCAAAAGGATTCTTAACAATACAAATGTGTAAACCATCTGTAAACGTGGGCAAGTTGTCTTATACTATTCTAATATTACCAAAGCTTAACTTCTATTTTTTTAATTTACAAGATAGTTATTCTAAAAATTGTATAAAAACTCAAAATATAATTATAATAATCAAAAATCGTAAAAATACGAAATATAAACAAAATCACTTTAGCACAATCAATAAATTCTCTGTATCATCGTAGGACATTTTTTGCAGAGTTTCCTTAACAATTCTCTTACAGTTACCTTGATTTAAACTATAAATGTTTGATTTTGCATTCAATCTATTGTAGAGGAGAGGACCAAGAAATAGGTAAAATTTTGATGTGAAAGCATGTTTGGTATGATTTTGAGGACAGACTAGATTTTTACGTCTTTTGTTAGTAAAGTCCGCGCTATATGCTAGATCTCCGTGCTGTTTTAATACAATAGCCATTATAAATAACTGTCGGACTGTTAGTACTTCACATTTTTTGTATAGGAGTTTAGTGGGAAAAAGAAATGGCCGGAAAGTAGATACTTTGAGAATTGCCCTCTGGGCTCTCTCGATTGTTAGTAACAAAGTTTTACCCGCTCCACCCCATGTGGTAATACAGTATGTTAGTAACGATTGGCATAGAGCAAAGTAGACTTGTCTAATTATTTTTGGGTCTGCAATGTATCGTAACTTTTTAAAAACAAATATCAATTTACGAATCCTATTATTCACAGCTTCTATATGATGCTTAAACGAAAGTGTCTCATCTATTATAACTCCAAGGTACTTAACTGTATTTGAAAATTTAATATTAGGACAAACACATTGGTTATTTGTGCTAGGTGTGCAGTTATGAGCATATAATGTTGTGGTAGAGCCAGTTACATTTTTCTTGCGCATCGAAAACTTGACGTAATTTGTCTTGTCAGCATTTAAAGTTAGTGAATTATTTTGAAGCCAATTATTAATAACATTAAATCCGTGTTGCGCAAACTTGTAGACATTTTCTTCTGAGTCAGCCGAAAACAAAAGAGCAGTGTCGTCGGCATAACAAACAATATGGCCCTGATCTAAATTTAGATTACAGAGATCGTTTATATATATTAAAAAGAGTGTAGGCCCCAAAATACTTCCTTGAGGAATTCCGAAAGCTGTGCTTTCTGCATCATCGCTAATAACATTCCCAATCTTTACACATTGCGTACGTTCTTCTAGATAGCTCTTAAATAGTTTCAGCTGAATTTCCCTGGTGCCTATGGCTTCAAGCTTGAGCAACAAAATGGGAATAGAAATTGTGTCAAAAGCTTTGGCGAGGTCCAGGAAAATTCCTACTGTGTGGTTACCTTTATCTAGTTCTTGTGCTAGATAAGCGGTTAGATGGTGTACAGCATTATCTGTAGACATTTTAGGTCTAAATCCAAACTGCCGCTTAGAGAGAATAGATTTATCCTCCAAATATTTATGAAGCCTATTGTTTATAATCGTTTCCAATATTTTAGACATAGAAGGCAGTAAGGAGATAGGCCTATAATTAGTCACTTGGTCTTTACTACCTGATTTGTAAACTGGGACAACAACAGCTTTTTTTAAGCACTTGGGGAACACCCCTGTGGTTAAACATTTATTAAAAATGCAAGTTAACGGTGGTACTAAAAGGTCTTTGAATTGCTTAATAATTTTATTAGGTATGTTATCCCAGCCAACTGCACAGTCGACTTTTAGACCCATAATAATCCTTTCTACTTCCGCTTCGTCAGTATCCAGTAACACAAAGGATGATAAGGTAGTGTTAGGTGCAACCAATGAGCTTGTTAGGTACTGCGATTGTCCCCGAATTTTTTCAGCTAAACACTTGCCCATATTAACATAGAAATTATTTGTAATATTCGCGGATGTTAACTGTGATGAATGTGCTTGTAATAAACCTGAACAAGACTGATTCTGTTTTGAAGTATACGTCACATTTTTAATAATTTTCCAGATCTTTTTGTTATCTGCACCAGCCTCTTTTAGTGCAGTGTTATCGTAATTGCGTTTTACTTTTTTTAGTAGGTCGTTACAAAAGTTACGATATCGCTTATATGAGACTTGCAATATTAAATTATTCAGATTAGCTTTAGCTTTCATATGCAGTTTATCTCTATTTTTCATACAACGTATAAGACCAGTCGTAATCCATGGTTTTATGTTGTGGTTTTTGTTATTTGACCGAGATATGACTGTGTTTTTCTGAATTGCATGTTGCACTTTTTTAGTTAGGTACAACATACAAAACTGCGGATCAGCGGAATTGTAGACTGGGTCAAAATCAATATTGCATAAGTCTTCTTCAAGTTTATGTAAATTTAATTTGGAGACTGTGCGAGAGGCCATCTTAGGTAATTTGCAATTAAGAATAAGTAGGGTAGCACTGTGATCGGTTATTGTTGAGTTAGTTACAAGGGTGAGCGCAGGGAAATTGGCCTTGAGCATTATATGATCTAAGCAGGAGCCACTTTGATGTGTAGGAAACGTGTGAGCGGGAAGTAAACCATGGAACGCGCATAGGTTCAGATATTCCTCAGCCGAAGCGTCTACACTTCCAGGAAGAATGTTGATATTGATATCTCCAGTTATAATTATATTTTTGAAGGATGATAGGTTTTGCAAGGTGTCGTTTAGAGAGTTAGTGAAATTATTTACATTCGTGAAAGAGGGAGATCGATATACGGCTAATATCGCAAAGTCAGCTCCGATTTTAACTAACAATCTGCTACAGTCGTACATGGTTGGTTCCACGACAGATGCATTTAAATGATCTCTTGCATAAACTATTACCCCGTCGTTCTGATTGGAAGTTGAGTTGCTCTTGTACATACAATATCCCGGAATATGTGGTATGTTGTATTGTTTAGCAAGCCAACATTCAGTAAGGACAATAATGTCACAATTTATGTCTAGTCGTTTTAGAAAAATGCTGAAGTTATCGAAATTCTTAAAAACACTGCGAATTTTTTGGGTTAATATGGTTATTAGACTAGTGTAACAGGAGAGAAATTGTTTGCAGTGTTCAACGTCACAAACTTGCGATTGAGATACAGAGAAATCATCTATGTCACTAATTAGGTTATTAATCATATTAAAATATTAATAAAAATAATACAGGCCAAGAAGAATCGTAATTTACGGCGCTCCTAGGCGCCTCCATAATCAATAGAGTTTATGTACCTATTTTCTGCTATTATTTTCGCCGGACAGTCCGCTGCACCTGTTTTATGATTACTTGGCTTTTTATAGTGCAAGCAAGTAGCGCATTTTGGTTCCTCTGCTTTCTTAGTGTATTCTTTAATGGAATGACCCAATTCACCACAGTGGCCACACGTGTAGATGGTTTCCCGACATGATTTAGCCGCATGTCCGAACTGCTGGCATTTATAACAACGTGTGACTAGGGTAAAGTCTCTTACAGGACAGGAAGACCAATTTACAAACACTCTGTCTTTGCATATCAGGGCTTTACGTATCTGTGCAGATACTTCAATTACAAAGTTACAGGAGTCAGCATCCTTCTTACCTGACTTGTGGCTCAGCTTAATGGAGGACAAAAACGTCTCGAGGCTGCAATCCTGAAGTTTTTCGGCTAAGTTTTGGTTGTACAGACAAGTAAAAACTTCCATCTCCTGCATGGATGAAGGCACTCCGATAAATACTACTCTAGGTTTTCTTTTCTGAGGTTCGTCTATTGTAAGGCCTGTATTTGTTGACTGCATCGATTTCTTTACCTTCTCAATATCATCTTTGGTTTCAGTGCTGATGATGACACCGCCATTTTTCGTCTTGCGTAGTCCTCTTACTTGTAATTTCATCTGTTCTGGGCATATAATTTTTTGTACAAGTGACTTTGTCTCCTCACTGGATTTTAGTTTGTCGTTAGGATATATGGCCACTGAGCTTAAGTTTAAGGGCTGAATATATTTGTTGGTACCTTTTTTACCATATCAGCAAAGGAAGATCCCGTATTTGGCTTAGTAGAGGCTCCAAATGTCATCTTTAGTTCTTGCAGTTGCTGCGAGAGGTCAATTTGGTCCTCAAGTCTTTGTATGGTAGAATTGGCTATGACAGCTTTCATCTTGACAGACTGGTACTGAACAGCCATCTGAGATGTGCCGTGTCCAATTTTTCGACATAAAGCACTTATACGCATTTTTTGTTCAGAGTTTAATTTGCTCTCTGATGCAATAGCACACACTTCACCTAGATATTGGTCTATAGTTTTCATCCAGTTTTGTATTTCCGGCGTTGAAATCACCTCCACCTCGTGTCTTTCGGTGGGCGTCTGAGTATGAGAGGTATATGCGGGCTCGAGTTTAGGTGTATCTGTGGGCACTGGTGTAGGAGGTGGACTCCGAACACATCGGTCAGCCCGGCTGAAGGGGCTGCTCGCCATTGTGACACAGTTATTGACTTGGTATCACTTTACACATTTTATTTCAATACATAAAATTATTAGCAAATATTATGCCTACGTTTAACAGAGTTATTCGGCCAGTAGGTAAAACCAGGTCACGATTCAGCGAGTTTTATTTATTAATTTTATAATTCTTCGACACGTCCGTTCACTACTTGCGTACAAATCGATCGAACTGGATGAAGGATAATAATTTAAACATAAACATAAGTAAAACTAAATTAATTGATTTCAATCTTACAACGCCAATAAATTTGATTTAGACATTGTATATGAAAATGAAAAGATACAACCAATAGATCATTTAAATTTTCTGGGACTTTATGTTGATAAACATCTAAACTGGATAGTACACATTGTATCCATATGTCAGAAACTGGATAGATTTGTGTTCGCATTAAAAAAGTTAAGACAAAATGTTTCTGTAGAAGCGGAAGCGGCTCTATCAGCTTACCATGGCTACGTGTCATCTGTACCTACTAAGTCTCTAAGGTCTTATAATGTGGGGAAACTCAGTCGAACCCGACAGAGTTTTTAAAATACAGAAACGGTGTATCCGGGTTATTAATAAAGCATGGTTCTTAGACGGCTGTAAACCTCTATTTAAAAAATGTAAAATCCTTCCTCTACCTTGTATGTACCTATATAAGAGACATTTGCATTTTTACCAAAAAACACATGCATTATTTTAAATTACGCAGTGAGGTCTTGACAAGACACCGCACGGTCTCCGCTGAGGCGGCGAGCCTCACCTTCCGCCTGACGCAGGTCCTTACCGGACACGGTTGTTTCGGGAGGTTCCTGTTCCGTTTTAGGCGGGAGGAAACGCCAGGGTGTCACCATTGTATGGATCGCCCTGAAGACACGGTGGAGCATACGGTGGAGGTCTGCCCGGCTTGGGTAGAGCACCGCCGTGTCCTCGTAGCGGCGATCGGCGGCGATCTCTCGCGTCCGACCCTGGTCCAGGCCATGGTCCGGAGCGACAGTGCATGGCAGGCCGTCACCTCCTTCTGCGAAGCAGTGATGCTGGCAAAGGAGGAGGCGGAGCGCGTGAGGCAACGGGAATCCCAGCGCCCTCACGCCACTAGCCGCCGCAGTAGACGCCCTGGTCGGGAGACGACACCTAACTCCCAGCCACCGTAGGCGCGGGCCTGCGGGCGGTGAGCAGTGGGCAACTCGCCGCCCGGTAAGGACCAGGCCCGAGTCGACGGCGCGACGTGTTTCACGCGCGCCTCAAAGAGATGTCAGCACATCGTGACGGGGTCCACGAAGACCGATGCCTCCTGGGTCAGGGTTGCGGGTTGGTTAAACAAGAAACCGCGGCCCTGGCCGTCGCACAGGCAAGTGAAGAAACATGGGTGGGTTTTAGTCAGTAAAAGTCTGACACACCCTTCCGCTCCGCCCAGAGCGGGAGAAGTCATTTGATGATTTCCCATCCCAACAAAAAAAAAAAAAGGTCTTGACAAGACAAAAGAGGAGTAAGTTCCGAACTTATTATATCAACCACCTTGTAGAAAAGATATTTATAAGAAAAATGTTTTCAATATGTGTATTTTAATTTATAATAACATTCCAAGCAACTTGAAACTGTTGGAGGGTGGTGTTTTTAAAACGAAATTGGTAGAGTGGCTTCAAGAATATTGTTTTTATAGTATAAAGGAATTTTTGGAACATAAAAATTGAAATGTTTAAGGAATAATGATTGTATAACATCAAAAATTTGTAGGCAGAGTACTATAACTTTTAGATTTTAAGAACTTACCTTTAAAGAAAAAAAATGTATCTCTAGCAAATAAACGTATGATTATGATTAATGAATTTCAAACCCGAAATTTTATATGAAAACGACAACATTTCGTAAAATAAAAAAATACGGGTATCCTATTTTAGGCTCTAATATTACACTGCATCATAAAATAACTATCTTAAAAATATGAAATCTTGTCAATTCTTATTACTGAATTTTAAAATAAATATCTTTTTATGTTTAATGCATTTATTTTTAAACAAGACAAGAATTTTTGCCACGAAACGCGGGGCTAGCGAGGGCGAGACAACACTGAAGTATTTATGTACTATATATAACTCACGCGAGTTAACTGTGCACCTCGATGGAATGTGACCTCTCTGCGCCCCCCGCGCCCCCCGCGCGGCGCCCAGCATTCGACGTAAGCAATGAGTAGAGATGGTTAATATAGCGCATAGCGCCATTCAATAGCCCGCTATTTCCTCGTAGCGCATAGCTACGCACGCTATGTAGGTGGACGTTACGACGCTATGACGCTATGAATGAAATTGATCGAATAATTCGCACAGCGCGCGCCGGTACTTCGCGGTCATCGTGTGAGCGCTGTGGACTATATGTATGCTTGTTGTCGCAGCACGCTATTTTCGTCGCACGCAATCTTTCTTGTTATTGTGTAAATATTATTATAAAATTCTTTTGCATTGCAAAACGAACTAGTGACGATTATTTAGTGTGTGCAAAGGTATTGTTAGTGTGTAGATATTAGTATAAAATTCTGTTGCAAAACGAACTAGTGACGATTACTTAGTGTGTGCAAAGGTAACTGTGTAAAAATGTCTAATCGCAAAGGTGGTGGTTTGCCAGTCTGGAACTATTTTGAAAAGTCCGCAGACGAAATCAGGATACACTATCAGTGATCGAAGAACACGGTTGTATACTACAAAAGTAGCTCAACTAATGTTTTTAAATGTAAATAAAACATAAATGAAGACCACACGGGAAAAACAAAGAATGTCAAAAAAGTACAATTAAGAGAAAATCAGTTTTATATAGTTTCAAAGTCTATATTTCTTTCATTTTGGACTCTTTTAAGTGAAATATTGAAACAACTTATTACTATGTTAACATATGCTTTGCCTGTACTTCTAAAACTTGATTTGTTTAAATAAGTTTTAAATTTTGGTTCAGAATCTGAAATTAGTGACTATACTCCATAGCATAAACCATCTATGTCATTGACATTCCTGGTTTATGCATTGCATTGACATTTACTATTACAGCTCAATTATAAGAAATATTTATATTATAGAAATGTTACTTTTATGATACATAATAATAATATATTAAACATATATATCTAACATTTAAAAAAGAAATATTTTGGTTTCATAGTGTTTGAATGATAATTTTTTTAATTTTCTTTTAAATAAATTATTCTTTAAAACAAAATAAAAAAAATATCATTCAAACACTATATAACTAATAAATTGTTATAAATCTATTAACATGTATTTAATAATATCTTTTTGAAACTTATTTTACTACTAAACAATCACTATTTGAACCTTATAAATTGTTACAAACTTAATAAGTATTTAATAACATCTCTTTGAAACTTATTTTACTACTACATTATGGTAATAAGACCCCCCCTAATGTGGAAGTGAATTAAAATAACTTTTTGCTTGATGTGAACAAAACTCCTTTAGAACTTGAAGATCGCTGTATTTTTCTTTGGTGATTGCCAGTGGTTCTGAAAACATAATAAGAAATATTAATTAAATTCAAATACCTACTGTAATTATACAGAATTTATAAAAAAAATATATTTGTTGCTAAACAAATAACAAACCTTGGTAAGCTGATGGTGGCATATAAAATTCGTTTTCCTGACATTTTGGCATAACTAATTGATTCTTCTTGTTTTTCTGAGTTATAATGCTATTGAAGAACAGCCCATTGTAGTTAGGTCTGTACTGAATAGAACCTTTGTCAGAAGAGGTTTTAAACTCCCGAATTTCCTGAATTTTAAATGGAGCTGTCTTCTTGTAGTTTCCATTTGATAGAAAATCTACCCAGTTGCGTACTATTTCTGGTTGTTGTTCTACATTTACAACAATGAAAGGTTCAGGTTTAGATCGAGCACTTATTAGCAAGTTATAGAAATCATTTGGGAGCTCCATTCTTGTCTTCAGTTTAACCACACCAAAATTTTTATCACACTCCATGTAAGAATGTCCTCTCACAGGGAATGTGAAAGACACACTATCCAGAAGTTTGCTCTCGTGAGTGAGGAAATATGCAAATTTAATCATGTTATAATTTTTGTTTTGACCTCCTGCAGAGTCAATTCATTCATTCAGTCATTGCAATAATACTGTTTCATTAGATTAATAGATACAGTGTATTCAAAGCGAAAAAAAACAATGCAGTGGCTTCACTCAACTTTTTAGGTTACGTTATGAAAAAACTAGACAACTCAAGTCTCAAAGTGTCAAAATGACAACGACGGTTTTTAACGTTTGACGCGCGGACATAACCGTTTCTTGCCATGGACAAACAAATACAAATTGTACTATAACAGTTGACTACGATGATTTTACCCAATTCTGATTTTTGTAATAAAATGTTTCCCTAAAAAGCTAACAGATGGCATTAAAAAGTCAGTTTCACAAAAAAGGTGACATTCATTGTTTTTCCCGTGTGGTCTTCAAATTAAAGAAGAACTACTGTATTTATCTGTGTATAATGTAAATAGTTGATTTTTGTATATACAATCAATGAACTTTTAAATACGCCTATAATTGATTTACGATTTATTAAAATTAATGTTAGAAAACCTTTACCAATTATAGACAATCCTAATCCTGAAAAGTATGAAGGAGAATCCATTAATATCTTTTATATTGCTTTTTTTTACATTCCGTTATAGCATGCGGTCTGTGTAATGAAGAACGATATTTTATGTAACGCGCTACGAAATTTTATAGCGTGTTGCAGGAATTATCGCGCCTGCTAGACTCCCACGTGCTTTCTTATTTATAGCGCATTTAATAGCGCGTTAGAAATTAATAGCATATAGTATGTAGCGTGCTATTGTTTTATAGCCGTTTTGAACAACTCTAGCGATGAGTAGCATTAGCATCTTTGTTAGGAATGTCTAAATACAGTTTAAATCCCCTAATGTTGTGTTTCTGTAGAATTTTTGCTGGGTTAAGTTTTTTTAAGCTATTGCATAGCTTCTATCGCGGGCCTTGAGCGCGGGGACCGAATCCAGAAATTCCGTAACGAAAAAACCTCACGCTCCACATCGTCTAACGTCGTTTCAGTTCGGCAGTCTTCGGCACGGTATGTTTGTGTGCGTGCGACTACATCTTTTGAAAACAATTTATAGATTTTCAAAAAGAGCATGCATATTGCAGGGCGCGAACTCAGTCCTACACACTTGCCATGTTACTGATAGTCGCAATGTGCTAAACTTGCGATTAATTTTCTCTCTGAAATAGGTCTTCTATAGAGATATGTCATAGACGTCATCGACGTTGTCATGGCTACCTTAAAAACTTTTCATATAATTAATTATTAAGTACTTTTATTCAAATTAATTTAGTAGTGTTTTTATAAAATAGCTTTTTTTTTAACGGAAAAGCTAAGATGAATGTCATGCTAATTTTTCATTGGACTTTTAAATTATTTATAGTGTTGTTTACTAAATAAAAGCGCGTGATTTTATAGAGTAAAAAGTGCTCACGCGACCGTTTTTTCAATTGTTGCAAGAATTCAAAAGACTGTCTTTAAATAGTGTTCAGACGATTGCTCAAAGTGTATTAGATTTCATTAGTAATAGAAATGGCATTTCAATAATGACTTTCAACTGCCAGTCTAAATAGTCATAAATACGATTTACAAGATTCAGTTACGAGACAAACAAATGTGTTACTTCTTACCGAAACTTGCATGACGCATGATAATCCAATTGAAATACCTAATTTTAATTGTATTGTTCAGTTCAAGCGAGATACTGTTTCAAAAGGTGGGGTAGCTATTTACCAAAATAAAAATGATATTACTAATATTATGACTCCGAATATTGAAATAAATATTGCACACGTTAGCGATGTTAATGTTAGGCGCTCAGTTGTTGGAGATATTTTTGCGTGCTTATGCAAACTTAGAAATGGCCTACAAATAGTTATGGTAGCAATTTACATTTCTCCGAATCCAAAATTGGACGAGGTAGAGCATTTTATTCATCGCACTTTACTGGAGTAACTCGAGTGGCTCGAAAATACTTGAAACAAATGGTAATAAATTTCCACTTATCTTGGCTGGCGATTTCAACATTAACTTCGCTGATAAAAAATCAGAGCGGTGGACAACTTTTCTATCAAAAACATTGAATTTGAAAATGAATAATGATCCACAAAAGTCCACAACAAAATATGGGACCACCATTGACGCGGTATTTTCTAGGTATTTAGAGGATATTAAGTCGCAAACTTATGTTTCTTATTTCAGTTATCATAAACCTATAGTTTCAATGATAAATATTCCTGAATAACCAACAGCTACTGTAAGGTAATAAAACCCACATGTATTGTAAAATAATAAAAATATTTTAAATAATATTAACTTTTTATTTATTTAATAAAAGAAAAATTTGTTTTCTTACCGGTCACCACGCTCAAAAAGTGTAACTTGAATTAATATCAAAGAAAAAAAATACTGCATAAATAAAATAAATAAATAATTAAAATTGCATAAATTGATACAAAATGCTATGCAATAGCTTTACCGCGGCAGTCCCCGAGTGCCACACGTCTTTTTTTTTTTTATTAAGTTTGTTAACTAAATATTTTAAAAGTAGGATAACACTAAATTATAGTACATCGAATGTCATCGGCTGTCGTATATTTGTTTTGTAACTTAATATCTATTGCATTTATTATTGCTTTTCAAATCTACATGGATAAAACAACGAATAAACGTATTAAAAATGAGCAAAACAAATAACAGTGGAGTTCGGAAAATATTTTTTAAAGTACATCGGCGAAGTTTTTGCTAGAACACGAAGCTGTACAAATTTTATCAAATATGGAAGATATTTACGATTGAACAGTTGCTGAAACAGGTATGTAATCATGTTACTATTTGTTTTTATCTATTAGAAGTTTCAAATTAACTAAGTAAACTACTCGTATTTGAAGACTAAAATGAGGATCGTTTACATTGCGCATTTATAGGTTAGATTGCAAATGTGTTTGTGTATGATTTGCAAATGTTGATACTTTAGGTGATTTAATTTAACACTGATTTTAAAAATGAATTATATCATGTTCGGTATTAAAATTAGTGCTATCCATCTTCTGATAGAAATGACATATTATTATTTTTAAAATTTCAGGAAAATGTGAGAGCGAAACCTATATCAAGATATAAATGAGTCAGTTATTCGCCTAAGCGAAGGTAGCAGGCTGATGACAGCAGTAGCGGAGACGTTGTTAGTGACGCAGCAGTCAACAAAGGAAACACTCCACAGAAATAGTAATAATAGGGGATTTTAACTGTATTTAGACAATTGTATCAAACATGCTATCGCTGCCAAGCGCTTACGGCGAATGCGGGGTGCCACGCGGGGAAGCGGGAGATGTGGGGTTGCATTTCGGCGAGGTGCGCTCACGCGAGTTGTTCGTAGGTACGGACGACGGCAAGTGAAACTACCCGAAACTGTAAAATCTGATAGATTGTAGTCGTTCGGAGCCCTCAGAAAGTATAATATAGCAGATATCACACTTCACTTTTAGTAACTTTTTTACAAGCTTTATATACAATATTTCTTTAGGATCTTCAATGAAAGGTATATATGTAATAAAAGGTACAGACGACAGCACATCAAGCTATCTACTACAATCTGTCAGATTTCTTTATAAGATTTTCAACTTTAATATTAAAGCATTAAGGCTCAAGGTTGATTGAAAATACCTGACAGTTTCGGGTAGGTTGAACTGCTGTTGTCCGTACATTATACAACGAAATTTTTTCTTTATACGAAACCTGATTATAGTTTGTTCAGAATAAGCAACTGAATAGATTCCAATCATTTTTACACCATGTTATATATTTGGGATTCTATCCTCACCCATGTCAAAGATGGCGGTCGCAAAGTGAACTTGTTCTCGCAAATATATTGTAATTAAATATAAATTAGAAGTGATTAATTAATAAAAGTACATAATTAATGGTGAAAACATCTAATAACTCAGTGTTATCGTTTGCAAAGCGAAATACTACCCCAGTGATACTTAAAAATCGCGATAAGCGTGTATCTCAATGGTTTCTAAAGAATTCTGGAAACCAAATAAATTACACATAATTCCAGAAGAAACGGCTTTACTTTATATAAGCAAGACCGTTATGAACTTTTAACTCATCAAGCAGTGAAAACAATAACAAAAAAGTGCCAAAAACAGAAAGTGATCGCACATTTCGAAATATTATCAACCTACCTCCGCACCGGTAAAAGTAGGCGCGTTCCAGTTAGAACTAATTCATAACATTATCATAAGCATATGTTTGCGCGTTCCAGTTCAACCTTATTAACACATGAAGCATATTATTTCAGCACTTCCCTTCTGAGCACACTGCCGCTGCAAATCCCACTTGCCAACAGCCGGAAGTTTACGCAATTATTCAACGTAATTCCAAAGATACCTATGTGTGTGTAGTCAATCAGACATACAATCAAGTGTAGGCTTAATAATAGCACAAACAGCTGTATCCACCTCAATTTTACACGCTAGTGAACCTGAGTCTGATAACGTGAATTCACACAAGCGCAAGCGTAATGGAGATGGCACAACCTTCATGGAGGAGATTCGTGAACTAATAAAATCGCATGCAAGTCAAATAGCAAAATACTCAAATAAAGGATTCTATTGAGCTTATATCAAAACAATATGACGATACTTATGGTGATTTAAAGTACAAAACTTGGAAGTGGAACAAAAAGCTGACCGCATTTACATTAATCAGCTGGAGGAGAGATTGGAAACTCTCGAGCAAAAGATGAACTCTTCTAAAATTGAGATTATAATAAAAATATCCCAAAAGGCATGGTGAAACAAAGGAAGACTTGTGCAACATTATCGTAAAAACGGCAAGCGTTTTAGAAACCCACCTGCAGAGCCAAGATATAAAAGACATCTACCGTCTGAATAGAAAGGCTGGCGCTTCCACTGTAGTGGTTGATTTCATCTCCACAGCAACAAAGGATAGCATGGTAAGAAACTTTCGTCAATTTAACAAACATACACAGCCAAAAGAAATTGAATAGGTACAGCCTCATTAACAAAGAAAGTCCATCAAAACCAATATACATATATATCACGGAAATCCTGATCCTTAAAGCACTACGTCTTTACTACCTTGCTAGAAACTATGCTATATTGGATTTTAAATCTGTAATATCTTCGAAAATATTCATTTAAATCATATCCTGTAAAGGGCGATATACGTAGATCTATATTAAATCAACAATATATTTAAGGTATTAAATTGGGTAAGGATTAATGCTATATTGGTTAAAATCGCTTCGAAAATTAGCCGGTATTTGTCGTAAAAGTAAATGACAAAAAAATGTTATTGTGGGATATCCATAAGAGATAGATATATACCAACGCGGACTTTTCGTAGACCTTTTCAATGTGTACAATATTTAGTACATTATTTTGATAAATCTTGTAGGGTTAAGCCGCCGTTCAACTGCAAATGCGGAAAAAAAATATTTTTTTACGACATGACATTAGAAACCTCAAAAATAATAGTACTTCTTCACTATTTAATGGATGTTATTATACATATAAACCTTCCTCTTTAATCAGTCGTATCTAATTCTAAGTATTAAAAAAAACGCATTAAAATCCGTTGCGTAGTTTTAAAGATTTAATCATACAAAGGGATATAGAGAAAGAGTAAGTCTCACAGTATTTTTACTGAAACATAAAACACCTTCGTGTCTCTTATTCATCTTATTCATCTTCTTCATCTCAGCGTTAATCCCAGTCGCATCCGAAGCTTTGGAGTCTAGGGTCCGCTTTATCAGTCTAACTGCTGATTTTGGCGAAACTTCGACATTTTCCGTGAAGCGACTGCCGTCTGACCTCCACAACCCGAAGGCGATATCGAAGCATTGCAGTTAGACCAATTGTTGGACTTTTGAGGGCTCCAACATACGGTTCGTATGGCAACCGGGACCAACGCCTTAACGTGCTTTCCGAGGCACGACCAGACCAGTGCAAATATTCATATTCACGCATACAAATATTTGCACTGCGCGGGGATCGAACCCGCACCTCCTTGCGCAGCGGCCGCGTTCGCTACCGCTACGCCACGGAGGCTGACAACCTTAGAGTCTCTTATTGTGTGCTTTAAATATACCAAATGTTGCAGCTTGTGACGTTCTGGCAATTTGTCTCTGCTATATCATTGCTACATAAAAGGTATCGCAAATGACATTGACGATGATGTCAATGTCGGCGATCTTATAGCTGTTGACGTGCCGGAACACTGCAAGGCTGCCATAAATAAACATATGCTGCCATTAATAAACGCTATTGCACCTGGCAATAGCGTTTTCTGTTCTAAATCAAAATATCAGAAGTCTAAACCGTAACTACGAAGGGCTTGCTGTTCTTCTCAAGAGACTAAACATTGATTATGTTTTTTTTTTTTATAAGTTATAAACTAGCGCTTGACCGCAATCCCGCCTGATCGTAAGTAGTGATGCGATCGTTGATGATAAAGCGCACTAGTTTGTTAATAGCCTATTCAGTCTAGCCTTGAATACACTCAAATTGTAGTGTGATGGAAACACCGCCGCTGGCAAACTGTTCCAGTCACTCAATGTACGCGGTATAAAAGATCTTATTATGCTTACTGAATCTTGGTTATCCGAAAATTTGATCTTACCTGAAATGAAAAATTACACATCTCATTGTACTAAATCTCACATCAATCAAAATGACGCGATACTAAAAAGACAGCATACATGCAAATGTCTAGGTATGAACCAAACTATTTTCTAGAAGTTAATTGCCTTTTGACAACCATTAAGAACGATCTAGCTATTGTGTCGTTGTACAGACCCCCAGCCTTCAAAAACCTAGATCCTTTTTTGAAGTCTCAACGACTTCAAAAAAGGATCTACGTTTTTACATCTTGTCCAGTATTAACCATAATAAAAGTATGATTTTAATGGGCGATTTAAATATTAATATTAAACTTGAGCAGCTTAATCCTAAGCACACAGAATGCCGAAATCTTCTTGGGTACAATGACCTTGTCACGCACACTTTACCGACTAATCACTAGAGAGTCAAATTGTCTTGATCACTGCTTCGTCAAAACAAAACTCCACCCTTTAACTATAGTTTGTAATTCAACATTAACTGACCACTCAAGTGTTATGATATCACTTCTATTGGAAGTAAAAATATATACACTAGAAAAAAACCTGTTATACTAAAACTGACAGAAAATAAGAAAATACGCGATATTCATGATATAAATAAATACCAGGAACAATCACAATCTTGCTGTACATCACACTCGTCTCCACAGAGTAGGCAACTCGTTCATGGTTCAATGTATACACTTTTACAACAAGCTTTCGATGGACATTCGAAACTTACCTATTAAATGATTTAAAAGCTATACCAAACTTTGCAAAAAGGTGTATTATAAAATCACAGATAAAGTAAAAGACAATAAAGCTTGGTATTCAGCTGCTCGCTTTGCTAAACAATGCCATTAAGCAATACGCGTAATTATGCGGAATTATGACATTTTAATCAGTTTTTTTTAAATCACGTAAATTATTGTAAACAATTTCATTTTTGGACTTGAAAAAAGACGATGATCCCTGAGTTTGTTTCGGCTCTTCTTCTCAGAGGTAGTCAGTTAGGAAATGCCGGCTCCATCTAGTTTAAAAAAATATGACATGTAAAAGTGATAAGTGGTCCTACTTGCATAATAAACGATTTTATTTCATTTGACCACGATGCTGCTACTAGGGATTTAACACAGATTAACTGGGAAGGAAAGTTTCACAATGATGATTCAAATGCAATGACGACAATCTTCTTGAATACCATTAGAGGCATTCTATCGAATCACACACATACTGTCAAGCAGGCTAGGTGACAAAGTAATCATTAAGCCTTGGATTACACCAGCCTTCTAATCGGCGAGCAAATTTTTGTCAAATGATTGCGACTAGTTGGGATCGTTTGGACCGAAAGGGCCAATGGGCGGTCCAAACGATCCCGACTAATCCCAACTAGTCGCAATAATTTGCCAAAAATATGTTGGCCGATTAGGAAGCAGGTCTAGATATGTATGAGGAATTGCGACCAACTACACCAAAAACTCAGAAAGGACCCAGGTAATTCAACCCTTACTATAACGTACAAGCACAACCGAAATACATGTAATTAGTAATAATCTTAAGCGATGCGCGATGGCGAGAGGTTTCTTTCAATTGTTTCGATTGTTCTAATATCTCGATGGTCCTCGATTGTTTCAACTTGGACTCGAGTCCGACTCGGTCGGTCTATTATTGCGACTTGCTCACGAGTCACGGCGTGTTCATTCGAGAGTAATCGATAGTTATTCCATATAATAAAATTTAATAATATATAATAAAAAGTACTCTGTAAGTTATTCCTCGATGGTTTAGACGCGAGTTCTTGTTTTACGTTCCGTTTGCGAATCCAAACTAATTTTTTCAACAATCGAAAATATGCAGTACCTCGACGGGAATAAATAAACGAAAACAAATATTTTAAAATGGAATTTGTTAAGTATAGTTATAATATTAAAAAACAAAGGGAATTGGTAAAAGACATGTGCAATTTAAACTTCCCTTCAAAAGTGCCATTAGAGCTTCTTTTCACTAATTCAACAACACAAGATGCGTTAAATAACATAAATAGGTACTTTATCAATGTCGGTAGTCATTTGGCAAACTCTTTTATACTTCTCCATACTTACTATACTCTTTGGCTTCTCCTAACTATACAGTATGTTAAGAAAACCCTGTCCGACCCATAAGGATAATAAAGGTTAGGTAAACACATGACCAAATATGATATAAAATTTTAAGTAATCATCATAGTACCAATACAAATGAATTTTGAAATAATCTTTTTTCCCGCGAATTCTTGCCAACTTCCCCGAAATTTAGTAATTTTTAAAAAAGTGACAACACCGGTATTATTATGAGCGGATAGCGATGCGACCACGTGCCGCGTGCCCTGCCGCCCGCCGCCCGCGGAAGGGTGAACGCACATTTATTAAGTTACCACTTTTTGCGAAATAATATATATTTTTTTAGGGGGATTCTTTTTTTTTAGTATAGCCCGGTTTTGTATCCATTAGTAGAATCAGTTATCGATACCTAACAACAACTTCACGTGTCGGACAGGGTTTTCTTAACATACTGTATACTTACTATACTCTTTGGCTTCTCCCAACAGAGTACAGACATAAGGAAAAAATTGCTACCTTAAAAAAATTTCTGGATGGTAGGGTTACCAGATCAGAATATGAAAATATCTGGAAAAAGAATAAAAAAGTCGGAATTTTGGAATTTTTGTCGGGAGAGATAAAATATTAATAAGAAAAATGACATTTATTTAAAAAATAATTGTCAATGCACCAAGACAATAAGCACGCAGGTTAATTGTCTATCTTGCCACATATACTTAATATTAGACTTCACTGATTCCAGTAATTTAGCTCCTTCAGCGCCGTTTAAAAGTGACTTGAATGTGAAACAGTTAACTTCAAAGTTTAGCCTAATCACTAATTTAGATTTCGGTCTTTGGTATACACATAAGAAGCTTTTACTGTACAAATTATTTAGCAAACTGAACACTCTTTCATAGTAAGCATTGCTTACAGGAATAGGGTAGTTGCCTAAAAAAAACTAATTAGTCCGTCAGTCAGATTTCCAAATGAAATGAAATGAAATGAAATGAAATGAAATCGTTTATTAAGCAAGTAGGATCACCGATCACTTTTACACGTCAAATGTTTTTTTTTTATTTTATTTTTTTATTTTTTAAACTAGATGAAGCCGGCATTTCCTAACTGACTACCTCTGAGAAGAAATAGCCGAAACAAACTCAGGGATCATCGTCTTTTTTAAAGTCCAGACATTAAAAATGAAAATGTTTTTTTTTTTTTTTTTTTTATTAAAGTATAAACCAGCGCTTGACCGCAATCCTGCCTGATGGTAAGCAGTGACGCAATCGTTGATGGCAAAGCGCACTAGTTTATTAAGAGCCTATTCACTCTAGCCTTGAAGACACTCAAATTGTAGTCCGACGGAAACACCGCCGCCGGCAGATTGTTCCAGTCCCTCGATGTACGCGGTATAAAGGAGGAGGCGAAACGCTTCGTCCGGATCGTAGAGGTGTTAACAACATAAGGGTGGAAACTCGCCGTACGACGGGTCGTCCGATGGTGGAACGGAGATGGGGGAATTAAATCGTGCAATTCCCTCGCACACTCCCCAGAATGTATCCTATAGAACACCGAAAGGCTGGCTACTCTACGCCTGTGCTCTAGGCTTTGGAGACCAACTCGAGTTAAATCAGGGTCAATAATTTACGTTATAATTACGCATATTGCTTAACCTCTTGAGTGTCGATGATACCCCATAGGTACATAAAAAAAATGGCCAGGATTGTCAACCGTACCTCATAGGTACACAACTACTGTCATGGCTACGGTCCCCATTGGACGATGGTATTTGAGGGTTTACTTGCACTTGCAACGGTCTGACTGTATCATTCGAATAATCGATTCATACTTGACCGATTTTAGTAACATTTTAAAGGAAACACCACGAAACCAAACGAAAACATCTATACAACGAGATTTTTCGATGTATAGATAAATCGTTATAATGGTGTATTTATTGTTTCAAAGTGGAATAAAAGTATGTAATCATTGCCTGCACATATTGTGTTATCATATTTTTTTTTTTTTGATGAATCTGTGAGTTAATTCGATTTCTTTGTGATAAAGTTAAAAGTTAAATGAGTGAAAATTATAAAAATGAAAACATATCTCATCACTGTGAGATGAGGTCAGTTTTATTTGCTTATTAAATGATATGACTAGTTAGGTAAACTCATGACGAAGCCAGGAAGGTATCATTTATATCATGTTAATGGCTGTATAGTGACGAATTCTCCGTTTTTCTGAAGGCCTACCCAAAAATGAAAAGTACTTGAGATAACGCCGACATTTCGGGCGTTTTAGATGCACAGAGGCTGACACTCGAGGGGTTAATAACAATGCTTAACAGAGCGAGCAGCTCAGTCCCAAGCCTCTCTATCCTCTAAATAATCTGAGATTTTATAATACCCCTTTTTGCAAAGTTTGGCCTTTATATAGGTTTTATATCGTTTAATGGGTAAGTTTCGAATGTCCATGGGAAGCTTGTTGTAAAAGTGTATACATTGACCCATGAACGAGTTGCCTACTCTGTGGAGACGAGTGTGATGTACAGCAAGATTGTGTTTGTTCCTGGTATTTATATTATGAATATCGCTTATTTTCTTAAAATTAGATATATTTTTATGTGAAAAAAAATATTAGACACATATTTTTTCTTTCTTCATATAAACAAAAAATGAAGACGACACACTGCGTTGAAAACTCGTGTGACGTCACTGCACGCTACACTTTTTAGCGACCAGTACCGTCACCAGCCACCACTCCTGATCTTTGATGCCTTTTATATTTGTTAATATTTATTGATTTGATAAAACAAAATATACAATTGATCATCCAACCTATTTTTGAGATGACTCATTAGTTTCCTCATTACACTGTTTATTTCTAAGACAGTGCATGCATCAGTTTCCAATGCTAAAATTGTTGTTTGGAACTCCAACATTATGTTGTGTATCACTATTCACTACATATTATAAAAAAGTCACTTAATCTTTCCCTATGTCCCTTTGTATGATTAAATCTTTAAAACTACGCAACGGATTTTGATGAAAATTTTAGTAAAACTGATAAATAGGATGCACTGCCTAAATAGTCATAAACTTCTGTCAAGTAATCAGTTTGGGTTCAGAGAAAAATATTAACAGTAGACGCCCTGCACAAACTAACTTCATATGTACCCGAAAACATTGATTAGGGGCAGAAGACTCTAGGAATATTTCTGGATCAGGCGGAGCTATACAAGGGATACAGAGTGGCGGAGATCACCCTCCGAGCGGAGACCCAGCGGGCCAACGGGCTGGCCCGCTGGGTCTGGGTCTGGTCCGGCCCGAGGAGTTGGTGGGGACTCTGAACAGAGACCCATGGGGATGCCCCTACAAAATGGTGCGCGATAAACTCCACCCATGGAGCGACCCGCTGACCCAGAGTCTCCGGCCTCAGCTTGTGAAGGACGTGGTGAACGCTCTGTTTCCCTCGCGAGGGGAACATACTCCTCCACCCATGGCTCCGCCTCCTGCGGTGCCTGCTGCAGTCCATATCAACGACGACGACGATGTTCTAGAGGTGACCGAAATTTTTGAAAGAGTGAAGTTTTTTTTAATTACCGCCCTAGGGCTTTTTTTAGCTACATTATTAACCTACTAATTAGTCACTTACTAGTCCCATTTGGGGGTAATAAAGACCTACTTACCGCATATGATAGATGTACATTTAGATTTATACTGTTACTACTGTTTACATTGTGTAGGAGGCTATATAATTTGCTCAGAATTTGAGTGGGATCCGATAGAGGTGTTATATAATTGCAATTAATATTCAATTTATGATATGCAAGTTTAATACCAGAAGCCTTGAACGTGGTATGCGTGCCATAGGTTATTACAAACGGCAGATCTTTAAAGATAATATTTTCTTTTACATATTAAGATCCAAGTGCTACTCTTTGCTTTTCTCTGCAGTAGGTGGCTGTCGTTTCATAGGCCTGTATTTTAATATAGTTTTCGTATCCTTTTTAGGGTTCCGTACCTAAAAGGTAAAACGGAACCCTATTCATGAGTCTTCGCTGTTCGTCTATCCGTCCGTCTGTTACCAGGCTGTATCTCATGAACCGTAATAGCTAGACAGTTGAAATTTTCTACATTATGTATTTCTGTGGACGCTATAACAACAAATAATAAAAAAAAATGTAATATATAAGCCCCCATACAACAAACGTGTTTTTTTTTTTGCCGTTTTTGCTCCATATGCCTGTCTATAAAGTCGTGAAAATAAATGAGGGCACTGCAGTCGTGCATATAGCAACCCTGTTGGCTTGTCTGAAATCATTTTGTACTAGAAGCAAAACTGGTTTTAATGAAAACACAAATCTATGGTCTCTGGTTGGTTTGGCGGGAAAGCCAAAATGAGTGCCACGCTCATTTTTCATTGGACTTTTAAATTATTTATAGTGTCGTTTACTAAATAAAAACGCGTGATTTATGTAGTAAAAAGTGCATTCAGTGAATAATTCATAAAGAACAGTGAAATATTGTAGCATAGTGGTCACATCATGTCTTTACCCCAAACCCCTCTTGGTCGGCCTCACGTGGGAAAAGACAGGAGATAGGTTAAGTTAAGCTAGGATAAGGTAGAATAAATTAGGATAAGTTAGGATAGAAACTGAAGAAAAATAGTTACTTAAGACTAGGCTGTATGGCGTACTATGCCTTTGCCTTTTCCGTTCCTCTGAACGGAAAGAAGAAAACCAAAAAAAAAGGTCTCTGGTTTTAAATAAAATGAGTAAAACAAAAAAAAAATCATATAAATTTATGATTATATTTTTAGCATGTTTTTATCTATGAAAAGTATTCCAAAACAATAATTGCTTTCATCATCTGATTCCAAATATTCTTCATTAAAAAGGCATTTTCTTTATCAGCTGCGTCACTAACATCGTCTCTGCTACTGGTGTCATCAGCCTGCTACCTTCTCTTCGGCGAATAACTGACTCATCTATATCTTGATATAGGGTTCACTCTCACATTTTCCTGAAACTTTAAAAAAAATAATATGTAATTTCTATTAGAAGATGGATACCACTAATTTTAATTCCGAACATTATATAATTCATTTTTAAAATCAATGGTAAATTAAATCACCTAAAGTATCTTGTCTTTTCACCGCCAAAAGGAGCCCGTTCACCTTGGCTCCTACTTTTCGGAATGTATCCTTGGAGTGTACCGACCGCCTTTAGCTTTTGGGTGTTGAGATTTCCTCGAACCTAAACTTTGGGCGGTTCATTGAGTCCAAGGCCAAGGTGGCTGCCAGAAAACTTGGCGTTATCGCAAAGGTACTTCACACCAGGGCAGGTTCTAATGTTGTACAAAGCACAGGTCCGTTCGTGTGTGGAGTACTGCAGCCAAATTTGGGCTGGTGCTGCTAAGTGTCACCTGGCCACTTTGGATTCAGTGGAGAGGCGTGCGAAGAGGCTGATTGGTGACTCTGATTTAACTCGAGTTGGTCTCCAAAGCCTAGAGCACAGGCGTAGAGTAGCCAGCCTTTCGGTGTTCTATAGGATACATTTTGGGGAGTGTGCGAGGGAATTGCACGATTTAATTCCCCCATCTCCGTTCCACCATCGGACGACCCGTCGTACGGCGAGTTTCCACCCTTATAACCTCTACGATCCGGACGAAGGAAGAGGAAGTCAGATATATAATTTATTAAAACCGACAACAAAAAATAGAAAAATGAATGAATGATGATGTGGGTGAGATGAGAGAAGATAAAAAAACCGCAGAACCGGTCACGGTGAACACATATGGAGAGCAGCAGTAGAAACAGCACAAGTAGGTTTGGACATCAGCAGAGCAGCAATAGACGGTGACAGAGAGCCTCCCTCGGAGCTGCAGACGAGTGCTGTACGCAGTGGCACGACCTCTTGAAGGCTGCCTTCAAGAGCCGACCGAGCTTCACGACCTCTCGAAGGCAGGAGCACGTGTGGCAAGGGCGGAGGAGTGCCGCAGTAGCCACGGCCTGACAGAGGCCACAGGCAAGTGAGTAGGGCCGCAGCAAGTATCTGTCAAAGGGCACAAGCAGGTGAGTACGGCGACAGCGAGGGTATCACCGCAGCGAGGGCCTGTCAAGGGGCACGTGTAGGTAAGTACGGCGGCAGCGAAGGCCCGTCACAAGGCTACAGACAGGTGAATATGGCAGCGGCGAGAGCCTGATAAAGGCTACAGGCAGGTGTGGGCGCAGGGACAACAGCGCGGAAGGGGCACCAGGCAGCAGAAGCGGAGGCAGGTTACCTCGCGCCCGACTACGATAGCGGACGGACGCTTTGTGCTGCGCTTGTGAGAAATTTTTAATATTTCATTATTTTTGATTTCTCCAGGGCTCTCTGCTGAATTTCAGCTTGTAGTGTTTCAGTTAGTGTCGCTTTAATGCACGCACGCTTTGTGTTAGTACTACAAATAGTTACTACACACTACACTAATACACTTAATTCCTATTTGTCCGAGAGCTGGCATGAATTTTTGGGTAGGTATTTGAGGCAAGCTGAAAACTTGTCCTATACCTCTCCTATTATACCCCAACAGGGAACTGCAGACCTGGCTGGTGAGTAGCGGGGCTAAATTAACCCCAAAATTTTTGAAAATATTATTTTTTTATTTTGAAAAGTATATTTGAGGCAATATGCAATTTTTATATGTTGTAGTTTAATGTATAAAGAATAAAAAAAAATAAGCCAGACGATTTGGTCGGGATTTTATAATTGCCAGACGCGTGCTAAAATATTTTGCAAAAAAATATAAAAAATATATTTGAGGCAACTTGAAATTTTAATAGAACATTATTTATAACTAAAAAATAAGATCCTCAAAAAGACAGGTCATTTCTGTGGGACTTTCTACCTGCCAGGTGATCCAACAAGTTATGTATAGGTACGAGTGCGTAGCGCTATAGACAAGCTGTAGAGTGAGAGAGAGAGTTTATCGGCAGCTGTCTGCGTTCTTGCTTGCAGCGTTATTATTGGCTCTGGCGAGGTCACGTGACTTACAATAGCCACGAGGTTCCAATTCAAAATTTCAGAGTAAAAAATATTTTTTTTTGTGAATTTCTACTAAAAACGGTTCATTTAAAAATGATTCTGTTGATTTGTGCGTGTTAAATGGATATATTTATTTTGTGATATTTTTTTATCATATAAAATTTGTTATCTAGTCAATTTAAATATAAATCTAAATGTAATGGTTTTTTCAACAAATCATAAAAAACATTTTCTTTAGAAAATTAATTTTCCAAAAACTTTTGTTTCAATAATTTTTTAATAGGATTCATATTTTCGCCACGATATCTAAAATTAAAAAAAAATACTTTTTTTTGAGACAGTATTCAAATTTAAAATTTATATAGAAATTGAATATTTTTTTCATGTTGAAATTAATAATGGCTAACGTATTAAATAAAAAACGTAACGATTTCAAAAATACAAAATCAGATTTATTGAGATATAATAATTATACAACTGCAGAATTATGAGTACAAAAATATAAATTTAATGCATCCCACGTCACAAATAAATTTTTATTCATCATCTGAGGATGCTCCTTCATCAGAGCTATCAGAATCTTCTTCCGATTCATCTGCATCAGATTCGGTTACCTCTGCATCATCTGCGAAAAGTAATATATATTGATTTTTTAAATTAATCACAGAAATTTGAATTTTGAATGCAGCAGTTATTAAAGAAAAACTATTTATACGCACCTTCAGTAACATTTCCAATATCATTTTCTTTATTTTCTTCATGAACAACAGCGTCGAATACTGATTGCGGTATACAGTCTCCGTCAAACCAGTGAAAATCTAGCGTATCTTCATTAAGTGTCCATCCGTTTCTATCCGGTGTCAAAGAGCTGGGGAATCGTAAATATGCATTTCTCCAAATACTCGTTATATATTGTGTTCTTAAAAGATGTTGTTGCAATTCAGCTTTGCACGGTGGTAAAGTAGAGGGATCACAATTTTTTAATGCTTTCTTGAAAGGTTCATCTTCAGTGTCGGCTTTGTAAGTTGTACAAAATTTTTGAAGTCGTGCTGCATTTATACTTGATATATTTTTATATCCATAAATTTCGCAAACAAATTCTTCCAAAATTGGCAAAATTTCATCACGCGCACCGGTAATATGTGCAACTCCAAGATCCGTTAATGCTGTTTGATAACGTTTATTTTTTATCAATATTTTATATGGTCTTACCTTGCCTTTTTGAAAAAATGATGGATTATAATCGCATCCTGTTAATGCATGGAAGCCAAACTAACTCGTGCATAAAGATGGTCTTAATTCCATGTGCATTTTTTACCAGACATTTTAAAATTATTTACCTTATAAAACGTGTAACACCAATATTAAAATTCTACGACTGAGAATAACGACTCCGAAATTCCGACTGAAAACCTCATGGCTATTGTAAGTCACGTGACCTCGCCAGAGCCAATAATAACGCGGCAAGCAAGAACGCAGACAGCTGCCGATAAACTCTCTCTCTCTCACTCTACAGCTTGTCTATAGCGCTACGCACTCGTACCTATACATAACTTGTTTGATCACCTGGCAGGTAGAAAGTCCCACAGAAATGACCTGTCTTTTTGAGGATCTTATTTTTTAGTTATAAATAATGTTCTATTAAAATTTCAAGTTGCCTCAAATATATTTTTTATATTTTTTTGCAAAATATTTTTGCACGCGTCTGGCAATTATAAAATCCCGACCAAATCGTCTGGCTTATTTTTTTTTATTCTTTATACATTAAACTACAACATATAAAAATTGCATATTGCCTCAAATATATTTTTCAAAATAAAAAAAATAATATTTTCAAAAATTTAGGGGTTAATTTAGCCCCGCTACTCACCAGCCAGGTCTGCAGTTCCCTGTTGGGGTATAATAGGAGAGGTATAGGACAAGTTTTCAGCTTGCCTCAAATACCTACCCCAAAATTCGTGCCAGCTCTCCTACTATATGAATTAGGTGTATTAGTGGTGATTGTGAAAAGGACACTTGGAAAGTGTTAATTTTTGTTTCATTTCGTGTGGTTTACGATAGTGTGCACTGTGCTTGGATATTGTATCCCGGCGGCGGCAGATATTGCAGTGTTCTTTCTTTTTATTTCTTTATTATACAACGTTGTTCAGAAAGGTGAAACAATACTTTCAGATATTGAAGTATACCTTATAAACTTCAACTTGACCTAGTCATAAATTTGAAATACATACTAAGATTTTTTTTTTCCTACAAAATAAATAAAAATATTTATCAAACATTTTGTCGACAACCCTAAGCCTACGCTACAGCTGATGCTACGCGCCAACTAGCCGCGCCGTCTGCTAAATACCTACCTACCGATACATTATACCTTCTGGTTCGCGTCACTAAAGATACTTACGTAAATATGTACCTATTCACTTATTTGTCCTTAAAAATCAGTCTTGTTTTTCCTACCAGGCAGCCACGTTGGAGATTCTCATTCAGGTAAAACTCAAAAACGTGATCAGCCAATTAAATGAAATACAAACCAATAAGGGAAGAAAAAAAGATTAACAAAAGAAAAAAACTACCTATTAATAGCCAAACTTTTAATATTACATTAAGTACTATGACACACAATAACATAGGTACATACCTACGCTAATAATAACGCACATCACAAATAATTCGATAAATAAATTACAGCAATACAATTTTTAATGCAAGTAAATCAATTTTACTTTTACGCAGCATCGTACAGACGACAGCAGGTCAAGCTACCCGAAACTGTCAAATATTTCCAATCAACCTTGAGCCTTAATACTTAAGAGATAAAGTTGAAAATCCAATAAAGAAATCTGACAGATTGTAGTAGCTTGACGTGCTGTCGTCTGTACACAAAATAAAATAAAATGTAATGTTAGGTCTTTGGCAAACAGTGAATGTACCTACTCTGTAAACCTCTGCTAACACCTTCGGCTAGAGTAAGCCTGACGATGATTATATGTTATGTGTTAAAATAAAACAAAGGTTGGTAGGTACTCCTTCTAGCGCAACAAGTAACCCTACCCAGTACATTATTACAGGATAATTTGTTAGGTAGATAACATTTTGAACACTCACTCACTCATTCATTTCTTTCCAAAGAAGTGTTTTATGATTTGATGATAGTTATGTAAACCCTAAGGTACCTTACCGTGTTTTTACATTTTTGAACCAAATTACCGCGCTTGATCATGCATTACACACACTGAAATTGTACCTCCGTGTAAGCTAGTAGGTACTGTCCAGTAAGTAGGTCTATGAAGTCACTGCACTTAAGATAATGTATTCGGAATTTAATATCACGAAAAGATCTTGGTATGATTTTATGAATCACAGACTTTGGGCCGTCGTCGTTTATAAAAAGGGTTCAAAATGACCACCTTCATTTTCTACGTAACAAGGACGATTGAGTGTTCCTTAACATGTCCAGGGTCACCGAAGCAAACGCCGTTTCAATTTTAGATTTCATCTCGTCTGATGAACTACACACTTGCGAATAAACACAATTTTTTACGTAAACCCACAAAAAAAAGTCCATTGGTGTAAGGTTCGGGGAACGAGGAGGCCAGGATGTGGGGCCTCCTCTGCCAATCCACACGGTAAATTGGTC
This sequence comes from Sesamia inferens, assembly GCA_037179545.1. Lineage (NCBI taxonomy): Eukaryota > Metazoa > Arthropoda > Insecta > Lepidoptera > Noctuidae > Sesamia > Sesamia inferens. The sequence goes on from CM073935.1 coordinate 32,153,367, forward strand.
ATTTAAGTATTCTTGAACAGGCCGCGCGTAATGAGGTGGTGCACCATCACGTTGAAACACAATTTGACAGTAGGTAGCCACAGGTAAGTTTTCGAGGGTCTCTTCCACAACTCTTGCAAGTACATTCGAGTATTCCTCGGCGTTGAGACGTTGTGGCAACCAAATTAGTCCGATAAATTGGTTATCGAGGATACCAGCCCAGACGTTGATACGCCACTGATGCTGAAAATTGCTGGTAGTGGCGGCATGCGGATTGGTGAGAGCCCACATGTGCTCGTTGTGCGTATTTATTATACCATTTTTAATAAAGGAAGCCTCGTCCGTCCACAGCACCTTTGTTGAAAACCTTGGGTCGGTTTGCATCCGGTTGTTGTACCAAGTACAAACGTTTATTCTTGACGCGTGGTCTGTAGTTGTGAGTTCTTGGGTTCGACGAAAATGGTCGGGATTTTGACCGTCGTCCCGTAATGTTCGCCACACCAGTGTATGGTTCATATTAAATACAGCGGCAGCTCAACGAGTACTAGTTCTAGGTTCGTTGCTAAAGTGCTTGATAATCTGTGTCTCCAAAGCGGTGCCAGAACGAGAACTAGGGCGTCCCTCACTCGCAGAACAATGGAAGAAACCAGTACTTTGCAGCCGTAGACACATGTGCCTGAAGCTCGTATACGACGACAGGCGTCGCTGATCAGCGGCGGGTTTCCCGTCAACAAACCGTTGCCGGTATAAATTTAATGCTCCATACATGCTACCTCTTGCAGCACCAACACAGAGAATCATAGTATTCACTGTTTGAATATTCTTCACCACGACGAGGCATTTTGAAAATCGTTGACAACACGTAACGCAGAACAGAGCAATTGCAAAACAGCGACTTCACCTCGGGACTATTAGTATGCAACTAGTCAACGTCAATTCGGGAGTTTGGGACTTCCAAAAAATTAATAAAAAATCAAGAATAGGTAGTTGCCTAAACCTACGTACATTTTAGGGTTCCCTTTGCCGAAAAACCAATAGTGACTGATATTCTTATCTACAGACACACCTATGCAACTAATTAAGATTTTTTACTCTTAAATAAAAACAATAAGTATTCTTAACCAATTTTGAATCTAAATACGGTAAGTCAAAACTTATTACGTTTGTAATTTTCTAACAAGAGGTGATTATACACATTCCTTGCATAAGTTAAGGTGTCAAGTACAAGCAAAGGCCTTAATTATTTAAACCTCAGACTGAAGTCTGGGAGGACCTCTTATCCGAATGGCAAAGTAGGTGGGATAATTCCATCAAGGGCCGTCCATCTATTCTTTCCATCCGTTGGCGATCGGCTGGCTAAGACATGGCTGGAGGTTGACCACTGTGTTGCCCAATTTCTCACAGGTCATGGCAACTTTAAAAGTAAACTGTATTCTTTTAAACTTGTTCCTTCGCCTTTGTATCAGTGTTCTACATCGAACTGTGAATTTGAACAGTCCGCACATCACATCTTGTGGGAGCGTGTTCTTTGGCGGAATGAACGCAATATTATGTTGGATAGTGTACTGTGTACCAGTTACATCCGGAGTCGTTTATTATACGGACCTTGTAGAAACTAGAACCAATTTCCGTGCGTTCAGGCGCTTTTGCCATACCTATTATTGGAATCAATTGTAACAGCAAATACCTACTTAGGACCCATTATAATAATAATAATAGTCATTTATTTCAGACCATAAAGTTCATAGTTTTGTTAGTAACAATTTATTACTTATAGCTAATGTTAGTAACCAATAGTAATAATCAAACAATAATAAATTATGTCAAATAGAATTAAAATAATACATTATGTCAAAAACCAAATTCTAATATTAAAATAAAAACTTAACATCTTTCTGCACGTGAATCATGCGACAGTGGTTGAGGTAGTGGCAGTCGAGCCGTTCAGCAAAAGCGCTCAGGATACTGTTGCGGCTGCCCCGCACCCTATGCTCCAGAGATGTGCACCGCTTGCGCATGATTGTGTGGAAACAATCCACACGCGCCTCCGCAAACATCCCCGAGGCGCTACAGAAGCGAGGCAGCCCCAAGAGCACTCTGAACGCGTTGTTGTACTGGACACGTAGAGCACTGTACTGTTTCTGCGTGTAATCTACCCACAGACTGCCAGTGTAGAAGGACGTACCGAATGCCCTGAATAGGGCTATTTTGACGCCACTTGAACACCGAGCAAATCTGCGTGCTATCATATTCGCACGAACAGACAGCGCCCTACGTTCCCTTTCAATGTCGGCATCGTCTTTCAAGTCAGAGGTTAATAAATGTCCGAGATATTTAAATCTATCAACATTTTTAAGTGGGCATCCGTTGAGCTTAATTGTGGGCAAGCAATCTAGACACCTCCTTGCCTGAAAGACCATGCATTCGCTCTTCTTCGTGTTATACAACAAACCATATTCCTCAGCATATCTTTCGCACATGCCAATTAATTTCGTCACCCCACAGACGGAGGCGCTCAGCAGCACCATGTCATCAGCATAACTGATATTGTTAAGGCACACACCCCCAATATGGCAACCAACATGCGTGCTGCTGAGCCCCTCTATTAGCGCATTAATATACAGGTTGAAGAGCTTAGCTTAGCTTAGCATTAACTTAATCAAATTTTATTCTGTGGTGCTTGGCAATCTGGGCTTCTCCCAGTTGCAATAATGTCCATTTGTGCCGATTGGCCTAGTTCTGTTCTGTCTCCTGCTTGTTATGGAGGGAAGTGGAAAAAATAAATTTTTCATTTCTCATATTCGGAAAGCAGTATTTTCTTGATCTGATTACTGGGTAGAAAGTGCTATTTCCCTCCCTAGAGCGGGAAAAACTCATACAAATTACTTTCCACCTAAGGGTCGGAATGAACTTTAAAAATAGAACTGCTGTCAGCTGTGAAGAAATTTGTGTAAAAAAAAAACTAATAAAAAAAAATGCAGCGGCAATGTGATCCATCTAAACAGCCAGTGTGAACTTAGTGCAAACTTCATTGAGTGAAATAGGTCGCAACCATAGAATTAAGAAGTACGATAGTACTTACTTATTAATTCTATGGTCGCAACAATAACGCGGTGAGTTCCATATTTAAAATTTAAAAATTCGACATAAATTAGCGGGATACTAATCTGTTATGTATCTGTGACGGAATTAAAAAACTAGTTACTTTAATATCTAATCTTTTATGCTAAGATTTTAATTTAAAAATGAGTTCAAGTGATTCTTAAATATTGACACCAGATTCAATTAAAGACGAGGCAAATTGTGTTATTAACAATCTTTTACCAGAAATCTCAAAAGAAAGATATATAAACACATACAATGATTTTATGAAGTGGCGAGCAGAGAAGAACATAAAATCATTTTCCGAAAGTGTATTTCTTACATATTTTAAAGGACTGTCTAGCAAACTACAACCTTCTACGCTATGGAGCCGATATTCAATGCTGAAAAGTACACTTAGTGTAAAACACAATGTAAATTTGAAAAAAATCCATAATTTAACATACTTTTTGAAAAGACAGTCTCAGGGGTTCAAGAGTAGAAAATCTAAGGTTTTTACCTCTCATGAAGTGGAAACATTTTTAAATGATGCTCCTGACGAGATATATTTGGCAGTGAAGGTAAGTTTACCTAAGTATTTATGGATTCATTCCAAAAAAATGTATTTATTACACTAATACTAAAAAAATATATGTTTTCACAGGTGGTATTGATACTCGGTATAAGCGGCGCTTGCAGAAGCAGTGAACTCACAAATTTGACAGTTAAGGACATTGAAAGTCAAGGCCAATTATTACTAGTAAAACTGACTAAAACAAAAACAAATATTGAGCGCTCGTTTGTAGTACAAGAAGAATTTACACAAATAGTAAAGAAATATCAAAAAATGAGACCCAGTGATCTAAAAACGGACCGTTTTTTTCTCAACTACCAGAATGGGAAATGCTACAAACAAGTGATCGGGAAAAATAAAATCTCAGGTATGCCGAAGCAGATAGCAACATATTTGAATTTATCAAATTCTGAGCAGTATACCGGACATTGTTATAGACGTACGTCAGCAACTCTGTTAGCCGATTCTGGGGTAAACATGACGACGTTAAAAAGACACGGAGGCTGGAAATCCAGCACAGTCGCCGAAGGCTACATTGAGGATTCAATCCAAAATATAACTAAAACCTCGAACAAATTAACTGAAACTATAAAAATACACCACAATTCGCCTCAGCCGTCAAGTTCCAGGGAGTATCCGCCTGATGAAATACTAGAGTCTCCTACATTTACAGATACCCAGAACACCCAAATTTGTCATAATATATCAAATAGCATAAACATTCCCAATAAAAATGTAACTTTTAATTTCACGAATTGTCCAAATTTGACTATTAATTTTAAATAGAGTACCTATTTAAAATTAGTAGTCAAATTAGGACTAACATTATTATAATATATAGTGTTATCCATACAAAGTTCAGATAAACAACTAGTTTTATTTCCCTCATATTCGAAATGAAAAGTAGAGTGTTTAACACGGGTAAAAGAATCAATTCCTACTCGGTCTATAGCCGCCCTCGCTGCGCTCGGGCGTCTAAATACCTCGGGAATTGATTCTTTCCACCCTCGGTTAACAATCTACTATTTTTTTACTCCTCCGTTATTCTTTTCTGATTAATTTCGTTGCGGGGCCCAAGACAGTTGAATCGTTTCTCCGGGACTCGTCGAGCTTCATTGCTCAGCGTAGGGGCAAAAACTAACATCGCATGGATTGTATAGCTCGGACATCCATTCAGAACATCTCACGGGTGTAGTCCCTTAAACACGACGAGATGTCGCGCATACCTGCCCAATTTGACTAGGACTTAGGTCCAGGACAGGGTTACGGTGAGCCTAGAGACCTTAGTGATGGGATCCGATCAAGGTGCGCAAACCACGTCATGCCTAATAAGGTTATAGTGGTATATCTAGGTTTGGCTCTGGGGGAAGTTTCCGGAGAAGCCCCATGGGGGTCATTGATCCCAAATCCACAGCTTCTACCGGTGGGGCGTTCACGAAAGCTGTGGGTGAACCTAGTGGCTGGGCTAGCCCCCCGGTCACAATAGGTTTAAAAGGGACCACTGCTTTTGACCATATGGAAATGTATGGTCGAACCTCCGGCTTCCCACAGGAGCCGGAGGTGTCGACCCTTAAACCTATAAGTCCGTCTGCTCGATCTCCGCCTCTGTCGGGGCGGGAGGAAAGCGATTGGACCTGTCCAGAATGTAGTAGGGCATTTCGGACCAAAATTGGGTTAGGTGTGCACTTGCGGCGCGCCCATCCCATTACGGCAAACGCCGCAGCCGCCCCACCGCAGGTAAAACGGAGATGACGTGAGGAAGAGGGTGAGCTCTTGGCTCGGACGGAGGCGCGTCTGATTGGAGCCGGAAGTAGTAGCCAGCAATATTAACCAGCTGCTGGTGAGGGAGTTGCCTCAGTTGGGGCGCTCCCTCGAAGCGATCAAGGGGTACAGGAGGAAGGAGGCCTACAGGTGCCTAGTGCAGAAATGCCCAGAGGACCTGAATAAGCGTCCTCCTCCTTGTAGCCCAACAGTGATCCTGACCGCTGGCACTGCTGAAAGCCCCGTGTCGGAGCAGCCTATCGTGCGAGCTGAGGCCCCTTCTGAAGACACGCCGGTACCCGTGATCCTGCAAAGCCCGGACTTGTCAAGTGCCGCAGACCCGGCCAGAATCATTGAGGAGCTCTTGATGAGGTCCGAAGCGAGGATGGCTCGGGGGGCACAAGATGGGAAAAGGCAGGGGCGACCTAGGCGCGAAAGTCAGACAAAGTCTGCCTCAGCCAAGATTTCTACGCGTAAGCGGCGCAGAATTGAGTACGCGAGAGTGCAGCAGCTGTTTAAAACTTATCGGTCCAGAGCAGTTGCGGAGGTGATTGACGGCCAAACTCGGGGTGTTAGTCATAGCTTGTCAGAGCTGGAAGCCTATTGGCGACCGGTGATGGAGGCCGTGCCGGACGCTCCGGGGCTCATACCGGAAGTTCTGGGTGCATTAAAACGCTCAGAGCAGTACGGGAGCGGGCGCGATTACTCCCAGTTGTGGAGATCCTTCACCCCTGAGGAGATGAAGATGTCTCGAGTAGACAACAAGTCTGCGCTAGGTCCAGAGGGAATTCTCCCGGGGACCTGGAATGCGTTAGCTGCTGTTACTCAGGCGGAAATTTTCAATGCGTGGCTGGTATCTGGGGAAGTCCCTGAAAAGCTCCGTGGCTGCCGTACGGTCTTTGTGCCTAATACGGAGACTCCTGCTGGGCCGGGGGAGTATCGGCCGATTTCTATCGCGTCGGTGCCCCTCCGGCACATGCACTCTGTTTTGGCGAAGAGGCTTGAGGCATGCTGCCTTCCTGATGCACGACAGCGTGGATTTATATGCGCCGACGGCACACTCGAGAATTCGGCTGTGCTGGACGCTGTGCTGGGAGATTGTGGGAAGAAGTTACGAGAATGCCATGTTGCAGTGCTCGATTTTGCCAAGGCGTTCGATACGGTGTCGCATGCGGCACTGATTGATCTGCTTAGGAAAAGAGGCCTGCCTGAGGGGTTCTGTGACTACGTTGCGAGACTCTATGAAACTTCCAAGACTGTCTTGGTTGCTAATGGGGTCCGTAGCGGTCCCGTGAGCGTGGGTCAGGGTGTTCGCCAGGGGGACCCGTTGTCGCCGTTGCTGTTCAACATGGCCATGAATGCGATTCTTGCGTCTCTGCCGGAGGGAGTTGGCTATCGGCTGGAGGGAGATTCTGTCTCTGCTCTGGCGTACGCTGACGACCTGGTCCTGCTTGCAGGGTCACAGGCGGGGATGCAGTCCTCCATTGACTGTATTTGGCGCACTGGAAGGATGATGGGTCTTTTTGTCAGCCATGCAAAGAGCGCGGTGCTTTCGATGGTGCCTGACGGAAAGCGCAAGAAGGTGCACTACCTGACCGGCCGTACCTTTAAGGTGAGGTCGCGATAGTTAAGGCAAGTCTCTTGCATCGAACGTTGGCGCTATCTGGGCGTGGACTTCAAGGCGTCTGGATGCGTGAGGTTAGAGCATGATGTCAAAGTAGCCTTGAATAACATCTCCAAGGCGCCCCTTAAACCGCAGCAGCAGCTCGAGATCGTGAGGACACACCTCTTACCGAGGTTCCTTCATGGTCTCGTGTTAGGGAGTATTACGGACGACAGACTCCCCATGCTTGACGTCCAGATCCGGAGGGCAGTGCGGTCTTGGCTTCGGCTACCGAAGGACGTGCCTGTTGAGTACTTCTACGCAGCAACCGCGGACGGCGGCCTAGAGATAGCTTCGCTGAGGACTTGGGTACCGGATCTCGTTAAAAAAAGAGTCGGTCGCTTGGACTCGTCGCGTTGGTCAGTTGCTAGAGCCGCCGCCAGATCCGAGAGGATCCGAAGGAAGCTGCAGAGGGCCGACAAGCAGCTCCTGAAGTTCTCTGCCGTTAATCCAAAGTCGGGGGAGCGGACGACTAGCAAGTATTGGCGTGAAGTCCTGCATGCGACCGTGGATGGACTAGAGTTACGGGAAAGTCCACGGGTGCCCGCGTCCACAAAGTGGATAAGGGAGAAATGCATGCAGTATACTGGCCGGGACTTCGTGCAGGTCGTGCACACTCATATTAATGCACTCCCGTCGCGAGTTCGCAACACACGGGGGCGCAGGACTGGTGTGGCGTCGGAGTTGAACTGTCGTGCAGGTTGCATGATTAGGGAGACTACGGCACACACTATCCAGCAGTGTCACAGAATGCACGGCGGCCGTATTGAACGCCATAATTGCGTGGTGGACGTCGTCAGCTCCGCTATGTGCGACAAGGGGTGGACGGTATTGAAAGAGCCAAAAGTCAAGACTGCGTTGGGACTCAGAAATCCTGATATCATCGTCTCTAGGCATGGTGTGGGAGTGATAGTGGATGCACAAGTAGTCTCGGGGCAGTGGCCACTTGACGAGCTCCATCGTGAGAAACGTAATAAATACGGGAATCATGATGAGCTTGTCGAGAAGGTTGCAGCTATACTGGGCCTGCCTTGTAAGTAGAGCGTTCACTCTACTTCTTGCACTTTGTCCTGGAGGGGTGTGTGGTGCCATGCTTCCTATAAGGAGCTTAAGAGGTATGTCGGGCTAGATGAGGAAGATTTGACGAATTTGCCGTCATTGGTCCTAAGGGGCTCACACATAAACTGGTCACGGTTCAATCGCATGACTACCCGAATCGACTGAGTCGGGGAGCGAGCGGACGGGCTCCTGTGTTTAGGGTTGCCGCCGAGCCCAGAGGTCGCAGTTTCTCCCACCGATAAGGCTCTCTCATTCTTTCAAAGATATTGCGTTGATTCGACCTGGCTTAAGATCCCATCGGCGAAATTTCGGGGGATAGGTTAGGTAGGACGGTAGGGGGACGTGGGAGTCCTGTCACAACAATCTATAATGATTACGTGAATAAAAAAGTTCATTAATGACGAAGGCATCCATCCGGACTAAAATAGCCAAATGCCTCGTCATCTAATTAGTGACGCGCATGAATGGATTAACGAGATTCCCACTGTCCCTATCTACTACTCGCTTCGACTCTCGAGGCGAGCGGACGTGTGCGGGACCGCGCTGTGATTTTTCACTCAGAATTTTCGGATTGGTCGAGATTGTAAATCGATACCTCTCGTACTATCTTGTGGGATCGTCCATAAGACGTCGCGGCCATCTTGGTTTCGGAGCGGGAGGCCAATAGTTCGGGCGTGGCGTGTGGCTCCTCCTTCCTCACCCCCTGCCCCTTCCTCCTTTTGATGTAACCCCTGCACCCCATCTGGGTTGATAGGGTGGACTTTATATTTTTTCTGGACTTAGCCGATTTTCGGCTGCCGGCGCACGACAACGGTGTCGTCGACTATAGGAGTGAGATCCTAAAGTTGTTGAGCGGATGGAGCAGGCAGAGGAGGAGATGCGCGCGCTCGCTGAGTTGCGCATAGAGGTAGCCGGGGGCTTTACTCCCCGGCGAAACTTGGAAAGGACCCCGCCGGAGCGGTTTAACACGACGGCAGCAGCACTGCTGCAGACCGAACCCGCGACCGCTCCGGCACCAACGCCACCTCTGGCCACCAAGAGGCTGCTGGCGTCACCGGAGGAACTGCGGGAGTCTGTGCGCCGAAAAGTGGCTAGCAGGAAAGGACGCGCCGGCGTGCCCCCAGTCGGGGGCCTCCTGACGGGTCCACCGGCGCCCCCGCAGACCCCCGGCCCTGTCGTGGAGGAGCAGTGGGCCGTTGAAGCGGTGGCGCACCACGAGGCGCAGCGCGGCAGCATCGCAGTCGACTCGTTGGCGGGCGTCTCCGTCAGCGATCTGGCGGGGTTCGCCACGGCGTCGACCCGCGGCATCATGGAGGCGGTCCGCTCGAAGACTTCAAAACTAAATAAGGACGAGATCGCGGCGATCGATGCGCTGACGGAGAGGTTGGGTGCAGTAATCACTCACCTCACTGTGAGGCTGGCGGTGGCGGAGGCGCAGAACAAGGCGCAGTCGGAGGTCGTTGGACCCTCAGTGGCGAGCGCGCGGGCCTCGGTGCAGCGATCGTTTGCCAACGCGCTGCGCCTGGGCCGCAGCCAGGATCCGGTTCCCAACCCGCGCCCCCCGGGACCAGCGGTTGTTTTATACCTTGCCGAGGACCAGGTGGGGAACATGAAGACGTCCGAGGAGACCAAAGCGGCCCTGCGCACCGCCATCAACCCGGCGCAGCTGGGAGTGCAGGTGGCGGGCTTTCGGAGGGTTGGTAACGCGGGGGTGCGCTTAGCGGAAGCTGAGCACAGTGTGACTGCCATGAAGCTTCTGGTCGCCTTGTTGGAGCTGCAGCAGACCAGCGTAACTCCGGCTGGGGTGTCCGGGACGACGGGGCCATTGGTTGCAGGCAGCTCAGGGTCTTAATGAACTACGCGGCCGTGCTAAAGCTGCCGAACTGGAAGGCCGCTATGGCGGTTGAGCAACGTGATCCAGCGATACTCTTCTATCCAAACTCGGATGACCTAAAGTCATCGGACGGCACCCTCAAGGAACTGAGGGAGTAGGTGCAGCCCGCTGGCCGCTGCGAGCGGTGTAAAAAAAATCAGGGGGTGGGCAACGCGTGTGTCGTTGTGCAGACGGCATCGCCAGTGGCCGCCCAAAAACTTAAGGCTGCGGCACCAACCACCCTAAGGGCGACAGATCCGAAGGCGAGAAAGCCACTGTGGCCCCTCCTTCCACCGGTGTAGTGACTTAACAGACTCGCGACAGTGACGTTTTTGTGCAACAGTGAAGTGTAAAAAAAAATTGTACGTGATTTTTCTAAGTCTTTTGAACTGAATTTGGCGTGAATTTTGTAATTCACGCCTCTACCTCGCTCTTATCGCGCAGAGGATAGTGGAGGCTGAAAAGAAGCTACGCGCGTTCTCCGAGCTGCGCATCGAAGCAGACGGGCGCTTCACTCCTCGGCGAAACTTGCTCAGGACCCCACCGGAGCAGTTCAGCACGCCGACAGCAGCATTGCTGTATACAGGACCCGCGACCCCACCGGCGCCAACGCTACCACCAGCTACCATTACCACTGCCAAGAGACTACTGACGTCACTCGATGAGGGAGAGGAGACAATACGCCGAAAGGTCGCCAGCAGTGGACGTGCCGGCGTGCCCCCCGTCGGCGAGGCCGACGTTAAATATGACTCGAGCTTGTCATTTACATAGGTTTGTAATAGTGTACATAGAAGTGTAAACGTTCGGTGTTTCTGCAACAATCACTTATTAAGTAAGAGACGACGTCGGGATTCTTGGGACCCAGACAAGTTGTCGCTATATGAGTGATCTATAGGTCAATTACTATCAGTACATTGAGAGGACACACCTAGACTATCTCACAGCTATTCCTCCTGCACCGGCTGAAAAGGCTAGTGAAGAATATTTATTTATATAATGAGAGGCTTGCTCAGTCTCCACATAAAGCTACTGCATTCGTTTTAAACCCTTTTGTTGGTGGTCTATTTAACAACAAACGGACGGATCTAAAGGGAATACAGTGGATTTTGTTATTCTACTTTGGACTGTTACTGAAACTGTACTTGAAACAATAAAAGGATAAATATTTCAGGTGAGTTCAGGAAGGAGTAATGTTAGTTTAGTTTGGATGAGTAGGCAATAATATTCCGGGTGATCGGTGCCCTAACGATGATCCCCCGCGGGACAGCGCATACCACAGGCAGGTCCGGTTGGCGGCAGCCTGCACCCCGTCGGGCTGGGACGCGCCCCCTCCGTCAGCGTAAGAGCTGCGGGTGATAATTCGGGGACTGCCAAACACGGCGCTAGGGTTGGATGGGATCTCGGCGCGTATTGTCGGGCATGTGTGGCGAGCAGCCAATGGTGAACTGACGCACATGTTCGGCAAGTGCATCGAGGAGGGGGTCTTCCCGGATACGTGGAAGGATGGTCGGCTTATTGTCTTGCTTAAGGGCAATGACGGGCCGCTGACCGGCCTATCACCCTGCTACCTGTCCTGGACAAAGTCAGCAGCCATCACTGACAGCATCGCATCGTGCCAGCACGGCTTCTCTCGGGGTCGATCAACACTGACAGCGCTAAAAGTCATCACCGGGACGGTGCATGATAGTCGACGCAAGTATATTCAGGCCATCTGCCTGGACATCTCTGGGGCCTTCGAAAACGCATGGTAGCCCATGATCCTACTCAAGGCCAAGGGGGTGCGATGCCCACCGAACATCTATAAGATGCTGGCCTCATACTTCACGAACCACCGAGTGGGGCTCTTTGTCGGGAGCGGGGTCGTGTGGACGTCCTCGACCATGGGGTGCCCGCAGGGTTCTGTAGTGGGACCTTTTCTCTGGAACCTTCTGATGGACCTATACCCTGAGGGCGTACGGGTGGTCGCGTACGCCGATGATGTGACGGTCCTCCTTGATGCTGATTCTCGTGCTGGCATCAAGGCCTCGGCCTCGTGCGCCATAGGTTAATTAGTGAGTGGGGGTCCGCAACAGACTGGCATTTTCCCCATTGAAGTCATACTCGGTGACTTTGAAGGGCGACTGTCCAGGCGCCTCTCGTCTCGACTCTTGAGGCAAGCAGACGTGTTTGGGACCGCGCTGTGATCTTTCGCGCAGAATTTTCTGATTGATCGAGACGCTACATCGGTACCTCTCGATTTTATTATCTTGTGAGATCGTCTATAAGACGTCGCGGCCATCTTGGTTTCGGAGCGGGAGGCCAATAGTTCGGGCGTGGCGTGTGGCCCCTCCTTCCAGCGGTATTAGTGACGTAGAAGTTAGCGACAGTGATGTTTTAGTGCGATAGTGACGTTTTGCGAAAGTGACGTTTACCCCGCCTCCGGCCCCCCTCAGTTCGCGTGACACTGACATAGGTCAGTGGGGCCAGAGGCTTCTGTGACAGTAACACTTTGTTTATTTGGTGCAGTGACAGTGACAGTTTGGGCTCGTGTCCTCCCCCCCCCCCCCTGGTGAGTGACACTGACAGACGTCAGTGGCGCCACCGGCACGTGCGTGAAACTCCTAGTGTCAGTTCTGGTGACAATTGTTGTGACAGTGACACTTGGTGCATGTCAAACCCCCCCCCCCCCCCCCCTCTGCGTGGTGTGAGCTTTGCGGTTGCCCTACGTGGTCCGTGTAAGTGACAGTGACACTCTGAGCAATTTTTCTGATCGCCCCCCCGGACCTCCAACCCCTCCCCCCGACCCCCTTTTTCACCCCCTGCCCCTTCTTCCCTCTCAGTGTAATCCCTGCACCCCATCTGGGTTGATAAATGAAATGAAATGAAATCGTTCATCAAGCAAGTAGGATCACCGATCACTTTTACACGTCATGTTTCTTTTTTATTTTTTCTTTTTTTTTTTTTAAACTAGATGAAGCCGGCATTTCCTAACTGACTACCTCTGAGAAGAAATAGCCGAAACAAACTCAGGGATCATCGTCTTTTTTAAAGTCCAGACATTAAAAATGAAAATGTTTACAATAATTTACGTTGTAATTACGCATATTGCTTAATAACAATGCTTAACAGAGCGAGCAGCTCAGTCCCAAGCCTCTCTATCCTCTAAATAATCTGAGATTTTATAATACCCTTTTTTGCAAAGTTTGGCCTTTATATAGGTTTTATATCGTTTAATGGGTAAGTTTCGAATGTCCATGGGAAGCTTGTTGTAAAAGTGTATACATTGACCCATGAACGAGTTGCCTACTCTGTGGAGACGAGTGTGATGTACAGCAAGATTGTGTTTGTTCCTGGTATTTATATTATGAACTTCGCTTATTTTCTTAAAATTAGATATATTTTTATGTACATACATAAGATTTTCAAATACATATTGCGAAGCTACAGTCAGAATGTTCACCTCTCTGAATTTTTCTCTAAGAGAATCTCTAGGACCAAGGTTGTAAATGGCTCGAACAGCCCTTTTCTGTAAAACAAAGATGGTATTGATGTCCGCACAAGTTCCCCAGAGAAGAATCCCATAAGTCATAAGACTATGAAAATAACTAAAATAAACAATTCTGGCTGTATTCACATCAGTTATCTGTCTAATTTTCTTAACAGCATAAGCGGCAGAACTGAGTCTACCCGACAGCTTCTCAATGTGAGGACCCCATTGTAACTTGGAGTCAATAGTCAATCCAAGAAAAACTGTCGACTCGACAGGGATCAACTCTACTCCATTCAGTTGAACATTGGTACTTAACTGCCTGACATTTGGCGTAGAAAATTTAATGAATTTAGTTTTTTTTTCATTCAAAAGAAGGTTATTTACATTAAACCAATGGACAACTTTCGAAAGTGCATTGTTAACTTCGTCAAAATTTGCTAGCTGACGCTTGACTTTAAAAATAAGAGAAGTGTCATCCGCGAACAATACTATGTTGTGATTATCCCTCACGTGATGAGGTAAGTCATTAATATAAATTAAAAACAAGAAAGGACCTAGAATTGAGCCCTGCGGAACGCCCATGGTGACCTCAGATCCTGCAGATTTGTTGCCATTAACATCAACCCTCTGAATTCGATTATTCAGATAAGAAGTCAGAAGGTCGAGAGCTCTGTCCCTTAAACCATAATGGTACAGTTTCCTAATAAGAGTATCATGATGTACGCAATCAAAGGCCTTGGACAAATCACAAAAAATACCAAGAGCATCTTGCGATTCCTCCCAGGCCCCAAATATGTTCTTTAGCAACGCCACGCCCGCATCGGTAGTTGAACGACCCTTTGTAAAACCAAATTGTTTCACGTGTAATAAATTATAAAAGTTGAAATGTCTCAACAACTGTTTCAAAATTAATTTTTCAAAAATTTTGCTCAAAGTTGGTAATATAGAAATTGGCCGAAAATTCGTGGGATCAGTTGTACTACCAGATTTGAACAGTGGAATTACTTTGCTAAGTTTCATCAAATCAGGAAATATACCAGATGTGACACAAGAATTAAAAACAATTGCTAAGAAAGGTGCGATAACATCTATTATTGAAGCTACAGTATATACTGACAAACCCCAATGATCGGCAGTTTTTTTTACATCAAGATCCTTAAAAGATTCTATAATGTCTTTAGCAGTCGCAAACGTAAATTCAAAGTGTTTGTCACATTCTGGAACACATTCTTTTAGTATGGCGTAGGCAGAAGTGGAGGAAGAAGACAAAGTTTTAGTTGTTATTATTGGAATACTAGTAAAAAAATTCTCAAACTCAGTCGCTACCTCCAAGTCCGCCTTTATATCTTCATCGTTAATTTTAAGATGGAAATCGCGATTTTGTACTTTGGTTCTTCCAGTTTCAGAATTTATAATTTGCCAAGTTGTTTTGATTTTATTTCTAGAAGATTTTATTTTATTTTTAATGTGTATGGCTTTTGCTGAGGAACAGGCTCTCTTAAAAGTTTTTGAATATTTTTTAACGAATTCTTGAAAAGCTACATCATGGTTATATGTTTTTTCCTGATACAATTCATACATTTTTTCCCTGCTTTTATAAATACCTGGGGTTGCCCAGTCACTAAATATAATGCGGTCGCTAACAGGCAATGTTTTTTTTGTGAAAACTTTCATAAATTCACAATTAATCAAGTTAAATAGTATACTATATGCATGATCCGCGTTGGTATGATGAGGCAAGCCCGGTAGCTTTTCAATTAAATTATTTTTAAATTGTCCTAAACGATTTTCATTTACAGGAACAAAACTCACAAGTTTTCTTTGAGCTCTGACTTCACTCTTCTGAGGAAAAGTAACTAACTGGCCACAGTGATCAGAGTCTAACTCATTTATAATTAAATGGTCAGAAGGTCTTAGGTTAGAAAAGATGTTGTCTAAACAGGTGGCACTTGTGGCAGTTATTCTAGTCGGCTCAAAGAATCTTGCGTACAAATTATAGGACTTGAATAATGAGATAAATTCATTCACTGTAGCTGATTTCTCTAGAATATTAATGTTGAAGTCTCCACAGACAACAACTGTTTTGTTACTGTGACAAGTCTTTAATAAAACTTCCTCCATATATTTTCCAAAAATATCATAGGAAGCACATGGGGGCCTGTAGACACTTATTACAATGAACCGCTCGAGCTCGATGCAAGCAATTTCAATAACTCGCTCAACAGAGAGGCTTACAATATCAGCCCGTTCTTTAAATTTGATATTGTTGCGAACAATTATTAGGGAGCCACCCCTTATCATATTCACTCTGCTGAATGAGCTACCAATCTGATGGTTATTAAAGCTGAACATGAACTGATGGGCTTTTAACCAATGTTCAGTAAGACAAACAATATCAATATAACTACAGTTCATGAACAACTCCAATTCTAATTGTTTATTTATCACACCCTGTATATTTTGATGAACAATTTTAAGGTTATTATTATTGATTAGATTATGAAAATTAAAATTTATTGGGTGTGATATTAATGTTTCTAGGTTCACATCTCTGCTAGAGTTCAACTCTATTGTCTCAATGTCCCTTGATAATGGGTACATGTCTAATTCATTATTCAAAATAGTGCTAGAGGTTGACTCTATTGTCTCAAATTGCAATTTAAATAACTTGGAACAAATTCCAAGCTCTGCTCATTACCACTAAGTGTATTACTTAACTGCTCAATAGAAGCAGCATAGTTAGCCAAACACTTGGCTGACTTATATATATAGTATGATAGCGATTCTGCTACCTGTCTTTTTAAAAAATTACAAAGATAATAGTTATCTTTGGTCGTAAAATAATTTTGACTAATGAGTGCATTAGAGTCAATAAATTCAAATTTTTCATTATACAATGTCATAGTTTGTAATGTCATATTACATCTATATCTAATTCTGTTTTCGGTCTGTGACAGGCCATTGCCATAAGGAAAGGCAAACAAAACTATTTTGTTTACATTTAATGAGGCCAGATTTTCAAAATATTTCTTTATCTTTACACTGTTTGCATTTCCCCTTCTCCCAATCAAAATAACAATATTTGTGGATGGACTGTAATTACCACTTATATATATATATAGGGTTAGACTTAGCCGATAGGGTTATACTTAGGGTTGGACTTAGCCGATTTTTGGCTGCCGGCGCACGACAACGGTGTCGTCGACTATAGGTGTGAGACCCTAAAATTTATGTCATCGGTGGGGACAATTTACACAACTTTTAACTTAGAAAAATTTTGATGCAGGACTGGCCGTGATTTTTCTGTCTTTTGGACTTAGAAAAATTTGGTAGGTGTGTGATTAAATTTTTCTAAGTGTTTTGGACATAGACGATTTTTGTTGGTAGTTGGGACTTAGAAAAATCATGATAAGTTTGAACTTCAAATCGGTGCACTACCGGTGACCGACATGGCGGACGAGGAGGCTGAGCGCCTCCACCTGGCCCTTATTTCGGAGCGGATGGAACAGGCAGAGGAGAAGATGCGCGCGCTCACCGAGCTGCGCATGGAGGTAACCGGGGGCTTTACTCCGCCGGAGTGGTTTAGCACGCCGGCAGCAGCACTGCTGCAGACTGAACCCGCGACCGCTCCGGCACAAACGCCACTTCTAGCCACCAAGAGGCTACTGGCGTCACCAGAGGAATTGCAGGAGTCTGTGCGCCGAAAAGTGGCTAGTAGGAAAGGTGGACGCGCCGGCGTGCCCCCAGTCGGAGGCCTCCACCGGCGCCCCCACAGACCCCGCCCCTACCGTGGAGGAGCAGCGGGCCGTTGAAGCGGTGGTCCACCACTGATGGTGGTCCGTCAGCGATCTGGCGGGGCTCGCCACGGCGTCGACCCGCGGTATCATGGAGGCGGTCCGTTCGAAAACATCTAAATTGAATAAGGACGAGATCGCGGCAATCGGTGCACTAACGTAGAGGTTGGGTGCGGTAGTCACTCACCTCACAGTGAGGCTGGCGGTGGCGGAGGCGCAGAACAAGGCGCAATCGGAGGTTGATGGACCCTCAGTGGCGAGCGCTCGGGCCCCGGTGCAGCGATCGTTTATCAACGCGCTGCGCCTGGGCCGCAGCCAGGATCCGGTGCCCATCCCGCGCCCCCCGGGACCAGCGGTTGTTGTGTACCCTGCCGAGGACCAGGTGGGGAACCTGAAGACGTCCGAGGAAAATAAAGCGGCCTTGCGCACCGCCGTCAACCCGGCGCAGCTGGGAGGGCAGGTGGCGGGCCTTCGGAGGACAGGTAACGCGGGGGTGGTCATCCGGACCACCTCCGAGGAGGCAGCTAAGGCGTTGCGTAGTACGGTGCCTCCGACACTGCGGACGGCGGAGCCGGCGGAGCGGCGCCCACTCATTGCCCTTACGGACATAGACCAGCGGGCCACAACGGAGTCAGTAATTGCCGATGTGGTAGATCAAAACCTGCGCGAGGACCAGGCTTGGACCCAGGAGCGTGTGACCAAGGAGTTGCACGTCCGTTTTAAGCGCAATCGGAGGAACGGCCGTTGCATGTGGGTGTGTGAGGTCACAGGCGAACTGCGCGCCGCCTTGGTTGCACGGGGCAGACTCTACGTGGGCTGGGATGTTGTGGAAGTGACCGAACACGTCAGCGTCACCTGCTGCCACTGGTGCCAATTGTACGGGCACCCGGAAAAGTACTGCCGGGCCCGTAATATGGTGTGCGGAAACTGTGGCGGTGAGGGGCACAAGGCCCAAGAGTGCCAGTCCGCGAGTTCGGCATGCGCGACCTGCAAGAGATTCGGCAGGTCGGGGCAAGCGGCTACAAAACAGCCTCGCAGGATTGCCCCGCCAGACGCCACGCGGAAATGAGGTCAGTCAGTGACACCCAATATAGGTATTAAGGTAGGCCAGCTTAACCTGCAGGGCTTGGCGGCGGCGACGGCTGAGCTGCCAGCCATAGCCAGGGACTGGGGCCTTGACTTCATACGCAGGAGTTCTACAGGGCAACCATTTCGTCCGCTGCCCATTTGCCACAGCTGTTTCTGCCGGAGGGCGAGCCTGCAAAGGCGGGGATATACGTCCACTCGAACGTGGCGTCTGTCGCGGTGCTGCACCACCTGTCCAACTGTCATTGTTTGGTGTGCCACGCGGTCCATCAGGACACGGACCTATACATGGTTAGCGCGTACTTCCAGTACTCTGAGGACATCTCAACGCACCTCCTGCGGGGGAGACACGTCCTTGTGGGGATGGACACAAACGCTCACTCGCCAATGTGGCACTGCGCACCGCGACAGTACGAGGGTAGAGGTCGCGAGGTGACCCGACGTCGCGAGCTCATGGAGGACTTCCTGTTGGCGCATGATTTGGACATTCACAACATGGTAAACCAGCCGGCCACCTTTGCAACCGCCAACGGGGAGTCCAACATCGACGTCACCGCGACGACCAGGGGCGTCAGCGTCCATGGCTGGCTGGGTCGTCCACGAGGACGCCAGCTGCAGTGATCACCGCCTAATCGCGTTCGGGTTGAGCGGCTGCGGCAGGAGGAGTGGGAGCGCGGCGAGCGTCGACTTCTGCGTCCCGTCGGAGGGGCCAAAAAGGTTTCGGGAGCGCGGTGTGGACTGAGACCTATTCCAGGCCGTGATCCACGAACGTGTGGGTACGATTGACTGGGATGGATTGATTGGATGGGATGCGTCAACGGTATGCAAGGAGTTCACGCGAATCATCGCGTGGACCGCGAGCGAATGCCTGGGCAAGTGTGGCGATGGTAAGAAAGCGAGAGGGTACGAGTGGTGGTCTCCAGCTCTGGAAGCCACGCGTAAGAGACATAACAGGCTGAGGAAAGCATGGCAATCGGCGCGCAAGAGTGGAGGAGCGCTGGAAGAAAGAGCGAGGTATGCATTCCACAAGTACCACAGCAACTACAGGGAACTGATGGAGAGGGCGCAGCTCGAGTTCTTCCGCAGGCTGGCCGAGTCGGGCAATGCGGACTCCTGGGGCCTTGCATACAGAACCGCGAGTGGAAGGTTCCGGCCTCCATCTAACGTTATAAACGGGGCCAAGTTTGCGGAGGGCTTCGCGGGGGATGTGGGGGCCGCCATGCGCGATCTTGTGGGTGCGCTGTGCCCCGACGATGACCTGTCGCGGGACAGCGCATACCACAGGCAGATCCGGCTGGCGGCGGCCTGCACCCCGTTGGGCCGGGATGCGCCCCCTACGTCGGCGGAGGATCTGTGTGCGATAATTCGGGGGCTGCCAAATACGGCGCCAGAGTTGGACGGGATCTCGGCGCGCATTGTCGGGCATGTGTGGCGGGCAGCTAGTGCTGAGCTGTTCAGCACATGTTCGGCAAGTGCATCGAGGACGGTGTCTTCCCGGTTGCGTGGAAGGGCGGTCGGCTCATTATCTTGCCTAAGGGCAGCGACAGGCCGCTGACCGATCCCAAAGCGTACCGGCCTATCACCCTGCTGCCTGTTCTGGGCAATGTCTTGGAGCGAACGCTTTTACAGAGCGCACCTGCTATCGCGGACAGCATTGCGTCGTGCCAGCACGGCTTCTCTCGGGGTCGTTCCACCCTGACAGCGCTGAGGGCCATCACCGGGACGGTCCATGATAGTCGACAGAAGTACGTTCAGGCCATCTGTTTAGACATCCCTGGGGCCTTTGACAACGCATGGTGGCCTATGATTCTGCTCAAGGTCAAGGGGGCGGGATGCCCACCGAATATCTATAGGATGCTGGCCTCCTATTTTACAAACTGCCGGGTGGGCCTTTTCGTTGAGAGCGGGGTCGTGTGGAAGTCCTCGACCATGGAGTGCCCGCAGGGTTCCGTAGTGGGACCTTCACTATGGAACCTTCTGATGGATGATCTGCTTCGGTTGCCATACCCTGAGGGCGTACGGGTGGTGCGTACGCCGATGATGTGACGGTCCTCATTCGTATGCGGTGGGCTTATACGTGCCCACCGTCACGTACGCGGCGGGATGTTGGTGGAGGCGAGCAGACCCATGCGGTCAGGAATGCGTTGCTGGGGTCTCAGAGAATTGCGCTTATCCTGCTCACGAAGGCATACCGGTCGATTAGCACTGCGGCCCTCCCGGTGCTGGCGGGTGCGCTGCCGACCTCGAGGTGATCCGTGCGGGTAGGATCAATGATATCCGGCACCTCCCAAGACAGGCGTTCAGGACGGGTAGGAGAAGGATAACGGGGGAAGTCATTGCCACCTCGTAACTGCGATGGGAAGCGAAGTGAAGGGACTTATTCAGGTTCTTTCCTGAGGTGGAAGGGCGGCTTAGGATAACCTGGGTGGAACTCGATTATCAGATCTCGCAGATCCTCACAGGGCATGGAAGCTTCGGGAAGAGACTGTATGGCATGAAGTTGTGCGAGGATAGGGTGTGCTACTGCGGAAAAGATGAGGAAAGCCTGGACCACATCCTGTGGCAGTGGCCCATGTACAAGGAGCTGAGGTGCAAGATGATGGACGGGGTCACGAGCTCCGATGAGGGCCCTGTTTACTACGCTGATCTCGTCTCCTCGGAGGCCAACTTCCTGCGATTAAAAGAGTTTGCTCACGAGTGGCACAAGAGAACGTATGCCAAAGGTCCAAAAGAATCCAGAACATTTTTATTTTTCTTTCAGTCCTAGGACACTTTTATGCTGTCCGCCCTACGGGCTGTCGCTGGAGTGCCGTCCCACAAAGGAGAGAGGGCACACAGGGACAAAATGTGCGGCTGCGGTGATATAACAGTGCAGCGTCCATACGGGGGGCTGGACATGTCCGCAGCCGTCTTCTGACGCTTTGGCCCATATGACTATAAGTCGGTGGAGCCATGGGTGGTTGGTGGGATTTGGTCTCTGGACAGGCTCGGCCGCGAGGCGGCATTCGCTTTCAAGAAGGACCGGCGAGGAGGCCGTAGTACGACCCTCGCGTACAAGGTCTCGCCGCCGCTCCGAGAGAAACTCTTCGGCCTGGGCAGGGTCTACGTCGGTTTCATCCGGGTGACATGCTGCTTCAGTGGGGGTGGACAGTAACGCTCACTCGCCACTGTGGCACTGCGAGAGGAAGCAGTACGTGAGGAGGGGATCGGACACTGAGTACAGGAGGACCCAAATGGAGGACCTTATACTCGGTAGGGGACTCCCCCACCAGTCCAATATGGACCTCACGTTGTCGAACAGGGGCCTAGCAGTGTCACAGTGGACGGTGCATGAGGGGGCCAGCGTTAGTGACCACCAGCTGATCACATACAAGGTCACCATGGATGCATGGGTGCCGCAAGGACAGTAAGTCAGGCTGGGCGGCAGGCCATTACGAGCGTTTTCGCAATGTGCACCACCACATGATTTATAGGCTTCAAACCTGGAAGCCGGCACATGTAATCTGCTCCCAGTACTCGGACTTGGTCACTGGGGCTAACGAGGACTGCCTTGGGAGACGTGCTATGAGGGAGACCAGGTGCTTTAAGTGATGGACTCCGGAGCTGGAGAACTGGCGTTATGTGTACCGTGCCTGGCAGCGAGCGCGAAGAATGCGGGACGCTATGGAGGCGGACAAGCTCAAGGCGCTTCGGGCGACGGGAGCCACCTACAAGGCTGCCATGAGGGAGACGGAAATGGCATTTTTATGGGGCATTGCGGAGTCAGGGAACGATGACCCCTGGGGGCTCGCGTACAGAGCCGCGTCAGGCAGAGTGCGCCCCCCGCAAATGTCATCCAGGCCATAAGGCTTCCTGATGGCAGCCACTCCATGACGGCACAATACACCGTGGAAGGCCTAATCGGCATCCTGTGTCCGGATGACGACCTTGATGGGGACACTGAATACCACCGGCAAGTCAAGGCTGTGGCTGCGTGCTTCCCGTCTGGCCGGGATTCTGATCCACCCAGTGGGGCGGCACTTGAGCGGATCATCAAGTGCCTACCCAACACGGCCCCGGGATTGGACGGCCTGACGGCTCGGATTATCAAGCACGCGTGGAGGGCAAGTGGAGCAGAAATGCTCCTCATGTACTCCGCATGTATACGAGAGGGGGTTTTTCCGGACATCTGGAAGGTGGGTAAGCTCATCGTCCTGCCAAAGGGCAACGATCGGCCGCTGACGGATCCGAAGGCCTAAGGTCAATCACCCTTCTCCCCATTCTGGGGAAGATTCTGGAGGGGCTCATAATAACGTGCGCGCCCTGCCTCCACCGGGGAATTTCGAACGGCCACCACGGTTTCTCGAGGGGCAGGTCGACGGTCACGGCGCTGAACGCGATCCTGGACCGGGTGGCGTGCTCCTCGGAGAAATCATCATCATCATCATCATTTCAGCCGAAAGACGTCCACTGCTGGACATAGGCCTCCCCCAAGGTTCTCCACGACGACCGGTTCTGCGTCTCCCGCATCCAGCGGTTTCCCGCGACCTTCACCAGGTCGTCGGTCCACTTTGTGGGGGGCCTACCCACGCTACGTCTTCCGGTGCGTGGTCGCCACTCGAGAACCCGTCGGCCCCATCGGGCATCGGTCCTACGGGCAATGTGTCCAGCCCACTGCCACTTTAGTATTGCAATTCTTCGGGCTATGTCGGTTACTCTCGTTCTTCTGCGGATCTCCTCATTCCTGATTCGATCGCGCAGTGAAACCCCAAGCATAGCCCTCTCCATTGCCCTTTGAGTGACTTTGAGCCTTCTCATAAGGCCCATTGTTAGCGACCACGTCTCAATTCCATATGTCATCACTGGCAACACACACTGGTCGAAGACTTTTGTCTTGAGACACTGCGGTATTTCGGACGAGAAGATTCTTCGTATCTTCCCTAAAGCAGCCCAGCCGAGTTGGATTCGACGATTGACCTCTTTCTCGAAGTTGGACCTTCCTAACTGGATAGTTTGTCCCAGGTACACGTAACTGTCAACAACTTCGAGAACAGAGTCTCCAATCTTTATAGGAGTCGGTACAACATGGGCATTACACATGACTTTCGTCTTGCCCATGTTCATTTTAAGACCGACTCGCTCGGAGGCTCTGCTGAGGTCTTCGAGCATTGTACTCAGGTCCTCCGCGGTCTCGGCCATGACTACGATATCATCAGCAAACCGAAGGTGTGTCATGTACTCGCCATTAATGTTGATTCCCAGTCCTTTCCAGTCATTACCATCATCATCATCACCTTGAAGACATCCTCCAATGCAGCGGTGAACAATTTCGGGGAGATAACATCTCCCTGTCTGACACCACGCTGGAGAGGTATTGGTTTCGAGGTCTGGTCCTGTATTCGGACTGACATGGTGGCGTTTTCGTACAAACCCTTCAGCGCTTCAATATACCGATAGTCTACTTGGCACCGCTGGAGAGACTGCAGTACAGCTCAGATCTCGATCGAATCAAAGGCTTTTTCGTAGTCCACAAACGCCGCTGCCCCCAGGGCTCGGTACTCTGGCCAACATGGTGGAACCTCCTGCTAGACGACATCCTGAGGCTGGCATGGCCGGGCGGAGTTTCGGCAGTAGCATATGCGGACGACATCACGGTCGTGATCCAGGCGGCGAGACGGGCGGCGATTGAGCGTAAAGCCCAGTTGTCGCTCGAGGCGGTGTCCGCTTGGGGGTGGCGGAACCGTCTCAAATTCTCGGCCGAAAAATCCCAAACCATCACATTAAAGGGTAAATTTAAACGCCCCCCTAAGGTACGAATGGGCGGCGCCTCGATCGAGAGCGTGGGACAGGTCAAGTTGCTGGGCGTTGTTATCGATGAAGCGGGCTCCTACTTGCCGCATGCTAGTTTGGCCGGCCAACGGGCTGTGAACGCCTTCGGGAAGATGTCGAGGGTCTTGGCGTCTTCCTGGGGCATAAGGTATGGAGCCCTTTTAAAGTCCTATTTTACCTATATAACCTATATGGTGGCGGAAGTTTAATTGTTATGCAGTTAATGCCCGGCACCGGCAGACCTGGAGGTCTACCGTGCAGGACGAATCGCGCAGAAGCGTTCGGGAGTTTTTAGTATGGAGCGCAGGGCGGCCATCAAGAGGGTGAGAGTGGAGGTCGTTGCCTAGTGGCAGGAGCGGTGAGCTACTTTCAGGGACGGAAGGGTACTCCTTCTTTCCGGACGTGGCTCGGCGTCTGGCGCTGGGGTGGGTGGAACCGGACTATATCACATCGCAGATTCCAACGGGGCATGGGAGTTTCAGAAGCCGGCTACACGCAATGGCGCTGTCCGACAGTGCCTGTTGCTGCTATGGGCTAGGGGAAACTCGGGGCCATGTCCTGTGGGACATGTTGACAAACTGGTGTAGGCGCGAGAGTGGTTCGGTTTACCACCAAGACCTAGTAGCAGATGCGGAGGGCTTCCGGAGACTCCGGCCATTCGCCCACAAATGGCACAGTAAAAGGAAGGAGTTAGAGCAGTCGAGTTTGGAAAGTTGGAAAGTCGACTTTATTATAGTACCTGTACCTGCTGGGTACATGAATACGCCCATTATCATAGGGACTGACGTACTCAATCGCGACGGTGTTACATTTATTCGTACAAAACACAGATAGTACTTATGTCATACGCCATTCAACTAGAAACGTTGGCAGTCGTCAAAGCACTGCAACATTTCCGCCATTATTTAATTTGTAATTGTAACAGATTGCAATGCTTTGAAGACCACCGAACGTAAGAAGGACCTTCTTCCACGGGTTGCACGCTGGTGGGTTTATTTGCTAGATTTTAATTTTAGCATCAAATATCGAAAGGGTGTGATGATGGGTCAAGTCAATAACATCGATAGGCCACTAAATTGGACGCAAATGGCTCAGTCGGCTGACTATGAGACAGTCGATCTTATTCAAAAATTAAGAGATGGTCATTTGGACACCAATAGAAATGTGTGTATTCCTATTGGTGTCCAAATGACCATCTCTTAATTTACGAACGAAACGAACGAACGAATAACGAAATGCTCTATTATCGATAATCACCTGTTGGTGAGGAATCGCGCTAACTTTGTTATATCCCTAAAGGATATAGACTCAGTTTATTACGCGTTTTTCATGATGAGCACGAGCTCATCATGAAACACGCGTTGCACGTAATGCGCGTAGTTTTTGGTTCCCTGGCCTAAAACAATTTGTTCAAAAGTATATCTCGCATTGCCTTACTTGTATTTCCAAAACGCACGTTCCGAGAGCCCCACGTCAGCTCATTAATTACATCATGGGAAGAATCTGACATCCCGTTTGACACGATTCACATGGAAGCTTTAGGCCTCTTGCCTGAATCCAACGGATATAAATTTGTACTTGTCCTAGCTGATTGATTTACAAAATTTTGTTTACTTTATCCTATGTATAGACAAGATACGAACAAATTGAGGCGAGTTTTTAACTGCGCCATATCTTTATTTGGGAAACCTAGACTGATAGTTTGTGACCGTGGTCGCATGTTTAAAGAGGGAGCTTTTACTAATTGGATATCCCAAATGGGTGGTGAAATTCACTACATAACGCCCGAAATGCACCATTCCAATGGGCAAACCGAGAGTATGTACAATGTCGAGAGTAGTAATAAAACTACAACTTCGTCTGATAGCCTATGCAAAATTCAATTAGTTTTGAATATTACAAAACAGAAAATCACACAACACTCAGCTTTGTATTTGTTAATCGGGACAAATGCGACCACTCCTGTGATTCGTGCACTGGTCCGTGACGTTGCCATCCAAAACTCCAGTCCAAATCGTGAAGCTTTTAGGGAACTATGCAGGAGTCCCCCAAAGCATCTCTTGACAAAAATAAAAACAGTTAAGATTGTCGGGTAAACCGTCAGAGACACCCGCCGAAAGTAACTAAGTATTCTCAATCTACGGGCAAGCTTGACCCTGGTATGAGGGGTCCATACCGGGTAACAAAAGTGTTGCCAGGTAATCATTACGAGCTGAAACTGATGAGTGGGGCAAGAGACAAGACAACACAAGCAGCAGCCCAATACATGGTGCCCTGGAAAGGCGAATGGTGTCCTGAGAGCTGTGCCGCATTTTTTGAGTGTAAGTCTCAGTTGAACCCTTTTTTTTGTTTAATGTTACAGTAGCGCGACGTATGAAGTACGCGTGCGAGTGGCTGTGTGACGCGTGTTCGCGTTACCGGTGGGAAATGGCAGCTGGTGTAGCACAGCTGGTGTGCGCTCTAACAGCTGTCGTCCTGATTCCTGAGTGCCTGGTTTGGGCAGATGTGTGCCCAGTGTGGATCTCGGGTGTTGTCCCGGGTTACGCATACTGGGTCATCCTGGAAGTCGTGTTCTTTGAACGCGCATCGGTTGCTCTCCCGGGTTACGTGTACTATGTATGCGTATCAGGCGTTGTCCTGGCAAGCTGAGTTTTGGGTACACGTTTTCACGTGGAGAACTTGTACAAGTTCAAGTATGAGCATGAAAGAGACGTGTCTGAAGAAGTATGCATACTTTTAAAGTGAAGTGTCTTTATCATATTTGAGTGTAATTTTGCACGAGGCCCTTGAATGTGCGAAGACTGAAAGAATAGGAAATCTCAAATGTCATGATTATTTAATTCATGTTGACTTTGTTTCATGCAGATTGCGATGACGACAACCCCGACGATGCTGGTAAGCCTCCAGATACTCCTGCTGAACCCTCTGGCACTGTGTGCGCCCATCAGTTGCCCAGACGAAGTTGGCGAGCAGACGCTCGACGTGCTTCAGATGAAGATATTGCTGATGCTGATGCAGCCGAGGACGGTGCACGGTCAGGAGAGGCCGTGTTAGCAGAAAAAAGTTTGGAAGACTTGTAGCAACTCGCACCTACTCTATCTATTCCTACGTCTACTATATCTACGCCCGTCTATTATAAATACACGGCTGTCTGATTGACAGGTCCTTTTTGATCCTGAGCTCTTGGACGGTAAGGTGGTTAAATTGGTGGTCGGTGCGACTTGCAGTAGGTCTTGGTATTGTTGGTGTTTCTCTGTAAATTGTGTAAATCGATGGGTGTTTGCTTTTAAGTGATTTTTTATTAAATTGCGAATTATTGTTTAAAAATAAGTTAATTTAAATTAAAGATTTAGGTTATCCTGTCATAGTTTTTTTTTTGTTTTATGTAGGTATTTTCCCTTCTGATATCTAAAAAAATAATTTGAACTTTAAATAATTCAAGGTTATCAAAGAGACATAATCAAAACAGCGTTATCAAAAACGTATCATAATAATAAAAATGTTTTCTAACAATGTAAATATAAAAATACTAAATTAACAAGTGTTGTCCCCGTGTGGTACCGGGCTTAGAATAGTACCAACTCATATCCTCCCGTGGGTGTCGTAAGAGGCGACTAAGGGAACTCACCAGGGAAGCGGGCAGCAGCGCTTCTTCTGTGTAATATCAAATCACTGCGATCCCCAACCCGCCTGCCAAGCGTGGGGATTATGGCAAACCCCCCCCCCCCCCCCAAATGAAGCACACGACAAAGCCCAGGCCCCTAGTCCCCGGCAGCTCCGCTATTCCAGTCTACGGTAGCGGACTCGGTTACGGCGGAGCAAGGGGTGCTAAGAATCTCCGGCAGAGATCCGGCTACCATCACCAACGACGACCTTTGGCCCTGGCAACATATAACACGCGCACACTACGGACCGATGAGAGGATTGTCGAACTGGAGGAAGAACTGAGCCGGTTGCGCTGGGACATCGTGGGGTTATCTGAGGTCCGAAGACAGGGAGAGGACTCGATAATCCTGAAGTCTGGCAACCTGCTCTATTTCCGGGAAGGCGACCAGCTGTCCCAGGGTTGCGTCGGGTTTATTGTCCACAAGTCCCTCGTGAACAACGTTGTTAAAGTCGGGAGCTTTTCGACTCGGGTGGCGTACCTTGTACTTAGAATAACCAAACGATATTCGTTAAAGGTTATACAGGTTTACGCTCCGACGTCTAAACACTCCGACGATGAGGTGGAGGCTATGTATGGGGACGTCAGTAGAGCCATGCATTCCTCCAAAACCCACTACACTGTTGTCATGGGGGACTTCAACGCAAAACTGGGCATGCGAGAGGCGGACGAGACGAAAGTGGGGCAATTTGGAGTTGGAAATCGGAATCCCCGAGGTCAGATGCTAATGGATTTCATGGAAAAGGAAGGACTCTTTGTGATGAATTCTTTTTTCTGGAAACCATTGCATCGCAAGTGGACCTGGATTAGCCCCGATGGTCAGACCAAAAATGAGATAGACTTCATAATGTCAACGAGAAGGCAAGTGTTCAATGATGTCTCCGTGATCCATCCGGTTAAAACCGGGAGTGACCACCGTATTGTTAGAGTCATCTTGAACCTCAACGTTAGGCTCGAACGCTCTCGACTTATGAAGTCTACGCTCCGTCCAGCGTCAACCCAACTCTAAAACCCCGAAAGCTTTGAGATCGAACTGCAAAATCGCTTCGAATGCCTCGGTGAATGCGTAGATGTGGACGATTATAACAACAGGTTTGTGGAAACTCTCCAAACGGTAGGGTTCAAGTTTTACAAAACCCTCCGTTCAAAAGGACAGAAGAAGATCTCCGGTCCCACCCGTCGGCTAATGGAAGAAAGACGGGAGGTGGTCTTAAAATCCCCTGATGACGCTTCGCGAATCAGATGCCTTAACAAACAAATCTCAAAGTCTCTGACTCGCGATATACGCCAATTTAATACAAATTGTATTAAAGAGGCTATCGAGCGGAACAAAGGCTCCAAACTGTTCGCACGAGATTTGTCTGTTGGACAGAGCCTACTTGCGAAGCTGAAGACTGGGGATGGTAGGATCGCCACTTCCAAGCCCGAGATTTTGGGTGAGATTGAGAAATTCTACGGAGAGTTATACACATCAACACACGCACCTGTTGTAAGCCTGGCTAATGATCCTAGAGCCAGACTAACCCGACACTACACCGACGATATCCCGGACGTCAGCCTGTACGAGATTAGTATGGCCCTGAAACAGCTCAAGAACGACAAGGCGGCTGGAGATGATGGAATTACGGCTGAGCTTCTGAAAGCGGGTGGCAAACCGGTTCTTAAAGCGCTTCAGAAGCTATTTAATTCCGTCATTATTAAAGGCGAAACGCCTAAGGCGTGGCACAGGAGCGTGGTGGTGTTGTTTTTCAAAAAAGGTGACAATACCCTCCTGAAAAACTACAGACCGATATCCCTCCTGAGCCATGTATATAAGCTGTTTTCTAGGGTCATCACGAATCGTCTCGCTCGCAGGTTCGACGACTTCCAGCCTCCCGAACAAGCAGGCTTCCGAAAAGGCTTTAGCACCATAGACCACATACATACGCTGCGGCAAGTTATACAGAAGTCCGAGGAGTATAACAAACCACTATGCTTGGCGTTTGTGGACTATGAGAAGGCCTTCGATTCGATCGAGACTTGGGCGGTGCTACAGTCTCCAGCGGTGCCAAATTGACCATCGATACATTGAGGTGATAAAGTGTTTGTACAAAAACGCCACCATGTCAGTCCGTCTCCAGGATCAGGATTTGATACCGATCCAACTCCAGCGTGGAGTGAGACAAGGAGATGTCATATCTCCTAAATTGTTCACTGCTGCGTTGGAAGATGTCTTCAAGCTCCTGGACTGGAGAGGACTTGGCATCAACGTCAATGGCGAGTACATCACTAATCTCCGTTTTGCAGATGATATCGTGGTCATGGCTGAGACCCTGGAAGACTTGGGCAAAATGCTCAATGACCTCAGCAGAGCTTCCCAACAAGTGGGTCTAAAGATGAACATGGATAAGACGAAGATCATGTCAAACTCTCATGTCGCACCCACTCCAATTCTAGTTCGCTGCTCTGCACTCGAAGTTGTTGACGAGTATATATACCTGGGACAAACGGTCCAACTAGGTAGGTCCAACTTCGAGAAAGAGGTGTCTCGTCGAATCCAGCTCGGCTGGGCAGCGTTCGGGAAGCTACGATACATCTTCTCGTCGTCCAAGATACCACAGTGTCTCAAGACTAAAGTCTTTGACCAGTGTGTTGCCAGTGATGACTTACGGAACTGAAACGTGGTCGCTCACAATGGGCCTCATACGAAGGCTCAGAGTCACGCAAAGGGCAATGGAAAGAGCTATGCACGGAGTTTCTCTGCGTGATCGAATCAGAAATGAGGAGATCCGCAGAAGAACCAAAGTCACCGACATAGCTCTGCAAGTCGCTAAACTTAAGTGGCAGTGGGCAGGGCACATTGCTCGTAGAACCGATGGCCGATGGGGCAGTAAGGGTCTGGAGGTGTGCGTTCGCGCAGCGGAATGTTGTTGAATTTAAAGATTTTAGATTATGCAGATATTTAGTGTATGACGTCGTATAATTGTGTATGGTAAAAAAAAAATTGTGCACGCAGCCATTGTGGAGAAATTCACCAAAAACTGATTCCGCTGGGCGAACGTTGTCCTGGCGGAACTTTTTTTAATCCATTGACTTTATAAAAAAGAGATGTGTCCAAAAATTAGTGTGTATTTGTGTGTAATTGTGTATGTATGAATAAAATTTGTGCATGCATAAACTTCGAAGATATTCAAGTTTCCGCTGCGCGAACGTTTGGTCATTAGCTAGTTTTCATATAAAGCGCTTACATAGAGAGCTGTAGATTTTTACATACTTTGTTTTGAATTTGTTTATATTTGTTTAAAAAACAGATTTAGAAAAAATCGTAAGGCTTAAAAGATAAAAATATAAACGTAAAATACGCTTATTTGGTCTTAGTTCTTAAAGTATGCACTTTGGGGTCTAGATTTTCAAGTTTATACAAATCTTGTAAGTGTCTGCAATATATTGCCAAGTATCAATGATGTTCCTTTAGTAATTAAAGAGTTATAGGACAATTTACCATGACAAAATCACTGTTTACAAAGCAGTCAAATATCACGACATTCTAAAGGAATTGCATGGTAAAATGTATGCCAATAATTAGTGTATTCATTCAACTATTCACATGCAAAATTTCATGTCATTAAATTCAGTAATTAAAGAAATACAATTATAATACTGACGAAGCATCGAAAACCTACATAAACCGACCAAGTTCGGATAGCTATGTTAAAGCGGCCGTGCAATATATTTAGGTAACATCCCAAAATTTACAGTATAATACCGGTATTGAATTGGTATAGGTGATAACACAATTGTTTCGATATAATATAAAGGTCATTTATTTTTGTACACCTATTTTTTTAAATGTATTTGACTATGACAAAGTAGGTACTATTTACATAGTTATTTTATTTAAGTATGCGCTTGAGACTTGAGATATAATCTAGTTATATTAATTTAGGCAAATAAAATTGATACAGCTAATTTCTATTGAAGATTTCACGCATCAGGATTCTTACTATAGACCCCCCAGGGATATTAAATAATTACCACAAGTAAGTACTACTGTTTAGGTAAATATTTATCATATTGTAGCTTTAACGCTCCGCTTATTAAAATCTTCAAAAACAAAGAACGAGCTTGGAGAAAATGGAAAAAACAGCAAAACCTTTCAGATTACGAAAGGTTCTCTGATTATCGTAAACAGTTCAAACAGCTGTCGGCTCAGCGTTACACTCAATACATGAAAGCGGTTGAAGATAGCATCCCGCTTAATGTCAGGCACTTTTGGTCGTACATCTCCAACCATAGGAAAGGTTCCAGTCTACCAGCAAACATGTACTACAAGGATAAATCTTCTAGTTGCCCTAGTGAGATATGTTCATTGTTTTCCACATTCTTCAACTCTGTGCACGAGCCTTCAACCTTCGACCCTAAGAGCTGGATACCTCCCGATATCCTTGATGAGAAGTCACCCTGTATTCCCTATATTTTTCTTGATAAATGTGATGTGCTTAAGTCATTGTTGTCCTTGGATTTAAATAAGGGGCCTGGTCCTGATGGTCTGCCACCAACATTTTTTAGGCACACAGCACAACAAATCTGTGTTCCGCTACATATCCTGTTCAACAAATGTTTAAATGAGGGGGTATTTCCCTGCATGTGGAAAAGAGCGTTTGTTACTCCAATCTATAAAAGTGGTGATAAAGCCAACGTGGAAAATTATCGCCCTATTTCAATTCTATCCACATTGTCGAAGCTTTTCGAGGGATTGGTGCACAGCAATTTGTTTCCACACCTTAGACATCACATTCTTCCCGAACAGCATGGCTTTGTTCAGTCGCGATCTACCACCACTAACTTAATGATTTTTACAAACTTTTTATTCCAAAATATGGACAAAGGCACGCAGGTTGATGCTGTCTATACTGATTTTCAGAAGGCTTTTGATAAGGTGGACCATAAATTGCTTTTAGACAAGATTGCCTTCAATGGCATTAGGGGAAATCTGCTCAGATGGTTTGTTTCGTACATTTTCCACAGAACACAGAAAGTTGTCATCAATGGACACGAGTCTGAATACGCAGTTGTGGAATCCGGGGTGCCCCAGGGTTCGGTCTTGGGTCCTTTATTGTTTATCTTGTTCATTAACGACATAAAGTCCTGTATAGTTAGCTCTAAATTCCTTATGTACGCTGATGACATCAAAATTTTTAAATCCTGCACAAGTATGCAGGACTGTGTCCTATTACAAGATGATCTATGTAGACTCTCGCAATATTGTCTTAGAAATAAACTTCACCTCAGTTTGCCAAAATGTCATTGTATTTCTTTTACCAAAAACAAAACAAGTATAATTTTTCCCTACACGCTGGGTGACATAAATTTAAACAGAACCGATTGCACACGTGATCTTGGAGTACTTCTTGATAGTAAGTTACATTTTGACATCCATATTGACAACATAATTAATAGAGCCTATCAAATGTATGGTTTTGTAATGCGATCTTGTAAAGAATTTAAAAAGACTTCCACTTTCCTCTTTCTATATAAAACGTTAGTCCGTTCTCAGTTAGAATACGCGGTGCCCATTTGGAGCCCATTTTACGGAAAGTATAAGCACAGACTAGAAATGGTACAAAAAAAATTTCTTCGCACCACACATTATAAGTGTTACCACACTAGGATTTCCTATGCGGATCTGATAAAACGGTACAAAATATTAAGCTTGGAGCACAGGCGTACACTGCTTATGGTTGTGATGCTGTTTGGCATATGCAACAACAGGTTTGATTGTTTGGAGCTTGCAAATGAAATATGTTATGTGGTACCTAGAATTGCAAGTAGGCGTGAAGTACGAGCAACCCGCTTGTTCTACACAGAGCAATGTAGAACAAATGCTGGGGAGAGGGCTCCTCTTCGCCGATTATTGGAAATTTATAATTCCTATTTTGCGAATCTAGATATTTTCGCTCTTAACCAGAGCGAGTTCAGAAAAATGGCTATTGATTTACTTTCTGGTAATCCTTAACTCTTACTGTTTCTTGCTGATGTTTGGTGTGATGTGATTGTGCCCATGGACCATATCTGGACGGGGCACGCTGTCTTGAATTTGTTTGTGTGATTTTTAGGGTTTAGTTTTATCATTAGTTTTGTCATTCGTTACTTTCTCACTGTCTCCTTCTGTATACGTCCGTTTCCTTATGTCTTATACAAACAATGTGATTCCGTGGACATTGGTGTGGGTTATATGTTTGTTTACTGTATTATACATTATATTATTACATATACTGTTGTAAGCCTGGCTAATGATCCTAGAGCCAGACTAACCCGACACTACACCGACGATATCCCGGACGTCAGCCTGTACGAGATTAGTATGGCCCTGAAACAGCTCAAGAACGACAAGGCGGCTGGAGATGATGGAATTACGGCTGAGCTTCTGAAAGCGGGTGGCAAACCGGTTCTTAAAGCGCTTCAGAAGCTATTTAATTCCGTCATTATTAAAGGCGAAACGCCTAAGGCGTGGCACAGGAGCGTGGTGGTGTTGTTTTTCAAAAAAGGTGACAATACCCTCCTGAAAAACTACAGACCGATATCCCTCCTGAGCCATGTATATAAGCTGTTTTCTAGGGTCATCACGAATCGTCTCGCTCGCAGGTTCGACGACTTCCAGCCTCCCGAACAAGCAGGCTTCCGAAAAGGCTTTAGCACCATAGACCACATACATACGCTGCGGCAAGTTATACAGAAGTCCGAGGAGTATAACAAACCACTATGCTTGGCGTTTGTGGACTATGAGAAGGCCTTCGATTCGATCGAGACTTGGGCGGTGCTACAGTCTCCAGCGGTGCCAAATTGACCATCGATACATTGAGGTGATAAAGTGTTTGTACAAAAACGCCACCATGTCAGTCCGTCTCCAGGATCAGGATTTGATACCGATCCAACTCCAGCGTGGAGTGAGACAAGGAGATGTCATATCTCCTAAATTGTTCACTGCTGCGTTGGAAGATGTCTTCAAGCTCCTGGACTGGAGAGGACTTGGCATCAACGTCAATGGCGAGTACATCACTAATCTCCGTTTTGCAGATGATATCGTGGTCATGGCTGAGACCCTGGAAGACTTGGGCAAAATGCTCAATGACCTCAGCAGAGCTTCCCAACAAGTGGGTCTAAAGATGAACATGGATAAGACGAAGATCATGTCAAACTCTCATGTCGCACCCACTCCAATTCTAGCTCGCTGCTCTGCACTCGAAGTTGTTGACGAGTATATATACCTGGGACAAACGGTCCAACTAGGTAGGTCCAACTTCGAGAAAGAGGTGTCTCGTCGAATCCAGCTCGGCTGGGCAGCGTTCGGGAAGCTACGATACATCTTCTCGTCGTCCAAGATACCACAGTGTCTCAAGACTAAAGTCTTTGACCAGTGTGTTGCCAGTGATGACTTACGGAACTGAAACGTGGTCGCTCACAATGGGCCTCATACGAAGGCTCAGAGTCACGCAAAGGGCAATGGAAAGAGCTATGCACGGAGTTTCTCTGCGTGATCGAATCAGAAATGAGGAGATCCGCAGAAGAACCAAAGTCACCGACATAGCTCTGCAAGTCGCTAAACTTAAGTGGCAGTGGGCAGGGCACATTGCTCGTAGAACCGATGGCCGATGGGGCAGTAAGGGTCTGGAGGTGTGCGTTCGCGCAGCGGAATGTTGTTGAATTTAAAGATTTTAGATTATGCAGATATTTAGTGTATGACGTCGTATAATTGTGTATGGTAAAAAAAAAATTGTGCACGCAGCCATTGTGGAGAAATTCACCAAAAACTGATTCCGCTGGGCGAACGTTGTCCTGGCGGAACTTTTTTTAATCCATTGACTTTATAAAAAAGAGATGTGTCCAAAAATTAGTGTGTATTTGTGTGTAATTGTGTATGTATGAATAAAATTTGTGCATGCATAAACTTCGAAGATATTCAAGTTTCCGCTGCGCGAACGTTTGGTCATTAGCTAGTTTTCATATAAAGCGCTTACATAGAGAGCTGTAGATTTTTACATACTTTGTTTTGAATTTGTTTATATTTGTTTAAAAAACAGATTTAGAAAAAATCGTAAGGCTTAAAAGATAAAAATATAAACGTAAAATACGCTTATTTGGTCTTAGTTCTTAAAGTATGCACTTTGGGGTCTAGATTTTCAAGTTTATACAAATCTTGTAAGTGTCTGCAATATATTGCCAAGTATCAATGATGTTCCTTTAGTAATTAAAGAGTTATAGGACAATTTACCATGACAAAATCACTGTTTACAAAGCAGTCAAATATCACGACATTCTAAAGGAATTGCATGGTAAAATGTATGCCAATAATTAGTGTATTCATTCAACTATTCACATGCAAAATTTCATGTCATTAAATTCAGTAATTAAAGAAATACAATTATAATACTGACGAAGCATCGAAAACCTACATAAACCGACCAAGTTCGGATAGCTATGTTAAAGCGGCCGTGCAATATATTTAGGTAACATCCCAAAATTTACAGTATAATACCGGTATTGAATTGGTATAGGTGATAACACAATTGTTTCGATATAATATAAAGGTCATTTATTTTTGTACACCTATTTTTTTAAATGTATTTGACTATGACAAAGTAGGTACTATTTACATAGTTATTTTATTTAAGTATGCGCTTGAGACTTGAGATATAATCTAGTTATATTAATTTAGGCAAATAAAATTGATACAGCTAATTTCTATTGAAGATTTCACGCATCAGGATTCTTACTATAGACCCCCCAGGGATATTAAATAATTACCACAAGTAAGTACTACTGTTTAGGTAAATATTTATCATATTGTAGCTTTAACGCTCCGCTTATTAAAATCTTCAAAAACAAAGAACGAGCTTGGAGAAAATGGAAAAAACAGCAAAACCTTTCAGATTACGAAAGGTTCTCTGATTATCGTAAACAGTTCAAACAGCTGTCGGCTCAGCGTTACACTCAATACATGAAAGCGGTTGAAGATAGCATCCCGCTTAATGTCAGGCACTTTTGGTCGTACATCTCCAACCATAGGAAAGGTTCCAGTCTACCAGCAAACATGTACTACAAGGATAAATCTTCTAGTTGCCCTAGTGAGATATGTTCATTGTTTTCCACATTCTTCAACTCTGTGCACGAGCCTTCAACCTTCGACCCTAAGAGCTGGATACCTCCCGATATCCTTGATGAGAAGTCACCCTGTATTCCCTATATTTTTCTTGATAAATGTGATGTGCTTAAGTCATTGTTGTCCTTGGATTTAAATAAGGGGCCTGGTCCTGATGGTCTGCCACCAACATTTTTTAGGCACACAGCACAACAAATCTGTGTTCCGCTACATATCCTGTTCAACAAATGTTTAAATGAGGGGGTATTTCCCTGCATGTGGAAAAGAGCGTTTGTTACTCCAATCTATAAAAGTGGTGATAAAGCCAACGTGGAAAATTATCGCCCTATTTCAATTCTATCCACATTGTCGAAGCTTTTCGAGGGATTGGTGCACAGCAATTTGTTTCCACACCTTAGACATCACATTCTTCCCGAACAGCATGGCTTTGTTCAGTCGCGATCTACCACCACTAACTTAATGATTTTTACAAACTTTTTATTCCAAAATATGGACAAAGGCACGCAGGTTGATGCTGTCTATACTGATTTTCAGAAGGCTTTTGATAAGGTGGACCATAAATTGCTTTTAGACAAGATTGCCTTCAATGGCATTAGGGGAAATCTGCTCAGATGGTTTGTTTCGTACATTTTCCACAGAACACAGAAAGTTGTCATCAATGGACACGAGTCTGAATACGCAGTTGTGGAATCCGGGGTGCCCCAGGGTTCGGTCTTGGGTCCTTTATTGTTTATCTTGTTCATTAACGACATAAAGTCCTGTATAGTTAGCTCTAAATTCCTTATGTACGCTGATGACATCAAAATTTTTAAATCCTGCACAAGTATGCAGGACTGTGTCCTATTACAAGATGATCTATGTAGACTCTCGCAATATTGTCTTAGAAATAAACTTCACCTCAGTTTGCCAAAATGTCATTGTATTTCTTTTACCAAAAACAAAACAAGTATAATTTTTCCCTACACGCTGGGTGACATAAATTTAAACAGAACCGCTTGCACACGTGATCTTGGAGTACTTCTTGATAGTAAGTTACATTTTGACATCCATATTGACAACATAATTAATAGAGCCTATCAAATGTATGGTTTTGTAATGCGATCTTGTAAAGAATTTAAAAAGACTTCCACTTTCCTCTTTCTATATAAAACGTTAGTCCGTTCTCAGTTAGAATACGCGGTGCCCATTTGGAGCCCATTTTACGGAAAGTATAAGCACAGACTAGAAATGGTACAAAAAAAATTTCTTCGCACCACACATTATAAGTGTTACCACACTAGGATTTCCTATGCGGATCTGATAAAACGGTACAAAATATTAAGCTTGGAGCACAGGCGTACACTGCTTATGGTTGTGATGCTGTTTGGCATATGCAACAACAGGTTTGATTGTTTGGAGCTTGCAAATGAAATATGTTATGTGGTACCTAGAATTGCAAGTAGGCGTGAAGTACGAGCAACCCGCTTGTTCTACACAGAGCAATGTAGAACAAATGCTGGGGAGAGGGCTCCTCTTCGCCGATTATTGGAAATTTATAATTCCTATTTTGCGAATCTAGATATTTTCGCTCTTAACCAGAGCGAGTTCAGAAAAATGGCTATTGATTTACTTTCTGGTAATCCTTAACTCTTACTGTTTCTTGCTGATGTTTGGTGTGATGTGATTGTGCCCATGGACCATATCTGGACGGGGCACGCTGTCTTGAATTTGTTTGTGTGATTTTTAGGGTTTAGTTTTATCATTAGTTTTGTCATTCGTTACTTTCTCACTGTCTCCTTCTGTATACGTCCGTTTCCTTATGTCTTATACAAACAATGTGATTCCGTGGACATTGGTGTGGGTTATATGTTTGTTTACTGTATTATACATTATATTATTACATATACTGTTGTAAGCCTGGCTAATGATCCTAGAGCCAGACTAACCCGACACTACACCGACGATATCCCGGACGTCAGCCTGTACGAGATTAGTATGGCCCTGAAACAGCTCAAGAACGACAAGGCGGCTGGAGATGATGGAATTACGGCTGAGCTTCTGAAAGCGGGTGGCAAACCGGTTCTTAAAGCGCTTCAGAAGCTATTTAATTCCGTCATTATTAAAGGCGAAACGCCTAAGGCGTGGCACAGGAGCGTGGTGGTGTTGTTTTTCAAAAAAGGTGACAATACCCTCCTGAAAAACTACAGACCGATATCCCTCCTGAGCCATGTATATAAGCTGTTTTCTAGGGTCATCACGAATCGTCTCGCTCGCAGGTTCGACGACTTCCAGCCTCCCGAACAAGCAGGCTTCCGAAAAGGCTTTAGCACCATAGACCACATACATACGCTGCGGCAAGTTATACAGAAGTCCGAGGAGTATAACAAACCACTATGCTTGGCGTTTGTGGACTATGAGAAGGCCTTCGATTCGATCGAGACTTGGGCGGTGCTACAGTCTCCAGCGGTGCCAAATTGACCATCGATACATTGAGGTGATAAAGTGTTTGTACAAAAACGCCACCATGTCAGTCCGTCTCCAGGATCAGGATTTGATACCGATCCAACTCCAGCGTGGAGTGAGACAAGGAGATGTCATATCTCCTAAATTGTTCACTGCTGCGTTGGAAGATGTCTTCAAGCTCCTGGACTGGAGAGGACTTGGCATCAACGTCAATGGCGAGTACATCACTAATCTCCGTTTTGCAGATGATATCGTGGTCATGGCTGAGACCCTGGAAGACTTGGGCAAAATGCTCAATGACCTCAGCAGAGCTTCCCAACAAGTGGGTCTAAAGATGAACATGGATAAGACGAAGATCATGTCAAACTCTCATGTCGCACCCACTCCAATTCTAGTTCGCTGCTCTGCACTCGAAGTTGTTGACGAGTATATATACCTGGGACAAACGGTCCAACTAGGTAGGTCCAACTTCGAGAAAGAGGTGTCTCGTCGAATCCAGCTCGGCTGGGCAGCGTTCGGGAAGCTACGATACATCTTCTCGTCGTCCAAGATACCACAGTGTCTCAAGACTAAAGTCTTTGACCAGTGTGTTGCCAGTGATGACTTACGGAACTGAAACGTGGTCGCTCACAATGGGCCTCATACGAAGGCTCAGAGTCACGCAAAGGGCAATGGAAAGAGCTATGCACGGAGTTTCTCTGCGTGATCGAATCAGAAATGAGGAGATCCGCAGAAGAACCAAAGTCACCGACATAGCTCTGCAAGTCGCTAAACTTAAGTGGCAGTGGGCAGGGCACATTGCTCGTAGAACCGATGGCCGATGGGGCAGTAAGGGTCTGGAGGTGTGCGTTCGCGCAGCGGAATGTTGTTGAATTTAAAGATTTTAGATTATGCAGATATTTAGTGTATGACGTCGTATAATTGTGTATGGTAAAAAAAAAATTGTGCACGCAGCCATTGTGGAGAAATTCACCAAAAACTGATTCCGCTGGGCGAACGTTGTCCTGGCGGAACTTTTTTTAATCCATTGACTTTATAAAAAAGAGATGTGTCCAAAAATTAGTGTGTATTTGTGTGTAATTGTGTATGTATGAATAAAATTTGTGCATGCATAAACTTCGAAGATATTCAAGTTTCCGCTGCGCGAACGTTTGGTCATTAGCTAGTTTTCATATAAAGCGCTTACATAGAGAGCTGTAGATTTTTACATACTTTGTTTTGAATTTGTTTATATTTGTTTAAAAAACAGATTTAGAAAAAATCGTAAGGCTTAAAAGATAAAAATATAAACGTAAAATACGCTTATTTGGTCTTAGTTCTTAAAGTATGCACTTTGGGGTCTAGATTTTCAAGTTTATACAAATCTTGTAAGTGTCTGCAATATATTGCCAAGTATCAATGATGTTCCTTTAGTAATTAAAGAGTTATAGGACAATTTACCATGACAAAATCACTGTTTACAAAGCAGTCAAATATCACGACATTCTAAAGGAATTGCATGGTAAAATGTATGCCAATAATTAGTGTATTCATTCAACTATTCACATGCAAAATTTCATGTCATTAAATTCAGTAATTAAAGAAATACAATTATAATACTGACGAAGCATCGAAAACCTACATAAACCGACCAAGTTCGGATAGCTATGTTAAAGCGGCCGTGCAATATATTTAGGTAACATCCCAAAATTTACAGTATAATACCGGTATTGAATTGGTATAGGTGATAACACAATTGTTTCGATATAATATAAAGGTCATTTATTTTTGTACACCTATTTTTTTAAATGTATTTGACTATGACAAAGTAGGTACTATTTACATAGTTATTTTATTTAAGTATGCACTTGAGACTTGAGATATAATCTAGTTATATTAATTTAGGCAAATAAAATTGATACAGCTAATTTCTATTGAAGATTTCACGCATCAGGATTCTTACTATAGACCCCCCAGGGATATTAAATAATTACCACAAGTAAGTACTACTGTTTAGGTAAATATTTATCATATTGTAGCTTTAACGCTCCGCTTATTAAAATCTTCAAAAACAAAGAACGAGCTTGGAGAAAATGGAAAAAACAGCAAAACCTTTCAGATTACGAAAGGTTCTCTGATTATCGTAAACAGTTCAAACAGCTGTCGGCTCAGCGTTACACTCAATACATGAAAGCGGTTGAAGATAGCATCCCGCTTAATGTCAGGCACTTTTGGTCGTACATCTCCAACCATAGGAAAGGTTCCAGTCTACCAGCAAACATGTACTACAAGGATAAATCTTCTAGTTGCCCTAGTGAGATATGTTCATTGTTTTCCACATTCTTCAACTCTGTGCACGAGCCTTCAACCTTCGACCCTAAGAGCTGGATACCTCCCGATATCCTTGATGAGAAGTCACCCTGTATTCCCTATATTTTTCTTGATAAATGTGATGTGCTTAAGTCATTGTTGTCCTTGGATTTAAATAAGGGGCCTGGTCCTGATGGTCTGCCACCAACATTTTTTAGGCACACAGCACAACAAATCTGTGTTCCGCTACATATCCTGTTCAACAAATGTTTAAATGAGGGGGTATTTCCATGCATGTGGAAAAGAGCGTTTGTTACTCCAATCTATAAAAGTGGTGATAAAGCCAACGTGGAAAATTATCGCCCTATTTCAATTCTATCCACATTGTCGAAGCTTTTCGAGGGATTGGTGCACAGCAATTTGTTTCCACACCTTAGACATCACATTCTTCCCGAACAGCATGGCTTTGTTCAGTCGCGATCTACCACCACTAACTTAACCCATTCCTCCCCACTGTCCTATTTTTAGGTCACTATATTCAACATTTTTTTTTCTATGTTAGGGTTATTATTTTTATTGGTTTTGATGAAATTCGTATTTTCACACTATTTTCCCAATAAAATATATTTTTTTCGCTCTTAAAAAAGTTATCGTATTTATAATATACATATTTTTAAATTGAGGAAATTCGTCAGCTTAAAAAGAGTATTATGATTTGATTATAAAAAACCGAAAATAAAAAGTTATCAGCTTCAAAGTCCATCAAATAGATTTTTAGATCTCTACTGAATCTATTATAATTAAAAACTAAAACAAAATATTATTTGGAAGCTTGTGATACTAATTCAAAAAAAGGCGTACTATAAATATGACACTGGGAACATGTCTTTACAAGTAGCCGTGAAAGCGTGTTCGATCCTGTTACGCTCGCTATAAGTTCAAACGTGTCTATTGTTTTGTTTCTTGCAAGTGTTTCGTAAACTTTACTTTAGTCGATAAGTCTTCGTCAAGCACAACACATCTCGTAATATAAAAAATTGTGATTTTTTTATAAGATTGAGGAAAGCAAAGGAGGTAAGCAAAAATATTAGATTTTGTTTCTTATCAAGTGGTTAACGATATATTTGTTTAGTTTGGGATGGTATATGTATATATATATTTATATATATATAATATAATTTTTATACTTACTATATATGTATAATTATTGTTTATAGATCATGGATGCAGTGAGAAGAAAATATAAAAAAGCATTGATGGTGTCTGAAATCACCGAGTATCTTCAAGATATTGAAGATTGTAGTGACGAGGAGTTCAATGACTTGGAAGTTGCGATATTGCCCCCGGATGAAGTGGATGAAATGACTGATATAGAAGAAGGTAATGACGACGATATGGGAGTTCTGCCAGTGTCAGATGTGGCTGGTCAAGTGGAATTTTCATGTACAATTGATAACGTCGAGGAAGATCTTCCTACTCAAACCACATCTCGGACCAACAAGACAGTCATTTGGCGTAAGTGTGAACCTGTATATTCTGAAATTCAGCCGGAATCTAATACTGCTAAACAATGTTTAGAAAATATGATTACGGAATTGGAAGGAAAATCTGCGGTAGAAATATTCGAACACTTGTTATGTGACCAGATTCTAGAATATATAGTGCATGAAACAGTAACCTATGCCAAAAATTATAAAAATGATTTGAACTTCAATCTTACCGTGAATGAGCTAAAAGTATTCATAGGAATTTTGTTTTTCTCTTCGTATCTCCACTTGCCTCAAAGCAAACTATATTGGTGCAGAGATGATGATGTACACATTCCATTTGTTGAACGAGCGATGTCTCGGAATCGTTTTGATAAAATTAAATCATATTTACATTTCAATGACAATTCAAGAATTGATAATAGTGACAAAGCTTTCAAAATTCGCCCATTTATCGATAAAGCTAATAAATCATTCCAAAAGTTTGGTGTTTTTGAATCCAACTTAGCTGTTGATGAAATGATCGTCAAATACTTTGGTCACCATGGTATCAAACAGTTTATAAAAGGTAAACCAGTAAGATTTGGATACAAGCTTTGGGCACTGTGTGGAGTAAGCGGATATTGTTATAACTTTTCGCTTTATACAGGAAAGGATCCTCAAATATCTTGTAATACTGGTGATGGCTTGGGTTCAAGAGTGGTAAAAAAGTTGCTTACAGTATGTACTGATCCTAGTGCACATGTAGTCTACTTCGATAACTTCTTCAGCAGTATGCAATTGTTGATTGACTTGAAATCTGAAGGGTTCAGAGCTACAGGGACAGTCAGAGACAATAGGACTAAGAAATGTCCAATCATGACCAAACAAGAAATGAAGAAGCAAGAACGTGGTTATTCCGATCATCGTTTCGATAAAAATAATGAAATATTATGCGTGAAATGGCATGATAACAATGTAGTATGTCTCTTAACTAATTTTGATACTGTTGAACCTTTTGTAAAAACTAATAGGTACTCAAAGGTAGAAAAGGCCAAAGTTGCTGTGAATCAGCCAAAGCTTATTCATAATTATAATAAAAACATGGGAGGAGTGGATAAACATGATTAGCTTATTTCTAAGTATCCAATCCGCTTTAGAGGTAAAAAATGGTATTGGCCTCTAGTAATCCGTGTTTTGGACATGACTCTAGTCAATGCATGGATTATTTATAACCAGGTAAATAAAGATGAGACCATACCTCTGCTTGATTTCAGAAGAAGGGTATGTTTTTCTTGGATGAAAAAATCGGAAGGCAAAGTAAATAAGCTTACATCAGGTACTTCAGAAGTTCTTTTACAACCTATAAGATTTGACAACTATGGTCACTATATGACCAAGAGGGACAAACAAAGACGTTGCCAAGGACAAGGCTGTAAAAAAAAGCCTTTAACATTTTGTT
This sequence comes from Sesamia inferens, assembly GCA_037179545.1. Lineage (NCBI taxonomy): Eukaryota > Metazoa > Arthropoda > Insecta > Lepidoptera > Noctuidae > Sesamia > Sesamia inferens. The sequence continues at coordinate 32,197,976 of CM073935.1, forward strand.
CTAAATGTGAATAAACACTCTGCAGTGATTGTTTCATACCTTATCATACAAAATAAGCTTTTATTACATTATTTCTGATACTGTTACTGGTCCTATTTTTAAATAAAGCTGATTTCCATATAATTCTTATCTTTACTTTTTCCTGACCATATGTTCCCACTGTCCTATTTATAGGACATGCTGAGTCAGCGAAACCGTTTTTTTTTTAATTTATTTTTTTGCCATATTATTTTTTCTTAACATATTAAGAGCCCTAATACAAGATTTCATCAAAAAAATCCAATATTTTCAATGCTTGGGAAGTAATGGGTTAATGATTTTTACAAACTTTTTATTCCAAAATATGGACAAAGGCACGCAGGTTGATGCTGTCTATACTGATTTTCAGAAGGCTTTTGATAAGGTGGACCATAAATTGCTTTTAGACAAGATTGCCTTCAATGGCATTAGGGGAAATCTGCTCAGATGGTTTGTTTCGTACATTTTCCACAGAACACAGAAAGTTGTCATCAATGGACACGAGTCTGAATACGCAGTTGTGGAATCCGGGGTGCCCCAGGGTTCGGTCTTGGGTCCTTTATTGTTTATCTTGTTCATTAACGACATAAAGTCCTGTATAGTTAGCTCTAAATTCCTTATGTACGCTGATGACATCAAAATTTTTAAATCCTGCACAAGTATGCAGGACTGTGTCCTATTACAAGATGATCTATGTAGACTCTCGCAATATTGTCTTAGAAATAAACTTCACCTCAGTTTGCCAAAATGTCATTGTATTTCTTTTACCAAAAACAAAACAAGTATAATTTTTCCCTACACGCTGGGTGACATAAATTTAAACAGAACCGATTGCACACGTGATCTTGGAGTACTTCTTGATAGTAAGTTACATTTTGACATCCATATTGACAACATAATTAATAGAGCCTATCAAATGTATGGTTTTGTAATGCGATCTTGTAAAGAATTTAAAAAGACTTCCACTTTCCTCTTTCTATATAAAACGTTAGTCCGTTCTCAGTTAGAATACGCGGTGCCCATTTGGAGCCCATTTTACGGAAAGTATAAGCACAGACTAGAAATGGTACAGAAAAAATTTCTTCGCACCACACATTATAAGTGTTACCACACTAGGATTTCCTATGCGGATCTGATAAAACGGTACAAAATATTAAGCTTGGAGCACAGGCGTACACTGCTTATGGTTGTGATGCTGTTTGGCATATGCAACAACAGGTTTGATTGTTTGGAGCTTGCAAATGAAATATGTTATGTGGTACCTAGAATTGCAAGTAGGCGTGAAGTACGAGCAACCCGCTTGTTCTACACAGAGCAATGTAGAACAAATGCTGGGGAGAGGGCTCCTCTTCGCCGATTATTGGAAATTTATAATTCCTATTTTGCGAATCTAGATATTTTCGCTCTTAACCAGAGCGAGTTCAGAAAAATGGCTATTGATTTACTTTCTGGTAATCCTTAACTCTTACTGTTTCTTGCTGATGTTTGGTGTGATGTGATTGTGCCCATGGACCATATCTGGACGGGGCACGCTGTCTTGAATTTGTTTGTGTGATTTTTAGGGTTTAGTTTTATCATTAGTTTTGTCATTCGTTACTTTCTCACTGTCTCCTTCTGTATACGTCCGTTTCCTTATGTCTTATACAAACAATGTGATTCCGTGGACATTGGTGTGGGTTATATGTTTGTTTACTGTATTATACATTATCTAGATTGTTAACATTGTAACATGTAACTGTTTTTTGTCCCCAATAAATAAAATAAAAAATAAAATAAAATAACACTTTTTAACCAATGTACTAGACGAGCGTTCCCCTTTGCAAATTTAGTGGATCAAACAATCTAATAACTTAAAAAAAACTACTTTTTCAATCGATTTTTTAATTGATGGTCTATGCTGTTGTACTGGTTGTGAGTTATTTAAGTGAGCGTGTTCCCCGCACCCCACCAAAATATGCAGAATTATTTTGATTGAAGCGGTACGCTTAAGGCTAGTCCTTTGGTTAAATAGTCTAAGGTCCGTATTACAGAACGTTACTCAAAACTCAAGCTGTACTTACTAGTTTTAAGTAATACTTGAGCATTACTTAAAACTAGTTTTAACCTATCAAAAGGCTTCAAATGAGACTTAAGTAAAGCTGGAGTTTTGAGTGAAGTTCTGTAATACGGACCTTACTATTGTAGTTATGAATTGATCAAAAATATTCTAGTGTGAAACAATAGACAACGCGCTGCGCGCAACGAGCGTTAGGCGGCTTCCCGCTTGAAACAGTACTTCCATCCTTGAAGAAAAGAGAGGGCAATATGTTTTCATTAGCCGCGGCCCGCGCGTATTCATTTGCTGTTGTACTTGAACCTGATTAATATATCTAGATTATATCTCAAGTCTCAAGCGCATACTTAAATAAAATAACTACGTAAATAGTACCTACTTTGTCATAGTCAAATACATTTAAAAAAATAGGTGTACAAAAATAAATGACCTTTATATTATATCGAAACAATTGTGTTATCACCTATACCAATTCAATACCGGTATTATACTGTAAATTTTGGGATGTTACCTAAATATATTGCACGGCCGCTTTATTATAGCTATCCGAACTTGGTCGGGTTATGTAGGTTTTCGATGCTTCGTCAGTATTATAATTGTATTTCTTTAATTACTGAATTTAATGACATGAAATTTTGCATGTGAATAGTTGAATGAATACACTAATTATTGGCATACATTTTACCATGCAATTCCTTTAGAATGTCGTGATATTTGACTGCTTTGTAAACAGTGATTATGTCATGGTAAATTGTCCTATAACTCTTTAATTACTAAAGGAACATCATTGATACTTGGCCATATATTGCAGACACTTACAAGGTTTGTATAAACGTGAAAATCTAGACCCCAAAGTGCATACTTTAAGAACTAAGACCAAATAAGCGTATTTAACGTTTATATTTTTATCTTTTAAGCCTTACGATTTTTTCTAAATCTGTTTTTTAAACAAATATACACAAATTCAAAACAAAGTATGTAAAAATCTACAGCTCTCTATGTAAGCGCTTTATATGAAAACTAGCTAATGGCCAAACGTTCGCGCAGCGGAAACTTGAATATCTCCAAAGATTATGCATGCACAAATTTTATTCATACATACACAATTACACACAAATACACACTACTTTTTGGACACATCTCTTTTTTCTAAAGTCAATGGATTAAAAAAAGTTCCGCCAGGACAACGTTCGCCCAGCGGAATCAGTTTTTGGTGAATTTCTCCACAATGGCTGCGTGCACAATTTTTTTTTTACCATACACAATTATACGACGTCATACACTAAATATCTGCATATCTAAAATCTTTAAATTCAACAACATTCCGCTGCGCGAACGCACACGTTCTGGAGTGGCGACCACGTACTGGAAGGCGCAGCGTAGGTAGGCCCCCAACAAGGTGGACCGATGACCTGGTTAAGGTCGCGGGAAGCCGATGGATGCGGGCAGCACAAGACCGGTCAGCGTGGAAAGCCTTGGGGGAGGCCTTTGTCCAGCAGTGGACATCCATAGGCTGAAGAAGAAGAACAAGTGTTGTGTTTAGTAGGTAAAAGTATATATATATAGCACAACATAGGTACAGCTACCTACGCTAAGATGTCGCCAAGTCGCTGAAACTTAAAGTCGAGGACTGTATCTGTGATCTCAATAATGAGTAGTAGAATATTATATTATCAGAACAGCACCGCATAATACTGGAATGCGTATTTTTTTTTTAATGAGACAAAACCCGCCACACATTTTCCCACCCACTGCAATTCCTGAAAGCCAGAATCAACAGTGGAGACCGCCAGAAAAACGTCGAGCAATGAAGCTCGACGAGTCCTGGAGAAACGATTCAACTGTCTTGGGTCCCGCAACGAAATTAATCAGAAAAGAATAGCGGAGGAGTAAGAAAAAATATATTTTTTCCACTTCCCTCCATAACAAGCAGGAGACAGAACAGAACTAGGCCAATCGGCGCAAAAGGACATTATTGCAACTAGGAGAAGCCCAGATTGCCAAGCACCACGGAATAAAATTTGATTAAGTTGTGCTGTTATAATTGATTCCAATTATTGGTATGGCAAAAGCGCCTGAAAGCACGGAAATTGGTTCTAGTTTCTATAATGTCCGTATAATAAACGACTCCGGATGTAACTTGTACACTATCCAACATAATATTGCGTTCATTCTGCCAAAGAATACACTCCCACAAGATTTGATGTGCGGACTGTTCAAATTCACAGTTCGATGTAGAACATTGACAAAAGGCAAAAGGAACAAGTGTTTAAAAGAATACAGTTTACTTTTAAAGTTGCCATGACCTGTGAGAAATTGGGCAACGCAGTGGTCAACCTCCAGCCATGTCTTAGCCAGCCGATCGCCAACGGATGGAAAGAATAGATGGAGGTGCCGTGCCCTTGATGGAATTATCCCACCTACTTTGCCATTCGGATAAGAGGTCCTCCCAGACTTCAGTCTGAGGTTTAAATAATCTAGAAATATTATGATTACCTGCAAAAAATCGACACGCATGACTCGTGGTCCCCCCAAGATGTTACCCTGGGGGGGATAACAAGGAATTTTACGTTTACTCGTTGTCCCCCTGACTCACACTTGACCGTGATGCATGTAGGTATTTAACTGCCCTCAATAGTTACCGGCTTAGATATTTACGACTGCTTAGAAACCCTCCGGTATCCGTTGTCATGCACTGGCCACTTGTAACGATTAAATTAATTAATTAATAACGATTTCGAATTCGCTACGTCAAATGCTATCAAATATATTTTTCCCGACATAATTGTAAGTACCTAAGTGTCATTACCATTATAACAAGAACATTTGGAAGAAATGTAATTCGCTCATCATTAAATCAAAACTTTATCGCTGCGTAGTCGGTTTATGTGTTGTTTTACCACTTCTGCCCTTAGATATATGAGGGATGGAATTATATTGATCAGCGCTCTGAAAACAATAATGATAAAAAAAAAAAAGACGTGTGGCACTCGGGGACTGCCGCGGTAAAGCTATTGCATAGCATTTTGTATCAATTTATGCAATTATAATTATTTATTTATTTTATTTATGCAGTATTTCTTTTTCTTTGATATTAATTCAAGTTACACTTTTTGAGCGTGGTGACCGATAAGAAAACAAATTTTTCTTTTATTAAATAAATAAAAAGTTAATATTATTTAAAATATTTTTATTATTTTACAATACATGTGGGTTTTATTACCTTACAGTAGCTGTTGGTTATTCAGGAATATTTATCATTGAAAATATAGTTTTATGATAACTGAAATAAGAAACATAAGTTTGCGACTTAATATCCTCTAAATACCTAGAAAATACCGCGTCAATGGTGGTCCCATATTTTGTTGTGGACTCTTGTGGATCATTATTCATTTTCAAATTCAATGTTTTTGATAGAAAAGTTGTCAACCGCTCTGATTTTTTATCAGCGAAGTTAATATTGAAATCGCCAGCCAAGATAAGTGGAAATTTATTACCATTTGTACCAAGTATTTTCGAGCCTTCTTCAGTGTACTCCAGTAAAGTGCGATGAATAAAATGCTCTACATCGTCCAATTTTGGATTCGGAGAAATGTAAATTACTACCATAACTATTTGTAGGCCATTTCTAAGTTTGCATAAGCACGCACAAATATCTCCAACAACTGAGCGCCTAACATTAACATCGCTAACGTGTGCAATATTTATTTCAATATTCGGAGTCATAATATTAGTAATATCATTTTTATTTTGGTAAATAGCTACCCCACCTTTTGAAACAGTATCTCGTTTGAACTGAACAATACAATTAAAATTAGGTATTTCAATTGGATTATCATGCGTCATGCAAGTTTCGGTAAGAAGTAACACATTTGTTTGTCTCGTAACTGAATCTTGTAAATCGTATTTATGACTATTTAGACTTTGGCAGTTGAAAGTCATTATTGAAATGCCATTTCTATTACTAATGAAATCTAATACACTTTGAGCAATCGTCTGAACACTATTTAAAGACAGTCTTTTGAATTCTTGCAACAATTGAAAAAATGGCCGCGTGAGCACTTTTTACTCTATAAAATCACGCGCTTTTATTTAGTAAACAACACTATAAATAATTTAAAAGTCCAATGAAAAATTAGCGTGACATTCATCTTAGCTTTTCCGTTTCAAAAAAGCTATTTTATAAAAACACTACTAAATTAATTTGAATAAAAGTACTTAATAATTAATTATATGAAAAGTTTTTAAGGTAGCCATGACAACGTCGATGACGTCTATGACATATCTCTATAGAAGACCTATTTCAGAGAGAAAATTAATCGCAAGTTTAGCACATCGCGACTATCAGTAACATGGCAAGTGTGTAGAACTGAGTTCGCGCCCTGCATTATGCGTGCTCTTTTTGAAAATCTATAAATTGTTTTCAAAAGATGTAGTCGCACGCACACAAACATACCGTGCCGAAGACTGCCGAACTGAAACGACTTTAGACGATGGGGAGCGTGAGGTTTTTTCGTTACGGAATTTCTGAATTCAGTCCCCGCGCTCAAGGCCCGCGATAGAAGCTATGCAATAGCTTAAAAATTGTTCATTCAATACATGAAAAAGACGTGGCTGAGAAACGAATGTTACATTAAGGAGTGGGGTGTGACTAACGAAAGGCACGGAACAAATAATGTAATGGAAAATTGGCATTCAGTAATTACTGCACTGAACAAAAACTATTTCCGGGAGGGCGACCATCAGTCCCAAGGTGGTGTCGGGTTCCTCGTCCACAGGTCCCTTGTGGACAATGTAGTGAAGATCGAGAGTGTGTCGACCAGGGTGGCGTTCCTGGTACTCAGAATAACCAAACGGTATTTCCTGAAGGTCATTCAGGTATACGCCCCGACCTCGACACACTCCGACGATGAAGTAGAGACTATGTATGAGGACATCTCTAAAGCCATACATAGTTCTAAAACTCACTACAGCGTTATCATGGGGGAATTCAACGCTAAACTTGGAAAACGGAGCGGTGAAGAGCTCGGACTGAGAAATTTTGGATTTTAGGCGTCGGAACCACCGAGGCCACATGTTAGCTGGCTTCATGGAGAAGGAGGGACTCTTTATGATGAAATCCTTTTTCAAAAAGCGTGAACAGCGAAAGTGGACTTGGATCAGTCCCGACGGCGTCACTAAGAATGAGATAGACTTCATTATGACGACAAAAAGGCATATATTCAATGATGTCTCAGTGGTCAACTCGCTCAAATGCGGCAGCGATCACCAAATCAAAGATCTCGCCTGATGAAGACTACGCTCCGGCCAGCACCCGTCCAGATCCATAACTCCGAAGGTTTCCAGCTCGAGCTCCAAAATCGCTTCGAATGCCTAAGTGGCGACGTGGACGAATACAATGACGGGTTAATTGAAGCTGTCCGTACGGTCGGGACTAAGTATTTTAAGACCCGCCGTACAAATAGAACTAAAAAGCTCTCGGACTACACTCTCGAGCTCATGGAGGACAGACGTGAGATGGTTTTGCGTTCGTCAAGTGATGCTTGCTGATACCGGCAGCTCAATAAGCAGATCTCAAAGTCTCTGAAGCGCGACCTACGTCGGTATAATACCGAGCGTATAACGGAGGCTATAGAGCGAAACAGAGGCTCTAAAGTTTTCGCTAGGGATCTGACTATTGGGCATAGCCGGCTAAGCAAGCTGAAGACTGACGACGGCAAGATCATAACGTTCGGGCCCGAGCTTTCGAGGGAAGTCGAGAATTTCTATGGACAGCTCTACACTTCGACGACAAGACCCGCATTAAATCTTGCTTGAAGACCCTAGAGCAAGATTAACCCGACACTACACCGAAGATATCCCGGACGTCAGCCTGCAGGAAATTCGATTGGCTCTGAAACAGCTTAAAACAACAAGGGGCCGGGCGATGACGGAATAACGGCAGAGCTACTGAAGGCGGGTGGTGAACCGATCCTTAGGGCCCTTCAGAAGTTATTTAATTCCGTCATAGTTAAGGGAAAAACGCCACAGGTATGGCACAGAAGTGTGGTGGTACTCTTTTTCAAAAAGGGTGACAACACCCTTTTGAAAAACTACAGACCCATCTCACTTCTGAGTCGTGTCTATAAGTTGTTTTCAAGAGTCCTCACGAATCGTCTCGCCTGCAGGTTTGACGACTTCCAGCCTCCCGAACAAGCCGGTTTCCGAAAGGGCTTCAGCACAGTAGACCACATACATACGCTGCGGCAGGTTATACAGAAGGCCGAGGAGTATAACCTACCCCTTTGCTTGGCATTTGTGGACTACGAAAAAGCCTTCGATTCGATCGAGACCTGGGCTGTACTGCAGTCTCTCCAGCGGTGCCAAGTAGACTATCGGTATATTGAAGCGCTGAAGGTTTTGTATGAAAACGCCACCATGTCAGTCCGAATACAGGACCAGACCTCGAAACCAATACCTCTGCAGCGTGGTGTCAGACATGTTATCTCCCTGAAAATATTCACGGCTGCATTGGAGGATGTCTTCAAGGTTCTGGACTGGAAAGGACTGGGCATCAACATCAATGGCGAGTACATGACACACCTTCGGTTTGCTGATGATATCGTAGTCATGGCTGAGACCGCGGAGGACCTGAATGCAATGCTCGAAGACCTTAGTAGAGCCTCCGAACGAGTCGGTCTCAAAATCAAAATCAAAGCATTTATTTCAAATAAACCAGTTACAGGCACTTTTGAATTGTCAGAAGGTCGGTCAGTCAATAAGGTGAAGCTAGTAGCCCATTCCAAAGAGTAGGTACCTATGGAGAAGAACGGGCAAGAAACTCCATGGACACTCTTTTAAATTATCAAGCTATTGATACAAATATTTGATTACATCATTCATTTTGAAATCAATCGTGTGAGAACGATCAGAAATATATTGTACGCTGAGAGCGTCCATTATGAAAAAAAAAAACAATTCAGAAATTAAAATACGCCGTAGCAGCTAAGAGATGACCAGTCCCCTCTGACGGCGTCCGTTCACGAACATGACGTATGGATCAGCATCATTCAGCTCAAGCATATTGAAGGGAACCTAATGACCCAACACACACGCCACCACCAGCGAGACATTTGAGTGAGCATGACATACTCTCAACAGCCATAGCACAATCAAGTCAATAAAAGACTAACCCAACAAATAGATGCTTTACAGCTAGTAGATCGTGCTCACGCGTGTTCCATGCAATTATACAATACTAAGAAATTGAATCTACACAATGCAAAGACAGTTTTGTCCAAGGTTCAGCAGCTCCAACGGTGTTCCCGAATGCTAAGTTTAGCTCCTGTGTAGCTGCACCAGTGCCGAATACCCCTGTCAGCGATGCAATTCCGTAACGTATAATATGCCTGGCTACATAGTGTGTACTGGCATTGAGTTAAAAAAAAAACAAACAAATACAAATTTAAACTACAAGAGGAAAAATCAAAGAACAATCAGTGTAAGTATAGAAATCGGACACAGCTCAAGCCCAAACCTTTTTGTTGTCAAAACGTAAGTTGTGTCAGAAAGCATTTTATAGTGTTAGAGATTATACTCTAACACTATAAAATGCTTTCTGACACAACTTACGTTTAATGAAGGATTTGAATTTATTCAGGCTCAGATTTTGAACCACCTCTGGAAGTCTATTGTAAAAATGTACACATTGGCATCTAAAAGAGGCACCTATTTTCTTGAGCCTTGTTGTAGGTACAATAAATTTGTGCTTGTTCCTAGTATTTATATTATGGACATCACTGTATTTTTTAAACAATTGTATATTTTTATGAGCATACAAAAGATTTTCATAAATATATTGAGACGGCACGGTCAGTACATTAATCTCTTTTAATTTTTCTCTGAGAGAGTGTCTCGGACTTAATTTATAAATTGCACGAACAGCTCGTTTCTGCAAAACAAATATTGTTTGAATATCAGTGGCATTTCCCCACAACAGAATGCCGTACGACATTACGCTATGGAAATAGCCAAAGTACACTAAACGGGCCATCTCAATATCAGTCAAATTACGAATTGTTCTAACTGCGTATGCAGCAGAACTTAGTTTTTTTGACAATTTTTCAATATGTGGACCCCATTGAAGCTTAGCATCCAGAGTTATACCCAAGAACACTGTGCTGTCTTCAGATTCCATTTCTTCGCCCTTTATCAACACTTTAGTTTTCACCTGCCTAACGTGAGGTAGAGTAAACTTAATGCATTTGGTTTTTCTCTCGTTTAAGAGTAAATTATTAACTTTAAACCAGTGGACTATTTTGGAGATCGCGCTATTTACATCATCAGTAACCTGCTCCTGACGTTTAAGTTTAAATAAAAGTGAAGTGTCATCTGCAAACAACACTATATCGTGATTATCCTTTATGAGGTACGGCAGGTCATTGATGTAAATAAGAAACAAAAAGGGGCCGAGTATTGACCCCTGTGGGACTCCCATTGTTACTAAAGATCCAGAAGTCTTTTTCCATTAACGTCAACGCTTTGAATCCTACCACTCAAGTAGGATGTAATAAGATCCAGTGCAGAGTTCCTGATCCCGTAGTGGCGGAGTTTCGGAGATTAACGTCTCGTGAAGAACGCAATCGAATGCCTTGGAAACAGAAATAGGTCTATAATTTGTGGGGTCTGATGTACTACCTAATTTAAACAAAGGTATTATTTTACTATTTTTCATGAGATCAGGAAACTCTCCACAGTCAATACAAGTATTAAAGATAACTGCTAGAGTGGGTGCCACAATATCAATAATAGACTTGGCAACTTCCACCGAATGACCCCATAGATCAGCAGTCTTTTTTATATTGAGAGTGTGAAAGATTTTAATTATATCTTTACTGGTAACATATTCAAAATAAAATTCCGAATTACAAACATTAACATTTTCTTTAAGCAAAGACTCAGCAACAGAGGTGATGAGTTTAGGGATTTAGTAGTTAAAACAGGAATATCCGAAAAAAAATTTTCAAACACCTCAGCGACTCGCGAGTCTGATTTTATTATGTTGCCATTAATAGTCAGGCTATAATCAGTATTTCTATCACTGGACCTTCCCGTTTCACTATTAATAATTTTCCAAGTCGTTTTAATTACATTACTACTGTTTTTTATCTTTGAACTCAAGTAACGTGACTTGGCCATATAGCAAAGTTGTTTAAATAATTTTGAGTATTTTCTAACATACAAATTAAATTCAACAGTGTTAATATAAGTCCTCTCATTGTACAGTTCATAAAGCCGAGTTCTACTTTTATGAATACCTATGGTAGCCCAATCAGAGAAAGATGCATTACTATTAATAGAGATAGTCTTGGGAACAAAGGTGGAATCAAATTGGCTTAAAATGAACATGGGCAAGACGAAAGTCATGTCTAATGCCCATGTTGTACCGACTCCTATAAAGATTGGAGACTCTGTTCTCGAAGTTGTTGACAGTTACGTGTACCTGGGACAAACTATCCAGTTAGGAAGGTCCAACTTCGAGAAAGAGGTCAATCGTCGAATCCAACTCGGCTGTAGGCCTAGTATGAGTTTTCATTACGAGACTCGATCATACACATCGACCGCGTTTGGCGCTCTCATTGGTTGAGAGTTCTTACAACCTTGAAGCGGGCCAATCGATGAGTCAAACGCGCTCGATATCGACGAACGATTTTCGTAATGAAAACTGGGCTGCTTTCGGGAAGCTACGTAGAATCTTCTCATCCGAAATACCGCAGTGTCTCAAGACAAAAGTTTTCGACCAGTGTGTGTTGCCAGTGATGACTTATGGAATTGAGACGTGGTCGCTAACAATGGGGCTTATAAGAAGGCTCAAAGTCACTCAAAGGGCAATGGAGTGGGCTATGCTTGGGGTTTCACTGCGCGATCGAATCAGGAATGAGGAGATCCGCAGAAGAACGAGAGTAACCGTCATAGCCCGAAGAATTGCAAAACTAAAGTGGCAGTGGGCTCGACACATTGCCCGTAGGACCGATGCCCGATGGGGCCGACGGGTTTTCGAGTGGCGACCACGCACCGGAAGACGCAGAGTGGGTAGGCCCCCGACAAGGTGGACCGACGACCTGGTGAAGGTCGCGGGAAACCGCTGGATGCGGGAGGCGCAGGACCGGTCGTCGTGGAGAACCTTGGGGGAGGCCTATGTCTAGCAGTGGACGTCTTTCGGCTGAAATGATGAACAAAAACTATGTCACGATTGCTAAATTGCTTAAAGAACTAAAAGATAATATGGGTCTGTAATAAGAAATTGGGTATCACAAACGACTCGAACGAAAATGGAAGTGGAGAAAGATGAAGAATTATTAGATTTATAAATGCAATTCATTTTTAACGAGATCACAGCAGGGTATTTTCTCGAAACACTGCGATAAATTAATTTAATTAAATAAATAAATTCTGTAGTAACTACTTATTCTTTGATTTTTTAATTTCCGTCATTTATGTAGATATTGGGTCCTTACATATGAAATTGACGTTTTGTTTGGGAGGAATAAAAGTTCTATTAGTTTAATATAATATATTTATTTAATCAAAGTATGATCCATTGCTATCTATGCTATATATGGTACGCACCTTGGGAAAGGATAAGGTTCAAGTATTAAAATAAAGCAACACATAATTTAAAATGTTTTATTCGTTAGTGAGTATAAGCGTGTATGTGGCACGACTAGCAGTTACCAAATTATATATCACAATTCATGATCCTTTTCTATCACAATTGAAATGAAATAAATATAAAGCCAATAGTTACAATGAATACATTATAAACAACTTACGATCCCAAAATATATAATATTTCATATTTGAAAAATTCATTTAACAAAATTTAAAGCAAGTAAGTAAACGTATGAGCATATCGTGTGAGAGCCGTTTTTGACAATCGGGCCGCAGTGGACCAGACCGGGCCACACCCGGTCGCACAGACAGTAGTTTCAGACGGTATCCAAAAAGTATTGTGCGCTATATAGCAACCTACTTAAAATAGTTCATACGCCGTATTATGGATACTTTTTAAATAGCTAAAATACCATTATTATTATTATTATTTACAATATTTGTATACAAGAATATAATTCATCATCATTGACTAGAAATCGTTTAGAAATTATAATAACATGTCCACATGAATTTCACACCTAAGGAACAAGATCACAGCGTGGACTGGTCTGTGTGTCTGCAGACAGACTACGGAATGGACAGCGCCATCTTTGGTAACACATTTGAACATACATTAATGATCACATCGCCGAGTGCGCGCTACACTCTATTTACATAGCAATTTTACATAAATTGTGTTGATATTCTAAATAATTTCACAGTGGGATTTAATACACAATCGTAGTAAACTATCTAATATCACTAGCTCAAACACGTGAGTTGGTATCGAGGCACTAAATAAAATTTTACAAAAACAAAACTCACAACAATGGTAAAATAAAATCTTATAAAACAAACAACAACCTAAATAATACGCGCACAGTGAAGTAGCGAACGACCGCCGCCGCGCCGGGCGTCGTCTGCCCGGCATGCAGATTGTAGCTACGACTTAAATTACGTATTTAAATTAATATATAAAGGGTTCTTTGCCTTTCTAAATACTGGGAATTAAATTAAGTGAGATCATGGTCACTCTCGAGGCGCCGCGGCGGCTCTGGTGCCTCGCACTGGAATTTGTGACTACAGGACGTCACGCGCGTCATTTACGACTGCGGCAGGACTCGTCGTCCATGCGAACTAAATACAAAAGCGTCGTCGTCGCGCCAACGGGCAGCGGTAAGCGTGGCAAGTTTCCACGGCTCGCTCGATCGAATAGTATAAAACCTACAAAAGGGGCATCGGGGGCCGCGCCGCACTGGCACAGGGAATGTACTTATCACGCATTCCGTGGAGCCGGACGCGGCGGGAGCCTACCGGGCGGCGGGAGCCTACCGGGCGGCGGGAGCCTACCGGACGTCGGACTAGTGGGGGCCTAGCGCACGCCGGCCGTGCCCAGCCGCTGGTGCGCCGTGCTGGGTCGCGCCGCCCGCCCCGCGGCTCGCGTCACGCGCGCTGGCTCCATGTCGGCTTCCTTCTTCGTGGCTGTTGGTACGTTCTGTAATATAGCACGCTAGTTTTTTTATTCGATCCCGCTAATGTTCTATGTACAAACACGAGAGTCTTGTCTAAAATGATTTGCAAAATTTTGTAGACATGGGTAGATCGATCTGATCGTGGTTAGCCCCCAGGCTAGACTCACCTGAGTGTGGTGCACGTGGCGGGGCGGCGTGTATGTGCGCGTGGTGGCGGGCAGCGCGAGCGGCGCCAGGTCCAGCACGTTCTCGGCGCGCGAGCGCGGCAGGCGCGAGGCCAGCGCCGCCGCACTGCTGGGCCGGCGCCGCGCCTGTGCCGCCACGGGACGCTCCGTCAGGGGCTCCACACCGCTGTGGGGATCAAACACAAGATATTGGCCGTAATGTATGAAAGCGCCCCAGATTACTGGGCAATGGGTTCTGTTGGAGGTTTCCGAACATTATAGTATAACTAAGGGAAGTAGCGTGTGCGAGCATGCACCTGTGCTCTCGCAGCTCCCAGGTGTCGGTGTCCTCATTGTAGCGGGCCCGTAGGACGGCGGGGCGGCCGGCGTCGGGCACGAAGCTGTCGGCCACCAACAGACGGCGCCGCAGCTCGGCGATGAGCGCGGCCTGCAATGCTTCGTGCTCGCGCCGCTCGCTGTCGTGCGCCTCGCGCTGTTCCACCATCTCCTCCCGCAGGCACGCATACTTCGATAGACATTTCGTTAACCTGCAATCATAATCACTTTTAGTTTGCGTGATCTATTGTTAACATTTCGACTGTCTGTGACGGTTGTATTAAGGACCTACTTTAACATCTATATTATTATAATCTATGCACAAAGGTGCATAGATTATAATATACCACTATATGCCAATATGTCGAAAGCTTTCGACTGTGTGAACCTCGTGGTCAACACAGTTATATTCTAAGTAAACTTGACATATACGGTATTTGTAGTAATGTCCTTAATTTAATAAAACAGTACTTTAATTACTGAAAACTAGCAATACACAGAGATATCAAGCCTATATTCAAAATCTATAAAGGATCTGATATCATTATAGTCTTTTAAAGAAATAAAATACGGTGTCCTGCAAGGCAGTGTCCCCGAACCTTTACGATTTTAATTGTATATTAGGGGTTAAAGTAAAGAAATTGCCGTTTTTTGCAAGAGGTTCTTTGACATAGAATCTTCATGGTTTGTGGTTTTCGAATGAAACTTTCTTCACGTAGTTTCTTTGATATTCCTCTTTTAAAAATAGAGAAACACATCAATATCGACTTTCAATTGTTTCTTTTATTCAACTTAGACAAGAAATATGGATACTGCGAAATTTCGAGTGATTTTTGAACACGGGTTAAGGGGAAAGTTACCTACACCCGAGAAACAACCTGCAATACCGATGTTGCGTTTGCAGAGGGGTCTACTAATGAACGCACCGTACGATTTTAGTTTAAACGCTTTCGTGATGGAAACTTCGACTTGAAGAACGAGCCACGAGGAAGACTGCCCATACCGAATTTTTTAATAACGAAGAATTAATTTGTATTTGTATTTATTGATTAGCTCTTATTTATGTGGGGTTATTAACATATAAATATAATAAATACAATAAGTTGCTTAAATTATTGTTAACAACATGTATAAATGGACTTTTTAAAAAAAAATCAAACCGACTTCAAAAAAAAAAACACAAACGACAAAAACAGACAATAGCAGTACTTACATAACTAAAAAGCGATAAATAACCTAATTTATTCACTTAATGCATATTATATATCTACAATTATTTAAATATTTACAACTTAATACCTAATACTTTAACAAAGCCTTCTTTAACTATTTAAATATTTACAGTTATCACTTATTTTTGGAGTCGGTGCCAGCCTGCAGCCTAGGTAACGTAGTCCGTTAGTATATCTGTGGTGCTGTTTGACTGAGGCGCGCGGCCGCGGGCCGGTAAGCAAACGCAAAACCACACACACCAAGGAGAAGGTGCGCCTGGGGCGCGGGGCGCGGGGTCAGCCGGTTGAGTGTGCCACCCGAACGCGGGCAGACGCGTGAGGGCAGACGTCGTTGACGGTCGCTTCCATTAATAAATTATTTCAGCGCGCTTATGCAATTTCCTATTCTTAGTTTTGCTTTGAATTTTAATGTCGGTCAGTTTTCTTAATTACATTTATTTGTTTGGCTGGCACCGACTTCAAAAATAAGTGATAACTGTAAATATTTAAATAGTTAAAGAAGACTTTGTTAAAGTATTAGGTATTAAGTTGTAAATATTTAAATAATTGTAGATATATAATATGCATTAAGTGAATAAATTAGGTTATTTATCGCTTTTTAGTTATGTAAGTACTGCTATTGTCTGTTTTTGTCGTTTGTGTTTTTTTTTTTGAAGTCGGTTTGATTTTTTTTTAAAAAGTCCATTTATTTCTCGATTTTTAGTTGTGTTAATGCGTTTTGAACTAAAAATAGATGCTAGTTCATTTACTTAGGGTTAGGGTTTCAATTTATTTAATATATAGTCACTAATTAATACGTTCGTTTGACGAATCGTTCATATTTTCTAGGAAGCTATAATTGTTATTAATACGTACTTACTTTGAAGAGTTTGATAATACTTATTAGGTATTAAATTTTTTTTTATTATCATGGGTAGACCCACTAAGGCTGCAGCCCGAATGAGGGCAAATCGTCACCTGGAAAGTATTGCAGAAAATAAGAAACGTCTTTCCAAAAATTGCAAGCGAAATGTTATATCTCGTTCCCAAGAATCGCCTCTGGCCCGTCAAGTGAGATTATCTCAGATGAGAAGTTATATGCGTTCTCAATTATCGAATTGCAGTACTGCTCCCAACTCCTAACCGTTGAGGAGTACTGTAGCTTCATCATCAGCACAGCAGCATCAGATGTTGATTCAAGCATACCTCGCAAGCAACATGTTAGCCCTACATACTACTAAATAGTTTCCATCGACCAATTGCAGTACTGCCTTCAAACTCCTAACCGTTGAGGAGTACTGTAGCTTCATCATCAGCACAGCACCATCAGATGTTGACACCCTGAAGCATATACCTGAGTAAGATGTGATTACGTAACAAAAACATCATACGAGCATACAATTTTCGGTGATTGCCCTCGATTTCTCCTGGATCCCATCATCAGATCCTGGACTGTTGAAAATGGGACCACCTCAGAAATAAACTCTATCCATCAAAAAAAATTTTTTTGAAATCCGTCTATAATTGACGAAAATATCGGTGAACATACATAAAAAAAAAAAAAAAAATATTATACATACAGACGAATTGAGAACCTCCTCCTTTTTAACCGACTTCAAAAAAGGAGGAGGTTCTCAATTCGTCTGTATGTATAATATTTTTTTTTTTTTTTTTTATGTATGTTCACCGATATTTTCGTCAATTATAGACGGATTTCAAAAAAATTTTTTTTGATGGATAGAGTTTATTTCTGAGGTGGTCCCATTTTCAACAGTCCAGGATCTGATGATGGGATCCAGGAGAAATCGAGGGCAATCACCGAAAATTGTATGCTCGTATGGTGTTTTTGTTACGTAATCACATCTTACTCAGGTATATGCTTCAGGGTGTCAACATCTGATGGTGCTGTGCTGATGATGAAGCTACAGTACTCCTCAACGGTTAGGAGTTTGAAGGCAGTACTGCAATTGGTCGATGGAAACTATTTAGTAGTATGTAGGGCTAACATGTTGCTTGTGAGGTATGCTTGAATCAACATCTGATGCTGCTGTGCTGATGATGAAGCTACAGTACTCCTCAACGGTTAGGAGTTGGGAGCAGTACTGCAATTGGTTGATCGAATGTATGTAGGGCTAACGGGATACTTGTAAAGGCGCATCCAGATTCACGCCGAGAACACGCGAGCACCTTGAATGAGATTCATTGCTCGCCCGTCTTGTTCTCGTGGTCGCCTATTCTCGGATCGGTGGCGGTATTTTGGCCCGAGTCAGAGTGTTTCGGGTGAGAAAAGAGAAGCGTATCACATTCTCGTTCGGTCTCAACTCAGATCAACGCATGTACTCGTACTGACTACGCGTAGATCGTGTTCATGTGCATGTACCTACTCTGTGGTATTTTATTTTTATTTATTTTAATATTTATAAAATTATAATATGCTAACGCACACAATAATGAATAATGAAGCCTCTGCGCTATTGATCACGGCCAAACACGAAGTGAGACCATCGCTGCGTTTGGACGCTTTCTCGCTTCTCGCGTAAAGTCTCTCGTTACGTCTCGCTGTGAGTCTAGAGGGGTTTTTATATTCCATCCAGACTCACGGCGAGAAATCTCGCCGAGAAGTCTCGCCGGGCCTTCTCGCGAGAACAAGAAATTTATTAACACTCTCATTTTTCTCATTCGTGATCTGTTTCCTATGCAATATGGACGACATTGACGAAATTGAAACTGCAGCAGGCACTTGGATGAACTATATAATTGCTGAATCGTGAATATAGTAGTCTTCTCTCTTCTCGCCCGAGAAATCCTTTGTCACGGCCAAAAATACTGACACCGATCGGAGAACAGACGAACGCGAGAACGAGACGGCGAGAAACTCCTCACATTCACGTTCTCGTTTGTTCTCGGTCTGTCTCGCTGTGAATCTGGATGGGCTATAAGGGTAGGTACTACTCCTGAGATGGTTACGATGTAATCACGAAATTTCAGAGATATCGAGAGAAATCTGCGGCTGCAGCCTTAGTGGGTCTACCCATGATAATAAAAAAAATTTTAATACCTAATAAGTATTATCAAACTCTTCAAAGTAAGTACGTATTAATAACAATTATAGCTTCCTAAAAAATATGAACGATTCGTCAAACGAACGTATTAATTAGTGACTATATATTATTTGAAGTCGGTTAAAAATGAAATAACACATTTGAGAACATACATTTGAGACTGATGATGCCATGACACGGTTAGTACAGTGGTTGAGTGATCGACTATTACACATTTTATTGATCATCTATGTCTTCCATAGTTTTTAGTAGGGCCTTCTCCACTAGTGCTTGACCGCAATCTCGCCTGATGGTAAAACGAGCTAGTTTATTAAGAGCCTATTCACTCTTATAGCTTTGAAGACACTTTCATTATAGGCAGACGGATATACCGCTGCAGGCAAACTGGTCCACTCCCTCGATGTACGCGGTATAAGAGACTAGGCGAAACGCTTAGGCCAGATCGAAGTGGTGTCCATAACATAAGGGTGGATACTCGTCGTAGGACTGGTCGTCCGATAATGGAACGGAGATGTATAAGTCATGCAATTTCCGCGCATAGTCTCCAAAATGCAATCTATAGAACACCGACGGGCTAGCTACACTTCTCCTGTGCTGGAGCATAGGCGAAGTGTAGCTAACCTGTCGGTGGCTTTGGAGCCCTTTTTGAAACAAATCTGGGTCGCCAATTAGCCTCTTCGCACGCCTCTCCACTAAATCCAAAGTTGCCAGGTGGCATTTTGCAGCACCTGCCCAAATGTGGCTGTAGTACTCCACACACGAACGGACCTCCGCTTTGTATAACATTAGAAGCGGTCCTGGTTTGAAGTACCACCGGACCTCTGTAATAACGTCATGTGTCCTGGCAGCCACCTTGGCGAAGTGAAAAAATTGCATA
This sequence comes from Sesamia inferens, assembly GCA_037179545.1. Lineage (NCBI taxonomy): Eukaryota > Metazoa > Arthropoda > Insecta > Lepidoptera > Noctuidae > Sesamia > Sesamia inferens. Next base: position 32,217,801 of record CM073935.1, read on the forward strand.
TCTCTACATACCGTTTCGGGTTGTTATTTTGAAATCTTTTATCGCCAATATTTTTTATTTGCTTAATATTATTTATTTTAACAGCTTCTTACCTTTCTTTATAGACGATGATAGCTCTTTAAATTGTCTCAAACATCAATAAAGACTTATCAGTCTATCGAGGTCCACTGCTGGACAAGGCTTCCACAATGACCGGTCTTGTGCTGCCTGCATGTATCGGTTTCCGCGACCATCAAGCTCAGAAGCGCTGTTTGAGAGCTATATTTGACCTGTAGGCCTAGTATGAGTTTTCATTACGAAATTCGATCGTCGATATCGACTGCGTTTGACTCATTGATTGGGCCGCTTCAAGGTTGTATGAACTCTCAACCAATGAGAGCGCCAAACGCGCTCGATATCGACGATCGCGTTTCGTAATGAAAACTCATACTAGGCCTACAGAAAGTAAGTGATAGTTGCATACCTATATTTAAGTGTCAAAAACTATTACTTTCCATGCCGGCTGGCATGGGAAGTAATAGACAGACTTGTACAATTTTGTTTTTTTTTTTTTGTTTTGGCAGCAGTGGGAAATCCTCATGGACTCTTACCGGAACCCACTCCTTCCTTTGCTCAGAGCCCTTGTCACCCGGTCTGTTCTACCTGCGGTCGCGCTTTTAGTTTTTTTTTTTTTTTTGTGTCTGACATCCTTCATGATATGGTGAATAATTTCCAGTAACGGTCGCCACAATTCAACTAACTGCTGGATTATTTATATTAACAACTAACTAACCTAATGAGTCTGTCTACAAATAAATTTCTACTTAACATATCTTAAAAAATACTTTTATATTGTATATATTTTTATAAATTTTTCGATTATATAACCTTAAATATTTCCTAAAATATAACTTACCAATATTTTATTACTTTACATAATGGCTATTTTAATATATCTATAATATATCAAATAGTCATCTTTTCTAATACTAATTTTTCCGGCCAGGTCATGATGGAAAACGATCTTTCCCTGATTGGCCTGGGTCTTGGATGGTTATCTATATATGTATCTATTATAAATATAGTATCGTTAAGTTAGTATCCCATAACACAAGTCTCGAACTTACTTTGGAGCTAGCTCAATCTCTCTGTCTGCCTATCATATACTTATTTCCTATTACTTAATATACCTTAGTTTAGTTTTAGACAGACTCACGAGTGCTATTCTTTTACTTATTTTGACTTCGGCGGTATCTTTGGCCCACAACGGTATGCAACATTGAAGGAAAAGGTTATTTTAGAGTCAGTTTCCAATAGGGCCAACTTCATATGAAATTGACTCCAATTTTCTCCAACACCATTGTAGTTTTCAAACCTATGTAATGCTGGCAGCACCTTAGCAGTACGCCACCGACAGACGCCAATGTACTTGACGCGAACTGAGCACGAGCTGTCGAAGGCGTTCTGGTCGACTCTGTTCAGCTTGGCTGTTCAAGTTTTTAAAGTTCTAAGTGAGCTAGGCGCATGAGCACGGTATCCAGAGACGCGTCTCCGCGCGGGCTAGCTGACTATGAGGGTTTTGGAATTAACGTTGAACGAAAAACTGAAACTATACTGAAAAAACCGGCCAAGTGCGTGTCTGACTCACCCACAAAGGGTTCCGTACGATTGATTTTTGAAAATAACTACTTACTAGATCTCGTTCAAAACAATTTTCGTTGGTAGTTTTTATAGTAATGTACATCATATGTTTTTTTTTTTAGATTTTTCATTTTCTTAGTTTAGAAGTTAGAGGGGGGGGGGGGGGGACCAACTTTTTTCCACTCTGGAAGCGTCTGTCACGCAAACTATTCGGTTTAGAAAAAAAATATTTTAGAAACCTCGATATCATTTTTGAAGACCTATCCATCACACACACACGTCACGACGTGTGGCACTCGGGGACTGCCGCGGTAAAGCTATTGCATAGCATTTTGTATCAATTTATGGAATTATAATTATTTATTTATTTTATTTATGCAGTATTTCTTTTTCTTTGATATTAATTCAAGTTACACTTTTTGAGCGTGGTGACCGATAAGAAAACAAATTTTTCTTTTATTAAATAAAGTATGACTGCGCGGGTTCGATTCCAGGTCAGGCAAGTACCAATGTAACTTTTCTAAAGTTATATGTACTTTCTAAGTATATCTTGGACACCAATGACTGAAGGCGAAGGAAAACATCTTGAGGAAACCTGGGCTTTATAAGTCTGAAATCGCCCAATCCTTCTCTGTATGAGAGGAGATCTGTGCCCAGCAGTGGGATGATAAAAAGGTTGTTGATGATGAACGGCGTCGGTGTCGAATTATTTGTTATCAATTTAATATTTTCGAGCTGATCTTTAGTAACATAATCACTTCTGATTGCGTTAACATCTGACCGTAGAATTAATAAATCCTTCATCAACTTCTTTCCATACGTTCTACGTAGTCAAAGCAAACTGGTGGCAATTTGTGAAGGTCATATGCCACAAAAACTGGGATTGTTCGGGATCCGTGATTTTAAACACCGTGATCGTATATTTTAGGTCTTTCTGCTTTTTGTTCTTACGCCTCGATACATGTTTTCGTCTTGTCTTCGTAGAAACAAACAATAACTTTTTTTCATCATCAATGTCTTCCTCAGAAAAAGCCGACGAGCATATTATTATTAAACTTTCGTTGTTTCGTTTCGGAGATAACAATATTACAACTCGTACACTTAAATGTACTCGTATTAACATTGTTCACCGACATCTTTCCGTAATATTTTATTTAATAAAAACTTCAACTTCAACTCTTGATCTGGTCCTTGTGGATAGATACCACAATTTTGCCAATAACACGTGTAACAAATTATAGAAATTCTTTAAAAAAATATTTCACAATAATGGCGGATATCGCCAATCACAGTTGAAAAAACGGCCGCGTGAGCACTTTTTACTCTATAAAATCACGCGCTTTTATTTAGTAAACAACACTATAAATAATTTAAAAGTCCAATGAAAAATTAGCGTGACATTCATCTTAGCTTTTCCGTTAAAAAAAAGCTATTTTATAAAAACACTACTAAATTAATTTGAATAAAAGTACTTAATAATTAATTATATTAAAAGTTTTAAGGTAGCCATGACAACGTCGATGACGTCTATGACAGATCTCTATAGAAGACCTATTTCAGAGAGAAAATTAATAGCAAGTTTAGCACATCGCGACTATCAGTAACATGGCAAGTGTGTAGAACTGAGTTCGCGCCCTGCAATATGCGTGCTCTTTTTGAAAATCTATAAATTGTTTTCAAAAGATGTAGTCGCACGCACACAAACATACCGTGCCGAAGACTGCCGAACTGAAACGACGTTAGACGATGTACGGCCTTCAAGCCAAGCCACACCTCCGCGCCCGTCGGAGTGGGGAGCGTGAGGTTTTTTCGTTACGGAATTTCTGGATTCGGTCCCCGCGCTCAAGGCCCGCGATAGAAGCTATGCAATAGCTTAAAAGCTATTTTATAAAAACACTACTAAATTCATTTGAATAAAAGTACTTAATAATTAATTATATGAAAAGTTTTTAAGGTAGCCATGACAACGTCGATGACGTCTATGACATATCTCTATAGAAGACCTATTTCAGAGAGCAAATTAATCGCAAGTTTAGCACATCGCGACTATCAGTAACATGGCAAGTGTGTAGAACTGAGTTCGCGCCCTGCAATATGGATGCTCTTTTTGAAAATCTATAAATTGTTTTCAAAAGATGTAGTCGCACGCAAACATACCGTGCCGAAGACTGCCGAACTGAAACGACGTTAGACGATGTACGGCCTTCAAGCCACATCTCCGTGCCCGTCGGAGAGGGGAGCGTGAGGTTTTTTCGTTACGGAATTTCTGGATTCGGTCCCCGCGCTCAAGGCCCGCGATAGAAGCTATGCAATAGCTTAAAAATTGTTTCAGTTCTAAGTATGGGGAGCCCCCAATATTTATTATTATTTTTTATTTTTGCATCAAAATCTTAATGCGGTTCATAGAATACATCTACTTACCAAGTTTCAACAGTATAGCTCTTATAGTTTCGGAAAAAAATGGCTATGACATACGGACGGACAGACTGACAGACAGTCACAACGAATCTATAAGGGTTCCGTTTGTTGCCATTTGGCTACGGAACGCTAAAAAAATGAAATTTGACAGAAATGTGCGTAAAAACCTTGAAAAACAACTACCAAACGGGACTCCAGAACGCGGAACACGCACAGGAATACAGGTGAGGCAGGTAGGTAGAAATTAAAATTACTAGATATACACTGTAGCAGCTGTAACACATTCGCACGGGACGACCCGACGACCTGCTGTTACGACGGCCTTGTTGTTGCTGGGGTTGCCTATAGATCACATCGGGATTGCGGAAGTCATGGCGGGCGTCGCTGCCACCCATTGAGAGGTTGCCTATACATCTCACCCCGGAAGCACATCTGTTGGCCATCGTCGATGTGCGTGGGAAATCGTTTGCGCGTCGTCTTGCACGTGAACTGTGAATTGGCGCGCTCTCTACACCGACCAATCACACGCCGCGGCCTCCCTCGATCAACGAATCAATATCGAGAATACACGCGCCATCGTGTGGATTTCTACAGCACAGCAAACTGTTTATCTATTGGTTACCCCACTATTGTTTAGATTAAGTAAAGTTTATTTAAGTCAGTGCATAACTTGTAAGAGACACTCTTATTCACAATCCTGTTCACACCCTTGTACATTCTTATACAGATCATACACATTGTACTCTTTTACATACGTACAATACACAATATTAATTCATCTGAGTTTTAATTACGTAACCGCCTTACGCGCTACAACAGTTGGTTAAAATTTATAGATGTATTTTTATATGGAGTATTTCTATGTAGCTTTATTTCCGCAAAAATGTCAGCTATCGCGTATGGAAACGTTACAGGAAAGTAAAAAACTATGAAATTAGCGTCAAAATGCGTCACCGCTGCCGTCACCGGGATGCAAAGTTATACAGTAAAGTATAGTGTTGATATCACAATATCAGACCTTGTTAAGTACGGGCTTATTTAAAAGTAGCTTACTAGGTGTGATATGTATCGCTGACGGCGAGTTAGGTATTCGCGAGTACGGTACCTCTGCGTCTTGTGGTCCACCTCCTGCTGCAGCGTGGTGAAGGTGTCGCTGACGATGGCCGTGGTCTCCTGCTCCAGCTCGATGCGCTGCTGCATTTCCACCTCGCGCTCCTTGCGCTGTGTGATCTCAGTGTGGCGCTGCTGTAGGATGAGTTGCGTCTCATTGAGGTTGTTGAGGAGCTCTTTGCCGCCGCCGCCCTGCACCAAACGCTCCTCTAGTGCCTGGATCTGCTGCTCCAGCTCTTCCATCTGTTTCTTCTCCTGCTCTATCGTAGACTCAGCCAGTATGTTTTCGTTTTCTATACTGACTGTCTCGTCTTCGGCTGTAGAAATAACATGTGTTGAGAGGATTAATGAATAAAATGTATTCACAAGGCAGGTGTGAGTGAAAATGCTGTGAGGGAACCATTATAGTGATCATAATTGTGGTGTTATTTAAAAAGGCCACGTGCGAAGATGTAGATTGATAGAAGCAGACGAATATTATCAGTTTTACTATCGAAAGTTACAAAATTTAATAAATATTTTTTTCTACTCTCATATCAAAAAATTAAAAATATAAAACTAAAAAGGAGTTTATATTGACGTACTTTACCCATAGTATATCGAAAGGAAATTAAAAAATTAAATTATAACATTATTTCTCTAACAAAATAATGTTATAATATTTTTTTTTTCATTACCGTACAGATTACAAACCATAGATAGCACTATTTCATTTTTTATCTATGGCTGCGCGCGCTTTGACGCGTCCGCGTTGATGCAGGGTGCAGAATTTTGGCGCCAAATACGTTTCTTTATTATATAATTAGGTATTACACACTCGTGTGATACTATTAAAAAACTCCTCAAACTGTTACATAATGAGGGATATCATGCACGAGTGTGAGTTTTTTTATAGTATCACACGAGTGTGTAATACCTAATTATGTACAGTTTCATACACTACTTTATCTAATCTCATACATTTTAAGAAACAATAATAATCAATTATGTGTCCAGCGAAACACAACAACGACTCGCAATGCAAAGAAACGTATTTGGCGCCAAAATTCTGCACCCTGCATCAACGCGGACGCGTCAAAGCGCGCGCAGCCATAGATAAAAAATGAAATAGTGCTATCTATGGTTTGTAATCTGTACGGTAATGAAAAAAAAAAAATATTATAACATTATTTTGTTAGAGAAATAATGTTATAATTTAATTTTTTAATTTCCTTTCGATATACTATGGGTAAAGAACGTCAATATAAACTCCTTTTTAGTTTTATATTTTGAATTTTTTGATATGAGAGTAGATAATAGTAGTTTATGAAACTGTGCTATGGCAGCAAAAAATCAACATATGAATATGACAAAAAATGCGCGTATTTGCGTCACGAATTGCCTTTGCCTTTCATATGTGGGATTATAACAACACAGCAAGTAACAACAATGTGCGCGCCGCGCTATTTTCGCGTCACTGTTAACTTTTATCTGCATTTATAAATAAAATTGTTTCGAAAATGAGTGATATTAGTGATAATAGCGAAATGGACAATATCTTAACGCCACCTGAAATGAAAGAAATAGCTATGGAGACCATAAAAGAATTGCTACCATATAAATCTAGGAAAAAATATGAAAAGTGTTACCAATTATTTCAAGATCGTAGAAAAAGTTTTGTATGCTAGGTACTGCCGCAAACAAGGTATTGTACTCGTGCTGATCTACTGTGGCACAAACTATCACTAAAGTCACAATAGCTATCATTGCTTGACAGCGGCATAAATAAGTATAGTAATGCAGAAAGTACAGGAGCAGGCGACTTGGCAACGATAGTTGTGTGACGTACAGGTGTCGGTGCGCAGTCGGGGCTGTCGTCGCGGGCGGCGCCGCTGTGAGATGAGCGCGCGCAGACGTTCGATCTCGGCCTGGTACTCGCGCAGCTTGGCGTCTTTCGGATCCTCGTTGCGCACCGGCTTGTTCTTTATCGCTGGAACATTCACAAGCAAATATTATTAAGTGACACGATCTACTTATAATAAGGTAACTAACATGCAGCTGCAACTAAAATGCCTCATCCCTAATGGCACCTCGAAATTTTTATCCCTCATGAATATCCCAGCCCAAGTATCTTCAAAGAACAGAACGGCTTCTAGGGGCTAATCGTTACAAGTCGTTTTCCAATAAAGATATAGAAGTGTTCGTTACCTTTAGCTCTGTGTGCGTACCGCAGCGTAGTAATGGTCTCGTCGTAGTTGTAGGAGGCGGGTCCGATGTTGGCGATCATGATGGTCTTGCTGTTGCCACCCAGCGAGTCCTGCAGGATGCGTGTCAGTTTCGAATCTCTGAAATGTTGACACAGCACTTTGTTACGACAAAAAATCGATTTATGAAACCTCAAAGATGATTTTCGCAATTGATAAGATGACCACTATAACGTAAATGAAATGCTTGTCTGTCCCGTTATTCTGAAAGCTCACCTGTAGGGTACGTGCGGGCTGTTCTCCGCGAGCGCAGAGATGACGTTGCCGAGCGAGGAGAGCGCCTGGTTGATACGCGACGCCTCTCGCAGCCGCTCCGCCGACGCGCCAGTCTTGCGCTGTCGCTCGCTGCCCGCCAAGTCCACTAGATTTAACTTGCCGACACTGTTGACAAGCAACAGATTATTCAAACACCTATTCTACCTCAAGCTTAAAACAGATTTCAAATTACCAGGAAATAGGACAATGAAGTATTGTGGCAAAACTTTTCAGGTGCTATTCCTAAGCATTTTTCTGAGCGACCAAACCGATCACGATCTGACACTTATGTGTATAAATCTCCGCTGGTATGAAACCTAATTCAGTTATTTACATTTGTCGTTTGTTCGTAAATCAGTGAACCTAAGCATACCTAATATTTCTGTGCACGGATATTCAATTGGTCGCGCTCGTAATGAACACTTAGTTGAATCGAATCAATCGGCAAATCGATCGCCACGAGCTGTTTTATTTTTATTAGATACATAACAAAGGTTGCGGAGGCCTAATTCATAAACTATTTGTGCCAAACCTACTGTTGGTCTGGTAGCAGTTTCTAATATTATGTAATGCATGAAGGATGGTATTTTCCGATATTAGCCAGGGAACCAGTGGTATCGTTGAATGTCTCAAAGGAGTTACATTTTCGTAAAAAGGTCGTAGCTGTTTTCTAACTACAACAACAACTAGATAAACTTGAGCGACTTCAAAACTTTTGCATAAGATTTATATTTGACCTGAGCAAATATGATCACATATCTGAATTTCGTACAAAGCTTAAGTGGCTTCCCATACGTCTTCGCCGGAATTCTCATATACTATTTCAGCTCTACAGCATTTTGTTTAATCCTAAAACCCCCTCTTATCTTAAAGAACGTTTCAAGTTCCTTCATGACACACATAATAGATATCTGAGGTCGTGAGAGATGCCGATGCATTCCACTAGTTTCTATGATAAATCCTTTACTGTACGAGCAGTTCGGCTATGGAATCACTTGCCCGTGTCCGTAAGGCGTGCTCAAACACTGTTTACTTTTAAAACTATGATAAAAAGCACTTCCTCTCTCTTTAAACATATTATTATATTTTATTTGCTCTTGTATGATATTTATTAATTAGATATATAAATTTATTTAAACTAGTAACACTTAACGTATAAAGGGTGTCTCTGACATCGACGCACAAACGAGTACCATGGATCCAGTACCTGATTCTGAACCCCCCACAGGCGGAATTTTTCGTCGGCTTTTTCCTGATAAAAAAAAATAATATGCAGTTTTTTTTCACTTTAAACCGTTCATAATTGCTATACTTTTATAACCCAATAAGATTTTAAAGTAAAAAATAATTAATTCGCTAATTACACAAAAAAGCGCAATGTGAACAAAACTCGAAAAACTATCTTATCAGCTGATTTAATAGAGTTCACATCAGGGGTCAACGTCATACCCTCAACACGCGCGGCGGCACGCTTGCAACGTTCAAAGGCCGAGCCGACACATTTTTTATACACTGTTATTTCTGTAACCGCTCATTAACGATATAAATGACTATCATAATTTTATTAGTGGCATGCGGTCTAGCCTTCTCGCGAAGTTTGCGTTACGATGTCAGATACACCCGTATATTTATTGTATAATCTATGTAAATAGTACACTGCAGAGTACCTACATTATTTCTCTAACCTTCCCCTAAAAATTCCATCCAAAGGGTGTCTGTAAAAAATCGCTCTTAGCGATAAGACCGCCCATTGTGTCACCCTTTGTAAAATCATTTTATTTATGTTCTGTAATCTATATGGTGTACATAATAAAGAGTATTCTATTCTATATTCTTGAACTACAATAGTTATCAAGCACTAAGAAAGTAAGTATAAAACCAATTAACATCGCGCATATGTACTTAGACATTTGAATGCAGTCGGACCATAAAGTTTTGATCACGAAAATAAGGGCAGAGGGACATTCACCCCACTCATGTTTGACTGAAGATTAATAAGCATTATGAACCCTAGCCGGCATTACATTTGATACGTAGAGAAAATTAAAGTGAATAGCGCAGATATTAGGGTCGGCACACTCAGTGGCCGATCAGCGTCGGATGTCATGGAGGGGACATTCACCGCGGGCCTATTGCCCACTTCCGGACTGCATTATATTCGCACGCTTATTTGTCAGCGCACGCAATATCATAGCAAGCCACTGAGACGTTACAGAAGTTAGTTTTTTGGTACACACGTTGGGAGAAATATCCTCCCTAAAAGGAAACATTAAATACAGAACAGATAAAAGACATTAGAAAAGAAATGTTCCGGATTTGTATTCGAGCGCGAGTCGCTGCTTGTCTCCCCTCTCTAACTTCACTATAAGCAAGAGACCAATAGGGTATCATAAATTATAAGTTAGTAATTGATTGTCACACTAACGAAAACTGTGCGTTTGACGTACACTCTCACATTCGCAAATATCTCAGATACCTACATTACGGCTCCCAAACGGTTGTTACTTTACAATCTAAGATTAATAATGGGCTGAGGGATGTTGCTGGGGCTGCCTCGGTTTTGCAGCGCATCAGACATGTTCGCGGAAGCACAATTAGATGACTTTCATGTCATCGTACGTAAACGGTGCGCATCACATGACCGAATGCGCATCACCTTATCCGTGAACCATGTCCATGTCCATCATGGACATGGTTCACGGATAAGGTTCCCAGATCGAAAAATCGAAATGCCGGAGCAAATTCCGGACATCGGATGAAATTTCCCGATTTCTTCGCAATAAATCGTAACACCGGCCGCCGGCAGAAGTTACCACCCACCAGACAAAGCCTTGCCGCTAAGCGATTTGTCGTGTTCCGGCATGATGTCTGGTGAAGCCGTACGGAGGACGGGTCTGAGCAGTTGTGTTGCGATGTGTGCCGAGTACGATGCGCCAAATGTTGTTGTGTTGGGAGTTTGGTCGTGGAGGGTCTTCAGATCAATCTTCCTTTGACGCAGCATCGTTGGTCGTGTTGTTGGGTTTAACATTGCATCACCTCGCTCAACTGCCGTCTTCCTTCCAATTCGCTAAATCTGAGTGAGTAGGTTCTTAATAAACTAGTGCGCTTTACCATCAACGATCGCATCACTGCTTACCATCAGGCCGGATTGCGGTCAAGCGCTAGTTTATAATTATAAAAAAAAAAAAAATTGAATTTTTTTCACTCGGGCGCACCAATGTTGGTCATCCCCAACACCTCCGCTTCGGAGGAACTGCGCCGTGCCCTCATCTCGGAAGTAGGCAGTGACCTGTCGCTGCCGGCCGTAATCGAGTCGATGGTTGGCAGTGAAGTTGCGGTGGTTTCCTGCGAAACAGTGGTCTCGCAGAAGACGGCTGCGGGAAGAGGGAGAGAGAGAGAGAAAGAGATCTCGTCCTCTCCCCCGGCCGGCAGCAGGCGCACCGGGCATCGGTGGAGGGTCGATAACGCCCTCTTCCAGCCCCCCTAAATGGGTCGGGGGGTGACAGACCCGGGGACATCTGTCGCTCCCCAAACCTCGAACCCGAGGTGGCGGCGCGAAGTGTTCCACGCGCGCCACTCTTAGACGTCACGGGGGGAGTCATACACCTCACTTCCTCCCTAACCCGAGGACGCCCACAGTGGCGGGCCAGCACCAATCGAGGGTTGCGGAAATAAGTGTTCGTTCTTCCACCGCGGCTAAGCAGTTCCAAACAGTTGGCCTTCTGTATCTATCTGTATTATGTTGCCACTATTATTTGGTAACATTTGTCGCTTGGTTTGTTAGTATGTTGTGAAATTTGACCTCGAGGGAAAATCGACTCATTTCTTTTATTAGCTGTCTACGGTTCAGCTATCTGCTGCTATCTTCTGTAACGGTTTCATTCGCGTCGGCAGATGTCGACACTTTCTGTTTATATTCGTGTTTGATTCATGGTGTGGCTAGGTTTTGTGAACTTGCCGACTGCGTACATACATAATGCGGCGCCTTCATTCACCTTCCGTACGGAGTGTATTCTACTTATAAGATTAGCTTAGAAGTAAGAACAAACATAATCAGCCCCAGGACTTCCCCAGGATGTTTAAAATCGAGTATCAAAATAATTTCAGTAGCTCCAGACTCTTGACTAAACTTTAAGACGACTATAGTGCAAACTACCCGAAACTGACAGATTTTCCCAATCAACCTTGAGCCTTGACGCTTTAGAGGTAAATCTGACAGATTGTAGTAGCATGATGTACTGTCGTCTGTACATACGTTAATAGTATTAAATCTATAATTAGCAAAAGTGCTACAATGTAAGTATCTAGCAGTAACAGTACACTACAGTTTGGATCAGTGTGTATGTGGGTGCATGTGAATGGTCGGTGACTCATTACAAGTATGTACTTAATGCGCGGACTATGCTATGTAAGTGAGTACTAATACTTAATTCATGGGTTTGAGCTGCGTGATGCGGTAATGTGCAGTAATGACGCAGGCGAACAGCTCCAGCTGTCACCCAGCTGAGACGTAGAGTGGGGTGGTGCGAGGAGCACCATTAGCAAATATTGAATTCATAAGAACAATATATAAACTCCTTTAAAGAAGGTTAAAGGTTATATTGATTATTTCACAATAAACTGTCATGTCTGACTGATTGTTTCGTAACGCAAAAACAATTCAATCTTCTTCAGCCTATGGATGTCCACTGCTGGACAAAGGCCTCCCCAAGGCTTTCCACGCTGACCGGTCTTGTGCTGCCCGCATCCATCGACTTCCCGCAACCTTCACCAGGACAATTCAATAGTAGACAAATATTGATAATTGTCTGTTATAGAACTAACTGCGTTAACGGCAATAAACACTAAGAAGTGCTGAAGAGTGTGCGTTTTCGGGATCTGTAGTTATGTAATTTTGGCGTTTGAAAAGTGAAAAGTGCTGATTTTCAGTCTAATTTGAATAAATGACTTGACTAATGAATGTTAATGAGTAATATATTTGAGATATCATACTTACTCATCGCTTATGATAAGAGTACCTAAAGTAAACAACTTGAAACAATCTCATTTATGACATAAAACTTACAATTCACAACACAGAATTCTCAAGTTAAACAACCTATTCATCTATTGACTTGCACATGGAGAGATAAACTTAAATAAGGTGACACATTATATTAACTACGGAGACAAATTTACACTTAGAACACCGCGATACTCATCAGAGGCGCTAAAAATATTTTAGAAACCTCGATATCATTTTTGAAAACCTATCCATAGATACCCCACACGTATGTGTTTGATGAAAAAAAATATTTTGAATTTCAGTTCTAAGTATGGGGAGCCCCCAATATTTATTTTTTTGCATCAAAATCTTAATGCGGTTCACAGAATACATCTACCTACCAAGTTTCAACAGTATAGCTCTTATAGTTTCGGAAAAAATGGCTGACATACGGACGGACAGACAGACTTGAAGAATCTATAAGGGTTCCGTTTTTTGAACCCTGAAAGTCCGCAAAACAATCAGTTAGTATTCTTTAAAGTACTTCAGAGTCGGAGCTCCGTTTTAAAATGCCGTATTGTGCAATTATGGTTTCCATCATCGAGTTCTTGTGCACCGTGGTCTATTAGCTTTTGTACAGCATTCGCTGTAGACAATTTGCTTCTAAACCCGAATTGTGAAGGAGACAATAAGTTGTTCGTTTCTAAGTAACTGACTAGTCTCTTGTTTATAATTTTTTCCAATATTTTGGACAGTGCAGGCAGTATAGATATTGGTCTATAATTATTCACTACATCTTTACAACCACTTTTAAAAATAGGGATGATCGTCGCTTTTTTCAGACATTTAGGAAAAATTCCTTCTCTGAGGCACATCTGAAATATATACGTTAAAGGGCGTACCAAAATGTGTTTAAAACGCTTTAGTATTCTATTGTTAATATTGTCCCAGCCTACCGCACAATCATCCTACAGCTCTGAGATTATTTGTTCTGTTTCAATTTCGTCCGTGTCCAACAGCGCAAAAGATTTTACACAGCTCTTTAGAGATGTCTGATAATGTGCGGTCTGGTCGCCAGATTGGTTCAGAAGTGGTTCAGCGAGGGATTTCCCTACGTTCACAAAGAAGTTATTTACAAAATTAGCTGATGATAGCGGTGATGAGTTAGTAAGCAGTAACTTGAAACTGACTCCCGTCCCGTGGCTTATTTCTGTAAGTCAAGTTTTTAATATGTTTCCATATCTGTTTACTATTATTACCTGCTTTCTGTAATCCGTTTTTATCGTAATCAATTTTAAGTTTTTTCAAGAGATTGTTACAATAGTTCCTGTATCTCTTGTATGTAACAAGAAGCACTTTATTGTCAGGAAAATCACTAAGTATCTATTAAAAACCGCATCAAAATCCGTTGCGGAGTTAGTAAATATTTAATCATACAAAGGGACACAGGGATAGAGAAAGTGACTTTGTTTTATAATATGTAGTGATAATACCATAGGTCCTGGACTTGGAATGAACAAAAAATAATGCAAGAATATGTTAATCAATGGACATAAAATACTTAATGATTTATTATAATAATACAATTGTAATGATCAGCACGCTAATTACGTAACACACAATCAGTACTAATGGGTTTCATGTTGACAGTTCAACAACATTCATTGCGTTATTTACCTCGTTGAGCAGGCACTTTTTTCGAACATATACAGCAATGGATTAGCAATATGCTTCAAAATGATTCCAATTGATAATAATAGTAACAACGCGACTATGGTATCAATAAAAACTTTATCCATATTACTTGGTATATTATTAGGTATGCACGTTATTATTACATCATAAGCATATTATAAAAAAATAGTAGCACATCAGGAAATTCTGCTGTATCGTGGGTGCATTTACAAACATATAATAAACTTACATACCTACACAAACAGCCAAACCCGGAACAACTACTTTTATGTCATACAAAGATATGTTCTGTGCGGGAATCGAACCCGCGACACGCAGCGCAACAGATGTACAGACGCATCAAGCTACTATAATATGTCATTTCTTTATTAGATTTTCAACTTTATCTCTAAATCGTTATGGCTCAAGGTTGATTGGGAATAATTGAGAGTTTCGGGTAGCCACAAATGAGTTAAAAAACTGCACACCTAGTTAACCATATAGCCAAGGCTTCATTTATTGAGATGCAACCTAACGGGAACAAGTCACAAACGATCACGAGCATACTAAGCTATAGTTTTTATATATTTCCTCTTTTTTATTGAACTCTGTGATTGTCAAGGGCGCTGGTAGCAGCGCCACGGCAGTTGGCAACATTTTATTGTTAGAAATGTTTATACATTTATAACAATAAAATCTCCTTCATTTTTTATTTTTATTACGAAGTCGTGGTGGCCTAGTGGTTAAAACACCAGCCTCTCAAGTATGAGTGTGCTGGTTCGATTCCAGGTCAGGCAAGTACCAATGTAACTTTTCTAAAGTTATATGTACTTTCTAAGTATATCTTGGACACCTGCAATGACTGAAGGTGAAGGAAAACATCTTGAGGAAACCTGGGCTTTTAAGTCTGAAATCGCCAACCCGCATTGAGCAAGCGTGGTGATTACGCTCAATCCTTCTCTGTATGAGAGAAGACCTGTGCCCAGCAGTGGGACGATAAAAGGTAGATAATGATTACTATTGATGGATAGCGGAGCCTCACAAATCCAGGTTCCGTTGGCAACCTTTAAGCGATGTCCGCTCTGGGGTGGGACTCTTACTGGCTAAAAACCTTGCACCAACTAAAACTAGCAGTGTTGAAACCAGTTGTCCGTTTATGCGACACAGGTACTTCCTGAAGCAACCATGCCCCGAGAGCATCTGTGTTACCTGAAACTTCAGAGACCCGTGCCTTGTCCTGAGCGCCGTATCGGTTGTATCGCCTCGATGGTGATGAAGCCGGATGTAGGACGTGAAAGCCTGTCCCGGAGCTGAGCTGCAACCGACACTGTTCGAACTGGCATTGCAATCGAATAGGCCGTTCGCCCCACGCTCGCGCCTTCTCGCGCCTCCAGGAAATCATAGGATATCCCCTAATGACTCTGAGGACCATCACTCTCTGTGGTTTCCGCAGTACAGCGATGCTACCGGCCATCAGGTCAGGAGGCCCACACCGGTGCCTCATACAGGGCAATCGATCGCACGATTCCCATGTAAAGCCACCTGCAGGCGGCACTCGGGCCCCCGGATTGAGAAGTAACGTTGAAAGCGCCCCAGCCGCGCCCGACAACATGGGCGCCAGCCGCCGTACTTCATGGTGGACTCGACTGCGATCCAAGCCCCCGACCATGATGTGCAAGCCAGTCGGCGGCGCCCAACGGGTACCATGAACCACCATAGCCTCCAGACTTGTTGAAACCTGTAAGACACGCAGCCGTCGCTAGCAACGCTGCTTTCCTGCGCGAGCTCACCCGGGCGGTGACCAACGTGTCGTTTTCTAAGATACTAGACCAACATTAAAAGCGGACTTAGTTGACCTCAGACATTACATAAATGCGACGGCAATGTGTCAACACTGTACCCACGTTATCAAAAACCGTTTGAATGGCAGCGGCAGCGTACTCGTGTACTACAGTTGCACGTGCTACACGAATACGCTGCGCCTACGCAGCTATACCGCGAAACATGTTATCACGTGCTTAGAATAAATCGTATGGGTAATTAATCAATTAATTTAGGTGAGCAAATGGACCTAACCACAAATTATTGCAGCACATAGATAGGTATTATCTTTGCTTATATACATAAGTCGTGGTGGCCTAGTGGTTAGATCACCAGTCTCTCAAGTATGAGTGCGCGGGTTCGATTCCAGGTCAGGCAAGTACCAATGTAACTGTTCTAAAGTTACATGTACTTTCTAAGTATATCTTGGACACCAATGACTGATTACAAGGTGAAAGAAAACATCTTGAGGAAACCTGGACTTTAGGTCTGAAATCGCCAAGCCGCATTGAGCAAGCGTGGTGATTACGCTCAATCCTTTTCTGTATGAAAGGAGACCTGTGCCCAGCAGTGGGACGATAAAAAGGTTGATAATGAATATGGCCTTGTAAGTTTTAATTCAAAGCCTCAGTTGAGGCTTGTCAAAATACGCCCACCATTACCTGGGTAAATAGTGACGACAGCGACAAGACTCGAGTATGTGCGAACATACCCACACTGTCCCAGACGATCACCTTCCGTGATGCAGTCAATGATCATACCAGCATACTCTACATCCTGATCGTGCAAAAAACAGAATTAATAAGATTAATATTATCTTTTAAGTAACTAAGACCATCGTGAATCGTGATTAATGTATTAGTAGATGACAGATATTTGTTTAGAGACATGTGATTTAAAGTTCACGACTTTGAAGTGTTGTAATGTGATTGTTTCAATATTTTCTCTGAGCAGAGAGACGAGTGCCAAATAAAAATACGACAAAATAGTAGTGTCGATTCTTTACAATCAAGATTAGGCCTACCACAAACGTTTCCATGAGCTTAGGAGGTCACTAATTAAAAGATATTGAATAATTTAGTGTTACTGTTAACTTGTTAATTATTGAAAAAAGATACCGAGGTCCTTCATGAGATCCTGCTCGAAACACTTTGTATCGCCATATACTATATTTTTCGTTGCGAATACAATTAAATAACTAGCAAATTGTATTTTAAGATCAGGAAAATAAATGATTTGGTTCGATTTGAAATCAGCCTGTTCTCATCTTGAGCCTAAAGAGTAAAGTAGTAATATTATACATAGGTTTTTTTTTTAAATAATTATAAACTAGCGCTTGACCGCAATCCCACCTGATGGTAAGCAGTGATGCGATCGTTGATGGTAAAGCGCGCTAGTTTATTAACAGCCTATTCACTCAGAAAAACTGAGCGAATAGGAAGGAAGACGGCAGTTGAGCGAGGTGATGCAATGTTAAACCCAACGATGCTGCGCCAAAGCGAGATTGATCTGAAGACCCTCCACGACCAAACTCCCAACACAACAACATTTGGCGCATCGTACCCGGCACACATCGCAACACAACTGCTCAGACCCGTCCTCCGTACGGCTTCACCAGACCTCATGCCGGAACACGACAAATCGTAGGTTTCAGTAAAATGTAAGCGCAGTGTAATCACTACCTGAATCATAATAAATAGTGTATCGAGGTCATTGACTGATAAGCGTGCCGAGCGCTAGTTCATAGATTAAATTATAATATGACGACGTAAACATTATACAAGATCACCCGGAATATTATTGCCTACTCATCCAAACTAAACTAACATTACTCCTCCCTGAACGCACCTGAAATATATATCCTTTTATTGTTTCAAGTACAGTTTCAGTAACAGTCCAAAGTAGAATAACAAAATCCACTGTATTCCCTTTAGATCCGTCCGTTTGTTGTTAAATAGACCACCAACAAAAGGGTTTAAAACGAATGCAGTAGCTTTATGTGGAGACTGAGCAAGCCTCTCATTATATAAATAAATATTCTTCACTAGCCTTTTCAGCCGGTGCAGGAGGATAAGCTGTGAGATAGTCTAGGTGTGTCCTCTCAATGTACTGATAGTAATTGACCTGTAGATCCACTCATATAGCGACAACTTGTCTGAGTAGAATCCCGACGTCGTCGCTTACGTAATACGTGATTGTTGCGGAAACACTGAATGTTTACACTTCTATGTACACTATTACAAACCTATGTAAATGACAAGCTCGAGTCATATTTAACGTCGGCCTCGCCCACAAAAACATCAGCTTTGAGCTTGTTCAATTATTAGCATTGTATATATGAACTCAACATTATTGTAATTTGTTTTACTTTTAGCACAATCGTGATATGTATTAAAATAAACATATTTATGTGAATGCGTTACAATAAAGTATGACTTACAACTGGTGTCAGTTAATAAGCAATATGTTTAATATTCAAATTACATTAAAGTGCAGTGATATTAGTAAAGTTACACAGGCAACAGCGTGGTGTAAGGCCTTCCTCGCTGTGATTCATCACGTACACAAACGAGGCCGTTTTTTGTTCTCTCGTGAGCACTAACAGAAGGTGGCTGACTGTCATTGCTGGTGAAAAAAACTTTAGTTGGTGCAGAGCTCACTGTTATTAAGCTAACAGATGAACTAACAGTTTAAGAGCCATCTCACCTTCTAATAGTTTCGCTCGATATAATATGTACATACATATATGTGGTTATTGTAGACACAGCTCTAGGTAGTTACATTCATAACGACTAGTTTATTTGGTTCACAGACAGGCTTATTCGTAAAAAAACTACGGTTTATTGATCGTGTGTAGACACGATAGTAAGAATGCTATGGATCACGATGGAAGCATGTTGACAGACACGTTTTTAACTACGCCATATCTACTGTCAAAAAAACAAGAAGTGAACAAAGAGACTTTTAATTATCTATCGACTTGCTTGTAATACTTTAGTTTACAATTGATAGAGGAGCCAAAAGTGGGTAAGATGTTATTCATTGAGACATAACTTTTGTCAGACGTAGAGGACAATGTCGGTTTATCAAAGTATTGTGAGAGCGAGTAACGTATCACCTTCGCAAAAAGTACAAACATACGAAACTCGTCCTTGACGCGCAGTTCTTTAATTACAATTACAGTTGTAGGTAATTGTAGAACATAATGCGCCGATTACCGACGCACTATCTGATATGGAGGCGATACTAAAGCTAAGATAGAAACGCTTATATTATTGCCCAGCAATACAGATTATCTTTATGATGTAAGTTTCAATATTTTTTAAGGTTTTCAGTCATTAAATTATTATTAGGAGAATAATGTGATCAAAAGAATTAAGATATTAGAAGCAAGTAGGTATATCGTGTAGATGTCGGGTCCATTTAGATTGCAAAGTAGATATTTTTTTTAATCACAATATTAAGCATCTGCCGAGATTCCAACTCACGGCCTTCAACTCGCAAGAAGTTGCTATGACTACTGAGCCACCGCTGGCCAGCCCTCTTAACCAAGTATTAATTTAATACTTGTACAACAACAATGTGTAACAACGAAAAAAGTTGTGTATCTAAATTGCTATTATATCTACTTTTCAACGCACCAGGTACTCGGGACGTAAGAGAAATCTCAATAAACATAAGCCGCACTTGATAATAATTAGCGAAAACATTGGATTGAACGACAAAGCGCGCGGCCCAAATGTGCAGCGTATCGGACATAACAAGGTTGTACATCGTAACATGCCGCACTCGTCCACCGCCGCGACCGGCGCCGCCTGAAGCGAAACACCAGCCTGCACGCCGCCGCGCACTGGACTCACACAAACAGAATAACTACCGATTTATTTTTATTTACTCTAGCCTTGAAGACACTTAAATTGTAGTCCGATGAAAACACCGCCGTCGGCAAATTGTTTCAGTCCCTCGATGTACGCGGTATAAAAGACAAGGCGAAACTTCGTCCGTTCAGTTGCAGTGTCAACAACGTAAGGGTGGAAACTCGCCCTACGACGGGTCGTCCGATGGAAATTAAATCAACCTTAGGCGCGAGAAGTTAGGATTTTCAAGGTGACGGAAGATAAGTATACTAACACCCTACTTAGATCCATGCGCGTGTGCAAATACTTGAAACTTAATCGTCTCACAATCTGCACGTCTTGCTCTAAAGCCTTCGCATCCTTTTGCCTTTGTTCCGTGCGCTTACATCTCCTGTTGTCGTGTCTAGTATAGACTGGACCTTCTATTCTAGATACTAGGTACATTGTGGTTGTCCTTCTGAGGACGGGTCTGAGCAATTGTGTTGCGATGTGTGCCGGGTACGATGCACCAAATGTTATTGTGTCGGGAGTTTAGTCGTGGAGGGTCTCCAGATCAGTCTCCCTGTGGCGCAGCATCGTTGGTCGTGCTGTTGGGTTTAACATTGCATCAGCTCGCTCAACTGCCGTCTTCCTTCCTATTTATTAAGTTTTTTTTTAAGTGAATATGCTTAATTAACTAGCGCGCTTTACCATCAACGATTGCATCACTGCTTACCACCAGGCAGGATTGCAGTCAAGCACTAGTTTATAATGATTAAAACAAAAAAAAGTCATTAACATTGAAATTTATACACATTGCGAAATAATCACTGCTGGTTTCTTTCATACATCTAACATACTTTCAATGTGTAAAAAAATGTTATGTGCAAGTAAAAGGAAACATAAAATAATTATTAACTCATATGAAGAAACAACAAAATCTCGTTCGATACCGCTCGAACGATACAACCTATTAAAATGTAATCAATGCCTTATCAGTGCGATAACATTTGGTCAAATGGAGTGTGCATATATTGCAAGGAACATTGTTTGAACAATCGGCTATAAAGTTAAATCATCGGTACTCTACAATAACGATATATACTGCAACACCCGAAGATTAGATTTCTAATCTGAAACAACCAACTTACGTTTCTAAAGACACATTCAGTTATTGCCAGCAGACGGCAGCAGGCAGTAGATTATGTTGAATTCGGATCAAAACAATATCTGATCCCACAAAGGTTTTATTACTGAACAATAAATTGAAATTAGATCATCTCCACAGTTTTGGAGCGAGTTCAGTGACTCAGTGCACTTTGTGAAAGAGTTAGTCATTTGCTACTCAGTCGACACATCCATTCATGGAGACGCTGTCGGTACAGGACATCAAAAGTAAAGAGCACATGACGCATGGACGCCGACGCGCCTGCAGACCAGCCCAGGGATATTGCCATTTATAAGCCAGTATTGATCTCACATTGTTTGGCATGTTCCGCTGTTATAGAGACATTAGGGTAACTTTAATAGATCAGACGGTTGTCACGATATCACAAAAACAAGGGTTGAAGATACGGGGAGGATAATTAGAGAATAAATAATTTTCAAAAAGTGTGCTCCTGTTTTCAACTTTTCGTTTTAAGCCCTTTACAAGGGCATAGCACCTTATGAGGAGTTCCGGGTTCCGGTGAATGTATTATTTTTCACATTTCCTGCAGTAGAAACTAAGTTGCAATAAAATAAAATAGTTCTTTAAATGCATGTTGTTGTACATATTTACAAGTCGTTTCATCAATTTTATTATATAATCAATGAAGACTGTATGTGTAGGTATATGGCTTTCAAGAATAAAGTTTACCGTACAGCTATTTATAAACACGTGCCTGAGAATATAATCCTATTGAATCAAGTGTTTATCGCAAACGGAACGATAAACAACGCTACTAATGACAGGGATTAACAATAACATCGATAGAAACCCGATACTGAGAATTTGTTCATAATGCCTTTTTATCATTTAACTGTTATCTGTCTTAAGCCAAGAAGTGAGTGCAGAGCAAAGTCAATCAAAGAAGGTATCACCTACTTTAGATTCTTTACGAACCAAAAGTCAATAAAAATATCCTTATACTACTATGTACTTATGTAGTTGCTTGTTAGTAGCGAGCAATCAGCAAATTAATACGAAATACTTAGCGTAAATAGCAATTGTCAGTGTTTTGTTGACTGACCACACTGTGGCAAGAGCCAAGTCGTTCTCAATTATTCGAACAGCGCTTCACCCCTCACTGATTAAAGATTCTAGATTGATTTATTGATATGAACTAGTTATCAATGCTACCTCTGGCCGCGACTGGTGTCCTGGTACGGTGCGCACGTTTCAGTGCTAAGTGCTAACGGGGTTAATCCGCACTAGTACGGGCTAGGCTTCACTGCGTTTAAGCAACAACTTTACGTTTATTCTGACGGCCTTTTCATTGCGTAATTAATACGTAACGTTTCAGTTTAACTACGAATATCTATTACAAATATTGCTTTCAGCAATCATGTCAGTCAAACCACAGGGTCATGGATCATGCTCATTATCATGAAATTCATGAAAATATTTCAATTCTTAAAAAATAGTTTTATGTGAAGTCATTGAATTGAAAAAAATCTAAGTTTGTTAATGACCGCCAAAAGCTTTAATTTTGGGCGAAAAGAAAACAAGTTAAAATAACAGCACGATGGAACGATTAAAAACCGATCCCAAGGTTCTTATTTATTATTCCAATAGATTCATTTCTCAAAACTAGGGCAGCATCATTAGGGTGGGCGCCAATATTGTGAACCGTAGAGAGAAAAAAATCATATGAACAGGAGCTGAGAATGTTCAGTATTCGCCAAAACGTCATGTTATTTTCGTCGGGTATGATTTTTTTTAGTGTACTATATTGTAAAGTAAGTGGAATGAATTCTTCAGTGATCGACTACAACCTTGTACATAGTACACACACTATGTCTGCATCGTGCGCTGGAAACAATGATGTTACCTTATGTAAGGCACGCGTGCGCACTGTGCGTGTGTTTTAGGATAACTTACAGAAGGTCTGTGAGAAAACGTATTATTCGCTCGTTAGAAGTTGACATTGTCCCACAAAGCCTTCTGTATGTATCTGTAACGTCAATCAATGACGATAGTATTAGATTTTTGCATGGCCCGCGTGACGCAACGTAACTTCCCCGTCGTTAATATAGCGTTAACAACCAAATTCATTACTTCCATAATTACCAATTTACAAGTTGCGAGACAGCTATACATATCTAGCTAAAACGTTTCGTGAGCAACAAATACGAAGCATGGAGGGAACGTCAGGAATGGATATGTTTGTGATTCCATTTCAGAAAATGATCATAATTTCTGATTCGTGCATACAGGGGGTAGACTTTGTGGAAAATGAAGCTACGGATTATATTAGTTAGTTATTTACCTTACCTGAAGTCAAGATCTTCATCATCACTCCATTCATTCATCCGCGAACAATCATACATGTTTGCGACACAAAACCGTAAGAGCACACTATATAAAACCTATTATAATCTCGTCGGGCGTATATTTGAGAGTTCTGTCCAGTAGTGTTCAGTAGCTGAAGGTTGAACACGTAATAGTCGCGAGATGTAGCATCATCTCTTAAAGTGGTTCTGACTCCCGACACCACCTGCCCACTCACATGGACAGGCGAGTTAATTTGGTGACGAATACCAACTACATGATCATTATAAATTGAATAGTCAACTTTAGGATTAATTTGATGAACGATCCAACCTTGTCCTCGTCAACTTAGGTCAACGTCTCTACAAAACTACGAAAACCGCAGAGAGCGATGGCCATCAGCGTCCTACCTACTGGCTAGATACCCGCCCTGGGACCTGGAGGCGAAGGTCCTCGCATCACTATACTGGTGACATTCGTCAGGCACGGACGTGGGGCGAACGGCCGATGCAGCGCCAGTTTCAGCAGCGTCGGATTCAGTTCCGTGGCACGGCTCCCTAACAATGCGGGTAATACAGGTGCTCTCGGGGCATGTTTGCTTCGTAAAGTACCTGTGTCACATAAACAGGGAGCCCAACGCCCGGTGTCATCACTGCGTCCACTGCCGGCAGGACACGGCGCGGCATACGCTGGCAGAGTGTGCTGCTAGGAGGAACCGCGCCGTGCTCTCATCTCAGAAGTAGAGAGTGACCTGTCGCTGCCGCCCGTAATCAAGTGGTTGATCGGCAGCTAAGAGTCCAAGGACGTGGTGGTTCTGCGAAACAGTCGTCACGCCACTACGCCTACAGTGGCGGGTCGGCACCAATCGGGGATTGCGGAAGCATTGTTCGTTCTCGCTACCCCCGGTGTAGGTGTGATACAGGCGCGTTTTTTTAGCCAGTATGAGTCTGAGAGACACCGATGCCCTCGCCAGGCCGCCGGACATCGAGAAAAAAAAACTACAAACACCCCCCCTCCCCCGAACTACGAACCCGAAATGCGAACTCTCTTTCTTTAGAAATTTTACGCAGTCTTCGATTCCAGACTAAAACACTATTTGAATACAAAAATATTAATGAGTCCAGCTTTTTCTATACAAAATCAATAGATTTTGTATATGTATTTGTTTACCTGCGAGGGTTGGCTGCGCGCCCAGAAACTTTCAAAATGGACATTTTTCATTTCATTGAATGTTTTTAACCTAAATTATGTTTACAAAGGATGGCATGTTCCAGTCAATTGGATGAGTAAACCAATTTAGGCACAAACTGTTCAGCTTATCTTTCATTCCACACTTCATATAATTAGTGCGGCAGTAATTGCTATTTAAATCAATATCTCAGTCTAGACAGGTTAATTTAATTTTTGGGCAGACAGAGTTGAGTTCATCGCATTCAGTAACACTACTTAAAATGGTTAGACTTGACAGACCAACCTTAAAATGTGGTATGGATACTGTCGGTCGGAACGACTACGAACTCTGAGTTGATGACTATATTAAAATAATAGACTATTTTAGTATGCAATATCAGCCAGTTAATGTCGATTTATGTTGCTGTGAATATTACTGACACCAACTGTTTCTTCGCCCACACCGCCGTCGGGAGCCACACAAACTGTTTAATTAGACACTTACGTTCATTCCCCCCTAGGTCTAGGTCAGACAGACATGTTATTGGCGTTAGTAGTGACGCCATAGTGTGACCCAGTTTATACGGCAATAAGGGTGCGCTGACGTCGGGCGGCGGTCTAGTTGAGTCACATGCTTTGTTTGTACTCCCTTATTGTCAATTATATTGATTCTAATAATAATATCGATGTGTCTTTTGATGAATGAAGCTATTACCAAGTAAAACATTTACATTTTAGTTAGGTAGATAATCACGAGTGCTTTTTTTTTGTCGCAGTCAGTTACTGAGCGTGTTTGGTTCAATTTGCTATCATTGGCATATAACTTTTTGTGCTGAAGTATTTTTAGATACATATACATGTATATTTACGCGAATAAATAATATCAGTCGTATTTTCGTGAATTTGCTTACTTCACGCCGGAAAAACTATATGCATATAAGTCATAATTTATCTTGGAAATGTCTCCGTCAGTGTAAGTTGGTGTGCACTCACCGTATCCTGTTTGTCTTGCGATGTGCCGTCTCGACGGTGACGAGGAACACGGCATGCGAGCGCGACGAGTGCTCGTTCATATCAGTGCGGGCCGCCGCGCGGTTGCGGTTGCCCGCACGCATCACCCGCACCATCTCCGCTGCACTCTTGCATACTATCGACGTCATCTCTGGGATGTAGAATCCGTTTAACTCCTGTAAAATAGGTTGGTTTGAACAAATTGTCAAGCAAAGTACCTAAAACAAATGGTTTGGATCTGAACGGACAAAATTTTAGCAGAGATTCCCTAACGTCCGAAAAAGTGGAAACCTCAGGAAATAATATTTAAACAAGATCATAATAACAGAGGCGACTCTTAACTCGAAGAGGTACAAAGAAAAACAATGAACCGACTTGTTAAAAAGCCCTTGGGAGAACTCGCGGATTGTTGTAAAATCTGGTTCCATTACGGAGTATACAGTATGTTAAGAAAACCCTGTCCGACCCATAAGGATAATAAAAGTTAGGTAAACACATGACCAAATATAATATAAAATTTTACCTAATCATCATAGTACCAATACAAATGAATTTTGAAATAATATTTTTTTCCCGCGAATTAATTCCAACTTCCCCGAAATTTGGTAATTTTTAAAAAAGTGACAATACCGGTATTATTATGAGCGAATAGCGATGCGACCACGTGCCGCGTGCCCTGCCGCCCGCCGCCCGCGAAAGGGTGATTAACGCACATTTATTAAGTTACCTGTTTTTGCGAAATAATATTAATTTTTTTAGGGGGATTTTTTTTTAAGTTTAGCCCGGTTTTGTATCCATTAGTAGAATCAGTTATCGATACTTAACAACACCTTCACGGGTCGGACAAGGTTTTCTTAACATACTGTACAATCGACAGGAAATCATACAATTTATTGTACTCGATTAAGACTGTTTTAGCAAGTAACCATTATATAAAAAGATGCGTATTATTTCCAAGGACTTAATTTTTGGACAATTATAAATATGTTTGTCTATTATTCATTTAAAAAATTAAATTGTAAATAAGGTGGTACTTGAGTATTTAGATACAATTACTATGAACATGGCCGTGGAACAGTGGTTACCAAGTCTAGGTAAAAGCTAACAAAATACAGAAAAGTAGGCACTGCTCATAGAAAGCGAAACGTTAATGAGCACTAGTGTATTTAATAACGATTGTATCATTATGAGCTAACCCATCTTAATTAGCTAAGTGCCAGCTTGTTACATTAAGACGACGAAGCAAGTCTCCTCAGATGCTAGTTTTGATAGATCATTTCAATTTGGCGAGAGACAACTGAGCCCATTACACTCTATAAGACCAATAAGTAAATTATTTTTGTATGCACCGAAACGTCTCCTCCAGCATCGAGTACATCTATTCTTCGGTTTTCTTCTGGGCTTAGCATATTCACTCATTATTTCCTCTTACAGAACTTTAAATTGTTAAACATTAAGGAAACTAATAAAACGCGAAATTATTTCTGTATTAATATGCAAGCGTGTCGTCACGTAATTATTTAGAATGTGTATTTAATCGTGTCCTTGATCTTCAGTGCGACTGCCAGGTGCCAGGACACGGCGCTCTGGGCTACTAACTGTTAACGGCTAGCCTGAACAATATGTTGTTGCATAAACGTACACATTGAGGTGTATTACGTAAAGTGATAGTTTGTACAATGCGCTGCAGAAAGCAGACATTTTTGGACGCATCCAAGTGACGCACACCAAGGTTGTGAGTTACTACGAATGGCTGCCTCTTGTACTTCATACTTCAATAAAACATATTATTTTAATAAAATACTCCGGAGATAATTCTCCACACTACAAATATTACGACGCGGTGAGTCATGCTAGTTTCAAATTTATATATAATCATTGTCATGCATTAAATAAACTGAATTCGGTCCATTATTTTACAAACGTTATTTTTTGTTGGTTTGTAATGCCAACTTTCGTCTTCGCCACCCGCGTAGAGTACTAGTTCTGTTTACTGTGGTACTAGGCTATCAGAACCACGTTAACGTACATATGTGCCGCATGTGCTATTGTTTGAGTGGACGTCGCCAGGCGACCGGCGGCGGCGGCGCGCGACACATGTTATTTTGCTTAGCGATATTGACTACACCGTCATACCACGACCACCCAACCCCACTTCACAATTAGACTTTTCTAAGTGAGCGGACTATATTTTATTGATTTAAGAACGAAAACGTAGTACGATTCATAAAATCATAAATCAAAATTACAGCCCAAACTCACTGACGTTAGAAACTAAAGTTAACCAGATTAAATATACTCGTATATCTTTATTTTAAAAGGAAGTCTATTTCCTTCAGAAAAAGGAAATAACACCATATTCGCATGTTCTTTCGTGTGATGTTGAGTCATATGTTTACGATACCGTGATATTTTGTTTCGCTCTGAAATACCTGACTAAATAATTCTATCAAGCTCGTCCTTGTCCTATCAGAAAATGAGGTTTTATTTATGTGTGGCTGACGTATCCCCTTGACCTGCAACGACTACAAGTACAGCTGTGCCAGCGGGGCGGTGGAGAGCGCAGATGGTCAAGGAGGACTCGCCCCAGTGCTCGCTCATGTGTTAGAAAATGAACGTGACCGCTTAGATCATCTGATTAGTGGCGCATCTCGTACTGATCGACTAGCAGGAGGTGCTCATTAATCTTCGGACCTATGCAGTTATATTTTGTAAGTGTTGAGGGTGTGTTCGATTAAAAAGTGTGGCGCTTGCACCTTCTGTAGTAGACGTAAGGAGGGAGGGATCGCTTCAGAAGAAACGTAAACTAGTAATACAAATTCTTTTTGCGTACATTTAACATTTTGGTTGGCCAAATTCCTAAAATTCAGGGAATTCCTGCTAAAGTAGCCACCATCAGAGCATGCGCAATTGCGCAGCTAGTCATGAAGAGTTATTAAACTTTACATTCAGTAAAAAATAATTTTAAAATTTAATTTATGACAATAGTATATAAACAATACTAGTATAAATGAGAAAAAAGCGTGAGGCTCTTTGTGCCATCATTTTTGTATATTAAGCGCCTCACGCTTTTTCCTCATTTATTCCAGTATTGTTTATACAAAATATACTATTGTCTTAATTAAATTTTAAAATTATTTTTAACTTATTAGTTTGATTTTCTTTATAAGCATGTTCTTTTTTATTGATGTGAAACATCTATAGGCGCACGTGAGACCGATTTCTGGCGTGGCGACGCATCGACTGTGCGTTTCTCTCTCACTCGATCCGGCGTTAAGCCATCTCTTTCGCTCCACTGAGCTCGGAATCGACTGTGCGTTTCTCTCTCACTCGATCCGGCGTTAAGCCATCTCTTTCGCTCCACTGAGCTCGGACTCGGATACCTATAGTGTATACTCTGTTTATTACAGTACTCATAACCTGTGTTTTTCTGGTAAATAAATCATTTTTCTGTTCTGATAATAAAATGTCTGACCGTGATAATTTAGAGAGTGGAAGTGATCAGCCTCCTGCAAAGAAAGCAAAATCACACTATGACACATTATCAAGTCATCAGTAAGTTAATTATATTTTTATAATTAAAGTATGCATTTATCTGTGCATTTAGCACGCGTATATTTGGTGTGTATTGAGCGCCAGTAAATGTAAAATCTACTCTCTAGGTAGATTAAAATTCACATAAATTTCATTGCATATCATGTTTTTAAATTAATTATTAATTTTAATTTCATTCTTATTGAAATTAATGCATTAAAACAATTGCTTAGAGAATAAATTTATTAAGACTGACAGAACTTTATTTTAAAATCAGCTGATGGCGTGCAGCGCACGAATCTTTTTCTTATTTGTTATTAATTTAAACTTTAAAAAATTAATTAATTTTTCTAATCATAATGGAGTTTATAGTGAAACATTCATTATTTATATTTATAATTTACGATCTTTAGTAGTATATTGAAATAACTAGCTAAGATTCTTGACAATAGATGCTGTATTTATTAGATATCTTAATAATGTTATGTCCAATACTTTCGTATCGTACTTCAGTTACCATCGACCAATTGTCACAGTAATACCGTTCTCAGAGGCAACATCGAATGTAACTATTACCGAAGTCACTGATTAAACTAATTGAGTAGTTTCGATTTAAAATAAATATGTAAATTTTTGTATTCAATGAAAATGAATGTTTATTTAATAAAAAATCATCGTTATCTAGAAAAAAAAATCGTTATATTTTTTATTTTATTTTATTGACATTTTTAGTTCCTACCACAATCTGTTCTTTTCTGCATACTACTTTTACGAAATAACGTCGATGTTTCACATCTACCAGGCGTCCCGTGACGGCTCCATTTTTTTTTAAAATATATTTATTTTCAACTTTTTAGTTCGATATTCTTTTTTTAAATAATATACCTACGGATAACAGGAACGCTTAAGTGGTGCTCAGTTGTTTTTAACAAACTTTTCTTGATCTCCAACAGAGAGAATAGCAAGTGCTAAAATTCGTAATGATGCGTTACCCAAGTAACTAAATCTAAACTAAATACTTTGCCTACACAAATTAATGTGATTTTTTTTTGAAAATTTGATTCCCTGGCTCGCTTTCAAATAATCAATTCCGTTATAGTTGTTGGTACTGATATTCCAACATATCAAAATCTAAGGCTCTGTTTGAAATTAACATTCCTACTTATCTTAGGGAAACGAGTTACCGACGCTATCTGTTACCATCTGTGATAACTGATAACTATTTGGAGTTGCAGCGTCAAAAAGAAATGGTAAAGTTTTTCAGAATCACTTACAGTTAGATGTACGACTAAAATCTTAGCATTTGCCGGAATAAAACATTTTTTTTCCGCTTGGCCGGGAGTAGAACCCACGATTGCTGAATCCGAACGCTGACGTCACTGAAGACGCGCGCCTTAGACCGCTCGGCCAACGAACGTATTGAAAACGGTGGGACATTTTACAGTAATGTGCCGCTTACTCGTAGTCCAAAGAGTTAGAGAGGGACAAACAAACAAACAAACAAACAAGCAAGCAAGTAAACATCGTCGTAACATGTGTCGTGTTCCGGCATGATGTCTGGTGAAGCCGTACGGAGGACGGGTCTGAGCAGTTGTGTTGCAATGTGTGCCGGGTACGATGCACCTAATAATAATAATAAGTTTATTTCTTATAAATTTGTCTTACATTACATGTCAAGGAGTCTCCATTTAGGCATAGAAATGAATGTAGTTGAAGGCTCCATTAATTGTAAATATGAAAGTAACAAAAAGGGAAACGAGAAAAAATAATAATAAATAACATAATGTGACTAATTGTATGAGTGCGTGCGTGTGGGAGGTATGTGTGCATGTTGGTGTGTGTGTGTGTGCCTGTGTGTGTGTGTGTGAGTATTGTGTGCGTGAATAAATATAAGAAATGTTATTTGTTCAATTTAATGACACTCTATTAGGTCACTCGTTGCAAGAGTCCCTCTGTATCATTGTATTTTAAATTATGTAGCCAGATTGTTAATTCTTTTTTGCATTGCAATAATTTTTTATCATAGACGTATATGACTTTATTAATCTTATTATATAAAAAGGATGAGCGGTTTTTGAATTGTCTGCTAGCAAATTCCGTTTTAGTTTTGGGAACGTTTAGTATGCAATATTTATTTCTTTTTTTTAGTATCTTAGCATCGTATGGTGTCTCCTTGTGCGTTTTTAGCATGATATGTAGAATGTATAATTTTCTCACTGATAATTCATAAAGCTTTGTAGTAGAAAATATTCTTGTTTTGAAGTACATCACTTTAATTATTGCTCTCTGAGCACGTTCTAATTCAAGAAATCTAGATTTCGTTGCTCCACCCCATATAGTTATGCAATATATCAAAACAGACTGGACTAACGATACATAAATTTCATTTAATAAATTTCTTTGATTGTCATTACTTTTATTTTCATTTATTCTTCCGGGTACAATATATCTCAACTCTTTGAAAATCCAGATCAGTTTCCGTACTCTGCTTATGACTTGTTCTAGTTGAGGACTAATGTTGTACTAACCTAATGTTGTTGTGTTGGGAATTTGGTCGTGGAGAGTCTTCACATCAATCTCCCTTTGGCGCAGCATCGTTGATCGTGTTGTTGGGTTTAACATTGCATCACCTCGCTCAACTGCCGTCTTCCTTCCTATTCGCTCAGTTTTTCTGAATGAATAGGCTCCTAATAAACTAGCGCGCTTTACCATCAACGATCGCATCACTGCTTACCATCAGGCGGGATTGCGGTCAAGCGCTAGTTTATAATAATAAAAAAAAAAACATACAAGTGAAGCTAATAAAAAAAAAAAATGGAGCCGTCACGGGACGCCTGGTAGATGTGAAACATCGACGTTATTTCGTAAAAGTAGTATGCAGAAAAGAACAGATTGTGGTAGGAACTAAAAATGTCAATAAAATAAAATAAATATAACGATTTTTTTTTCTAGATAACGATGATTTTTTATTAAATAAACATTAATTTTCATTGAATACAAAAATTTACATATTTATTTTAAATCGAAACTACTCAATTAGTTTAATCAGTGACTTCGGTAATAGTTACATTCGATGTTGCCTCTGAGAACGGTATTACTGTGACAATTGGTCGATGGTAACTGAAGTACGATACGAAAGTATTGGACATAACATTATTAAGATATCTAATAAATACAGCATCTATTGTCAAGAATCTTAGCTAGTTATTTCAATATACTACTAAAGATCGTAAATTATAAATATAAATAATGAATGTTTCACTATAAACTCCATTATGATTAGAAAAATTAATTAATTTTTTAAAGTTTAAATTAATAACAAATAAGAAAAAGATTCGTGCGCTGCACGCCATCAGCTGATTTTAAAATAAAGTTCTGTCAGTCTTAATAAATTTATTCTCTAAGCAATTGTTTTAATGCATTAATTTCAATAAGAATGAAATTAAAATTAATAATTAATTTAAAAACATGATATGCAATGAAATTTATGTGAATTTTAATCTACCTAGAGAGTAGATTTTACATTTACTGGCGCTCAATACACACCAAATATACGCGTGCTAAATGCACAGATAAATGCATACTTTAATTATAAAAATATAATTAACTTACTGATGACTTGATAATGTGTCATAGTGTGATTTTGCTTTCTTTGCAGGAGGCTGATCACTTCCACTCTCTAAATTATCACGGTCAGACATTTTATTATCAGAACAGAAAAATGATTTATTTACCAGAAAAACACAGGTTATGAGTACTGTAATAAACAGAGTATACACTATAGGTATCCGAGTCCGAGCTCAGTGGAGCGAAAGAGATGGCTTAACGCCGGATCGAGTGAGAGAGAAACGCACAGTCGATTCCGAGCTCAGTGGAGCGAAAGAGATGGCTTAACGCCGGATCGAGTGAGAGAGAAACGCACAGTCGATGCGTCGCCACGCCAGAAATCGGTCTCACGTGCGCCTATAGATGTTTCACATCAAAAAATATGTAAAAAAAATACACCGGACACTGCGTACAATGTTCATAGCTACTTTCAGAAAGTATTTGCCAAACTGAAAAGATTTACAGAAAAGTCTTTCACATAAGTCATTCGGTATTGAGTTTCTTATTAAAATTGAATCATATTGACTTTCGGCTAAGTGCAGCGCATGTTCGTTAATTACAAGAATGGAAGCAGCCGCGACCATCGGGGAGAATGACGCGCGAACGCACGCGTCACCTGACGCGCACTATACAATAGCTACGGTTACTGATAAGTGAGCAGTGCGACCATGACGGGGCCGCGGAGAAGCACGCGGACGCCGCGGGCATTGTGGCATGCTGCAGTGTAACGCCTTTCAGGAAACACTGATGGTATTGACATGATAAAAATTTATTACTCTTCTATTTACACGACGTTTATGTCAATTAAGTGGACGGTCATTACTAAAGACAAGTAGTTATTGATCCAACACTGAGCAGCTGATTCATGACTTGTACTTAATGCGGTGGTCGTAGAGACAGCAGTCTGTGCTAATGTGGCGTAAAATACTGATCGTTGGGGCATCAACAAGTCAAGTACCTGTTATATCACACCGTCACAGTTCTACAATCGTATTTGTCGAACAAGTACTTGTCGCACAAAAGTTAAGTGCAGAAGATAAACCTTCTGCTGCACGCGAAGAGGAAGAGATAGGCAGCGTGTCGTATAAGAAATGAGACTACAAAAGAGGGAGAAAAGTATGTCCCGCTTTAACATTCTGATTCTAGCTAAAAGCTCAGAGAGCATCATCGCTATGTAGTGAATATGTAGCTACATGTTCCCTTAGCGTCATGAACTGTGCTTGTTTGGAATAACCCTTCTGCACAGTTCGTGTCGTGTGTGAAAACTTTGTAGCATCGCGTTGGTTGAGTGCGCGAGTGTTGACGCGCGCCGCTGCGACAGTTAGCCACGAGCACGAGTGTCAGCGGACACGCTGATGTACCGCGACGCGATCATTATACTTACACAAAACAACGTAATTGAGGATTCAATGCGATTCGTAACGGCAATCAAACCAAAGGAAATTGCGAAACTTAATGTAAATGAATATCCGTACGATGTAGACATTGTAGCGATGTAGTGACCTATTGTAATAGGAGGTAATGTCCCAAAATTATGAAACCTATTTACTTACAAATAGCCATTGTTGAACACACATGATGCCATGACAAATATAGCAAGAACAGTTTGTAAAACAAGTAATTAAACACGACCCTGACACGGATGACGATGGTGGACCTAACGCGGCAGCGGACAACGGACAGAGCGCAGCAGGCTCAACCACGCATTTGTGAATAGCAAACAGTAATATTTGCTTAACTTCAAATAACAGTGGCTCGAGAAAATATGCCGATAAATGTCGTGGTGGTCTAGTGGTTAAAACAACAGCCTGTCAAGTATGAGTGCGCGGGTTAGATTCCAGGTCAGGCAAGTACCAATGTAACTTTTCTAAAGTTATATGTACTAACTAAGTATAACTTGGACACCAGTGACTGAAGGTGAAGGAAAACCTGGACTTTATAAGTCTGAAATCGCTAACCCGCATTGAGCAAGCGTGGGGTTTACGCTCTATCCTTCCCCGTATGAGAGGAGACCTGTGCCCAGCAGTGGGACGATAAAAAAAGGTTGATGATGATGAATGTATGGTATGTTGATAAAAAAAAAAAACGCGTCAAGCGCTCAGTAACTACGTTCTAAGTTCAGAGTTCATTTTGGGTGATGCAAATGGATAATGATATACGAGACCACTTCGAAAACAGATAGACGAGTGTACGAAAATTAACTGTGTCTTTTGTGATGGGTAAAAACGAGTACCTATGCGAATATTTCACAGTACCTGTCCCCTAATAGTGAGTTTCTTGCAGTCCTTGGAGAGGAGGTCCCGGACGTCCTCCAGATACAGCTCGATGTAGGAGCAGGAGACCAGATGCGTGACGTCGGGCGAGGCACTGTTCTCGATGTGCGCCCAAATGTGGCGGAAGGCGCGCGGAATGATGCCCTCGTGTTCGGCCGTGCCTTCCATGGTGTGCGTCTTGCCCGTGCCCGTCTGGCCGTACGCGAACACGCAGCCATTGAACCCGTCTAGTACTGAAGCCACCAGAGGTCTCACCTGGAACAAACACCAATGGTTTACACATCACTAAAACTGGCTCTCTTTATACACACCGGTGAAGTCTGGATAAGCGTAAGCTGTAGCCCGTAGGCGTTCCAAAGATATCATCACATACAGTTCCATAGCAAGTTTCTTGATGCGACCTTGACGAACGAAGCAGGCTTGAGCTTTGTATATAAGCCGTTCATGTCGACTTCATCATAGGCTGAGGTTGTCACAGTTAGCATTGACGTCATATGTATTGGAGAGTACCGTCAAAGGAAGCACCCTTTTTGCCAGGTGACGGTACTCATCTAGATCTAAATCAGCAACTACAATGTTTTTTTTTACCAGAATATCTACCTACACTTAAACTTGGGGTTTGTCCCAAATTTAACATGTCGAGTTTCCTAAAGCTATACTTATGGGTTATTAAATAAGAAACAGTTTGAAAAATGGGAAGTTTCGTCGGAGGCTAAGACTAAGTCGTTGAGACTAAGGAAGGGTCAGGCGCGTGCGCTCCTTACAAGCAGAAAAGCTCTGCATACCCTAATAGTCTTCTAAAATTATAATATACTGTAAAATAATTTATATACTACAAAGTTAAAACTAAAAGACTTTGTTAATCAGTTATTGATAACACTGCCATCTATTGGGCCTAGTGGCTAGTGCTAACGAGACACATTAGTTGCCTTAGGCGCGACACCCACGCCTCTTACGGCGTAAGCATAAACAAAATGTGCCTCTTCCGTATCTGTCTGTGTATAAAATTATTTGCTTGTGTGCCTAAACTGTTGTGTACGTGTGCGTGAAATTTCTTTGGGTTTAAAGCCCATGATAAGCACAGCTTCTAATAATGCGACGAATTTAAGAAGTTCAGAAATATAGCATGATTGTTGTTCGTTCAAATACCTTTTTATTTTAGCAGCTTATGTTGTTTCATTATTGGTGTTTTTGGGTTAAATATGTATTGATTGTTTTAAGCGGAATTGAATATTCATTTATTTTAGAGTTTTTGGTTTAACACAAAAGAAAGGTTGTCTTTATAAAAAGTATTATGATAATTATATGTGGTTAGCAGGTTGTGTAGTGTGTACAAATAAATTGTTTTGTTTCTCGTATAGGTATATTATTTTAAAACACGGCTTTGACAGTTCGACGTTATAAAAACTTAAAAGACCTTAAGTTTTTCAACCTACTTGCTTTTGAATTTCAATACTATACTTTATGTTGTAATAATTTTCCTGAAGTTTACAAATTAGCAAAATTTAATAGTTATGATTCCAATGAGTAGTGCATTACGCATATTTATGAAAAGCCAAAGCAGACTCATAGATTTGTCTATCTGTCCATTTTAAAAGAACTTTTAGCGATTTCAAAACGATCTTATATATATTTGATTTTTACAGAGTTATTTAAAAATAGATAGGCGCGTTGATTTAATTTATAGATAGTGAAATATTTTTTTTTAGTTTTTTGAGAAATAAATTATTACTTATTTACAGTTGAGTTAGTAATACCATTTCATTGTATTTTGACAGCCTACATGGCGTAGCGGTAGCGAACGCGGCCGTTGCGTAAGGAGGCGCGGGTTCGATCCTCGCGCAGTGTAAGTATTTGTATGCATGAATATGAATATTTGCACTGGTCTGGTCGTATCTCGGAAAGCACGTTAAGCCGTTGGTTTCGGTTGCCATGCGAACATCTAGTGGCAGTCGTTACGGGTTGTTGGAGCCCACAAAAGTCCAACAATTGGTCTAACTTCAATGCTTCGATATTGCCTTCGCGTTGTGGAGGTCAGACGGCAGTCGCTTCACGGAAATTGTCGAAATTTCGCCAAAATCAGCAATTAGACTGGAAAAGCGGACCCCAGATTCCAAAGCTTTGGATGCGACTGGTATTAACCCTGAGATGATGATGATTTCATTGTATTCATTTGGGCAAATAAAAAATACCTAATACCCCACGTATATCATTTATTTGACTTGTTCTTATCATCAATCACATACTTAGATGTTCATTGTAGCCACGCACAAACATCAATTCAATGTTGACATGCGAAAAAGTAGGTACGCGACTATGTTAAATTGAAACTACGTCTAAGTTACGTTTTTTAAGTTTTACCATATATAAGCACAGAGATTTGGATAGTAGGTATATTTATGCATACCCCCAATAAAATCTTTGTGCACGCCCCTGGGAAGGGTAGTTTGTGTCGTACACACAACAACACAGTCCGCCGACGAATACACTATGTCTTTTCACAAATTACCCAAAACCAGAATTTTATCGTTTAGTGAAAGCCGTAAAGTCATGTGCTCAATTATAATCTTTCACAAAATATTATCTGTACACACCAAAAGATGCAAATGTTTCACTTATTTTAGTATGTGATGCAGGTTTTTGGTCTGTTCATTTCAATACTTTTTATCAGCCGAAAACATATAATAAATAATAATAAAATAAACAACCCATACCTACTTATAACAGTGCATTATATGATATACAGTAATTATTAACCATTTGAATCTGATAACGTCCTTATCATGATGATTTCAATAATACATATATACAGGGTACATCTGACATTGCAACGAAAACTTCGCGACAAGGCTAGACAGCATGCCACTAATAAAATTATGATAATCATTTATGTCGTTAATGATCGGTTACAGAAATCACAGTGTTTAAAAAAAGAGTCGGCTCGGCCTTTGAACGTTGCAAGCGTGCCACTGCGCGTGTTTGTAGGTATGACGTTGACCCCTGATGTGAACTCTATTAAATCAGCTGACAGGATAGTTTTTCGAGTTTTGTCAACACTGCGGTTTTTTGTGTAATTAGCGAATTAATTATTTTTTACTTTAAAATCTTATTGGGTTATAAAAGTATAGCAATTATGAACGGTATAAAGTGAAAAAACTGCTTTTTTTTAATCAGGAAAAAGCCGACAAAAAAAAACATCGGAAACATCATTCAGAATCAGGTACTGGATCCATGGTACTCGTTTGTGCGTCGATGTCAGATACACTTTATAATTATATGGATGTCAATAAAAGCAAACTCATCATCACCAACATTCTAAATAAAAACCGGCCAGGTGCATGTCGGACTCACGCACAAAGGGTTCCGTACTATTGATTTATGAAATTAAAGGATTTAAGTTATTTGTATGAAAGACTTCCAGAGGTGGTTCAAGATCTGAGCCTGAATAAATTCAAATGCTTCATTAAACGTAAGTTGTGTCAGAAAGCATTTTATAGTGTTAAAGATTATATTGACGACAAAAAGGCTTGGGCTTGAGCTGCGTCCGATTTCTATGCTTACACTGATTGTTCTTTGATTTTTCCTCTCGTAGTTTAAATTTGCAACTGTTTGTTTTTTTTTTTAACTCAAAGCCAGTACACACTATGTAGCCAGGCATATTATACGTTACGGAATTGCATCGCTGACAGGGGTATTCGGCACTGGTGCAGCTGCACAGGAGCTAAACTTAGCATTCGGGAACACCGTTGGAGCTGCTGAACCTTGGACAAAACTGTCTTTGCATTGTGTAGATTCAATTTCTTAGTATTGTATAATTGCATGGAACACGTGTGAGCACGATCTAATTGCTGTAAAGCATCTATTTGTTGGGTTAGTCTTTTATTGACATGATAGTGCTATGGCTGTTGAGAGTATGTCATGCTCACTCAAATGTCTCGCTGGTGGTGGCGTGTGTGTTGGGTCATTAGGTTCCCTTCAATATGGTTGAGCTGAATGATGCTGATCCATACGTCATGTTCGTGAACGGACGCCGTCAGAGGGGACTGGTCATCTCTTAGCTGCTACGGCGTATTTTAATTTCTGAATTGTTGTTTTTTTTTCATAATGGACGCTCTCAGCGTACAATATATTTCTGCATCGTTCTCACACGATTGATTTCAAAATGAATGATGTAATCAAATATTTGTATCAATAGCTTGATAATTTAAAAGAGTGTCCATGGAGTTTCTTGCCCGTTCTTCTCCATAGGTACCTACTCTTTGGAATGGGCGACTAGCTTCACCTTATTGACTGACCGACCTTCTGACAATTCAAAAGTGCCTGTAACTGGTTTATTTGAAATAAATGCTTTGATTTTGATTTTGATTTTGAAAGATTACGCGGTAATAAGCGGTTTACGATTTAAGAGGTATTAAAAAAACTTCTAACTAGATCTCGTTCAAAACAATTTTCGTTGGTAGTTTTTATAGTAATGTACATCATAATTATGTTTTTTTTAGATTTTTTATTTTAGAAATTAGAGGGGGGGGGGGGTAACTTTTTTCCACTTTGGAAGCGTCTGTCACGCAAACTATTCGGTTTAGAAAATAAATTATGTTAGAAACCTAGTACATCATTTTTAAAGACCTATCCATAGATACCCCACACGTATGTGTTTGATGGAAAAAAAATTGAGTTCAGTTCTAAGTATGAGGAGCCCCAATATTTATTATTATATTTTTTATTTTTGCATCAAAATCTTAATGCGGTTCACAGAATACGTCTACCTACCAAGTTTCAATAGTATAGCTCTTATAGTTTCGGAAAAAAATGGCTGTGACATACGGACGGACAGACAGACATAACGAATCTATGAGGGTTCCGTTTTTTGCAATTTGGCTACGGAACCCTAAAAACGTGGATGTTGTGAAGAGCTACGTCACTGTGAGCTTTGAGCACATACTGCCAGCCTTGGTCGCGTCGATCGAGTACAGCCGCGCGCGCAGTCACATATCTACAGAAGGTGCACACATTCTACACGGTAACGTGCGAAACCAGCTCATATAAACACTGAACTGAGACAATTACCCTAATTAAAACTATTAATAAATTACAATACAGCATCAAAAAATTCTTCGTCATCGCTGTCGACTGGTAATGTACCCAAGAGACTGGCAGCATTGCCGCGTTGAATAGCAATACTTAGTCTCTGGCCAAGGTAAAAGCCAGCCCTTGGGTCACGGGAAGTGTCAACAAGCCGTTTGGGCAGTTCATTAAAAAGGCAAAGAGCACTCGGACCCCACGGCCCAAGAGTTTCAACCCCAAACGGCTCGAAAATATAATTTCCGATAAGGTTGTTATATTTTCGCCGTTTGAGGTTTTCTGCAGCCACAGCAGCAACGCCAGCACAGCACGTCGATCCAGGAAGATGGGATGGCGCAAGAGTATCGACGCAAGTTGCATCCCACACTAAAGGCCTACCCATCTTCCAAGGAAATAAGGACATGCCGTCCGGTCTCTTGCCATCATCGCGCACCAAGCCATTAGGTTCTAATACAGCTGGAACGCCGACAGTGACAAGAGCTCGTCGAATGATGTCGTTAATGTTTGCGTGCCGAGCTAAGCGACCCGTACTTCGGCTGCAAGCCAGGCCGTGGTATCCGAGGCTGTTGACATCTGCACCACAGTGACAGCGATGAGGAGAACAGCAAGGAGCTCCTAGTCGTAAGGAAGCAGCGATGCGGAAAGTGGTGTCGTCGAACAAAGTGCCTATGTTCGACGAAGGTAGTGCATGAAGCCAAAGACCCGACTCCCACCTTCCCACAGCTAGCAGGCGCGCACGCTCCGCATCAGTAGCAGACGAGACAAGTAAATTGTTCCGTACTACTCTACAGAGCGGCTCGTCCCACTGTCTCTGGGAAGATGGATTGCTGGGTGGATCTGTATTCGGGCAAGTGATTCTCCAGGAATCCATAGCCTCGGAGAAGAACGGCACATCAAAATTAATCAGTGAGGGGGCTAAAATTTTCCTGATTAAATTATCAGTGCCGTGGACCGAGGATATGAAAGCCGGTAAACTAATATCAGAAATTTTGCGGACGCCGAGGCCCCCCATACGAATCGGGAGAGTAGCTTGTGCCCAAGCTCGGTCGTCCATGGCCACATTTAAAATTGAAGTTAATGTATGCCTGATAATTTTGTCCATTTTGTAAATATAATAGCTTTATTTAGTACTTAAACATCGTTTTCTTCTGCAATGGTTTCATTGCATTGAATAAACTGTTAAAAAAGTCAACGTTATAGAATTTCGAATTCTTTTAGATTTAAGCACATGCAGTTGAGCATCAATTAAAATTATATTATAAACTGAAGCGACAACTGAAGCCGCTGAAATCAACACATTAGTGACATATTGTCAACTACTGATCATGTCTAAACAAATAACGCTCTAGCTTGCTAAACAGAAGTTCCGCGCTAACTTTCAATATATTGAGCAATATATTATGCAATGTTACGTTTACAATAGGCAACATTTGGTGCGCAACATCGCGCTAAATGTGTCCTATTGTAAATATACTTACGAGGCTAAAGGCAACTTTTGGAAAAGTCTACGATCTCCTACTAAAAGCGCCATATTTAACGAGTCACTATTTGAACGGATTTTTCTACTTTTACATTGTAACACACAGCACAAAATTTGTTGACAATACATATTATCCGAACGAATGTCAGCCCTCGCGGGGTGTATTATTTATTTGCCGAACAAAAGGCAATCACTCAAAACTATTTATTTTCACGCTATAACTGTTAACACCTATCGCAAATTATAATCAAGCATATAATGATATATTTACCGCCTACCTACTTTTCTAAACAAATAACGATACATTTACCGTGTAGAATAGAATAAGTAATTAAGTACTATTTATTATGTACATACACCATATAGACTACAGAACATAAATATAAAGATTTTACAAAGGGTGACACAAAGGGCGGTCTTATCGTTAAGAACCATCTTTTACCTACTTGACTAAACAAATAATGATACATTTACCGCCTACCTACTGGTCTAAACAATTAACGATACATTTACCGCGTACCTATTTGACTTAATAAATAACGATACATTTAACGCGTACCTACTTGACTAAATAAATAATGATACATTTAACGCGTACCAACTTGACTAAATAAATAATGATACATTTAACGCGTACCTACTTCTCTAAACAAGTAACGATACATTTTACCGCGTACCTACTTGATAAAATAAATAATGATAGGGGAAGTACGGACAAAATGACAGGGTGTTTTGTTTTTTAATCATATTTCTTTATTTAACGTAATTAGAATCAACCTTATATTTTTTTTCTCATCTTTGGTTCATTGAGTATCATTGACACAGTCTTTTAACTAAGTTGGAACTACAATAAAATATTTACTTAAAAAAAATTTAACCAATCTAAAAAACCATTTTGTCCGTATAGTACGGACAAAATGACATATATGGTAAGGACATAATGACATACTTAAATTTTAAGAACACAATTCACAGATATAATTTTTTGTCTTCTTTGGGCGATCAGCACATGAAGCGTGAGCCCAAAGATAACAAATTATACATCGTAACCAAACTTCACCGGGCTTTGAACGCGAAAAGAGATCATTGCAATAAATGCAAGCGGCATCGCTATCATCGCCTTCTATTTCGCCAGGGAAATCTTCACTTTCTGAGCTATCTTCTTCTATCAGAGCAGTTATACGCTGCCTTGATGCTCTTAATATTTTTTCTGAAGTTGGAGCTTTTATAGGAGCAGGAATATTTTTTTCATTATCATCAAAAATTTTTCTCTTAACCTGTCTCTTCTTTTCTGCCGGTGGGTCCTTTGGTCTATTTTTAGCAATAACTTCTTCCATGTTCGGTGTAGAAGTTAAGAGCCAACTACCTTTGGCAGGTTTCAATTTCCGTTTTCCTTGGCCACGAATGAATTGCCCCTGTGGTGCTGGCGAAATAGTTGCAACAGAATATGTTAGTGATTGCTTCGATGTACCAGGTCTCACACCGTCATCGTACGATACTTCAGTCACCTCATCTACATTAGACTCCCCTAAGTTTATTCCCAAATCCAGGTTTATCATATCATTAACGACATGCCCATTATCAGCATTGGTAGTTTTTTGTGTGGTGTTTTGTGAAGAATCAACTTTATCACCATTTGTTGCTAAAATAGATGTAGCATCGTTATTCGAAGCTTCTATAATTAATGAATTGTTGATACATTGTGTAGTGTCTGCAATATCGTCCTGATTTAAAGGAATATTTGTTGTCTCTGCAGGTTCAAACATGTAGTCTGGAAAAATATCAGGATTAACAGGCCAGATGCCTGTCTTTTTAAAGCCATTACTTGCATTTTGCACAGTTGCAGCCTTTCCATAGGCTTCATTAAACAAATACCCGATTTGTAAATGGGTAACAACGCGCCCTGGATGATTTTTGAGCCACTTGGATATCTCTTGATTAAAATACGTTTTTAGTGGTCCATAGATGCTGACATCTAAGGGCTGCATTCTGTGAGTGCAATGTGGTGGTTTAACACAACATATGAATGCCATTTTCTTTAGCAAAACTCAAACATGCGATGCTTTTATGACTTGAGTGACCATCACAAATTAGAAGAACCGGGTCGTCTTTACTAGATTTCGTATGTGCTTGAAAATGTTTTAACCATTTTACAAACACCTCTTGGTTCATCCATCCTGATTCTTGTGCTAATCCAAGAGTGCCGGTGGGAGCTTCATCAATTAGCTCATTTTTCATGTTCTTTCTTGGAAATATCATGCAGGGTGGAATGAATGAACCGATGGCATTCGTACAACACACCACTGTCACATTTGAACCTCTCTCAGCACTGGTGAGACAGCCGATTTGTTTTCTGCCTTTAGTGGCCAAAATTTTTTGTGGTTTCTGGACTGTAGTGAGCCCGGTCTCATCCATGTTATAAATTCGGTGAGGTTCCAAATTGTGACACTTCAAAAATTCCTCATAAATATGGAAAAACTTCGCTACTTGTGGCTTATTAAAGGCTTGCGCTCTTGCAGCAGATGTTGGTTCTGGAGCACGCAGAGAAATATCCTTATTTCTTTTCAGGAAGCTTTCAAGCCACTCTTGTCCAGCGCGTTTTTTGTCCTTGTTGAAAGGGTGTTCGAAACCATTTTTTTCAGCTAGTTCAAAAGCAAGCTCTTGGAGTGACGTTCGCGTCAAACCAAAAAGTCGTGTTTCTAAAAATTTTATGTGTTCTACTAACTCCTTCTCAATTTCGGTTGAAAAAGTTTTCTTGAATCTTCCTAATCCTTTAGAAGTGGGGTCCAAGGTTTTGTTTCTATTTAATGCATGTCTTCTAAGCGTTGCCTGAGGAATACCAAATGTTTTTGCGGCTAATTCCCATCCCATTTTATTTTGCTTCCATGCTTCAATAGCCTTGCTCATGGATTCTTGGCTCCAAGACTGCCGATTAGTTTTTCTTTCGTAGTTTCGCGGCATATCACCTAAAAA
Source organism: Sesamia inferens (assembly GCA_037179545.1). Lineage (NCBI taxonomy): Eukaryota > Metazoa > Arthropoda > Insecta > Lepidoptera > Noctuidae > Sesamia > Sesamia inferens. The sequence continues at coordinate 32,262,363 of CM073935.1, forward strand.
AATTATAAATATTAGTCAACAGAAACTTTATGGACAAAATGACATACTATGTCATTTTGTCCATTGGATATGTATGTCATTTTGTCCAAATGTAAACAAAACCCAATAAAAAATCTTAACTAATTCAAACAACTATTAATCGCAATTAGGACAATTAAAATCACTGGAAAATATCATAGTTTATCGATTTTAATAGAAATAACTACAAGAAACAACAAATAACTCACCAAAATACAGGAGAAAACCATGTGTAAAATAAACTTTTGCAGGCACAAAACACGTTCGAACTCGTTACTTTGACGCGACTGTGCCGATGGCGCTCAATGTTTGACAGGATTGCAAATATGGCTGCCGTCACGTGTTATAGCAACGGGAACGTTGCTAGAGCCCGCCAATTTTGAAATAAGGCAACTATGTCATTTTGTGCGTATTTCCCCTACATTTACCGCGTACCTACTTGTCTAAGCAAATAATGATACATTTACCGCGTGCCTACTTGTCTAAACAAATAACGATACATTTACCGCGTACCTACTTGACTAAATAAATAATGATACAATTACCGCGTACCTACTTGTCTAAACAAATAATGATACATTTACCGCGTACCTACTTGTCTAAACAAATAATGATACATTTACCGCGTACTTACTTGACTAAATAAATAATGATACATTTACCGCGTACCTACTTGTCTAAACAAATAAGGATACATTTACCGCGTACGTACTTGACTAAACAAATAATGATGCATTTACCCTGATAATGATAAATCTACCTCGTACCTACCTAACTAAGAGCGTGCTCTGTCGGAGACTGTATCTTAACTGGGTCTATACATAAAGTATGATGTCAGGGACAGACATTGTAGTATAAACTGCAATAAAATAAATAAGCAAGCAATTTGCCATAAAAGCGTTTAAATTGCGACGTGAATGCATTCAAAATAAAAAATATGTAGTCAGGTTAGTAAATGGCGCTGAACTATGGCACTAACATAAAGACAAACGCGGAAAATAATGTCTGGCGAATTCATGAGCCATTTTACCATGTAACTGTTCTTGTATTTACAACAGATTTAAGGAGTCACCGCGTCTACACACTCTCATCTGTTCTTTTCTATTATTATAGTGCTAATACAATGGATTTATTAATCGGTAACACAAAAGAACCGCCCATATTGACGCGTCGAGGTTAGTTTCGTACACAGCCACCTACACCGCGATTGAATCACAGCATTTTGAAGAAAACATCTAACATTGGAAGGACCTTCGATCACGTCAAGGCGACGCATTGAAAGTGGCAAGAACTACAAGCTCGTGTAGGATGCACTGAGCAAGACGATACCTTCCGCGTTTGAGCACTCGCGAACTTTTCAGTAGTACACGATAATTGACATTGAGATTGGATTATATACCAATACATTAGTATTGCATCGTTATTTTCAGAAATTCCGGCCAAACGGAAAATATCCGCGTTAATTAGCAAGTAATAACTAACAGTTGCACGGAAGAATACTAAACAGGTAAGTGCTATTCTACACTCTACGTACCGTACTCGTAGATTTACGTATCGTGTTGTGAACAAGATCGTAAAATTTCAAAGTCAAGTTCATGAGCGCTGGCGCTGTCAAGCGATCAGCTGGACAACATTAATAACCCTGCGACGACCAATCACCGCTGAGGCGAGCTCTGCGTCTGACACGTCACTGGGACGGGTTCACTAATGAATAAGCCAAGAGACGTGCTCTGTGCACTAAAACACACTTTTTTGTTTTTTTTTTATTGTGAAAACTTGAAATAATTAAAAGAATAAGTACGTGTGATTATAAAAGTGAAAGCAGTGGTAGACGTGGTAATGGTCGCAAGAGGTGTAGGTCGTAGGTTCTAACCCAGTCAGGCGTTTTACTTTGTATAAATTATTTCATTACCACTGCTCTCAAAACAGTAAAGGAAAACATAGTGAAGAAACAGATATGTCCTAAAACAAAACTTCGAAGACATGACGTGATCTCTAACAACCCGCACTGGGCCCGTGTAGTGGCCCGCTGCGGTATTTGATTTTCAATATAAAATATTGACACTGTCATAAAATAAAATTTTACTTCTAGAATAGTTGAAGACTAATGTGTGATTTTTAAAATTTTTTAAATGCTTTTTTTAAGTAATAACTACACTGCTGGCTGGTTTATTAGTTTACTTGTATGTATGTATGTATTAAACAATTAGATTTTTTTCTTCAATATGAAACAAAAAGTAGAGTGTTTAGCACTAAAGGTAAAAGAATAAATTCCTAATCGGACAATAGTCTAAATTCCTCGGGTATTGATTATTTTGGCCCTAGGTTAACAATCTACTATTCCCCCTCTCTAACGCATGACGAAAATGTATACCTGCTCCTGCTGTTTCGTTTAAGCGGGGCAGGGTGCTTGAACAAGTGTGCGTAAATTTTTTTTAAATAAAATTGTAATTCATACCTCCGAGGTGTTAATTTTTCTACATAGGAAATATAAATTGTCATGTTTGTGTACGTTAGATAGAACAATAATTGAGTATTGTATTTTTATCACATAAATGATAGTAGGTACTTTTATACTGATAAATAAAGCAATTCATACGAAATTATTCCCCAACAATTCCAAAATATTTATAAAAACTCAACATTCCTTTTCAAGTTTTACTTCTGCTGGCTCGCCCGGAGTACAAAAAGGTCTTTTTTGTTTTTGGAAACTAAATTTTTAATATATTTTGTACCTTAGTTGGAATGGTTCAGTTATGTGCAAGTAAATCATATACCTAATGATGTAGATAATATTTATAAATGTTCAGAATCAAAAGTAGTTTAAATATAGTTAAAAAATATTAAACGTTAGTTTCCTGTATTATTATTTCCTTTACTTATTTTGAATATTAGTGATTTTCCTTGAATACTTAAATTTAAATTAATTAGACAAAACCCATAGGTACATAGATACATGTAAAGACAAGAGTTAGATTAGTTAAAATTACAAATATGTTCGTTTTTATTTGCCGCCTCATAAATAATGAACAAAATTAATCAAAATCAATCAATTTTGTTCATCGTAACATATCCGTACAGCTTGGTAACTGAACCAGTGGCTGCGGAAGGCTCTGTACTCTGTAGACTGTAGAGAATATATTGAAACATTAGTGCTCTACTGGACAAACATTTACTCGTACAGCAAGAATGTACTTGGTGACAGGCTAATCTCTACCACGGCATGTCAGTTGACAATCGCTTCAATTGATTGTTTTTGTGGAAACCGTGAATGATGCTATTTCAGGTCACGAATCCCAGTGCGCCAAATTCTAATATCCTCAGGTAAAGCTCGATACTCCCACGCGCGATACGTACAGTTCGTTGTCGCGTGCCACCATTGTCAAGAGCTGCTCAATTTGGAATCAAGCCGTCGCGCGTCGGTCGCCGCCACTTGTCTGCCAGTTTATCACCTGAGTACCTCAAATACTGTTCTGTGTCTAGGGTTTTGCTTATGTAAATCCAATTTTTTGAAATCTCTATGTGTTAGAGATTATAATATATAAAGGGTAGTTTTAAAGGAGCATATTAGGTGAGCCAACGCTCACGTGAACGTTTCAGCCGCTGCTAGCCTGATTGAGTTATTGATCTCAATTATATAGAACCTATTTAAATAATAATTCCATAAAAAAAATCCCTGGATGACATCTCAATCACTGTGATAGCCTTGTGATTCTCGAATAAATACATAATTAATTACAATATTACAATACGCGGCGTGTTACATATGAAAAAATCATAACATCGGTCAACAATTTCGCGCTAACATTTCGAAAACTTCGCATCACATCGAGAACAGAGCATGATAACGAAATACCAAAGTACAAAAGACCCAGATTACTGGTAATTCATGAACCAACAAAAAAAAAGAAACTCTCGCATACGTTGTACTTCTATCGGCTGCTTCAGACTGTTCCGTATCAGTATCAGCGCAATCGTAGCAATCAGTGAATGATTTGTTCCACATCATAACACTAATTACAAATTAGTTGCAAAAATTTTGAAAAATATTGCTAATCCATTACTCCGTATGTTCGAAACATGTGTCTGCTCAACAAGGTAAACAATGGAATGAATGTTATTAAAATTTCAAAATGCAACCCTACTACTCATAGCGTGTTGCCCGGAAGGTATAACATAGGTGAATCTTATATGTTTTTCTTATATTCTAATATAATCTAACTAAGATTAACTAATCTTAGTTGACGTAATATTTTTGGCAACAATGCTTGAGCGATGGACGGTGCGGCGTGCGTACAGCGCGAGGAATGCGACACGAGCGTACAAACAGAGATTTCTCGTGATATTCATACGTTTTAGTGGAGTCCACTGAAAATGCCACGCATCCTATGTGAAAACTAAATAAATCATTTTGTACTAAAACTAGTGTCTGCCGTATACATAATTTATTAGAATAATTTATTAAGACTCTTTATTATGCTCAGGTATATTTCGTACACGCACCTGCACGCTTTACAAAGTATAATGTTTTGGTTCAGGCGCTATAATACCAAAGATTGTAAGCCAACCAACGTTCAATGTTTCTGAAGTAGATATAGAAGCTATGAAGAATAAGAATTTAAAAATATTTATAGTGATGAAATTTCATGAAACCTCATAAACGTACAAGACGAAAATAAATGCACATCACGTAGTGATCGTATTAGTGGTCGAGGCGCGCACTACGATATTAATGGACACTGTGCTCTTCCCAATCGCTATAAAATATTTAACAAAATGTAAGAAGTAGTTGCAAAATTAGACCACAGCGTCAAGAGTACAGAATAACTATTCATTGAGATGAAATTATCTCGTGTAATATCCTAAAATTATATAGCTCAATGTTTTGCTCAGTTATAAGCATCAATGTTTGGTTTAATAGCGTGTTTGTCCAGAATCAAGTTTAATTCGTCCCCGCAAGATGACCCTAACCTTGGTTGATGAGGGGCGAGTTGAGAGGCGACTACTTCTTTGTTAGGGAGTCAGAGTGCCGGTTGCCCGCTTCTAATGTGCCGATAATGCCGATAACCAGTTACATAACAATAGTATTTCGTGAATATTTCTAAACAAGGGTCAGGTTATTTGTGTTAATAGATTTGAAAATTGGTACAAATATTTATCTAAGTATCTATACTACTTACATAATATGATGCTTGTCATTTTAGATTTTTCAAAGTACCCCTTAAAGGGGAAATAAGTTATAAATTGGGGAAAAATGTAATAATTTTTAACATATGTAATGTTGTGTAAACCCAGTTAGGGGTTGATTTTCGAAAATCTAGAAATTCTTGAGGTGAATTTCACATAGGAGTAGGTAGTTTATTACGTGATTTGATAATGCAGAAAATTTTGTATAAATAAACATTTCAGTTAATGAATAAAAATAATGAATCAATTGATGGAAATGTTCCAAATATTTTGCATTAACTTGACTGCTACGGGAATAAAAACTGTGAGAGTGAAAAGGCGCGATACATTTAATATAAAAATCTTTGAGTAAAACAGCAGCGTCGGCGACATTTGCCCCAGTACTTAAATGCTTTTCGTTTGTTTCGCTGCCCGATTATGACATACGCTTGTCCTGTCTTCGCCCACGCCAAGCCGCGTCATATCCATAGGATGCAAGTAGTCCAAAACCGTTTCTTGCGTAAAGCCACAAACGCCCCTTGGTTCGTCCGTAATGAGATCCTCCACCTCGATCTCAAAATCCCCACCATCCAGCAGTTCATGAAGCGTCTTTCCAAACGCTTCTTTGACACTGCTGCCAAGCACCGCAATCCCCTGATAGTAGCGGCTGCTAACTACACCCCCTCCACCATCTCCAAGCTTCGCCGCCCAAGGCATGCCCTCACAGACCCAGATGACCCCATTACCCTCCTCCAAGAGGCCAATAGGGCCACCAGCACTCTTACAAAGAACAGACCGACCTACCGACCTCGCCGCCGAGGTCCATCGCGACGCGTTCAACGTAGTAGCCCCCTCCCCCGTCCCTCGTCCGATGAAGGCCAGCCCGCGCCGCAGCTGAGCCAGTAAATAAAAATTCGATCCAGCCATCCCTTGCTGTTCTCTCCAGCGACGCCCTAAGCCGAGGTCCGTACCCCGCAGGGGGTGCCCTTAGTGCGTAGTCGCTTAGTTTTTAGTAGCCCTGGCTGGAGGCTTTAAATTCATTTAAGGCATCCACAGGAAAGTCCGGTTAAGTAGTCACGGCCTCTCAAGGTCAACTACGAGATGCCATATCAAAAAAAAAAAAAATATCGTTTGTTTCGCTGTGTAAATCCGTGTGGACGACGACCTCTATCGTGGGAGTGACGGGGAATACATACAAGACTCGAATATAAAATTCGCAGAGTTTCATCTCTACCTACAGCCAGGGGTGCGGGATTCGCGAAAGTAACTAAACCCACGCACATGAGGTCGCGGCTAAAGTGATAGTTTCATATAATTTTTGGCAAGTGTCTATCTTAATTAGAATCACTACATTAGATCAGTTGGACTTTTCAACGGTTGCATTAGTCTTGTAGTCTTGGTTTTGCCTAGAACTTGAGAACTTAAACATACATTAAACGATCAATACAATGTACTTACTATAATTATACTCTGTTCAGCTCACTACCATAATAATATCTATATCATTTAAAATCAAAAGGCTGACGATCGATTTTCTATGCATTCCTGCCATTATTTTCATTAGAAGTTGGGTCAAAGGCAGCAATATGAAGCGGTCTATACAATTCATTTAGTGAACACCAAAACCGCTATCACATCATATACCTCCATTCTCGTGTGACTAGTAGACTTTTGATGGGACAAATTACTATCATTTGCAGGCTCTTTAGCACTACAAGGAAATGGTTGGTCAGTATACTCACCATCTCGTCGTACATGGTCTGCGTGTCGGCGCCGGCGTCGTAGGCCGCGTCATAAGTGAACATCTTGTCCTGTCCCTTGGGGTTGTACACCTGCACGGCGCCGCGCTCCGGCCATACCTTCACCACCTGTACAGCAATACTTCTTACACAAACAGTTTATTGAGGGGTTTCACGAAGTACATGACAAATGAGCGCTCATAGCCGGGCAAAGAGATCAAGCAATGCGTGATGGCATTAGCAAGATCATTAGCACTACATTTGTTACATACTCCGGGCTATTACCATTTCCAAAACGCGGGTAAATAACCTGTAACCATAGGACAGAGGCACAATTTTACAAGAGTCTCTATTTGTTAGAAAAAAAAAGCCCATTTAAATTACACGAACAGTTTCTTCCGCATTAGCTACTCTTTTTTGTTAGCAAGCAAGAAAATGTTGAAACGATTTCCGATTCGAAAATCTGATACATAAGAGCCACCGAACGAAGTAACGCTTAAATAAATGTAAGAAAACACGGCTACAACTGTCGAATATTACATATGTTACTCGTATCGATTAGAGGATGTTGTGGAAAACTTGTAGAGAGCGATTTACTTTACGATGTAGTTATTAAAGTAAATGATGCGTGTCTAGACGTTTCTCACTCCATGGTTCCAAGGCATGGAATAAATCGTCTTATTGGTTCAACCTCCGAGATAGTCACTTCTTGTATCTATAAAACTTCTTGTAAATATAAAACTTATAGCCCAGGTATGGAAGCAATGACTGGCAAACTGATAGGAATGGGTGACTGTCCTGATCTCTCCTTTAGTAGTATTTTAACACTCTTGAAGAGTTGAGCTTCTTATCTTTAGGAACTATACAGCAAATTACCAATCGGAATCACTTGGAATCTTTTGATCACGCGACTTTCCCATAGGATATCCAAATTATGCAACGAGACGAGTTTATTATTGCTGAAAGTATCTTCCGTGGGGTATAAGTTACTGAAAATATGAGTAGTTACTGCACCCGTCTTTTAGTTTCGTTTTGAAAAGTAAATGCCGAATAACATACATTAGTGGTATATTCCCTACCGCGTTTTAAATGAAAGTAGTGACGTGTTGATTTGTGGCTGCACACGTATCCTTCAAGCATTGATATCAACAACCATCACCGTTTTATTAACAACTCTCTACTTAGTACTAATATTACTTAGATACTACGAACTTGGCCATCTTAAATGTTAATGTATCTACTATTCTAGATTAGTTCTTCAACCAAAATGTACTGTTGACTTCATTTGTATCACCTTGTCGTCCCAGCGTTAATGAAATTTTCTTAGATTGCTGAAATTTGGAATGATGAGAAATCATACAAAAGCAATCAACTGAAACTGAATTCAGTGTACCCTAGCAGTATTAAGTTGCACGATCAAAAATTCTTAGATAAAAACTGCTGGAATGTTTTGTACGATTCAATAATTTTGTGGCAGTGAGCTGCTAGTTGCAACCACATCGTGTTAGTGCGTTGTGATATAATCCACCGAGGTGTTAGCGATATCTGTCACCCCCGCACCACCAGACGAGTACCTGTAAACGGGCATCAAACTTTTTTTTGTCCGCCGACTCCTTCGTGGACAGCCTCTCGTACCACGTCTGTTCTGTGCGGGTCTTCTTCACCTATACAATTTGAAACACCTGCTTGAGAGAAGTTTACAATAGTAACGAAGATTGCTAAAGACGTTGAATCTTGGGTCAAGAACTAAGTTCGATTACACAAAGATAGTGCAGTTTGCAGTGTAAGTTGTTCCGAAGGTAACATTTATGTTGTCAATGACTCGGCTACATAAATCAACCTTGACTCATGTAAAGGACACACAAAGATTATGTTGTCTTTAGCAAAGTTGTAGTTTAAGACATTACAGAGACCAGTGTTTAACGGACGTAGGTATGTATATTACATTATTGTACTCGTTTATCTATTATGTGACGTAAGCGTTGCACTCGTATATAGCCGTTCTGCTAAAAATTTTACAAATAATACTTTTGTGACAGATTCCACTTGAAACGTCCAAACCTACACCCATTAGCTTTAGCTTTTCGAATATGATTCAGTATTACGTAAAAAAAAAGTTTCAAAAGTATTGTAACTTATCTCTATTTCTTTACATCGGATGATAGTTTACACACAGCATTACGAAAATTTTTGTTTTACAATAATAAACATCTATTACAGACATACTTACTATATACATACTGGTATGTAAATATATTATGCAAATGTAGTGATTGAGCTCATGTAATGCGTTTACCATTCATCTCATTTTACGGTTTAGGAAAATATAAGTACCTATAGCGGATGACGAGGGACAATACAAAAGCTTAATTTAGAAATAGCTGAAAACCCTGAATTGTATGAAGGTTAAACGTTAACTATTTCAAGATAAAAACAGTTTCCTTGGTTCAGTACGGACCAACTGTAGTGAAGTATGTTATAATTACATACATATGTAATTGCTTCCCTTATTTTCAACATTTTCCGATCAGCAACGAAAATAAAGTGACTGAAGGGTAAAAGTGAATCATCTTAAATCATAAATATTCATTTAGTAACCAATTCATGGAATCTTGAAAGGAATTGTACGACAAGCTCGTGGCGTCGCAGGCGCAGCAGGAAATCAAATAGAATGCCACTTTTCACGGGCAGTGCGCTGCGAGCGCGCCGCTCCGCGCACTTTCAGACCGCTGGAAATTATTACTGTGCGATTTTGTAACATTACTTCAGTGGTATTATAAGTACCCTCATCGAATTGTTATAAGTAGACGGATACTACACGTGAATTTCACCAGATAACAGTTTTTCGCATCAATAGCAAAGGTTTTTTGTAACTTTATGAGCTAATTTCAATAATGTAGGCCTAGCACAAAATATATGGATGGTATTTGTGTTCACATGTCCTATTTGATTAAAATATGCTATTTGAAATAAATGTTTAACTTAGGGCTGATTTTTCTAACGATAGACAATTTTATTTTATATTTTATTCCACGTATAAATATTTACATTTTACAGTCAATGTAATAATCAGCACTTAATTTATTTACCAAAATAGGTACCTATATACCGTCTTTGATTTTACTGTCAATAACAGATTCATCACGAATATTTCTCAACGGTCTCTGTGAACTAAGCTCTACTTAATATACCTATCTAATATGCTCTATTACGAAGCTTGATTTACTACAAAGATGGCAATAGCACAACACTGCACGCATAAAACATCGTAAAATATAATAAAGTAAGTAGATTGCGATCTCTGTGGCTGGGTTGCTGAAACAACAGCACGCGCCAACCGCGCTCGGAAATAAAATAACATTTTCGTAACAGAAGGCACCTAATTGAACAGGCAATTATTGCGCAATTTGTAACCAAATTGATCACTAATCTCTTTGCTTCCAAGGTCGATTTCAAAACTGTTAATTTCTGAATTGCGACCAAAATGTATTGTTGGTGCAGCAACAGACGCCGTTAACCGCTGCTTAGGTTTCACCGCAGCAAAAACTAGTGTTTGCCACTTCGCCATCTAATACACAATATCGAAAGAGGATCGCTCCAAAAAAGATATTAGGTACCTACCAAACTCCAATCTGTAGATACGTGAGATACAGCTTTTTGTGGCGTTTTTATTTCGCTATTTAATTTTCCTGAGTCTCGAAAGGCAAATTGTTTGGCGATTCGTCAGCGCTGCCGTTACAATTTGTAGAAAAAAATATTTACAAAGTACAGAGAATTTATTTCTGGCGACTGAGATGTGCTAGTCGTGGACCGTGGTACGTCTGCAGTACACGGACATGTCACGTGCAGTTAAACTTGAATTCAATATAATTTGAAATTTTTTAGTGAGCCTTGTCGTAAAAAAACATTTGTTCGATTGTGGCGAGAAATGAAATCACCAAACCCCATAAAGAAGGGCAAACTGAGCCTTTCTATAAGAATTATTGTTGTTTTGGTTCATTAGGGGCCATCCAAAGTAAGGTAATATAAATGTACAATACAGAGCACGTTGTCACCGCGAGCAGAAGGCCGGCGCGCGCGCTCCAGATGAACTGCGCCTAATATGGTACAGCTACATTACTTGGACATTACCGCTCACCTACATACGTAAGGGTCAACACATTACGTTCCTTTTGATTCATTTAAACAATGTTAGGCTGCAGCTATTATATGTTTATAAAGATTGTGATAAATAGGACGAAAGAGGTTTTATTTCTACATCATGGAAAATCGAGATCAACGGCAGGTCGATGTTGACAGATGCGGATAGTAGGATTGTATGGGTTGAAGAGCAAGTTTCTCTTAGAGAGGATATTATCTGCAGTAAGAAAATATATTGAGAGGAACCAGATCTAACGACGTAGGTACTTTGCTAAGCAACATGAAATTGGCAGACGGCTGGCCATTGTACTTAGGACTTAAATAAAATTAAAAGCACGAGGTCGTGGAAGGTTTGGGCCACTAGTAATCAAATTTACAAGCCTTTGGGGTGTGCAAATAATAAGTAGGTAATACAGCTAACCCAGCAATGAGGCTAAATTATGTTTCACACACGCAGTTGATTCAGCGATTTGAGCACCTCGACTTTTATTCTGTAGTCATAGAATACTAAACGCATTTTAATTATATGTAGGCAAACAAGATCGTCTCGGGAGCCTTCGTACACATTCATTACCTACTTAATGAGCATCGCAAATCTTGAGTAAACAAGGAAACCGAGTCTATCAATATAGTGTATTTCCGACTAGCGGTGCGGAATACAGTCAAGACTGGCAGGCAGCGCGCAGTCGACCCGCCGCTTTTGTCTTCGAAACGGGAAACACTTCAGTTAGTGACGGGCCACAGGATCACGTTTACCTAATTAAACCTACTTAGTGGAACCTTTTCAAGATCGCCAAAGCATAATTATGACACTTATGTTTTCGCTTAACACTGGAAGTGCAATGGAAGTTCACATGGACATACGTATTTAGTTGTCCCACGGAAAACTATAAATTTGGTCTTTAATGATTTATTAGTATAATGAAAAAGAAATGTATACTTTAGAGAACAAAGTCTAAAAAGACCAGCAGGGTAACAAGGATGTGTCCAAGGTATGAAAATCAAAAAAATAATTAGTCTGTCTTATAGATAATAAAAAAAATTAAGACCCGTATTTTGTCGAACTTATCAAAAACTACTGAGTAGCTTATTAAAGTTACGAAGTGGGGGTAATTACATCACGCCGTGGTATCTTTGTAGCACGGCGTGACGTCATGCGACATTGAATGAAATAAAAAATACGCGTTCAATATTTTTTATAAATCTATCTGATGGATATTAAATATTTTTTTAGGATACAACCAAATTGCATAACATACAGTTCAACAACATTCATTGCATTATTTACGTTACTAAGCAGACATACTTTCCGAACGTATGGAGTAATGGAATAGCAATTTGCGTCAGAATGATTCCAATAGGGATGTATCCAAGGTATGAAAATAAAAAAATAATAATTAGTCCGTCTTGTAGATAATAAAAAAAATTAAGACCCGTATTTTCCATTTTGTGGAAATTACCAAAAACTACTGAGATATAGCGTATTAAAGTTACTGAGTGGGGGCTAATCACGGCACGCCGTTGTATATTTTGTAGCTCGGCGTGACGTCATGCGACATTTCAAATTAATATATCTTCCTAAGTATTTGAATGAGAGAAAAAATAAAAAATACGTGTTCAATATTTTTTATAAATCATAATAGAGTGTTACACAATTAGGGTGCTGGGTATTATCAAATTGCAAATGTGAATCTGAACAAAAACATTACTTTTAGCTCCAATTTATAACAGTTATATTATTAAGATATTCTGCACTATTTGATGCAGCTAATGACAGTTTAATAGTAACATATGTATTAACACCAACATGACTACAGAAACTTTTCATGTTTCCTTATATTCTAGTGACTTCATTGATTTTATTCGGTGAACATGCAAGTGTATCTTTTGGATAGTCCACTCATGGCCCGAAATAAACTCAGCTATTTCCTTAAAAGATATTCTAAAATATATACAATAAAGTATTTCATTTTTATAGTGTACCAAATAAAAGTATAGACATAAGACGTGTTACAAACTGCGATAACATATCATATATGCTGCCTTCTTCCATTTAGTATATTGTTTACAATCTAAATTAATTTTTCTTGTGGACATGATTCAATTGCAACTAAGATGAATCAGAGCAGAGTTTACTCAAGCCACTTCAAGTGTAAGAGGGTGCCTGCTTACGCCACAGACTAGGAAGTGTTTTAACTATTATATGTATCACTGTGCTAAATAGATGCAAACATGCGGCTGACGTAGTATGCTACAGAACTTATTGAATATATTATAATGCTGAAGCAACTGTTTCAATCAAACCTTGGTCAGAAGCAACTAATGAGACTACAATTTATAGAGAGAGCATTGCTGTAGGTTACTTATAGATATGAATATTTTTTTAGACTTTGCTGGTATTGCTTAATTAACCTTTGAATATTTTATTCCACATTTATTGTTGTTTACAAGATAATATACCTATTTAATACAGCAAATAGCCCAAAATATAAAAGCTACTTATTTTTATGGACAACAACAGATCAAGCTACCCGAAACTGTCAAATATTCCCAATCAACATTGAGCCTTAATGATTTGGTGTTAATGTTGAAAATCTAACAAAGAAAATTGACAGATCGTAGTAGCTTGATGTGCTGTCAACTGTACCTTTAAAATTCTTTCAAAATGTGTAATTATCTGTCAAGATGTGATAAGACTTTCATAAGAGAAAACTCAGCATAAATAAAAAATAAAAAAATTGCCTCACTAGCTTTCTACCAATGTTGACAATTTTGTCTGTATTTATGAAGGTAGAAGATAATCAATATATATCTGAACAGTATTGAACACTACACCATAAACTGCCAACTGAATATTGTAATCATCAATTCAATACATAGTGCTAAGTAGCTGTTGGTATCTAATTTGTTAATGAGCTCCATTGTTCAAGGGATTGCAACCGTCAAGATTTGGTATTTCATGTTTGCATAGGCGTAAATTTTGCAAGGAATGCTGGCCCACGCAACTGATTCACGCCTGTTCCATTTCTTCAATTTTGAGTTAACAACTCGATACGACTGTAACCACTGCCTAATAATATCTAAACACAGTTCATATTGAACAATACCGCTCGCAAGTTTTCTTAACAAAATCGTGTGGTGCTTATAATATGAATACGTAAAACACAAACAGAACATTTCCTGTAGGTTCCGTCGCGATGTGCAGGGGACGCAGCACGACTGCGCAGCCTGGCGCCCGATATAAACAATATCTACTACTCCTCACCTCCTCGAAGCCCTCGTTCTTCTCTTTCTCCGAGAGCGGACGACATCGCACTACCACCTTCACGCACTCGTTGAGAGCCGTCCGCGGCCGAGCCGACTTCTCCATTTTAAAACAACCCCTTTCTTTGCCTAATTTTTCGTCCAAGCTCAAAGTCACCGATATCGATCCATTCGGAGAGCCCTTATCGGCATCACCTGTTCGAACAGATTCCGTAGAAAATCAAACCTGTACAGCCGATATACAACTGCACAATATTAAAACTAGAACAACACGATTAAATATTTAGAAACGTAACAAAATAAATAAAAATCGTAAAATTTTTATTCCAAGACGTCGGGCAACCGACCGCCACGAACGGACATTACTTTTAAACTGATTTCATTTGATTTGACTTTATTTTCCCGCTGCGCATGTCAGACAAAACTAGTATCTGTTCTGTTATCACCGCCTAAATTGAACTTTAGGAAAAAGTATTTCAATAGTATTATATGCTTTATTCCATTGACATAGCACATTATATCGTGTGCACAAAATTATTATTTTGTTCACTTCAGAAGTACATTAAACAACAGTTTGGCACAGGCAGGAAGTTTGACAGACCCAAATGTTGCTAGTGAAAAGAAGGATATTAATTTTACTCTTGTTTTTGATTATCGTGCTTGATAAGGCTACAAAAATTCAAATTGTAATAGTGAAACCAAGTCTTTGTCGAAAAAACCGTTCGTATTTTTGCTTGCAAAAGTTTACTTAAAGTTTTACTCTTTTGGTAAGAAAATTTAGTGCACCTTAATTTAATGTTTTAATTCGCAAAGTATTTACATATACACAGAAAGCCTTTCCCAATTTTACACATCGCACTAAATGATACGTTGCACATATTATAATAACACATCTATGCTCGCTATGGAAAAACAAAGAAGGTGCCGGACGATTCGGCATTTATTGGCTTCGTATAAACTCTGCTTTATGCCCCGTGCACCACGTAGGTACAACACTGCAAAAATTGCCTGTATAAAATAGTCCCGAGTGATTACTTTATAGTTCCTTCAATGTCAATGTCATACTCACTGACAGTCATGTCAAAGTCAGTCCCATATATTGTTTTATTGATATTGTTTTAATTGCATTATTGCATTATTTGCAAAATGTGCTCGTTTCTGTTGTAATTTCTATGGTGTGCAGTGGCACAGAGTAATTTTTATAGTGGTGTTGATATGTCATTGATGCTGTGTTATTGGGTTGATAACAACAGAGCAAAAATGATATAAATATTAGTTTTCATTACTGTGGGAATTCGTATACAAAAGCTCTGATTTATTATTTAAAAATCCTAGTATTTCTGTTCAGAATGTCATCGATTTCAACAGTAATTATTCTAAAAAGAGCCAGCAAAGTTTATCATGAGGGAGTAAGTTATGCACGTTTTTCCATTTTCTAAGCATTTGTTTCCAGCAGAAATCGGTAATACCTAACTTAATAACAATTACTATTTTTCCCCTAAATGGTAGGTACTTATAGTTCAAAGATTCAAAATTTTTGTGTGTAGGGCTATATGGGCTTAATGTAATATTGCTGAAAATTGTTTGTGCTTTCAGGAAATTATAGCAGGTGTAGCAGTGGTGGAGAGCAACAGTGATGTCAGACATGAGGGCCTGTCCCTCACCATGGAGGGCTCAGTGAACTTGCAACTTAGTACCAAAAATGTTGGCATCTTTGAGGCCTTCTCTAATAGCATTAAGGTAAAGAGGAACTATTTTACGTTGCCCCACATTAGGAGGAGGAGGAGATTACTCCTGTATTGTGGGTGCATATACACAAACAACCAGGTCCGGAACAGTCAAAGTCAGTTAGGGCATACAAATATTTGTTGCATGTGCGATTCGAACTCTGACATGCAACACAGCAGTTGATTGTTCACCCACTGCTCCAACAGTGTTATCAATATTTATTTCTCTTAATTACAGGCACTTTTGTAAATTGTCAAAGAGTTGGTTAGGCAGAAAGATGAAGTTAGGTGTCCATTCCATAGCATAGGTACATATGGAGAAGAATGGGGAATAAGCTCCACAGACACTTTAAAACCATTGTTACAAAACATTTGGTTATACCAATATCATTATCCCAGTTGCATCCAAAGTTCTTTTTTTTCAGCTTTTCAGTCTGGGGTCTGCTTTTTCAGTCTAACTGCTGACTTTGGCTAAACTTCGATATTTTCCATGGTTTTGGTATACCATTCATCTAAAAGAAACCTGTGTGAATGATGTAAAAAAGATAAAAAGATATGTAAGCATCCATTATAGAAAACATAAAAACATTTAAGTTCTTGAATGATGTAAGTAAACCACATTGGCTTACTTCATTTAACAAGGAACAGAACAGAATTATTGTTTATATTATTAATAATATGCTAAGTTGTCAACTCTCATCTCAGCACAATTACAATAACAGATTGCATTAGTTTGACACACTCTGGGTTCCATATAAATTTGAACTTGTACTAGAAGCTTCTTGCCCAATTGAATGAAGTTTCATGATTAGATACTGTGAATTCTACTGTGAAACCTATAGGAAACTATAGGTTTTGATATCTTGGTGAGTGTCACTACTTCAAAATGACTTACCCGCTTGAGTTCATTATTATTTAGTGTCAATTTGGGCACACTAGATAGGCATTTACCAGAAGACTTAAAGACCAAATACTCACTTTTCTTGCAGTTATACATGAGACCATGTTTATTCGCATTCCTCTCACAAACATGTAAAAGCTGTCTCTTCGCACGGACAGCTGGGCTCAGCAGCTCCATGTCGTCAGCATAGCTGATATTATTAATATAAACATTATCAACTGATATCTGAGCATCCAACACGCGTGCTGCTGAGCTCAACCAACAACTCGTTTACATACAGGTTAAAGAGCTTGGGAGAAGTCAACCCACCTTGTCTCGTCCCACATTCCAACCTGTACAGTGTACCTGCCCACCTAACATTATTTGTCTGATTAGCATACCAGTAGCGAAAGAGACGTTGTACCTGCGTATGCACTTCCGTTTTCTTAAGCTTTTCCCATAGCAAGGCATAAGACACCAGGTCAAAAGCTTTTGATAGGTTGAGGAAACATGCATATACAGGTGTACTCCTGTACTGCCATATGGCATGACAGTTCGTCCCGCGTGCTATGGCACTTAAGCAGTACACAGTACCCTAAACATGACGTGATGCATGAGGTACGCAACGCAAGGTTTAATATTCGACAAAGTTGATTTCCCTTCATACTTAACCCTTATTATGGTAGACTATACTAGAAAATACATTCACACTGGTTGGGGGAACCGTGTGCTTCGTCTGAATCGTTATCAACAGTTGCAAGGTGTCTGCTGCTGTTAATGTCTATTAGTAGGATGTACAGACTTCATATGTCGATTCAGGCTTCCTATTGAGCTGGAATGAATTGCTAATACCTACACGGGAGCAATAACAACATTTCGCCTGTTTGTTAGGTGTTAGGTACTTCTTCGAAATGATTCCAAAGATAACTACTTTTTCTCTTTGACGCCATATTCAAATAGTTATAACTTCATAAACGAACAATTCGTGACGTGCGGAGAATGACAAGAATGCACATCACACAAGGTATGGCTTATCCGCGCAGCGTTCGTGAAATAAAACAACTGTACGGGGCGGTACCAAAAAATAATCCTTATTAAGAACGCAATAATGCTTAGTTCTAAAAATTCTACCATAAACGAGTGACAGAGTCTCCCTCGCACAATAAAGCGAACATTTTCTTCATTTCATTTCATTTAACTGACGAAACGAAACCCGAACATGGCGAGCAAGCGAACATCAACAGTTCGCTCGGCAAACTGTCGCCGCCACCCGAGCCAAACCGATAAACCGACCGCCGTCGCTGACCCGTTCGTTCCCTCTGCGTACTGTTTTGTCAGGTGGCATGCTAAATTTTTCCGGGTATTACGTACTGTTTCAGTACGCGGTCAAGCCATATTACGCGCTATACATTACTCACAGTACTTACCCACCTCTACTCCTCTGTGTATAGTACTGGACGGTGTGCTTAAGATTTAGAATAGCACTTTCAGTAGAAAGTCCGGGCCGGAACCTGAACTGAGCATTATGTATATCTAGATGTTTTTCGAGCTCTGAATCAAGCACAGCGTCCAGCACCTTCGCCACCACCGTCGCCAAAGATATAGGCCCAGAAAAATATAGGTCTCTTTTTACTTTCAGAATAAAACAGTAAAATTTGCGAGTAACTTAATCACATGCTTTTTTGTCCTTGATATAGTCTTTAAAGTTTGAACCAATAAATTTGGTTGGTCCTTGACTATATTTTTTTTATTAAATCTATCTTCTATCTATATCCATATATATAAAAATCAATGCCACTTTCTTTGTTATTTTATAAGTTAAGAACGGACTCATCTATCAAACCAAATATTCAGGCTTTGGTTTAACTAATTAGTAGATGGTTTGGGTGAAGTTTGAACAGAATCGGTCGAGCGGTTCTTCATTATCACATTTTTTATAATATATAAATAAATAATTTCTGAAATATGTTTGTAATTTAATCGCATATAATGCAAGCATTTGTTCCCTAACAGCTTACATATTTTATTATCCTGAACGTTTCTTCTTTCAAATAAAAACAGAATTATTAAAATCGGTTCACGCAATCCAAAATTACCGCCGAAAATACAACATGCAAACGACAGCACATCAAGCTACTACAATCTGTCAGATTTCCTTATTAGATTTTCAACTTTATTTCTATAGCATTAAGGCTCAAGGTTGATTGGGAATATTTGGCAGTTACGGGTATAAGCTTGATCTGCTGTCGTCCGTGCTTAGCCCATCTATTTTATATAAATTAATAACCCAATTTCTCGGTAGATGGCGCTGTACACTGGGCTATTTCGTGCAGTTAACATTTGTATTGAGTCAATGGGGTCGGATATGAGCTATAGAATATTTAGAATCTATAATTCTTTCTTGAGGTATCACCATCCTTTGCGCGCCCGTTTTAAGGATTCCGTACTTAGTATGTCAAATCAATGTCACAAATAGTCGATTTATTTAACTCTTAAGTGGGGGCACTTATTGCGACGGATAGGACACTACGGAATCGAGCGTGGCCCGACACGCTCTTGGCCTGTTTAGTAATAAGACCAATCGGTATTCATTATTATTATTATCTGAATAAAAAATGTTTGTAGGGTATTAGGTAACATTCAAATATAAAAACAACCTTAATCCCCTAGAGTACGATATGCTATTTTTATCCTATTATATTGTTATACTTTTTGTATTTTTCCGCGCTTTGGTATTCTAAAATGCTTTTTGAGCAAGAAGAGTGAAATATAATTTTATTTTTAGCCAATAAATTTAGTAAACACATGCATTGAGCTGGCTCCTCCCGGCAAGATCCCCATGGGTGTGACCGAGATACCCTTCGAGCTGCCGCTGCGAGCGCGGCAGGCGGTGTCTCCTGGGTACCCTGGCTTGCTGGAGACCTACCACGGGGTATTCGTCAACATAATGTACACGCTTAAATGTAGCATGAAGAGATCGTTTCTGAACAAACCGGTCAATGCCAGCTGTCAGTTTTTTGTACAATACAAACAGGTACGGAAAGATCAGTAAATCACAAGGATATTTTATTTTAATCATTGCTTATAATGAATGCATTAAGAAGTCGAAACTCAATCAACTTGCTTAACGTTAGAATGTAAAAATAAAGACATACTTTAATTTATGTGGGAATCCACACATGTAATAAGGTATTCTATCATAATTTTATTTTATTGTTTATTATATTTGACATATCATAATTTGAATAAAATCATGTTGCGTTTTCATTAACACCAAATTATCATTTAGATGTTGATGATGATTTTCACTCATAAGATGTGACTATCACTGATTACTGGTATTTTCAGCAAGAGCCGGCGCCGCTGAAACCGGTTCGCTGCGAGATCAACCCGGCAACGATCCGCGCGGGTGGCGGAGGCGGTGGGCGCGCCCCCATCCCGCAGTTTCAGATCTACGCGGAGATCGACTCCACTGTGTGCCCGCTCGACAAACCTCTTACTGGGAAGGTTACTGCATTATTGCTTCAATTTGATTAAATAGGCTACATAGGTACTACGCGCTTGTATTGCTTGAAGGGATAGCTAGAAGTTAAGATAATCTTAAATTACGCAAATGCACACAATTTCCTTAACAGTAACATTTTGATAGCAGAATTAAGATAATTTCTATTCAAGTAAGCTTTACTTAAAAAGTTAGCTGCCATGTCTCTTTAAGGTGTGTCCAAATACGGCGCGCAAGGAGCGCAGCCGCTAAGCGCGACATTCGCGGGACACACATTTGCCGTGCGACTTGTTTAGACCATCTGCACGACATGTCCGACACAAAGAGCCCGTCATGTGTCGGCGACACAAGGAAGGCTCTTTATTCCGAATTCAAATCACAATGAAAGCGGCCGCGTGTGCTGTAGTTTCGTTTATTTCGTAAATTACGTAGAAGAAGAAATTGAACGTTGAAATTGTAAGCATAGTTGTTGTTTTTAACTATGTCAAATTCACTTTGTTTTTTAAGTTTAATTTTAAGGCTCCTTTTTGGAACACAAGGTCTTTTACGTGAGCTGAAAGATAAACGTTTGTGTATGAAAATGACATCGTTACACGTTAAGTACTCGATTTTTTTTTAATTACAATAATACAACTGTACTGGGGCACTGTGCGGGATCGCATTACGTAATATCTTGAAGATAATTTGATGTTTGTACACATATCATATCATATCATGATCTTCTATTCTTTAGGCTTCCTCTCAGTGAGTGGGAGTGGGCTGTAATCCACCACGTGTCCCAGTGCAGATTGCTGGATGTAGCATATCGTATACATGGAAAACTATGATTGGACCCTTAGATCCGCGTGGACGAATGCTCAGTGCCGATCAGGTCGATAGAACTGCAGCTGGTTCGCGTCGAGACCTGTGGCTGCGCTGAAGGGTACTCCAAAGATGGTCAGTGTAGCTTTCATAACTTATTACTTACTTGTTGAATGTACATGTTATTGAATGTATGTTGTATAAATAATAATAATAATTTATCTTTATTTCAGACATAGGTCCATACATTTTAATTAGTGTTGCCCAAATGCAAGAACAAGACGAGACTTAGCCAGTCTTGGTCTTGGTCTTGCGCCAATACACCTGGTCTTGGTCTTGGTCTTGGTCTTGCGCTACCAGTCTTGGTCTTGGTCTTGGTCTTGCAGCAAGAGTCTTGCAAGTCTTGCAATTACCTATTAGTCTATTACTATTTATTAAAGTTTACTTTAAATCTTAGAAAAACGTATTAGAATTGGAACATTGTGAGCTTGAATTAACATAGCCATAGTAAAGATCAAGCAGATTAATAAATAACTGAAGATTTGATAAGAAATTCGAAAAATCAACTGACCTATATGTCGTTTTCCATGGAAGTAACTGTTTCTTAATAAACATTTATGATTTATAAGCTTACATTTGCTAAAACATGTAAAAAAACAAATTAATTACAATAACTTGACTGTATTTTAAAGAACAATACTTATCTGTCTAGAAAGAGATTGAACCCTCAACTTATAAGAAACTAGCTTTCCGCCCGCGGCTTCGCCCGCGTTAACTTCGGTTATATCGCGCTTTTTAGATTTCTCTCGGGAATATCATTTTTTTCGGGATAAAAGAACCCTATTATTTAATCCGGACTTCTAACTTTACGTCTGCAAAATTTCAAAGCAATCGGTTCAGGAGTTACGGCGTGAAAGTGGTACAAACAAACTCACTTTCCGATGTATAATATTAGTAGGGATATATTTGGTGTACACATACAAATATTCCAGTAATCTCCCTTGGGAACTTGATGTTTTTTTAGTACCAAAAGTAGCCTATGTTACTCTCCATCTTTTCAACTAACTGTATGCCAAAAATCAGGTCGATTGATTGCTTAGCTACGGCGTGAAGGAAGGACAAACACACTTATGTTATGATACTTTATATCAATTTTTTTGACCAAGAATTAATACAAAGTAACCATCTGGCTGACTCATCACTTAACCTATTTCTATGTTTTCTAATTACTAATGATGCTTTAGAAAATAACCTCTCAGCAGGTACTGAAGTTGCAGGTATTGAGAGAAAATCACGGGCCATTTTCGATAAAATCGGATACTCTGTCTCATGCGTCCTCCACCAATCTAAAATGTCTTCCGAGCTGGCAGTTCTTGGTTTTCTCAGGTACTCCTCCAACTCGTCTATCACTAAGCCTTGAAGACAAGGTCCAGATGACGTCGAGGGACATTCATAGAGTTTATCAAAGTCTATTACGTCTTCATCTTCATCACATACTTTATTTTCTTTTTCTGGTAATTCCAGAGATTTGTTCAGTGAGTGTAAACTTTTATATTCTTCATAAAGTTCATTGAACTTGCGCAGACTTTCTGTTTTAAGTTGCTTCCCCCACATTTTCAGGTCAAAAGTCTGAGCCTTATGCCTTGGGTCTAAAATTAAAGAAGTACAATAAATCCAGTTGCTCTTCTTGTAATGTTTAAGCATTTTGTCTCGAGCTGCTTGGAAAGCTAGAATGAGCCTTTCATCCACTTCAGATCGATTAGGTTTCTCATCTAACTGTTTTACCATGGATTCAATGTAACATATTTGTCTTCACCAAGTTTTGTACTTAAAAGTTTAAAGTTTATTAGAAATTTATGTAATTTTTCGAGTACCTGCCATTCATTAGCTGTGATTTGAAAATCATTTAATTCGGTGACAGAACTGCACAATATGTCAATGCCCGCTCTCACTTTTAAACCAAATCCAATCATATCATGTGTGGAATTCCATCTCGTTGGACAGTCAAGAATGGCATTTAAATTTGATGGTACGCCAGCTGCTTCACAAGCAGACTGAAACTTCTTCTTCACTATCTCACTTCTTTTTATTTTACTGGAAATACTGCGTAACTTTATTACAGATGTACGCGAGTCAGCAATATTTGGTGCAGATTCTTCATCTTCCTCATCCTCAGTTTCGTCTGCATAGTCTTCGTACTGCTGATCTTGCGCGTTAGTGTCAGACTCACAGTGTAATGCTAAGGTTTTTAATAAATCTTGTACACCAAGGTTTAAAATGTGAGCAAAGCACCGGAAATGTTGATTGTCTGAATCAAAGTGTGGCGGCAGCTGCTTGCCCAGTTCATACATAAATTTGGTATTTGCAGTTGCGTTGTCGACCGTGATACCTTGTATTTTATCAATTATGCCATATTCCAATAAACATTCAAGGAAAATCGTTGCAATATCTTCCCCAGTATGTCGACCGCGTGATGGTATAAAATCAAGAACTACAGATTGATACTTCCATTCGTTGTCTATATAATGAATAGTAACCCCGTAGTAACTCCTACCAGCAATTGACGTCCACCCATCAATGGTAAAAGACATTTTAGATGATAATTGTTGAAGTCGTTCCTTGAGATTCAATTGGAGCTCTTCAAATCGCTCTTTGACTTACCTTCTAAGTGTAGACCTTTTAGGAAACACCATATTAGGGCAAATACGTCGAAAATATACTTGTGTAGCTTCGTCATCGAAAAATGAGAAGGGAAGATATTTTTTCACCACCCAATCAACTGTAGCTGTCGTGATGTTGTCACTGCTGTTTTCCGACTGAAACAAAACAATAAATCTTGTGTTATTATTTAAAACATACTAGGTTTGAGCGTATAAGAGGAGGAGGTTTGTTGTTGTTAAATCGAGAAAATCGTTAAATTGATATTTGTTATATTAAGGTTGCACTGTACTGTAATTTACCAAAATAAAGTACTTAGTTGTTACTGGCCGATTAAATGAAAATATGGGTGTTTATAAAAAATATTTAAGACGATAATTACATACTTAATATGTCGCACCCCTAGATGAAAACACCACTAACTCAAAAATACTTACGTAAGTTAATGGCGTTTTTTAAAGTATCGCATGAATAGCTACGCGGAGTTAAAATTCTTTTAACTGTTAAAAAAATATTCTTACCTGTCCACTTCTTCCAGCGGTTACTAAAAAGCTTGTAATCTCATACATTGTATTGAATATATGAAATAAAAGATAGAGATTGATACAGTTTGTTTATTGGTTATTGTAAGTGTTAACATTTTGTATATTACAATTATGAAACTGAATATGGAATTGTGTTGCGTTGGCGTTAGACGCACTCGCACTTGGTGTAGGTGCAACTGGTACATTAATATTGATTTCATTTCTATTATTTTCTATGGCGTTTAGAATTAAGTTAGACACCAATATTTTGTTTGTCATGGATTCATCTATATAGCCTTCTGCCACGGCTGTCGATTTCCATCCGCCGTGGCGCTTTAGCGTAGTGATATCCCCACCGGCGTCAATAAGTAAATCTTGATAACATTTATCGTATAATTTTCTTGACTTAATTGGTAGTAAATTAAGACTGACTGCTGTCGCAGCCTTTAAAATATCGGGCAGCGTCAAATTTTCTTCAAATTCATATTCATTTATTAATCTTGTGAACATAGGTTACAGTTATACAGATGTTCTGTACAAAGAATTTTTGTCCATGCTATGTCCCGCCAAAAGGCATACAAAATATCATAGGAAACGTATGTAGGTGTCACAGTTTCATGCAAAATAATATGTCAATAAATTAAGCCGGCACATTAACTCAATAGGCAGCAACACACAATAAAGTCTTAGAAACAATAAAATAAAATGTCAACAAATTACAATTTTTAAATATTAAACAAAAAATAAAATATAGTCAACTGAGTCAAGAGTCGTCAAATTTAGATAATATCACACAAATTTATCTTAATTAATAAAGTTTGTCATTAAGATATTCATTGACAGAGTAATATGTCTTTTTAATAAGTAATTTAAAAGCTGACGCTTAAAAATATTCACGTTTTTAGCTGATACAATTTCATTTGGTAATTTATTGTATATCTTGGGAGCCATTGCATATACCAGGTCTACCAATATGAAATTACCGGTAACACAGATTTAGCTGTGTAGCTAATGATTATTGTGAACGAGCCTTTTTTTTTTATTTTGTTGGTATGACATCTGTGGAATATATTTAGTATACTGCAAGTCATAGTGGAACCAAGATTGTATTTTTTTTTAGTTAAAAATGGAAAATTTTGTACCAGAAAATCATCATATGCGGGAAGTTTTATTGCATTTTTTTTTTTAAGGAAAAATGCAGCTGATGCTCACAGAATGCTTATCGAAGCTTATGGTGATCATGCTCTTTCAGAAAAAACATGAACCATCAACATCGACCGCAAAACCAAATCGCTTCGGAAAGAAGAGAATGCTCTGTGTTTGGTGGGACCAGAAGGGTGTGGTGTATCATGAGCTATTAAAACCTGGTGAAACTGTCAATACTGATCGCTACCGACAACAAATGATCAATTTGAACCATGCATTGACCGAAAAACGACCAGAATGGGCCACAAGACACGGAAAGGTAATTTTGCTTCACGACAATGCTCCATCACATACAGCAAAACAAGTTAAAGAAACGATAAATGCACTTAAGTGGGAAGTGTTACCCCACCCGCCGTATTCACCAGACTTGGCACCTTCCGACTACCATTTGTTTTCATCGATGGGACACGCACTGGCTAAGCAGCACTTCAAAACATCTGAAGAACTGGAAAATTGGGTCTCTGAATGGTTTTTATCAAAACAAGAGCAGTTTTTTTGGCAGGGCATCCACAACTTAATAAAAAGATGGGAAAAATGTGTAGCTAGCAATGGCAAATACTTTGAATAAACTTTTTTTGTCTGTTTTCTTTAAAATAAGCGTTTTATTTTCCTTAAAAAACGGTAATTTCATATTGGTACCCCTATGTATGCTTTTATGTAGAAATTTAGTTTTTGTGAAAAGCAAATGTAACTTATTCGAGCGACGTTGGCTTTCGACAGAACTATAGAGATCCTTATTATTTTTAATAAAAATACAGGCCTCATAGATGTAGAGGGAAGGTACAGTCAATATTTTAAAGTTTTTAAAATGTGGCTTGCATGAATCGGTCCGTTTTATTGCTCAATTTTAGTACCATTGCCCCAAAATATCAAACTATATCGCAGGGTGGAGGCAACATAACCATGATAAGCTGCTAACAGTGCGGTCATGTTTGCACTTTTACCCAGCATCCGAAGGTTTCTTCAGCATTCGAATCTTCACCGTCACTTAACATTTTAAGAAACAATAATAATCAATTATGTGTCCAGCGAACCATAATAACGACTTGCAATGCAAAGAAACGTATTTGGCGCTAAAATTCTACACCCTGCATCACCGCGCACGCGCCAAAGCGCATCATCATCATTTCAGCCGAAAGGCGTCCACAGCTGGACATAGGCCTCCCCCAAGGTTCTCCACGACGACCGGTCCTGCGCCTCCCACATCCAGCGGTTTCCTGCGACCTTCACCAGCCCCCTAATCGGCGAACACATTTTTGTCAAATGATTGCGACTAGTTGGCATCAGATGGGTTCGTTCAGACCGCCCATTGGTCCGTTCGGTCCAAACGATCCCAACTAATCGCAATCATTTGACAAAAATGTGTTCGCCGATTAGGGGGCTGGTCGTCGGTCCACCTTGTCGGGGGCCTACCCACGCTACGTCTTCCGGTGCGTGGTCGACACTCGAGAACCCGCCGGCCTCATCGGGCATCAGTCCTACGGGCAATGTGTCCAGCCCACTGCCACTTTAGTCTTGCAATTCTTCGGGCTATGTCGGTTACTCTCGTTCTTCTGCGGATCTCCTCATTCCTGATTCGATCGCGCAGTGAAACCCCAAGCATAGCCCTCTCCATTGCCCTTTGAGTGACTGAGCCTTCTTATAAGGCCCATTGTTAGCGACCACGTCTCAATTCCATAAGTCATCACTGGCAACACACACTGGTCGAAGACTTTTGTCTTGAGACACTGCGGTATTTCGGACGAGAAGATTCTACGTAGCTTCCCGAAAGCAGCCCAGCCGAGTTGGATTCGACGATTGACCTCTTTCTCGAAGTTGGACCTTCCTAACAGGATAGTTTGTCCCAGGTACACGTAACTGTCAACAACTTCGAGAACAGAGTCTCCAATCTTTATAGGAGTCGGTACAACATGGGCATTAGACATGACTTTCGTCTTGCCCATGTTCATTTTAAGACCGACTCGCTCGGAGGCTCTACTGAGGTCTTCGAGCATTGTACTCAGGTCCTCCGCGGTCTCAGCCATGACTACGATATCATCAGCAAACCGGAGGTGTGTAATGTACTCGCCATTGATGTTGATGCCCAGTCCTTTCCAGTCCAGAACCTTGAAGACATCCTCCAATGCAGCGGTGAACAGTTTCAGGGAGATAACATCTCCCTGTCTGACACCACGCTGCAGAGGTATTGGTTTCGAAGTCTGGTCCTGTATTCGGACTGACATGGTGGCGTTTTCGTACAAACCCTTCAGCGCTTCAATATACCGACAGTCTACTTGGCACCGCTGGAGAGACTGCACTACAGCCCAAGTCTCGATCGAATCAAAGGCTTTTTCGTAGTCCACAAACGCCTAGCAAAGGGGTAGGTTATACTCCTCGGCCTTCTGTATAACCTGCCGCAGCGTATGTATGTGATCTACTGTGCTGAAGCCCTTTCGGAAACCGGCTTGTTCGGGCGGCTGGAAGTCGTCAAACCTGCAGGCGAGACGATTCGTGAGGACTCTTGAAAACAACTTATAGACATGAATCAGAAGTGAGAAGGGTCTGTAGTTTTTCAAAAGGGTGTTGTCGCCCTTTTTGAAAAAGAGTACCACCACACTTCTGTGCCATGCCTGTGGCGTTTTTCCCTTAACTATGACGGAATTAAATAACTTCTGAAGGGCCCTAAGGATCGGTTCACCACCCGCCTTCAGTAGCTCTGCTGTTATTCCGTCATCGCCCGGCGCCTTGTTGTTTTTAAACTGTTTCAGAGCCAATCGAATCTCCTGCAGGCTGACGTCCGAGATATCTTCGGTGTAGTGTCGGGTTAATCTTGCTCTAGGGTCTTCAGCAAGATTTAATGCGGGTCTTGTCGTCGAAGTGTAGAGCTGTCCATAGAAATTCTCGTCTTCCCTCAAAAGCTCGGGCACGGACGTTATGATCTTGCCGTCGTCAGTCTTCAGCTTGCTTAGCCGGCTATGCCCAATAGTCAGATCCCTAGGAGCCTCTGTTTCGCTCTATAGCCTCAGTTATACGCTCGGTATTATACCGACGTAGGTCGCGCTTCAGAGACTTTGAGATCTGCTTATTGAGCTGCCGGTATCTGCAAGCATCACTTGACGAACGCAAAACCATCTCACGTCTGTCCTCCATGAGTTCGAGAGTGTAGTCCGAGAGCTTTTTAGTTCTATTTGTACGGCGGGTCTTACAATACTTAGTCCCGACCGTACGGACAGCTTCTACAAACCCGTCATTGTATTCGTCCACGTCGCCACTTAGGCATTCGAAGCGATTTTGGAGCTCGAGCTGGAAACCTTCGGAGTTATGGAGCCAAAGCGCGCGCAGCCACAAATAAAAAATTAAATAGTGCTGTCTATGGTTTGTAATCTGTACGGTAATGAAAAAAAAAAAAATTATAACATTATTTTGTTAGAGAAATAATGTTATAATTTAATTTTTTAATTTCCTTTCGATATACTATTGGTAAAGTACGTCAATATAAACTCCTTTTTAGTTTTATATTTTTAATGTTTTGATATGAGAGTAGATAATAGTAGTTTATGAAACTGTTACATAATGAGGGATATTATGCACGAGAGTGTGTTTAAAAAACTCGCTTCGCTCGTTTTTTAATAGTATCACACGAGTCTTCCTGACGCTTTTACCCCGTCAGATTTATGACTAGCGACCCGCCCCGCCTGCGCTCGAATGCAGTGGAGATACTACATACACTATAGAAAAACTGAACATTCTATAAAAAAACATAGCGGCCCGCCGCTCTCGCCGGTCTGTACCGTCGCAAACGCGACACTCCGCAATTTTAAAATCTGTGATATTTTCAAAAAATTTCATTTAAATCATATGCTGTAAAGGGCGATATAGATTTATATTAAATCAACAATGTATTTAAGGTATTAAAGTGCATAAGGATTAATGGTGTATTGGTTGAAATCGCCAGTTTTTGTTGTAAAAAGTAAATGACAAAAAATTTGACTGTGGGTTATCCATAAGAGATAGGCATATACCATCACGGACTTACTGTAGACTTTTTCAATGTGTACAATATTTAGAAAAAAAAAAAATGAAAAGAAATTGTGAAGCTCACAGGGTCTAGAAAACAGAAACTAACACACCTTGTTTGTACGATAAGTTCCTGAAGAGCTGACTCCTTCAGTTGTATGAGAACTGATAAGAGAACTTGTTTTCCCAGCGACGGAGATACAGAACATTCAGATTGGCGAGGGCGACGTGTGCCGCTCAAGAGACATCCCGCTGTACATGGTGCTGCCGCGCCTCTTCACCTGCCCCACCACCACCACCGTCAACTTCAAGATAGGTATCACATAACATCCTAACATCATTACATAATGAACCTGCGAGCGGGATTACTTACTACGTATGCTATACTTTGTTTCAGAGTTCGAGCTCAACATTGCAGTTATTTTTGACGACGATTATTTAGTGACGGAGAACTTTCCAATACTGCTTCTGCGGAGTAGATAATAACACCATGATAATAAGATTAAGAATAATGTATATCTCATTTTTACTATTAAAATTATATTTATAATATGTATTGTTTCCTTTATAAGTTTAAACTACTGAACTCTGAAGTCAATCCTCTTGTAGCACTCGCCGTCGCAAAGTGGGCTGGGATTGTATATTTTTGGTATCTAGGTATATATTTAAAACGTTTTTACTCTTTAACTTAACTAGTAGTTTGAAAGACGTCTACCTGGACATAGGCCTCCCCCAAGCTGATGTAAAAGAAGGTGGGTCAGTGTGGCGAAATAAAGAGACAGAAGTGTTTAAAACAGCGTCTGTATTGGGCACTCTCACAAAGCGGAAAATTGAATAACATAAAGTAAAAGCCGGGCCCCACGTTTATTAATCTTCTAACAAATAACAAAGCTTAAATATCATTAATCCGAAATAATAACATAATGTAAACAAAATGCGAGTCGTACGCAGATTAACAAATGCAGACGACGACGCAAGGCGCTCACTTAGTTCTTATCCGATACATTAATGGGGCCCGGTGATGCGATAACGGGAGGTCCCGCTGTTACTCGATGACGGGACGTAACACTCGGCTATCCTGCAATCCCGCCGTGTCCACACGGCGGCATTCAAAGCTATTTCTCCTTGCTGGTGTCTAAAACCTGCAACATAATGATTGCACACAGTATTTTGCATTTAATTAACAATGCACCTTCTAACTATTGTGGTAGGTACCAGATGAAGTCACACAGCTAATTCATCTAAACGTAAATGGTTGTAGCAGCCCAGCCAGATGCTACACATACTCTATTAACCGCTGTGAAGGGTCAGCTATTAATCACACTAAGATCGCGGAAGTCATGGCGTTCGTCCCGAACGCCCATCGGGATGTGCCCATAAATCTCACACCGGAAGACATCTGTTGACCATCGTCAATGTGAGCGAGAACCATAGCGAGCTGTCTTGCACGTGAACAGTGAGTTGGCGCGCTCTCTACACCGACCTATCACAGACCGCGTCTTCCCTCGATCAACGAATCAACACCGAGAACGCACGCACCACCGCGTGGAGATCCGCAGGACAGCAAGCTGATTTCCTATTGGTTACCCCATTATTGTTTAGAGATAGCTAGTATTTAAGTGAGTGCATAGCTTGTAAGAGACATTCCATTCCATTCCATTCGATTCCATTATTGTACAGCATTCCATTCTATATTAAGACACATTCACGCTATTCCTGTTCACACTCTTGTTTATTATTATCTTACATCACGTTATTGTACACGTAATATACATTGTACCCTTTTACTTACGTGCAATACACAACGTTCGATTTATCTGAGTTTTAATTACGTAACACGACCTACGCACTACATTGTATTAAAATGGTGAAAGGTACTGAATAGGTAGTGCGTGTATATCACACAGTTACGCACGTTAGACCGTCCAATTAATTACACAGGAGTATTGAGTATTTTAATTGTGTTACACAGCTTAAAATTTACCCACATTGTGCAACTTATCCACCAAACACAGTTTAGAATCTATCCGCGCAGAGTAGAATTTATACACACAGAGTATCCACACAGTGTAGAATTTATTCACACAGCTGTAGTTGTATCCAAGTCACACAGTTTCAATGGGAGATAAGAGGCACAAATCAGCTATATATATGTCGGAGATCGTCGATATAATTTTAATAGAAGTTGCTGATTTGATTTACGTAGTAGAGGGGCGAACGCTTGTGACGTTATTTTGTGATGGCGTCACATGGACAGAGTCGCTTTGGAAAGTGGGGTCCGTCGATCGGTCACTTTGCATCGAGACGCGGACCAAGGCGATTCTCCGAATCAAAACTGTCGGTTTGCCTATTCAAATTATTATTATGAAGATTGGAGGGTATATCTACACGTCGTGCTTCAATTCAAAACTCGCCTACGAAATGGAACCTGTACCACCGCACTAAGATGCTGTCGACCCTACCGCTCTGCCGTCGCTGTCTCCGACATATATATGTCGGAGATCGTCGATATAATTTTAATAGAAGTTGCTGATTTGATTTACGTAGTAGAGGGGCGAACGCTTGTGACATTATTTTGTGATGGCGGCACATGGACAGAGTCGCTTTGGAGGTGGGGTTCTTCGAACGGTCACTTTGCATCGAGACGCGGACCAAGGCACTTCTCCGAACCGAAACTGTCGGTTTGCCTATTCAAATAGTTATTATGAAGATTGGAGGGTATATCTACACGTCGTGCTTCAATTCAAAACTCACCTACGAAATGGAATCTGTACATACCTCCACACCAAGATGCTGTCGACCCTACCACTCTGCCATCTCTGTCTCCGACATATATATATATATATATATATATATATATATATATATATATATATCCCTTTAACCGCCACGG
Organism: Sesamia inferens; assembly: GCA_037179545.1. NCBI lineage: Eukaryota > Metazoa > Arthropoda > Insecta > Lepidoptera > Noctuidae > Sesamia > Sesamia inferens. The sequence continues at coordinate 32,294,877 of CM073935.1, forward strand.
CACTGATCCCTTTGACGAACCTCCAGCGCCACGACACTTTAGGTATAAGTTGGAACAGTGTTGCGAATACTCAATATCGATGCATTTATTTATTCACAATATTAACCTTTCGAGAATATTTACTTTTATACTGCTCATACATACAGTATGTTAAGAAAACCCTGTCCGACCCATAAGGATAATAAAGGTTAGGTAAACACATGACCAAATATAATATAAAATTTTACGTATTCATCATAGTACCAATACAAATGAATTTTGAAATAATCTTTTTTTTCCGCGAATTAATTCCAATTTCCCCGAAATTTGGTAATTTTTAAAAAGTGACAACACCGGTATTGTTATGAGCGAATAGCGATGCGACCACGTGCCGCGTGCCCTGCCGCCCGCCCCCCGCGAGCGGCAGGCGAAGGGTGGTCAACGCACATTTATTAAGTTACCTCCTTTTGCGAAATAATATTTATTTTTTTTAGAGGGTTTTTTTTTTTAGTTTAGCCCGGTTTTGTATGCATTAGTAGAATCAGTTATCGATACCTAACAACACCTTCACGGGTCGGACAGGGTTTTCTTAACATACTGTATATAGAGGCATTATTATAAAAATATAGGTAAGCATATACCTAAACTTAATAACACTACAAAATCTGTTATTACCCTACCTACCGATGTACCTTCTTAATATTAAATAATTCCAGCCTATGAATGTATCATTTAAATTTTGGTTAGTATCCATGATGAACCTTAGTAGGTATGTTACAAACAAACACAATTACTTGTCAAATTAAAATATCGATTTAAAAAATAAATTAAACTTATCAAATCAACATCACTTCTATGTTGAGAACTGTCGTCGCTTCGCAATTCATGATTACAAAATATTTAATAACTCTTCGTCTTCACGAAACACGAAAAAGGCCTACAACACTAGTTGCACTGAGCGATAAAGCTTCTCCTGTAGCAATTTAAAATGAGATTAGTATTATATGAAACATAGATAACAAATTAAAAAAAACAGTAAACTTATTTAGTCCGTTTACTATCCCGCGGACAAAAAGACGGTATGACATTTATGTAAAAAAATGATACGCGTTTAAAATATTAGGATACAAATAATAATAAATAACAACAAATAAAATAACTAAATAAACTGTATTTTCTTTAAAACAAAATAAATGGGTAAATAAGTACACATATTATTATTTAGCTGTCCTTTTGACTGAGGATAAATAAACAGACTTGAAAACAAGAGTTATTTACCGAATTATTATCACTATCCGTTGAACTGCTACTACTATAAATATCATTGTTTGCTTGCTGCAATATATTTAATAGTTCTTCGTCGTCGTATAACATCATCGATAACTTCTCGACACTAGCTTAGATGTAATAATAATGTGAGCACATGTTATCATGGCGATGGCGCTGACGTTTATTCAAAATATGACTACTTGACCTTGAGCCGCACATAAAATTACGACGACGGCGTTCGCGGATAGCCTGTACTAGTGACGTTCTGGAGTTAGTTTGTACTTAATATTTACCTATACTTATTTGTTGATTTCTACATATTACTTCACTAAAGCTTATTGAATTTTGAATAAATAAATAAATGTTTAATAAACTATGAAATTTTGATTAATGTTTACTTGATAGTTTTATAAAAAATAGGATGTTTTTTATTAATTTACTATCAGGAGTTTCATATGCGGTACAACACTAGTCTACATGAAATTATGGGTTCGGCGAAGTAGGTTGATATTTAGACGTATCACGAACTGAGAACATGTAATTATTTCAATCAATTAGCTAAAATATGTATTTAATACTGTTAAAAATAAAGTAATTACACGAAATATATTAAGATTCAGTAAGCAAATTCAACATTTATTGTACATTTTTTAAATGACAGGACTTTCTACACAATATTCTGACGTGGCGCCTGATGTAATGTTCTTACAACACATAATATTATGGCGTTGGCGGTTAAAGGGTTAAATATATATATATATATATATTAATTAATCATCAATATTCATTACACCAGTTTATTATTGTATCTATTTCTAATAAATCTAATATATTTTTAAATCGTGTATAAATGTTTAACTTTCTAACAAATCGATTAAGTACTCTATCTATTTCATGATGTAGGCTTATATGGTCGTAAAGCTTCATCTGAGACTACAGCATCGAATTTCTTATAGCCTTTCATTCCTTTTATACTTGAAATTGTATAACGATCTATACCAACGCCAAGCTGCATAAAGAATAGAGGTAAACAAACCAATTTAGGGTCATCACAACTTACGTTTTACAAATCTCCTGTTATTTACATTTTGGAGGAGGAATCTTCTTAGGTAAAATAAAACTTGCATGTCCGATATGATCAGTGTATTTCGACTTCAAATGCCCTATTTATATTTACACTTTCTATGGTACAAGTAGTGGTGCGTCTAATTATTCACAAATGATCAATACAATATTATTATCTACGAAATTTAGCACGCGCCGCGTCGCGGTGCGGGGCGCCGTTGGCCGGCAGTGCGAGTCTATAAATATAGGTCGTCGCACCGAGTCGGTCCATAGTCCGGTTAAGTAGTCACGAGTTCACGACCTCTCAAGGTCAACTACGAGATGCCACATCAAAAAAAAAAATCGAGGAGCTCCACCTTGTCCGATGAAGGCCAGCCCGCGCCGCAGCTGAGCCAGTAAATATCAATTCCCAACTATGACCTCTAAGTTTGTTTCGGACGTTTCTTCTCAGTTAGTACTAGGAAATGCCACGGTCATCAAACCGAATTAAAATAAAAATTCGATCCAGCCGTCCCTTGCTGTTCTCTCCAACGACGCCCTAAGCCGAGGTTCGTACCCCACAAGGGGTGCCCTTAGGGTGTAGTCGCTTAGTTTTTAGTCGCCCTGGCTGGAGGCTTTAAATTCATTAAAGGCAGCCACAGGATAGTCCGGTTAAGTAGTCAGGACCTCTCACGGTCAACTACGAGATGCCATATAAAAAAAAAAGAAAAATGAGTCGGTCCTTTTCGTTATGAGCTGCCGCCGTGCCAGGCAAGCCACGGCGTATGATTGGTTAATGTAGAAAGCGCGCCAATTCAGTGACGTGCTAGATGACTCGCTATGGTTCCCACGGACGTTGACCGTTGGTCCTGCAGATGTGTTCCGGGGTGAGATTTATGGGAACCCTCGCTGCGGGAGTCAGGGTCGCAGCGACGCGCGCCATGACTTCCGCGCTCCTCGGTGTGATCTGGTGTGATTTATAGTCGACCTTTGTGTAGCGCCTGCTACACTGTGATCTGGTGTGATTTATAGTCGACCTTTGTGTAGCGCTAGCTACAATCAGCATCAAGAACGCACGCAACACCGCGTGGACATCGAGGGACAGCAAGCTGATTTGCTATTGGTTACCCCACTATTATTTAGAGATAGTTAGTATTTAAGTGAGTGCATAGCTTGTAAGACATTATTATTATATTCTATCACACTACATCACTCGATTACATTACAGTCCATTCCTGTTCACACTCTAGTATCACATCATTGTACACGTCAAATACATTGTACTCTTTTACATTCGTGCAATACACAAAGTTCGATTTATCTGAGTTCTAATTACGCGACACGACCTACGCGCTACAAAGTGTTAAGTGTGCCCCCCCCCCCCCCCCCTGCAGATAGCGGACAAAGATTCCGCTTTAGGGCACAGACTGTTGAGTAAATACACGAGTAAACCCGAATGTTAGGTTTTATTTAACTAATAAAATGGAACCGAATACTTTTAGTTGATTAACATATATCAATTATATGATAACAGTTTGGATATCTTTTTAAATTAATAACCATAAACTACTACATTCTTCCCTCCCTTCTTAATCTTGAACATAGTCATTCAGGTAGGCTGGAGGTCGCTTAAACCGATTAGAACGACGCGGTTCAACTACTGGTGTTGAGTGGTACGATTCATCAGCAACAGGGAAAGAAAGAGGCGTATTGTACGCATCTGAATCCGTCGTAATTGTAGATTCTATCTGCTGTTCTGCTTTATCTTCATGGCTTGCGTTGTTATCATTATCAGATGGTATAATATTAGGTGTAGCAAGTCGGTGATCCGGCAGAATTACATCGCCTCTAGGAGCAAGGTGACGATTGGAAACTGTCAATTCTCTACCATTAAAAAGTCTTATGGAACTGTAATATGGATTAGGTTCCAGAAGGTCAACTTCTTCTACCATTGGATCATATTTGCTAGCTCTAACGAATTTCTTTAAGAGAACCTTTCCTGGTTGCAACCACGACGGCACGGATTGTCCCCAAGACGATCGTAGTGGATGGTTAAACATTCTTTCGTGAGGAGTAGTATTAGTTGACGTACATAGAAGTGACCGAATGCAGTGGAGTGCTTGAGTAATAACTATCTCCCACTTAGCTATTGATAGATTTTTGTCTTTTAGTGCAAGACGTATTGTTTGCCAGAGAGTTCCGTTAAGGCGTTCTACCTGTACCTGTACATTACCTTGCGGGTTATAAGGGGAAGATCGGCTTGTAGATATTCCTTTTAGTCCAGTCAAAATAGACTAAATTATGATTCCAGTTTGCATTAATTCCCAACAAGCTGGATTTTTGTGCAGGCCTTGAATACGTCATTACAAATGATATGTCAAAAGTCCCCATCGATCCCGCTTGTGCGTTGTTTTTTATTCGAGGTCAAAGGTCACAAATTTGCGTTTTTTGCGTATATCTCTGAAACAACGAGAGCTATCGAAAAAAGATTCAGACAAAGTTTGTAGTTCGTAAAATTGTCTACAAAAAATATCTCAACATTTTTCTCCTACAAAGCATCGCTTTCGAGATATCGTGACTTTAGAGCGCAGGAAAGTCGTATTTTCGACTATATGCACACATTTCCGAACCACCTCTGAGGTAGTGTACACGGCGCTTTTTTTTAACGTGGTTTCCCCAGTAGGAATACTCCACAATATATTTTGATCGAGGGAATGTAATGGAACACTATTTTATTGATGAAATTTTTTTTTATTTAAATTTAATGAAAATTTTAACATCAAGAAAATTACATCATCATTCAACATCAAATTCTTCATAGTCACTCATTTCTTCTTCATCACTGTCTTCTTCCTCTTCTTGCTCGATTTGTGTAGACTGCTCCAAGAAGAGAGATATATCAGTTATATCCTCATCAATTTCGAAACAATCTTCATCTGTTGTATTTGATTCAATGTTGGTGCAAGATTGGCCTTGACAATTGGTACATACCGATGAACAATACAATCCAACTTTTCTGCACCCGCAATTGTTTGTGCAGCCTTTTTTGCAATTACAAAAAATTGTATTGAGTAATTTTTCTGGAGCAGGTGGCAGTAAAGTCTGGATTGGCTCCAAACTATTATTCATCAATTTCCAGCCCCAATCTTCAGGATTTAGATCATTGCCTAGCCACACTTGCACTTGGTAGAACACACGAAACAAGTGTTGATTAGCAGAAGCAGATGTTGGAGGGAGACAAGATAACTGCACTCTCTTATTGTTTTTTGTATTTTTCACAAAACTCAAATATCTATACTTGTCTATCGATTCCATTTTTTTTGGAGCTCCATACATAGCAAGGAGAACACGAATTCCATTGGTGAGGATAACATCTGCTGACGAGTTAATATTTGTAAATACTTTTGCGTTATCAATCAAGTCTTCACGTTTTTCAAACAATTTGAATACTGTATTTTTGCCTCTTTTGAAAATTGCTGATGTCGTATCGCAGCCAGTTATCGCATGAAGGAATAATATATGAGGCTGACATTTTAGATATGCAGTTAAACTTTGTGAAGAATATATTTTCGTTTGAACTTGAGCTCTCCCAGGTTTTAAAAAGTAAATGATCTTATCACTAGGTGTTCGTGCAGTTAATATTATTAACAAATCTACATCTTCTCCAACAACGATAGTTGGATTGGTGCTATGGAATTGTTCAATTGCGGTTTCAATAATGAGGACATCAGCGTCATTTTGAGCTTGTTTCACAACAACATTGGCAGCTGCAAATTCTTCACATAACATCGAAATCAAACGAGATTTATTGTGAGTATTAGCAAGAAACTGCTGTTGGTTTGTCGGAACAGTCATTGATCGATCAAAAACGATATCAGACGATGAAGATGTTTGTTTAGCTCGACGACGTTGTTCTGCAGCTTTGATATTTTTTGTATAATCAGTGTAACCGTCAAATATTATAGTAACGTTGTGACCAAAGTGTCTACGAACATACTGAAGATATTTGTCCAAAATATCCTCAAATGTGTTCTCTCGATCCCACACAACACGATGCAACAGGTATCCTCCATCGATGATGTAGGTAGCATTTTCACTTTCGATATCAATGTTCACACATTCAAAGCAATCATAACTGGCTGACTTCTGTGTCTTACCCATTCCAATTGCATCAAAGAGTGATAAAGGGTAAGGGGCTAATTCGTACTCGAAGAATTTTTCAAGCTCATCTTCAAATGTCTTCGTAATACTCATGCGTTGAAATAATAATACAGGATCTATTGGTACCTTCTCATCATGAATCTTCATGGTACTGTTCATAGATAATAGAGGTAGTACTTTATCAGCACGTTTCAATTTAATATTATTAAATGTTTGGCCCATCATTTTACTCATAGATGCAATACCCACTTCACGAGCATTATGGCAATTGATTTTATCATCCCCGACGACTCCATTGGCAATGGACATGATTTTGTTCAATTCAGGAAAAGGATCATGTGACGAAAACCATTCACGAAGTTTCTTGATGTCTCCAGTATCTCTCTTTACGCGGGAATCCCTTGCATCGACATGCTGATCTGTCGTGTCCATTCTTACATCCGCTAAATCCTCCAATCTTTCACACACAGTATTCATTGCATGCATGCCATAAATCCATTTACTTATGACGCTCTCTTGCGTACTTCTTCCTCGAGCAACACCTCCATCTGTTTTCATTGACTTCATCATCGATTGCTCAATGACCATATCCGTTGAAGTTCCACAACTCAATTTATCAGAACGTCTAATTGTGAAAAATCCCCGTGTAAATCTCTCGAAAACCTCAGGATCATCAATCAAGTTTTCCAATTGTAACATATCTTGTAGATATAAATGTGCAGATTTGGCATAAGGAAAATGTCCTGATGCGTGGAAGTAAGGAAGCATTTCTCGAATGCTATTCAAATGAGCTTTCCAATCTCCCATACGTTCAGCTCTTATAAACTCCTTAGCAATTGATACCATGTGAAAATATTGCGTCCACAATTTTGCAGTTGGTCCACGTTGTTCATATTCCTTTAATTTTTGATTGAACTGCTCAAGTAATGCCTCAGCCATCTCATTGCCATTCTCAATATCAACGTACGAAATTGTGTTATTCATTATAAGGTCTACAGTATCTTGTAGATTAGCATGCATCTCGTCATCGATGACAAGTTCTTCTGATATTATTGTTGCTAAAGTGAGATGGAGTAATGTGTGTGCTCTAACTGCTCTTGCATAAGCATGGTCATTCAACATTTTGTCTAATGAATTAGTGGCATAAATCAAAGAGAGCACCTCTTTTATGCCACTTCCCTGCATAATTTGGCCAATTGCTCCAAAAAAAGACATGAGTAAATGGAAACCTCCAAGTCTTACTACGATCTTCGATACCTCAGATCCTTCAGGTGCTGCTGATACGATTTCTCGAGCTTTTGCATACAAAGGCTGATCAAAAGTAATAATGCATACATCGTGATTATAACGTTTTGCATTTTCCAAAGCGCAGAGTAAAGTTGTGTAGATAGTATTGTAGTTACTTGCTGGTTGCTGAATGAATGGTAAAAAGAGAATTTGAGACTTTGAAAAATCCATGATATTACTCGTTAAACGTTCAATGTAACCGTTCCAACCAGGTAATAGTAAATCTTTCCATTTCCCATATAACCATAAAATATCAACTTTTTTCAGTAAAGATACTGCTGAGCTACTTTCATAATCAATATTTTGTGCAACTATTTTACTATACCCAACTGCGCCATCATTTTGATAGACTTTTATCGGTATATGAGCTTTTGCTGCAAAATCTTTCGCTGAAAGGACTCTGTTTACTCGTGATATGGGTTTTTCGGCTATAACTGCTGCTTTTGGAGTTATAATTTGAATGATACCCATTATGTGGAGCGTATTATGACCGTCTAGGGTATGTACATTAATGTCAGCATTGTCTGCAGCATATTGAATAATTGTTCCAGTTTCTGGTGGTAGAATATGAGGTGGACGATGAAGAACTGCTGCTGCCTCATACATCATAGTTTCATTATACGATGCACACAAACCAAAAGATGAAAAAATTTGAATAAGACGTTTTGATCCAAACCGTCGATGAAAAAATACTGAGAGACCCAATTGTAACCGTGATTTGAAAGACCTAGGCCGAACAGCAGCCATAATACAGTGGCTGACATTTGTACATATTAATTTCAAGTGTTCCAATTTGCATCGTTTATTTTTCAAAATTATTTGCTCTAACAAGTAAGTCAAAGATTCTGGAATATCACTATTGATATCTTCGAACATCTGAGTAGGTGGAGGATAATTATCAGTGTCAAACACTATCGACTGAATATCTTCTCGAACGATTGCTGCAGCTGCTTCAAGTATTCTCAACCTCTCTTCCTTTTCATTTTGCTTTTTATTCTCATACCAAGCTTTGCTGAGGACGTCATGCTGATTGTCGATGAAGCAAATGAATGTTGAACTTCCCAATTTCTCAGTTATAATGATTCTATTACCATACTTTAACTTGAGTTTTGACTTAATTGTTCTATTATCGATCGATGGTTCTTTGCAAATATCTTTCAATTCTTGTATTGAAAATTGACAATCATCATGATTTTCAATAAATGCAAATATTTCTTCCATCGCTGAAGTAATAGAATCACTTTCAGGACGACCGATTTTACCTCCACTAATGGGTTTTAGAAACGAAGTGTAACAATCACTGTGGTACATAGCCTCAGCAGCAACTAAGTCATATTCATACTGAATGCGGGCAATGACACTTTTTGCTAGCTCATCAGAACGAGTCTGAGCTTCCTTCAAGATGGTTTTCTTGAAGTCAAGGGTTGAAACTTGAGACACTCTTCGTCGAAGATGCTGCGCTTTTTCATTTCAGCCGTTTTATCTGCTTCATTGCCACAGAACAAACAGTATTTCTTGAAACAAAAAGACGATTCATTACCTCGTACTCTAGTACGAGGAGGACTAATCCCAGATGTGGTAGCTATCTCCGCCTCACGCTGTCTTTTAGCTGCAGCGATGCTGCTCTTCCGGGTGTATGTTTTACGACACTGCTTATGTATCGTTACAGATGTTTTGTCCTTCAAATATTCATTGAACCCATCACCCCTTTCAGTACTTGAATCCATTAAAGTCTTTAGCCCACGATCAACAACCACAATTTCGCCTTCAGTAAAGATTCATTGCAAATAAAGCAAACTTCTGACATTTTTACAAAATTTTGTAATGGCACTGTTTAAAAAGAGAATATAATGCACAAACACGTCTATTCACTACGAAAAACCGTTCAAAACTGACTGCATTTACTAGAGCTATGTCCTTCGGAAAGCAGGTATAGACAGGTTTCGACCCGAACAATGGAGTGTCGCAGGCAGATGTTTCTCAAGGCCAACCGCCCAATATAATTAGAGACGGACGATGACTCACTCAGAATTGTATATTTTTCACGTACTTGTGTGCATGGGGCAAATAAAACTATATTCTAATATTTTCTGTTCAAATGGTTAACCCGATGATGCATACTGGCCACGTATGAGTGTATATTCGTATTTTCTATGTTTAAAATAGCCATAATTCGAGAACAGTGCATCGTACAAGAAAAAGTGTTAAAATATTTTTTGTAGACAATTTTACGATCTACAAACTTTGTCTGAACCATTTTTCGATAGCTCTCGTTGTTTCAGAGATATACGCAAAAAACGCAAATTTGTGACCTTTGACCTCGAATAAAAAACAACGCACAAGCGGGATCGATGGGGACTTTTGACATATCATTTGTAATGACGTATTCAAGACCTGCACAAAAATCCAGCTTGTTGGGAATTAATGCAAACTGGAATGTCTATTTTGACAGTCAAAATAGACTAAATTATGATTCCAGTTTGCATTAATTCCCAACAAGCTGGATTTTTGTGCAGGCCTTGAATACGTCATTACAAATGATATGTCAAAAGTCCCCATCGATCCCGCTTGTGCGTTGTTTTTTATTCGAGGTCAAAGGTCACAAATTTGCGTTTTTTGCGTATATCTCTGAAACAACGAGAGCTATCGAAAAAAGATTCAGACAAAGTTTGTAGTTCGTAAAATTGTCTACAAAAAATATCTCAACATTTTTCTCCTACAAAGCATCGCTTTCGAGATATCGTGACTTTAGAGCGCAGGAAAGTCGTATTTTCGACTATATGCACACATTTCCGAACCACCTCTGAGGTAGTGTACACGGCGCTTTTTTTTTAACGTGGTTTCCCCAGTAGGAATACTCCACAATATATTTTGATCGAGGGAATGTAATGGAACACTATTTTATTGATGAAATTTTTTTTTTATTTAAATTTAATGAAAATTTTAACATCAAGAAAATTACATCATCATTCAACATCAAATTCTTCATAGTCACTCATTTCTTCTTCATCACTGTCTTCTTCCTCTTCTTGCTCGATTTGTGTAGACTGCTCCAAGAAGAGAGATATATCAGTTATATCCTCATCAATTTCGAAACAATCTTCATCTGTTGTATTTGATTCAATGTTGGTGCAAGATTGGCCTTGACAATTGGTACATACCGATGAACAATACAATCCAACTTTTCTGCACCCGCAATTGTTTGTGCAGCCTTTTTTGCAATTACAAAAAATTGTATTGAGTAATTTTTCTGGAGCAGGTGGCAGTAAAGTCTGGATTGGCTCCAAACTATTATTCATCAATTTCCAGCCCCAATCTTCAGGATTTAGATCATTGCCTAGCCACACTTGCACTTGGTAGAACACACGAAACAAGTGTTGATTAGCAGAAGCAGATGTTGGAGGGAGACAAGATAACTGCACTCTCTTATTGTTTTTTGTATTTTTCACAAAACTCAAATATCTATACTTGTCTATCGATTCCATTTTTTTTGGAGCTCCATACATAGCAAGGAGAACACGAATTCCATTGGTGAGGATAACATCTGCTGACGAGTTAATATTTGTAAATACTTTTGCGTTATCAATCAAGTCTTCACGTTTTTCAAACAATTTGAATACTGTATTTTTGCCTCTTTTGAAAATTGCTGATGTCGTATCGCAGCCAGTTATCGCATGAAGGAATAATATATGAGGCTGACATTTTGGATATGCAGTTAAACTTTGTGAAGAATATATTTTCGTTTGAACTTGAGCTCTCCCAGGTTTTAAAAAGTAAATGATCTTATCACTAGGTGTTCGTGCAGTTAATATTATTAACAAATCTACATCTTCTCCAACAACGATAGTTGGATTGGTGCTATGGAATTGTTCAATTGCGGTTTCAATAATGAGGACATCAGCGTCATTTTGAGCTTGTTTCACAACAACATTGGCAGCTGCAAATTCTTCACATAACATCGAAATCAAACGAGATTTATTGTGAGTATTAGCAAGAAACTGCTGTTGGTTTGTCGGAACAGTCATTGATCGATCAAAAACGATATCAGACGATGAAGATGTTTGTTTAGCTCGACGACGTTGTTCTGCAGCTTTGATATTTTTTGTATAATCAGTGTAACCGTCAAATATTATAGTAACGTTGTGACCAAAGTGTCTACGAACATACTGAAGATATTTGTCCAAAATATCCTCAAATGTGTTCTCTCGATCCCACACAACACGATGCAACAGGTATCCTCCATCGATGATGTAGGTAGCATTTTCACTTTCGATATCAATGTTCACACATTCAAAGCAATCATAAATGGCTGACTTCTGTGTCTTACGCATTCCAATTGCATCAAAGAGCGATAAAGGGTAAGGGGCTAATTCGTACTCGAAGAATTTTTCAAGCTCATCTTCAAATAAATAAATAAATAAAAAGCCTTTTATTTCTTGCTTTACATAATACAATTTCAGTATCAGTGTGCATGCAAAAAAAATAAAATAAAAAATATTAAAATAAATGTGTGATTAGCAATTAGATGATAATAGTAATAATTATTCCAATCCATTATATTTTACAAAATTCATTTTAAAAAAGAAAACAATATAAATACGATTAATTAATTTTGGAATATTTGAAGTTAAAGTTAAATTAGGCATAAAATACTTATTTAATATTTTGAGCAAGAACCCTCTCCGTTAAAGGTAAAGGCCTCCTCCAGAGTCTTTTTGGTAGACCTGTGAAGCTTATGATGTAACGTTTTAAATATTTTTCAATCGTGCTACCTAGTTTTCTAATTTATGAGATATCAGTAATATCAAAGTTTATGTTTATATTTTCCAAACACTCTGTTAAACACTGTTCATTGAGAGTATGTTTACTAAGTTTTAAAGTTATCTTCTTATGCACCTATAGGTATTCAGATGACTGTTGTTTCTACGGTTTGTTATTATTTTTCTCTGGAAGGTTTTGGTCGTAATCCTCCACGGTGACCGGCCGGCTTGGAAGATGTTTTTTATTCTTTATTTGTGCACTTGTCGTGTTTTCCACGTGAGAGGGGGGCGGTTGTTGCCGTTGTTTATAGTTTTTATTAAATTGTTCGGTTGGTGGGTTTCCGGAGTTTTTGTTGGTTAAAAAACTAAGTATTCCTGGTTTAAGAACTCCTTCTGATATACTTGATGATCTCTGTAGTCCTTTTTTTGTCTGGGTTTTGTTCTTTTTGTTTACTTGTGTACCTTGTACTGGTCCTGTAGGATCATCCGGTGAAATTGGTAGGGTTCTTTTCTTATTGCCTGATAAATCTGCATTATTGCGGCGTATTATTAATTTATCATATCTGATGGTGGCATAGTTTCCTTTCTCTCTTTCTATTTTCATTTGTTCTAGTAACTCCTTTCTTTTTTCTAAAATGTGTTGTGGCAAGTCTTCGTTTATATAATAATCAGTATTTTTTAATATTTTTCTCTGTTTATAAATTCTTATTTTTGTGCCCAGTGTAGCAAATGTTACAGTGATCGGTCGGGGTATTTCTCCTTTCTTCCCTATTCTCCTAATTTCTTGTATATCTCGGTTCTCTAGCTCTATAGAGAAGTAGCGTTTAATGAAATGTATGATGTTTTCTTCTGAGTTTTCATAAGATGTTTCCGTCTCCGCTAAGCCGAATATAACGATGTTCCTCTGTCTTGAATGCTTCTCTAGGAAGTATATTCTTTTCTCCTGGTTTTCCAGCTTTTTTTCTAGGCTATCGTGTATTTTTTTCATTATTTTGAATTTTTCTTCCATTTTGAGATTTATGGTATGAGTAACTTGTTGCGTAACGTTGTCCGCTGATTGGACAATGGTCAATTTTTGTTCGTTAAGTTCGCTTTGTATTTTTCGGAGCATATTCATTATTTCTTCCATGGTTTACACAGTATTATCTTTTATATTAGTAAGAAAATGTTTGTTTTGCTACTTGTTCTGCCCTCTATTAGCTTGGTTAGGTACTAGTACGAGGAACGCTGACTTGGTGTACCTCGAGCTTGATCGATGTTGATGTGTTTTTCTGATGTAATTGCCTTAGATTACAGGTACCCTCTTTTTGGTATAATCTAAAGTAGCAAGCTTTTATTATTTTGTTGGTTAGGATTAATTTTTCACTTTATTGGTGATTAATATAATTGTTGAATTACTTACTGTTGCTCATAGGTTACCTAGATCAACTTTTTTGCGCATAAAAGTCACTGCCAAAATAGTATTACCGTTGTTTAACATCACTGTTTTGCATGTATTTAGATGGATATTCACTGGTTTTGGTGCCTTGTCCACAATATAAGTTAAAATTCTTTTGTTTATGTTTCCAAAATATTGCGTCCACAATTTTGCAGTTGGTCCACGTTGTTCATATTCCTTTAATTTTTGATTGAACTGCTCAAGTAATGCCTCAGCCATCTCATCGCCATTCTCAATATCAACGTACGAAATTGTGTTATTCATTATAAGGTCTACAGTATCTTGTAGATTAGCATGCATCTCGTCATCGATGACAAGTTCTTCTGATATTATTGTTGCTAAAGTGAGATGGAGTAATGTGTGTGCTCTAACTGCTCTTGCATAAGCATGGTCATTCAACATTTTGTCTAATGAATTAGTGGCATAAATCAAAGAGAGCACCTCTTTTATGCCACTTCCCTGCATAATTTGGCCAATTGCTCCAAAAAAAGACATGAGTAAATGGAAACCTCCAAGTCTTACTACGATCTTCGATACCTCAGATCCTTCAGGTGCTGCTGATACGATTTCTCGAGCTTTTGCATTCAAAGGCTGATCAAAAGTAATAATGCATACATCGTGATTATAACGTTTTGCATTTTCCAAAGCGCAGAGTAAAGTTGTGTAGATAGTATTGTAGTTACTTGCTGGTTGCTGAATGAATGGTAAAAAGAGAATTTGAGACTTTGAAAAATCCATGATATTACTTGTTAAACGTTCAATGTAACCGTTCCAACCAGGTAATAATAAATCTTTCCATTTCCCATATAACCATAAAATATCAACTTTTTTCAGTAAAGACTATGAAACTAAGATTATGAAAGTAGCTCAGCAGTAGCTGAGCTACTTTCATAATCAATATTTTGTGCAACTATTTTACTATACCCAACTGCGCCATCATTTTGATAGACTTTTATCGGTATATGAGCTTTTGCTGCAAAATCTTTCGCTGAAAGGACTCTGTTTACCCGTGATATGGGTTTTTCGGCTATAACTGCTGCTTTTGGAGTTATAATTTGAATGATACCCATTATGTGGAGCGTATTATGACCGTCTAGGGTATGTACATTAATGTCAGCATTGTCTGCAGCATATTGAATAATTGTTCCAGTTTCTGGTGGTAGAATATGAGGTGGACGATGAAGAACTGCTGCTGCCTCATACATCATAGTTTCATTATACGATGCACACAAACCAAAAGATGAAAAAATTTGAATAAGACGTTTTGATCCAAACCCTCGATGAAAAAATACTGAGAGACCCAATTGTAACCGTGATTTGAAAGACCTAGGCCGAACAGCAGCCATAATACAGTGGCTGACATTTGTACATATTAATTTCAAGTGTTCCAATTTGCATCGTTTATTTTTCAAAATTATTTGCTCTAACAAGTAAGTCAAAGATTCTGGAATATCACTATTGATATCTTCGAACATCTGAGTAGGTGGAGGATAATTATCAGTGTCAAACACTATCGACTGAATATCTTCTCGAACGATTGCTGCAGCTGCTTCAAGTATTCTCAACCTCTCTTCCTTTTCATTTTGCTTTTTATTCTCATACCAAGCTTTGCTGAGGACGTCATGCTGATTGTCGATGAAGCAAATGAATGTTGAACTTCCCAATTTCTCAGTTATAATGATTCTATTACCATACTTTAACTTGAGTTTTGACTTAATTGTTCTATTATCGATCGATGGTTCTTTGCAAATATCTTTCAATTCTTGTATTGAAAATTGACAATCATCATGATTTTCAATAAATGCAAATATTTCTTCCATCGCTGAAGTAGGTAATAGAATCACTTTCAGGACGACCGATTTTACCTCCACTAATGGGTTTTAGAAACGAAGTGTAACAATCACTGTGGTACATAGCCTCAGCAGCAACTAAGTCATATTCATACTGAATGCGGGCAATGACACTTTTTGCTAGCTCATCAGAACGAGTCTGAGCTTCCTTCAAGATGGTTTTCTTGAAGTCAAGGGTTGAAACTTGAGACACTCTTCGTCGAAGATGCTGCGCTTTTTTCATTTCAGCCGTTTTATCTGCTTCATTGCCACAGAACAAACAGTATTTCTTGAAACAAAAAGACGATTCATTACCTCGTACTCTAGTACTAAGGACTAATCCCAGATGTGGTAGCTATCTCCGCCTCACGCTGTCTTTTAGCTGCAGCGATGCTGCTCTTCCGGGTGTATGTTTTACGACACTGCTTATGTATCGTTACAGATGTTTTGTCCTTCAAATATTCATTGAACCCATCACCCCTTTCAGTACTTGAATCCATTAAAGTCTTTAGCCCACGATCAACAACCACAATTTCGCCTTCAGTAAAGATTCATTGCAAATAAAGCAAACTTCTGACATTTTTACAAAATTTTGTAATGGCACTGTTTAAAAAGAATATAATGCACAAACACGTCTATTCACTACGAAAAACCGTTCAAAACTGACTGCATTTACTAGAGCTATGTCCTTCGGAAAGCAGGTATAGACAGGTTTCGACCCGAACAATGGAGTGTCGCAGGCAGATGTTTCTCAAGGCCAACCGCCCAATATAATTAGAGACGGACGATGACTCACTCAGAATTGTATATTTTTCACGTACTTGTGTGCATGGGGCAAATAAAACTATATTCTAATATTTTCTGTTCAAATGGTTAACCCGATGATGCATACTGGCCACGTATGAGTGTATATTCGTATTTTCTATGTTTAAAATAGCCATAATTCGAGAACAGTGCATCGTACAAGAAAAAGTGTTAAAATATTTTTTGTAGACAATTTTACGATCTACAAACTTTGTCTGAACCATTTTTCGATAGCTCTCGTTGTTTCAGAGATATACGCAAAAAACGCAAATTTGTGACCTTTGACCTCGAATAAAAAACAACGCACAAGCGGGATCGATGGGGACTTTTGACATATCATTTGTAATGACGTATTCAAGACCTGCACAAAAATCCAGCTTGTTGGGAATTAATGCAAACTGGAATGTCTATTTTGACTGGACTATTTAGAATGTAGAAATTCTTTAATTCTAGCAGACATGAAAGACGCCCCTTGGTCTGTATGAATGGTTGCTGGCATTCCAAAAATTTAGAAACTATCAGTAAGATGTTTAATAACTGTCTCCGTGCTCATATCTGGGCATGCGTAGGCAAATGGGAACCTCGAATATTCATCAATTACTGTTAAAATAAATTTATTGTTCGTTGTCGATGGTATAGCAGACGCTACACATGTTCTCTTACCCGCTGGGAAAGGTCGGCTATAAATCACACCAGGACTGCGGAAGTCATGGCGCGCGTCGCTGCAACCCTGACCCTCGGGGCGAGGGTTCCCATAAATCTCACCCCGGAAGACATCTGTTGACCATCGTCAATGTGCGTCAGAACCAAATTGTCAGTAGGCGCGCCTTCTACACCAACCAATTACGCACCGCGGCCTGCCTCGATCAACGAATCAACATCAAGAACGCACGCAACACCGCGTGGAGAGTCGCAGGACAGCAAGCTGATTTGCTATTGGTTACCCTACTATTGTTTAGAGATAGTATTTAAGTGAGTGCATAGCTTGTAAGAGACATTTGTAGCATTGCACCAACAGCAGCTACACCGAAAATGGACCACGACTACGTCAATCACCTGCAAGAAGTTATCACCAAGCTCACACCTACATACAAATCGCATGCAAACAAGCGATGTATGTTCGTCCACAACGACCTACAAACATGTAGCCACGTGTTTGTACGCGATGACACCGTCCGCAAACCTCTGCAGCATCCATACCAAGGTCCATTCAAGATCATCGAACGTAAAGAAAAGTATTTTACAATCCAGCTACCAGGACGAATTAGCAATATATCGATAGATCGCCTCAAACCTGCGTACACAATCAACACAGAAGATGATCCCAGGCATACGAACAGCGAGACCAATCAAGCACCTGCAGCTACCACAGATGAGCAACCCAGCCTACATCCAGACCCGCATACGAGGGAACAACGTACCAGATCAGGCAGGATCGTCAAGACGCCTGCACGCTACGTACGCTTCGCTAAAGGGGGGAGGTCGCTAAAGGGGGGAGTATTGTAGCATTGTACAAATGCTACACATGTCCTCTTACCCGCTGCACAAAGGTTGACTATAAATCACTCACACCAGATCACACCGAGGAACGCGGAAGTCATGGCGCGCGTCCCTGCGACCCTGACTCCCGCAGCGAGGGTTCCGACCCTGACGCCCGCAGCGAGGGTTCCCATAAATCTTCACCCCGGAACACATCTGCAGGACCAACGGTCATCTCATCGTCCGTGGGAACTATAGTGAGTCGTCTAGCACGTGAAGACTGAACTGGCGCGCTTTCTACATCAACCAATCATACGCCGCGGCCTGCCTCGATTAACGAATCAGCATCAAGAACGCACGCAACACCGCGTGGACATCGCAGGCCAGCAAGCTGATTTGCTATTGGTTACCCCACTATTATTTAGAGATAGTTAGTATTTAAGTGAGTGCATAGCTTGTAAGACACATCATTATACCTCATTATACAACACTATTATTATATTCTACATCATTATTACATTACAGTCCGTTCCTTGATCACACTCTTGTATCGCGTCATTTCACACGTCAAATACATTGTACTCTTTTACGTATGACGTAGTGCGATAAGAAACAATGTCGCGGTCGTTGCCCTTCCTGTATAGTAGCTATTTATTGGGGGTTCTGGACCACCGGAAGTCCAGCGTAACTAGACCCCTGTGTGTATGTAGTTTAGTAGGAGCGCGCGACCAGGTTATGTTGGTTTAGGTGCGAAATGGCTTGATTCTGCGGTTGATCGCTGTGACGTAGTATGTTAGGAACATTAAAAAAATTAGAACGCGTTGATAAGAAGCCGTGAGAAATTGATAAGAAACAATGTCGCGCCCTTCCGGTTGGTGACGTTGATTTTGGTGTTGCTATGGAGGCGTGCGGGGGTGTGTTTGACGTGGTGGGGAGGGGGGCGGCCGATGCGTGGTGCGGGGGCGAGCGGCAATTTTGTTATATTACTCAGCTGCATCCTATTAGAAATGATAAAGAAAATTTAAATATAAAACGAATGATGAAAGGACTTTATTCTCATTAAGTTGATGTGCTTCATATTGATTAGCAGTAAATAATAATTATGGAGCGTGAGAAGACGCAGTTGTTTTGTGGTTCTGAGAGAAAGAAAGGAGCGGAGGGAAGGGATGAGTGTGGTATACGCGTACAGGATGACTCAGTGAGTAGTAAACCTACAACCTCGTTGTTGAGTAGAGAAAACATAGTGAGGAAGATGTATCAAACAGCTGAATTTCCATTTTTCAAGTTAAAATCAAGACGACTGCTCACTTTCGAAGACTGGCCTGTAGGTTTACGCCAGAAGCCTGAAGATCTTGCAGAAGCTGGTTTCTTTTATATTGGTTATGGAGACAGAACTAGGTGTTTCCATTGTGGTGGAGGCTTAAAAGATTGGGAAGAAGATGATGATCCTTGGCAGCAGCATGTTCAGTGGTTTAGTCACTGTGCTTATGTCAAGTTCAAACTTGCAAAGAGTTTCATGTAAGGTTAAAAGTAAAATAAAAGACTGTGTACTACAAACATAATGAATTTTATTTGATTATACTATAATGTCCCCAAGCCAGTGTGTTTATTCCATCCTCAGTAATACATCTTTTATCATCATCACCAGAAAGTACTTTTCTTCTCTTAATTTGTGTATAAACATGATGCTTATCGCTAGCAAATGTATACATGTTATCATATTTTACATAACCACAATCAAGTGCTTTTTTATAATTTTCGAAATGTAACTTTCTTACAATAGGAGCGGAGGTACCTTTGTTTCTCTTTACAGTCAAATCATTTAGTAAAACATAACTATACATTTTGGAACGTAAACCAACAAACTCTTTGATGATACAACCATTGGTTTCATCTTTCATGAGGCCGACAACCTTTTTGTTAACTAGTGGTAGATTGTAAACATTGTCCTTGGGGAAATCAGAGGTGTCAAATCTAGCCTCTAAGTCTTGTCTAATATCTTCATAAAAATCTTTACTTGTGATTTGATAGATGAAAGAATCCGTATCTGTGTAGAGCAGATGTATATTATGGTTGTATTTAGGTAGCATATATGAGTAGTGAAAATTATACATAACATGCTTGGAAAGTTCTAGTACAGTGAAACCAGCATAAATAGGTTTATTGTATAATATTTTTGTTTTGTTCATTTGTACTGCTACAAAACCTTCGGAGAAAATCTTACAGCTATGAAAATTAGGTTGAGCTATGTATCTTTCAGCACCATATTTGCATTTTGTCTTTATTTTCTCATCAACCCACATGTTACAAAGTTTCACATCAATTCGCTTCCCTACATTCTCTATGGTTTTACCGAAAATCGAATTGTTCATGAGCTTATAGAAGTCTTTTTCAAATAAATTTTTAGCCAATGTTCTTTTCTGGTTGTTTAAATCTATGTAGGGCTTAAGCCATGGAGATTGCTGAAACGATAAGATCCTATGGATTTTTTTACAAACTAATCCATGTTCTATACATCGCTTCAAGTTCACATAGTGAATTACATAATTGTATTTGTTGTCGAGAGTAAGTAAAAGCTTTTTAGTTTTACCATTTGGTGGTGTTTTTGTTTCGGCACAGAATGGATAGTTATTGTGTAAATCATGTAAACAATACGGATACTCCAGATCCACTTCCAAAATGTAACCGATATCTGAACCAGGATGCTGTGCTAATATATCGAATGAGTTAATTTTATGATTCATTAACCAAACAAAGTTTGCATAAGGCAGATGTTGACTCATAGCATAACCATACAAATTATTAACATCCAAATATACAATGAAACTGTCATCTCGTGTGGAATTGTATGTGGTTGGATCCATAAACTTATTGTTAGCTTGGGCGTGTCTTTTGGAAACTTGACTAATACCACCTCGAATACCGGACTGTAAGAACTGAATCATTTCATAATCAGTGAGAAGTTCGAGATTTATTCCCGTATGTCTCAACATGGCATCCCACGAAAGACCGGGTGCTGTGAGGTATCTACAAGGATCTAGTTTATATGCACTCAAACAAATACTGCGGAAGTTTTCAAACACTTCAGCAAGTAATAGAACATCTGTTTTGAGATACAAATCACAGTTGTAGCATTGTACAAATGCCACACGTGTTCGCTATTGTGGCGATGTACAAAGGCTACACATGTCCTCTTACAAATTACACCAAAAAGGTCGACTATTAATCACACGAGGATCGCGGAAGTCATGGCGCGCGTCCCACTCCCGCAGCGAGGGTTCTCATAAATCTCACGTCCCGGAACACATCTGCAGGGCCAACGGCCAACGTCCGTGGGAACCATAACGAGTCATCTAGCACGTGACGGAATTGGCGCGCGTTCTACGTTAACCAGTCATACGCAGTGGCCTGCCTCGATCAACGAATCAGCATCAAGAACGCACGCAACACCGCGTGGACATCGCAGGACGGAAGCTGATTCGTTATTGGTTACCCCACTATCATTTAGAGATAGTTAGTATAGAGATAGTTAGTATTTAAGTGAGTGCATAGCTTGTAAGACACATTATTATCATATTCTACATCATTGTACAACATCATTATACAACATCATTATTATATCCATTCCTTGATCACGCTCTTGTATCGCGTCATTTTACACGTCGAATACATTGTACTCTTTTACATTCGTGCAATACATAAAGTTCGATTTATCTGAGTTTTAATTACGCGACACAACCTACGCGCTACAGTGGTGACCTAAGCGACGTGAATCAAGACAAACGTGACGATACTCGTGATTAGCACATTCTAGTGGCTTCCCACAAGCGGGTCTCACCACTAGGATTTCAAGAGGCTATATTCACGGTATTGCTGCGTGATACACCAGAAGAGTAATCAGGATGGCGACCAGCAACGCAACACAGGTAAGCAACGCAACACAGGTAGGATGGCAAGTCGACTCGCTCACACTACAAGCACGGCTGTCTGACTTTTGGCCGGCGTATCCCAGACTATGGTTTACACACTTCGAAGCAGTAATGGCGCCACAGAGGCAAGGTGATGACGCGCGCTATCAAGCAGCTATCGCCCGACTAGGCCTGGACGCACTTCAACAAGTAAGTGATATTATAACTAACCCGCCCATTGAAAACAAATACGAAGCCCTGAAGTCCCGACTCATCAGCGTCTACGAGGAATCCGAAAGCCGGAAGCTGCAGAAGCTGATGGATGAGATGGAACTCGGAGATCAGAAACCCTCACAGCTGTTGCGAAAAATGCGGGAACTAGCCGGACAGAAAATACCAGACGGTACACTGCGCATCATGTGGACCCGGCTACTTCCACCCTCATTACGCGCTGTCCTCACCGTGAGCAACACTACGGACTTGGAAAAGTTATCGCAAGTAGCAGACAGTGTAATGGACAGTATCGCGCAACCTAACCAGGTCGCGCAAATTTCACGCACGAGCGATGTGGCTGCCCTACACGATCAAATAAGGCAGTTATCTCTGGAACTGGCAGAACTCAAGAACAGGCAGGAATCCAGACCACGATCACACAGATCATTCGACAGACGGCGTTCGAGATCGCGTTCAACAAGCAACGATAATAGCAACCGCAAGTATTCAGAACAATCACTTATCTGTTATTATCATCGCAAGTACGGCACGGAGGCGCGCAAGTGTACACGTCCGTGCAATTTCAACAACAACAGTGCCCAGTCGGAAAACTAATGCCTGCGTCGGTTGAGGCGGCAACTGACGCGAACAACACTGATCACCGCCTATTCATAACTGATAGGAATTCGCGTCTGTCATTTCTAATTGATACGGGCGCAAACGTTTCCGTGATACCGAGGACAAAAGGCGGGAAAGCAAAGCAAACCGATTTCTGTTTGTACGCAGCAAACAACACGATCATTCCAACGTACGGAGAGAAAACCCTACAACTGGATCTCAACCTACGACGGCCGTACACCTGGAAATTCATCGTCGCTGCAGTCAGCAAACCCATCATCGGTGCAGACTTTCTGAAGCGTCATCAACTTCTTGTCGACATAGCCGGCCGACGCCTCGTCAACAAAGTTACCAACATGACCGTCAGAGCATCAGTCATTCGTTCCGCCGAACCTACAGTTCAAAGTATCGACATGGAACAGCCGTATCACCAGCTCCTCAGTAAGTTTCCTGATATCCTGCGACCATCAAGCATGAAGGATACTCCCAAACACAAGGTAGAACACCACATCGAAACTACTGGCCCACCAGTGTTCAACAAGTGCAGACCTCTTCCTCCACATCGCTACCTGCCCGTGAAGAAAGAATTCGAGCTCATGATGCAGCAAGGAATTTGCCGACCAAGCAAAAGCCCTTGGTCCAGTCCGCTGCATGTCGTTCCTAAGAAAAACGGCGACTTACGCATCTGTGGTGACTACAGAAGGCTCAATGACGTCACCAAACCCGACCGCTATCCAGTCCCACGCCTCAAAGATTTTACCTACCTACTTCACGGCAAGAAAATCTTCAGTACTCTCGATTTAAACCGAGCTTACTCTCAATTAAAGATCTTCGAACCTGATATCGAGAAGACAGCCATCACTACACCATTCGGTTTATTCGAATTTCCACGAATGTGCCCAGGTCTCAAGAACGCCGGACAGACATTCCAACGATTCATAAACGAAGTACTCAACGGAATAGACTACGCGTTCCCATTCATCGACGATGTTATCGTTGCATCTGAAAGTGAAGCAAGCCACATCGGAGATCTGCAGGAAGTTTTACGCCGATTAGGCACGTATGGTGTCACTATAAATCCCTCTAAGTGTGTTTTCGGCAGCGAAACCGTCAAGTTCCTAGGTTACGAAGTATCAAGCAAGGGGATCAAACCACTTCAAGACAAAGTCAAAGCAATCACAGAATACCCAAAACCCAAAACCATTCAAGACTTACGAAGATTTATGGGCATGATAATTTTTTACCGAGACAATGTCCCAAATGCCGCAAACATCCAGGCACCGCTGAATGCATTCCTTCATAATTCAAAAAAACGAGACAAGACGGAAGTAAAGTGGGACAATCAATCGACAAAAGCTTTTGAGTTGTGCAAACAGAGCATAATAAACGCTGCTTTATTGTCTTACCCATCCAGTTCGCCAGAGGACCAAATCGCTATTTTTTCGGACGCCTCAGCTACCTGCGCCGGGGCATCTCTACAACAAAGGCGAAACAAAGGACAATGGCTGCCATTCGGATATTTTTCAAAGAAATTTTCGGAAAGACAAAAGAAGTACTCGACTTTCGATCGGGAGCTCCAGTCAATACATATGGCAATAAAACATTTCAGAAAGATGTTTGAAGGCAAAGAACTCGTGATTTACACTGACCATAAACCGCTGACCTACGCAATTCGTAAGCCGCCTTCCGATAACGACACACCACGGCGAATCAGGCAGCTACTGTTTATCAGCGAGTTCACTACTGATATTCGACACGTGAGCGGAGCTCAAAACGTTGTAGCAGATGCATTATCACGCGTCGAAACTATCGACGTGCCCTCACCCATCAACTACGACGAGTTATCTCAAGCTCAAGAAAACGACAGTTGTATCCCTACATTGTCTCAACAGACCAACATACAACTCAGGAAAATCATTTTACCGGGTACTAACAAGCCAATATTCTGCGAAACATCAACGCCACATGTTCGTCCCTACTTAACAGCTGATTTTCGTCGCATAGCTTTCAATGCCGTGCACAGCCCAAGCCACCCAGGAGTACGATCCACACGGAAGCTGATGCAAGAGCGATTCTTTTGGCCTTCAATGAATACCGACATCGGCCAGGGGACTAAGACATGCAATTCGTGTCAGCTCTCCAAAGTACAGCGACACAATCATAGTGACATCGCAACATTCCCACCGAGCGAACGATTTCAACATATTCACGTTGATATCGTTGGACCGCTACCGACGTCAGCATGTGGACACAAATACTTGCTCACGATGATCGACCGGTGCACACGATGGCCTGAAGCTGTACCACTTCAAGAGACAACCGCTGAAATCGTCGCAAGAAAACTTTACGAAGTTTGGATATCTCGTTTCGGTTGTCCAATAAGAATCACTACCGATCAAGGACGACAGTTTGAAAGTCGACTATTCCGAGACCTCGCTCAATTACTCGGTGTAGAAAAAACCCGTACTACTGCATACCACCCGCAGAGTAACGGAATCGTCGAACGCTGGCACAGGACATTAAAAGCCGCACTCATGTCTAGGCTAGAAAACAGCAACAAATGGATCGACGAATTGCCTGCTGTTCTAATGGGTCTCAGAGCCGCTATCCGCTCCGACTCTAACACAAGCGCAGCGCAACTCACCTACGGTCAAGCAATACGACTACCAGGCGATTTCATATCACCAACACCAGCTACACCGAAAATGGACCACGACTACGTCAATCACCTGCAAGAAGTTATCACCAAGCTCACACCTACATACAAATCGCATGCAAATAAGCGATGTATGTTCGTGCACAACGACCTACAAACATGTAGCCACGTGTTTGTACGCGATGACACCGTCCGCAAACCTCTGCAGCATCCATACCAAGGTCCATACAAGATCATCGAACGTAAAGAAAAGTATTTTACAATCCAATTACCAGGACGAATTAGCAATATATCGATTGATCGCCTCAAACCTGCGTACACAATCAACACAGAAGATGATCCCAGGCATACGAACAGCGAGACCAATCAAGCACCAATATCAATACCTACCACCACCACCGCTACCACAGATGAGCAACCCAGCCTACATCCAGACCTGCATACGAGGGAACAACGTACCAGATCAGGCAGGATCGTCAAGACGCCTGCACGCTACGTACGCTTTGCTAAAAAGGGGGGAGTACTGTAGCATTGTACAAATGCTACACAGTATTCACCTAGCGTCTCTATATTAAATTTATTCCATACAGTTTGTGCATGCATGTAATCATCATTGGAAATGTGTGTTTGAGTTAGTTCACTGTAAAATGATTGTTTATCAGGTAGTGATTTGACTTCAAGTTTGCTCCAACAGTCAAGGTACTCGTATGGAAACACACCTTTTCGTGTTAAAAGGCTGATTTGTTCGGGATCCGAAAAATGTTTGGGTAATATATGAAATTGATCTCGTGGGAGATTTTTCACCAAACTATCTAAACTAGCAGACATAAATTTAAACGAATCAACGAAACGTATAGTTATTTCTTTTCGAGTGCTGCCATCATCGTTATCTTCAAAATGTAACTTTTGACTAAATGAAATGTACTTTTCCTTATGCTGTGGTATACACTCAATACGCATGCCATCTCTTGAGGCTAGCTCCTTAATGAACAAGTGACTATCGTATCCGCTTAAATTATGAAAAAATATGGGAATGTAATTGGCTAGAGAATATTTTAAATTACATTGTTGATGACCTTTTGATCTGATGATAACAATGGTTGCTCACAAATATGACACTGCATGGATGTTTTATCCATTATTAAGTTTTCTTTATCATCACATAATATTTTATTTGAGTAATTATCAGTAATATAACGAGCATCCGAATAAATAAAGTCAACAAACTTTTTAACGCAGTCTTCACCACGATATGTAATAAATTTACATAATGCATTATCATAGTTACAGTGTATGTAGTACGCGAAAGCGCATGGAATGTGCTCATGACTATAATAAGAGTTTTTATTTTCCTCTATTTTGAGGGGGGTTAAAATTGATTCAAAATCTGCATAGATAACAAAAGGTACAGAAAGTTGATGACTAATATTTTTAAAATTCAAATATTTATCATCGGGAGTAGGTAGTTCTATTAAAGCTTTTTCACATCCTAGCACTCTATGATGTTCAAGTTTAGACTCACTAGTGAAATATTGCAAGCAACCATCACAGAAAAAGATTTTATTTTTATGATATGTCATTTGAGAGCGTATTAGACGAGACATATTTTTTATCCAACAATAATGGACTTTACCGCTATGTTTAACATCTTCATAAAATAAGAGATTAACGTGGCGATCGTTGGTTTTAGCCTTAGATATATACATGGGCACGATATTTTTGGATTTAATACCATACACATTGATATTGATATGATTCAACACTTCGAAACGCTTGATTCCTTGAATCGAGACTGGTAAACTAATTCCTGCTGTTTTAAAGACTGTCTCGTAGTGTGGGTATGATGTTATGCGATCCCTGTGGGAGTCAGCCGGATAAAGAGCGCTTGCTACAGCCCAGAAAAAGCAGGCATTATCCGTGTTCTTTACATTCACACATGCATGTTTACGTTGTATCCAGTCCGGAAGCGGTATGTGAGAGGTAGCCTTTAACGGAGCGTACTTGTTGATGTTGATTTCTAAAAATTCAATCTTCTCTAATGCCCATCCGCTGTCTCTTTCTTGAAACTCTTCACATTTCTTCAGAATTTTAACGCAGCACTCGTTATAGTAATTAGCTAAATCTGATGATTGTTGTAAGTGTATGTTTTTAGTGTTGAATGATTTCAAGTCTCGAATCACTTCATTCTCTCCTTTTGTTATAATATACGTGCAGAAGAGTTCTATGTTTACCTTAATATGTTTGTTTGATTTCACTTCCATTCTAAGCAGTTTATGAACATTAGATGCGGCTCCGGCTAAGTAAATTTCTGGGTTTAATGTAGTTGATGCTCCATTGATACGGTAAGTTATGATTCTACACTTGAACGCTGAATTCACAACATACGTAAAATAATCTCCTCCATATTGTTTACATAGTAACTTGTGACGCTTCGTTCTCGAATGGGTAATTAATTGATTACTATCAACTTTCGTATTACAAAACGGACACTCGTACATTCTCATGATACACTATAATCACAGAACAAGTAGTTATGACGACTAAGACTAGGACCTAACTGAATTTATATTATAACTATTTCCTTTTGGTGGTTAGTAAGGTGATAAGAGAAATAAAAAAAAATATGCGGTCAATCACATTTATTATTTTTTATAAAAAGCATGAATAGAATAAATAATCTATTACAAAACATTTGATTTCTTGATCCACAACTGACATCTCATCGTATACATTGTCTACAATTGCATAGGCTTCAGACAATGATTTCACTTGAGCAAGCTTGAATCGTTTTCTGAAGAAATTCATACGGTTCTCATAGTAACCCTTTACCCTTACTAAGTGTTGTAAACGTGAATCAAGACAATTCAGCAAATGATTCAGACACCACCACTCTTCACCACCGATAGTCATCGATTTCGAACCTAGATTAATTATGATGAAATTTTTTCTTTCTTCGACATGTTCAGACAGGTTTATATAATTGATCACTTGCTGTTCTTGTTCCTGCTTCTTTGATGATGAAGAAATTATACCAGATGTGAAGAATTCTGATATTTCAGAGACGTTTTCCATAAATGTCATGTTCCATTCGTCTTTAGTCAATGTTATCTGATCAGCAATAGTAATATATACTTCCAGTAATCCATTAATTTGATTCGTTGGCTTCAAAAATGTTTTAATATATGGAATCTTGGAGTTGCGTACTTCATACATATTCTTGCAAAGTTGAAAATACATGAGTGGAATCGATGGAGTATATGATAATGACTGCATAAATGGATACATGTTTCTACTTCAAGTACTAATGATTAACTACTTCCTCAACGTCTCTGATAGAGTTTATGAGGTTATTTTTCGAACAGTTTTTGTAAGAATACTGTACTCGAAGAGAGAGTCATTTATAATTAGACAATAAGCGGTGGTATCACTCGCTACAGCTTTTTTAAACTCTAGCTCTACTTTGATATCTATAGCACCACCAACACCCGAATGAAGTGTATCAGATTGTCTGGAACAATCGATAACAATCAAAGGAGCTTTCGTTTTGAAATGATTTGGATTTATTTGTACGTTGGAGCTCTTCAAACTGTAGTATGATTTTTTAAAATTGATGAATGCTTCATACAAAAGTGAAAATACTCCCTTTTCAAAGTCATTAGAGAATGAGTCATACGGATAGTATTGAGAATTGAGATATAAACGAGCATTATACAAGTTGGAGTGATCAAAGATACTCTTATCTTTGAGTGCATCATTATTGCGTTGGAATCCAATAATGACGTAGCGAGGTTTCTCCAATTGTGTACACGACCAACGATGCTGCGCCAAAGGGAGATTGATCTGAAGACCACGACCATAGACGTAATTTTTCTGCAGAAGGTCAGATACAGGGTGACAAGAGTCTTAAATATACTCAACTAGCTTTCCGCCCGCGGCTTCGCCCGCGTTAATTTCGGTTTTATCGCGCTTTTTAGATTTCTCTCGGGAATATCAATTTTTTTCGGGATAAAAACCCCATTATTTAATCCGGACTTCTAACTTTCCGTCTGCAAAATTTCAAAGCAATCTGTTCAGGAGTTTCGGCGTGAAAGTGGTACAAACAAACTCACTTTCCGATGTATAATATTAGTAAGGATATATTTGGTGTACACATACAAATATTCCAATAATCTCCCTTGGTAACTTGGTGTTTTTTAGAACCAAATGTAGCCTATGTTACTCTCCATCTTTTCAACTAACTATATGCCAAAAATCAAGTCGATTCGTTACTTTATTAGGTTATATATATGGACGATATTTGGTGTACACATACAAATATTCCAGTAATCTCCCTTGGGAACTTGATGTTTTTTGGGGACCAAAAGTAGCCTATGTTACTCTCCATCTTTTCAACTAACTGTATGCCAAAAATCAGGTCGATTGATTGCTTAGCTACGGCGTGAAGGAAGGACAAACAAACAAACAAACACACTTTCACATTTATAATATTATTATGGATATTTGGTGTACACATACAAATATTCCAGTAATCTCCCTTGGGAACTTGATGTTTTTTGGGGACCAAAAGTAGCCTATGTTACTCTCCATCTTTCAACTAACTGTATGCCAAAAATCAAGTCGATTCGTTACTTTATTAGGTTATATATATGGACGATATTTGATGTACACATACAAATATTCCAGTAATCTCCCTTGGGAACTTGATGTTTTTTGGGGACCAAAAGTAGCCTATGTTACTCTCCATCTTTTCAACTAACTGTATGCCAAAAATCAGGTCGATTGATTGCTTAGCTACGGCGTGAAGGAAGGACAAACAAACAAACAAACACACTTTCACATTTATAATATTAGTATGGATATTTGGTGTACACATACAAATATTCCAGTAATCTCCCTTGGGAACTTGATGTTTTTTGGGGACCAAAAGTAGCCTATGTTACTCTCCATCTTTTCAACTAACTATATGCCAAAAATCAAGTCGATTCGTTACTTTATTAGGTTATATACAGTATGTTAAGAAAACCCTGTCCGACCCATAAGGATAATAAAGGTTAGGTAAACACATGACCAAATATAATATAAAATTTTACGTAATCACCATAGTAACAATACTAATGAATTTTGAAATAATCTTTTTTTACCGCGAATTAATTAAAACTTCCCCGAAATTTGGTAATTTTTAAAAAGTGACAACACCGGTATTATTATGAGCGAATAGCGATGCGATCACGTGCCGCTCCCCTGCCGCCCGCCGCCTCCGCCGCCGCGCGCGTATGTGTGGATAACGCAGATTTATTAAGTTACCTCTTTTTACGAAATAATATTTATTTTTTTAGGTGGATTTTTTTTTTTTAATTTAGCCCGGTTTTGTATGCATTAGTAGAATCAGTTATCGATACCTAACAACACCTTCACGGGTCGGACAGGGTTTTTGTAACATACTGTATATGGACGATATTTGGTGTACACATACAAATATTCCAGTAATCTCCCTTGGGAACTTGATGTTTTTTGGGGACCAAAAGTAGCCTATGTTACTCTCCATCTTTTCAACTAACTTTATGCCAAAAATCAGGTCGATTGATTGCTTAGCTACGGCGTGAAGGAAGGACAAACAAACAAACAAACACACTTTCACATTTATAATATTAGTATGGATATTTGGTGTACACATACAAATATTCCAGTAATCTCCCTTGGGAACTTGATGTTTTTTGGGGACCAAAAGTAGCCTATGTTACCCTCCATCTTTTCAACTAACTATATGCCAAAAATCAAGTCGATTCGTTACTTTATTAGGTTATATATATGGACGATATTTGGTGTACACATACAAATATTCCAGTAATCTCCCTTGGGAACTTGATGTTTTTTGGGGACCAAAAGTAGCCTATGTTACTCTCCATCTTTTCAACTAACTTTATGCCAAAAATCAGGTCGATTGATTGCTTAGCTACGGCGTGAAGGAAGGACAAACAAACAAACAAACACACTTTCACATTTATTATAATAGTATGGATATTTGGTGTACACATACAAATATTCCAGTAATCTCCCTTGGGAACTTGATGTTTTTTGGGGACCAAAAGTAGCCTATGTTACTCTCCATCTTTTCAACTAAATGTATGCCAAAAATCAAGTCGATTCGTTACTTTATCCATACTTCCCGCCGTCCTGAAAATGAAGTTGAGAATTTGAACTTTTAAGTATTTTTCCCGGAGTCAGTGACCCCAAAGGGAGAAACGGTTTTCTCATTTTGCGCTTTTTTATTAACACGTTGTACATGTGAAAAAAAGATTTATTGAGTAGATAAAGCGTGAAGAAAACAGTTAAAGAGGTAACAGTTAAAGAGGATCCCGCGGGAACAGTAGATACTTTCTTCCGGGATAAAATGTATCCTATATCCTTCTCCGTACCACAGACTAAGTTAAAGAGGTAACAAACATATAAATAATTACACTGTTAGTAGCCCGCCCGTGTTAATTTAGATCCCACGGGAACAGATAAAAGGTGTCCTATGTCCTTTCTCGTTCCGCAGACTATGTGTATGCAAATATTAAATATTATTAAATAATTATATTGTTATTTCTTGCCCGTGGCTCCGCCCGTCGTTGCTCCGTCCGCGTTAATTTCGATCCCACGGGAACAGTAGCTACTTTCTTCCGGGATAAAATGTGATATCCTTCCCCGTACCCTAGACTATGTGTATGCAAATTTTCGTGATGATCGGTGCAGTAGTTTAAGCGTGAAGAGGTAACAAACAAACAAACAAACAAACACACTTTCGCATTTATAATATTAGTTGGGATATATAAAGGAGGCAAACCATCTTTCTTCTTCTACTCCTATTCAAAAATCAATAATAATAATAATAATAATAATAATAATAATAATAATACTTTTATTTGTTAACATAGGTAATAGAGATACAGTTCTTGGTTTTGATGAGCTGAGCGCTATGTTATGCCAGTAGGCGTACAAATATACATGCAAATCTAGATTTTCTATTATTGTTATGTCATAACTAAATGAGGAATTATTAAAATGT
Source organism: Sesamia inferens (assembly GCA_037179545.1). Classification (NCBI taxonomy): domain Eukaryota; kingdom Metazoa; phylum Arthropoda; class Insecta; order Lepidoptera; family Noctuidae; genus Sesamia; species Sesamia inferens. The sequence goes on from CM073935.1 coordinate 32,327,370, forward strand.
AAAAAAACACATTTATATATATATTAGTCAAAAAAAAAATCGATGTCAAAATAATTATATGTCAAAAAAAAAGAAAAATTAAATAAAATATCAAAATTAATGAAAAAACAAAAATTCAATAAAAATAAATTGCAATTCTACATTAATTAGTCATTCAGGTATTCATCAATTGTGTAGTAGCATTTATCAATTAAGAACAATTTCATTTTTTTCTTAAATTGTGTAAAATTTAATTCTTTAATGGCGTCTGGAATTTTATTATAAATACGTGGAGCCATACCTAGGATACTTTTTTTGACTAGTGCAGTGTTGCATTTATAATTACACAAACAATTTTTGTACTGACTACGAAGTGGAACATTTCGTGCCGCTGTCATTTTTTCGAAAAGGTTAGGATTCTGTTTGATAAAGATACTCATTTCCAGTATGTATAACGCCGGCACCGTAAGAACTTTTAGCGATTTAAAGTACGGCGCGCAACTGTCTTCTGTTTTCAAACCACACATGGCTCTAATGCACCTTTTTTGTGCCTTGAATATTAATTCTTTATCCGGCGAATTACCCCAGAAAATAATACCGTATCGTATGAGTGAGACCACCAAACCATGATAGGCAAGTAACGAGTTTATATTTACTTTTCTGGCCAGTTGAAAAAGTGCGTATGCTGATTTATGAATTTTCCCACAAAGCTGTTCTATATGCGGTTTCCAATTCAAATTACTGTCAATATAGATACCCAAAAACACACTTACTTTTTCCTCTTCTATTACGTTGCCATTAAATTTGACACACATTTTTGGAGCTTCAATTTTTTGGTAAAAATGCATTAGTTTGGTTTTCTTCAGGTTAATTTTTAAATTATTCATATTAAGCCAATTAATTATGTCAGTAAGAGTATTATTAATGTCAGTTTCATATTTATTTAGATCTCTACATTTTACTATGGCAGTGCTATCGTCTGCAAACAAAACCATTTGTTGTTGCGTCACTTTCGGCAGATCATTTATATATATAAGAAATAAAGGTGGCCCGAGCACGCTACCCTGAGGCACCCCATATTTTATATTCCTGAAATTTGACACATACGTTTGTTCCATTTTTGACTTCGCACACACTCTCGTAATTTCCGTACATTGGAATCTATTACTTAGATATGATTCTATTAATTTTAAAATGTTTCCTCTGATGCCATAGCAATGCAATTTGTCTAAAAGGATTTTGTGAGAGACATAATCAAAGGCTTTAGTCATGTCTGTGTAAATAGCGCAGATGGGAGTCCTTTTATCCACAGCAGACATAATATTATTGAGGAAGTCAAAAATGGCCATATTAATGGTTTTATTTCTTCGGAAACCGTTTTGTTCCTTGCACAAGACGTTGTGTTTATGAAGAAACTGATATAACGAGTTATATATAACTTTTTCAAAAATTTTGGAAAAAATAGGAATTTTGGCTATGGGACGGTAATTTTTTATAAGCTTTTTGTCTTCTTTTTTGTGGAGCGGTTTTATTATGACTTTTTTTAAATCTTCAGGATAGATGCCCTCGGTAATACCGACATTAATAATATGTGCTAGCACGGGTGCTATAACGTCAATTACATATTTAATTACTTTTGTCGTTATACCGTCAATACCTACAGTACTAGTGTTTTTTAGTGTCTTTGTGGCTAATATAATGTCGGATTTCAGAACAGGTTGCATAAACATTGATTGCATTGTCAAATTGTCTAACTTATTCATTATTTTTATGTCGGTTAATATATTTTTCTCGATGTCATCTATAAAGTAATTATTAAAAGCATTTGCTATGTCAATTGGATTTGTATAAGTCATATTCCCTGTTTCTATTGTGAGTATCTGTTCTTTAGGCAGGTTAGTTTTAGATTTATTGACTATATGCCACGTGGCCTTTGATTTGTTTTGAGAGTTGTTTATGAAGTAGTTATTTTGTGCCTTCTGAGTTAGTTTAACAATTTTTTTGTACCGCGTAGTGTAATTTTTCAATTCAGTTTTAGCTGTTTTTGTTGGGTGTAGTCTGTAAGCCCACAGTAGCTGTCTCTGCCTTTTACTACATGTCTTAATGCCACGAGAAATCCATTTCACCTGTTTATTAGTGTTTATTGTTATTATTTTCTCTGAAAAACAGAGATTGTAAAACATCGAGAAAATATCATGAAATGTCTTGTACGCCACATTAACATCATGACTTTCGTAAACTTCTTGAAAAGATATATTTTGTAAAGATGATTTAAATTTAGCTAAGTTCTCATTTGAGTAACATTTTTTTATGGTTTTCCAAAATTTTAAGCGAAACGCTTTACGTACAGGTATTTTAAGTATTTGTGATGTGTGATCTGACAACAAAAGGTCAATAATATCTGCTTTCCATCCTTTACCTAGATTATGAGCAAAGTTATCAATACACGTCTTACTATGAAGCCTGGTAGGCTGGTTTAGCGCTAGAGTTAAATTATAATTAAGCAGAAAATGTTCCAAATCCATCGTAATCCTATTTCTCAACAGTACATTAATGTTAAGATCACCACACAACACAATTTTTTTATTTGATAATAGACAAACTTTTTTTAATACAATGTCAAGTTTTTCATAAAATGTCAAGTAATTATATTTCGGGATTCTATACACACATATAATAATAATTGGATGGGATGTCAATTCTAAGGCACACATTTCTATCACACCTGATACAGATTGTTTAGCAACATCTGGTAGTTCCCTGTACTGATGCCCCTGTCTCACAAGAATACAAGTTCCGCCTCGGTTTGTGCTTCGCGAATAAAAAGCAGCTAGGTGGAAATTTGGAATGTGTAATAAAAACTGGTGGATGTTTTAACAGATCATGTGGAACAGATAACAGATCAGGTGGAACAGATAACAGATCAGGTCTGTTACATGAAGCTGATAACAGAACAGATGACCTATTGAATGCAAGAGATCAGTTAATAACCGGTAGAGGCTTGTCATCATCATCATCATCATCGTCTACTAATAATAACAATTCCAATACAGAGACAACTCTATTAATGAAGAAATACTACCCTAATACGGATATTATGTATTGGGACAACCCTAATGAACTAATAGATCGATTACGACTGCTTATCGCTTCGCGAAATGCTGGTAACAACGGTCATGATAATGAAATTATTGCGATATTGGAGGAATTGATAGAAGCTAACATAATTGAATCACCCCGTCGACTTTCCAATATACTTAAACGTATACTCAAGTAAACATACTTTCATTGTAATTATGACTATCGATAAGTTTGGACGTCACCTGCACAGAAACCATCAACAAACACCACAGCTGTCGCTCAAAGTACTGAAACATTTGGTGGACTGTGAAAATCGTTTGTTAAGAAATGTTAGAAAAGGTATTCTAAAAAATGATGTAGTTATAAAAGCACAACTGGATGAAGTTATGAATCTGTGTTTACAGAACATAAAAAAAAAACTCTCGTAGTCTACAAGAGATCTCAGAAAAATATTCCACTACCACCCCCAGCACGTCTACCATTCCCACCACCACTACCACCACCACCACCACACCGGTGGGTGGTATTGTCGAAACCTCCACAGGAAAAGTAAAAGCCCAAAGTAAAAAACCGAAAATATGAGCAAATGGACAGTCGTTCAGGAAATTCACAAGAATGCCCGTAAAAACTTCCCCCGAAGACGTTTCATACAAAAAGGACTCGATGACACCTGGCAAATAGATTTGATTGACATGCAAAAATATTCTAAATACAACAGGGGGTTTAAGTATATTTTAGCCTGCATTGACACATTTTCAAAGTATGCTTGGCTGCAGCCATTAAAAAGCAAATCAGGTGATAATGTGACACAAGGGATGCTCAACCTGTTAAAAAACAACTTAAATCGTAGACCAAAAAATATTCAATCTGATGATGGACGAGAGTTTTTCAATGAAAAGTTCCAAGCCCTAATGAGAAAGTTTAATGTAAACCATTACTCAACATACAGTGTAATGAAAGCTTCTATTGTAGAGAGATTTATTAGAACTATCAAAAATTGGCTTTGGCAGCGATTTACCTACAATGGTTCATATAAATGGATTGGAGAGGAACTCTCTGATATAGTAAACAGATATAATAATAAAATACATAGTACTATCAGGATTGCTCCAGTGACCGTGAATCACACTAACGCTAATGAACTTTTATCTACTGTTTACAATCATATCAAAGTACGACCTAAAACAAAGTATAGGTATGGAGATTACGTACGTATCAGCAAATATAAATCTTCTTTTTCCAAGGGATACACCGGAAATTGGAGTGCGGAAATATTTCAAGTGGTAAAGGTGAATAACACCAATCCTGTGACCTATCAGCTGCAAGATGAAAGGCAACAACCAATCTTAGGTGCTTTTTATGAACAGGAACTACAAAAAGTTAAATATCCTGATGTGTATCTGGTGGAGAAAGTGTTGAAGAGAAAGGGTGATAAAGTTCTAGTGAAATGGTTCGGTATAGATTCAACAAGTTGGATAAATAAAGAAAACAACATTAGTTAAAGAATCATTATAATGTATTTTTATTTGACTGACATACCTACTAACATAAGCTTTCTATCATTTAATCTATTTGTATGATTAGGTTAACAAAAATCTTATCATTAAAATAAGTCTTAAAGTATATGATATAAAAGTCATAATACTAACAGTTACAATTACAAACTTATCGATTTAAACAAAAATCTTATCATTAAAATAAGTCTTAAAGTATATGATATAAAAGTCATAATACTAACAGTTACAATTACAAACTTATCGATTTAAATAGTTTTCTAACCACCTTGCAAAAGCATGCACCTCTACACCACTACAGTGACAGATGCGAGGTGATTTTCCTTTAAATGCTTTATGTCTCACACAATTCCTTAAAATATGGTTTAAATTCAAATTTTTCATTATAATTTCGACTTTTGGACATTGTAGTGTTTCTAGATTCATTGATGAAAATCCTAGACTCTCTAATAAGTCTCTTTCAATGATACCCCCCAATACATCCATATAAACTGTTTTTTCGGGTCAAAGTCCTTTATTTTTCTTAAAAACTCTGTAAAACTGATGTCATTGTTATAGTTTTCTAAATACATCCCATGAATGTAATTAGTTGCATATGAGGTTGTTTTATCTCGATAGTGTAATAACCATTCCGGAAGTTTTATATGAAATAAATAAAGGATCCTATCCTGAATATTATAAACACCTACTTCTTTAAAATACATTATTTTTGATACCTGAAAACCATCTATATCGATAATATATTTAATTTTTTCTACATCCATTATAATATTTACTGATTATAGTAAATTATATAGTAAAACTATACTTATATATAATAAAATTCGACTTGATATTATAGCAAGTGCGACACTTTAAAATAGCTATTTATGAATCGCTATAGCAATCGCTTACAGCATAAATGGTGGAATTTATGTTACATAAAAAAAAAAAACTAAACAATATCGCAAAAAACTTTAAAATAGCTCTATACCACACTCGCTTACAGCATAAATTATGTAATTTAACAAATCATTACCTAGTTGTTCGGTGAACACTTCATGGGCGAAACACTCTGACGGTGTGTGACTTAACAACTGAAGCCACTCTTCCACTTCCACATTGATATCACCCACAGTCTCCTCCAGATGAGACGTAATGTCGCCCCAGATCTCAATTAGGGAATAGGTGTTTATATCACTAAACTCACTTTTCTCGTAAACACTTTTAAGAACTCCACTCACATCTCCATTTATTTTCGCAAGTGGTATAGGTCTTCTCCACAGTTGTAGTAATCTGTTAGAAGATAAATGTTTTAACCCACTGCTCTTACATTCAAAATACAATACTTCAACTAGTGACATCATCATATCCGAAATTGCTTATGCGAGTAGTGTCAGTCGCTGTAAAACAAAATAATCTTTTATTATCCTTCCTCAACAGATCTATCTGATAAAAAGTTGATAATCCATGTTTTCCCGCTTGGTCCTTTATTAACGATGTGAACACCACTATTAAGTTCTGCTAGTTGATCCTCATTTATATCGTTAAACCTTGATGGGAGCGTGATTATGTATCCATTCTCCAGGTGCACCACCGTCTGCATTGCATTTTGTGTATACTTTGAAGACGTCCTGCTAGCTTCTATGATCTTATAAGGCTTACTAATCTCTAAATCACACATTTTTTTCCAGGTTTTATTTCCCCAACTATTTAAATCAGCGAGAACAGTATTACTCTTCCCTTGATTTGAAGACATTGCTTTATCTAATAACGATATTTAAGGAAAATTAACACTTACAGCAATAATGAGTCTGAAGTTTACGTTACTATTGTACTCGTCCAATGATAACTGAATTGAATGATGCTAGTTTATATACTAAACCGATAGCGTGTTCTACACTGTATTTGGAGTGTGTGTGATATTCATATTGTGGTTTTAACAGTAACTCTAATCAAAATACGATAAGAAAAATACTCACCGCAGTTGTTAAATGGATAGGAAATCTAATACCACATCCTTATCACAAATTACATAAATGGTATACTGCTTGAACATTCAGCATCGGTTATTTCACCTTTCTCCATTTTCGTCAACCGTGCATATGTCCAATAAATTGTTACACACACACACACACACACATACACACAGTCCAATACACAAATACAGACACACCATACACACAAATACTTACTCACGCTTGCACACACATGCTTACTTTTACTTTTAGTTTGTTTGTTTTATATTTCTTAATTTAAAGGTTTCAATTTAATTAAGTTGATAAGAAATATGTAATATGTTAAGGAAGAGCGGCCTCTCCTGGCACAAGTGTTTTCATACTTAAAAGGAGAGGTCAACCTCAATTTTGTTTTACCAACTTAGTTTTTAAATAAAAAATATTTTTCATTTTCATTTTCATTTTCATTTGGATAAAAGTTTCAGAGACTGTATGTATCAAAGACATTAAAATTATATTTACAATAGAGAGGACATCACGAATAAAATCGTAATCCAATACTTCTGACAAATTTGTTAAATGTCGCTCAGTCTAGTGTGGTACCCCTGCGCGTCAAGACGTAATTTGTGTCCACCAAGAATAAACATTTTCTAAGGAAATATGCCATGTTGCGCTTTGCGTTACTGTACATCTCGTTATGGTAAAACGACTGAACCTAACTTCGGATTATTTTCGTATGAATTATTTGTATTTTCTCTGTAATTAAAATTTTAAAAAATTCCTAAATAGATCTAGAAACTTTTCTATTATTACAATAAGCGCCCTCTATTATTGAGTAGTTTTACTATTTTCTTGTAGAGATGTAGTAATGTTGTTTATCGATGTAGTTATCGATAATATTTATTAAGTTGTAAACATATTGCTATATTTTAAAATATAGCTAAATAAAGTTAACATATTTCTATATTTCAAGTTTATTTGTTGTTAACCCTATTTGAACATAATCATGACAAAGACAAAGACAAAGACAATTTATTTTGCAAATATGGGTACAATAATGTTGTTACATAAATACACACATCAAAAGTGTCTAGGGATCAACATATATTTTTGCAATAACTTTTCTCCTGATTGATATTAATTAAAATTTTCTTTAAGGATTCATCAAATAAAGTGTTTTCGTTTGTCACAGTAACGATAAACCAAGTCACCTTTGCATTAATAAAGAAATTTGCCATTTTCCCAATAAAGGGATATTTGACATTTGAACCACTAACACAAAAGTTCGAAAAAAAGACTGAAATAACAGTTTTCTCTAAAATTTTATTGGGTAACTTAAACAATTAATAATCCGTGTTTCTACCGCGAATACTAACAACACAAGAACATCGGTTTGGCATACTCAAAATGAGTTCATCCAAATCACGCTGTGGAATGGCCGCCCATGTTCGTTGCAACAACAAAAAAAGGTCTTCTTGCGACTGGATACCCTCCATATTCGGCAGAGCTCTTCTCTGTAGCATATCCCATGCATGCTCAATCGGGTTCAAGTCTGGCGACTGAGCAGGCCAGGGCAGGACATTGATGTTAGCTGCGGCGAGAGTCTGTCTTACAACTCTTGCGGTGTGCGGTCGTGCATTATCATGCATTAACTGAAATAAGGGACCGATTTGCACTTGTAGAGGAACGATGACGTCTGATACAATCGTCTCAGCATAAATTTGAGCGTTGAGGTTGCCTCTGATCCAAATCAACTCAGTTCTTCCGCCGATCCAAATACCCGCCCATACCATGATGGTTCCACCACTATAAGGATGGACTTCCTGGCAGGATTTTAATCGCTGTTGGCGTCCAGGGGTTCTCCAGTGTCGTATACCTGCACGAGAAGATATGGTTGAACAAATCATCAAACAAATGAACGATAGGAAAAGCCCGGGTTACGACGGGATACGTGCTAATTAATGATGTTAAGTGTACTTCAGCTAAACTAACCCCAGTTATTACACACTTAATCAATTGCTGTTTGAAAACAGGTACGTATCCAGACCTTTTAAAAATAGGAGTGATACGTCCAATACACAAAAAAGGCTCACGCGATGACGTCAATAATTATCGACCTATCACTATATTGTCTAGTATAGATAAAATCATAGAACGCTACATTGGTAATGAGATTAGTAACTTTTTGCAAACACACGAAGTAATTAACAATAAACAATATGGATTTCAGAAAAATAAGAGCACGACACAATTATTACGAGAATTTACCGATGAAGTGAATAGACAGATAAACGATAAAAAACATGTCTTGACACTTTTCATAGATTTCAGCAAAGCTTTCGATGTGCTCCGATGTGATACACTTTTTGAGAAGTTGTCACAAAATGGAATACAAGGGCCAATGTTAGAACTTTTAAAAAACTATCATAAAAACAGATACAACACGGTTAAAATACAAAATGAGTATAGTGCAAAGCTTCCATCCACGCAAGGAACAGCCCAGGGCTCGATTATATGTCCGACAGAGTATTTACTATACGTGAATGATATGTGTAATGCTATAAACTCAGGCTCTGTATACCAGTTCGCCGACGACACGTGTATATTAGTCGCTAATAAAAACATCCGGGACGCAGAGGCAACCCTCCAATGTAATTTTGACGAAATGTGTAGGTGGGCGCATGATGTAGGCTTAGTAATAAATGCAACAAAAACAAAAATTGTTCACATACACTCATCACACAATAAATGCTCCACTAAGCCTACAGTTATAGCACACGAACATATTTGCCTACATAGTTCCCCAAAGACTTGCGAGTGCCCGTCGTTAGAAGTAGTCGATGAGCACATGTACGTTGGCCTAATGGTTGATAGCAGATTCTGTTGGGGACCACACAAATATTACGTATGCAACAAACTAAGGTCTATTCTAGGTAAGCTCAGCATACTAAAATATAAGCTACCTTACAAAACACTTAGAATGTTATATATGGCCCTAGCAGACTCTGTTATCAGTTACGGACTCAGCAGCTATGGAAGAACTTATCACACATATCTGACCGATATTTATAAGCTACAACTTAGAATATTAAAAGAAATTGCGCCAAAACATAAATACTTAAGAAATTCCAAGACCATGACGACGACCTTTTTAAATGTTGTAATGTTATGAATGTGTTCAATAAAGTTAAATACTGTATTCTATCCGAAATTAATAGACCTGAACTGCTAACCGAAAAAACAAGACCAGACTTTCTGAGAACGATAATAGTGAAAAATACATCTTACCAAAATTTAATAATGTGTACGGGATGAGGGTTGCAGAATATTTGGTACCCTTTTATGTCAACAAACTCCCAGAAGACTTGCAAACGCTATACAAAATGAGTTCGAAAAGTTATAAGTATAAATTTAAGCGTTTCTTTACACAAAATTTTAAATAATGTATATGTTACCGGCCAAACCCGATTTCAGGACAAACTAGTTTTGCCTAGCCTAAACTAGTTCTTCCTGTACGCGATAGGATAAACTAGTTTAGGTTAGTCCATACTAATTTGTCTTAAGCCCGATAGGATAGATCAGTTTAGGCTAGGCCAAACTAGTTGATCCTGATACAAATACGAACACTCTAGCATAAACTGGTATGGCCTAGTCTAAACATTATAGTATAAGAATTGTGCACGGAAAACCCAGACACAGTCAAAGCCTGGGCTCTGTTGAATGTGCCAATCAAGATATTGATAATATGATAGACTCTTGGATTAAGGACAATATTTCAATGAAATGATATGTTCAGTTCATGAAAAACCGCGCCTACCATTCAGAAATAAAACAATCGCCATACAAGCCATTATTTGAAATAGAACCCAGAGTAGGACTTTCGACTACGTCTTTGATTATTTTTCCAAAGTCAAAATAGATAGATAAGCTGAATAATATACTACTTGTATTTTATTCAGCTTATCTATTTATTTTGACTTTCTAGATATACTATAATGTTTAGACTAGGTCATACCAGTTTATACTAGTGTGTGCGTATTTATATCAGGATCAACTAGTTTGGCCTAGCCTAAACTGGTCTATCCTATCGAGCTTAGAACAAATTAGTTTGGACTAGCCCAAACTGGTTTATCCTATTGCGTATAGGAAGAAGTAGTTTAGCCTAGGCAAAACTAGTTTGTCCTGAAATCGGGTTTGTCCGGTAACATATATATGTGGGTTCGGACGCCGGCGGGTCGGGCTGCCTGGATCTGTCAAGTTTTCTCAATCAAACTTGAACCGTAATGCTTTGGCGATAAAGTTGAGAATCTATTGAGGAAATTTGGCGGCTTTTGGTGGCTTGATGTGCGGGCGACTGTACCTATGTAGGTATTAACATACCTATGAATTGTTAGCGTTGCATTGTATACAATAACAATTATTTATAGTATTGTTATGAGCGGCTCGCCGACATGCAGATAAACCCTGAGAGGTTTTCGTTGTGCGGCTAAAACAAATTGTGAACCTAAATGTAAGTGTATTAGAAATAAATAATAAAATAAAATACGTCTTGTATCCGGTCTCATACCAAAACGAGACTACTCAGAAAAGCACACGAAACGCCATTGTTCTTCTGCCCAATTTCTGTGTTCAAGAGCCCATTGATATCGAATCCTACGATTGTGCATTGCTATAGGTGGTACCCGTAGCGGTCTTCGGGAATGAAGGTTCACTTCATGCAAGCGGTTTCTGACTGTTTGGTCGCTAATTAAGTTCCCTGAAGAGTGATGAAGCCTCACGGCTAACATCTCTTCGAGTTAAGATTTGAATGTATCGGTCTTGTCTCCGTGTGGTGAAGCGATACCGTCCTCCATGGCGCTCAGCCACGGTACCAGTGCTTCGGTAACGTGTCCAAAGTCGACTGATAACCCTCTGACTTGTATTCAGAGCTAAAGCCATAGTACGTTGCCGAGAACCAGCTTCTATCATTCCCACGGCTCTGAGCATTTCTTCCCTGCTTAAATGACGTCGCCGCTCCATAATAACGTTGGTTTTAATCAGTAGTAGGGAAACAGTAGCACTAATAATGTCTTCAATGCGTTGTATGTTTTTATAGGGAAAATATTGACAGCTGATTTTCATCTTTTACTCGAATTTGATTCACAGTTCCTGATTCAAATTATGAAATGCACCAAAAAGGATCCATATAAATTTATAAAATCATAAATTTATTACAAAGCCACATCTCAATCTCAAGAAATCCGCATAAAATGCTTGATCCCTAGACACTTTTGATGTGTGTAATTGTAATATGATCAGCCATATTTTACCAATCGGCATGCAATATAATATAATTGAGCGTTACATAAAAATTGTTCAGTTTAAAAGTAAGATTAAGGATAAGAATAAGGAATTACATTTTATTAGGAATATGTATTGTGGTTCTTCCCTTTGTATGCAGTCGGAACATTAAAATCTTTCTCGTTAAGGAAATCTAAAATATTATAATACACTTTACGAATAAGAAAGTTCTGCAGTATTTTTTTAAAAAGTGGCAATGGCAGTTGTCTCCAGCTTTTTGGCAGTTTATTAAATATGATCGGAGCCATACAGAACACACTTTTGCGCATAAGAGCTGTTCCCGCAACCCGAAGGCATATCCTTCCATTGTCTCGTCTGTTTCGTGGAATTAGTTGATTTAATAATTTGAAACGACGAGGATTACTTTTAACAAAGATCGCTATTTCTAAGATGTAAAGACATGGTAACGTAATGATTTTATATTTTTCAAAGCAGGGAACGCAACTATCGGTAGGTTTTATTTTAAACATAGAACGTATGCATCTCTTTTGAGCCTTGAACACCGTTTCCCTTTCTGTTGAGTTGCCCCAGAAAATGACACCATAACGTAGATGGGATTCTGCTAGACCATAGTAGGCTGTCAACGATGCCTCAGTACCTACTATAGATGACAATGTGTGCAAGGCGTAAGCAGCTTTACTCATTTTCTTACATAAGATTTCGGTATGTGGTTTCCAGTTTAGTTTTTTATCTATGTGAAGCCCTAAGAATTTTATTGCATCTACTTCTGCTATTGGTTGGTCATGAAAATGTATATACAAATTGCTCTTGACGTTGATCCTTTGACTGAAGTGAAGTGAAATTTAGTTTTAGAAAGGTTAATTTTTATGTTGTTCTCCTCTAGCCACTTTACTATTAAATTTATGGAATCATTAATTTCATTTATACTTACTCCACTTGTGTCTTGATGCACTTTTTTAAATCGTTTCCTACAGATGTAATTAGTTGCCAGTTACATATAAGGGCCCGATCTAGAGGGGGGGCAGGCGGGCATTTGCCCAGAGCGGCAAAATTGTAGGGCGGCAAAATTGACTTATTCTTATCTAGACAATTACCCTTCTATCAAAGTAAACAGAATTGTTCTCTTGCAATAAACGTATCTCAAATTATTTAGTCTCTTTATACCGTTCGTTCACCGACCTTTCCACATAATCAGCTCCTCTACTCTACGATAAAACAATCGTAGAGTCAACACAGTCTGCTTACGTTTGATGGGAATTTCCCTCAGATTTTCGGGGGAATACCCTTTATCTACATTCGTACAACGTGACATTTTAGGGGAATCCCTATATATTAACTATAAGTAAAAGATTTAACTATTTGTCCATTACTGATTTTGAAGCCACCTAGTAAAAACGTTCTGCCAAAGAGGCAAATTTTCGTCATATTCATGAGTAATGTAGTGGTTAATAAGTGATACAGAATTAAAATGTTTTATCCATATATGTGAAATATATGCTAAGTCTACAAGTCAGTTCTATTCTTAAAAGTGACGTGATTTTTGTGGTACAGATTAATCATATAAATATTGAAGTGAAGAAGAATTTACTACGTAAGTACTTATCTATTATATTAAGTAAATTGTAGGAAAAAATACGTAATATTGAACACACCTTGCTAAAAAGTGTACTTACTTACTTTTTGTTCCTTGGTAAATAGATAACTATTAGTTTTAGTGCCGATTTCACCATCTCCGGTTAGCCTATTCGTCAATTAAATTTTCAGTTTTTTGACAGTTCTTGTATGAGTTTGACAGTTCTTATAGGCTATTCGGGTCTTTAATAAGAGCTCTTAATTTAACATTGACTGCAAGATATGTTAAAAATGTTCTAAATGGTATGTAAATAATATGAAAATTAACATTGCTCCTCTTCCGGCTTGTTAAATTCCACTCGCCCACCATAATTATTATTTTTGTGAGAATGCGTAATTAAAGTAGCCTATGTCAGTGTCCTTTATATCTAGATACCAAAATTTATCCATATTGATTCATTGGTTTAATCAAAAAACCGTAGCAGTCAGAGTCAGACAAACAGAATAACTCTCGAATTTTAAACATTAGCAATATTATTAGGTACGTCTATTTAAATTTATTACATATTTTTATTTTATTTACCATACAGAATGGCTGACGGTAGATCACGCTTGTCGGGACACCAATATAAAAAACGAAGGCTGGAAAAAGATGCAGAACGACATAAGCAAGCGGGGGCATTAGAGTCCTTTTTGAAGAAAGGTGAGCTTAACAAACCATCGACACCCATACCAGAAACCAATGCTATAGCTGAGATTCCGCTTAAACCTCGAGAAGAACATACATCCGATTCCAATACAATTTGTGAACCTGGCGCTTCTACTTCTGGGTCAAGCGCTATGGCAGGTGAAGTTGTTATTATTGGTGAAGGTGCTATTGCAACTCCAAGTGTTTCTACACAATTAAAATCTATTTTAGATTTCGACCCAGCTACGTGGCCCAATAGATTAACAGATGCAGAAAGAATATATTTGGTAAATAGAGGTCCTCCAGACCCACTGCATGAATTTGAATTTCCGCAAGATATCAATGGGTGGAGGTTTACTTCGAGATACTACAAGAGAAAGCTTAATAACGGTGAAGAAATTTTGAGAGATTGGCTTGTATATTCTGTGGCAAAAAAATCATTGTATTGCTTTTGCTGTAAAATCTTCAATACAACTACAACTTCCGGTCTATCTGAAGATGGCTACAAAAATTGGAAGCATGTAGGTGATATGCTTAAATCTCATGAAACATCACGAAACCATGTAGAAGCTGTAAAATCTTGGGTAGAACTTTTACTTAGGCTCAAATTGTGTCGTACGATAGATGCCGATTCACAGAGAATAATTAAATCAGAAATAGAACACTGGAATGGAGTATGGCTACGAATTGTCTCAATCATCAAAATGTTGGCTAAAAATGGCTTGGCTTTTCAAGGTACTTCTGATAATCTGTATCAACATAACAATGGTAATTTTTTAAAACTAATAGAGTTGTTAGCCGAATTTGATCCCGTTATGCAGGAACATGTTCGTAGAGTTTTGAAAAAAGACGAGAAACAAGCAACCTACTTAAGTAAAACAATTCAAAACGAGTTCATTAAAACAATTTCAGACGGCATAAAAAAACATATTGTGGAAGCTATCAATACATCGAAATATTATTCTATTATTTTAGATTGTACTCCAGATGCAAGCAAAACAGAGCAAATGACCATGATAATTAGGTATATTTCTATTATTCGATCCCAAAACCATTCAAGAACGTCAGAGATTGTGATAAATGAAAGCTTTTTAAGATTTATACCAATAGAGAAATCTACAGGTCTGGCACTAACAGAAATTATCCTGGAACAATTATCAGCACTTGGATTGTCTTTAGAAAACATAAGAGGGCAAGGGTACGATAATGGATCTAATATGAAAGGTATTCAAAGTGGTGTTCAAGCCAGGATTAGAAACATTAATCCACGGGCATTTTACGTTCCTTGCAGTAGTCATTCTTTAAACTTAGTGGTAAACGACATGGCAAAGTCCTCACTGGAAGCTACAATTATTTTTAATACTGTGCAAAAAATATATGTTTTTTTTTCCTCTTCAACATTAAGGTGGTCGATTCTTTTGAATAATGTAAAAGGTCTTACTCTAAAACCACTTAGTGCCACGAGATGGGAAAGTCGAATCGAAGCAATAAAACCACTAAGACATCAAGTAGGACAAGTTTATGATGCATTGTTTAGTGTTTACCAAGACACAGATATGGATTCCTCCACACGAGATGAAGCTTCGAGTTTGTTGAACCAAATTAAACAGTTTAAATTCTTATGTTCCATTATAATTTGGTACGAAACTTTGAATCGCATAAACCCTGTTAGTAAATTAATGCAAAGTAAAGATTTTGACTTAGTTTCCGGCATTAAATTACTTAAAAATAGAAAAGATTTCTTTGAAAACTCGCGTTCAGATGAGTATTTTACTCAAGTTCTTGAAGATGCCAAAGCCTGCTTCTGAAATTGATTGCGAGGTGTTAGACTTTGAAAATGTAGCTAGACCTCGTGCACGATCCAAGAAAAAACAATTTACTTATGAGTGTATTGACGAACCAATCATTGAGCCTCGTCAAAAATATAAAATTGAAGTATTTTTCCACATTATGGACACAGCTATAAACTCCTTAGAATTAAGATTTTCTCAGATTTCTGAGCATAGTAAGCATTTTGCTTTTTTGTATAACATATATGCTTTAAGAGAACTCCCAAAAGATAAATTGTTAGAACATTGTAAGAACCTCGAGGCTATATTAACTCATGAGAACTCGAGCGATATAAATGCATTAGAACTTTATGAGGAATTGTCAGTCCTTAGTATGTTTTTAAATAGTAATTTATCTCCTCAAGATGTTTTGAAATTTGTAACAGATTTAAGATTTGGTCCAAATATCAGTATTGCGCTCAGGATTCTTTTAACTTTACCGGTAACAGTTGCAAGTGGTGAAAGAAGCTTTTCTAAATTAAAAATAATAAAAAATTATTTGCGATCCACCATGACACAAAATACATTGTCTGGATTGGCTATGATTTCAATAGAACATAAGGTTTGCGACAGTATATATTTATCAAATATTGTTAAAGATTTTGCAGAACAAAAAGTGCGAAGAAAATTATTCTAATTAAGATAGGATTTAATACTTATTCTCCGAAAAACTGTTTAATTTACACAATTTCATTATTTAAAAAAATAACTGTTTTGTTATGTTGTAACATAATTGTTTTTTTATTACCTATTAAATTTTAAAACAAATCTTTTGTTGTGTCTTTTATAAACGTAGGTACCTACCATATGAACCTCAACTTAAATACATTATGAACCGATTAACTCGACAAACTAAATGCTTGGACCTAAGCTTTTTAACTTCTGAAACGATTTTAATAAACTGTTTTCGCTCGTTTATCGGTCGGTTCCAATTGTTAGTTCGACGATTGTTTGATAGATGGCGCGACCGGTACGGGCGAGCGTAATGTATTATAATCTGGGGTGTGGTCGGTGGCGCGCGGAGGGCACAACGTTTCGAGAAGTCTTGAGAAAATCATCGCGCGCGCGGTGTGCGTTTTGACGATTGATTTTCGGGAAATATTGTCCCGGGCCGCATTTTGGACAGTTCTCGCGTTTTTGTTGCCCGTGTGTTTGAAGTATTTACTTGGATTATAAACCGTAACAGTGCCGCCTTTAAATTGAGTTGAATTTGAATCTGAAACGTGGTTTCATTGCTGATTGTTGGTCGGGCGTGAGTTGACGCTGTTAAATAACGGTTTTTATGTCGGTGAGCTTTGGTTGTCCTCATGGAGGAACTTTAATGTCTACTGGTATTGGACAATTAGTGTGTTGGAAGACATCGGACAGCGTTGTAAGTCGGCGCGCGCGCCGGCTCTCCGGTATTTCATCCCACGACGGAAACACGCTGTGTCCTAGGTAAGTTCCTTAATTTTGTTGTGGAGTGTGGTCGGAGATTTCTTTGTTGTGTAAGCCGTGACTGATCGCGGTAAATGTACGTGCTGTACTGGGGCGCGTTCATCGATGGTAGCAGAGCGTGGTTGATTAATTTGATTAATTAGAGTAACATTCCAGTATCTTAATTACCCTCAGCGGCTATTTTGCAAATATTTGATTTTTTATTCTTTTGGTGTAGGTAGTCGTAAAACCAATCTCTGACCACCTACCACATGTGTGGATCCGATAATAAATTTATAATTTGGCAAAGAAAAAATGTAAAAAAAAAATGTAGGTAGTTTGTTTTGTTGTTGAATCATTGAGCCCTACGGCTACCAGTAAGTACATTGTTGAATCATTGAGCCTACGGCTATCAGTAAGTACGAGTTATTTTTACGAGTAATGTTTTGTTTTTGTTGATTTGGTTAACCCGTGTATTCGTACGAACACAAATAGTTCGTTTTTGAATGTTGTTTTGATTTAGCTTGTAATTCGCAGTAATAATTTTGTTTTGTTTGTAAGTTTTGAACTGTGTTGCAATTAAATTAGGCCCTTTGCACACTGTCATATTTTGTATATTTTGTATATTGTATATAAATACACACATCAAAAGTGTCTAGGGATCAAGCATTTTTATGCGGATTTCTTGAGATTGAGATGTGGCTTTGTAATAAATTTATGATTTTATAAATTTATATGGATCCTTTTTGGTGCATTTCATAATTTGAATCAGGAACTGTGAATCAAATTCGAGTAAAAGATGAAAATCAGCTGTCAATATTTTCCCTATAAAAACATACAACGCATTGAAGACATTATTAGTGCTACTGTTTCCCTACTACTGATTAAAACCAACGTTATTATGGAGCGGTGACGTCATTTAAGCAGGGAAGAAATGCTCAGAGCCGTGGGAATGACAGAAGCTGGTTCCCGGCAACGTACTGTGGCTTTAGCTCTGAATACAAGTCAGAGTGTTATCAGTCGACTTTTGACACGTTACCGAAGCACTGGTACCGTGGCTGAGCGCCATGGAGGACGGTATCGCTGTACCACACGGAGACAAGACCGATACATTCAAATCTTAACTCGAAGAGCTCCAACAATAACCGCCATGATGTTAGCCGTGAGGCTTCATCACTCTTCAGGGAACTTAATTAGCGACCAAACAGTCAGAAACCGCTTGCATGAAGTGAATCTTCATTCCCGAAGACCGCTACGGGTACCACCTATAGCAATGCACAATCGTAGGATTCGATATCAATGGGCTCTTGAACACAGAAATTGGGCAGAAGAACAATGGCGTTTCGTGTGCTTTTCTGATGAGTCTCGTTTTGGTATGAGACCGGATACAAGACGTATACGACACTGGAAAACCCCTGGACGCCAACAGCGATTAAAATCCTGCCAGGAAGTCCATCCTTATAGTGGTGGAACCATCATGGTATGGGCGGGTATTTGGATCGGCGGAAGAACTGAGTTGATTTGGATCAGAGGCAACCTCAACGCTCAAATTTATGCGGAGACGATTGTATCAGACGTCATCGTTCCTCTACAAGTGCAAATCGGTCCCTTATTTCGGTTAATGCATGATAATGCACGACCGCACACCGCAAGAGTTGTAAGACAGACTCTCGCCGCAGCTAACATCAATGTCCTGCCCTGGCCTGCTCAGTCGCCAGACTTGAACCCGATTGAGCATGCATGGGATATGCTACAGAGAAGAGCTCTGCCGAATATGGAGGGTATCCAGTAGCAAGAAGACCTTTTTTTGTTGTTGCAACGAACATGGGCGGCCATTCCACAGCGTGATTTGGATGAACTCATTTTGAGTATGCCAAACCGATGTTCTTGTGTTGTTAGTGTTCGCGGTAGAAACACGGATTATTAATTGTTTAAGTTACCCAATAAAATTTTAGAGAAAACTGTTATTTCAGTCTTTTTTTCGAACTTTTGTGTTAGTGGTTCAAATGTCAAATATCCCTTTATTAGGAAAATGGCAAATTTCTTTATTAATGCAAAGGTGACTTGGTTTATCGTTACTGTGACAAACTAAAACACTTTATTTGATGAATCCTTAAAGAAAATTTTAATTAATATCAATCAGGAGAAAAGTTATTGCAAAAATATATGTTGATCCCTAGACACTTTTGATGTGTGTTTGTGTATTTAATATTTTGTTTTGTAACGGTTGCCCTTAGCTTTGGTCCCCACACGGTTTCGCGGGATTTATAGAGTTATTTACGCTTTTTTGTTATTTTCCGCGCGTTTTTTAATTGAATTTAATTTGTTAATTTGAATTTGAGGCTTTAATTTGAAATGGCTCCCAATCCGCTTACTACGGCTAAAGCAGAGGTTCAAGCCGCATTGCGTTGGCTCGCTGGTGCGGCTGCCCTGATTGTTCGGCAGGATCGGGTTCAGGCATTGTTGACCCGTTACGAAGGGTTGCCTGCGCGCATGCAGGAGTTGGAGCGACACGTTGTCGACTTCCATGCCTACGTTTTGGAACACCCTCCAGCGGATGACGCCATAGTGGAGACCTTTAAAAGGGATGTCGACCAGGCGTACGAACTGGCCGACCAAATTACGGAGTCGGCAGAAGGGCTCCTGGCTGCCCGTAGGGGAGAGCCGACTTTGAGCGGGGAGGTTAAACCGACCCCGCCGGCTTTGTTAGGGAGACTGCCCACACTGGAGATTCCCCACTTTGACGGGGACCTCACGGCTTGGATGGGCTTCATCAACCTGTTTGACAGCTTGGTGGACTCCAGGGAAGATTTGTCCCCCAGCCAGAAACTGGCTTATTTGCGCTCCGCCCTCCGCGGAGAAGCCAGTGCAGTGATCCAGCACCTGATAGTTGGCGATGCTAACTACCAGGTCGCGCGGCAGTTGTTGCTGGACCGTTACCAAAACGTCCGCTTGCTAGCGGACACCCATGTGGCGGCCATTTTGGCCTTACCGAAGGCAACGCGGGTTTCCTCATTGCGGACGGATTTGGTCAACCCGCTCTTGACCGCCATCCACTCGTTGCGCCGGCTGGATTTGCCGGTCGACCAGTGGTCTTTTCTTCTTCTGCACATCGTCCTCACGAAATTGCCCGCAGAGGTAAAGGGGCGATTTGAACAAAGGTACGGGGGCAATAGCGCCTCGTATCTCCCCCCTTTCTCGGACCTGCTTCGTTTTTTGGAGGACGAGTGCAGAGTGATGGACCAGCTGACCGACCCCACACCGGGAACGAGCACGGGTCGTCCGGTGGCGGCGAGGGGACAACCCCGCCGTCCGACCAAACAATTCTCGGTTGTCCGAAGGGACTCCCCCCCCGCATCAGGTAAACGGTGCCGGTATTGCCGGGGGGACGGACATGACGTGCGTGCTTGCGCGATGTTCGGGGGCCTCCGGATTGCGGGACGAAGAGCCCTCGCCAAGCAACGCGCCTGGTGTTACATGTGCCTGGGGGACCACCTCCAGTCAGTGTGCCCCCAGGCTAAGGCTTGTCCACATTGCGGCGGGAGACATCACGCTCTCCTGTGCCTGAACCGCAATGGTGGCGGGTACGAAAGGGGCCCAAATTCCCCGCGCACGGGCGGGGGCCCCACAAGCGGGAGCCCCACGGACAGGGGCCCCCCGCTGGATGTAGCGGTGGCCGTCGGAGGCTCGGGGAGGCGGGTGGTACGCTGCTCCCCCCCCTTGATGGAGTACCCTCGACTGGGGCGTTATGTTCCCCCGTATGCGGCCCACGGTTATTGGCCCACACCTCGGAGTAGAGTTGGAAGGAGTCCCTATGTTGCGGAGTGGGACCCTCTCGCCTACTGTCGGCGACCCTCTCCCACCTTTTCGACTCCGTCCAACCGGGGTCCAGGGGGGCAATCACCCCCCTCGGATTTTCATTAATGCCACTGTCGGGCGGAACCCCCCCACAGGAGTTTGTGCTGTTGCCAACAGCCTCCGTGCGTGTTTGGGGCCCCAAAGGTGATTTTGTCACAGTGCGTGCCCTCTTGGATTCAGGGGCCCAGGGTTGCATAATTTCTACTTGGCTCGTCCGACAGTTGGGCCTAAATATTGTGCCGCATAGGGAATCGGTACGGAGCGTTGGAGACCTGCGGATTTCGGATCCGATCGGTCGGGTTTCGTTCTCCTTCTCCCCCCACTCCTCCTCAACGCCGAAAATCGGTACTTCGGCGATTGTTTTTGAAACGGTGGTCGGCCCGCTTCCGCAAGTACGAGCCCCACACGCCGCCGTTGAAGTGCCGGCTGGATTGGCTCTGGCTGATCCTCACTTCCACCGACCTGGCCCGGTCCATTTATTGATCGGGGTGAATGTGTTAGGTCGTTTGCTGCGTGGAAGCAAACGAGTTTTGCAGGCAGCCGGTTTTGTAGCCATATCCACCTCTTTGGGTCATGTAGTAATGGGATCGTTTAGGGACGTCCCAGACCCCCCTTCGGCAGACAGCGACCTCGCTGTTGGTTCTGCCTTGTCGGACATCCTCCAACGCTTTTGGGAGGTGGAGGAGCCTCCGACCGCAAAACGAGTGGACCCGTTGGACGAGGAGTGCGAATTGTTTTATCAAAACAATACTGGTCGCCTCCGCTCGGGTCGCTTGCTCACTCGCTTGCCCTTTTTGTCAGTTCGCCCCCTCTTGGGCAGCTCCCGGCCGCTGGCCGAAAAAAGGTTATTGTCTATGGAGCGCCGAATGGCGAGGGACCCCGCATTTAAGCAGAAGTACGTGGACTTCATGCGGGAGTATGAGGAACTGGGGCACATGTCGGTTTCGCATCTGGATTGGCGAAATGAAGAACATTATTTTCTTCCCCACCACGCGGTTTTGAAGACTTCCAACGGGAAGATACGTGTGGTCTTTGATGGTTCAGCACCCACGTCAACCGGAGTGTCGTTGAACCAGTGTTTGCACGCCGGACCGAAGTTGCATCACGACGTGAGTGATGTTTTGACCAACTTCCGTCGACATGCTGTCGTTCTTGTGACCGACATTCGCATGATGTTTCGGCAGACTGTGATTCACCCGGAAGACAGGAGATACCAGCTTATACTTTGGCGAAAGAATCCCAGGGATCCAATGCTCGTCTACGAGCTGAACACCAACACCTATGGACTACGATCGAGTCCTTTTGTGGCGATCCGTTCGCTGTGGGAGCTCGCAGAGCGCGAACGGCTGCGCTACCCCCGCGCGTCTGTCCTCATAAAGGAGGATCTGTACGTCGATGACGTTTGTACAGGCGCCTCGAGTGTACGAGAGGCCCTGGTCTTGCGAGATGAGCTGATCGCTCTCCTAGGAGCTGGTGGCTACGAGTTGAGGAAATGGGTGTCCAACTCGCCCGAACTCTTGGCAGATGTACCCAAGGACCACCAGCAGGAGCCTCATCTCTTTGAAAACCCTGATACTCCAGACATGTTGTCTGTTTTGGGAGTACAGTACAAACCAGTCCAAGATTTGTTTACCTATAGATTGGAGCTTCCGAGCCCAAAGGTCTGGACTAAACGCACAGTGCTGTCCACTGTAGCTCGCACCTTTGATCCGAATGGTTGGCTTAGTCCTGTAGTGTTCGCGATGAAGTGTTTCCTACAGGAACTATGGGCAGCGGAAGTGACCTGGGATGAGCCCCTCTCCGGCAACTTGCTCCGAGACTGGGTGCAGTTTGTCTCATCCCTCCCGGAAGTCAACCGTGTTTGCATCCCTAGGCACATATTGCCTGAGGGACGGTTTTCCGCTAGCCTACACGGCTTTTGTGACGCGTCCGAAAGCGGATCCGCGGCAACCGTGTACATTCGAACGGTGGACGCACGAGGTGTTGCCGCCGTTCATCTGGTTACGGCTAAGAGTAAGGTTGCCCCACTTCGGACCCGATGGACCATACCGAAGTTGGAGTTGTTTGGCGCCACTCTACTAGCCCGATTGCTTAACCACGTCGTCGACACCTTGGGAGCTAGTGTCGACTTTAGGTCGATCTTTGCATGGTCTGACAGCCAATTCGTCCTTTGTTGGCTGAAAAGTTCAGTCCATACCCTCGAGGTATACGTGACCAACCGAGTGTCTCAAATTCAGACATCGAAAGCCCAGTTGATTTGGCGCCACGTGCCTGGCGAATTGAACCCCGCAGATTGCGCTTCCCGCGGCTGCGAGGCGCCCGAACTTGCGAATCACCAGCTGTGGTGGGGTCCACCATGGTTGTTACAGCCGGAGGGTTCTTGGCCCCATACCCCCGCAGTGGTCAGGGCATCTACGCCAGGGGTGCATGTTCACGCCACAGAGACCGTAGCGGCTCCAGATCCGGAGTTTTTGCTTGAGCGCTACAGCTCTTTGGATAAATTGCTCGGCGTCACCGCCTGGATACGGCGTTTCATCCACAACTGTCGTAACCCTCGTGGCAAATTTGAGTCTCCGGTCCTCTCACCGCAAGAGCGCAATGACGCTGTGCTATATTGGGTGCGGATAGTTCAAGAGAGTGAATTTGCATCGGAGTTGAAAACCCTCCGCCAACGCACATCCAATCTGAAGGGACCCTTAGGGCGCTTGAATCCTTTCGTGGATGATCAGGGTTTGATGCGTGTCGGAGGTCGGCTTAGAAATGCTAAGCTCCCCTATGGGGCTCGTCATCCATTGTTGCTCCCCAAGAACGGCCCCTTGGTGAAGTTGTTGATCACGGACCGCCATGTGAAAAATGCACATGCCGGATGTAACGCTCTTACTGCGATCCTCCAACGTGAATTTTGGATTTTGTCTGCGCGGAGAGTGATCCGATATGTTATCTTTCGTTGTCTCCCGTGCTACCGCTTGAAGGCGGACATCGTGCAGCCCTAAATGGGGGATTTGCCTGCCGATCGAGTCACCGAATCGATGCCCTTTGCTGGAGTTGGTACGGATTTTGCGGGACCATTTACTGTAAAAGCTTCGCGTCTCCGTAACGCTAAGACCGAGAAGGCTTACTTGTGCGTTTTTGTGTGTTTAGCTACTAAAGCAGTTCACCTCGAGGTGGTTAGTGCGCTCACGACAGAGGCGTTCGTCGCTGCTCTTGGCAGATTTGTTTCGCGTCGCGGACTGCCGTCCTTAATTCGATCCGACTGTGGGACCAACTTTAAGGGTACCGATCGTTATTTGAAGGATGTTTGTGAATTTTTAGATAAGCATACTGTTGAGATCGGATCCACACTCTCCCGCAGAGGTGTACGATGGCAGTACTCACCGCCGTCCTGCCCCCACTGGGGAGGTATATTTGAAGCAACTGTAAAGGCCGCCAAAACTCACCTTCGTCGCGTTATTGGAGATACTATCCTAACTTTTGAGGAGCTCGCGACCGTATTTTGTAAGGTTGAGGCGGTCCTCAACTCGCGTCCGTTATGCCCTTTGTCATCCGACGCGAATGATTTGGAGGCCCTCACGCCGGGCCATTTCTTGATAGGGAGACCACTTAACGCCCTGCCTGAGTATCCTTATTTGGACATTAACTCCGGACGGCTCTCGCGATTTGAATTGCTTCAACAGCTTACGCAGAGTTTTGGCGCCGTTGGCATCTGGAGTATTTGCACATTTTACAACAGCGCGTTAAGTGGTCAGACAAGACGAACCCACCAAGAGTCGGAGACCTCGTTTTGTTAAAGGACCCAAACCTGCCACCCCTCCGATGGCGTCGTGGACGCATTGTTAAATTGTATCCAGGGTCAGATGGTGTTCCCAGGTTTGCCGAGGTCCTGGTGGGGGACTCTGTCTTGAAGCGCGCGATCGCCACACTCTCTCGCCCGCCCTTAGATTGAATTGTCGGACCGTTTGTTACTGTCCGGGGCGGGGGGATGTTTACGCTCGTTTATCGATCGGTTCCAATTGTTAGTTCGACGATTGTTTGATAGATGGCGCGACCGGTACGGGCGAGCGTAATGTATTATAATCTGGGGAGTGGTCGGTGGCGCGCGGAGGGCACAACGTTTCGAGAAGTCTTGAGAAAATCATCGCGCGCGCGGGGTGCGTTTTGACGATTGATTTTCGGGAAATATTGTCCCGGGCCGCATTTTGGACAGTTCTCGCGTTTTTGTTGCCCGTGTGTTTGAAGTATTTACTTGGATTATAAACCGTAACAGTGCCGCCTTTAAATTGAGTTGAATTTGAATCTGAAACGTGGTTTCATTGCTGATTGTTGGTCGGGCGTGAGTTGACGCTGTTAAATAACGGTTTTTATGTCGGTGAGCTTTAGTTGTCCTCATGGAGGAACTTTAATGTCTACTGGTATTGGACAATTAGTGTGTTGGAAGACATCGGACAGCGTTGTAAGTCGGCGCGCGCGCCGGCTCTCCGGTATTTCATCCCACGACGGAAACACGCTGTGTCCTAGGTAAGTTCCTTAATTTTGTTGTGGAGTGTGGTCGGAGATTTCTTTGTTGTGTAAGCCGTGACTGATCGCGGTAAATGTACGTGCTGTACTGGGGCGCGTTCATAAACAATGTTTATTGTTCCCTTAGTTAAAGGACCATTATAGGTACATAAGCAAGATTATACCGAAACAGTAAGAAATAGCACAAGAAAAAAGAGGCCCATATGAAGTAATGAGTCGCAATAGGTGTATAATGATGATAAAGTGGAAAGGTACATAACTATGTCGGTAAAACATATCAATCCATTCAGTAGTTACTGTGAAATTCGTTTAAAGATAATACATTGTATAGTTACTAACATAGAAACACTCATCAACTTTCGTACAGGTACTTCTTCAAAGGCCCAATAGACTGATGTGAACACGTGAATAATAATATTCACGTCAGTCTATTGGGATGGGCCTTCTGTATACTTAATATCCCCCAACAACACTAGCTCATGACTTATATGGTTTTGTGTATGTAAAGGGCGGCAAAAATTATCTTTGCCCGGAGCGGCTAAATAGCTAGATCGGGCCCTGATTACCTGGCGAAAGCGTTACGAAAAATGATCGGGCAAGGCGAACGGAAGTTAAGTGGGGGATATAAGCACAGAGGCGCCCGTGGCGCGAGCTTGGTACTACAAGGTCTACAACGAGTTTTTTTTTTTTTTCAATAAAAATAGAAGATCTATGCAATTTTTTTATATTTTGGGACACGGATACACTTATTTGTTTATTTATTTACACTTAACACTATACATACATTAAATTTTATGTTGACTGACAACCATTAAGGGGGTCAGTTAACATAAAATTTGGTACCGCCTACTTAACAGTCCCTCCTGTATCCCACCCTCCCTTACTCCCCCCCCCCCCCCCCCCTCACCCCTTAATATTCCCACGAAACTACCCCCCCGCGACCCCCCTCATTGATTACCTCACCCCCCCCCCCCCCGACCCCCCTCATTGATTACCTCACCCCCCCCGTGGATTATCTCGGGAACCAGAGGTCGTGGTCTACCCGAGTTTGGGGTCCCCTGAATCAGGAGGAGGAGCCCGACCTTTTGGCCCCGAGGGAATCCACTCCCCCCCCTCTCCCTCTCCCCCCGCAACCTCACGAAACCTAACCCCCTCCCGACCCCCTTTAGTTACCTCACCCCCCCGTGGATTATCTCGGGAACCAGAGGTCGTGGACTACCCGAGTTTGGGGTCCCCTGATTCAGGAGGAAGAGCCCGACCTTTTGGCCCCGAGGGAATCCACTTTTTTTTTTTCAATAAAAATAGAAGATCTATGCAAAAATAATAATTTACCAATGAAACCATGAAATAAATTTAAATTTTTATAGAAAATTAATATATGTATATGTGTATACATGTATATATTGTACACACATATATATATATATACAGTATGTTACGAAAACCCTGTCCGACCCGTGAAGGTGTTGTTATGTACGCATTAGTAGAATCAGCTAACGATACCTTCGTTAGCTGATTCTACTAATGCGTACATAACCTGGCTAAACTAAAAAAAAAATACCCCCTTAAAAATAAATAACTTAAATAAAATAAATAGGTAATTTCATGGCAACACAGGCACAGGTCATGACCTCAGTTGACCTCATGCATGTAGGTATTGGTAGTCTAACCACGTTTATCGACTCTAGAAAGAAACAATGATACCTACTTAGGTAGCTCGTGAAAAGAACTTTTTTTTAAGTAGGAAGGTCGTCTGACCCTCCGAATGTATCTTCGAATTTCATTCGATGAGCACAATGGCTGTGGCGGAGATGTTGTTCCATATTTCGTTCACTAAGAACGATACCGGCCTGGCACCGTCCCACGAGATTAGCATGGTGTTTCACAACGTTAGTCCACTCCTACCAATCCACTGCTCGCCGAACTGTTAGTGGAGGTACTCACGTACAGGTCGGCAAAAATATGGTGGGGCACCGTCATGCTGGAACCACATTGACCAAGAAGTAGTCACATCCGAATCGTTCAACACCTGATCACAACACAACACAATTGCAGTTTTACTAGGTACCTTCCATCAGCAGGTTACATTACGTTAGAAAACTATATGATCACACAATAAACGATACGTCTACACGGACGCAATGTCTACGCGAAACTAATAAATTTAAAATAAAAATGATTTTTATTTCATAAAAATAGGTACTCTAACTGCACGGCGGTGCCCTTTGACTAGAGGTGTGAAAGTATTCAAAATATTTCTCGTATCGATTTTTGGT
The DNA here is from genome assembly GCA_037179545.1 of Sesamia inferens. Taxonomy (NCBI): domain Eukaryota; kingdom Metazoa; phylum Arthropoda; class Insecta; order Lepidoptera; family Noctuidae; genus Sesamia; species Sesamia inferens. Next base: position 32,355,336 of record CM073935.1, read on the forward strand.
ATCAATTTTGTATTTCAAATTTCACGCATCGATTCAACATCGCATGGCACTCTTTAGATTTTAGAACTTTCACATAACTTAAATCAGGTGAACTTAAATGCTTTACATTGTTTATAATATTCTCCTAAAATCGTATTTCATAAGACCTTTCTAGTTCCTATTTACTAATAATAGGTACTTGTGTTACAATATTGTTATGAATAATTAATCGATAATCAAAAAAAGTACTTTTACCATTAGGTAATCTGCGTTTTTACAACAAATCATTCGAGCAGGTAAAAGTTTCGAATAGTAGCGACAAAAACAAAACGTTAGTACGCAAAAACTAGTACAGCTCTAATTATTCCTTTGCGCGTCGGCGGCTAGACACACTGACGCCGCTAAAGAACCTAACAAAAGAATCAAAGGAAAGCCGACAGTTATAAGGTCTAAAATGGTGTTTACACTTTTTTAAATTTCCCGAATTTTGGGGAAGTTACAGTTAATTCGCGGGTAAAAAAGATTATTTCAAAATTCATTAGTATTGTTACTATGATGATTATGCAAAATTTTATATTTTATTTGGTCATTTGTTTACCTAACCCTTATTATCCTTGTGGGTCGGACAGGGTTTTGTTAACATACTGTATATATATATACATACAGATTGAGCGAAAGAAGTTTCACTTCCGTCGTGTGGTCATAAGCACACTCGTATTTTTTTTTATGAATAACACAGCATATCGTAGAAAGTTCACAACCAGAATCGTCTTTTGGCAAATATTTTATATCCATAATAATCAAAATTAGAACCATCATATCGCAGAAAATTCACAGCCAGAATCATCTTTTTATTTATCACTCAATAAAACAGTTTATTTTGTACGTACTTAATTGTGTGGTTTTTATTTCCCTGCCAGTAAGATAAAGCAGTAAGCATGCAACAAGCATTCAGCATACAAGTGTAGCAGCCCAGCCAGCCGCTACACAATAGGTGCTAAACATATTCTATCCCGCTGTGAAGGGTTGGCTATTAATCACACTAGGATCGCGGAAGTCAGCCCATCGCGAAGTGCCTATAAATCTCACCCCGGAAGCACATCTGTTGACCATCGTTGTCATATGCATGGGAAACTATAGCGAGCTGTCTTGCACGTGAACTGTGAGTTGGCGCGCTCTCTACACCGACCAATCACACACCGCGGCCTCCCTCGATTAACGAATCAACATCGAGAACGCACGCGACACCGCGTGGAGATCCGCAGGACAGCAAGCTGATTTCCTATTGGTTACCCCACTATTGTTTAGAGATAGTATTTAAGTGAGTGCAGCTTAGCTTAGCTTGTAAGAGACATTCTATTATTAGACACATTCATATTTACATTCTATTTCTGTTCACTCTCTTGTACATAATTACCTTAGGTACATCACGTTGTTGTACACGTCATACACATTGTACTCTTTTACTTACGTGCAATACACAACGATTTATCTGAAATTTAATTACGTAACACGATCTACGCTCTACACAAGCATGAAGCAAGCATGCAACATGCAGGAGGCATGCAAGCATGCAACATAATATAATACTAATAATCTTTATTCAAAAACTTACACAACATTGTAAAATAAAAGTTACAAAAATATTCTTATACAAATACATACATATCTTATTGCCTAAATAACAGCTAGGTATTATGTGCGACTAAAAATATACATAAGGAACGCATTATTATACAGGGAATCATGTAAAATTAGACATGCCTGAGCTAGGTTTATTAAACCTGTGTTTCCGGCGATCACTCTACATCACAATATATTAATAAGTCCGTAAGAGTTAATCTTCTCGTCGTCCAAGATACCACAGTGTCTCAAGACTAAAGTCTTTGACCAGTGTGTGTTGCCAGTGATGACTTACGGAACTGAAACGTGGTCGCTCACAATGGGCCTCATACGAAGGCTCAGAGTCACGCAAAGGGCAATGGAAAGAGCTATGCTCGGAGTTTCTCTGCGTGATCGAATCAGAAATGAGGAGATCCGCAGAAGAACCAAAGTCACCGACATAGCTCTGCAATTCGCTAAACTTAAGTGGCAGTGGGCAGGGCACATTGCTCGTAGAACCGATGGCCGATGGGGCAGTAAGGTTCTGGAGTGGCGACCACGTACTGGAAGGCGCAGCGTAGGGAGGCCCCCAACAAGGTGGACCGATGACCTGGTGAAGGTCGCGGGAAGCCGATGGATGCGGGCAGCACAAGACCGGTCAGCGTGGAAAGCCTTCGGGGAGGCCTTTGTCCAGCAGTGGACATCCATAGGCTGAGGAAGAAGAAGAAGAAGAAGATTTAATCATGCAACGTTATGGACTAGGAATTCAATAAACAAAAACTTTAGTTCTTTTTCATGCTATCTTATGTTATACTATTTCACAATACATCACAATAACATAATTTAATAACAAAGATGAAAGTATTTTGTTCGATAATAATAATAACTTTAAATAAAGGATAATAATTAAATAATAATTTATTAGTACACTTTAAAAACATATGTCAATACACAGGATCAAAAACTAATTTTAAAACGAAATTAATTGTATACTTAATCTGACTTTTATCTGCGAACTATCGAATCACTTTAAATTCCAGTAGCTTTTCTGTGTCTGAATAATTGAGATTCAATAGGTACTCCGATATTACTTGACTACATTTTTTATAATTTATACTATAATAAATACACACATCAAAAGTGTCTAGGGATCAACATATATTTTTGCAATAACTTTTCTCCTGATTGATATTAATTAAAATTTTCTTTAAGGATTCATCAAATAAAGTGTTTTCGTTTGTCACAGTAACGATAAACCAAGTCACCTTTGCATTAATAAAGAAATTTGCCATTTTCCCAATAAAGGGATATTTGACATTTGAACCACTAACACAAAAGTTCGAAAAAAAGACTGAAATAACAGTTTTCTCTAAAATTTTATTGGGTAACTTAAACAATTAATAATCCGTGTTTCTACCGCGAACACTAACAACACAAGAAAATCGGTTTGGCATACTTAAAATGAGTTCATCCAAATCACGCTGTGGAATGGCCGCCCATGTTCGTTGCAACAACAAAAAAAGGTCTTCTTGCGACTGGATACCCTCCATATTCGGCAGAGCTCTTCTCTGTAGCATATCCCATGCCTGCTCAATCGGGTTCAAGTCTGGCGAATGAGCAGGCCAGGGCAGGACATTGATGTTAGCTGCGGCGAGAGTCTGTCTTACAACTCTTGCGGTGTGCGGTCGTGCATTATCATGCATTAACTGAAATAAGGGACCGATTTGCACTTGTAGAGGAACGATGACGTCTGATACAATCGTCTCAGCATAAATTTGAGCGTTGAGGTTGCCTCTGATCCAAATCAACTCAGTTCTTCCGCCGTTCCAAATACCCGCCCATACCATGATGGTTCCACCACTATAAGGATGGACTTCCTGGCAGGATTTTAATCGCTGTTGGCGTCTAGGGGTTCTCCAATGTCGTATACGTCTTGTATCCGGTCTCATACCAAAACGAGACTCATCAGAAAAGCACACGAAACGCCATCTCAATCTCAAGAAATCCGCATAAAAATTCTTGATCCCTAGACACTTTTGATGTGTGTAATAAATAAATAATAAATTGTTTATTTCTCAATTTTGTACATAATTTGTATAATGATTTTCTTAATTCTAAATAGCACTGATGTATAATTTGCCTGAACTAGGTAGAACCTGTGCTTCAGGCGTAAAAGTGCTTATTATATTTTTTTTATTTTTTATTAAGCTATTGCATAGCTTCTATCGCGGGCCTTGAGCGCGGGGACCGAATCCAGAAATTCCGTAACGAAAAAACCTCACGCTCCCCATCGTCTAACGTCGTTTCAGTTCGGCAGTCTTCGGCACGGTATGTTTGTGTGCGTGCGACTACATCTTTTGAAAACAATTTATAGATTTTCAAAAAGAGCATGCATATTGCAGGGCGCGAACTCAGTCCTACACACTTGCCATGTTACTGATAGTCGCGATGTGCTAAACTTGCGATTAATTTTCTCTCTGAAATAGGTCTTCTATAGAGATATGTCATAAAGTCATCGACGTTGTCATGGCTACCCTAAAAACTTTTCATATAATTAATTATTAAGTAATTTTATTCAAATTAATTTAGTAGTGTTTTTATAAAATAGCTTTTTTTTTAAACGGAAAAGCTAAGATGAATGTCATGCTAATTTTTCATTGGACTTTTAAATTATTTATGGTGTTGTTTACTAAATAAAAGCGCGTGATTTTATAGAGTAAAAAGTGCTCACGCGACCGTTTTTTCAATTGTTGCAAGAATTCAAAAGACTGTCTTTAAATAGTGTTCAGACGATTGCTCAAAGTGTATTAGATTTCATTAGTAATAGAAATGGCATTTCAATAATGACTTTCAACTGCCAGTCTAAATAGTCATAAATACGATTTACAAGATTCAGTTACGAGACAAACAAATGTGTTACTTCTTACCGAAACTTGCATGACGCATGATAATCCAATTGAAATACCTAATTTTAATTGTATTGTTCAGTTCAAACGAGATACTGTTTCAAAAGGTGGGGTAGCTATTTACCAAAATAAAAATGATATTACTAATATTATGACTCCGAATATTGAAATAAATATTGCACACGTTAGCGATGTTAATGTTAGGCGCTCAGTTGTTGGAGATATTTGTGCGTGCTTATGCAAACTTAGAAATGGCCTACAAATAGTTATGGTAGCAATTTACATTTCTCCGAATCCAAAATTGGACGAGGTAGAGCATTTTATTCATCGCACTTTACTGGAGTAACTCGAGTGGCTCGAAAATACTTGAAACAAATGGTAATAAATTTCCACTTATCTTGGCTGGCGATTTCAACATTAACTTCGCTGATAAAAAATCAGAGCGGTGGACAACTTTTCTATCAAAAACATTGAATTTGAAAATGAATAATGATCCACAAAAGTCCACAACAAAATATGGGACCACCATTGACGCGGTATTTTCTAGGTATTTAGAGGATATTAAGTCGCAAACTTATGTTTCTTATTTCAGTTATCATAAACCTATAGTTTCAATGATAAATATTCCTGAATAACCAACAGCTACTGTAAGGTAATAAAACCCACATGTATTGTAAAATAATAAAAATATTTTAAATAATATTAACTTTTTATTTATTTAATAAAAGAAAAATTTGTTTTCTTACCGGTCACCACGCTCAAAAAGTGTAACTTGAATTAATATCAAAGAAAAAAAATACTGCATAAATAAAATAAATAAATAATTATAATTGCATAAATTGATACAAAATGCTATGCAATAGCTTTACCGCGGCAGTCCCCGAGTGCCACACGTCTTTTTTTGCAATAAATTAACAATAATAATAATAATAATAACATGACATGTGGAATGTGAACTCGGCTGTCATTGTACCGATTGTCGTATCGGCCAATGGTCTGATAGCCAAGAGCCTCGACCAACATCTATTGAGGCTCTCGTTAGGCAGTTGGATCAAAGGCCTGATTCAAAAGGCAGTACTCCTTGATACGGCCCGCATGGTGAGGAGGTTCCTGTCTCTGGAGCCCTAACCACCGGTAGCTTGGACCCTGCTCCCGTCATCGGTGGAACACTATTTTTTTTATATTTTTAAATGTATTTGTATGTATTTTATAAATCAATATATTTAAAAATGTAACTTAATGAGAAAAAAGACTAATAAAGGAATAATAATAATAATATGGTTTATTTCTCTCACCAAGGAACATTTTTACAATAAATAGTGCGTAAATACAATTTTGCCGTATTCTCGAACCTTTGTGAGAGCTGGAGTCTGAACTAGGTTCGGAACCTGTGATACAGATCTCCAGGCTCACACCCCTTGAAACATTAATCATTTGAAACGGCATCGAGAATAATTTTTTTTTTTTTTTTTTTTTTTTTACATGTATCACTATCAGTTTGAAAAACATTTTCAGCAGAGAGGTAAATCTAAAGATAAAGGGTGCACTTGAGAAGTGTAATGTAAGGTGATGTAATTGTAAGAAAGTGTATAGTGTGTGAAGGTGTAAGGGTGTTATGTGTAAATGCATGTGGACTCAGTGTGAGAAATTGTGATTAATATTGAGTGGTTTGGATAATGCTTTCTGTACTTTCATAGTCAATGTCCAGTAGCCAGTTCCTTACAGTAGTTTTGCATTTATGCTTAACCATAGAGTACAAATTTAAGATTTCATTAAGTTTGTTGTACACGTAAGGACCAAGGAAGTAAAAAGATCGCTGAGCTAGCTTTGAATGGACAGGGATGGATGAACATACTGTATGTTTCCGCCTCAAGGATTGGAACTTTTCGGGATTATAGGAATTGCGGGAGTGGGTAGCGAGAATTAAATCTAGAATAAACAATTTCCGGATAGAGAGGACCTTACAAGTATTATAAAGTTCTGTGGTAGGGAACCGATAAGGAAGGGACCAACCCACTTTAAGGATTGCTCTTTGGGCTCGTTCCAATTTCAACAAATGCGTTTTTGCTGCTCCGCCCCAGACAACTATACAGTACTGTGCAATTGATTGACACAGAGCTAGATAAACTTGTTGTAACTAGATGTACTTGAGTGTCAGCCACATGGCGGAGATTCTTAAAAATAAATATCAGCTTGCGCAGTCTAGAGGTAAGTACGTCTATATGGTTATAGAATGATAAAGAGTCATCTATTTGAACCCCCAAATATTTCACAACATCGGTACGACCCAGGAGAGGACAGCCACATGCTGTTTGAGGAGATTTATTACAAGAATGTGCAATTAATGAAAACTGGGATGTTGTAGGTTTTCCAACTTTTGACAGAGAAAAGGCAAGATACTTTGATTTATCCACATTAAGAGTAAGTAGGTTGTGAGACAACCAGTCCGTAACAATGTTGAGTCCAAGCTGTGCACATGTAAATGTCGAATTCCAGGAACAACCGTGGAATATCAAAGCGGTGTCGTCTGCGTAGGTAAAGATGGAACCATTACAAAGTACGTGACGACAGAGGTCATTAATATAGATGAGAAACAGGGTCGGTCCAATGATACTACCCTGTGGCACACCGTAAGTTATAGGGAGTTCATCACTTAACCAGTCTCCTATCTTAACACACTGACGTCTACCCGTAAGATAACTCGCGAAGAGTGAGAGCTGAACACCTCTGATACCAATCTTCTCAAGCTTAGCAATGAGAGCGGGAATTGAGATCGTATCAAAGGCCTTTGCCAGATCTAGGAAGATACCGATAACACACTGTTTATTATCGAGATGAGATGTAATGTTAGTTGTGAGATCTAAAACCGCATTACTGGTAGACACCCCCGAACGAAAACCATATTGGCTAGAGGACAAAAAATTACCCTGCTCAAGGTATTTGATGAGCCTATTGTTCATGAGCCTTTCTAGCAGTTTGGATAATGTAGGTAGGATTGAAATGGGTCTGTAGTTATTAGGTTTATCTCTGTCACCGCTCTTATGCACAGGATGAACGATTGCTAGCTTGAATGCATCAGGAAAGACTCCTGTGGTGAAAGCCAAGTTGAACAAATATGTGAGGTGGGGAATTAGTAACTGTTTTACTTTTTTGAGCAGCGTACCAGACACGTTATCGGAGCCTACTGCACAATCGGTTTTAAGCGCGTTAATTAATTGTTCCAATTCAGTATCGTCAGTATGTAGGAGGACAAAGGTTTTATGATTCTGGATGTCATCCCGTCGCAAGGGTGTATCTGGAACGAGTATGTTTTCAGCAAGTGTGCGTCCAATATTCGCGAAATATGTATTGACTTCATTAACAGAACACTTGGGATCAGATGATGACAAAAGATCAGTTGCAAGTGTTTTTTGTTTAGCCGTGTTAGTAATTGTTTTTATAGCTTCCCATAATTTTTTACTATTGTTTTGTGAGTTATTAATAAGTTTTTTATCAAAGTTTCGTTTAGCACTTTTAAGCAGCATGGAACAGTAATTCCTGTATCTTTTAAATGTAATTTTAAGAATCTCGTTATCCGGAGATTTGTGTATTTTTTGATGCAACTTGTCACGGTTTCGAAGACATCTTAAGAGCCCTGGGGTCATCCACGGCTTTCTCAGCCGTTTCCGATATGGCACAACTTTGTGAATTGTGTTTTGTAGCATAATTACATTTAGTGTATTGATAAAGTAGTTAGTTGCTTCATTAACATTATCTATACCATATAGCGGACTAAAATCAAATTCGTTAAGCATAAGTTCAATGTTATCGTAGTCGAGCACTTTTGTCGTTTTAGTTTTTAATGGAAGGACTTTGGAAGATTTAGCATATTGAACGAACAAGAGAACAGTATCATGGCCAGTGATTGCGGTGCAAGCGACATACGAGAAAGCTGGAACTTTTGATTTCAGCATTACATGATCAAGGCACGAGCTATTGTAACGAGTGGGAAACGTATGGGCCGGCAACAAACCGTGAAATGCGAACATAGTGAGATACTCAGTAGCACGAGAGTCGGTACTACTGTTAGAAATGTCAATATTCATGTCACCCGTGACAATAATATTACTATAAGAGGAGATGGATGTAATAAGCTCGTTCAAAGATTGGATGAATGGTGAGACATTTCGGTAAGAAGGAGGGCGATATATAGCTACAATTACTGTGTCTTTGTTAAATTTCATCACGAGACAGTTTGCATCCTGAAGAATGTGTTCCGTGACAGAGACGGGGTGGTGGTTCCTAAAATAAACCACCACACCCTCATTTTGTGTGCTATGTTTGCTAGTAGCCGCGGAAGTATAGTCATCCAGTATAGGCAATGGGGGGGAATTATATAACCAGCATTCAGTGAGTATTATTATGTCAAAAGATGTCCACTTCTTTCAAGTAAGGCTGTAAGTTCAATAAAGTTCTTATTTACACTTCTTATGTTTTGACATAGAAGCTTTAGCGCATTGCTATGAGACTTAGCAATTTTGATGCACTCTTCTATATCACATGTTGCAGATTCGGCCACTGATACTTTATCCAGTACAATAAAACAATAAAAGTAGGACGTTCAAATCTAGAACACAACGGAAGTATACAGTGTTATTATTAGTATCCTATTGCTTACATAGTGTTATTAGTCTGTTAAAGTAATGGTTATTGCTAAATTTATTTACATACTGTAAGTAGGTCTTCAGTCTGCTCATATGACAAACCTTGTAGATAATTAGAAACAACATTCTTACAGCTAAAATAATTCAAATTATAAATATTTAATACTCTATTTAATCTATTGTATAAAAAGGACCCTAAGAACGTATAGAATTTGTGTGTAAATGCATATTTAGAGATAGAGGTTGAGCTGCACACTATATCATTCCGCCTTTTGTTAATTATATTAGCGTTGTAAGTAAGCGTAGCATGCTGTTTTAGTATTATGTGCAGTATATAAATTTGCCGAACTGACAAAACTTTGCAGGATTTAAATAACTGGAATGTAGGGAAAAGGAAAGGCAGAGAATTTGCTACTTTTAGAACAGCTCTTTGTGCACGTTCCAGGGAGAGAAGGATAGATTTTGATGTTCCACCCCATGAAGTTATGCAATACTGGAGTATAGATTGACATAGAGCAAAATAAAGTTGTTTTACTAAGTTGGTGTCTGCAATGGAGCGCAGTTTTTTGAATACAAACATAAGTTTACGTACTCTTGTAACCAAACTTTCAATATGTTGTCTATAGGATAGTGTGTTGTCAACAAAGACTCCAAGATATTTTAGGCACTTTGTTTCAAGGATCCTAGGACAGGTACAAGAAGTGATAGACGGTTTGTTACAGTGGTGAGCGTATAAATGGGAATCAATTGTTTTGTTATCAACATTACGCATAGTGAAATGAATATACTTTGTTTTCTCAGCATTCAGTGTTAATAGATTACAACGAAGCCAGTTAATAACGGAGTTAAAACCTGCCTGTGCTGTGCTATACAACTCGGAAATCGTTTTGGCGGTGAAAATAATCGCAGTGTCATCGGCGTACGATATTATTTTGCCATTTACTAAATTTAAGTTACATAAATCATTAATGTATATAAGGAACAACGATGGACCAAGGATGCTGCCTTGTGGGACTCCAAAACCTAGAGTTTTTTCTTCTTCACTAGTCATGTACTCGATTCGAACACATTGCGATCTATCGCTTAAATAATCTTTGAAGAGTTTCAGCTGTGTTCAGTGTACCTCTTATTCCTAAAGCCTCCAGTTTATTCAAAAGTAAAGGAACAGATACGGTGTCAAAAGCCTTTGCTAAGTCTAGGAAGATAGTTAAGACCTGGTTTCCATCACCGAGTTCTTGTGCAACGTGGTCTGTTAGCTTTTGTACAGCATTCGCTGTAGACAATTTGCTTCTAAACCCGAATTGTGAAGGAGACAATAAGTTGTTCGTTTCTAAGTAATTGACTAGTCTCTTGTTTATAATTTTTTCTAATATTTTGGACAGTGCAGGCAGTATAGATATTGGTCTATAATTACTCACTACATCTCTACAACCAGTTTTAAAAATAGGGATGACCGTCGCTTTTTTCAGACTTTTAGGAAAAATTCCTTCTCTGAGGCACATCTGAAATATATACGTTAATGGGCGTACCAAAATGTGTTTAAAACGCTTTAATATTCTATTGTTAATATTGTCCCAGCCTACCGCACAATCATCCTTCAGCTCTGAGATAATTTGTTCTATTTCAATTTCGTCCGTGTCCAACAGCGCAAAGGATTTTTCATTTCTCATATTCGGAAAGCAGTATTTTCTTGATCTGGTTATTGGGTAGAAAGTGCTATTTCCCTCCCTAGAGCGGGAAAAACTCATACAAATTACTTCCCACCCAAGGGTCGGAATGAACTTTAAAAATAGAACTGCTGTCAGCTGTGAAGAAATTTGTGTAATAAAAACTAATAAAAAAAAATACAGCGGCAATGTGAGTTTCTAAACAGCCAGTGTGAACTTAGCGCAAACTTCATTGAGCGAAATAGGTCGCAACCATAGAATTAAGAAGTACGAAAGTACCTACTTATTAATTCTATGGTGCAACAATAACGTGGCGAGTTCCATATTTGAAATTTAAAAATTCGAAATAAATTAGCGGGATACTAATCTGTTATGTATCTGTGACGGAATTAAAAAAATAGTTACATTAATACCTAATCTTTTATGCTAAGATTTTAATTTAAAAATGAGTTCAAGCGATTCTGAAATATTGACACCAGATTCAATTAAAGACAAATTAAAGGTAAATTGTGTTATTAATAATCTTTTACCAGAAATCTCAAAAGAAAGATGAGTGAATGATTTTATGAAGTGGCGAGCAGAGAAGAATATAAAATAATTTTCCGAAAGTGTATTTCTTATATATTTTAAACGATTGCCTAACAAACTACAACCTTCTACGTTATGGAGCCGATATTAAATGCTCAGGAGTACACTTAGTGTATTGTTATAGACGTACGTCAGCAACTCTTTTAGCCGATTCTGGGGCAAACATGACGACGTTAAAAAGACACGGAGGTGGAAATCCAGCACAGTCGCCGAAGGCTACATTGAGGATCCAATCCAAAATAAAACAAAAACTTCGAACAAATTAACTGAAACTATAAAAATATACCACAATTCGCCTCAGCCGTCAACCACCAGGGAGTATCCGCCTGATAAAATACTAGAGTCTCCTACTTTTACAGATATCCAGAACACAGAAAATTTGTCATAATATATCAAATAGCATAAACATTCCAAGTAAAAAATGTAACTTTTAATTTCACGAATTGTCCGAATTTGACTATTAATTTTAAATAGAGTACCGATTTAAAATTAATAGTCAAATTACGACTAACATTATTATATACTAGCTTTCCGCCCGCGGCTTCGCCCGCGTTAACTTCGGTTATATCGCGCGTTTTAGATTTCTCTCGGGAAAATCAATTTTTTCGGGATAAAAAGTACCCTATTATTTAATCCGGACTTCTAACTTTACGCCTGCAAAATTTCAAACACATGTGAAAAAAAGATTTATTGAGTAGATAAAGCGTGAAGAAAACAGTTAAAGAGGTAACAGTTAAAGAGGATCCCGCGGGAACAGTAGATACTTTCTTCCGGGATAAAATGTATCCTATATCCTTCTCCGTACCACAGACTAAGTTAAAGAGGTAACAAACATATAAATAATTACACTGTTAGTAGCCCGCCCGTGTTAATTTAGATCCCACGGGAACAGATAAAAGGTGTCCTATGTCCTTTCTCGTTCCGCAGACTATGTGTATGCAAATATTAAATATTATTAAATAATTATATTGTTATTTCTTGCCCGTGGCTCCGCCCGTCGTTGCTCCGTCCGCGTTAATTTCGATCCCACGGGAACAGTAGCTACTTTCTTCCGGGATAAAATGTATCCTATATCCTTCCCCGTACCCTAGACTATGTGTATGCAAATTTTCGTGATGATCGGTGCAGTAGTTTAAGCGTGAAGAGGTAACAAACAAACAAACAAACAAACACACTTTCGCATTTATAATATTAGTTGGGATAGTGTTATCCATAAAAAGTTCAGATAAACAACTAGTTTTATTTTCCTCATATTCGAAATGAAAAGTAGAGTGCTTAACACGGGTAAAAGAATCAATTCCTACTCGGACTATAGCCGCCCTCGCTACGCTCGGGCGTCTAAATACCTCGGGAATTGATTCTTTCCACCCTCGGTTAACAATCTACTATTACACAGCTCTTTAGAGATGTCTGATAATGTGCGGACTGGTCGCCAGATTGGTTCAGAAGTGGTTCAGCGAGGGATTTCCCTACGTTCACAAAGAAGTTATTTACAAAATTAGCTGATGATAGCGGTGATGAGTTAGTGAGCAGTAAACATGAAACTGATTCCCGTGACTTATTTCTGTAAGTCAAGTTTTTAATATGTTTCCATATCTGTTTACTATTATTACCTGCTTTCTGTAATTCGTTTTTATCGTAATCAATTTTAAGTTTTTTCAAGAGATTGTTACAATAGTTCCTGTATCTCTTGTATGTAACAAGAAGCATTTTATTGTCAGGAAAAAGTTTGGTCTTCTGATGTAGTTTATCTCTGTGCCTTATACATCGGACAAGGCCCGGAGTAATCCACGGTTTAATATTATAATACTTACGAGTTAATGTTGTGACGGTCGTATTATGTAATATTGCTTGCTGGACATTTTTAATTAAATACGATAAAGACAAATCAGCGTCATCAGAATTGTACACAGAGCTAAAATCAATGTTATGCAGGTCATGTTCCAATTTATTTATATTTAATTAGGACTTTGACATGGGACGATTTTGCTTAGGTAGCGTTAAGTTCATTGTTAATAGGACGGCGTTATGATCTGTTATTGTTGAATTAGTAACTAGGGTAATATATGGTAAGGTAGTTTTTATCATCATGTGATCGAGACACGAGCCACTTTGATGTGTCGATAGCGTATGACCGGTGTGAAGCCCATGGTATGAACATAAATTTAGGTAATTTTGAGTACCTGTATCACCGTTTTCTGCTCTGATGTTTATGTTAATGTCACCCGTTAATATGATGTGCTTAAAAGTGGAAAGACTACGACAAGCCTGGTTTAGGAAATGGTGAAAGGAATCTAGATTTCTAAATGATGGGGATCTATAGATAGCTATAATTGCTATAGTTGAACCTATTTTAATTATAAGGCAGTTACAGTATACTTGATTCTGTTCTTCGACTGAGACAATAATCGATTGTTTAGCGTAAACTACGATCCCATCATTTTGATTCTGGTTATTCGTGCTATGGAAAAAGTTGTATCCCGTCATAGTAGGGATGATTTCTTGTCGTTTTGATAACCAACATTCGGTTAGTATTATGATATCGCATGCTATGTCCAGTCTATGAAGAAAAACGTTAAAGCTGTCAAAGTTTTTACAAATACTACGTATATTCTGTGTTAGTACTATGGCTTTTGATATCCGGAAAGATATTGTTTGCAATTTTCAACCTCACATGTTTTAGATTCTGATTGAAAAGAATTGTCTATTTCTGTAATTAAATTATCCATAACTAAAATATACCTATACAAAGTATGCAATCAGAGCTAAATATAATCTAGTGTTTGGCGCTCTTAGGCGCCTTCATAATCTACGGAGTTGATATACCTGAATTCAGCGGCTTTTCTTGCTGGGCAATCGGAATCTCCCGTCTTGTGGTTGCTGGGTTTTTTATAGCGCTTGCAGGTTGCGCATTTTGGTGAGTCTTCTTTCAAAGAGCACTCTTGAGCCGCGTGACCATCTTCTCCACAGTGGCCGCAAGTTGAAGTGGTGGATTTGCAGGTCTTGGCTGCATGACCGTACAGCTGGCACTTGAAGCACCGAGTCACAAGGGTGAAGTCTCGTACAGGGCATGATGTCCAGTTAATGTAAAGTCTGTTCTGAGATAAAAGGGCTTTCCGTACGCCGGCTGGTACTTCAACAACGTAGTTGCAACTGTCAGCATCCCTTTTCCCTGACTTATGGCTTAATTTTATTGAGGTCAAAAAGGCATCTTTAGTCAATGTAGGTAATTTGTCCACAATATTTTGCTCAAAAATGTATTTAAAGACCTCTTTTTCTTCCATATTAGTCGGGACCCCAATAATGACAATACGAGGCTTCCGCTTGCGAGGCTCATCGACAGTAAGTATAGAGGTGGAACGCTCGACAGTCTGCTTCAATTTCTGGATGTCGTCCTTGGTCTCCGTGCTTATGATAACACCGCCGTTTTTTGTTTTTCGAAGTCCACGCACCTTCAACTTCATTTCTTCCGGGCATACAATTTTTTGGACTAAGTTTATGGTCTCTTCGCTGGTCTTCGTACTGTCACTAGGATAAATAGCGACTGAGCTAATTGGATGAGGGCGAATAAGGCTTTTGGTTCCCTTTACCATGTCTGCAAAAGAAGTGCTTTCCTTGTTTTGTCTATAAAGAGTCTCTTGTAATTGCTGCTTGATCTCAGCCAAACCAGCAGACAGGTCTTCATTTTCCTTGAAGTTTTGCAGGGTCGCGTAGTTTTGGAGGGCTTTATGTTTTAATGACTGGTATTGCACAGCCATTTGAGAGACTCCATGTCCGACTTTACGGCAGAGGCTGCTGATCCTAAGTTTCTGTTCTGAATTCATCTTGCCCTCCGAAGCTATGGTGCAAACTTCGTGCAAGCACTGTTCAATGCTGGACATCCAGGACTGGATTTCAGGAGTAGAAAAAATTGTTTCATCCTGAACTTGACTTCTGGATGTTGCTGCTGATGGTGAAGAGCGTGGCGGCAGACCACCCCGAACGGAGGGGCTGCTATCCATGTTTGCGAAAAAATATCACTTAGTTTTTGTCCATACTTTCCACAAAAATCGTTCAAGTACACAACGAAATGCTATGATTATAAAACTAGGTCACAATTAAAAACTGTTAATTTATGCAATTACTAAATTGCTTTGATGAGCACGTCCGTATGTACGAATCAAAGTCACTCATTCTAACATACTGTATACAGTATGTTAAGAAAACCCTGTCCGACCCGTGAAGGTGTTGTTAGGTATCGATAACTGATTCTACTAATGCATACAAAACCGGGCTAAACTTAAAAAAAAAATCCCCCTAAAAAAATATATATTATTTCGCAAAAAGAGGTAACTTAATAAATGCGCGATAACCACCCTTCGCCTGCCGCCCTCGGGGGGCGGGCGGCAGGGCATGCGGCACGTGGTCGCATCGCTATTCGCTCATAATAATACCGGTGTTGTCACTTTTTAAAAATTACCAAATTTCGGGTAAATTGGAATTAATTCGCGGGAAAAAAAGATTATTTCAAAATTCATTTGTATTGGTACTATGATGATTACGTAAAATTTTATATTATATTTGATCATGTGTTTACCTAACCTTCATTATCCTTATGGGTCGGACAGGGTTTTCTTAACATACTGTATATCTAATAGTTTGTTGAGCTTGTTATATAAGAAAGGGCCTAAAACTACATAAAATCTGTAGGCATAGCGTCTGTGGTTTTGTGCAAACCATGTCTTATCTCCTCCTGGTTAAAGGTACTGGGTCAAAAGGCAGCTCAGAGTGCAGATGAAGTACGGTATGCAAAATAAATATTTCACGTTTAGAATAGCTCTTTGAGCACGTTCTAGAGGAAGCAGTATGGTCTTTGCCGCACCACCCCAAGAAGTAATACAGTAGTTGATAACAGATTAGCACAAAGCTAAATAAACTTGTTTTGTTAACTGATAGTCAGCTGTGGCGTAGGTTTTTGAAAATTTAATTTACGCACTCTCGTACAGAGTAACTCGATATGTTTACGGAAATTGAGATTTGTGTCAATCGTAACACCCAGATATTTTATGTAGTCAGCTTTAGTAAAAGTGGGACAAGTGCAAGCAGCGTCAGCATGAATACAGTTGTTTGCATATATGTTTATGTTATTAAGCGGAACCTTAATGTTTCTCATTGAGAATAAAATGTATTTGGTTTTTTCTACATTTAAACTTAGAAGATTTTGATGAAGCCAATCAGACACAATATTAAAGCCGTTTTGGGCATGTTTGTATGCCTCTTTGGATTTAGCGGAAAACACTAGTGCAGTGTCATCGGCATAAGATAGTATTATCCCGTTATGTAGATCTAGACTGCAAAGGTTGTTTATATAAATTAAAAATAATGTCGGGGACAAAATACCACCTTGTGGTATTCCAAAAATACTACTTTTCATCTCAGAACTAGTGTACTGATAATCAGAGAATAAAGAAAGTTGCCCTCCTCTTATATCAAGTGTTTCAAGCCTGTGCAATAATATAGAACAAGAAATAGTGTCGAAGGCCTTGGCGAGGTCCAGAAAGATCCCTATAGTGTGCAAGCCGTTATCTAAATTAGTACTTATATACTCTATCAGCCTCTGAACTGCTTGGTTAGTTGATCTGTTGGTTCTAAACCCATATTGGTTATTGGAAAGCCATTTGGTTAGTTTCAAGATATTTAATTAATCGACTGTTTATAATTTTCTAATATTTTGGAGAGTCCTGTTAGTACAGAAATGGGTCTATAGTTGTTAACACATTTTTTAAGCAATTTGGGGAATTTTCCGTTTGACAAACATGACTGAAAAATATGGGTTAATGGAGGAGCAAGAAAGTGTTTAAATCTTTTTAGTATATTATTATTAATTCCATCCCACCCAACAGCACAGTTGTCTTTTAAACCGGTAATAATTCCTAAAATTTCATTGACATCAGTGTCTAATAAAACAAAAGAATTTAAAGTATTCAAAGTATTGAACACTGTTGATGATGGCCGAGAAAAATGATTACTCTGGTTTAAGGTTTTTGTTTGTAGATTAGTGACAGTTCTTAATGCACGAACATTTAGTGTTACCGTTTATCTATAGAAATTAGGAGTGAGTGAGTGATATGGACACGTGGAAAGTTTTAATTTTAAGCCTGTTTATAATTGTTCTAGTGTAGTGTACACAGTGCTGGAATGAAAGAAAGAAGAAATAAAGAAAAATATTTATTGTGACTCGTAGGTACAGGGAAATCTTAAAACTAAACTAAGTAGACACAATTTAGAAACAATAATAATCTTTATTCAAAAACTTACACAACATTGTAAAATAAAAGCTATAAAAATATTCTTATACAAATACATACATATCTAATTGCCTAGGTATTATGTGTGAGTAAAAATATACATAAGGTTATACAGAACGTATTATTATACAGAGAATCATGTAAAATTAGCGACATGCCCGAGCTAGGTTTATTAAACCTGTGTTTCAGGTGAAAGTCCCTTACGAGGCCAAAAAGTGCTTCAACATTTGAGAGTAAATGACGCAGCGCTGGTATTCTGATAGGACCTAGTGTGGTGTCACGGGCAGTAGAGTAATATGACATATCTATAAAATAGTATAAATTAAAAATAAATAGTTAGTATTTACTCCACACGAGACGTACCCTTAATTATCTATGAGTGTCATAAACACTCGGTACATTTTTTCTGTGTCATTCAGTGACATTGGTGTGACAAGCAGGAAGACGCGCGCGCCGACCACGTTCTCGCGGAAGTAAATAAATATAAATGGAGTTTTGGCGAGAAAATAAAGCTGAGTGTAGCGCCCATTTTTCATTAGACTTTTATTTATAGTGTTGTTTACTAAATAAAAGTGCGTGAATTATGTAGTAAAAAGTACATTCAGTAAATAATTCATAAAGAACATTCGAGATATCGCAGCATAGTGTCATCATCATGACTTGGCCTCAAACCTCCCTCTTAGACCGTTCAGACGGCCGTCTTTTTTGACATGAATGAAAATTCATTACGAATCGGCTTTTCTAACTATTCCAACACATGACATTGGCTAAATGCACAAACCGTGCGAGGCTAAAGAAGAATGTAATAAATAAAAAAAGTACTTTGATCATATTAATCAATGGAAAGAAGAAAAAAGAAAACAATATAAATAGATGTGTTAAATGGTAGTAAGGACAAGGATTAAAGGTCAGTTAAATGACGAACGCATTATAACGAAATCCAATAACAAATGACAGACAATAAAACAATGGCTCACGGGTGTAGTCCCTTACAACACGACGAGATGTCACGCATATCTGCCCAACTTGACTAGGACTTAGGTCTGGGTCCCACTTCGTACTGACGCAGGAGCCCTACAAGGCAGCCGTCTCGTTGGCTGCACACCTACCGCAGTTGTTGCTGTCAGAGGGCGAGCCTGCAAAAGCGGGGATATACGTCCACACAAACGAAGAGTCTGTCGCGGTGATGCACTACCTGTCCACCAGACATTGCTTGGTGTGCCACGTGGTCAATCAGGACACGGACCTATACATGGTCAGCGCGTACTTCCAGTACTCTGAGGACATCTCGACCCACCTGGAAGCTTTGCCACGTACACGTTAAACGTCCTTGTGGGGATAGACACCAACGCCCACTCGCCCATGTGGCACTGTGCACCGCGACAGTACGAGGGCAGAGGTCGCGAAGTGACCCGACGTCGCGAGCTTATGGAGGACTTCCTGTTGGCGCAAGACCTGGACATCCACAATGCGGCAAACCAGCCGGCCACTTTTGCTACCGCCAACGGGGAGTCTAACATCGACGTTACCGCGACGACCAGGGGCGTCAGCGTCCATGGCTGGGTCGTCCACGAGAACGACAGCTGCAGTGACCACCACCTTATCGCTTTCGGGGTGAGCAGCTGCGGCAGGAGGGGAGGGATCGCGGCGAGCGTCGAGGCCTGCGTCCCGTCGGAGGGGCCAAATGGTTTCGGGAGCGCGGTGAGGACTGGTAAGAAAGCGTTAAGAAAGCGAGAGGGTTCAGATACCTAACAACACCTTCACGGGTCGGACAGGGTTTTCTTAACATACTGTATATATATGCGTATATGTTAAAAAAAAGTACACATGAGAAATGGAAAAGAAAAAAAAAAGAGACTTTCTTACAGGCCTAAGTAAGATGTCATTGTGCCGTCCGCCCTTTGGGCTGATGCGACGCTGAAGTGCCGCCCCAGAAAGGGGAGCGGGCACACTAGGGACAAAACTTTGTACAGGAGTCAAGAAGCGGCTGCGGTGATATGCCAGCGCAGCGCCCGTATGGGGGGCTGGATATGTCCGCAGCCGTCTCCTGACGCTTCGGCCCATATGACTTTAAGTCGGTGGGGCCATGGTGAGGTCATGGCAACTATAAAAGTAAACTGTATTCTTTTAAACTTGTTCCTTCGCCTTTGTATCAGTGTTCTACATCGAACTGTGAATTTGAACAGTCCGCACAACACATCTTGTGGGAGTGTGTTCTTTGGCTGAATGAACGCAATATCATGTTGGACAGTGTACAAGTTACATCCGAAGTCGTTTATTATACGGACCTTGTAGAAACTAGAACCAATTCCGTGCGTTCAGGCGCTTTTGCCATACCTATTATTGGAATCAATTGTAACAGCAAATGCCTACTTAGAACCCATTAACTTAATCAAATTTTCTTCCGTGGTGCTTGGCAATCTGGGCTTCTCCCAGTTGCAATAATGTCCCTTTGTGCCGATTGGCCTAGTTCTGTTCTGTCTCCTGCTTGTTATGGAGGGAAGTGGAAAAAATATCTCACTGTTGATTCTGGCTTTCAGGAGTTGCAGTGGGTGGGAAAATGTGGCGGGTTTTGTAACATAAAAAAAAATGTCTAATTAAAACATAGCAATGCGATGGCCCTCGCGGGTGTTGACGCAATGCTATTTCTGCCCAGTGCTCTGAATGTCAACGTGAAGAAATTCAAGCAAGCGCGGGTAAACGGCGGGAGTAACTATGACTCTCTTACTATGGAAAACGTCGCAAAAGCCGTTTACCATGCGTTTTTTTATTTTTCAAAGGCTTTTTAATATATGAACCATAGTTGCTCACGGTTGTGCATGAGTGCCCCCCTGGCTGCCGCTATCAATTGGGGGGGAAAGTGCTGTCCACAGTCGTCAACGTCCTAGCAGACGTCACCTGGCCTCCAACAGATCATGATGTTTGCGAAGAAACTCCTATCCTTAGCCTGCTCGTGGCGCCGCTGCTGTTACTGATAAGGAGGGGGGGGGGGGCAAAAACTAACATCGAATGGATTGTATAGCTCGGACATCCATTCAAAACATCTCACGGGTGTAGTCCCTTAAACACGACGAGATGTCGCGCATACCTGCCCAATTTGACTAGGACTTAGGTCCGGGTCAGGGTTACGGTGAGCCTAGAGACCTTGGTGATGGGATCCGATCAAGGTGCGCAAACCACGTCATGCCTAATAAGGTTATAGTGGTATATCTAGGTTTGGCTCTGGGGGAAGTTCCCGGAGAAGCCCCAGGGGGGTCATTGACCTCAAATCCACAGCTTCTACGGGTGGGGCGTTCACGAAAGCTGTGGGTGAACCTAGTGCCTGGGCTAGCCCCCCAGTCACAATAGGATACAAAGGGACACTGCTTTTGACCATAGAAGAATGTATGGTCGAACCTCCGGCCTCCCACAGGAGCCGGAGGTGTCGACCCTTAAACCTATTAGTCCGTCTGCTCGATCTCCGCCTCTGTCGGGGCGGGAGGAAAGCGATTGGACCTGTCCGGAATGTAGTAGGGCATTTCGGACCAAAATTGGGTTGGGTGTGCACTTGCGGCGCGCCCATCCCATTACGGCAAACGCCGCAGCCGCCCCACCGCAGGTAAAACGGAGGTGGCGTGAGGAAGAGGGTGAGCTCTTGGCTCGGACGGAGGCGCGTCTGATTGGAGCCGGAAGTAGTGCCAGCAACATTAACCAGCTGCTGGTGAGGGAGTTGCCTCAGTTGGGGCGCTCCCTCGAAGCGATCAAGGGTTACAGGAGGAAGGAGGCCTACAGGTGCCTAGTGCAGAAATGCCTAGAGGACCTGAATGAGCGTCCCCCTCCGTGTAGCCCAACAGTGATCTTGACCGCTGGCACTGCCGAAAGCCCCGTGTCGGAGCAGCCTATCGTGCGAGCTGAGGCCCCTTCTGAAGACACGCCGGTACCCGTGATCCTGCAAAGCCCGGACTTGTCTAGTGCCGTAGACCCGGCCAAAATCGTTGAGGAGCTCTTGATGAGGTCCGAAGCGAGGATGGCTCGGGAGGCACAAGACGGGAAAAGGCGGGGGCGACCTAGGCGCGAAAGTCAGACAAAGTCTGCCTCAGCCAAGATTTCAGCGCGTAAGCGGCGCAGAATTGAGTACGCGAGAGTGCAGCAGCTGTTTAAAACTTTTCGATCCAGAGGAGCTGCGGAGGTGATTGACGGCCAAACTCGGGGTGTTAGTCACAGTTTGTCAGAGCTGGAAGCCTATTGGCGACCGGTGATGGAGGCTGTGTCGGATGCTCCGGGGCTCACACCGGAAGTTCTGGGTGCGTTAAAACGCTCAGAGCAGTACGGGGGCAGCCGTGATTACTCCCAGTTGTGGAGCCCCTTCACCCCTGAGGAGGTGAAGATGTCTCGAGTGGACAACAAGTCTGCGCCAGGTCCAGAGGGAATTCTCCCGGGGACCTGGAATGCGTTAGCTGCTGTTACTCAGGCGGAAATATTCAATGCGTGGCTGGCTTCTGGGGAAGTCCCTGAAAAGCTCCGTGGCTGCCGTACGGTCTTTGTGCCTAAGACGGAGACACCTGCTGGGCCGGGGGAGTATCGGCCGATTTCTATCGCGTCGGTGCCCCTCCGGCACATGCACTCTGTTTCTCTGTTTTGGCGAGAAGGCTTGAGGCATGCTGCCCTCCTGATGCACGACAGCGTGGATTCATCTGCGCCGACGGCACACTCGAAAATTCGGCTGTGCTGGACGCTGTGCTGGGAGATTGTGGGAAGAAGTTACGAGAATGCCATGTTGCAGTGCTCGATTTTGCCAAGGCGTTCGACACGGTGTCGCATGCGGCACTGATTGATCTGCTTAGGAAAAGAGGCCTGCCTGAGGGGTTCTGTGACTACGTTGCGAGACTCTATGAAACTTCCAAGACTGTCTTGGTTGCTAATGGGGTCCGCAGCGGTCCCGTGAGCGTGGGTCAGGGTGTTCGCCAGGGGGATCCGTTGTCGCCGTTGTTGTTCAACATGGCCATGGATGCGGTTCTTGCTTCTCTGCCGGAGGGAGTTGGCTATCGGCTGGAGGGAGACGCTGTCTCTGCTCTGGCCTACGCTGACGACCTGGTCCTGCTTGCAGGGTCACAGGCGGGGATGCAGTCCTCAATTGACCGTGTTTGGCACACTGGAAGGATGATGGGTCTCTTTGTCAGCCATGCAAAGAGCGCGGTGCTTTCGATGGTGCCTGACGGAAAGCGCAAGAAGGTGCACTACCTGACCGGCCATACCTTTAAGGTGGGGTCGCGATGGTTAAGGCAAGTCTCTTGCATCGAACGTTGGCGCTATCTGGGCGTTGACTTCAAGGCGTCTAGATGCGTGAGGTTAGAGCATGATGTCAAAGTAGCCTTGAACAACATCTCAAAGGCGCCCCTTAAACCGCAGCAGCGGCTCGAAATCGTGAGGACACACCTCTTACCGAGGTTCCTTCATGGTCGCGTGCTAGGGAGTATTACGGATGACAGACTCCGCATGCTCGACGTCCAGATCCGGAGGGCAGTGCGGTCTTGGCTTCGGCTACCGAAGGACGTGCCTGTTGGGTACTTCCACGCAGCGACCGCGGGCGGCGGCCTAGGGATACCTTCGCTGAGGACTTGGGTACCGGATCTCATTAAAAAGAGATTCGGTCGCTTGGACTCGTCGCGTTGGTCAGTTGCTAGAGCCGCCGCCAGGTCCGAGAGGATCCGAAGGAAGCTACAGTGGGCCGACAAGCAGCTCCTGAAGTTCTCTGCCGTTAATCCCAGGTCGGGGGAGCGGACGACCAGCACGTATTGGCGTGAAGTCCTGCATGCGACCGTGGATGGACTCGAGTTACGGGAAAGTCCACGGGTGCCCGCGTCCACGAAGTGGATAAGGGAGAAATGCATGCAGTATACTGGCCGGGACTTCGTGCAGGTCGTGCACACTCATATTAATGCACTCCCGTCGCGAGTTCGCAACACACGGGGGCGCAGGACTGGTGTGGCGTCGGAGTTGAACTGTCGTGCAGGTTGCATGGTCAGGGAGACTACGGCACACACCATCCAGCAGTGTCACAGAACGCACGGCGGCCGTATTGAACGCCATAATTGCGTGGTGGACGTCGTCAGCTCCGCTATGTGCGACAAGGGGTGGACGGTAGTGAAAGAGCCGAGAGTCAAGACTGCGTCTGGACTCAGAAAGCCTGACATCATCGCCTCTAGGCATGGTGTGGGAGTGATAGTGGACGCGCAGGTAGTCTCGGGGCAGCGACCACTTGACGAGCTTCATCGTGAGTGTAATGTATGTTGTAAGTAGGTAGTGTTACAAAATGTTTCAACATTGTACCCTCAACATTATGTGTGTATCGATCGCTGTCCTCTTAATAAACGGTTCGCCAGTCGACCATATACTGCATTCAAGGAAGTCGTATTATTTCTCCAAAACCCCTATATATAATATTTGGCGACGAGTTGGACCATAGCGTGTTATACTGCGGTTAATACAAGATGTCTTTGGGAAAATTGGAAGTTTTTGACGTCGAAACTGATAATTGGACTTTGTACATTGAGCGGTTGGAGCAGTACTTTTTAGTGAATGATGTGAAAGTGGATTTAAAAGTACCAACATTGATAACGGTCATGGGAAGTGCGTGTTACGAATTATTAGTCACATTATGTACGCCGAAGAAGCCTTCTACATTAAAATTTGATGAGATTGTTACGATACTGCAAAGTCATCTTCAACCGAAACCAAATGTACTGGCCGAGAGATTTAAATTCAAACAAAGGAAACAGTTGAAAGGGGAGAATATCGCAACTTATGTAGCTGAACTGAAAAAGTTGACGAAGTTCTGTGATTTTGGGGAAGCTCTGGATAATAATCTCAGGGATCAATTTGTTTGCGGTATTGAAAATGACGTCATTCGGCAACGCTTGTTCGAGGGAGAGGTACCGACGTTCAGTAAGGCGCTCCAGTTGGCAATGGCGATGGAGGCGGCGGAGTCTGACGCGGCGATGGTAGAACCTCGGGCTCGGGACCGCGGTCAGTGCAGTGACGTCAGAGACGCGGCGCAAGGGGCAGCGACGCACTATGTTGGCGCGGCCGGGCGAGGCAGCGGGCGGTCGGGGGCTCGCGGCCGTCGATCAGCGGAACATAACCCGCAGCAAGACACAAAGTGCGCGCCAGCGGTGAGTCAGCGTGGGGGCCGCGGTGCACGAGCGGCGCCGGCCGAGTCGAGGCAAACGCAACTAGCGGCAAGTCCGTGTGCCGCTTGCGGAGCATACCACGAGAAGAGTATGTGCCGTTTTAGAAGATATACGTGCCGTGTGTGTAATCTGGAAGGTCATTTAAAGAAGATGTGTCCTAGACTGAAAAAGGACAGAGATCTTATGTGGACACAAGTGAGGGACGAAGGGGAGGAGTCAGCCAGTAATAATGATTATTTCGATAACCTAGAACAGGTAAATTTAAATGTACTTCAATTAGATAATTCGGTGAAATATAAACCTTATTATATTGGCGTCTCAATAGATGAAAAAAATGTTTGTATGGAGGTAGATACAGGTAGTAGAATTTCGTGTGTAAGTTACGAGTTTTATAAAAAAAAATTAAGTACCCTGCCTTTAATTACATGTAATTTAGTACTTAACTATTATACTGGCGAAAAGGTGTATCCACGGGGCAGAATTAAACCCTATGTACGGTTTGGTAATACTTGCAAAGAGTTAGATTTATTTGTAATAGACCACGGTAAAGAGCCGTTATTGGGTCGAGAATGGCTATACGAATTGAAAATTAAGTTAGAAGTTATTGATAAACTCAATCAACAATGTATAAATAATATGACTAGTACTAAAGTTTTTAATATTAATGAATTGCGTTACAGATACTCTGAGGTGTTTTCTGACGGTCTCGGCTGTTTTACTGGTGGTGAAGTGAGTTTGCGTGTACGACCCGATGCGAGACCGGTATATTTGCGCGCGCGACCACTAGCATACGCACTGCGGGAGCGTGTGGAGCAAGCGCTGGATCAGCTGGAGAGGGACGGTATCATCACACCTGTCGAGACGTCAGACTGGGCGACCCCGGTCGTACCAGTCATTAAGAAAGACGGCTCGCTACGATTGTGCGGTGACTATAAACTTACCTTAAATAAATGTTTAGAGGTTGACCGTTTTCCCCTACCTAGAATAGATGATTTATTAAGTAAATTACATTCGGGGCATAAATTTACAAAGATTGATTTATCTCAAGCATACGCACAATTTTGTCTGGATGAACCATCGAAATTATATACTGTAATCAATACACACCGGGGGTTATATAAATACAATCGTTTGATATATGGTTTGTCATCAAGTCCAGGGATATTTCAAAGAAAAATTGAACAAATTTTTGAAGGTATGCCTAGGGTAGGAGTTTTTCTTGATGATGTCATTTTGACAGGCCGGGACGAGGCAGAACATATGGATACTTTATTTAAAGTTTTCGATAGATTACAGCGGTACGGGTTAAAGGTTAAGAAAGAGAAATGTACGTTTTTTGCGGATGAGGTATCTTATTTAGGGTTCATAATTAGTAAAGATGGAGTAAAGACATGCCCAAGTAAAGTAGAAGCTATAAAAAAGGTACCTATACCGTCCAATGTATCCGAACTTAGATCGTTCTTGGGTATGGTTATGTACTATGCCAAGTTTGTTAGGAATATTAGTATGAGGCTAACCCCCCTTTACGAGTTACTAAGGAAGGATAATAAGTTTGTTTGGACAAAAGATTGTACGGAAGTTTTCAACAGCATTAAAAATCTGTTGTCTTCTAGTGAGGTACTCGCGCATTATGATCCGCGTATGCCGGTAACACTGACGACGGATGCGAGTGCGCAGGGGGTGGGAGCGGTCATAGCTCATGTGTGGCCCGATGGAACCGAGCGTCCGATCGCTTACGCGTCGCGGGTTTTAAACGCATCGGAAGCAAACTACTCGCAGATTCAAAGGGAGGCGCTTGCTATTATTTTTGGAGTAAGGAAGTTCCATCAGTACTTATACGGGCGAGAGTTTGTTCTCAAAACGGACCACAAACCACTAGTTTCTATTTTTGGGGATAAAACGGGCATTCCAACGATGGCAGCAAGTAGGCTACAAAGGTGGGCGGTAGTCCTCTCTGGGTATCAGTATCGAATTCAATACGTACCTACCGATAAGAATGGTGCAGATGCGTTGTCTAGGTTGCCAGTGGGTACAAGGAACAAAGAACAGAACGAAATCACATATATAAATTTCGTACAGGATTTTTTACCGATAACCAGTCAAGATGTCAGTAAACTGGGGAATATGGATAGTGTTTTGAGAAAAGTCATGATATATATAAGGTCAGGTTGGCCTCCTTCATGTCCCGATGCGGAGCTACAAGCTTATTTTGTTAGAAGGAATGAGTTGTATGTCGAGTCGGGATGTGTAATGTGGGGCTATAGAGTTGTGATACCAACGGAATTGCGAAGTATTATATTAAAAGAGTTGCATATCAGTCACATGGGCATTGTTAAAATGAAATCAATGGCTCGTAGTTACGTTTGGTGGCCTGGTATCGATGCAGACATTGAACGCGTTTGCCAGGAATGCAATACATGTCGGTTGGAAGCTCCAGCTCCACCGAAAGCACCCCCTCAACCCTGGCCCTATATCTCAGAGCCGTGGAGTAGGTTACACGTTGATTTCCTAGGCCCTTTTCAGGGTAAGACGTTTTTTGTCATAGTGGATTCGTCGTCTAAATGGATCGAAGCTTTTGAAATGAAAAGAACGACCGGAAAGGAAGTTCTTAAGGTATTAAGGGATGTTTTAGCTCGGTTTGGGTTACCAAAAGAGATAGTATCGGACAACGGACCTCCTTTTACAGGTGTTGAAATAGCAGAATTTATGCGTGTTAACGGTATTAAACATATTTTTACGCCTGTTTATCACCCTGCATCGAATGGAGCTGCAGAGAATGCCGTTAAAATTTGTAAAAATGCGTTAAAAAAGGCTTTTAGGGACGGTATAGAGGTTGATACGGCATTGAAGTCGTACCTATTTATGTATAGGAATACCGTGCATAGCACGACGGGAGAGTCACCGGCGAGGTTACTGCAGCATAGAACGTTAAGGTCTCGCCTAGATCTGTTGAATATGGGCAATAAGGTTCAAGGCGTTAAACAAAGAGTGGAAGAGGCTCAACAGAAACAGGTCAAAAGTGCGGGTGGTATAATGCGTGCCTTAGAGATAGGGGATGACGTGTGGGCTCGAGGTTTTGGAAGGGAGGATAAGTGGATTAGAGGTAAAATTGACGGAAACTTAGGATCTCGTTATTACTTAGTTAGTAGGGAAAATGGTCCACCTTTAAAAAGACATATAGATCAAATTTGGAGAAAGTCTCCACGGTCTATGTTAACTTGTCCACTCCCAACTGACGTTGGCGAACCTGATAGTGGAGTAAGTTCACTGACACCACCACCACCACCAGCAACAGCATCCGAGACCCGAAGTAAACGTGTAAGGAAACCGGTCATAAGGTACCAGCCATGAATAATATATTTAATTGTAAATTAGTTGTATAAGAGCAGTTTAGAATAAGTGGTAGGGTGTAATGTATGTTGTAAGTAGGTAGTGTTACAAAATGTTTCAACATTGTACCCTCAACATTATGTGTGTATCGATCGCTGTCCTCTTAATAAACGGTTCGCCAGTCGACCATATACTGCATTCAAGGAAGTCGTATTATTTCTCCAAAACCCCTATATATAATAGTGAGAAACGTAACAAGTACGGGAATCACGATGAGCTTGTCGAGAAGGTTGCAGCTATACTGGGCCTGCCTTGTAAGCAGAGCGTTCACTCCACTTCTTGCACTTTGTCCTGGAGGGGGGTGTGGAGCCAGGCTTCCTATAAGGAACTGAAAAGGTATGTCGGGCTTGATGAGGGAGTTCTGACGAATTTGCCGTCATTGGTCCTAAGAGGCTCACACATGAATTGGACAAGGTTCAATAGCATGACTACCCGAATCGACTGAGTCGGGGAGCGAGCGGACGGGCTCCTGTGTTTAGGGTTGCCGCCGAGCCCAGAGGTCGGAGTTTCTCCCACCTATAAGGCTCTCCATAATATTGTTTTAAAGATTTCTGATTCGACCTCGCTTAAGATCCCATCGGCGAAATTTCGGGGGATAGGTGACGGTAGGGGACGTGGGAGTCCTGTCACAACAATCTATCATGATTACGTGAATAAAAAAGTTCACTAATGACGAAGGCATCCATCCGGACTAAAATAGCCAAATGCCTCGTCATCTAATTAGTGACGCGCATGAATGGATTAACGAGATTCCCACTGTCCCTATCTACTCTCTCTTCGACTCTCGAGGCGAGCGGACGTGTGCGGGACCGCGCTGCGATTTTTCGCTGATTATTTTCTGATTGGTCGAGACAGTATAACGGTACCTCTCTTACTATCTTGAGTGATCGTCCATAAGACGTCGGGGCCATCTTGGTTTTGGAGCGGGAGGCCAATAGTTCGGGCGTGGCGTATCGCCCCTCCTTCCATCGGCATCAGTGACGTTCAGTTAACGACAGTGACGTTTTTGCACAAGTGACGTTTACCCCCCCCCCCCCCCCCCGCGACCCCCACAGTTCGCGTGACACTGACATAAGTCAGTGGGGCTAGAGGTTTTGTAACAGTAACACTTTGTTCGGTAATTACAGTGACAGATGGGCTCGTGTCCCCCCCCCCCCCCACCCCCCCCTGGTGAGTGTCACTGAGAGACGTCAGTGGCGCCACCGGCGTACGGCGTGAACTCCTAGTGTCAGTTCCGGTGACAGTGTTGTGACAGTGACACTTGTGCATATCACCCCCCCCCCCCCCTCTGCGCGGGGTGAGCTTGGCTGCCCCCCACGTGGCTCGTGTAGTGACAGTGACACTCTGTGCAATTTTTCCGCTCACCCCCCCTGGACCCCTATCCCCCCCCGGACCCCCTTTCTCACCCCCTTGGTGCAGCCCCTGCACCCCTCCGGGTTGATAGGGTGGACTATATACTTTTTATTTTTTTTTTTTTGGACTTAGCCGATTTTCGGCTGCTGGTGCACGACAACGGTGTCGTCGACTATAGGTAATAAAATCCTAAGTCGATGTCATTGGTGGGGGAAATTATATGAACTTTGACTTAGAAAAGTTTTGATGCAGAATCGACCGTGGTGAAATTTTTCTAAGTCCAAAAGACTTAGAAAATTTTTAGTGGAATTCACCTAAGTGAATAAGTGTTTTTTTTTTTTTTTGTATTCGGGACTTCGATACATCAGCGCACTACAGGGATCCGGCATGGCGGACGAGGAGGCTGAGCGCCTCCACCTGGACCTCATCTCGGAGCGGATTGAGCAGACGGAGGAGGAGTTGCGCGCGCTCGATGAGCTGCGCATGGAGGTGGCCGGGGGCTTTACTCCCCGGCGAAATCTGGACAGGACCCCGCCGGAGCGGTTTAGCACGCCGGCGGCAGCACTGCTGCAGACCGTGCCCGTGACCGCCCCGGCACCAACGCCACCTCTGGCCACCAAGAGGCTGCTGGCGTCGCCGGAGGAGTTGCAGGAGTCTGTGCGTCGAAGGGTGGCTAGCAGGAGAGGACGCGCCGGCGTGCCCCCAGTCGGGGGCCTCCTGACGGGTCCGCCGGCGCCCCCGCAGACCCCCAGCCCTGTCGTGGAGGAGCAGCGGGCCGCTGAAGCGGTGGCCCACCACGAGGCGCAGCACGGCGGCATCGCGGTCGACTCGTTGGCGGGCGTCTCCGTCAGCGACCTGGCGGGGCTCGCCACGGCGTCGACCCGCGGAATCATGGAGGCGGTCCGTTCGAAAACCTCCAAGCTCAATAAGGATGAGATAGCGGCGATCGGTGCTCTGACGGAGAGGCTGGGAGCAGTGGTCACTCACCTCACTGTGAGGCTGGCGGTGGCGGAGGCGCAGTACAAGGTGCAGTCGGACGTCGTTGGACCCTCAGCGGCGAGTGCGCGGGCCCCAGTGAAGCGATCGTTTGCCAACGCGCTGCGCCTGGGCCGCAGCCAGGATCCGGTGCCCATCCCGCGCCCCCCGGGGCCAGCGGTGGTCGTGTACCCTGCCGAGGACCAGGTGGGGCACATGAAGACGTCCGAAGAAACGAAAGCGGCCCTGCGCACCGCCATCAACCCGGCGCAGCTGGGAGTGCAGGTGGCGGGCCTCCGGAGGGTGGGCAATGCGGGGGTGGTCATCCGGACCACCTCCGAGGAGGCGGCCAGGGCGTTGCGTAGTGCGGTGCCTCCGACGCTGCGGACGGCGGAGCCGGCGGAGCGGCGCCCGCTCATTGCCCTCACGGGCATAGACCAGCGGGCCACGACTGAGTCCGTGATTGCTGATGTCGTGGATCAAAACTTGCGCGAGGACCCGGCTTGGACCCAGGAGCGCGTGACGAAGGAGCTGCGTGTCCGTTTTAAGCGGAACCGGAGGAATGGGCGCTGCATGTGGGTGTGCGAGGTCACGGGCGAACTGCGCGCCGCCTTGGTCGCACGGGGCAGGTTATACGTGGGCTGGGACGTTGTGGAGGTAACCGACCACGTCAGCGTCACCTGCTGCCACCGGTGCCAATTGTACGGGCACCCGGAGAAGTACTGCCGGGCCCGTAACATGGTATGCGGAAACTGCGGCGGCGAGGGGCACAAGGCCCAAGAGTGCCAATCCACGAATTCGGCATGCGCGACCTGCAAAAAATTCGGCAGGTCGGGGGCTAGCAGCCACAAAACGGCCTCGCGGGATTGCCCCGCCAGACGTCACGCTGAGATGAGGTCAGTGAGTGACACACAGTATGGATTTTAGAGTGGGCCAGCTCAACCTACAGGGCTCGGCGGCGGCGACGGCTGAACTGCCAGCCATAGCCAGGGATCGGGGCCTGGACTTCATACTGACGCAGGAGCCCTACAAGGCAACGATCTCGTCCGTGGCTCACTTGCCGCAACTGTTGCTGCCGGAGGGCGAGCCTGCAAAGGCAGGAATTTACGTCCACTCAAATGTGGCGTCTGTCGCGGTGCTGCACCATCTGTCCACCAGGCACTGTTTGGTGTGCCACGTGGTCCATCGGAGTATGGACCTTCACATGGTTAGTGCGTACTTCCAGTACTCTGAGGACATCTCTACGCATCTGCAGCACCTAACCAGAGTACTGGAAGCTCTGCGAGGAAGACACATACTTATTGGGATGGACACAAACGCTCACTCGCCAATGTGGCATTGCACACCGCGACAGTACGAGAGCAGAGGTCGCGAGGTGACCCGACGTCGCGAGCTCATGGAGGACTTCCTGTTGGTGCATGATCTGCACATTCACAATGTGGCAAACCAGCCGGCCACCTTCGCAACCGCCAACGGGGAGTCCAACATCGACGTCACCGCGACGACCAGGGGCGTCAGCGTTCATGGCTGGGTCGTCCATGAAGATGCCAGCTGCAGCGATCACCGCCTCATCACGTTCGGGGCGAGCGGCTGTGGCAGAAGGAGTGGGGGCTCGGCGAGCGTCGGCGCCTGCGTCCCGTCGGAGGGGCCAAAAAGGTTTCGGGAGCGCGGGGTGGACTGGGACCGATTCCAGGCCGTGATCCACGAGCGCGTGGGTGCGATTGACTGGGCAAAGGATGCGTCAACGGTATGCAGGGAGTTCACGCGAATCATCGCGTGGACCGCGAGCGAATGCTTGGGCACGTGCGGTGATGGTAAGAAAGCGAGAGGGTACGAGTGGTGGTCTCCAGCTCTGGAGGCCACGCGTAAGAATCACAACAGATTGAGGAAAGCATGGCAATCGGCGCGCAAGAGTGGGGGGGCGCTGGAGGTAAGTGCGAGGTATGCGTTCCACGAGTGCCGCAGTAGCTACAGGGAACTGATGAGAGGGCGCAGCTCGATTTCTTCCGCAGGCTGGCCGAGTCGGGTAATGAGGACCCCTGGGGCCTAGCATACAGAGCCGCGAGTGGAAGGTTCAGGCCTCCACCCAACGTCATTAACGGGGCGAAGTTTGTGGAGGGCTTCGCCGGGGATGTGGGGGCCGCCATGCGCGGACTTGTGGGTGCGCTATGTCCCGACGATGATCCGTCGCGGGACAGCGCATACCACAGGCATGTTCGGCTGGCGGCGGCCTGCATCCCGTCGGGCCGGGATGCGCCTCCTCCATCGGCGGAGGATCTGCGTGCGATAATTCGGGGGCTGCCAAACACGGCGCCAGGGTTGGACGGGATCTCGGCGCGCATTGTCGGGCATGTGTGGCGGGCAGTCAGTGCTGAGCTGACGCACATGTTCGGTAAGTGCGTCGAGGAGGGCGTCTTCCCGGATGCGTGGAAGGACGGTCGGTTGATTGTCTTGCCCAAGGGCAATGACAAACCGCTGACCGATCCCAAAGCGTAACGGCCTATCACCCTGCTGCCTGTCCTGGGCAAAGTCTTGGAGCGAGTTCTCTTACAGAGTGCGCCAGCTATCGCGGACAGCATCGCGTCGTGCCAGCACGGTTTCTCTCGGGGTGGCCAAGGGGGTGGGATGTCCACCTAACATCTACAGGATGCTGGCCTCCTATTTCACTAACCGCCGGGTGGGGCTTTTCGTTGGGAGCGGGGTCGTGTGGAAGTCCTCGACCATGGGGTGCCCGCAGGGTTCTGTAGTGGGACCTTCACTATGGAACCTTCTGATGGACGATCTGTTTCGGTTGCCATACCCTGAGGGCGTACGGGTGGTCGCGTACGCCGATGATGTGACGGTCCTCATCGAGGCTGATTCCCGCGCCGGCATCGAGGCTTCGGCCTCGTGCGCCATGGCCTTAGTCAGTGAGTGGGGGGTCCGCAACAGACTGGGCTTCTCCCCGTCAAAGTCATACTCTGTGACTTTGAAGGGGGGACTGTCCAGGCGACCCCCCACGATCAGGCTCGATGGGGGCTCTGTTGCTAGCGTGCGGTCAACCAGGGTCCTGGGTGTGGTGATTGATGCGGGTCTGTCCTTTTTGGAACACGCCAAGCCCATCGGCGAGCGTGCTGCAGCAGGGCTGGGCAAGATGTCGCGAGTCTCCGCCGCATCCTGGGGCGTGCGGTACAGGGCCCTCAAGCTCCTTTACAAGGGCATATATGTGCCAACCGTGACGTACGCGGCGGGATGTTGGTGGAGGCGAGCAGAAACCCATGCGGTCAGGAGTGCGTTGCCGGGGTCCCAGAGCCCTGCGCTTATCCTTTTGACTAAGGCATACAGGTCGACTAGCACGGCGGCCCTCCCGGTGCTGGCGGGCGCGCTGCCGGCCGACCTCGAGGTAATCCGTGCGGGCGAGATTGACGATATTCGGCACCTCCCAAGACAGGCGTTCAGGGCGGGCAGACGGAGGATAGCGGGGGAGGCCATTGCCACCTGGCAATGGCGATGGGAGTCCGAAGCCAAGGGAAGGGACCTATTTAGGTTCTTTCCTGAGGTGGAAGGGCGGCTTAGGGCGACCTGGGTGGAACCAGATTATCAGGTCTCGCAGATTCTAACGGGGCATGGATGTTTCCGCAAGAGGCTGCATGATATGAAGTTGTGTGAGGATAGCGTGTGCTACTGCGGGGAAGACGATGAGAGCTTGGACCACGTCCTGTGGCAGTGCCCCATGTACGAGGAGCTGAGGTGCAAGATGATGGACGGGGTTACGCGCCCCGATGAGGGACCGGTCTACTACGCGGATCTGTCTCCTCGGAGGCCAACTTCCTGGGGCTGCGAGAGTTCGCCCACGAGTGGCATAGACTGAGAAGCGAGCTGGAGCTAGGTAGGCTTATATTGTATAGTTATTGTATATTGTGTAGTATGGTTATTGTATTTTACATATAAAAATAAAAATAATAAAAAAAAATCTTTTTACAGGCCTAAGACGTCATTGTGCCGTCCGCCCTTCGGGCTTATGCGACGCTGGAGTGCCGCCCCCAGAAAGGGGAGAGGGCACACTAGGGACACTTTGTACAGGAGTCAAGAAGCGGTTGCGGTGATATGCCAGCGCAGCGCCCGTATGGGGGGCTGGATATGTCCGCAGCCGTCTCCTGACGCTTCGGCCCATATGACTTTAAGTCGGTGGGGCCATGGTGAGGTCATGGCAACTATAAAAGTAACCTGTATTCTTTTAAACTTGTTCCTTCGCCTTTGTATCAGTGTTCTACATCGAACTGTGAATTTGAACAGTCCGCACAACACATCTTGTGGGAGTGTGTTCTTTGGCTGAATGAACGCAATATCATGTTGGATAGTGTACAAGTTACATCCGAAGTCGTTTATTATACGGACCTTGTAGAAACTAGAACCAATTCCGTGCGTTCAGGCGCTTTTGCCATACCTATTATTGGAATCAATTGTAACAGCAAATGCCTACTTAGAACCCATTAACTTAATCAAATTTTCTTCCGTGGTGCTTGGCAATCTGGGCTTCTCCCAGTTGCAATAATGTCCCTTTGTGCCGATTGGCCTAGTTCTGTTCTGTCTCCTGCTTGTTATGGAGGGAAGTGGAAAAAATATCTCACTGTTGATTCTGGCTTTCAGGAGTTGCAGTGGGTGGGAAAATGTGGCAGGTTTTGTAACATAAAAAAATGTCTAATTAAAACAAAGCAATGCGATGGCCCTCGCGGGTGTTGACGCAATGCTATTTCTGCCCAGTGCTCTGAATGTCAACGTGAAGAAATTCAAGCAAGCGCGGGTAAACGGCGGGAGTAACTATGACTCTCTTACTATGGAAAACCTCGCAAAAGCCGTTTACCATGCGTCTTTTTATTTTTCAAAGGCTTTTTAATATATGAACCATAGTTGCTCACGGTTGTGCATGAGTGCCCCCCTGGCTGCCGCTATCAATTGGGGGGGAAAGTGCTGTCCACAGTCGTCAACGTCCTAGCAGACGTCACCTGGCCACACACAGATCATGATGTTTGCGAAGAAACTCCTATCCTTAGCCTGCTCGTGGCGCCGCTGCTGTTACTGATAAAGGGGGGGGGGGGGGGTCAGGGTTACGGTGAGCCTAGAGACCTTGGTGATGGGATCCGATCAAGGTGCGCAAACCACGTCATGCCTAATAAGGTTATAGTGGTATATCTAGGTTTGGCTCTGGGGGAAGTTCCCGGAGAAGCCCCAGGGGGGTCATTGACCTCAAATCCACAGCTTCTACGGGTGGGGCGTTCACGAAAGCTGTGGGTGAACCTAGTGCCTGGGCTAGCCCCCCAGTCACAATAGGATACAAAGGGACACCGCTTTTGACCATAATAGAAGAATGTATGGTCGAACCTCCGGCCTCCCACAGGAGCCGGAAGTGTCGACCCTTAAACCTATTAGTCCGTCTGCTCGATCTCCGCCTCTGTCGGGGAGGAAGGAAGGCGATTGGACCTGTCCGGAATGTAGTAGGGCATTTCGGACCAAAATTGGGTTGGGTGTGCACTTGCGGCGCGCCCATCCCATTACGGCAAACGCCGCAGCCGCCCCACCGCAGGTAAAACGGAGGTGGCGTGAGGAAGAGGGTGAGCTCTTGGCTCGGACGGAGGCGCGTCTGATTGGAGCCGGAAGTAGTGCCAGCAACATTAACCAGCTGCTGGTGAGGGAGTTGCCTCAGTTGGGGCGCTCCCTCGAAGCGATCAAGGGGTACAGGAGGAAGGAGGCCTACAGGTGCCTAGTGCAGAAATGCCTAGAGGACCTGAACGAGCGTCCCCCTCCTTGTAGCCCAACAGTGATCTTGACCGCTGACACTGCCGAAAGCCCCGTGTCGGAGCAGCCTATCGTGCGAGCTGAGGCCCCTTCTGAAGACACGCCGGTACCCGTGATCCTGCAAAGCCCGGACTTGTCTAGTGCCGTAGACCCGGCCAAAATCGTTGAGGAGCTCTTGATGAGGTCCGAAGCGAGGATGGCTCGGGGGGCACAAGACGGGAAAAGGCGGGGGCGACCTAGGCGCGAAAGTCAGACAAAGTCTGCCTCAGCCAAGATTTCAGCGCGTAAGCGGCGCAGAATTGAGTACGCGAGAGTGCAGCAGCTGTTTAAAACTTGTCGATCCAGAGCAGCTGCGGAGGTGATTGACGGCCAAACTCGGGGTGTTAGTCACAGCTTGTCAGAGCTGGAAGCCTATTGGCGACCGGTGATGGAGGCTGTGTCGGACGCTCCGGGGCTCACACCGGAAGTTCTGGGTGCGTTAAAACGCTCAGAGCAGTACGGGGGCAGCCGTGATTACTCCCAGTTGTGGAGCCCCTTCACCCCTGAGGAGGTGAAGATGTCTCGAGTGGACAACAAGTCTGCGCCAGGTCCAGAGGGAATTCTCCCGGGGACCTGGAATGCGTTAGCTGCTGTTACTCAGGCGGAAATATTTAATGCGTGGCTGGCTTCTGGGGAAGTCCCTGAAAAGCTCCGTGGCTGCCGTACGGTCTTTGTGCCTAAGACGGAGACTCCTGCTGGGCCGGGGGAGTATCGCCCGATTTCTATCGCGTCGGTGCCCCTCCGGCACATGCACTCTGTTTTGGCGAATAGGCTTGAAGCATGCTGCCCTCCTGATGCACGACAGCGTGGATTCATCTGCGCCGACGGCACACTCGAAAATTCGGCTGTGCTGGACGCTGTGCTGGGAGATTGTGGGAAGAAGTTACGAGAATGCCATGTTGCAGTGCTCGATTTTGCCAAGGCGTTCGACACGGTGTCGCATGCGGCACTGATTGATCTGCTTAGGAAAAGAGGCCTGCCTGAGGGGTTCTGTGACTACGTTGCGAGACTCTATGAAACTTCCAAGACTGTCTTGGTTGCTAATGGGGTCCGCAGCGGTCCCGTGAGCGTGGGTCAGGGTGTTCGCCAGGGGGATCCGTTGTCGCCGTTGTTGTTCAACATGGCCATGGATGCGATTCTTGCGTCTTTGCCGGAGGGAGTTGGCTATCGGCTGGAGGGAGATTCTGTCTCTGCTCTGGCCTACGCTGACGACCTGGTCCTGCTTGCAGGGTCACAGGCGGGGATGCAGTCCTCCATTGACTGTGTTTGGCACACTGGAAGGATGATGGGTCTCTTTATCAGCCATGCAAAGAGCGCGGTGCTTTCGATGGTGCCTGACGGTAAGCGCAAGAAAGTGCACTAGCTGACCGGCCGTACCTTTAAGGTGGGGTCGCGATGGTTAAGGCAAGTCTCTTGCATCGAACGTTGGCGCTATCTGGGCGTTGACTTTAAGGCGTCTGGATGCGTGAGGTTAGAGCATGATGTCAAAGTAGCCTTGAACAACATCTCCAAGGCGCCCCTTAAACCGCAGCAGCGGCTCGAAATCGTGAGGACACACCTCTTACCGAGGTTCCTTCATGGCCTCGTGCTAGGGGGTATTACGGACGACAGACTCCGCATGCTCGACGTCCAGATCCGGAGGGCAGTGCGGTCTTGGCTTCGGCTACCGAAGGACGTGCCTGTTGGGTACTTCCACGCAGCGACCGCGGACGGCGGCCTAGGGATACCTTCGCTGAGGACTTGGGTACCTGATCTCATTAAAAAGAGATTCGGTCGCTTGGACTCGTCGCGTTGGTCAGTTGCTAGAGCCGCCGCCAGATCCGAGAGGATCCGAAGGAAGCTACAGTGGGCCGACAAGCAGCTCCTGAAGTTCTCTGCCGTTAATCCCAAGTCGGGGGAGCGGACGACCAGCACGTATTGGCGTGAAGTCCTGCATGCGACCGCGGATGGACTCGAGTTACGGGAAAGTCCACGGGTGCCCGCGTCCACGAAGTGGATAAGGGAGAAATGCATGCAGTATACTGGCCGGGACTTCGTGCAGTTCGTGCACACTCATATCAATGCACTACCGTCGCGAGTTCGCAACACACGAGGGACTTGAACTGTCGTGCAGGTTGCATGGTCAGGGAGACTGCGGCACACACCATCCAGCAGTGTCACAGAACGCACGGCGGCCGTATTGAACGCCATAATTGCGTGGTGGACGTCGTCAGCTCCGCTATGTGCGACAAGGGGTGGACGGTGGTGAAAGAGCCAAAAGTCAAGACTGTGTTGGGACTCAGAAAGCCTGACATCATCGCCTCTAGGCATGGTGTGGGAGTGATAGTGGACGCTCAGGTAGTCTCGGGGCAGCGACCACTTGACGAGCTTCATCGTGAGAAACGTAATAAGTACGGGAATCACGATGAGCTTGTCGAGAAGGTTGCAGCTATACTGGGCCTGCCTTGTAAGCAGAGCGTTCACTCCACTTCTTGCACTTTGTCCTGGAGGGGGGTGTGGAGCCATGCTTCCTATAAGGAACTTAAAAGGTATGTCGGGCTTGATGAGGGAGTTCTGACGAATTTGCCGTCATTGGTCCTAAGGGGCTCACACATGAACTGGACAAGGTTCAATAGCATGACTACCCGAATCGACTGAGTCGGGGAGCGAGCGGACGAGCTCCTGTGTTTAGGGTTGCCGCCGAGCCCAGAGGTAGCGAGTTTCTCTCACCAATAAGGCTCTCTCATTGTTTTAAAGATTAGCGTTGATTCGACCTCGCTTAAGATCCCATCGGCGAAATTTCTGGGGATAGGTGACGGTAGGGGACGTGGGAGTCCTGTCACAACAATCTATAATGATTACGTGAATAAAAAAGTTCACTAATGACGAAGGCATCCATCCGGACTAAAATAGCCAAATGCCTCGTCATCTAATTAGTGACGCGCATGAATGGATTAACGAGATTCCCACTGTCCCTATCTACTACTCGCTTCGACTCTCGAGGCGAGCGGACGTGTGCGGGACGGGACCGCGCTGTGATTTTTCGCTCAGAATTTTCGGATTAGTCGAGATTGTAAATCGGTACCTTTCGTACTATCTTGTGGGATCGTCCATAAGACGTCGCGGCCATCTTGGATTCGGAGCGGGAGGCCAATAGTTCGGGCGTGGCGTATCGCCCCTCCTTCCATCGGCATCAGTGACGTTAAGTTAACGATAGTGACATTTTAGTGCGACAGTGACGTTTTTGCGAAAGTGACGTTTACCTTTACCTTTATATCCTTTTTTTTTATTGGACTTAGCCGATTTTCGGCCGCTGGTGCACGACAACGGTGTCGTCGACTATAGGTAAGAAATCCTAAGTCGATGTCATCGGTGGGGTGAAATTATATGATATTACATCAACTTTGACTTAGAAAAATTTTGATGCAGAATCGACCGTGAAGTCCTTT
Source organism: Sesamia inferens (assembly GCA_037179545.1). Classification (NCBI taxonomy): domain Eukaryota; kingdom Metazoa; phylum Arthropoda; class Insecta; order Lepidoptera; family Noctuidae; genus Sesamia; species Sesamia inferens. Next base: position 32,395,137 of record CM073935.1, read on the forward strand.
GGACTTAGAAAATTTTAGTGGAATTCTCCTAAGTGTATAAGTGTTTTTTAGACATAGACGATTCTTGGTATTCGGGACTTCGATACATCTGAACCTTACATCAGCGCACTACAGGGATCCGGCATGGCGGACGAGGAGGCTGAGCGCCTCCACCTGGACCTCATTTCGGAGCGGATTGAGCAGACGGAGGAAGAGTTGCGCGCGCTCGATGAGCTGCGCATGGAGGTGGCCGGGGGCTTTACTCCCCGGCGAAACCTGGATAGAACCCCGCCGGAGCGGTTTAGCACGCCGGCGGCAGCACTGCTGCAGACCGAGCCCGCGACCGCCCCGGCACTAACGCCACCTCTGGCTACCAAGAGGCTGCTGGCGTCGCCGGAGGAGCTGCAGGAGTCCGTGCGTCGAAAGGTGGCTAGCAGGAGAGGACGCGCCGGCGTGCAGCCAGTCGGGGGCCTCCTGACGGGTCCACCGGCGCCCCCGCAGACTCCCGGTCCTGTCGTGGAGGAGCAGCGGGCCGCTGAAGCGATGGCCCACCACGAGGCGCAGCACAGCGGCATCGCGGTCGACTCGTTGGGCGGACTCGCGGGCGTCTTCGTCAGCGATCTGGCGGGGCTCGCCACGGCGTCGACCCGCGGTATCATGGAGGCGGTCCGCTCAAAGACTTCGAAACTCAACAAGGACGAGATAGCGGCGATCGGTGCGCTGACGGAGAGGCTGGGAGCAGTAATCACCCACCTCACTGTGAGGCTGGCGGTGGCGGAGGCGCAGAACAAGGCGCAGTCGGAGGTCGTTGGACCCTCAGCGGCGAGTGCGCGGGCCCCAGTGCAGCGATCGTTTGCCAACGCGCTGCGCCTGGGCCGCAGCCAGGATCCGGTGCCCATCCCGCGCCCCCCGGGACCAGCGGTGGTTGTGTACCCTGCCGAGGACCAGGTGGGGAAAATGAAGACATCCGAGGAGACCAAAGCGGCCCTACGCACCGCCATCAACCCGGCGCAGCTGGGAGTGCAGGTGGCGGGCTTTCGGAGGGTGGGCAATGCGGGGGTGGTCATCCGGACCACCTCCGAGGAGGCAGCCAGGGCGTTGCGTAGTGCGGTGCCTCCGACGCTGCGGACGGCGGAGCGGCGCCCACTCATTGCCCTTACGGGCATAGACCAGCGGGCCGCGACGGAGTCAGTAATTGCCGATGTGGTAGATCAAAACCTGCGCGAGGACCAGGCTTGAACCCAGGAGCGCGTGACAAAGGAGCTGCGTGTCCGTTTTAAGCGGAACCGGAGGAACGGGCGCTGCATGTGGGTGTGCGAGGTCACGGGCGAATTGCGCGCCGCCTTGGTCGCACGGGGCAGGTTATATGTAGGCTGGGATGTTTTGGAGGTAACCGACCACGTCAGCGTCACCTGCTGCCACCGGTGCCAATTGTACGGGCACCCGGAGAAGTACTGCCGGGCCCGTAACATGGTGTGCGGAAACTGTGGCGGCGAGGGGCACAAGGCCCAAGAGTGCCAATCAACGAGCTCGGCATGCGCGACCTGCAAAAAATTCGGCAGGTCGGGGGCTAGCAGCCACAAAACGGCCTCGCGAGATTGCCCCGCCAGACGTCACGCTGAGATGAGGTCAGTGAGTGACACACAGTATGGATTTTAGAGTGGGCCAGCTCAACCTACAGGGCTCGGCGGCGGCGACGGCTGAACTGCCAGCCATAGCCAGGGATCGGGGCCTGGACTTCGTGCTGACGCAGGAGCCCTACAAGGCAACGATCTCGTCCGTGGCTCATTTGCCGCAACTGTTGCTGCCGGAGGGCGAGCCTGCAAAGGCGGGAATTTACGTCCACTCAAATGTGGCGTCTGTCGCGGTGCTGCACCATCTGTCCACCAGGCACTGTTTGGTGTGCCACGTGGTCCATCGGGGCATGGACCTCTACATGGTTAGTGCGTACTTCCAGTACTCTGAGGACATCTCTACGCATCTGCAGCACCTAACCAGAGTACTGGAAGCTCTGCGGGGGAAACACATACTAATGGGGATGGACACAAACGCTCACTCGCCAATGTGGCACTGCGCACCGCGACAGTACGAGAGCAGAGGTCGCGAGGTGATCCGACGCCGCGAGTTCATAGAGGACTTCCTGTTGGCGCATGATCTGCACATTCACAATGTGGCAAACCAGCCGGCCACCTTCGCAACCGCCAACGGGGAGTCCAACATCGACGTCACCGCGGCGACCAGGGGCGTCAGCGTTCATGGCTGGGTCGTTCATGAGGATGCCAGCTGCAGCGATCACCGCCTCATCACGTTCGGGGCGAGCGACTGTGGCAGGAGGAGTGGGGGCTCGGCGAGCGTCGACGCCTGCGTCCCGTCGGAGGGGCCAAAAAGGTTTCGGGAGCGTGGAGTGGACTGGGACCGATTCCAGGCCGTGATCCACGAGCGCGTGGGTGCGATTGACTGGGCGAAGGATGCGTCAACGGTATGCAAGGAGTTCACGCGAATCATCGCGTGGACCGCGAGCGAATGCCTGGGCACGTGCGGCGATGGTAAGAAAGCGAGAGCGAAAGCGATCTCCAGCTCTGGAGGCCACGCGTAAGAAACACAACAGGTTGAGGAAAGCATGGCAATCGGCGCGCAAGAGTGGGGGGGCGCTGGAAGTAAGTGGCAGCCATGCATTCCACGAGTGCCGCAGCAGCTACAGGGAACTGATGGAGAGGGCGCAGCTCGATTTCTTCCGCAGGCTGGCCGAGTCGGGTAATGAGGACCCCTGGGGCCTAGCATACAGAGCCGCGAGTGGAAGGTTCAGGCCTCCACCCAACGTCATTAACGGGGCGAAGTTTGTGGAGGGCTTCGCCGGGGATGTGGGGGCCGCCATGCGCGGACTTGTGGGTGCGCTATGTCCCGACGATGATCCGTCGCGGGACAGCGCATACCACAGGCATGTTCGGCTGGCGGCGGCCTGCATCCCGTCGGGCCGGGATGCGCCTCCTCCATCGGCGGAGGATCTGCGTGCGATAATTCGGGGGCTGCCAAACACGGCGCCAGGGTTGGACGGGATCTCGGCGCGCATTGTCGGGCATGTGTGGCGGGCAGTCAGTGCTGAGCTGACGCACATGTTCGGTAAGTGCGTCGAGGAGGGCGTCTTCCCGGATGCGTGGAAGGACGGTCGGTTGATTGTCTTGCCCAAGGGCAATGACAGACCGCTGACCGATCCCAAAGCGTACCGGCCTATCACCCTGCTGCCTGTCCTGGGCAAAGTCTTGGAGCGAGTTCTCTTACAGAGTGCGCCAGCTATCGCGGACAGCATCGCGTCGTGCCAGCACGGTTTCTCTCGGGGTGGCCAAGGGGGTGGGATGTCCACCTAACATCTACAGGATGCTGGCCTCCTATTTCACTAACCGCCGGGTGGGGCTTTTCGTTGGGAGCGGGGTCGTGTGGAAGTCCTCGACCATGGGGTGCCCGCAGGGTTCTGTAGTGGGACCTTCACTATGGAACCTTCTGATGGACGATCTGTTTCGGTTGCCATACCCTGAGGGCGTACGGGTGGTCGCGTACGCCGATGATGTGACGGTCCTCATCGAGGCTGATTCCCGCGCCGGCATCGAGGCTTCGGCCTCGTGCGCCATGGCCTTAGTCAGTGAGTGGGGGGTCCGCAACAGACTGGGCTTCTCCCCGTCAAAGTCATACTCTGTGACTTTGAAGGGGGGACTGTCCAGGCGACCCCCCACGATCAGGCTCGATGGGGGCTCTGTTGCTAGCGTGCGGTCAACCAGGGTCCTGGGTGTGGTGATTGATGCGGGTCTGTCCTTTTTGGAACACAGGGCTGGGCAAGATGTCGCGAGTCTCCGCCGCATCCTGGGGCGTGCGGTACAGGGCCCTCAAGCTCCTTTACAAGGGCATATATGTGCCAACCGTGACGTACGCGGCGGGATGTTGGTGGAGGCGAGCAGAAACCCATGCGGTCAGGAGTGCGTTACCGGGGTCCCAGAGCCCTGCGCTTATCCTTTTGACTAAGGCATACAGGTCGACTAGCACGGCGGCCCTCCCGGTGCTGGCGGGCGCGCTGCCGGCCGACCTCGAGGTAATCCGTGCGGGCGAGATTGACGATATTCGGCACCTCCCAAGACAGGCGTTCAGGGCGGGCAGACGGAGGATAGCGGGGGAGGCCATTGCCACCTGGCAACGGCGATGGGAGTCCGAAACCAAGGGAAGGGACCTATTTAGGTTCTTTCCTGAGGTGGAAGGGCGGCTTAGGGCGACCTGGGTGGAACCGGATTATCAGGTCTCGCAGATCCTAACGGGGCATGGATGTTTCCGCAAGAGGCTGCATGATATGAAGTTGTGTGAGGATAGCGTGTGCTACTACGGGGAAGACGATGAGAGCTTGGACCACGTCTTGTGGCAGTGCCCCATGTACGAGGAGCTGAGGTGCAAGATGATGGACGGGGTTACGCGCCCCGATGAGGGACCGGTCTACTACGCGGATCTTGTCTCCTCGGAGGCCAACTTCCTGGGGCTGCGAGAGTTCGCCCACGAGTGGCATAGACTGAGAAGCGAGCTGGAGCTAGGTAGGCTTATATTGTATAGTTATTGTATATTGTGTAGTATGGTTATTGTATTTTACATATAAAAAAAAAAAAAAATAAAAAAAAAAATCTTTTTACAGGCCTAAGACGTCATTGTGCCGTCCGCCCTTCGGGCTGATGCGACGCTGGAGTGCCGCCCCAGAAAGGGGAGAGGGCACACTAGGGACACTTTGTACAGGAGTCAAGAAGCGGTTGCGGTGATATGCCAGCGCAGCGCCCGTATGGGGGGCTGGATATGTCCGCAGCCGTCTCCTGACGCTTCGGCCCATATGATTTTAAGTCGGTGGGGCCATGGGTGGTTGGTGGGATTGTCCCTATCTACTATCTAGCGAAACCACAGCCAAGGGAACGGGCATGGGAGAAAAGCTGGGTAGAGGTAATCCTGACCCGGACCTAAGTCCTAGTCAAATTGGGCAGGTATGCGCGACATCTCGTCGTGTTTAAGGGACTACACCCGTGAGATGTTCTGAATGGATGTCCGAGCTATACAATCCATTAGATGTTAGTTTTTGTTTTAGTTAACACATCGTTAAATAATCATCTACACGATGTTAGCTTGGTACAAGTTTGATGTATAGTTCAATAATGGCTTCCAGTAACAAAAAACCTCAATTTCACACTTCATTGCAACTAGGGATGTTAGGGAGCTCCGTAACCGTAACCGAAACTATCGGATATCCGATATAAAAAATCATCCGTAACCGTAACCGAATCCGAAATAAAAGTTTCGCATAGTATCGGATAGGGGCGGAGCCTAATTGAACACGTTATGACAAGTTGTTTTCACACACAAGCTACGCGCATTGTTTGTTTTTTTTTTTCTTTTGTCGTCATAACATTCTCGTAAATAACTGACTTGTGACCAATTCTATAATAGCAAATAGTTCGACAAGTGTGTTTTGTTACGATATCGATTGAACTTGTACAAAATACGTCCTAAGTCGAGTGCAGTTTGGTTATTTTTTGATGAAATTACCGATTCACGACGACCTCACAGACTGATTGAAATTCCTGCCAAAAACTAAGTAAAACTACTTTATTACCTATTTGTATTTTACTTTTGAAATTCCTTAAAAAATTAATATCCGTAACCGAAACTAACGGATAATCCGAAATAATTTATTATCCGTATCCGTAACCGTATCCAGTATAATAATCATTCCTAAATCCGTATCCGAAATTTCATATCTATAACATCCCTAATTGCAACCCAGAGTTTCAATAAAATATTCTGGCAAAACGCGACATTCTAGATTGCAGCGTTTTGCCCGTGACTAGTAAAAGGGTAGCGGGTGGTGTAGCCCAGTCAAATTAGGGTTTCACCTCGGAATGAAAGATAATAAGCTGCAAATTGGTATGAACCTTTGTTTTGTCATTCTAAATGTTGTCTCAAAAGTCACAATCGTTATCGTGTCCGCGTCTCAAGATATTCAAGGTCAAAGGTCACAAAAATCGGTTTTTCGCGAATATCTGGCTTCCTATCGGTTAAATGAGATTTGCATTTATTATAAAAGTTGTAGGCTATAAAATTCCCTACAACTTTTGTCTAAACTTTTTTTTCATACGACCAACCGTTTTGAAGTTAGAGCGCGAAGAGTGCACATCGTACAGTCATATACGGCCTAATGCAAGGTCAAGCGTGAGTTATGGTTATCAGTACTTTATAAAGTCAATTATTTACTTTTTAGGGTTAGGGAAGGACTTAGAACTTCAAGAATGGGGCTGGATGCTTGAAAATGAAATCCTGGAGCCCATACGAACGTTATTACCTCCAGCACCAGCCGAACTACTAAACGTAATATTTTCCAATTGCAAAAATGGTTGTGGTTCCCGCTGTGGATGCAGAAAATCAGGGCTACAATGTTCTTTAGCTTGCGGCCAGTGCAACGGACAAGCTTGTCTCAACGCTTCACTGTATCCAAGTAATCCCGATGAAGAAAATACATATGATCCCGATATTCTGGAAGGTTTGGAGATGAACATGACAGATAATGAGGATGATGACAATGAATCGAACATTTTTGAGCGACAAGAAGAAGAAGACCACGAAGAAGAAGAATATAATTAGCTTCCATTTCCAATTTCATTACAATTAAAATCAACAAAGATACTTTTGATATTTGAACTCACATTTTGATAAATGTATATTATGCCGTATTTAATAATAAATAAAAATATGTGTAAAATATATACTCTTACTATCATTTTAACTTAAAATAAAACTAAAATATATAATCCAGAATTAATAATATTTTATACTTAAATAGTTAAATATGAATAATTATATATAAATAATCAAGTTACTTACTTTAATTAAATATAAATAATTAATAGTTAGTACATAAATAATGGGCACTGTTTAATAATTATAATTTCCAAGTAAATAATTGACTTTATAACGTACTGATAACCATAACTCACGCTTGACCTTGCATTAGGCCGTATATGACTGTACGATGTGCACTCTTCGCGCTCTAACTTCAAAACGGTTGGTCGTATGAAAAAAAAGTTTAGACAAAAGTTGTAGGGAATTTTATAGCCTACAACTTTTATTATAAATGCAAATCTCATTTAACCGATAGGAAGCCAGATATTCCCGAAAAACCGATTTTTGTGACCTTTGACCTTGAATATCTTGAGACGCGGACACGATAACGATTGTGACTTTTGAGACAACATTTAGAATGACAAAACAAAGGTTCATACCAATTTGCAGCTTATTATCTTTCATTCCGAGGTTGACCCCTTTTTTTACCTAATTTGACTGGGCTAGTGCGGGTGAGCCGCGCACATCTTTATATTTTGGTAAAACATTGCAAGCTTAGGTTGAATCGAACGAAAATTAACAATTACTTATAACAAAACATGTTTTTGTAATATTGTGAGGTTAAACTGAATTATGTTAAAATGAAAATAAGTAAATACCATGCCAAATTTGTCAAAAAAAAAAAAAAAAAAATACTAAATTGCTACCTATATTGGATTAAATTTGGTAGCGAGTTAAAGATTTAAACTTCTAAATACGTTTTTCTGGAAATGACGTTTTCCAGATTGCAGCGGTTTGTCCTAACAGGGCCGACCAGTGCAACGCCCACACAAACAAAAAAAAGGGGGGGGGGGGCTGGATATGTCCGCAGCTTCTAAGGGTGGGGCATTACACGAAAACTGTGGGTGCACCTAGTGGCTGGGCTAGCCCCCCAATCACAAAAGGTATAAAAAGGGTTTGCTTTTGATTCTAATAAAGAGACGTATGGCCGAACCTCCGGCCCGCGGAGGTGTCGACCGTTAAACCTTAAACCTTTATGGCATTCCGGTCCAAAATAGGGTTGGACGTGCACAAGCGGTGTGCCCACCTTATGACGGCAAATGCCGCAGCCGCCCCACCGCAGGAGAAGCGGAGATGACATGAGGAAGAGGGTGAGACTCTTAGCTTAGACGGAGGCGCGTCTGATCCTAATCAGACGCGCCTCCGTCCGTCCGGCTCCTAAGCCGGAGGCAGTGCCAATAATATGAACCAGCCTTTGTTCAGGGAGTTGCCACGTCACATAAATAAACCTAGATTATCATCCAAATTGAAAGTATATACAAAATTCAGCTCAATAGGTTATAAGATACCTGTTTCAAAATTGAGTTGCAAGATATCAGTGTTAAATAAAAGTTTGTAAAATACGACAGATATTAATAAATGAATCATGGTATATATCAGACTAACCAAAGGCTGTTTATAGTAACATTTTTCACAACATGCGTGCTGTACGCATGCGCGGAGAACTTGCTACAGCGAAATCGCTTGTCTGATAACACGAAACCTTCATAACATCGAATAGAGGTGATCTGTTCGAAAATCATTGTTCATTAAAGGAGTTGCCTAAAGCTACCTGCGAATATTACGAGTGCGGTCGCAGGGTCGTTACGTTCCCATGCTATTTACAAAGGCCAAACTTTGCAAAAAGGGGTATTACAAAATCACAGATTATTTAGAAGACAAAAAGCTTGGGACTGAGCTGCTCGCTCTGTTAAGCATTGATATTAAGCAATATGCGTAAGTAAATTAAATTAAAGTAAAGTAAAGTAAATTATTGTAAACATTTTCATTTTTAATGTCTGGACTTGAAAAAAGACGATGACCCCTGAGTTTGTTTCGGCTATTTCTTCTCAGAGGTAGTAGGTTAGGAAATGCCGGATTCATCTAGTTAAAAAAAAAAAAAACATGACGTGTAAAAGTGAGTGATAAACAAAAGTAAATAAATTGTATAAACGATTTCATTTCATATTTAACGTATTTCTGTTTTCTTGCCAAACAAAAGAGCATAGCGGCATTGTACAAACTAACATGTTTACGATTAATTCTATCGACTATGTTTACTTTTAATGTTTCTAATAACGCTAGGCGACACTTAATGATAAATATAATTTAATTTTGCAAACATGGGTGCGAGTAAACGATGACAAAAAAAAAATATAAATTATGACAGGTTCACATTCATTTAACAGTCGCTTAGAGTTAGTGGAAACCGGCATATTTATACTTATATTATATTACCACTCAGCAGTCCATATCCATATTCAAAGTATGCCCATCCGCTGCATTGTTCACCGTTCACAGACACAAAACCACAGCGACTCATAGATGACACTTCATTTGGCACAGAACAATAAGCAAACAAAGTGGTAATGGAATGATGCGCTAACACGGCCAAGTAGGCAATGCGGACAGTAGCGGTAAATTGCCAGGTGTTGCCGAACATTATCATCATTAACCACAATTACCAGAAGTTGCGCATTTATTTGGTTGTGTAAGCGCATCTTACGAGTAACGAGAACAGTTCCGCTGTTGCGTTTCTTGCGGCATTTTGTTCAATAGAACCTGGCGCCTAGTCACAGGTAGTGGTGCGGGGAGGAGCGCTCGGTCTCGGTGTAGTTGTTCAGTAGAACCTGGCGCCTAGTCACAGGTAGTGGTGCGGGGAGGAGCGCTCGGTCTCGGTGTAGTTGTTCAGTAGAACCTGGCGCCTAGTCACAGGTAGTGGTGCGGGGAGGAGCGCTCGGTCTCGGTGTAGTTGTTCAGTAGAACCTGGCGCCTAGTCACAGGTAGTGGTGCGGGGAGGAGCGCTCGGTCTCGGTGTAGTTGTTCAGTAGAACCTGGCGCCTAGTCACAGGTAGTGGTGCGGGGAGGAGCGCTCGGTCTCGGTGTAGTTGTTCAGTAGAACCTGGCGCCTAGTCACAGGTAGTGGTGCGGGGAGGAGCGCTCGGTCTCAGTATGCGGCTGCACGTAGTTGCGACACAGGCCGTAGAACTTGTTCGGACGCAGGTTGCGCTTCGTCGCCTCGAATCTGTCGTGCATTCAAATTTTATAACATTACGTGCATGCTTTATATGCAGGTTAGTATACTTTTAGCTTCATCATCATCAACCTTTTATCGCCCCACTGCTGGGCACAGCAGGTCTCCTCTCATACAGAGAAGGATTGAGCGTAATCACCATGCTTGCCCACTTTTAGCTTACTACAGCATTAAATTAGGAAGTTAAAATTTAATGACTTGATATTGTATCTAATGTTAATTTAATTGTTTTTTTTTTCTTTGTTTTTAACTTAAATCGGACCGTTTGGATAAAGTTATCTGAAATAAATGCCTTTTAAGCTATTGCATAGCTTCTATCGCGGGCCTTGAGCGCGGGGACCGAATCCAGAAATTCCGTAACGAAAAAACCTCACGCTCCCCACTCCAACGGACACGGAGGTGTGGCTTGAAGGCCGTACATCGTCTAACGTCGTTTCAGTTCGGCAGTCTTCGGCACGGTATGTTTGTGTGCGTGCGACTACATGTTTTGAAAACAATTTATAGATTTTCAAAAAGAGCATGCATATTGCAGGGCGCGAACTCAGTTCTACACACTTGCCATGTTACTGATAGTCGCGATGTGCTAAACTTGCGATTAATTTTCTCTCTGAAATAGGTCTTCTATAGAGATATGTCATAGACGTCATCGACGTTGTCATGGCTACCTTAAAAACTTTTCATATAATTAATTATTAAGTACTTTTATTCAAATTAATTTAGTAGTGTTTTTATAAAAAAGCTTTTTTTTTTTTAACGGAAAAGCTAAGATGAATGTCACGCTAATTTTTCATTGGACTTTTAAATTATTTATAGTGTTGTTTACTAAATAAAAGCGCGTGATTTTATAGAGTAAAAAGTGCTCACGCGGCCGTTTTTTCAACTGTTATTGACGATATCCGCCATTATTGTGAAATATTTTTTTAAAGAATTTCTATAATTTGTTACACGTGTTATTGGCAAAATTGTGGTATCTATCCACAGGGACCAGATCAAGAGTTGAAGTTGAAGTTTTTATTAAATAAAATATTACAGAAAGATGTCGGTGAACAATGTTAATACGAGTACATTTAAGTGTACGAGTTGTAATATTGTTATCTCCGAAACGAAACAACGAAAGTTTAATAAAAATATGCTTGGCGGCTTTTTCTGAGGAAGACATTGTTGAGGCAAAAAAGTTATTGTTTGTTTCTACGAAGACAAGACAAAAACATGTATCGAGGCGTAAGAACAAAAAGCAGAAAGACCTAAAATATACGATTACGGTGTTTAAAATCACGGATCCCGAACAATCCCAGTTTTAGTGGCATATGACCTTCACAAATTGCCACCAGTTTGCTTTGACTACGTAGAACGTACGTAAAGAAGTTGATGAAGGATTTATTAATTCTACGGTCAGATGTTAACGCAATCAGAAGTGATTCTGTTACTAAAGATCAGCTCGAAAATATTAAATTGACAACAAATAATTCGACACCGACGCCGTTCATCATCAACAACCTTTTTATCGTCCCACTGCTGGGCACAGATCTCCTCTCATACAGAGAAGGATTGAATGTAATCACCACGCTTGCTCAATGCGGGTTGGCGATTTCAGTCTTATAAAGCCCAGGTTTCCTCAAGATGTTTTCCTTCGCCTTCAGTCATTGGTGTCCAAGATATACTTAGAAAGTACATATAACTTTAGAAAAGTTACATTGGTACTTGCCTGACCTGGAATCGAACCCGCGCACTCATACTTGAGAGGCTGGTGTTTTAACCACTAGGCCACCACGACAAAACAGTGGGATATATTGAAAAAGAACCTCGGAGTCTTTGAGTATATTTCGTGGTGCTCCCTGTGCGCCGTTTCCGAGTCAACGAAATACCAGTTGGTGGAGTCATAAGGATACTATAGCTGTCTTGCCTGCCCCTCAGTGCCCGGCCGGTCTTGCGATTGCACCGAAACAGCACACAATGACAGAGATTATAAGTAATAGCATAGACAAACCTTACGGAGGAATTGCCCTATTGTAGAGGAAGTCCACTTTCTCAAAGGTATCAGTGTTGTTGTGTAATAGTGATCGTTTAGTTCTCACACGGATCGTTCTATGTTAGTTTTCTCATTTTACATGCTTACTGACTCGAGTGAGTTCTTATCGGTCACCACGCTCAAAAAGTGTAACTTGAATTAATATCAAAGAAAAAGAAATACTGCATAAATAAAATAAATAAATAATTATAATTGCATAAATTGATACAAAATTCTATGCAATAGCTTTACCGCGGCAGTCCCCGAGTGCCACACGTCTTTTTTTTTATTTACAAAACATGACTATAAAATATTAACATAAAAGACGTGTGGCACTCGGGACTGCCGCGGTAAAGCTATTGCGTAGCATTTTGTATCAACTTATGCAATTATAATTATTTATTTATTTTATTTATGCAGTATTTTTCTTCTTTTAATATTAAGTTTAGATTTTTAGTATTTAGTTATTTTTTTACCAGTAACGTCATCAAAAGAGTGCGAAAAATGGTGGTGATTTAGCGACTAAACTATATTCAATGTTTTATGTTCGACTTTGACAAAGAGATAGAAGCTATCATTTTCGTGATCTCTCTTCTCTTCTTCCTGAGCCTCTTCAATCCTGAAGGTTGGCCGTCAGCTTCTTGTACTCGGTCTTATCAACCGCGAGTCTGAACAGTTTTTCGACGGAAGTAATGCCGGTCCACTCCTTGATGTTGTGCTCAGTACCCCCAAAAACCCTTGTTACGTCACCAAAGTCAAAATATCATGAAATTTGATACCAGCCATCTTGGATTTCAAACGTGATGTCATGTCCGTGATCAGCGCCCCCGAAAACCCTTGTCACGACACCCATGTCAAAATATCATGAAATATGATGTCGGCCATCTTGGATTTAAAAAATGACATCATTTAACCGACTTCAAAAAGGAGGATGTTACTCAATTCGACCACCATATGCTTCTTTTTATGTTTGTTCGCGGATAACTTCGTCGTTTATGAACAGATTTTGATAATTCTTTTTCTGTTAGAAAGAAGACATTCCCAAGGTGGTCCCATGAAGAACATCAGGGTTTCATGGTAAAAGACCAGAGAAATCAAGGGGAACTTTCAAAAATCGTAGCATCCAGTCTAACCGGATGCAGCTGAACAGTACTTTTCACAACTAAAAAGTGTAAAATAAAAATTTTTTTTATAAAAAAGCAGCCGACTTCCAACAACAACATCAACATCGGCCGCCGGCATAAGTTACCACCCACCCACCAGACAAAGTCGTGCCGCTAAGCGATTCGTCGTGTTCCGGCACGATGTCTGGTGAAGCCGTACGTCATCCGTACGGCTTCACCAGACATCGTGCCGGGTCTGAGCAGTTGTGGTGCGATGTGTGCCGGGTACGATGCGCCAAATGTTGTTGTGTCGGGAGTTTGGTCCTAGAGAGTAGCAGGATCCGAAGCACGGTGCTCCGCTGGCCGATCGCAGGTAGTTAGTTGCCCAAGTAGTGTGCCAGCCACATACGAAAGGCTGACCCGCCAACTGCGAAAAATCCCGGGGTGGCCCCAATGTGCCGGTTGGCGACCGGACGAGAGGAACCGATAGCGATCCCTGGGGGGGTTCGGGCGTCCCCGCAGTCTCCAGATCATTCTCCCTCTGGCGCGGCATCGTTAGTCGTGTTGTTGGGTTTAACATCGCATCACCTCGCTCAACTGCCGTCTTCCTTCCTCACTTCACTTCACTCAATAAAATAAAAATGAAAAGTCTGAAAAGGAAAAGTAGGTATGCACAGCGGGCGCATGTCCTCTCGTTTAAAGTGCACCTCTCAAACATTCGAGGTTTGCACTCCAATATCGATACAGTCCATCACCACTTTGAGTCTGAAAAGCCCCACCTACTTTTCTTGGCGGAGACCCAGATCAGATGTCCGTCTGATGCGGCATACCTCAGCTACCCGGGATACTCTATGGAGCATCATTTCCTGCAGCGTGCCTGGGTCTGTGTGTATGTTCGCAATGATATCTATTGTCGGCGCCTCCGTTACCTCGAAGATCCTCATTTTTCGTCCTTATGGCTGTTGGTTGACACTGGTGTGGACAAAATTGTCTACACCTGTGTCTACCGATCGCACAGCGGTGACCAGGAGACGACTCGACTGTTTGACCACCTCGCTTCGACCGCATTACTCATATTGGCAACAAGCTCTCTGCACAGCCATCCGGTACCAGAACTTTCTGGTCTGTAGCCAAATCGGTCGAGGCGAACTTCTGTCGGCCCACACTGCCTCCGCTGGTTAGGCCTGATGGAGCACTGGCTCATACGGCGAGAGAGAAAGCAGGTCTCTTTGCATCTCTCTTTGCCCATAGTTCGCGTCTTGACACTGGCAATGCTACTCCACCTAATTTACCTCATTGCGGAACTTCAATGCCGGAGGTTCGCATTAGAAACAAGGAGGTTCTAAGAGTATTGTGTCGTCTGGACGTGAATAAGGCTAGTGGTCCAGATGGTATACCAGCGATTGTTCTTAAGGCATGTGCGCCCGAGTTGTCTCCTGTATTGACGCGCTTGTATCGCCTCTCATTTAGGACTGGTACAGTGCCCAAGTCCTGGAAGCTTGTCAACGTACAGCCCGTGCCCAAAAAGGGTAGTCGTGCCGATCCTACCAACTATCGGCCGATTTCAATAACCTCCATACTCTGCAAGATTATGGAGCGTGTGTTGAACTCGTGCCTCTTGGCTTACCTGGAAGGTAACGATCTCCTCACTGACCGACAGTACGGGTTTCGACCCAATCGGTCAACTGGGGACCTACTACTGTATGCCACTCACTTGGGAAGCTATTGCCGTCTCCCTTGATGTCTCAAAGGCCTTCAACCGGGTATGGCACGCTGGCCTTTTGAGTAAGCTTCCAGCGTACGGTATAGACTTCCTGACTGAACAGTCCCTCGAGAGTTGTTGTAAACGGATGCTCATCGCAGCCCATGTCGACCAATTCTGGTGTTCCTCAGGGGTCTATTCTCTCTGCGACTTTGTTCCTACTACATATTAACGATCTGCTGATGCCCGGTATCTATGGGTATGCAGATGACAGCACAGATGTGGAGAGATACCTGCCGGAAGCTCGGGTTAGTAAGGAATCAATTCAGTTCGAAAGAGAGGCCATGGTAGAGCGTGTGAGTGCTGCACTGCAGGCAGTCTCCGAATGGGGCAAAGCTAATCTTGTAGCATCCAATGCCGCCAAAACACAGGCGTGTCTTTTCACCGCCAAAAGGAGCCTGTTCACCTTGGCTCCTATTTTTCAGAATGTATCCTTGGAGTGCACCGACCGCGGTTCATTGAGTCCAAGGCCAAGGTGGCTGCCAGATAACTTGGCGTCATCGCAAAGGTCTGGCGGTACTTCACACCAGGGCAGCTTCTAATGTTGTACAAAGCACAGGTCCACTCGTGTGTGGAGTACTGCAGTCACATTTGGGCTGGTGCTGCGAAATATCACCTGGCTACTTTGGATTCAGTGGAGAGGCGTGCGAAGAGGCTGATTGGCGACCCAGATTTAACTCGAAACGGTCTCCAAAGCCTGGAGCACAGGCGTAGAGTAGCCAGCCTTTCAATCTTCTATAGGATGCATTCTGGTGAGTGTGCAAGAGAATTGTATGATTTAATTCCCCATCTCCGTTCCACCATCGGACGACCCGTCGTACGGCGAGTTTCCACCCTTACGTTGTTGACACCACTACGATCCGGATGAAGCGTTTCGCTTCTTCTTTTATACCGTGTACATCGAGGGACTGGAACAATTTGGCGGAGGCGATGTTTCCGTCACACTACAATTTGAGTGTCTTCAAGGCTAGAGTGAATAGGCTCGTAATAAACTAGCGCGCTTTGCCATCAACGATCGCATCACTGCTTACCATCAGGCGGGATTGCGGTCAAGCGCTAGTTTAAAATATATATAAAAAAAAAACTACAAAATGAAAAATAACTAATTTCGGAAGTCGGTGTCAAAAACTAATACACAAAAACCAAAGACAACGACTTCCGAAATTAGTTATTTTTCACTTTGTAGTGTTTTATGGAAGTCTGTTGTTTTTTTTTGAAACCCGAGATGCGGCCAAAAAGTTCAACTTTAAGTACATATGGGTCAAACACGCTACTATTTTCGTTCGTGAAACTGATGTCTCTTCAGCGATGGCAACACGATCGTCAGAAGATATCAAAAAGATTAAGCCCGGTACTCGCCCTATCATCGGCAGGAATGATCAACAGACTGAAAATTATAAGTTACAGTAACTTGATTTCTAAAGATTTTAATTTTATTTACGTTCTGCACAATGGTAGAAATTTATAATAACTAATATTATAAATGCGAAAGTAACTCTGTCTGTCTGTCTGTCTGTCTGCTACTCTTTCACGCCAAAACTACTGAACGGATTTGAATGAAATTTGGTATACAGATATTCTAGACCCCGAGATAAAACATAGGCTACTTTTTATCGCGAAAAAGGGGTTGTAAGGGGTTAAAAGGGGGGGGGGGGGGGGAAGTTGTATGGGATTTCATAATTTTTAAAGATAAAACCATGAAACTTTATATTTAAGCACTTGATAAAAAATAATAAAACATTTGTTCTAGCGTTTTTGAAATTTCGACCTGTGAGGGGATGAAATAGGGGTTGAAAGTTTGTATGAAGTTCGTCATTCTTGAAGATACCTTACATTTTATATTTAGGCATTTAGGCACTAAATAATAAACAAAAAATCGTTTGTTCTAGCATTTTAAAATTTACACCAGCGTGGGGGTTAAATAGGGGTTGCATGTGGGTGTTCGTCATTTTTGGAGATAAAACCATGTACATAGGAACATAGGTCTCTTAGGATGTGCAAAGTTTTTATATAAGTAGGTACCAAAGGAATTCCAGAAATTGTAACTTTTGTTTTGTATCAATAAAAAAATCGACTTTTGAAGTTACGAATACTTATTCATCGCCGCCGCCTGCCGTCGGTCATCGGTCATCGTCGCGCACATTCGCCGAAGTGGGGCGAGCGCGGGGGGCGGTCGTGTGGTGGGGTAGCGCACGGCACGAATCTAACTATGCCTACCCGAACGGGCAGACACGTGAGGGCAGACGTCGTTGCCGGACGCATGCGATTAGAGAAATTTGCGCTACAGAGAAATTCATTTTGCAATAGAGTAAAAATATTTGATTGCTTCGCATAATTTTTTTAGTTCTTATTTTTTATTAGTAAGGTCCTAAAAATTAATTTTGTACATACTTAATATTTCGGGATATTTTAGTTCATAGTTCATTTTAATTCATAGTAGGTAAGATTGTTTTCGTTACGTTAAAATAATACGATTAAGTTTAATTTTTTTAAGTACCTTAGTATTTTTTATTAGTTAGGTCCTGTAAATTAATGTTGTACATACTTAATATTTCGGGATAATATTTAGTTCATTTTATTTCATAGTAGGTAAGATTGTTTTCGTTACGTTAAAAAAATACGATTAAGTTTTAAGCTATTGCATAGCTTCTATCGCGGGCCTTGAGCGCGGGGACCGAATCCAGAAATTCCGTAACGAAAAAACCTCACGCTCCCCATCGTCTAACGTCGTTTCAGTTCGGCAGTCTTCGGCACGGTATGTTTGTGTGCGTGCGACTACATCTTTTGAAAACAATTTATAGATTTTCAAAAAGAGCATGCATATTGCAGGGCGCGAACTCAGTCCTACACACTTGCCATGTTACTGATAGTCGCGATGTGCTAAACTTGCGATTAATTTTCTCTCTGAAATAGGTCTTCTATAGAGATATGTCATAGACGTCATCAACGTTGTCATGGCTACCTTAAAACCTTTTCATATAATTAATTATTAAGTACTTTTATTCAAATTAATTTAGTAGTGTTTTTATAAAATATATAGCGTCGGTGGGGAGTGAATAAGGACTCAGTTATCACGATTACAGTTTAATGGTCCAGAAACACAGGCTTAACACAATAACACAAACAATAACTTATAATTTGGTGACAATTTACTACTTTAAAGCGCGAGCGGTTAGCGCGGGCGCACCTGTTTACCGCCATGACATAACTATCTCTTTCTCTCTATGCCTCTCACGGATGGCATAGACAGCGCGCCATCGGGTTGCCACGCTATACACTCCCCCTCGAGTTCCAGAGAACGTCCTCGCTCTTGAACTCGCACAAAGGAAAACTTAAGAGCTAACACTAAATCTAAGACTTAACATACAGGACAAACATGCTTTCGAGGACGCCCTCTCTGACGTTTAGGCATCACGGGACGAGGAGGCGAACACTCTCTACTGTGGAACCGCGTAAGATCCGACACATGATACTTGCCCAATATGTTTTCAGGGTTATCTAAACTTGCAATTACGTAGGCTGTAGGGCTAACTCTTTTTACTATGACGTAGGGACCATCTTTCTTTGGAACAAACTTAGCTGTTATGTTCTTTGCAGCACTGCTAAGAACATGTGTCTTCAAAAGAACCTGATTTCCGACTTCAAAGACTTCGGCAGGGGTTTTGGCCTTGTCAGCACATTCCTTGCGTCGGTCCTGCTGTGTCTCAACTCTTTCCCTGACAGCGGTAAAAGAGTTAACAAAACTTTTCAAATATGGTGTTATTTGAGGTACGAAATTGTCCTTTTCGAGTATCGAACGAATGTCGTGTTGAACGTCGACTGGTGAGCGAAGTTCTCTAACAAACATTAGATATGCTGGAGATACGCCAGTAGTCTGACAAACAGCTGAATTCATGGCGAACCTTATCGCAGGAAGGTGATGTGGCCATGACGAATGATCTGTTTCAACTAAACGTGACAGCTGAAATTTTAAATCCCTATTTTTACGCTCAGCTGGATTAGCTGACGGATGATACAAAGGTAACAATTCTTGAGTAATGCCTAAAATGAACATGCATTGTTGCATAACGGCGGACACGAACTGGACGCCATTGTCTGACACAATGCGTCGAGGAAGTCCATAGCGCAGAAAATACTCCTCAATTAGAGTACGTGCACACATCTCAGAAGTTGCCTCCTTCAGAGCATATAATTCAGTCCAACGAGTTGCTGTATCTTCTACCAAGAGTACCCAACGTTCCCCATTGTCAGCAATGGGAAGCGGACCAAACAGGTCAATTGCTAACACTTCTCCTCTTTGACTTAAGACGGGAGTCTGTAACAGCCCAGGTGGCTTCTTGTTTGAGGGCTTATATCGTTGACAAGTCGCACATGTTTTGACATACTCTGCTATAGCTCTGTACATACCTGGAAAGTAAAACCCTTGAGCGACTCGATTATACGTTCTATCGACCCCATGATGACCGCCTAGATCGGAGTCATGACATTCTTTTAGAATTTCCAGGCGCAGTGAAGCCGGAACGACCAGCTGTGCCTCTTCTGTATCGACATCGGGATTATACCTGTATAGGACACCAAGTTGCATGAAATACCCTCTTTCTGACCACCGCTTAGCGCCTATAGACTGAGCGTCAGATGTATCTTCCAATTCACTAATGATTTTTTTTAGTTCAAGGTCATCGAGCTGCGCGCGTCGTAGATCTGAAGCACTCCTAGCAGGTAAGTCCACGACAACAGAACAAACACCGCATTGATCCTTATTATCCTCTTTACAGGTTGGGCGACTGAGCGCATCAGCTATAATATTAGCCTTTCCAGGCGTATATTGAAACTGAATGTTAAAGCACTGCAGTCTCAAAGCCCAACAACGAGTCTACCGGACGGCGACTTTAAGGTAAGAAGCCACTTTAGAGGCTGATGATCGCTGCCTATTACCACCTCATGACCTTCGATATAACCCCTGAATCGTTCAACAGCCCAAACGACAGCGAGAGCTTCACGCTCTGTAGTACTGTAATTTCGTTCAGCTGGAATGAGAAGACGGCTGGCATATTCTAAAGGACGTTCATCTTTACCTTCACCTTGTAGTAGGACCGCCCCAATGGCGTAATTGCTGGCATCTGTCCTTAACACGAACGGCTTGCTATAATCTGGTTGGATAAGGATCGGTGCCGTAGTCAAGCGCTTCTTCAGCTCCTGGAAGGCACCCTCCTGGTCTCTACCCCAAGACCAAACCTGATTCTTCTTCAGTAAGCGTGTCAAGGGCTCGGCTATTGCAGAAAAGCTTGGAATAAACTTCCTGAACCAAGAGGTGGTTTGTACAAAGGTTCTCAGGTGACGCAACGACGAGGGTGTCTTCATCTCTAGGATTGCCCTAACCTTATCGTCATCTGGCGAAACACCATCTTGGGTGATCACATGGCCGAGGTATTTTATCTTATCCCGTGCAAAAACACACTTTTCTCTGTTCGCACGCAATTTGAACAAGCGTAACCTATCAAAGACAACACGCAAGTCAGAAATATGCTTTTCAAAGCTACCTTCCGAGATTATGAGTAGATCATCTTGATAAGCTAGAAGCGTCACGTCCTTCAACGAAGCGCCTGATCGAAGTCTATCTATTAGACGTTGGAATGTTGACGGCGCGTTCTTCAGACCAAACGGCATACGCTTAAAACGGAATGAACCGAAAGGCGTTGAGAAAGCCGTTTTATCTCGGTCCTGTTCACGAACGCTAACTTGCCAAAATCCACTGCGCATATCGATGGTACTCATGAAAGATTGCCGTTTTGTTGATTGAATAAGCTCGTCTATCAAAGGCATGGGATAGACATCGGTCTTAGTAACCGCATTGAGCTTTCTATAATCTACACAGAAACGTACCTTTCCATTTTTCTTTGGAACGAGAAGCGCCGGAGAAGCCCACGCGGACTCACATTCCTCTACAATATCATCAGCCAACATCTTGTCCAACTCACTCCGCATGACCTCTTTCTTAGCAGGGGTTAACCTATATGGAGGGACAGCAATGGGGGGGTGGTCGCCGGTATCAATTATATGTTCGGCAAAAGAAGTCGCTTCTCCCCCTGGCTGGAAGATATCCTCATTTGAGACAAGGAGCTGTGCCAGAACTTCGCGTTGACTATCGCTAAGGGAGGTCGCCTCGTCATCCCGGAGCACTTCTACAGCGGCACACGAAGACATAAGTGACACTCCTTCAAACTGTATTTCGTATTTTTGGTCATCACTTTCAGCAAAATGCCAGCTGCTGTTACCAAAATTAAAAACAAGATTGAAGATAGTAAGAGAGTCTATGCCTAACAAACTCTCATTATTGTTTGCTTCAGGAAAAATAATAAATTTAATGGCTCTAGTTTTATGTTGGAGTGTCACCTGTACCTCCGCGGTAAGTACATTCATCTCTCTATTAACACCATCCGCTAACTTAACAATTTGTGTTGACGGCAGTAACTGGTGTCCTAGCCTTAATAGGAGAGCGTAGAGCGTATGGCCGGCAATACATGTCTTAGCTGCAGAATCAACTAAAGCCGTACCACAAAACCCTAGAATGCTTATATTTAATATGGGGCGGCAAAAAGATGTACAGTCATTAACATTATTGACATACTCACAACTATTATAACAATTATAATCATAAAAACTAGGCGAACTTGTGTTTACATTAACAACATTACTGTTACAAAAATCCCCTACGGCAAGTGTAGGGTTACCTTGAGTCGACATTGGCACTAACGGGTTGACTAACGACGACTGCGGCGCGGCAACGGTGGCAGGGACGGCGCTGGCGGCCGAGCCATGCCGGCGACACCTACGGTCGCGCGCTCGCGGCGATGCGCGGGAAACTGACGTACTTAGTACCCCGTCATGCGACGAAATATTCATGGAGTAGAATGATGACTGTCCTCGTGGTGAACAGTTTTTACACTTTGATTTGATTACGTTCGCGGCACCACAACCGTAGCACTTTACCTCACTTTCTGAACTTTGCTTATTGACGCTTTTATCACACTTATCACTAACACGTTTAAGCTTCTCACACGTTTCTTTATTGTGTCCTAATCGCTTGCAATACGAACAAAACGGCTTCTTTGACTTGGCGACGAGACCATCGCTGGCGCCAGCGGGTGACTCGGTCGACGACACGCGGCCTGCGGTACTCGACGTGTTGGCGTCTGTAGGTATATACCGCGACGATGACGATGAAACATTACGCGACGTGGAGTATTTGCTGTTATTATTATCATATACTTCTTTTACAGAATCTTCGACCTGTCGACACTTGTAAAGCAACTCGTCGAAACTATTCACGCAGTCTCTCGTCACGCGTTTTCTAATGCGCGTATTGAGTAGTCCGTACGTCATATCTAATTGAACCTTCTCTGAAAGGTCGTCCTTTGGGAATTTAGCTAATATTGCACGTACCTTAGCAATAAACAAATCTGTGTTTTCGTCTTCATTGTGTATGAGGCTGAAAAGTTTTCGGTAAAGGCGATGTGGCGGGTCCTGTTCACCGAAGGCGCACTTTATGCGGGTGACGGCTTCCGACCACGTACTGGTTGATTGCTTGACACCTTGCCACCATATTGCAGCAGGTCCTTCTAATAACATCGAAAAGCCGCGGAGAGCATTTACGTCAGATACATTTACGCAGTCTTTGTAGGTAATTACGGCGTCCATAAAATTATCTAACGACTCGTCCGCGCGTCCGCCATAACGCGACGTACATTTCGCGAAGTTTCCATTCGCGTCAAAAACATACGATGCTTGTTGTGCTTCAGAGACGTTATGCGGCGTCGATGAACGTATTTCTCGGATCAGCTGCTGGCAAAATTCGTTTTGAGTTTGTTGTATTGACGTTATAAAGCTTGCGAGGGTTTCTTGAGACATTGTTACATTCGCGGCGCCATTGGAGTCCGATTTTTCTTCTGACCGTGTTTTTGGCATTTTGGCTACTTAAAAACACGGGCCAAACAGGAAAAACACACTCGTAGGTTCGGTAAAGTCCCCTACGTCCACTTTTATTGTGATCGTTGTAAGTTATTTCGCGAACTGCGTAATACACGACACGAAATACCTACACACGTTGGGCAGCCACTTATAGCGTCGGTGGGGAGTGAATAAGGACTCAGTTATCACGATTACAGTTTAATGGTCCAGAAACACAGGCTTAACACAATAACACAAACAATAACTTATAATTTGGTGACAATTTACTACTTTAAAGCGCGAGCGGTTAGCGCGGGCGCACCTGTTTACCGCCATGACATAACTATCTCTTTCTCTCTATGCCTCTCACGGATGGCATAGACAGCGCGCCATCGGGTTGCCACGCTATAAATAGCTTTTTTTAACGGAAAAGCTAAGATGAATGTCATGCTAATTTTTCATTGGACTTTTAAATTATTTATGGTGTTGTTTACTAAATAAAAGCGCGTGATTTTATAGAGTAAAAAGTGCTCACGCGACCGTTTTTTCAATTGTTGCAAGAATTCAAAAGACTGTCTTTAAATAGTGTTCAGACGATTGCTCAAAGTGTATTAGATTTCATTAGTAATAGAAATGGCATTTCAATAATGACTTTCAACTGCCAGTCTAAATAGTCATAAATACGATTTACAAGATTCAGTTACGAGACAAACAAATGTGTTACTTCTTACCGAAACTTGCATGACGCATGATAATCCAATTGAAATACCTAATTTTAATTGTATTGTTCAGTTCAAACGAGATACTGTTTCAAAAGGTGGGGTAGCTATTTACCAAAATAAAAATGATATTACTAATATTATGACTCCGAATATTGAAATAAATATTGCACACGTTAGCGATGTTAATGTTAGGCGCTCAGTTGTTGGAGATATTTGTGCGTGCTTATGCAAACTTAGAAATGGCCTACAAATAGTTATGGTAGCAATTTACATTTCTCCGAATCCAAAATTGGACGAGGTAGAGCATTTTATTCATCGCACTTTACTGGAGTAACTCGAGTGGCTCGAAAATACTTGAAACAAATGGTAATAAATTTCCACTTATCTTGGCTGGCGATTTCAACATTAACTTCGCTGATAAAAAATCAGAGCGGTGGACAACTTTTCTATCAAAAACATTGAATTTGAAAATGAATAATGATCCACAAAAGTCCACAACAAAATATGGGACCACCATTGACGCGGTATTTTCTAGGTATTTAGAGGATATTAAGTCGCAAACTTATGTTTCTTATTTCAGTTATCATAAACCTATAGTTTCAATGATAAATATTCCTGAATAACCAACAGCTACTGTAAGGTAATAAAACCCACATGTATTGTAAAATAATAAAAATATTTTAAATAATATTAACTTTTTATTTATTTAATAAAAGAAAAATTTGTTTTCTTACCGGTCACCACGCTCAAAAAGTGTAACTTGAATTAATATCAAAGAAAAAAAATACTGCATAAATAAAATAAATAAATAATTATAATTGCATAAATTGATACAAAATGCTATGCAATAGCTTTACCGCGGCAGTCCCCGAGTGCCACACGTCTTTTTTTTTATTTTTTTAAGTACCTCAGTATTTTTTATTAGTTAGGTCCTGTAAATTAATTTTGTACATACATAATATTTCAGGATATTTTAGTTCATAGTTAATAGAAGGTAATATGTATAATTTCCGTTACTTGAAAAAAAAAGATTTGCTTATAATTCCTTTTTTTTAATTAATCTAATTATAAGTCGTAGTAGGTATAAAATTACTTTTACTACGTAGCTGCTTAGTAAAGATTTTTTTATGATAGTAAATCTCAATCTGTACATCTGTTTTGGTTAGATTCATTTTATAATGACAGGAATAGCTAAAGATGAAGAAGTTTTGATTCCTCGCATACCCATGATCCCTACAGATTTACCTTTTCAGTTCAAAAGAATCCAGTTTCCCCTCAAACCAGCCTTCGCAATGACCATTAACAAAGCGAAAGGCCACACTGAAAGTGGCGGGTGTAAATTTAAAAAAGAACTGTTTTTCGCATGGGCAACTCTACGTGGCCTGCTCACGTGTATCAAATCCCAAAAATCTCCACATTTTATCTAACAACAATAAAACAGCAAACGTTGTGTATAAAAATGTTTTAAATTAGGTTTTTTTAAAAATATTTTTGTACACAACGTGACGCTGGCCCCAGTAAGTGTCTCTTGGACATTTATAAGAGAACAATAAATTTTTATTTTTTTAAATATACCTACTAATGATTCAAAAATACACCCAAAGATACTATTCCACGCGGACGAAGTCGCGGGTAACAGCTAGTTTATGTATAAAGATGGTGGTTATTGATGTCAGGTTTATTATTGTCATGTCTTGGGTCATTCATGGGTACTGAAGTATTTGTTATTGCACTATTCACTACTTTTATATTTCTTACCACTTAAGTGTATTCATGGGGATGTTTTCATACTGTTACGAATGCACCTTATGTCGAGGGCATAAGGCTCAATATCGCTTGACATGACGTGTGTAACTTTTTAAGCCCTGTAACTCGAGATCTAGACATTGTCTAGGTGTAATATAAAAACGCATTCCTAGACTTAAGGTGGCCTATTGAATGGTACAGGTTTTATCAATTTTGTCAACAAAGTGACGACATCGAAATTTCTAGAAACCCGTTTCCGGGAATTACCGTAGGTACCTATTGAATGTACTCGAAGTTATGCGCTATTATTATTACGTCTAGACGATTCTGGAATGTTCGATCAGCTGGCCTATATATAGCGCCGTGACGCCGGCGCCGAGTCAGTCTGCACTCGACTACCGAGACGAAAACAGTGACAATTAAGAAGCGATCTTTGAGAATACCTACTGCGACAACTGTAACGAGAACATTGAGTACTACGTGAAGAAACATCTGTAGTGTTATTGTGTGTTTACAACACGGACTTCGTGGACGTAAGTGAAGACTTCGGTGCAACGTTAGCAACATTCTACTTGTCATTGCCTACAATCGACTGTATTCGTTGCCAATAAACTTCGTAACCCTTAACCGGTATTTTAGTACCCCTAGCCCGTAACAATTGGTGTCAGAAGTGGGATGCCGGTCACGCCAAGGGAAGACGAAAGAGTTCGCACGCGACGACAAGCAGCGATGGATTTGGCGCGTCAAGAGGAAGAATCACTTAGTGTCCCTGCACCCATAGAAGATGCGGCCGTCGTAACACCGACGAATGTGAGTGCGCCTAGTACCACCACTATTCCCGGAACCAGCGGATGCGATTTATCGGCATTACTGGCTCACTTGACGGCGCAAATAAAAGGTATAGCAGAATCCCAGACAGCAATCCAGGCAAAAATAGATAAATCCCAGGCAGAAACCCAGGCAAAAATAGATAAATCCCAGGCAGAAACCCAGGCACAAATAAAGGAATCCCAGCAGCTGGTATTAGAATTAAACGAAAAATGGGAAAACACTAAAGAAGAGGTCAACGAACTTAGAGTAAAAACAGCACAACAAGATGCACGTATGGACCAGCAAGATACGCGCATAGACAAACAAGAAGCGCGTATGGACCATCAAGATACGCGCATAGACGAACACGATACTCGTATAGACAAACATGATGCGCGTTTAGAGAAACTAGACAGTACCATCATGGAGTGTGAGAAAGAAATACAGTTTCTCCATAAAGCTGTGCAGAAAGGAGGAATTAAAGGTGTGGTACCTGTACCCAATGCTTTGCCGACGTTCCAAGTACCACATTTTGACGGAACAACGTCATGGGTGGCCTTCCGTCTGCAATTCGAAAAGGTCGCATCAGCCAACAACTGGGACGACAATCAAGCGGTAACCGCTCTTACGCTTGCTTTGCGTGGTGATGCGGTACAAATCCTCGAGAACATTTCCGGCGATTGCAATACCCTAGCCAATCTGTTAGAAGCGTTGGAGTCTAGATATGGAGAGAAACACCTCGAACATGTCTACAGGGCTCAACTCCGCGACCGCACACAGAAGAGCAGTGAGGGTTTGCAACAATGGGCAACGGAAATAGAACGTATTGTTCGGAGGGCGTATGCATCAACGCCGGGATTGATTGATACTACTACGGTGCAAGCGTTTACTCATGGAATCCGAGATGCGGAAGTAAGGGCTGCAGTTCGCCTGGGTCACCATCAGACTCTTAAGGCAGCCCTGACACACGCTCTGGAGGTGGAAGCAGTACGTCAAGATAGCCGACAACACCACCGCATTCGTGAGGTAACCCCAATAATAAAAACTCGGCAAGGACCAACCTGCTATGAGTGCGGCGAAAAGGGGCATATTCGGATCAATTGTCCCAGGAAGTCTAAAGGAAGAAGTACTTCTGGGACACAGGTGGAAGCAGAGGATTTAAACTAGGAACAGCCAGGGCTATGGGGCGAGTACTGGCTGGTCGACGTGAAGCCCCCATTATAACAGTATCACAAGTGGGTGACGGAAACAGTCTTATTATAGAAGGAGAACTGAATGGTAAGTCATGCAGTTTCACATTGGATACTGGTGCATCAAGAACTATTGCACGACCGGAGCTATTTCCTCGGACCATAGCATGGAAAAGAGGGTCTTCACAATGCCGATTACAAACCGCCACCGGCCAACCAGTGCTCGTCCTTGGTGAAACGAATGTGACCTTGAAAATGGGTGATAAGACATTCACGCACCCTGTTTTAGTAGCGAATATTACAGATGATTGCATTATAGGACTGGACTTTTTGAAGAAACAGCAATGCGTCCTTAATGTAGCAAAAGGTGTATTGAGTTTTCCAGAACAAGAAGTATTTCTTCAAGGTGCAAAACAAGGGTCAGTGTACTGTTTAAGGAAAACTGTATTACCACCAAGATCAGAAACTTTAGTAGATATTAGATTTTCACCAATAGGATGCCGCAAACGTTGTATTATAACAGAGGATTATGGAGATCACCCAGACTGGATAACGGCAAGGACACTGATGATGATTTCCGATAAACCAAAAATACGCATAATCAACGTTAGTAACAAAGAAATAATTCTCGAAAAGAATCACATGGTGGGTGTGTGCGATAATGTAGCATCTTTGAGAAAAACACAGGTGCACGAAAAGGAACGTGATAAGAAGTGGCAGGAACATGTATCGACACTACTCGAAAGTTGTAAGGGCAATTTAAACAAGTTCGAAAGTCACAAAGTTAAGCAACTGTTGCATAACTTCCATGACATCTTCGCGAAGACCGACGGTGACGTGGGAAGGACCGGGCTAGTTAAACACCATATAGATACGGGTGATACACAGCCGATAAGACAGAGACCACGTCGTATCCCCTTTGCAAGAGAACAGGAAGTCACGGAAATGTTAAGAGATATGGAGAAAAACCGGATTATAGAAGCATCCACCAGCCCTTGGTCATCTCCAGTTGTACTAGTCAAGAAAAAGGATGGCAGTACAAGGTTTTGCGTTGACTACAGAATGTTGAATGATGCCACGAAAAAGGACAGTTATCCTCTGCCACGTATAGATGACACTTTGGACTTGCTAAGTGGCATGAAATGGTTCTCCACAGTTGACCTCAAAAGTGGATACTGGCAGGTGGAAATCTGTCAGCAGGATAAAGAAAAGACCGCTTTCTCCACTGGTCCTGGGAACGGTCTCTGGCAATTCAATGTCATGCCTTTTGGACTGTGCAATGCTCCAGCCACATTCGAGCGCTTAATGGAGCGCATTTTGGTAGGGTTGCTTGGTGATGCATGCCTGGTCTATTTGGATGACATCATCATTATGGGACGAAGCTTCGAAGAGCACCTACGCAATTTGGAGAAAGTGTTCCAAAAACTGCGTGAAGCGAATTTAAAACTCAGTCCTAGTAAGTGTACACTATTCCAGAAAGAGGTTGGATACTTGGGACACATTATTTCGGCGCAAGGAATTCGAACAGACCCTAAAAAAATAAAAGCCGTGTCGAAGTGGCCAACCCCTCGTAACAAAACTGAGGTACGCTCTTTCTTGGGTCTGTGTGCATATTACCGTCGGTTTGTGAAGAACTTCTCCGAGTTAGCGAAACCGTTACATCGGTTAACAGAGGAAAAGTGTCAATTTGAATGGAATCCTGACTGCGAAAAGGCATTTGCGCTACTCAAAACTCACTTGTGTGGGGCTCCTGTATTAGGTTACCCTAGTCGGGAAGGCCGATTTCTGGTGGATACGGATGCCAGCAATGTTGGCATTGGAGGAGTTCTTTCCCAAAAACAAGGAGATCGGCAGGTCGTTATTGCATATTTCAGCAGATGTCTTTCCAAGCCAGAAAGAAATTACTGTGTTACACGCCGAGAACTTCTAGCCGTTGTTAAGACCTTACAACACTTCAAGAAATATTTGATTGGGAGACAGTTTACACTTCGCACCGATCACGCTGCCTTACAGTGGTTGCTTCAGTTCAAAGGCCCAGAAGGACAAGTAGCAAGGTGGATAGAGCAGCTGCAAGAATTTGACTTTGTCACTGAACATCGAAAAGGCAAGTCACACAATAATGCTGATGCTTTATCTAGACGGCCTTGCGAAGAATCTTGCCGACATTGTGCCAAACAGGAAAAGAAAGAGAATGTAAGGATTATCCAGGTGAACGCTTTGGATGAAGACTGGGATAATCGATCATTAGAAGACGCACAAAAGGAAGATAATGACTTGAAGACAGTAATCGAATGGAAGAAACGTGGCCAGAGGCCCGCTTGGAGTGAGATATCAGCTCTTAGCCCAATAGCAAAAAGTTACTGGGCTCAATGGGACAGCCTGATAATTGACAATGGAGTTATGAAGAGGAAATGGGAATCACCCAGTGGACAGGAGGTCACCTTACAGATAGTTGTCCCCTGTGATAAAGTCGCATCAGTGCTAAAGCAGGTGCACGACGGAGCATCCGGAGGACATCTAGGAGTGAAGAAAACTCTGGAGAAGGTGAGAAAAAGATTTTATTGGGTGCATTGTCGCGAAGACGTAGAGGACTGGTGTAGGAAATGTGTAGCCTGCTCCTCAGTAAAGGGGCCGCAAACAAGAGCCAGAGGTCGGCTGAAAGTGTACAATGTTGGTGCACCATGGGAAAGAGTTGCTGTCGATATAGCTGGGCCATTCCCTATCACTGAAGAAGGGAATAGGTATATCATCGTCATGCAAGACTATTTCAGCAAATGACCAGAAGCTTTTGCAGTACCCAACCAAGAAGCTCATACCGTCGCCAAAAAGCTAGTTCACGAGGTGTTCTGTCGATTTGGCGTTCCCTTGGAGTTACACTCTGATCAGGGTAGAAACTTCGAGTCTTCACTATTTCAAGAGGTTTGCCAACTACTCGGGATACATAAGACTCGTACAACACCATATCACCCTCAGTCAGATGGAATGGTCGAAAGATTCAACCAGACGCTAGAGAATCATTTGGCCAAAGTAGTGGAAGAACACCAGAGGGATTGGGACCAATATATTCCACTCTTCTTAATGTCATACCGCTCTGCAACACATGACAGCACAAATTGTACACCGGCGAAAGTCAACTTCGGCCGAGAGATTAGACTACCCATAGATGCACTAACCGGAACACCCCCCGATACCCCTATCCTAGCCGTCGACTATGTAGCCGACCTACGACGTAAACTAGATGGAATACATGAGCTAGTGAGAGAGAATGGTCTGAAAACCAGCGAGAAAATGAAGATCCGATACGACCGCAAAGCTAACGTGCCCGGATTTGAAGAGGGAACTTTGGTATGGTTACATAATCCCATTAGGAGAAAAGGAAAGAGTCCGAAGTTCCAAGCCAAATGGGAGGGTCCGTACACGATAGTAACCAGGATAAACGATGTCACCTACCGCATAAAGAAAGGACCTAGAGGGAAGCTGAAGATCGTACACGTAGACCGCCTAGCTCGCTATCACGGATCAAATCATGCTTGGGACGAGCACGACTAAGAAGGGGGCAATGTTACGAATGCACCTTATGTCGAGGGCATAAGGCTCAATATCGCTTGACATGACGTGTGTAACTTTTTAAGCCCTGTAACTCGAGATCTAGACATTGTCTAGGTGTAATATAAAAACGCATTCCTAGACTTAAGGTGGCCTATTGAATGGTACAGGTTTTATCAATTTTGTCAACAAAGTGACGACATCGAAATTTCTAGAAACCCGTTTCCGGGAATTACCGTAGGTACCTATTGAATGTACTCGAAGTTATGCGCTATTATTATTACGTCTAGACGATTCTGGAATGTTCGATCAGCTGGCCTATATATAGCGCCGTGACGCCGGCGCCGAGTCAGTCTGCACTCGACTACCGAGACGAAAACAGTGACAATTAAGAAGCGATCTTTGAGAATACCTACTGCGACAACTGTAACGAGAACATTGAGTACTACGTGAAGAAACATCTGTAGTGTTATTGTGTGTTTACAACACGGACTTCGTGGACGTAAGTGAAGACTTCGGTGCAACGTTAGCAACATTCTACTTGTCATTGCCTACAATCGACTGTATTCGTTGCCAATAAACTTCGTAACCCTTAACCGGTATTTTAGTACCCCTAGCCCGTAACAATACTCTTTTCGGAAGTTACAGATGCGTAAATTTATTTATTTGGAATATACTTTCATAAATCAGTTTATCAGTTTTCTCGGTGGTAGGCCATAACACCGGCCGCCGGTAGAAGTTACCACCCACCAGACAAAGCCTGGCCGCCAAGCGATTTGTCGTGTTCCATTATGATGTCTGGTGAAGCCGTACGGAGGACGAGTCTGAGCAGTTGTGTTGCGATGTGTGCTGGGTACGATGCGCCAAATGTTGTTGTGTTGGGAGTTTGGTTGTGGAGGGTCTTCAGATCAATCTCCCTGTGGCGCAGCATCGTTGGTCGTGTTGTTGGGTTTAACATTGCATCACCACGATCAACTGCCGTCTTCCTTCCTATTCGCTCAATCTGAGTGAAAAGGTTCTTAATAAACTAGCGCGATTTACCATCAACGATCGCATCACTGCTTACCATCAGGCGGGATTGTGGTCAAGCGCTAGTTTATAATTATTAAAATAAATTAAAAAATAGTATTTTCATAATGTTAGATGATTTAACAGTCTATTATTAGAACTGTAGGGGAATACGAAGGAAACTCAATATCTTATACATGAATATTTTAAGCAACTGTTATGATATAATTATTCTGATTGAGAGCTGGCTTACTGCATCTATATTTGACCATGAATATATTGACGAGCGTTCGGTTCAGAAAACCTCCCCGAGTGCTCAGTGGCTGCTGGTCCTCTTGCTGTTTCCTTGAGGACGAGCAGACGCTGGGCCGGTGCACCCTGGGCGTGGGCAACAATCTCTTCATGACTATTGTGCAGGAAGAGATTGTTGTCCGCGGCAAATTTCTGCCGGAGCGGAGGAGGCTCCCGAGGGCTCTCTATCTGCGCTCTGGAGTTCTGCAGCGGAGCGCAAGAATAGGGAGCGAGCCGGGGAAGACCGCGGGCCGTTTCTTACAGTCCGCGGTCTACGGGTCACGACGCGTGACCGAGGTGGAGAAGACCGTGGGTTTCTCCTCAACCTGCGGTCTACGGGCACCCGTGGCGGTGGAGGTTTTATAGCCACGGTGCCGGGTGGTGGGTAGGTTAGGTTAGGTGTAGGATAGTTTTGGGGTACGCCCCACAGTGCTGACTTCCTCGCAGTGTACCCCGGGCAACGCCGTGTCTGACCACCGTAACGGAGTGGCAGACCGGTGGCTAACAAGCACTGTGACCTACGCGATCGTGCGATTTTATTGTATTCTGAGGGCGATTGCGGATTGTGGTTTTTAATATTGTTTTTATCGTGGGTTTTATTCTATTGTGGGTTGGTTTTATTGTTGTTTTTAATTGTTATTGTGGATTTGGTTTCTGGTTGTCATTATGCCGCCGAAACCATTGCGGAACGCTTCCGGGCGTTTCGCCCCAAAAGGCCCTTCTCAGGGCCAACCAAAAGGCCCTTCTCAGGGCCAACCCAAAGGCCCTTCTCAGGGCCAACCAAAGGGCGAGTGTTCGGCCTCAGAGGCTAGTCGCGCACCATCCGTGGCGAGCCTCTGCATGAGCGTGGCGGACGAGTTCTCGGACTCGGATGTCGAGTCCGTGGCCTTGGACTCGTCCGTATGTGGGGTGGCTGCAGAGAGCAGCCTGAAGAGGGCGTACTTAAAGCTCGGGTCCGAGGGTTCCTCGGACTCGGGCAAGAGTAAGCCCAAGAGGAAGTCGAAGGCGAAGCAGACATCTGCTTCGCCTTCGACTTGTTCTCAGGCCGGCACCCACGATGTGGGTCTGGCGGACGCCCAGCGTCAGCTCGGCTTGGCCAGACGGGCCGAGCTCGAGCTGGAGCTGGAAGAAAAGGTTGCTGCGAAGGAAAGGCAGGCGCGCGCAGCCAAGGCGAGGGCCGGGTACGGTTCCGCCCTAGCCACTTTTGACGGACTCTCCGTGGCTGAGCTGGCTCGGCTGGCGAAGGAGGACATGGAGGAGATCGTCGAGGTCGCCTCCAGGTCCTCCAACCTAAAGGGGACCTTTCAAAAGGCCCTCAAATGCCGTGCAACTAGCCTGCACGGCATTGTAGCGGAGCTGACGCAGCGCACTGCGTCTGAAGAGACGAGGCAGCTGCAGGCGAGGGTCGATCGCCTGCAAGCTGAGGTTAGCCAGCTTCATAAGAAGCTGGCTGAGGCTACGGCCCCGTGCCCGTCGGCCTCGGCCCCGTCGGCAGCGGCCGCGTCGACAGCGGCCCCGTCGGCAGCGGCGGTTCCCGCCCCCTCCTCCTCCAACCTTGAGGAAATGTTCCGCAGGGTGGTCATGGAGGAGAGGGCGTTCACTCGTGCCTGCTTCGCAGGCATAGAGGACCGCCTGCTGCCGGAGAAGCGGCTCCGTCCGCCGCTAGCGGCTGACAAAGCGCCGACAGCGGCTCCCCAGGCCCCGAAGCCCTCAAAGGGCAAAGGAAAGGGGAAGAAGTCGCCGGGGGCCCCGTCTCCCCCCGGCACGAGTGCGGGCGCCAAACCGGGGCCGGCTGCCATCACGGCACCCCCCCAGGTTCAGCAGGGAGACGCCCTCCTCCCCTCCACCACCCCAGCCAACCAGTCGTGGTCAGAGGTGGTTAGGAAGGGGGGAAAGGGCAAGAAGGCGACGAAGGCCACGGCTGCCCCGAAGGCTGCCCCGGCGGCTGCCCCGGCAGCTGCAGCGGCGGCCACAAAGGCGCCGAAGTTGGTTGCCCCCAAAACCGCGGCGGTCACGGTGACCATCGTGCCCGAGGCCGCGGAGAAGGGGGTAACGTACGAGTCCGTCCTGAGACGGGCTCGTACCGTCGCCAACCCCGCCGAGTTGGGGATTGGCGCTTGCCGCCGGACCCAAACCGGAGCTCGTTTATTCGAGTTTCCGGGGAAGGACGGCGGCAAAAATGCGGACCTCTTCGCGACCAAGTTGCGGGAGGTCCTCGCCGACGTGGCGAAGGTCGCCAGGCCGACCAAAACCACCACCATTGAGGTGACCGGTCTTGATGACTCGGTCACCAAAGAGGAGGTGGTGGAGGCGGTCGCAAATGCCGGTGGCTGCGAACCCGCAGCGGTGCAGGCTCGGGACATTAGGCCCGGCCGCGGTGGACTGGGCACTATCCGGCTGGTGTGCCCAGTCGCCGCAGTGTTGGCCGCCCAGGCTAAATGCCAGGGGCGGCTACTAGTGGGCTTTAGCCGGGCCGTGATCCGGGTGCTTGAGGCAGCGCCGATGCGCTGCTTCAAGTGCCTGGGGATTGGCCACACCCGAGCCACGTGTCCGTCCTCCGTGGATAGGGCGGACACCTGCTTCCGCTGCGGGCAACAGGGGCATAAGACGGCCTCGTGCGAGGCCGCCAAGCCGCATTGCGCAGCATGCGCGGATAGTGGTCGCCCC
Organism: Sesamia inferens; assembly: GCA_037179545.1. Lineage (NCBI taxonomy): Eukaryota > Metazoa > Arthropoda > Insecta > Lepidoptera > Noctuidae > Sesamia > Sesamia inferens. Next base: position 32,429,841 of record CM073935.1, read on the forward strand.
GCAGACCACATAATGGGGGGGACGTCATGCCGTCCACCCTCCAAGAAGGGCAAGCCGCAGGCGGCTATAAGCCGTCCTGCCGCTGCTGCCACCACTCCCGCTGATGGGACATCAGCGGCGGTGGCCGAGGGTGATGCGATGGTCGAATAATGGGTATCGACCATCGCATCCTGCAGGCAAACACCAACCACTGCCGGGCTGCCCAGGACTTACTGGTGCAGTCGATGGCCGAGTGGTTGGTGGATGTGGCAGTGGTGGCCGAGCCGTACTATACTCCCAGCAATTGGCTGGGAGATAGTGACGGCTCGGTGGCAATCGTGGCGCGGTCTTCCTCGGACTCCCCTCCCCTCTCGCTCTTAGAGAGGGGACCGGGATACGTGGCCGCCGCGTGGGGAGGGTTGGCCCTTGTGGGGGTCTACTTCTCCCCAAACCGCCCTCTCCAGGACTTCGAGGATTTCCTCGGGGTCCTGACGGCGGTCATCGGGAGGACGGCGCCACGACAGGTCTCCGTGATGGGAGACCTGAATGCCAAGTCGGTGGTCTGGGGAAACCCGGCCACCGACGCCCGCGGGCGGGCGGTGGAATTGTGGGCGGCCACGTCTGGTCTCTCCCTCTTGAATAGGGGGAGCGTCCAGACGTGCGTGCGACGGCAGGGCGGGTCCATCGTGGACCTCACCTTTGCCACGCCCGCACTGGCCGCCCGCATTCGAAATTGGAGGGTGGAACTGGGGGAGACGATCTCGGATCACCGCTACGTGCGATTCGAGATCTCCCCCCAGAATCCACGGGGGCGCCGCAGCACCCCCTCATCGTCGGGCCGTTCCCCGTTTCCAAGGTGGGCTCTGACCCACCTGGATCGGGAGGCGGCACGGGAGGCCGCGTTCGTCCAGGACTGGCTTTGGCCAGGTCCCGGCGGGGACGTCCTGGACGTGGACGCGGCGGCGGCCCGACTGAGGGGGTCATTGACCGAGGTGTGCAACGCCAGCATGCCTCGGTCGAGACGTCCACCTCCCCGACGCGCCGTGTACTGGTGGTCGGAGGAGTTGGCGGAGCTGCGGGCCACCTGCGTGGCGGCACGGCGGGCCTACACCCGATCGCGTCGGCGGCGCCGACGGGACGAGGCCGAGGAGGACCGCCTCTACTCCACATACGTGGTGGCGAGGGCGGCCTTCAAGTCGGCCATCGGCGCCGCCAAGGACGCGGCGAGGGCTGAGCTGCTGGAGGGTCTCGACAACGACCCATTCGGGAGACCATATAAGGCGGCGCGGAACAAACTGCGTCGCATTGGTCCCCCGGTTGCCGAGACCCTAGAACCAGCGCTCCTGGATGGGGTGGTGCGGTCCCTGTTTCCGCGCAGGGATCCGCACTTCACCCCACCAGCGATGGGCCCGCCAAGGGAAGGACCGGAGGAGGAAGCTCCTCCTCCTCCGGTTTCAGAGGAGGAATTTGGCGCGGCGACACTCCGTCTCCGCGCCAAAAAGACGGCTCCTGGCCCCGACGGCGTTCCCGCCAGGGTGGTGGCCATCGCGGTCACCGAGATGGAGGGAAGGTTTCGGGACCTCTTCGACGCGTGCTTCGCGTCGGGGAGGTTCCCGAAACCTTGGCGGGAAGGCCAGTTGTGCCTCCTCCACAAAGAGGGACGGCCGGCGGACTCCCCCTCGGCATACCGGCCCATCGTTCTGCTCGATGAGGTCGGTAAAATGTTCGAGGGGATTATCGCCGGCCGCCTGAAGTGTCATCTTCGGAGCGTGGGACCGGACCTGTCGGACGCCCAGTTCGGTTTTCGAGCTGGGCGTTCGACAGTGGACGCCCTGGCCCGTCTCAAGGGCCAGGTGACAGAGGCGGTAGGAGTGGGGGATGGAGTGTTGGCTGTGTCATTCGACATTGCCAACGCCTTCAACTCCATCCCCCACTCCACCATCCTGGAGGCGCTCCGGTTCCACGGAGTGCCCCTTTACTTGAGGGGCCTCCTGGCCAGCTACCTGGAGGACCGTGCTGTCCTCCTCGTAGACGGGGCTGGCCAGCTCCGGAGATACACTGTGGGAACCGGCGTTCCACAGGGGTCCGTTCTAGGGCCTCTTCTGTGGAACGTCGGTTATGACTGGCTCCTGCGGGGAACTCTTCTGCGAGGCACGAGTGTCATCTGTTACGCAGATGACACTCTCCTCACTTCCCGCGGGAGCACTTTCAGGGAGGCGGCCAGTTTGGCTTCGGCGGGCGGATCCTTAGTGGCGGGGAGGATCCGCCGCCTGGGCTTGAGGGTGGCGCTGCACAAAACGGAGGCCGTGTTCTTTCACGGCCCCCGGCAGCGCCCCCCACCCGACGCCCACATTTATGTGGAGGGGGTGAGGGTCGGAGTTGAGGCCCAGATAAAATATCTGGGCCTAATACTGGACAGCAGGCTGCGCTTCGGCCCGCATTTTAGCGGGCTGTCGACGCGCCTGCTGAAAGCCGCGGACGCCCTCTCATGGCTCATGCCGAACATGGGAGGGCCGAGCAGTCGTTGCCGGCGTCTGTACGCCGGCATACTGCGGAGTATGGCCCTATATGGGGCGCCCATTTGGGCGGACTCCCTCCATAGGAGGGAGAACGTCACCGCTCTTCGGGCGCCCCAAAGGGCCATCGCCCAGCGGGTAGCGCGGGCCTACCGCACGGTAGGCTTCGCTTCGGCATGCGCTCTGGCGAGCACCCCGCCTTGGGAGCTCGAGGCCTGGGTGCTCGCCAGAGTGTACGAGTGGACGGCGGGGCGCAGGGCGCTGGGCGAGCGTCCGGCCCCGGAATTGAGGGAGGCCGTCCGCCGGGAGGCGAGGGACGCCATCGTCCAACATTGGACGCGCGACCTCGCCTCCGCGGTGTTCGGCCGTCGCACCCTCGACGCCATCGGGCCAGTCCTGAGGGACTGGCTCGACAGGCGTCACGGGTTCCTCTCCTTCCGTCTGGTGCAGGTACTCTCCGGTCACGGCTGCTTCGGCAGGTACCTGCACCGGATAGGACGAGAGGAGACGCCGTCGTGCCACGGTTGCGGCGCGGCGGAGGACACGGCGGACCACACCCTCGCGGTGTGCCCGTCGTGGGCCGTGCCGCGCCGCGATCTTGTCGCGGCGGTAGGAGGGGACCTCTCGCTGCCCGCCGTCGTCAGAGCGATGGTGGGGAGCGAGGGGGCCTGGGCGGCGATGGCCTCCTTCTGCGAGGTCGTGATGTCGCAGAAGGAGGCCGCGGAGCGCGAGCGGGAGGAGGATCCCCTCGCTCCGGCGCTCCGCAGGCGGCGTAGGGGCAGGAGAAGGCGGGATTTCGCCCGCTTTCTCCCGCCCTGAGGTGAGCGGCGGGCGTGAGGCACGGGGGTGCCCGCGTCCGCCTTGCACAGCTCACCATGTGGGAGCTTCGGTCCCCCTCCTAGGAGGGGCAAATGAGGGCCTGCCTAATTAGGCGGGATTCGCCGGCGGGGGAGAGGAAGCCCAGGCTGTGCCACTCCCCCACTCCCCCGCCACTATGGCGATGCCGGAGCGCCGCTGGGGTTTTTAGTGGGTATACCGGGAGGCTCTCTCCCGGGGAGTCCCACATACCCTGCCCGTCCCCCGACGGGTGGGGATGCGTAATTGTCATTTTCCCCAGCGAGAACAAAAAAAAAAAAAAAAAAAAAAAAGGTGTAGGATAGTTTTAGATTTATTTAAGTATTAAAAATACCAAAAACATATTTAGTTAGTTTTTGAGATACCGAACAGCGGGCGGTATAACCTGCACCGGGGCATCCGCGGGCCTCGGGAGGATTAATACCCTCCCTAAAAGAGCGGCCGCATCGCCTTGGGGAAGCGATGTGCGTAATACCTATAGTAAAAAATGAGAAATGTCAAATAATTAGATATGCGATTTGTCATGCGATCCGGCTGACGCCCGGCGCTCGCAGGTATCCGGGCCTGCGAGTGATAAATTGGTTACCGATGAACGCGCAGGGGTAGGCGACCAGGCCCCTGCTATCGTTATTGCTACTGGAAGCGATGCGATCACGAATAAGGAAGGTGCCTGTCCCGATGGGGATCTAGGATTGCGAGGGTGCACTTCCAAATTCTGGAGGAAGCGCCTGAGAAGCACCAACTTGGGGTCGGGCCTCTCCTCCAGCGAGGAGAATCTGCCAGCCCCCAAAGTGCCAACGGCACAAAGAGGGCGGACACGCACGGGGGCGGGGAAAGCCCCCGCTCGATTACCGGGCCGTGACCGAGTTAGTCGGATTGTGGCGTCATCTCAGCCCGATACACCAGCTTCCACAGAACGTCCAGCGGGGAGCGTGGAGAGCGATCCCGGACCTCCTACAATAGACCTGAGTGAGGACTCTTCTTCCTCGATGCCGCCCTTGCTAAGGTCAAACAAGGCGGAGACGAACGCCGCAAAGCGGGCGCAACGGAAGGCGGTGGCGGCTGACGAGGACAACGAGATGGCTCGACTGGCCCGAGAACGACGCTCTGCTCAGGCGGCCTCTGGAGAGAGCCCATCGGCGGTGGAGCTTAGTCGCCAAGCTTTGGACGGTGTGGACATCATCCATAAGGTTGCCACCAAATCGGGCAACCTGAAGGGCACATTCGCGCGCGCTCTAAAGGAGGCGGCTGACGACATCAAGGAGGCGGTTGGAGTCCTCATTAATCGCACAAGCTCGGAGGAGACGGCGAAGCTGTGGGAGGAGAACAGCCGTCTCAGATCTGAGCTCGAGGACCTCAAACGAGAGCTTGCCGAGCAGAGAGCGGAATGGCAGCAGAGGCGTCCTGCTGCCATTGTGTCCGCTCCCATTGTGACCCCGCCACCATCGGCTTCGTCACCGGCCCCTGTCCCTGCCCTATCTGCGGATGCGGATATTCAGGGAATCGTCCGCAGCATAAATGCCCGCCTGCAGACATTGGAGGCAAGGCTCCTCCCAGCAGAAAATCTCCGCCCGCCACTCGCTGCAGACAGGCGTAGAATGCAGGAGCTTGCTAAGTCGGTCCCGGCATCCGCAGCCGGTAAATCTAAAGGAGCTAAAAAGTCTCTGGGGAGGCCCAAAAAACCTGCGCAGAACGCGTCAACTTCCCAGACGAACGCACCTCCGGCGACGGCACTCACGGAGACGTGGACAACCGTCGTCAAGAAGGGCCGCCGCAAGAAAGCAACGGCACCCAAGAAGGCACAGGGACCGCCTAGGGCCAAAGCACCTCGCTCCTCGGCTGTAGTCATTACACTGCAGCCCGGAGCCATTAAAAAGGGCTTGACATACAAGGCGGTCCTGATGGAGGCTAGATCGAAAGTCGCGCTCCCAGATCTTGGCACACAGGCCGGCCTTAAAATGAGGCCGACAATGACGGGGGCGCGGTTACTCGAGGTGTCGGGTGCCTCTAGCGCCGAGAAGGCGGACATCCTGGCCACCAGATTGAGGGAGGTCTTCAACGCGGAGGACGTTCGGGTATCCAGGCCGACGAAGACCGCTGATTTCCGGATAGATGGACTGGACGATGCAACGACTCCAGATGAGGTTGTGGCGGCCGTTGCCAGAGCTGGTGGATGTCCGCCCGAGGACGTGCGGACGGGCGAGATCCGCGCCGATGCTTCCGGACTCGGCGCGATCTGGGTGCGATGTTCGGTGGCGGTGGCCAACAGAATCGCCGACAGTAAGCGTCTGTTGATAGGGTGGGTTGCAGCGAGAGTGAAGCTGCTGCAACCCAGGGCCTTGCGGTGCTACCGTTGCCTTGATACTGGACATATCAGGGTACGGTGCACCGCTGAAGTAGACCGCAGTGAACTGTGTTATCGCTGCGGCCAGGCCGGCCACAAGGCGACCCAGTGCTCCGCGGCACCAAACTGCAGCCTCTGTACAGCTGCAGGGAGGCCTGCTGGGCACAGAATGGGCGGGAATGCATGTGGCGCACCCACCCAAAGATCGAAGAGAAGGGTCGTCAAGGCTGCCGGGGGCTCTTTACACCCCCCACATCCTGGCAACCCCTCGGCCAACTCCCGGCCTAAGAATGGTGCGGAGGGAATGGATTACGCATAACGGCGCTCTACCATTTCCTCCAGGGCAATATCAACCACTGTGCCAGAGCTCAGGATCTTTTACTTCAGAGCATGGCAGAGTGGTCGATTCACGTGGCTGTGGTCGCTGAACCGTATTTCATCCCACCCAGGGATAATTGGGTGGGAGATCTGGACGGTTTGGTGGCCATCATTGGCGGGGCTCTTGTCAACCTGTCCCGAGGTCACGGCTGGGTGGCCGCCCTCGCGGACGGTATTGGTACGGTTGGGGCGTATTTCTCGCCCAACAAGAGTCTCGCCGACTTCGAGACGTTCCTTGTCGAGCTGGGTGCCGTTGTGGCCCAATTCCACCCTCACCCGGTGCTGTTGCTAGGGGATCTCAACGCCAAGTCTGCGGCGTGGGGGTCCTCTGTGACCGACAATAGAGGCGAGGTACTGGAGGAGTGGGTGGTCACTACTGGCTTGGCCATCCTAAATCGGGGCTCAGTTCACACGTGCGTGCGACAGCGGGGTGGGTCTATAGTGGATGTCTCGTTTGCTAGCCCCGCCCTCGCAAGCCGTGTCCGCGACTGGCATGTCGCCGCGGAGGTGGAGACATTGTCGGATCATCGATACATCCGTTTCGACGTCTCCGCCCAGACCGCTGGCGGCCGCGGATCATCACTCCCGCGAGCAGACGGCCCGCGCTGGGCGCGTAAGCGCATCGACAGGGAGCTTCTCGAAGAGGCCGCTATTGTCCAGGCCTGGATCCGGGAGTCGGCATCCTACGGACTTGTCGACGTCGAACAGGAGGCGCTGTGGTTTCGCGGGGCGATGACGCAAATATGCGATGCGTCCATGCCCCGGATCCATGTGCACTCAGCAAGGCGCCAGGTGTACTGGTGGACCGCCGAGATCGCGCAGCTACGTGTTGAGTGCGTGGCGGTTCGACGCCGGTACACCCGATACCGGAGGAGACGTCGTCGGGTCCCTGACGAAGAAGCCGCGCTGTATGAGGTGTACCGCGCGGCGAAGAAGGCTCTGTGGCTGGCCATTTGCGAAGCGAAGACGCGAGCCAGGGAGGAGATGTTGGAGACTCTAAATAGGGATCCGTGGGGGCGTCCATATCGCGCGGTCCGAGGGAAACTTCGAGCCGCGACGCCCCCTCTTACGGAGAGTCTTCAACCCGAGCTGCTGGAGGAGGTGGTCGCAGCCCTCTTCCCGGCAAGAGCGGAGCATACGCCACCGTCGATGGCTCTGTCCACAGCCACAGAGTCTACAGAGGAGAACGCCATCAGCGTCCCAGAGGTGACACAGGCAGAGATGAGGGCAGCCGTGATGCGGCTCCGGGCCAAGAATGTGGCTCCGGGGCCCGACGGGATCCACGGCTGCGTGTTAGCCCTCGCTCTGCAGGAACTCGAGCCCCAACTTAGAGGGCTCTATACAGCGTGCCTTGAGCGGAGCCAGTTTCCCACTTTGTGGAAATCTGGTCGCCTGGTCCTACTCAGGAAGGCTGGGCGCTCTGCGGATTCGTCGTCCGCGTACCGGCCCATAGTGCTACTAGACGAGGTGGGTAAGTTGTTTGAACGAATCATTACAGCCCGCCTCGTCGGCCACTTGTGCAGAGAGGGGCCGGACTTGGACGACAGTCAGTTCGGGTTTCGACATGGGCGCTCCACCATACATGCTGTGACGCGCGTGAGAGCCCTGGCGGAGGAAGCGGTGTCCCGGGGTGGGGTGATGTTGGCGGTGTCCTTGGATATCTCCAACGCTTTTAACACCCTACCCTGGAATTGTATTCTGGAGGCACTGCGGTACCATCAAGTGCCTCCCTACCTCCGTCAAATAGTTGGGGCTTATCTGTCCGAGAGATGTGTCACTTACATGGGACGTGATGGCGAACACCAGCGCCGCATGTCGTGCGGTGTTCCACAGGGCTCGGTCCTAGGCCCGCTCCTGTGGAACATCGGTTACGACTGGGTGCTGAGAGGCGAGCTCAGACCGGGGGTAGACCTGACGTGTTATGCGGACGACACTTTGGTCACCGCCCGGGGGAGCTCGCATAGGGAAGCAACGTTGTTGGCGACGGCTGCGGCATCGCAGGTGGTGGGCCGTATACGTCGCCTAGGCCTGGAGGTGGCCCTCAGCAAGTCAGAAGCCATGGTGTTTCATGGTCCCCGGCGGGCGCCGCCACCCGGCTCACACATCGTGGTCGGGGGGGTTCAGATCGCTGTCGAGTCCACTATGAAATACCTAGGATTGGTGCTCGACAGCCGGTGGGAGTTCGGCCCCCACTTCCGGCGGCTGGCGCCCAAGTTGTTGGGGGCGGCTGGGGCACTTTCAACGTTGCTTCCCAACCTGGGGGGGCCGAGCGCCGCTTGTAGGCGGCTCTACATGGGAATCGTGCGATCGATGGCCCTGTATGGGGCTCCGGTGTGGGCCTCTGACCTGACGGCCGGCAGCATCGCTATATTGCGGAAACCGCAGAGAGTGATGGCCGTCAGAGTCATACATGGGTATCGCACGATCTCCTATGAGGCGGCCTGCCTACTGGCCGGATCCCCGCCATGGGACCTGGAGGCGAAGGTCCTCGCGTCACTGTACCGGTGGCGTGAGCAGGCGCGAGAACGGGGCGAACGGCCGATGCAGCGTCAGATTGAGCAGCGTAGGTCGCAGCTCAGCGAGGTCCTGGTGGCGGAATGGCGGGACAGGCTTTCGCGCCCTACCGCCGGCCTCACCACCATCGAGGCCATCCGGCCGGTACTGGCGGACTGGCTCGGGAGAAGGCATGGCTCCCTGACATTTCGGATGACACAGGTGCTCTCAGGGCATGGTTGCTTCGGAAAGTACCTGTGTCGCATAAACAGGGAGCCGGACGCCCGGTGTCACCACTGCGTCGACTGCCGGGAGGACACGGCGCAGCATACGCTGGCAGAGTGTGCCGCTTGGGAGGGGCTGCGCCGTGCCCTCATCTCTGAAATAGGCAGTGACTTATCGCTGCCGGTCATAATCAGGTCTATGGTCGGCAGCGAAGAGTCCTGGGATGCGGTGGTTTCCTTCTGCGAAACAGTTGTCTCGCAGAAGGAGGCTGCGGAAAGGCAGAGGGAGATCTCGTCCTCTCACCCAGCCCGCAGCAGGTGTACCGGGCGTCAACATCAGGACCCGAGGTGGCGGCGCGAAGTGTTCCACGCGCGCTACTCTTAGACGTCACGGGGGGAGTTCTACACCTCACTCCCCCCCTGACCCGAGGAGGCCCCACGGCTGCGGGCCAGCACCAATCGGGGGTCGCGGAAGCAGTATTAGTTCTCGCAGCCCCCGGTGTAGGTGTGAGACGGAACACCCGGGTGGTTTTTAGTCAGTAGGAGTCTGACAGACCCCGTCGCCCACCCCAGGGCGGCGGACATCCATGAGGATTTTCCACCCGGAAGAAAAAAAAAAAAAAAAAAAAGTTGAAGGTGGCGGAGTTCTTGTGGCTATTCGAAAGAAGCTGAATGCAGTGTGCATACCGTATTCTACAAATCCCCATATTGAGCACATACTACTGCAAATTCCCAGTCACTGTCACGAGAAATACCACATTGCTGCGGCATATATTCCGCCAAATTCCTCTGAAGAAACTTATCTTTCTTACTTCGAAAATCTACATAATACACTAGACATGTTAGGTACCAGTAAATTTTATTTATTTGGCGACTATAATCTGCCTAATATTGAATGGTTACCGATTGATAAGGACACATCTGAAGCACAGAACTGTAACGGCAACTCATCTATTTGTAGACACCTGGATAATTTTATGTCAGTACTCAATGCTTTTCAATTTAATAACTTGAAAATGGAAAAATGCTAAAAGACATATTCTAGATTTAATAATTAGTAATCAGGATTACCATGTAGGCTCTCCATCCTCAATACTACTACTACCCATAGATAATTATCACCCTCCTTTAAGTTGTACGTTTTGTTATAAATCTGAATTAACATTTACACGAGCGAAGATACCTAAATATAATATTTACCAAGCTGTTTTCTATTTTCTTTAGCTATTTTCTATGATATTATTTACCAAACTAAAACACCATACTCCTAAAGTATCCATGCGCTCGTCAAAATTCCCCGTATAGTTCTCTAAGTCCTTATCGCGTATTTTCAGGAACAAGAATAGAGCTTGGATTAAATGGAAGGTATATGGTAACATTTCAGATTATGAACAATTTTCTATATTAAGGCAGAGATTTCAAGTAGAGTGTAAAATCTGTTACAATAAGCATATTGATTCGGTCGAAGAAAATATTACTAAAAATGTTAAATACTTATGGAGTCACATCTCTAATCGAAAAGCAGATACTAGCATACCTTCAACAATGTATTATAAGAATCGTAGCTCGAGTGATTCCACTGAGATTTGTAATTTATTTTCAGAATTTTTTCACTCAGTTTACGAATGTTATACCTTGAATGTAAATAATTGGTTACCTCCGCAAGAATTCAATGAAAATATTATTCTCATTAACGATGTTACCTTTGGTTATTATAAAATTCTTAAATTATTAAAATCACTTGATACTACGAAGGGTTCGGGGCCTGATGGTATACATCGGCTTTTTCTTACAAAAACGGCAGATTCTGTATGTACACCCCTCCATATTATATACAATAAATGTACTTCAGAGGGTTCATTTCCTGCAATATGGAAAAGTGCTAACATTACGCCCGTTCATAAATCTGCCCCCTAACCGGCGAACACATATTTGTCAAATGATTGCGACTAGTTGGCATCAGTTGGGATCGTTCGGACCGTCCATTGGTCCGTTCGGTCCAAACGTCCAACTAGTTGCAATCATTTGACAAAAATGTGTTCGCCGATTAGGGGGCAAGTTCTAAACATAGTATTGAGAACTGCCGCCCTATCTCCATTTTGTCCGCTTTGCCGAAGCTCTTTGAAAGACTGGTTCACAACGAACTCTATCCGATTTTACACAACTCGATAATTAAGCAGCAGCATGGATTTGTTCAAAAAAGGTCCACTATAACAAATCTATTGGTTTTCACAGATTTTTTGTTCAATAACATGAATCATCAAGTGCAAATAGATACTGTTTATACAGACTTCCAGAAAGCTTTTGACAAGGTGGACCAAGAACTGCTTTTGACAAAAATAGCTTTCAATGGTATACGAGGTGATTTATTACGCTGGTTTGTATCATACGTTACTAATAGCACCCAGAAAGTGGTCATCAAAGGCTTTGAATCCACATCCAAACATGTCACATCGGGCGTGCCCCAGGGTTCAATTTCAGGCCCTCTCCTATTTGTTCTTTTCATTAATGACTTAAATCAATGTTTCAGATATTCAAAAATTTTACTGTATGCCGATGACCTCAAAATATTTAGAAAAATTCAAAATAAAAACGATTATTCTTTATTCCAAGAGAATTTGGATAGATTCTCGGCATATTGTATCAAAAATATGCTAAAGTTAAACATCCTTAAATGCTCGATAATAACATTCACCAAAAATAAAAATACTGTAACTCACACATACAACCTAAATTACGCCTCTTTTCATAGATTTCCTGTAATCAAGGACCTTGGGGTACTTTTGGATAGTAAACTTCACCTGGACCTGGACACATTGATAACATTAATAACGCGTTTCGCATGTATGGATTTGTGACGAGATGTATGGTCGATTTTAAACGTACTCGCACGTACATTCATTTATACAAATGTTTAGTGAGATCACAGTTGGAGTATGCTGTAATGGTATGGAATCCCCTGTTCAAAAAATACATAGACAACCTAGAAATCGTACAACGTAAATTCCTTAAGGCCACACATTATCGTTGCTTCCGAAAAAAAAAACATCCTACCTTAATTTATTGAAATATTATAAATTAACTACTTTAAATGATAGACGCACTTTTTTGGAAACTAAGTTTCTCTATGACCTGTGTAATAACAAATATGATTGCTCATATCTGACAAACAAATTGTGCTATATAGTACCTAGAACTGTTGTGCGGCGTGGGATGCGTGGCTGCCCGTTATTTGCAGTGTCTTCTTGTCGCACTAACGCGGGTGTCCGCGCACCTTTACGACGTTTAGCAAAAAATTATAATACTCTTTTTTCAGAATTAGATTTATTTTCATTGTCAGCTAACTTCTCTTCGGAACAAGACGAATCGCAAGCCGGCAAGACTTTGTCTGATGAGTGGTAACTTCTGCCGGCAACCGATATTATGGCCTACCACCGAGAAAATGGTGCATCGTAACCCGGCTCACATCGCAACACAACTGCTCAGACCCGTCCTCCGTATGGCTTCTTAAGATGTCGAATACTGAATTTCGAATTAAAATATTTATGAACCAGTGATATCATGGAAAACTATGAGGGGAAAGAAGGGGGATATAAATTATTATATATGTAAATATACTTACATATACATACTGATTTATCTACAAAAAAAAGTTGCTCTAAAACGCAAAATGACTTCTAAGGTTAGCAATGCATGGGGGTGTGGTACAAAAAGAAAAAACCGGCCAAGTGCGAGTAGAACTCGCGCGAAAGGTTCCATTATCTTTAAAACAGCAAAAAAAAACATGTTTGTTGTATGGGAGCCTCTCTTCAATATTTATTTTATTTTAATTATTTTTAATTTTAATATATAACCAAATATTCAGTGAACATTTCGAACGTCATATCAATTTCCGTTATTAATTTGTTATAGCGACTACAGAAACACATAATCTCTGAAAATTTACCCTGTCTAGCTATTACGATTCATGAGATACAGACAGACGGACAGCGAAGTCTCATGAATAGAGTTCCGTTTCACCTTTTAGGTGCGAAACCGTAAAAAGAAGTATGATTTAAAAAAAAGTATTGAATCTTTCCAAAAACATACAGAGATGAAATAAATTATAATTTGAAGATAACATTTCTTTGACTTCTAATTTTTTAACAGATATGTTCTTGGTGGGGTTTAATTTAACCTTAATATCTAAGTTCTCCAACGCTGGATTTCAAAATCACATTCGAATTTGATTCTGACCATAGATTAAAAAGGCCGTTTTCAGTGATGCTGGTTTTAACAGCTATTGTTAAGGAAAAAGACGTACCTCCAGCCCACGTGTGCCGTGCACGTGGCACACAAGGCCACGCTCCACGTGTAGCCGGGGAACCACGAGTACTCGGCGGACGGCTCGCCCGTCAGCTCCACGTTCGTGGTCTGGCTCACCGTCAGGATGTCGTGCATGTACCCGCCTGCAACAGATATAGAATAGAATATTTTATTTCAGACCAGAGTCTATAAGTTTAGTAACAATTTTATTTAACTTCTAGTGTTAGTAGGTTACAGACACAAATATACATAAAATTTACTTAAAACTTAGCGTGGAGCTGCATCCACCTCTGCCACATAGGAGAATCCCACCGATCCGCGAACACACTGAGAATACTGTTGTTGCTGCGGCGAACACGCGTCATCAGGGATGCGCATCTATTCCTAATAATGGCAGTAAAACCATTAATATTATTATCCGCAAACATCCCTGACGCACTACAACGCCACGGCAGCCCCAACAACACCCTTAGTGCGTTGTTATATTGAACACGTAGGTCGCTGTATGCCCGCTGAGAAAAGTTAAGCCACAGGCTGCATGTGTGGACGGATTGACAGTAAGCTTTAAAAAGCGTAACTTTAACTGGCTTCGTACATCGCGCGGACCTGCGGGCCAACATGTTACAACGGACAGCCAGCGACCTACGTTCCCTTTCAATGTCACAATTGTCTTTTAGACCTTCGGTGACCCAGTGGCCCAGATACTTCAATTTACCCCCTACCCCTTCGCAGGGGTTAACCACACAGTGCGATACGAGGAATACACGAATATGTCACGCCACATGCTTTAAAAATCAACCATTCACTCTTTGAGACGTTATATCTGAGCCCATAAGTCACCGCATCTTGTTCGCATATAGCGATCAGTCGCCTCAAGAGCATCGATAGATGGGCTCAGCAACACCATTCCGTCAGCATAACTAATATTGTTTATCCCGTCAATATGACATTCGACTCTGGTGCTGCCGAGCTCAAGGATCAGCTGGTTTAGATAAAGGTTAAAGAACCTGGGTGAGCTGAGCCAAAAACCCCGCACGACAACCGTTACACGTCCGAGTGCGACCCTACCCACTTCACGCTATTGCATTGACTTGTATCATCATCATCAACAACCTTTTTATCGTCCCACTGCTGGGCACAGGTCTCCTCCCATACAGAAAAAGATTGAGCGTAATCACCACGCTTGCTGAATGCGGGTTGGCGATTTCAGACTTAAAGTCCAGGTTTCCTCAAGGTGTTTTTCTTCAACTTCAGTCATTGGTGTCCAAGATATACTTAGAAAGTACATATAACTTTAGAAAAGTTACATTGGTACTTGCCTGACCTGGAATCGAATCCGCGCACTCATACTTGAGAGGGTGGTGTATTAACCACTAGGCCACCATGACAAGACTTGTATACCAGTACTTAAATATCAACACTATTTCAGATGGTAAGGAAGTCTGACATTCCAGTTTACGCCACAGAACATCGTAACATACGAAATCGAATGCCCTTGTAGATCAAGAAAAGCGGCAAAAAAAAAAGGGAGTCTTCCTGTCTGTGTAGTATTGAAAAATCTGCTTGACGCACATAATTGCATTCTCGGTAAACAGGACAGGCCTAAAACCAAACTGGGCATCATGCAGTTCAAGGCATATTATTCCGTAAGTGATTATTTAAATGATAAGAATAGCTGGTCGCTCTGATTAACTCAGGATAATGTTTGTGTTCTTTCTCAGGAATTAGCTTACTGTCACGTTATATGAGTTCATACAATTCACTTTTTTTCAATACATAAATATGTAAGCTGTCACGCCGTTTATGCCTGGGGCTTTTATTGAAGTAATAAGTTTTTAGTTATTTACATTTTCATTAGGTGTCTCTGACATAGACGCACAAACTAGTTCCATGAATCCTGTACATGATTCTGAACCCCCAGTGGTGGAATTTTTGGTCGGCTTTTTCCTGATTAAAAAAAAAATATTTGCAGTTTGGAATCAAGAAAAAGGAGCAGTTAAAAATGAATGTAACTGCAAAATGCCGTTCTGTCTGGTTTAATTTGATTGAAATTGGTATTTTTTTTCAACAAGATAATGATCTAAATTCATTTTTTTTTTCATAATTTATGAGTAATAATTACACAGTATTTTAAATAAATAATAAAATATCTTGTTTAATCTTCTGATTTTTATTTTGATGTGGCCTTTATTTTAGCCTACGATGTATCTCGTGTAGGTACTTTCCCTTTGTAATTCATATGATTTTAAAGGAATTTTGATTTTGTCATATTGTCAGTTAATTGTAGATGTTGATCGCGAACGGATGCACATTTTTTTTTTTTTTTGCTAATTTTTGTGTCGATATTCGAAGTGTATTTTAATAATTTCTGTGTGTTTGTGATTCCTGTGTTTGTTGAATGTTGATTGTGAATGATTTCAAAAATGTCTGCTGGACCTAACCAGTATTTCAGTACCCAAGAATACGGGAATATGCTCATGGGCTATGGGAAAGTACGTGGAAACGCACGTCAGGCACTTCGTATTTATGTCCGAAGGTACCCAGAAGCTCGTCATCCAATAGATAGTCGAGTAATTACAAGAGCGTATCAGCGTGTTTCGGACAACCAGCCGATCGTGCCACAGCGCGAGGGTTCTGGGAGGCCCATTAGACCCAGTGTGGTGAACCACGTACTGAATGTCGTGCAGCAGAACCCACGATTGGGAGTACGCACAGCAGCTAGAATAGTTCGCAATCGGTATAGGACCCGCATTTCGCACAACACCGTTCATCGCATTTTACGCAAAGATCGACAGCGCGCGTATCACATCCACCAGGTGCAAGCGTTATTACCCGCAGACAGAGAACCGCGACTTGACCCCGTTAGATTTTTTTCTTTGGGGTTACTTCAAAGATAAGGTGTTTGTGCCCGAGTGCAATTCCGCAGCAGAGATGAAGAATCGCAACGAGAATGCGTTCACGACCCTGCGTGAGGAGTGTATCCAGGACCCTACCTTCTTGCCCCGTGTCCATGCTGAAACGCCGTGCTCAGATCTGTGAGCAAGCTGGTGACGGTCACTTCGAGTCCTATTTGGTTAGAAGTGAGCGAACTTAAGGTAAGTTATCTAATTTATACCACCAGCAGTGTACTCACAAGCTTCTTTGTTTCATCAATCCTTATCGGAATCGATATTATACCATGAACCTATTTCTGATAATACGAACTTCTTGAGTCAATACTAATGACTTTATGTAATATCGTGACCGTTGTCGAAGCAGTTAGAATAAGATCCGCCGTTCGGAACATTTTCAAGGTTATTTTATTATAGTTGTTATCAGCAGGATGACGCAAGCAGCGGTAGCGGTGGATGCCCATCCCTGCTGTTTTGTTCGGCATTGTAGGTACATTCACACAAACGCAACATGGCGACTGCGACTTTACGTGCGGCCGTGTTGGTGTGAGTAAGACGCGTAGGTGCCTACGTACTGAGAGGCTCGCGCCGGCTAAATTGATAACATTGCATTGTTTTGGCGTTGTCTACAATACATTGAGTGCTCGAAAATTGTGATTTCTGTAACCGCTCATTAACGACATAAATGACGTGTTGTAGGTTAAGTATGTGTTTGTAGGTATGACGTTAACCCCTGATGCGAACTCTATTAAATCAGCTGATAAGATAGTTTTTCTAGTATTATTAACATTGCGCATTTCTGTGTAATGAACCAATTAATTAATTTTATTAATTAACTTTAAAATTTTATTCGGTTAGAAAAGTATAGCAATTATGAACGGTCTAAAGTGAAAAAAAAACGGCATATTATTTTTTTTAAATCGGGAAAAAGCCGACGCAAAATTCCACCACTGGGGGGTTTCGAATCATGGACTGGATCCATGGTAATCGTTTGTGCGTCGATGTCAGATAGACCCTTTATATATATACAATATGTAAAGAATACCCTGTCCGATCCGTAAAGGTATTGTTAGGTATCAATAACTGATTCTACTTTGGATACAAAACCGGGCTAAACTTAAAAAAAAATTCCCCCTAAAAAATAAATATTATTTGGCAAAAAGAGGTCACTTAGTACATGTGCGTTAAGCACCCTTCCGCGGGCGGCGAGCGGCAACGCACGCGACACATGGTCGCATCGCTATTCGCTCATAATAATACAGGTGTTGTCACTTTTTTTAAAAATACCAAATTTCGGAGAAGTTGGAATTAATTCGCGGGAAAAAAAGATTATTTCAAAATTCATTTGTATTGGTATTATGATGAATACGTAAAATTTTATATTATATTTGGTCATGTGTTTACCTAACCTTTATTATCCTTATGGGTCGGACAGGGTTTTCTTAACATATTGTATATACAATATGTAAAGAAAACCCCGTTCTAAAATCTAAAGAATGCCATGCGATGTTGAATCGATGCGTGAGTGATGCGTGTAAATCGATACCAAAAATCGTTACGAGTAAATAGTTCGATCGATCCATCAATATTTTGAATACTTTATGTTGTAAAAACACAGATTACCTAATGGTAAAAGTACTTTCGTTTGATTAAAATCAAAAATCAAAGGGTCCCCTTTGATTTTTGATGTTGCCGTGCAGCTAGAGTACCTATTTTTATGAAATAAAATCATTTTTATTTTAAATTTATTAGTTTCGCGTAGACATTGCGTCCGTGTAGACGTATCGTTTATTGTGTGATCAAATCGTTTTCTAACGTAATGTAACATGCTGATGGAAAGTAGTAACTGCAATTAGCTGTGTTGTGTTGTGATCGGGTGTTAGACGATTCGGATGTGGTGGTGGTGGTGTGGTTCCAGCATGACGGTGCCCCACCATATTTTTGCCGACTTATACGTGAGTACCTCCACTATCAGTTCGGCGAGCAGTGGATTGGTAGGGGTGGACTAACTTTGTGAAACAACGTGCTAATCTCGTGCGACGGTGCCAGGCCTGTATCGTTCTTAGTGAGCGAAATATGGAACATCTCCGCCACACCCATATGCTCATCTAATGAAATGATACATTCAGAGAGTCAGATGACCTTCCTACTTAAAAAAAGTTCTTTTCATGAGCTGCCAAGTAGGTATCATTGTTTCTTTCGATAAACGTGGTTAGACTACCTACACCTACATGCATGAGGTCAACTGAGGTCATGACCTGTGCCTGTGTTGCCATGAAATTACCTATTTATTTTATTTAAGTTATTTATTTTTAAGGGGGTATTTTTTTTTTTTTTTTGTTTAGCCAGGTTATGTATGCATTAGTAGAATCAGCTAACGATACCTAATAATACCTTCACAGGTCGGACAGGGTTTTCTTTACATACTATATATTGTTTTGCTTTGCTGGTATTTTGGCATGGTAGCTGGCATATTTTCAATAATTTCATTGTTGTTGTATTTTCTTGTGTTCATCACTATACATAGTATTGTATAAAGTCATGTGTTTTTTTAAATAAACAGACAGCTGTGTTGCTGGGGAGTTTGTTCCGCCACTTCTTCTTCCCAGCGAAAGCACTAGGAAGTGTCGATGGGTGGGCTTTTTGGGGGATTGTCTTATGTAATAATGACGTTCAAAAAGTGCTGATTCTCAGCCTAATTTGAGTAAATGACTTTTGATTTTCATTTTGATTTTGAAGGTGTTTGGTTTCTGATTGACTGAAATCTATATCTAGAGACCAATTCTTCGACGCACAATGCTCAGCTTTATCCAATGGCATTAAAATGTAAAAACCGCCAATTTTCGATTTCAACGATGTCGTTAGCTAAGGGACGATTTACATTAAATATATATTTGTAGGTAATGTATGATGCAGGTATTGGAGTTTGAAACTACCCCCTAAAAACAAGTTAATAAAAATGATGTCACAAATTTACAGTACATTTTTAATTTACCTAAATTAGTATAATTGGAGTGCACGCCCTCGCTAGACATAGCGAATATGTGTTCTCTCCGCGCGATCTGCGTCATGCACGACGAACAGCACAGCACGCTTTTCTAAAATAAAATTGAATATTAAAGCTATAAGTTCTAGTTGATAATTTCGTCCAACGCGGGCCGGGGCAGTTACCCGCTGGATGAAGTGGCACTCCATGTGCAGCCGCAGCAGTGCGTTGTCGACGGCGAACAACGCCAGGCGGTCGGGCGCGGACAGCGCCAGGTTGCTCGCCACCCAGAAGGACAGCGCCACCGGCTCGTCGGGCAGCGCGCCGGCCAGCGCCAGCTCCGCGAAGTGCGAGCGCAGCGTGCGGCGCATGCGCTCCAGGTCGAACACGTGGAACACGAACAGCGGCCACGGCGTCGCCGCCGCGTCTAGTCGCCGCACCATCCGCTGCACCGCGCCGCCAGCCCTGACCAATGCCACTAACTTAATTAACCGGGTTCCTACATATTTGCACAATCATAATAATACAGGCTTAAATTAAATAAATGCGACAAAATGGAATGGGAGTTTCAGTTATAGTAACATAATAATTACCTATAATAATCTGTTGTTTCAACACTTTAAAAAGTAAAAAAAAAAACTACGTTATTATAGTTTTAAAATTGTCTATTGATGTTGTTATCTTTATTTAAGTATTAATTATCGATATTCCAGGAAATAATTATTATGCAAAATAAATAAGAAAAATTAAAATATCAAAAAATCTCGTCAGACTCGCAGTGCTCAATAATCGTTGTAGAGTACTCATATTATTAAACGTTGCCGTTCTTTGCGGTCATTTACATAATTTTCTAGTGTGAACTGTGCGACGTTGCCAAACCTCGCACGAACGCCAGCACTGATTGCCATTCCTTCCCGGTGACAAGGCCTAGGAAAAGACAAAATAGCCGTGAACTGCTTACAAACGTACAGTATCTCGATGTTATCGTATGGTACAACACCGTAAGAAATTTACATAAAACGCAGCAAAGATTTCGGATAAAATATCTCAATGTCACTCCACCATCATTGGAAAAGATTGTAAGAATCACTCGTAACATGCTAGACTTCACAAGGGCACACGCCCGGGGTGGTTGGAGACGCATGGCGCATGTACCGCATGGTACAGCAATTTTTTAAAGAAAATCCTCAGTCCAGCGCCAGACAGGCAGCCAGGCGGTTCAATGTGAGTCAGAACTTCATATGGAAGTTACTGAAGACGTCTGGGATGTATCCCTATCATTTTCAGCACGTGCAAGATATCTTGCTCGCCGGTTATCGTCCGCGGAGACAATTTTGTGAATGGTTATTGGAAAATCTCCATCACAACATTTTACTGAGTGACGAAGCAATCTTTACCCCGTATCTTGTCGGTATGTATTTTCAACAGGACGAAGCTCCGGTTCATTATTTCTGTGAAGTACAAGCTTATTTAGGAAGTGAACACGGTGATAGGTGGATAGTAGTTCGCGGCGGACCCGTAGCATGGCCGGCACGGACACCTGACCTAACACCGTTTGACTTTTATTTGTGGGGAGATATAAAAAGACTAGTTTACGAACGAACTAGTGTCCGAAACAATAGACGAACTAAAGAACAAAATTAGGAGTGCTTTTTAAACTGTGAAATCACAGACTTTAGAATTAATGAAACATTAAGGACAATTTACGTCGCTGTGCTCAATTGTGTTTACAAAACGGAGGTGGACATTTTTAACAGTTATTAAAATACACGAAGTATACCGATTTGATTTAATGTAAATACTATGATTCAAACTTTTTAAATACGCCGAAAATAAAATAATGAATTTGTTGTTGTAACAAACATAATTTAGGTTTCACCTCGAAGTTAACATTGTTCTACTAATTATTTTAATTGTATTTTTGATCGCCTAAGCCGACAAAAGTATGAAGGGAAATTTGGTTTCATAAAAATTTTATCAAACGTCAAAAGCGCGGCCGGTGGAGCAGCGCGATTTATTCATAGCGAGAATGTACAGACGACAGCACATCAAGCTGCAGATCGCGCCAAACTTATAGTCCGCTCTTAGCACAGCGCGAACCGCGTCGCAGTAGCAAAAAACACCGCCCCCGCACTTATATCACCCGTGCCTAGAGAGGATAAAAAAATTACAAATATAAAGCAATAAAAAAGCATGCTTTTTTATAAAAGCAAAATAAGTTGCTTTTTTAAAAAGCATATTAAACTTTTTGTAACGGTAATCCTCCCAATATATACGACTTATTAAGTTGGAAAATGCTTTTGCGGTGCAACTTTTTCGTAATTTCGTATAACTTTTCTATCACTTATGCTTTATGATTATTTATTTTGTTGCTTTTGCTTTTCTGCTTTGGCAGATTCTTCGAATCAGTTCAACTTATTGAATTAGTGAATTACGTTTTTTTTAATTTGGATGCTTAATGGTTATTGTTTTGTAACTAGTGAGTTTTTAAGTTATGAAAGACTAAAGATAAGATATTAATGAAGTAGAGTTTAATTAAAATTTTTCGTGAATTTTTAGGTCGGTTGAGCGTAAAATACTTTGTAAAAATATGATTTCATTTAGACATTTAGAAAATGTTTCGCAATCGAGATTTGGAACTTTTTTAAAAGAAGTTCATTTTCTGACAAAGTCGTGGAATGTAATTTTTTATCAAAAAAAGAAAGATCTTTTTCGTATAAATCGTCCGTTACCAACACTCGTGTTTAATTTAAAAAAAAAAAAAAATTAAAAAAAAATTTAAAAAAAAATAGCAAACAGCCATAATTAAAATATACTTTTTGCACTAGAAATTGCTTTCAAAGTTTATAAGCAATTAAGCAAATAAGCAGTTAAGTAAAAAGCATAACTGCTTTTTTACTTTTAAGCACTTAGTCCTAGGTCTACCCGTGCCTGCGCGTGAGTGTGCGTTCAATGTTCTTCCGAATAGCACACGTGCTCGTTTTTCGTAAAGAAATACAGTCACGCTCAGTTCTTTTTTGATTTAGTTGTTACTTTTAATTTCTTTTGTTGTCAATTTTTTTTAGTTATTCAGTTATCGTTTTTTGCGGTTCCGTTAATAGCAAAATATTGAACATGCCCAACCAGACTACGGTATTACGTCGTCAAGCTAGAAAAATTGTGTACAATGTTTCGAAATTTATGCAAAAAGAAGCGGACGAAGGCATAAAAATAAACATCAAGCACGTGCAAAAAAAGAGTGGCAGAAGCTGCAATTGACTGTGGTTTATCAGCATACACTAAAGATTTCACGTAGCCCCACAGAAAATAATCGACCGGTGTTAAGTCACACGATCTCGAGGGCCAGTTGATGTCGCCACCACGCGAGATGACGAAGCCCTCGAACTTCTCTTTCAATAAATTTAATGTTTCCGTGCTGTATGGCAAGTGGCGCCGTCCTGTTGAACCACATGTTTGTAAGATCCATACCACCTACCCTAGGCCACAAAAAAATTGTTATCATCGTCCGATATCGGTCGCCATTAACAGTGAGCGCGGCTCCTTGCGCATCTTTGAAGAAATAAGAGCCGATAATACCGCCGGACCAAAATCCACACCAAACAGTTAACTTTTTCGGAGTGTAAAGACACCTGATGAATCTCCTGCGGGTTTTTTATCGCACCAAATCCGGCAATTTTGTTTATTAACAAAGCCGCTTAACCAGAAATGAGCCTCATCAGTGACGATGATTTATTTTTGCAAAAGCAGGATCAGCTGCCAGATGCTCTAACGCCCAATCAGCGAATACACGGCGCTGCCTGGGGTCATTGGGTTTTAGCTCTTGAGTTAATTGAACTTTATATGGATGAAAACCCAAATCTCGGCGCAAAATTCGCCATGTTGATGTCGCATAAAGACCCAGTTCTTGCGCACGACGCGGCATGAATTGTCTGGGGTTTTCTCGCATACTGTCTCGAACGGCAACAATATTCTCCAACGATCTTGCGTTTTTTTGACGTACAGGAACTGCTTCATCGATCACCGACCCGGTTGTCTCAAATTTTTTTATCAAACGACTGATTGTGGACTCTGCAGGACGGCCATGAACGCCATAAATTGGACGCAACGCACGGAACGTTAGGCGAATAGAGCACTGATTTCGATAATACATTTTAATAATTTCTTCGCGTTGTTGAAGAGTGTAGCGTTCCATGGTGAAATTTCACGACTAAATATGTATTCATGCCAAATTTGACAGCTATCGCAATACTAAGATGGCCGCTATGCGCTGTCAAAGTTCGAGCGTCACTATTGAAAAACCCATTACAATAATGTTCAATCAAAAACAGTAAAAAAAAAAGGCGTGTGGCACTCGGAGACTGCCGCGGTAAAGCTATTGCATAGCCTTTTTTTTATCAACTATAACTTGCAATTATAATTATTTATTTATTTTATTTATACAGTAATTTTTCCATTGTTTTTTTTTTTTTGATATCAATTCAAGTTTTCTTTCTGTTTTGTAATTTATTTATTTTTTACCAGCAACGTCATCAAAAGAGTGCGAAAAATGGTGACGATTAAGCGACTAAACTATATTCAATGTTTTCTGTTCGACTTTGATAAAGAGATAGAAAGAAGCTAAGCAATAGCTTAAAAATGACGTCATGTTCGTTATCACACCCATGTCAGAATGTCATGAAATATGATGTCGGTCATCTTGGATTTCAAAAATGAAATCATTTTCGTGATCAGCACCCTGAGTTTTGGCGGGAAAGTCAAGCTGAGTGTCACGCTCGTTTTTCATTGGACTTTTAAAATTATTTATAGTGTTGTTTACTAAATAAAAGTGCGTGATTTATGTAGTAAAAAGTGCATTTAGTAAATAGTTCATAAAGAACAGTGAAATATCGCTGCATAGTGGCCACATCATGACTTTGTCCCAAACCTCACTCGTAAGACGGGTCACGCGGCCGTCTTTTTCGACATGAATAATTCATAATTACGTGGCATTGGCTAAATGCACAAACCGTGCGAAGCCAAAAAATAAAGAAATAAAGAAAAAACCCATGAAATCTATTATGAGTCAGTAAGCATGTAAAATGAGAAAATTAACATAGAACGATCCGTGTGAGAACTAAACGATCACTATTACACAACAACACTGATACCTTTGAGAAAGCGGACTTCCTCTACAATAGGGCAATTCCTCCGTAAGGTCTGTCTATGCTATTACTTATAATCTCTGTCATTGTGTGCTGTTTCGGTGCAATCGCAAGACCGGCCGGGCACTGAGGGGCGGGCAAGACAGCTATAGTATCCTTATGACTCCACCAACTGGTATTTCGTTGACTCGGAAACGGCGCACAGGGAGCACCACGAAATATACTCAAAGACTCCGAGGTTCTTTTTCAATATACCCCACTGTTTTCGTGGTTGTGTTGTTCGTGGTGGCCTAGTGGTTAAAACACCAGCCTCTCAAGTATGAGTGCGCGGGTTCGATTCCAGGTCAGGCAGTACCAATGTAACTTTTCTAAAGTTATATGTACTTTCTAAGTATATCTTGGACACCAATGACTGAAGGCGAAGGAAAACATCTTGAGGAAACCTGGGCTTTATAAGTCTGAAATCGCCAACCCGCATTGAGCAAGCGTGGTGATTACGCTCAATCCTTCTATGTATGAGAGGAGATCTGTGCCCAGCAGTGGGACGATAAAAAGGTTGTTGATGATGAACGGCGTCGGTGTCGAATTATTTGTTATTAATTTAATATTTTCGAGCTGATCTTTAGTAACATAATCACTTCTGATTGCGTTAACATCTGACCGTAGAATTAATAAATCCTTCATCAACTTCTTTACGTACGTTCTACGTAGTCAAAGCAAACTGGTGGCAATTTGTGAAGGTCATATGCCACAAAAACTGGGATTGTTCGGGATCCGTGATTTTAAACACCGTAATCGTATATTTTAGGTCTTTCTGCTTTTTGTTCTTACGCCTCGATACATGTTTTTGTCTTGTCTTCGTAGAAACAAACAATAACTTTTTTGCCTCATCAATGTCTTCCTCAGAAAAAGCCGACGAGCATATTTTTATTAAACTTTCGTTGTTTCGTTTCGGAGATAACAATATTACAACTCGTACACTTAAATGTACTCGTATTAACATTGTTCACCGACATCTTTCTGTAATATTTTATTTAATAAAAACTTCAACTTCAACTCTTGATCTGGTCCCTGTGGATAGATACCACAATTTTGCCAATAACACGTGTAACAAATTATAGAAATTCTTAAAAAAAATATTTCACAATAATGGCGGATATCGCCAATAACTGTTGAAAAAACGCCCGCGTGAGCACTTTTTACTCTATAAAATCACGCGCTTTTATTTAGTAAACAACACTATAAATAATTTAAAAGTCCAATGAAAAATTAGCGTGACATTCATCTTAGCTTTCATGAAAAGTTTTTAAGGTAGCCATGACAACGTCGATGACGTCTATGACATATCTCTATAGAAGACCTATTTCAGAGAGAAAATTAATGGCAAGTTTAGCACATCGCGACTATCAGTAACATGGCAAGTGTGTAGAACTGAGTTCGCGCCCTGCAATATGTATGCTCTTTTTGAAAATCTATAAATTGTTTTCAAAAGATGTAGTCGCACGCACACAAACATACCGTGCCGAAGACTGCCGAACTGAAACGACGTTAGACGATGTACGGCCTTCAAGCCACACCTCCGTGCCCGTCGGAGTGGGGAGCGTGAGGTTTTTTCGTTACGGAATTTCTGGATTCGGTCCCCGCGCTCAAGGCCCGCGATAGAAGCTATGCAATAGCTTAAAAAATCCTTATCAATCAATCTTAAATCAATCACTGTATTTTAATAATTGTTTAAAATGCAGTGATGCGTCCCTCGCACCAAATGTGGGTTATGAAAAGACCACCAATGATCGTTGTGCACGTTGTAGAGGCCTACATGAGTGAACAACGCTTCATCCGTCCAAAAGATGTTGGCGTCGCCATGACTTAAACGCCACTCGCATAAGTCTCGACGTGATACTGGATCAGGTTCATGGAGTTTCTGAACGGGCTGGTAGTGGTATGGGTGTAGTCCAGAAGTGTTAAGCAGCTTCCATACTGCATTCTGACTATCGACTATCGACCGCCAGTCGTGGTCTGCCAGACTCTTGTGCGTGGCTCGGGTTGCGAAACTGTCCATGGTCGAGCAACCTTTGGATAACTGCTAAAATAGTCCTTGCATTGGGGACAGTGGGGTTTGCAATTCCTAGAGCTCGTATCCTAGGTATGCTCTCCGACGCGTACAGTCTCCGGGCTGCACGTAAACTTTCACCACTTTGTAAGTACACTCGCAACATTTTGAAAAACTTGCGGTTCGTGTAGTCTGGCATAGTGACCCATGCGTTTTTAAGTTTTTAAGAGATTCACAAAGCCTGTTAACTGTGCCAGCGAACTTTGCATCCGAAAATAATAAAAGATTTGTTTACGCGAAACCCGAATATAGTTTGTTCAGAATAAGCAACTGAATTGATTCCAATCATTTTTACACAATGTTATATTTTTTTAAAAAATACATTTTGAAATTGTTGCTGTTTGTTTGTACGATAGATCATAGTACTCGCGCGCACAACAGCTGCCGCCAGAGGTCAACGCCCCGTGTTCACTCGCACGAGCGGACCTTTGACCATATTTTTGTTGGGACAACCAAGTAGCAAGCTCATAAGTTTGTGATTTTTCATTACATCTTTTTGAAATTTTGTACATAGATTCTTTACTTAAAATACTGGGCACGTGTTTCGGGTTTCGCATAAACAAAAAATAATGTTGTATATATATATTTCGCAATTTCCCTTTCGCTTTAACATTACAGGAAGCTATAACAGTGGGTCGTGTGTAGGGAGCGCTACGTACAGGTGGGCGGGCGCACGCAGCGGGTCCAGCGACGCCAGGCGCGACGAGCGGAGAGTGTCGCGCGCGGACATCTCGGGCAGCACCTGCACCTCCACGAACCGCATCCTGAAACGTCACTGCGCATGAAGGACACCTGAAGGCCTATTATCATTATTTAAAACGTTAACAACCATTTACAGTCTTATCTCGAAGACAAACAAATACCACATGTCTAAAATATAGGAAAATGTTGAGACAGAGATCAGACTGTGAACAATCTTTAAACTACGTGTACTTAAAGACCTAGCTTAGGCTAGTGCCTAAGCTACAGTTTTTGACAATGCTGTCTATTATGTCACCATGCCAACGATTTCTTTGAAATTCCTGTTCGCATGTTATTTTTTTATGTCATAACCCTGTAGTAATAGAAACATTTGGTTTAGGCTTATTAAGGGGCCACCAACCGCTCTTGCATATGTTTATATTAGGAGTTGCAAACCGCTCCATCAGGATAGAAAAAATATAGATTGGACAACAGCTTAGATTACCAACGGTGGGCCAATTGATAAAGCATAACCAGCGATATATGCGGTAGAGCATCATGTGGAGAAATTTCCACAATCGTGCTTTCCTCTGCATACCCATAGATACCGGACCCGACGGTAGAACATAGTTCCGGAGAGAATCAGAGGAGGACAGACCCATGAGGAATACCAGCATAGTAGACATAGGCTCCGATGAGCATCCGTCGCCAACAACTCAGAGGGACTTTTCAGATAGGAAGTCTTTTTACCCAGCCAGTCGTAATACCCTCCAGCATAGGTACAGTTCCCAACAAGTTAGCGTTAACGTTGAGGGCTGTCTTTGGGCTGAATAATGAGTCCTGGTGTAGTGCAAAATAATCAGAACGCGCCTCATAGTACTGGAATGCGTATAATGCTTGTAGGAAATAATAAAAATGAGTATAAATAATAAGTGTATACGTACATTACATTACAAATTAGTACTAAATAAAATTTATGCATCACTCTGTCCTTTCACAGGACCCCAAATATTGTTACATTAGCTCAATCAACAGTTGGCCTATACGAGCTAGTTGGGCGTCGTTAACATACGCGGTAACGGAGAGGCACATTCAATAGTAACAATAATGTTTTCTTATTATACTGCATCATGACCATCCGAACCCAGGACTGGCGAACTGATCATGTCCCCTTGCGTCGAGGGGTGACACAAGGGAACGTAATTTCCCCGAAATTGTTCTCAAACGCATTGGAGGATGTGTTTAAGATGCTGAACTGGGCAGGACGAGGCATTCACTTTAACGGCGAATATATCTCACACTTGAGATTTGCAGATGCCGTCCTCATACTGGCTGAAACGGCGCGGGACTTGCAGCAGTTGTTGGACGGCCTGGT